>OX421418.1:25000-1488333 GCA_949126915.1 Musotima nitidalis | reverse complement strand
ATCATGCCATTCTAATAAAAAAGTCTTGCCACTTCGTCTAATAATACTACGCTACAGCTATCAGCACCTAGACACAAACTTTACCAACCACTGAAATGGAATTTTCAAGCAAAGAAACTGTTTATATCACACCAACAAATAATAATCTTCAAATACTGAATAAAACCAAGACGAAATTACCTCCAATAGCTTCTTCCCATAACGTACAACGAGAAACCACTCCACCACACGAACCAATCGCACAAGAGTCATCAAATAATAACGCAGAGCAATCAAAAACAAGATGCTATGGAGATTTGATAGTGCCAACACCGTTTAAAAGCGCTTTATTCTGGCCAGAAACCCCTAGCTGCAGCACAAAGAGTAAAGTAAAATTACCTACCTATCGGACAGGTGGCAAATTTTTTCACAGAAAAAGGAATAAGCAAAGAAAAAGCAGGAAAATAATAAAACAAAAATAAAAGATAAAAAAACAAAAATGCTAAGCCTGGAACTGGTAACAAAAAATCTGAGAATAAATTAGTAGATAGTCCAGCAGCAGACATTAAAAATTGGTATTGTCGCTTATGCCAAAACAGCGAAAAGTTGGACATGATACAATGTGTGACTTTTTTTTCAGACTAATACTGACTAAAAACCATCCATGTTCCTCCTTTTGAGCCTACTACGTACCGAGGCCGCGGTAACCCTTGCGAACAGTCCCGCAACATACAATGTGTGACTTGTAAAACCTGGTATCACACAATATCTGTAAAATATATCTGCATAATAATTAGGTATATTAAACTATTACGCAGATCAAATTGTAAATTACGTACACTGTTAGGTGTTGTTATTCGTTGGTTTTAAATATGATCTCAACTTATTTTAACTACTTTGGTCTCAGTTTTTCGTTACAAAGAGTTAAATGATAATTTTCATAGACTGAGTTGAAATTTAAGAGACTGGTTGATTATTGTTGTGAGCCTAATTGTTTATTTGAAAAGGTTTTTATTTATATTTATTATTATGCTGTAGATTATAAGAAAGTTATAAACTAAATATTATGATTTTCGTTTTTGTGATTCTGACAAGTGTAATTCATTATTATTGTAGCAAACAGAACAATTTATTATGTTATGTTTTAATGAATCATTTTAATAAAAATAAATATTTTCCTCAAACTTATGGCTCATGGCCTTAAACTATTTCCTAAAGAAAATATAAACTTTCATAATTAATCTACCACAGCCCCAACGTTATATTTTAGTGAACTTTAACATAAAGCAACTAAGTTCAAATTCGCATGAAAAAAGTAACGGATTTTAGGACACTTTAACGCTTACTACTACACGATTAACGGGTATTGGTACAATTCAGCCTTTTTTATATTTCTTTGGATTTATGTGTACTTACATGTATATATTTAAAAATAAGAAGAATAATTCATAATCTATGTTAAATTAATTCAATGCTCATGTAAAAATTATTTTAGTACCTCTACCCATTTTAACGTACCAGACGTTCAAATCCAACGAAGTTCAAAATTTAACGGAATCTGGGACTTTTACCTTACTGTAAAAAATATAAAAAACGGAGACCGCCGCGAGGTAACACCCAAACGACTGGCGGCTAGGGCTGCAGGCAAAGAAACTATTATTATTATTACATCACGAAGAAAAAATAGCATGCTCTTAGCAATCCGTCTAAAGTCACAAAATGTTAACTAAAATAAAAGGTGTAATGGTCAGACTTTTTTTTTAAATGTGACAGTGCAATAATAAGTTTGATGTGAAATGTATTAATGTTGGTATTTATGTGATTTATATATTAACAATAACATAACTTGAACCAATTGTTTTCAGTTTTATAACAAAATAAGGTTGTAAATTAAACAGCACATAACTTACACCATAGTTCTGTTCTAAGTAATAAAATTAACAATTTTCCCCCATAAAGTGCGTCTCGGTATGGCTTGCAATGTTATATTTTGTTCGCTGCCTTGCAATGGATTATGGTCTTTCGCAACGGATAATGTTCTTAACTTGGGGGTTGTAATGTGATTTTTATTCAATTCAAATTTTAAGGTACAGCTCTCGCTAATGCTTGGACTTACGAGAATTGCGTGTGGTGCGGGTAATGAGAATGAGCGGTGAATAAATAATTTGCGCCAAATATATCGCAGCCTTACATGTCAGCTAGAATTTATTACACTTTAAACTTAGTAACCAATCTTATGGCTAACTCCTCTTTTGTCTGGGTTTAATTTATAACAAGATAGACCAATAGACCTAATGTGCTTTTTACCAATGACATGTTCAATTTTTTTTCTTATTTTATTTTAAAGCTTATCCCTTACGTCAGTATTATCATTTCATATTGTATTTATTTATATATACATATATGTTATAGACATATTGCGCGTCGTAGAAAAGGGTATAAGAGTGTTAAAATAATTACATTTTGTTGGTTGACTTATGGATGAGATGATTATTGTGAATAAGACAAGACAAGGGTATCTTATCTTATCCACAATAATCTGCTTATTCGTTTATTTACAAGCGTTAACCAAATATTACGCCTAGTGGGTGTCAGATAACTTACCTTAAAGTGATTACAGTTGTTAAAAAAAAATATGTTGCTGGAATTACTAAAAAAATAAAGACTTGTTATTATAAAAATGTGACGTTTTCAAACAACAAATACGTTGTCGCTTATGTCTAAAGCCGGGACATTATAGGCAACGCACTGAAGCGAATACTTGAGGTGTTGTTTACCCTTAAGGCGATTTACTCAAGTATCTGTTAAGACGATAATTAGAAAAGTTTTTCAATTAGTTCAATTTCGTTGTTAGTTCGCGAGGCATTTTTGAAACTCGGGTCTCGTCAGCGTCGGCCATTGGTGCATGGCATGGTTGCTGTTAAAAATTTACTGTGATTTTACGAAAACTTTGGAAATAAAGTTTAAGATTGTAGGTAAACGTAGGTTGGTACCAAAGTGCTCGTAACTCTGTGGTACTAGGAGATGGAAAACCAAAGTAAAGATGAGTTCAAAGAGGTGTTTTGCGTTTTGCGTGGCATTTGGGGCGGCTATTTAGAAATGAGTACACTTCTATATATGTTTATGGATTAGTGCCATATCGATCGTCATGCATTGATTGTCGAATCAGCGTTTAAAAATATGAAAAACTAAAGGAAAAAGAGGATTAATCTCGTCTAAATATAATAACAACAAATGGTAGAGCTCCTCGTGTCTAATAGTTCCCAGACTGACACGTATCAAATATAACTTTCGATTTTAATTAAAGACAACATTGAATCGGTGCCATATGCTGTTCGTAAACTGATTATACTATACAGACGGGCGATAGTAATATCTCGTATTTTGTTATCAAACGGGTATATAGGGTTCCTACCAAGATAAAAGAAGCCCAAGCCAACCTCACCTGCAAGTGGTGTACCTGCAGACCAACGGACGAGGCTCTGGTGAACATAAAAGTTCCCGGTCAGCGGCAAGAGGCTCGGCACCTATTACGTGGACCAACAATGTAAGTGGCGAAATGTGGGCGTATTATATGCCTTTGCCAGAAATCAGGCGTGATATTGTGTATGTCTAAGAGTCATCGTCATATCTTAGCATTATCCCGGTTGCCCTAGACTTAAGCTTAGGGCCCACGGTCTGCTCACTGTTTAACCAGATTTGGCCAAAATTAATTTATTAACATGGAGCGACTACAGTCTGACATCCGCAACCCTGAGGGAAACATTATTCTATGATTAAATCAGCTGTCAGGATGATAGAAGGCACTAAATTTCTAAAAACGATTACCATAGATGTTCACCTACGGAATAACCCTCAAAAGATCCTTTAAATTTGAAGGCATTGGGTCTTGTCACTGGGCTATCGCCGCTCAACAATAAAGTCATCGTTTCAGCCTATTATTAACGTACCCTTTCTGGGTTTCTCCTATGATATACCCAGCTAGAGGCGAATTAGGTCTCTCGCGCCCAATCAATAATATCTGAACACTGTAAACCCTGTACTTTGGCCACAACAGCGAAGCGCAGCGCTTTGTGATGATTGAATAGAAATAAATATTACGCGCACGGCTATGTCTGCCTAGTTTGAGGCTAGGTGCAGTGTGGCATTTTCAATGAAGGATATATCCAGTGGCGGTAACGCGGCGTTTCGCCCGCTCGTCTGCCCGTCCGTCATCCCTAACACTCGCACCTCGCACGCATTGCACCGCCTCGCCGTATTGTTCTTTTATTTCAATTTTTCTTTCGCCACGTGCGCTTTTATTAATTCGTACGTTCGCTCCTCTGCATATGAGTTCGGTTATGAATGTTTGCGCAGATGGGTATCCAGGTTTGAATGGTGTTTTATTTCAGTTTTAAGGTTAAATTTTGATTGTGTGGATTGGTTTTCGTTTGTTTTTGGTCTAGATTTCAAACGGTTTGTTGCAGGTAAAGTAGACCTGTTAAATTTTGATAAATATTTCATTAGAAACTTGGTAATTTTTGCTATGTTATGTATGTGTGTCAGAGGCATAGTTATATGATAAGAATATGCAAAGTAACCTAATTTTTTTGTATGGTTGGTGGAAAAAAAATTACGTTATTCGTTACGACCTTCGGTGGATCAATGACCGATTAAGGCAGCGGGCAACTGTTGAATACAGGTGGTTAGCAGTAAGGTAGGTCAATGTAATGCGGTAGACTTCTTCACGCTCAGATATATTTTTTTATCTATATAAAATACTTTCCCATGTGAAAGGAGGTATCTTATATCCATTACAATCTGGCCTATCTTAAAACTAATTAGTAACTTTCTTTTATCATAAACTACAACATATTTTAAAAGTAAGAATTTGTCCAATAACACTATTCCTATTTTTTCTATTAAGGCGAATACACTTTAGTAATGTGTTCTTAGTCACAGTATTACACTTCACTGACACTACACTAAACTAACTCAAAAGGTTTTGTAAGATGATAATTTGATAATGCAATTAATATAACAAGATTAGTACGTTTATTAGTAGATTAGTAATATTAGTAGTCTTTTAAAAATCGCGATGATTATTTATTATAGATTGATTGATAGATTATAGTTTGGCGAAGTGTAGGCGTATAATAGGTATGCCTCTGCCTACCCCTTCGGGGAAAAAGGCGTGAATGTATGATTATGTAAAGTCAGGATTTTGGTAACTTTGTCGTTTGGTCTGATGGCAGGTATTTAGTGAGGCAGACAATTTAGGATAAGTTATAGTTTATGCAGTTAAATACGTTACAATAAAAGTAACAACTAATTCTTATTCCGTAATTCTTATTTAACGCATGGATAACAATAGTGTAGTTGCGGCATTATACTAATGTCAAATTTATGTTTAATTTGTGTAATTATTGTTATTTTGACGTGACAACGTCTTATAAATTGGTTTGCCGGGTGACACTTCAAGAAACTGCGTTACGCTCTGCTCACGTTATGCGCTCACAATGAGAGCGAGTGAGAGGCACGCGTCCCTTCCACTCGGGCATGGTTAGCCCGCCTAAGAGCGAGAGAGACAGACATATTTTAAATATAATTCTTTGTATAAATAAATGTTTTAAATTGTTACTATTATTTCATCCTTCTTCCTACTATACGAATGAATATTCACATTAAAATTATTTTACCACTCAAAGTCGTTGTCACGTAAAACTTTCGCCCGTATACCGACTTTACAGGCAACCAATTTTTTTTATTAATTGTGTAATGTATGTTATAGCTATGATATTATAAATATCCGATGTACGGTACAAAACTTATTATAATTTTTTGTACATCGTAATTATTATATTGGAGATTATTTATTAATTATTAATGTATGTGTATAATTTAAACATAAGTCAAAAAAAAAACTATAATAAAAAAACTGTTTTCTTAGATTGTCCTATTTCATTATTTCAGCCTTCCAACGTTCGCCCATATAGCCTATGCTCTTCTCTCATAAACCAAAGTGAAAGGGATTTAAGTCATACTATGCCATCCGGACCCAGTGTGCTGGTCGACGAAGGCAGTATTTTCCGTCCTGCGTTTAAAGCTGCCACCCAATAGAGCCTCAAACTTAGCTAAACGACTCCTACATCTGGTGACAATGCATGACAAATATTATTTAGAATTTTTGTTTTGACGTTTTCAAGTGCTATGTTATAGTTTATGAAATAAAGAACTTTTCATTGTTTACTTTACTTTTTTATATCAAATGCGACAAAAACAATCCCCTTTTAAATAAATGATTGTGAGTTTACAAAGATCAGTTGAAATAGTGCCTCAGATCAGTGATTGTTTCCAACCTCTGAGCATAAAAAGCACCTACGTACGTTATAAGCCCTACATTTCGAATTGACACTTTCATTTTTAAATAATATTATCTATAGTAATATGTATATAGAGGGCGTATAGGAATCCTACCACCATCTAAAGAGCCAAAGCCAACCTCACCTGCAAGTGGTGCACCTGCTGATCAACAGACGAGGCTGTGGCAATCGTAACAGATCCCGGAAAGCGGCAATAGGCTCGCCACCTCTTACGGCGTACAATAAAATTGGCAAAGTGTGAGCGTATAATTTGTAGGTGTATAGGGATCCTACCAAGACCTAAGGAGCCCAAGCCAACCTCACCTGCAAGTGGTGCACCTGCCGATCAACGGGCGAGGCTCTGGCAAACATAACAGTGCCCGATAAGCGGCAATAAGCTCGCCACCTATTACGTGGGACCAACTATGTGATTGGCGATGTGTGGGCGTATAATATGCATCTGCCTACCCCTTCGGGGAAATAGGCGTGAATGTATGTATGTCATCCATCATTCATCTGAGCCCATAAACCTCCTCGCACATACCAAGGTGCAAGGGTATTGGGTCATACTCCACCACGCGGACCCAGTGCGGATTGGCGGAGGCAGGTGTATGGCGTCCTGCTGTTAGAATTTATCAAGCCGCCCATGAGGCCTCTAACATGGCTTAACGACTACCACATTTAGATAACCGGGACCAACGGCTTAACGTGCTTTCCGAAGCACGGAAGCGCTCTATTTGAAATGCCACACAAACGGTCACCCATCCAAGGTCTGACCTCTGTAAACTCTGCTGTACTTCGGTGATCGTTTCCGACCACCGAGAACCGCAAAGCTACGAGCGCTTCGTATGGATGTATGTGTAGAAACGTTGTCTTAGGATCCATATTAGAATAAACCACAACACACACAATCACAATTTCACACGTCCGTCAAACCGTACGCGGTCGTGTGAACCATCGAAGGTCCGCTCTCGAAGCATCCAACACGGAGAATTATTGGAACATAACAAAATATGACCGCGGGCCGTACCGCCATAAATCGTTTTACATCTGCTATAAAGTAATGAGATTTAACCCTCGCATTCGCCTTTACGACATACCCGCACTGACGAAATAGATCAAAACATACCTAGACATATAGATTTACTTTTTTTTTCTATACGGAATTGTGTTGTGAATACACAGATGCGGAAACTGCTTGCGGACGTAACATGTGTATGATTAGAACAAAATATATTATGTTAGGATTTCTTATTATAACTTAATAATCACTATTTATAAGAAATTTTGCATTAATTAATTACATATATATGTGTTATTTTTTAAATATATTTGTAATATATTCTGCCCCTAAATAGTGTAAGACACCGGGGCACATAAAGATATTTTTTTATTACAAAGTTAATTTACTTAACCTCCAAGTATATTGATGAGACACGTCTGATATCGAACAATTCTTTTATCTCATGTATTTCGACAGTCGTCCGCCACCACAAAAACAACAATGCACCGTTCAAACTATTTACATACCTTCCAAATCACGTCATAAATTATAAATATTGAAAATATATGGAAAATGTATTTAATATAACCCTAACCAGGACGAACTTGTACCATAACAGATTAAAGTAAATAAATAAAAAGCCACGAGCGGTTTTCCTCACCAAGCGTTCCCGTCCACAAAATCGACCCGTATGTCGCCAAGCCTTATCTTTGAGGTACAATCCTACAAAAGTTGATTGACGTATTTGGGGAGGGAATTCCTTTTTGTCGAATTTGTTTAGAGCTCTCAATGGCTGAGGGAATATTAAGGAATGCTGGAGGGCATTCAGAGAGGATACCACTCGCTGTCATCAAGAGATTAATTCTAAATAAGAAATTGTGTGCCGATGGCTCTTAATGATTTCCGAATAGATGTTTGGACAGCCATTTTAAAGTGGATGAAGTGATGACAATGTAGTCCCTTTTAAAAAAAAAACTGGTTTCACCGACATATTTACTCTCAAAGCACAAGCACCTTATACTATATAAATTCACAATAAAGAGTTGTTGATATTCAATGCAATACAATGCAATACTTTAAGTATAAGAAAGGATTATACTCATTAATACTGCACATGTAGAAACATGAACTGTACAGTTACATTTGTTGAATAGCAATATTGATACACATTACATAGAGATTACAAGTCTTGTAATATTTACTGGAAAATTTCGGAAGTATTCAGATTATCTCGTACTCGTATATCTGGGGAAATAAAATGCTATGATCCGGTGAAGAAAGCGTGAAGCCGGTGGATGCAGGTGGCTCTAGATTGCTCGACAATTAGGAAGACCCAAAACTTGCATTCATGCAGGTCTTCTGTTGGCTGAAATGATGATTCTGAATCTGGAAACTATTCATATTATGACTGAAACATTATTGTATAGATGTATAGGGATCATACCAACATAGAAGCCCAAGCCAACCTCACCTGCCAGCGGAGCACCTGCCGATCAACAGGCAAATATATCAGTTACGGTAAACGGCAACAGGCTCGCCACCTATGTGGGACCAACTATATGGCTAAGTGTGGGTGTACAGTATGTCTCTGCATACCCTTTAGGGGAAACAGGCGTGAACGTACGTACGCACGTATTTTCTTTTATTCTTTCTATTAGTAGTATTGATGTTATAGGCTACATCATGCAGTGATGTCTCTAATATTGCAAGCGTCCTTAGACTGCGGTGATAATTTTCCATCAGATGCTTGAGTGGTCACTCAAACACCTAATGGAAAGGACCGTCTTAAAGTATATAAACAGAACTCGTTTAGAGTAATTGACTTCAGCGTCGATCCCTACATAATAATATCTGTTCGCTGACACACATATCTGTTTTCTGTGTTCGCCACATTTATCTATATCTTTTGGCTGAGCCAACTGCGAGCGCTGCTAAAATGTTTTTTCAGCGAATACATAATATTATAAACATTTTGTACATTAAGATTAGGACACGATGGAGCTGTTATAATCAAAGTTATCATCAAAGCTCCTAAAGAAATAAAGATAAAAAAGTAAACAATACTTTTATACTTTAGCACGTGGACAGCCATCAGTCCCAGACACAATAGAAAACCCATTGCTTGTCGGTCATTTGGTGTTTGAAAAGTTAACACAGAAATAAAAATAACTCATTTATCAACCTTAAAATAAAACTGATGAACATAATATAGTTAACATGGCTTGAGGCGCTTCGATCGTGCTATACATTTCAAGTAAACCAATCTGCGCCGGCGCCTGTGATAATATACCCAGTTGTTTATGGCCACATAAATTAATATAGAGACAGGTTTTGTAGCGACAAACGTTGTACTGGGAGATCGTAAATAGATTTCTATGATATAGTAAGCAAATTATGAGTAATAAATTATAATGCTTACTGTTTCTGTATTTTGCTAGTATTTTTAACTACTGTGACTTGTCACTAAGATGTTTTACTTCTGGTTTGCAGACAATAAAGTCTGAAGAGGTTTTGATTTTTAGAACACTTTTCTTAAAAATATCATCATCATCGTCATCATCATATATATATATATGTATATATTATGTGTTAAAATTTGATGAATCTAAATGATCCTGTTGTTCTTAAACAAAATATATTTTATTTTATTTCAACATAATTTTCTAAGGGTATAATAATACAAAACTATAGTTTATTTATTGCTATTGATGCCAAATAATATTTTTTATATAATTATAAATTTGAAAATCTAATTTAGATATAATCATAACATGGGACTTCCACGAACTAAAAAATATTTAAAAAATATATATATAGCTAATTTGATATTTTTTTAAACAACAATGAAAGAGATATTGAAATTTATCTTTATCAGAGAGCATTAGTCAATTTTCATATTCAGCTATCTTGGAAAGTATTTTAATACTTGAAACAGTATACGTAAGGCCCGTCAATATTATTGAAACCATGCCTCATTATTGAAAAATATCTAAGAAAACCTAATTCCAGATTATATTGAACACTCGCCCATAGGTAAATACTTGTAAATTTTACCAAACACACCGCGTCTCCACCCGCACGTTACAGTCCCCACCGAACTTTCAATACATATTTACCAACCCACAATAATATGTTCAGTTATTTACAAGGAAGTTTATAGGATTTCTTTCTGAATCGCGATGCGGGATGGAAACTTTGTCAATCGCGACAAATACGCTCAATTTGAGCGTGAACCACCTTGTTGTGCACGAGTTAACTTTGACTGAGGTGCAGGCAAATATTATGGGGGCCCGCCGCCCTACGGTTGAAAATTTGTCTTTTGTACTTTGAGTTTTATTTGTGAAACGAATTACTTTTTTATGAACCTATTCTTTCCATCCGTTTTGTAATACAGAAATGGGAACTGATTTTCTATTGTTGTCTACTCAGCCTTTAGTAAGTTTACAGTGAGCGGAACGAAATATCCTTAATATTGATAAAAAATCTCATCAGAGATACCGTTTAGAAGAATGCAGTTGCAAATAATTTTTTTTACGACATTGTATGTATGTATGTTGTAAAAAAAATTTACGCCTGTTTCCCCAAAAGGCTAGACAGAGGCATAATATACGCCATAATTTTGCCAATAATATTTTTGGTCCCACGTAATAGGTGGCGAGCCTATTGCCGCTTTCCGGGATCTGTTACGTTCGCAAGAGCCTCGTCTGTTGATCAGCAGATACACCACTTGTAGGTGAGGTTGACATTGGCTCCTTAGATGTTGGTTCTTTGAGTTCTTTGATGCTTAGAGTTTGGATAAGGATTCTCCTTATAAACCCTTTTTAATGACATAACATCACTTAATTTGTCTTCCTCCTCATCTAAACCCAGATTTTTAAGCAGGTGTGAATCGGCATTGTTCAGGCGTTTGAGTGGGTGCTATTGTTACACGGTACTAAGAGCACTTACTTTTTTGTATTACATCGACTACTTCCCATTAGGCAGTATGTTGTCACTTTCAGAAGTCACCACAAAAATATACCATAAAAATGAAATAAGCAAGTGATGGATTAAGAATATATTTGTGACAATTCCCGCGCAACTATAATTTCCAGAAAGGTCGAGAAACAATTCAACACGACACGTGTTTGCCCTTACACAGGGCATCTTCAGGTAAGATAGGAGCCTCAGAACAATGTCTTCACGACCAACGCTGGAACGAGAGATATCTTTCGCTACCTTTAGCAAAAAAACGCCTGAATCAATAAATTTAAATTAAATAATTTATAAATCGTTTTGCAATTATTTTGAATACAACTGTGAATAAGATATTTATAAAGTTTGCAGTATTTATTTTATTACCTTATACAGAAAAAGATATAAATAAAAACGGGACAGAAAACTCATCAGTTGAAAAATAAGTGTTCAATTACATTTTTATGATGCACCGCTAAATAACTGAATGTTCATTCCAAAATGTGATATTAAAAGCGGATTTAAAAATATTACGATGTTCTTGAGAAGTCATTATCGCAAATTATGATATTTCTGTAACTTATACCGACAATCAGGTTTTAGTTTATGCCTTGGGGGTTAAAAAGTGCATGAGTCATGGCCTTATCGTTAGCTAGTTGGATATAGATAAGATAATAATTTAAGGAATATAATAAACTGAACCTCTAAAAAATACTTTTATGATCATCAAAATTACTGAGTGAGCATCTAATCACCTCATTAGATGCTCACTCAGTAATTTTGATGCACAAAAAGGTTAGGTTAGGTTGGCAATTTATTAATTTTGAAGACACGTTAAATAACACCCATAATTTAATTGAATTTCAAGCACACACATGCAGAAATATACAATAAAGAGACATAACAATCAAATAAAAATTCAAAAAAAATTCAAATACACAAACAAGACCAGAAATATTTTAAAAAATAAAATTAAATAAAAACCACATAATTATGAAGTTTGAAATGAAATGAAATAAAATTTATTTAGACATAAATACACATAAGCAAAAATCAGAATTCAAATCAGTAAACAATTTTTACACATAAGTTTACATATAGTATGCCTGAAAAGGACTCCACTCAGAATGTGCTGCAGTGCAGCGCTGGTCTTCCGTGGAGACCTTATAACTTTCGCGTGCAACAGCCACACAAAAGGCAGAAACTTAACAATAAAACAAAATATTTAAACCACAAAATACAATTAAATGAAAAGTTAAAGTAGTAAAAGTAGTGAGTTACAGCAGAATTACACTTACTTATGTATATCATATGAAATTTTGTAACTTAAGATTAAATAACATAGAACAAACACAGTTTGATTTGAGTTTAAAAGATTTTTTATTTTTTATATTTATTGACGATAATAGATTTTCATAGCATGTGTGCAGTAGTGACAAAAGGACCAAAGCTTAGTGATATTTTGCCCTCGATGAGAGCAAACACTGATTTTCAGATTTCACCCAAGGGAGTTGCAGCCTTACGCAGAGAGGGCGAACGTGACAATCCTTTGCAAAAAATGTCAAATAGCGATAACAGAGTCAGTTCATAATCCACTATGTCGTATGATATGCCATAAAAATCAACTAGAAAGTCCACTGCTGACCATCATAGGCCTCCCCCATTAAATTCCAATGAGACCCATTGTACGGCTTGCATTCAGCGTGATCTTGCGACGTGAATTAAATTGCCTGTCAATTTTCTTGTGGACGTCTCTGTTCTAGGGTTTTTGTTTCAGCTGTGGGACTGTCCGAAAGGGTTACCGCGGCCTCTGGACGTAGCAGGCACAAGAAGGAACATGGATGGTTTTTAGTCAGCAAAAGTCTTACACATCCTTCCGCTCCACCCACAGCGGGAGAAGGTCATTAGATGATTTTCCATCCGAAAAAAAAAAGGGTTTTTGTTTCTGTCCCAACCAAAGTCCGTTCTACATGCTATGGTGCCCTGTTCACTACCACTTTAGCTTATAAAGGAGTGGGAAATAGATTGTATGTGTTATTCTCTCTGCTAGTTAATTTCTATATTTGTTATTCTCTGTTTTTGTTATTAGCAATAGGTTTGCCACCTATTATTACGTGGGGCCAACAATTTAACTCCATGGTGAAATGTGGGCGTTTATTATGCCTTTGCCTACCCCTTTAGGGAAACAGGCGTGATTGTATGTATGTTTTTGTTATAAGTCAGTTAAAAACCAGCGTCAGCTTAAAACACTGACACATGTGGAACTAGATCCCTTTAGGCACCAAAAGCTGGGTCACGCTATAGTGTTTTTTATTTTATTTATTGTTTTATTCCTAGTTTTAAGGTTCTTTGTTTTATGTGTCTCACTTGTCGCAAATAAATATTTTTTGATTTGATTTGATATAGAGGCCACATTTGAGGTTCAAGGTTTTTTTTAAACTTATTAAATACTTTCTATATCTGGTTCCGTCTAATGAATCCATCGAGAATTGTTATATTAAAAAATTATATTTTATAAAATTATATTTTATATATTATAGTTATAACATGAAACGCGCTTTTTATTGCTCCGAAGAATATCATTGACCTTTGTAACAATCGGCACACTCAATCAAACATTTCAAAAGTCAGTTAAATGAGTGGCATATTATTTACAATTATTTATGAATAATATGCCACATATTTTATAAAATGTATTTCCAGTGAATGCAGCAGCTGCAGACATTTTTATTACAAACACTGTGAAAAACCAGCAATAGTACCGTATTAAAGTCGAGGTATTCGCCAGTTTTATGCGTTCATAATACGCCGATTCATTTTTAAATTACCACGAAAGATTAAAATAAGATTTGAATCATAAAATGCGTCAATGCAGCCGCTAATAAACGCCGTGTGTTAAAGGTGTAAAAGAACACAGAATTGATTAAAGGTATGCAAAACTGACTCAACCTCTCTGTATTGGGACATTACTAAGCAAGACCTAGGTAAGTTCTTGATGATAGTTATCTTGGAACCAAATAATTGGTGCAATTGTCAAAAAAGTATTTATCTTACGCTGTTAGTGCAGTAGCCGTTTATAAATATTGCACACCGTCAATCATCACATTTTTGAACAACCGAGGGCTATTAATGTGCTCCATGCCCATCAGCTGTTTAGAGATCAATCATTTATCGACCGATCATTTATTTTGACGACCGATATGGCGTGGAGGCGAGTATATCCGCACTCCACTCCTGAGGTCGTGGGTTCGATTCCCACACAGGACAAATAATTTGTGGGTATAAATATGAATAAATGTTCTGGTTTGGGTGTTTTCCTATGTATATTAAGTATGTATTTACAAAAAAAAAAATTAAGTATGTTTGTCTATTATTTAGTATCCATAACACAAGTTCTTAATGATTCTTATCTTGGGACTAAATAATTGGTGTAATTGTCAGAAATATTTATTTATTTATTTATCAGAATTTATAATCAGAACTAACTTTTAATTGTTTTTTTTTGTTTTTATGTTAACTACCATGCTCAAAAATCACAAATTCTATCGTTTAACCGAATTTGAAATCAGAACTGAGGACTTTTTTGTTTTTGGTTTTGAATCCCGCATGAACAGTATAGAGCTGTAAAACTTCTTCCTTTTTTTGAAAAGTCTATTTGCAATATTCACCGCCTAACTTGCTGGTAATAGATTATTAGGCAAAACAGATTTTGAATTTATTCTGTCGTTCCGCCGAACACATGATAAGTTGATAACTCAATACAAGATTGCGTTCTCCATTTAAACACCAATTTTGAAGGATTGACCGTGATATTTGACAGTATTTATCTGTTTTTATATTTATTATTTTACAAATTAAAATGGTTCATCGATACGCAAAACATAATCATTTCTTCAATTAGTTACTTCATTAGTCTGCCTGTTGGTGTGTCATAGATTGAAGGTCATGAATAATGTATGGCATTCGGCATATTGCCCGGCACGGACTGACAGAAATATATGAAATATATTGAATTAGGCGGGAGGGCCCCTGTACGTATCTAGATCAAAAAGTCATCTGTATAAAGTGTCAAGTTGGTCTCTAGTAATACAGAATGCAATCACTTAAATCGGAGTGTTCCGTGAGAACATTCAGTTGCTTTGTCTACAGATTAAGTTACACGTCAAAATTTAATTAAGGCGAAGCTGTTTCACTTGATGCTGGATCACATATTGTTAATGTTAATTAGGTTACTTTATTTAATTAAATAATTATGTGCGTTTCAGCTAAATGTATACGAAGACGAAAAAAAATGTAAAATATTTAATAATACAAAATTATCAATTAAGTCTTAATTTTTGTTTTTTTCTGATATTTATTGACTGAAAGAAATAATTTTATAAATATTACTATGTGTTGTTGTGTGTTTGTAAAAAAAAGGAAGTATATCTTTTAGTAACCAAGTATTTATAAATAGGTATTAAAGGTAACCAACGCGCTGAACAATATAAAATTGTAACTTATTCTAAAAATATTTTCCTATCAAATTACAAAAGACGTAAATAATAATTATAATTTAAAAGCTTGCCCTTAAAATAGCTCAAAACGCCGTAAGCAATTGATACGACTTTTGTATGGAATATTTGTGGTTCCCAAACTCGAATCCGTCGTGTTTTAGTTACAAATAGCTTGATCTGTAACGAAGATAGTGTTACCAACCATTTTTTGGTAACAATTCGATTTCACGGCTCTTAACATGTTTAAGTAATGTTTCATTGTACATTTGTAATCGGAGACTTCACAATCTATCAAATTGATTTTCTTTTATAATTAATACATTGTTATTTTGTATTGTATGTTAATTAACAAATCAATTTACTGTCGCTTTCGGGGAGTCTTATGTTATCTTTTTATCAAAATGTTAAATTTGTGTTTTTAATTTAATTTTTTATACTTAATGAAAAACAATTTTATCATTTGACATTGCATGGTGTTGAGTATATCCGCATTCCGCTTCGAAAGTCGTAGGTTCGATTTCTACGCAGGACAAATCTTTGTGTGCATGTACATGAATATTTGCTCTGGCCTAGGTATTTTCCTTATATGAAGTTCGTATTTACAAAAAGATAGTATTTTTGTATGTTTATCCGTTATTTATTATCCATAACACAAGTTCTTAATGATATTTTTATTCAAACTAAATTACTGGTGTAATTGTTATTTAATTATTTCTCCAACTTAATAACTAAACCTACTAATTACAGTTTTTCATATCCCGAAAAAGAATTTTTCCGTACACTGCTATTAGTAGCATACAATATAAATGCTGTGTCTACGTACAAATATATCGCTAAATTTAATGGCCTACCATTATAGGACATTTAATTTAGTTCCTGTGGATAAAAAGCAAATAGTTTCCTAATAAGTTTTCTGTACTAAGATCTCATTGAAGATTTCATTGATCTAATCACAGGTATCAGTATATCTATTTATATTTTAAAATAACAGTTGAATACGTACGTTTTTATGGTTTCACTATGGTATCACTATGGTTTCTTAAATTTTGCGAACCATACAACTATACGATACTTTACTATAAAATATACATAAATACATATAATCACGCCTGTTTCCCTAAAGGGGACGGCAGAGATATATTGTACGCCCTCATTTTGCTAGTAATATTTTTGATCCCACGTATTAGGTGGCGAGCCTATTGCCGCTTACCGGGAACTTTTATTTTCGCCAGAGCCTACTATGTTAATCATCAGGTGAGGTTGACTCCTGAGATGTTGATAGGATCCCTATGCAGGATATTTACATGAGCTCTAATATAATTGAAATGATAAAGCTTTATAAATTATCTCTAAGTAGCTTATTAAGAAAAAAAACCTTACTATTAAACTAGTAGGTATTCTATGTGTTCATCTGATAAAACAACCCCGTCTTACTAAAGGAAAAAATCGTTTAATATCGATCACAAAGTCATCACGTCTATACAAGTTCAAACAGCTACCGTGTAATGCGTTTAATGATAAATGACGTCACAAAGGGTAACAGCGCCTACACACGTCCCCGATACACGCGTCCGTCCGTCATTTCTAGTTTGCTGACCGCGGCACAATGCGGCCCGACTGTCAATAGGCGTGTAGCTATCCACCGTGCTGTGTTTTGTATGTTTACATCACGTGTTCCATATTTCATTCACGCTTTCGTCCTTGCTCAAACGAGATATAGTTTCTTTCTACTGAAAATTAGTTAAAATTCTTAGAAGTCAGTCCTTGAATAGTAGACCGTTTATGTGGCATTTGACATTACCAGTCCAGTACTATTTAGGTGATATTTTAATGTATTAATTTATTGGAACGTGACTTATATATAAAAAAAGCTGTGAAAAATCGATCACGAAGGCATCACCTCAGCAGTGTGATCGTGCTTAGTGATAAATGAAGTCACGAAGGATATACACTATATATATCCTTCGCCTATACACGTCCATGCTATACATGGTATATGGTCAATAGGTGTGTAACCATCCGCCGTGCAGTATTTTGTATGTTTATGTCATGTGTACGATATTTTATTCGCTCCATTGTCTTTGCTCAAACGGTTCTTTGTGAATCACTGACTTTCTACTATAAATTAAATGGAGTCTTCTGTGGTCCGGCACCAACTTTTATTTATACCCGTCTCTAATATAACCGAAGGATTAACGTGTCATTGTAACGTGTAGTATATTCTTCGCCAGCTGAAGTACAAATCGTTTTTTTATAGCAAAATAAACTAAAAGCAATATATTAAAATTACCAAAATCTTACGAGAAGCTTTTCATAATATTGACACCAAGTAAACAGTGTTTAGAAGCACATTATGAATAACGTCTTCTCTGTACTTACATACCATGTAATCAATCAAAGTTTTTATCACTCGACTTGCCATCCATCAGTCACCTATTCAAACGAGGCACGAGCGTATTCACCTGTTTGTAGATATCTCGATGACTCGGCGGAAAGCATTCACGCATACCGCACAAGTCATCCCGTTGTATCAAGTTAGAACCGGTTTTGGCCGGCCGATACTGGGTGCTTACCTTAATTATCATTTGCATAAAGTGTATCGAAAAAAGTTTTATTGGTGTTGGGTGAATAACATTGCGGTTTTGATGTGTTTATTTGTTTTATTACTATTAGAGATGAATTTTTATTCATGGGTTTTCAATGGTGTTTAGTATGTTCACACGTTTAATTGTGGGATGCGAAAACAACCGAAAAGAATCGAATTTGCAATTAAATTATTATATTAATCACAGCTTCGGTCAGATTCTGGTCTTAGTCAAAATGATGCCAGCTTTCAGACACGATCACAGAGATGCCCTGCCCCTGAACCCCTTGAGTCCTCAGTAAAGATGTGGGATTATACCGAGATCTTACATGGACTTCTTGAGATAATGTTAAAAGTGATGTTGCATTGTTCTGTTTTATTTACCGACACTCATGTACGAAGTATGAGCTGAATAGTTCTCACCTTGATTTACGGGAGGAGGGCCATGCTCAGTAACGGGACATGGGTTTATTTGATGATGATACTACTAACATGTGAACATAGTTTTGGTGTTGATATATCTCGTATAACTAAAAAAGAGTTGTTTTCTTCTTTTATTTAATTTTGTGATTGCAGTGCACAGGGTTTTGCAAGCTTGTCCAATTGTTTTACTATTGTAGCGACACGTAGCAGATGGCCAGATGAATAAAATCCTGAATCGCGCAAAACATAATTCCTCAAGCTCTCATATATATAGGTTTTTTTTTCTTATTTTCCGTAGCTAGAATAAGTTCTTTTATAAGAATTTTTTTTGTGCGAACGAAACAAAAAAAAAATTCTTATAAAAGAAGGATCAACGAAAGATTCAAACTATATATACAACACCCAACCATCACCGGCCCCCGGGAACATCCATCCGCCTGGTGGAAGATCTTCTCTTTGTGGGAAACATACCATCCGCTACCTTCACTATTAAGTAGACTTTCTTGTAACTAGCGGGAAAAGAAACTAACCATGACGATTTTCTTGCCCGTACTTTTACGATCAAGCTAGTTTTAAAGTTTTGACTTTCATAAGAACTCTATTGAGCCAAACTTGAATAAAAGATTTTGACTTTGATATCAGCAGTCTTTTGCAGTCCACATTTGAAGGCGTGATCGCGATTTCCACATTGTATAATTATGTAGGTGTTTGCTACCTATGTATTGTAAGTATAAATTAACAAAAAAGTTAAGTAGAATTTTTTTTTAGCATTAAATAGTAATATGCCCCTGCCTACTTCCTCAGGGAAACAGGAGTGATTGTATGTATGTATGTAAAAATAAAGTACCAACCAACCAAGGTACATGATGGCTTGCACAAATGCAAATTAACGCCTCTGCTTCTATAGCGCATCAGCACCACTTGAAAGAACCATATTTTAAAGCGGAATACCAAAGCCAAATAATCTTATCTTTAGTGGACTGAATCCATTGCTGAAAATTAAGTGCTGGTGCACTATAGAAGCAGGGGAACATTGGCCGAAAGAGAGTACCAAAGCCGAATCTTGTTATTCGTGGACTGAGTCCATTACTTAAAATTAGGCAACAGGTCGTTCTTATTTTGATATAAAAAATCATTATTAATATAACAATATCATATAAAACTAAGAAACTTAAAATTTACCACATCGTTATCGTTATAGGTTCAAGGTTTTAATTTGATCCTTAAAATACAAGCCCAATAACCACTGTTCATGTTTCCTAAAGGTTCACCGAATATCACATTGAGAACTGATCCATAAAAAGCGACATTTCATGAAACGCCCAGGCTTACAACATACCCATTTTGTTCAGTCGCCGACATATTGCCTATTAAACTTAAAAAAAAAAATACGTGCCTAAAGAGTAACTCAGAAAACTAGTAGCTAGCATAAGTCCCGACAAACATTAGTATCAGATACCTGTCCAAAGAAATACAGAAGCTTTACTACAGAACAAATAAACGAGATAAACACACGAGAAATTGCGAGGATACCCTCAGGATCCTCATTATTTTAATAGTATAAATCACAGCTGCACACCCACTCAAACTCAAATTGACTCTTAACTTTAAACTATACAGTTTAATTTCAAACAAAACGTTATACAAGTATACTTTCAAGGTTTGTGGAATACAATCGAGCTTTATGTGGAATTGAACTTTATCTTTTGTGGGGTTCAGTTTGTTTTTAAAACGAGTGGTTTATGTTTAGTGGTTAGCCCGTACAGAGACCGCACACAATGTTTTAACGCCTACGGCTTCTTCATTATTTGAAATTTGACTTTTCGAAAGATCGACAGTCGTATACGTTTACGAACGAATCCATTTATATGTCGTTTTTTGAGTGGAATTCAAAAAAGACATATAAATGGATTCCAATATATATTATTTTTTTGATAAAGGACTGCTATGGTGAGTGGTATGCAATATTGAGAATCCTGAGGTTGCAGCCTCTCTCAAAGATTGTAAATTGCAAAGGGACATTGCGCCTTTCAATATCTTTAACAAACAATATTATGGTAAGTGTTTGAAAGATAATTCGCAAACGTTAAAACAAAAGCAAAATTACTCATTAATAAATCAGTATCAATTTAATGCGCTTACAAGTAGAATAAGTATTCTTTAAAAGATCTTTTTTTGTGATGTCCTAAAAATCGTCTTTTTGATTCAAGTCACTATTCCATTAAGCATGCGCATGCACTCCGCTATACTTCATTGCTATATCGTTCGGCAACTTTTGTTGATACTGGTCTATAATTAGCCATTATAATTGTCTTAGCATTACCCCGGTTGTCCTAGTCTTACATTAAGTACCCAGGGTCTGCTCACTGGGAAAACCGGGTCTGCTGTCGCTGGGTAAATATCAGCAACTAGGCGAAGCTACTGCCGTCTTACCTCCGCAACCCAGAAGGTATCATCACTTTATCCTCTTCAGCTGTGAGAATATTAAAAAGCACTGACTGGTTTGGGTGTATAGGGCTCTTACCAACAATTGACGAGCACAAGCCAATCTTACCTGCAAGTTGTGTACCTGCCGATCAGAGCCTAGTTCTTGCGAAAATAACAGTGCCCGGTAAGCGGCAATAGGCTCGCCACCTTTACGTGGGACCAACTATATAATTGGCGAAGTGTTGGCGTATAATATGCCTCTGCCTACTCCTTCGGGGAAACAGACGTGAATTTATGTATGTATGTATGTACTGACTTACCGAAAACGTGCAACGGCTTAATATGCTTTTTGAGGCACAGATCAATCGATAATGAAATGAAATAAAATTTATTTAGACATAAATAGATATAAACAAAGAACAGAATTCAAAACAGTAAACAATTTTTACACATAAGTTTACATATAACATATTAATATTATATGTAGGTAATATAATATTATAATGACGCACATAACGCAATAACTTCGAAAAGTCACAAGAGTGCGAGCAGGTTTTGAACCCGAGACCCTTTGAATTGCAGACTGTTAGGTCTCACCAGTAGGCTTTTGCTGCATTAACCAACTTAACTACGTTTTAGTTGAAGAAGGTACATTATACAACCATATCTAGCAGTTAAAGCGCTTGTGTAGAAATCAAGTATGTTAGGAGCTTTTACGAGGTTCCTTATCACAGATCGTGCACCTAATAAAGTATTAATAGACGTAAATGCACTTATTTAGATATGCGCCGTTGCGATGACGCTACATTTAGTTAAGTGACTTACGCAATGCATCAGATAACATAACATTACGATACCATCAAAGACGGTGTAAGTTTGACTTGAAATACGGTTTATGTTTCAATAATTAACAACTGTTTATATGCTTAAGGTTAAATTTAAAAATATGTATAAGCTTTTTTCTTTTAAATACATTTAAAGTTTTGTTAATATTTAAAATCTAGTAATCTGACTTAATATCTGATACTCACTGTCAGCATAGTTAGTTAACCCCAGTTAATGAACTAAATGTCTAATCAAATCAGTGTTAAAACGGTATATTTTATGAATACGACCATTACAATACCTTACATCAATATTCTGAATAAAAAACTTATTATTATTAATATTATTATTCTACTAAAATAATTCCAATTTTATTTGAATGTAAATTGAATTGATTTGATTGAATTGAATTAGCGTTAATGGATTTGTAGACCATAAAACTGTAAAACCGATTCTGATGAATCCATCCGCCCACACGCCGAACATCAACAAACCGACCACCTGCAATAAGACTATCAGATTCCGTCGTAAATAGGAAGCGTTTATTTGTAAACATAGCAAGACTGATCAGGAATAATTCTCCTACTTACAATATAATGTATTTATACACTGGCCTACAAAACTAAGTAGTACAATTCAAAAAATAACACTATGAAAGATCAGCCTAATATTATACGTATGAAATTTGATCGTATGTATTTTACTTCTTTACGAAAAATCTATTTAACGGATTTGAAAGAAATTCCCCAATATCTCCTCAATCACTCACTCACTCAATCACACAAGTGACCGGAATCAAAAGTGCACTGCGGGAGTCTGTAAATTTATACTAAAAAACGTTTTATAGCTAATATTATCAGATTTCCTTGATACTAAAACTAGACATTGCTAACTTCAAACTAAGATATAGAAACAAAAACATGTAGATACGTTATTATAATTTTAAAAGTGTGATACTTAGTTTTGCAGGCCAAGAACATTTAGGCCATGCCTTGAATAACTGATTGAATAAATGATTTAAAGGTTTACTCTATTGACAAATAACTATCATAGCTGTTCCTTCTGAGTATACATTTAACCTTTGAACTTTACTACAAGGATTAGGCAGTTGAATACTTTATTTACCACACATTCTCAATTAAACATAACCTTTAAATCACAAATCACAGTAACAAAAAATGTACAAAGGTGAGCTAATTTCTATAAGTAATCTCTTACAGCTCCGACCCTTGAAAAAGTGTCGGAGATTTAGTGTGTGCGATAAAAATATTTTAAAAAAATATATTTTTATTTATTGATTAATAACAACTAAACATCTCATTTTACTTTTGACAGTACGAGGAGAGAGAATCGTACAATTTAGGATTGCTATATTTCTAAACAAGTCTTCATAACATTCTAAGGTTTAATAACATTCAAAATATGGTAGCCAGGGTATATTAATACCTACCTAATAGACTGCGTATTTAAATCTACAAAAAAAGTTTTCTTTTACAATCAGAATCCGTACAGTATGTTAAACTTCTCGATTAATATTCAGAAAATGAATTTTTATTTATTGTAAGCATCATCAAAGCAGCCTTATAAACTCCACTACTGAATATTGCCCTTCCTAAAAAAATACAGGCTGTTGAGTGGGGGTGTTTGCCCATAATTGTTGAAAGCATGGACGCCCACGCTAAGTTATAGATGACTGAGCGTAATGTGCATGTGTAACGCAAGTCAATGCTGCATTTTTTCTTTTAAATAATGGCTTCGTGCGTCTAGCACTTTTAGTCAGTGTGAAGTATGAGATATATTAATAAATTATTAGATGTGCTCTCCCTAAACCTCTTGAGTCTTCGGTAAAGATGCGGGACTACACTGAGATCATACATAGACTTCTCATTCTTTGTTTTATTTATCAAATCTCATGTACGTTCACAAACACTTGACGCTTAATAACCACATTAATATTCGAAATATCACAAATTTCAGAAAATTAAACAAAACTGCGTGACATCAAAAACAGACAAAAAAAAGCTTCACTTTCCCGCCATGAAGTCCTTGTGATTTGATTTTCCCAGGTTGCTCTCTCTTCCATTATAATAAATAAAAATAATAATAAATTTTTATACTTCAGATATTGAATAAAGTTTGGATCCCAAATCTTGATTCTAGCGTAAAAATAAAACTCAACTTGTATTTATTATATTTATAAGAAAACTGTTTTATTTGAAAGCGCACTATGAGTCTTTTATTAATAATGGCTCGAACAAACAATAACGCGATTGAAATGGCTACAGCGCCATCTCTTGACACTTATGAGAACTAACATTTTACAACACTTCTAAATATCTAACTATTTGGACAGATATGCTATTATTTCATCAATAATCACCACGCTGGGCAGGCGGGTTGGTGATCTGTATTACAAATAGTTTACATTTAAATGCAGTCTCCTACACGAGTTACACGACCTATAAAACATTCTGCGGGCTGAAAAGCTGTATTAACATCAAATGCAATTTATACTCCCATTAAATCAATCGGCGTGGCACAATAGTCTCGGAGGCACAATAACAGGCAGTTACACTGTTCAGCCGTTCCTGGGATCTGGCTGCGGATCTATAGATCGGATCTATAAGGTGCCGACTATATTCCATTGGCCATATAGAGGAGCGATAACCTTAATCGAGGTAGCCTGAATTGCACCACTACAACGCAAGTAGTCAGGTAAGGTACAGTGTGCAAAAAAACTCGACATTTATTTGTTTTTTCTATAAAAAGTTATGTGAGATCCTATCTCGAAATAATTCTCGAAGATTATTTCTCGTTTGGAATTATCTTTTAACTTTGAAACCTTTTTATTGGTTTAGGACACAGCACAATACGACATTATATTATAAAAAACCCATCAAGCACCAGTTAGTTATACAATACTCACAACAGACCAGATTTTTACCCGACGGATAAGTGATAGAGGAATAAAAATACAACTTAATTATTAACATAACGTGGTAATTTACACATATCTTTCAATACACAGATAGCAGTTATTTTTTTGAGTGTACATGTAACTGTAACTAAATGAGTGTTTTTACTTTAATTACAATCTTAATTTGTCTGTAAATCTATACAAAGACATATACTATAACATTTGCAATATTCATGTTTTAAGTCATTCATATCAGAACAGTCTGTAAGCAGAGGCCAAGCATTCATAAAAAGTTTAAGTTTAATCGTATAACTATTGTCAGCTTTACTGCCGCTCACATTTATGAACCGTATGACTACCGGCCAGCGAATCGTATGACGCATTATTCTCTCATTTCTAACCTAAACGGAATGGTTAATTTACAATAGAAGTCAACTGGAAACCTAATTTAAAAAACTTATTTGATTAAAAGTCAAGTTTACTTCTTAATCTTCTTAATCCATACATACATACATAATATCACGCCTATTTCCCCGAAAGGGTAGGCAAAAGGCATACTATACACCCACATTTCGCCATTTATATTGTTGGTCCCACGTAATAGGTGGCGAGCCTATTGCCGCTCTAACTTAAACTTTAAGTAGTCGATAATTCTCTCCTAAGTAGTCTACCTATTTTGCTGACTCTACAGCGTCAATAAGGCAGGCGGTACACCGCAATATCTGGCGACTTACGTGCATGCAGATGTGCCGATCGGCAGATATCGATGAATTTATACCGAATGCCATCCCACCATACCCCTGACGCATGAGAGCTCGAGAAACAATGATAACTGGGCCCTTGTTATGGCGAAGATAAGGGGAACTGGAGAAGGGGTATATTTACATTTACATTGTATGACAAAGAATATAAATATATCTACTCTTTGTCACACTACTATTATAAAGATTTGTTTCATATAAGTGAGGTTTAAAGACTTTTTTTTTTACTTAAAGATAATTTCGCTGTACCTAGTGTAGATAATATGGCTTAAATCTTCCTAAATTTTTTTTTTTTTAAAATTTAATTTTTAATTCTTTGTAACGAATATACTAAAAAAAATGAACCGATATGACAAACTATTTTATAATTAGAAAGCTTGAATATCTCGAGTAACAGACTATACTTAATACCAAAAATAGATACCATAAACTATAGATACCTAATCTTTATGAAGTCCTTTTTTCTGTCCTTTCCAAAAAAATGCTGCTTACACACTGCCTCCCGGCCAATGGGGGGACCGAGAGAGAAGTGTGGGGCTCACTGCGGCAGACGCGACCACCGCAGTCCTACCCACTAAAAAACTTGCGAAGACTCCCACCGCTGGTGAAAAGGGGCGAGGGGCCAATGCCAGGGTTTATAGCTTCTGGCATCCCGCCTGCGGCCAACGTCTCCAGGATCAGAACCGGGAGGACCGCCTCAGAGAGGCGCGACTTGAAGCACCCCCCTACCTCCTTGTACGGCCATGGCGTAAATGGCCAACCCAATGGCCCGAAGCACCCGTGCCCGGAAAATACCTGCGTAAGCCGGAAGGTCATCAACCCCCACCGACGGCCTACCCATCGCTCAATGATAAGCCCGACTGCCTTGAGGACACGGTGCCTCGAACCTTCGGCGATACCTTAGAAGCCCAAGCCAACCTCACCTGCAAAAGTGGTGCACTTGCCGATCAACGAACGAGGCTTTGGCGAACATAAAAGTTCCCGTTAAGCGGCATTAGTCTCGCCGCCTATTAGGTAGGACCAACAATGTAGTTGAAGAAGTGTTTGCGTATAATGTGCCTCTGCTTAAAAATAGTTTAAAAATAATTTTAAATGATATACTGAGTTTTAATGATAGTGAGCCAGAAGTGTATGTATGTATCTAAATATTTTTCTGGTTTTATAAAAACTAAAGCTTCTCATAAGAACTACGAATTAATTCAATCTGTACTGTATTTTAATGAATGTATGCACTTACGTTAGTAAATATATTCATGGCGTTCCGAGCAATTTCTTAAAAGCCCGTCAAAAAAGATTGGGCCCGTCAGATATTAATGCGATCGTTATATTCTTTAAACTAGTAAACCTAACATAAGTAATATTTTTTACCTAAAATATAGATATAATAAGAAATACAATGATATCAGTTTTTACTATTTTGATACTTACATATTACCTAGTTTTAATTATTTTTGCAGACCATTGTTTAATAAATATTATATAAAACATTAAACACAATACATTTTTATTTACTAAGAAAAAATAAGTATTATTGTATGACAAATAACATACAACAAACTAGCAGTTAACAAGCCGTCAGCATTACTTGCGTAAACATTAATGCGACCCCAACCACTGTAACTCGATGTATAAACGATTATAACTGACTATGGTAAGACGTATTCTACTGAGGGAAAGTTGTGAAGGTAATGTGCAGGCAGTATGTTCACATTTAAGGGATAGTATGATTAGTCGACAATTTTAAACCTGAACAAAAATTGTAGAACTGATTGTTCATTGCAATAATTTTTATTAACTCCTTCAATCATTAACCTGCTTTGTACTAATTACAATAATTCCACGGCAACTGCGAAACTTAGTCCAAGATATGTGCTACTAAATATAGCATGATAATACACACAAAATTAAACCTTTCTTGCAACAACATTTAAAAAAAATTAACTAAATATGTAATACTCTTAATAATTGTTTTCAAAAAATTTAAAATTGGGAGGCAAGGTAACCACAGGCATATGAACATTTGCTACTATTAGACTGGACATTATTATTTATATAGTAACACAAACCTAACAATTCATAAACTGATATACCAACTGAACACAACTTTAACTATGACAACTCCCTGTGTAGATGATGACTTGCAAAAGTAATCTTCACTTGCCGCGGTCAAGCCCAGGGATGAGTTAGAGCTACGGTTATTAGTGCACCATTGTCCATAATGTGCTTCGTTATTTGATTCGGATTATGTCGGCGTTTACCCACCAATTAGCGGCTGTGGGAAGTCGATGTTAGATAACTGCTGCTTATTACAGTATCGTTTTTTTCATATGGTAACCAGGGAACTAGAATAGAAACCATCTGGATGGATTAAAACAACATTTTCGCCCTGTATGTTTTTAATTTTGGCTTTTTATAATGACTAGCCGAATAAGTTGTAACCTAGAAAATAAAAACGGTTTATATTCTATCGTGGTATTAAATTTGTTTGGCGCCGCATAAAAATAAAGGCGATCAATATAAAGTCTGTAATAATTGTAATATTTGTGCTAAAGTAATTGTGCTTTACGATGTAAATCTGTTTAAATATTTTTAAATATATTTAATTCCTCAGTGCCGACGAGGCAAGAGAAGTGCCAAATAATACGCTGAGATTATGCAAAACAAACTTTTATAACAGAGCTATGAAGTTTTATTTTAAAAATTTAAGTCGTTGCGTGCCTTAATTAGTAATCAGAATTCAACCAAGTGATTCAATACTGTTTCTAGCCTTATAAAGACGTTTATGCCTTTATTTCTTTATTATTGAGTCATGTATTCCAGTGGTTAATGATTTAACAGAGTAGCAACAAATATGAGTCCCTATCACTCGCCTTGTGGATTTTTGTACTGTATTGAAAAGCAGTAAAACAGATTTTCAGCTACGACGAAAATCTAAACTAGAAAACGAAATTTGTCACTGAGTTTAACTAATCGAAGACACAAAACTGAACTAATTACACAGATCGCAGACCAGAGGCCGCAAGCTGGCTTCTGTACAGAGCAATTAGTCCGGCGGCGGCCGCGGCCGTTCGTCCGGAATTCGATTACTCGCACTCGCGTTAGAAAGTAATTCGAATGGACTTCGAGTAACAATGTTAGGGGACTTTTTTGAAATTTGAATTCGAAACGACGTTACAAACCACCTTTTTGCTGTCCGTTAGTTTGAATTGTGAAATGTCTTTTGATGGTAGGTATTGCTGGTTGTAAGTAACTTGTTTATAATACGACATTTACTTCTATTTTTTACTTTTAAATAATGGCTTCGTGTGCTTAGTACATTTATCCAGCATCGAGTTAAAGGTATATGAATACAATTTAATTCATAGTAAATGAGAATGAGGTGATAAAGATAATAAATGGAAAATGAGACGCCCTCTCCCTAAACCGCTTGAGTTTTTAGTAAAGATGTAGAATTATACTTCTTGAGATCTTGAAAGAAATTGAAAAGTGATGTTGCATTGTTTGCTTCATTTACCAACTTTCATGTACGTTCACAAGCACTTAACGGTTATTATTCCAACGTTATTACAATTTTTTCGAAAAATTAACAAAATTTCAGATAATTATGTCGCTTCGTTTTCCCGCCAAGAAGTCCCATTTCCTTCTTATAACCTTCAGAATATTAAGAAAGGGAAGGTATATTATATATGCAATAGAGGTAACATCCACAATCTCACGCCCATTCATCCCATTTGTGGGGGCGGACACCTTATATTAAAGTTAACTATTAGCACAGTGATTTTTGGGTAAAACGTGTTAAATATTGAGAAGTCTTCGCTTACATGGACAATAGACGACATCCTAGTCCTGGTTTATACAAGGGTGAGAACATCTGCTGCAGCAAATGCTGCTGCTGCCGGAGCTCGGAAACGATCACCAAAGTACAGCAGAGTTTACAGAGGTCAGTCCTTGGGTGGGTGACCGTTTGTGGGGCATTTGATATCGAACTCTTCCGTGCTTCGGGAGGCACGTTAAGCCGTTGGTCCCGGTTATCACTTAGCGTGATAGTCGTTAAGCCATGTTAGAGGCCTAATGGGCGGCTTGAAAAATTCTAACAGCAGGACGCCATACACCTGCCTCTGCCAATCCGCACTGGGTTGCGATGATGATGATGAAAGCATAATAAAACGTTTTACTGAAAACTCTTTTCTAGCAACATAATTATTAAAACGATAACAACTATAATATACAAAGATTGCATAAATTATGAACTACGCTTAATCTCACACTCATCTCGGCACAATATTCCTAAATAGGAGTACGTATTTTAGATGTTTTTTTTCTTTAAATTCAATTCCACGAGTAGATAGTTCCCTAACAATACTTCAGAATAAATGGCCATTGCCGAGAAAATAAAACCGACACATCCCTTTTAAAGGAATTTCAAAATAAACTTGACAACAAAATAATCCGACGCAACGGAGACGCTAAAAATATTCATGCATCTCTTGAGTTGCGTAGGCGCCATTGTCAATTCACCAAGGGATAGCATTTCTTATTTTCACCAGTCGTAAGGGTGTAAGTTGTCTGGTAGTGAGATGAAAGATTAGGTTACTATACACAAAGCTGGTATTGTTGATCCTTGTTTGAATCCTGCCATATGTGGTCAATATCTTGGAATAAAAGCTGTAAAATGTCAGGGCAGTGATTTCGATTCTTTTTGCTTGTTGAGATTGTATACGATTTTTGTGAAAGCATCTACCTAATTCAAGTCATCGTTATCGTTTATTTAAGTAAATAATATAGTATACAATTTCTTTGTTCACCATATATTATTGTACAATCTATTTTTATGTCTAAATTGACGACCGATAAGGCGTGGAGGTCAATACCTGCAGTGCACTCCAGAAGTCGTGGGTTCGATTCCCATACAGGACAAATCTTTGTGTGCATGAACATGAATATTTGTTCTGGACTGGGTGTTTTCCTATGTATATTAAATATTTATTTACAACAAAAAAAGTATTTAAGTATGTTTATCCGTTGTTTAGTATTCATAATACAAGTTCATAGTGATACTTATCTTGGAACTAATTAATTGGTGTCATTGTCAGAAAATATTCATATTTATTTATTTAAATACTTATACCGCAAGATATGGTCTAATGGTTTTTTTTTCAGTTTTCTCGTTAACTGTCGTGGTAAGCTTGAAGCGATTATCTTACGATTGGATTCACGCCATTCATATCTCGGCGAGGTTCGATATCAGTAGAGTTTTACATATCTTCAACAATATGTAAGGTAAATAGAATTACATTTAATCTAATATATGATTCTTTTCGGTTTAAATTACATTTGTTATAATTCAGCGAATATTTAACTCGGTCTTCACTTTTTTTTGCATGTGAGTGTATCTCAGCTTCGTGATTTTAGTGTAATCATATTTTATTTATTTTTTATATTTAATTTTGACGTTTTCAAGTACTATGTAATAGTTTATGAAAAGTTTTTTTTAAAAGTTTTAGTTTAACCGAGCACTCAACCGATAGTCTACAGCATTTTGCTTCCACGCAGCCCCATCTAAATGTATTTATACCTACAATTAACGTCATACATACATACATATATTCATACATACGGTCATGCCTGTCTCCCAGAAGAGGTAGGCAGAGGCATATTTAACGATCACATTTCACCAATTATAAATTTGGTCCCACGTATAATAGGTCGCGAGCCTATTGCCGCTTACCGGGCACTGTTATGTTCGCCAGAGCCTTGTCCGTTGATCGACAGGTGCACCACTTGCAGGTGAGGTTGGCTTGGGCTCCATACAATATACAAATACAATCAACGTCATCAGAGAGTATTACCGATCGCTGTGTTTATAATCGAACCATGATGTCTCGCTCACTCTGCTCACGCCTTCAAAGTCGGCCATATTTATTCTGCGCGAAAATAATCTACACCTGTGCCGGTCACATCCGGCCTGGGGTTTTCATTTCCGGCTGGGGTATTCCACGCTTCCGCCACAGTGGATGTGGCTGGAGTAGTTCTGACTTACACTTGGAGATCGTAATTTGACGAGTTTTCACGTTTTTTAGTAGGATAAACTATTTTCACTAGTTTTTAAGTCAGAGAAATAGTAGGCTATTATTTCGAGATCGCATAAATAAATAAATAAATATTTTCTGGCAATTACACCAATTATTTAGTTCCAAGATAAGTATCATTAAGAACTTGTGTTATGGATACTAAACAACGGATAAACATACATATATACTTTTTTTTTGTAAATACATACTTGATATACATAGGAAAATACCCAGACCAGAACAAATATTCATGTTCATGCACACAAAGATTTGTTCTGTGGGGGTATCGAACCTACGACCTCTGGAGTGAACCTGAGCTGACCTGGGGTAGTTCTGACGTACACTTGGAGATAGTAATTTGAAGAAAATCACGTTTTTGAATAAGAAGAAATATTTGCACAAGTTCTTAAGATGGAGAAATAGTAGGCTATTATTTGGAGATCGCATAAAGGACCTAGAGTAGTTCTGATTAACACTTGGAGGTAATAATGTAAAGCATTTTCATGTTTTTCAGTAAGAAGATCACAAGAGAGTTCACAAGAAGGACCTAGAGTAGTAGAGTAGTAGAGTAGGCCTTTATTTCGAGTCCGCAAAAAGGAGCAAGGATAATTTTGACTTGGAGAAGTGGAGACTAATACGTTTTCTAAATCAATTGAAAAGTGAAATTCTTGTAAAACAAAGTTCATGTATCAAAGTATGTTAACACACTGACTATCTATCCATATATATCTTCAGATATCTCACTTGAAGATATGGAGACTTTTTACGTTTGTACTGTAAAGAAATCATCGGACTTTATTTGGAGTCTACAGAAATGATCTGAAATCGGTGTTACTTACACTTACTTAGGTGTACTTACGTTAATATGTTGTAGATATGCCCTACTTCTGAGAAAACGCGAAGAAAAGCCAAGCTTAAATGATTAAGGCGCTTTCATTACTTTCTTTTAATAGCATACATAGTATTGTTTTTTGGTCCATGCTTTTTTACTATAATAGTTTCAGCGTGATAGCATAACAGATAAATTTGAAAACTTTTTTTGAAGTAAACATTGTGAATCATAATTAATAAACAATTCGATTCTTGGGTTTGGGTTTTTACGTCTGTATTAAACGAATACTGAACCCTTATAGCATGCCCTCATGGTTCAACTCACTTAATAATATTAGTGCATAGGGATCCTACTAAAACCTAAGGAGCCCCTGACAACCTCACCTGCAAGTGGTGCACCTGCCGATTAACAGAAGAGGCTCTGGCGAACATCACAGTGCCCGGTAAGCGGCGATAGGCTCGCCACCTATTACGTGGGACCAACTATATAATTGGCGATGTGTGGGCGTATAATATGCCTCTGCCTACCCCTTCGGGGAAACAGGCGTGAATGTATGTATCTATGTAATAATATTTGTAACTTAATTATATTGAATTTTACGCATACATTTCAAACTATTTATTTTATATACCTGCTTCTACCTGCTATGTTTGATGTGCACTGTGTTTCCGCAAAGAGGAGCAGGGGGCGAGTCGATCCAAACGGTTCACGAAGACATGACTGAGCGAGTAATCACCTGTATTGTTGCAAGAATGAATGTATTCGCAAACGAACGAATGATGCCATTTCCTAAATAGTTTATATTTTGTGTCAGCTGTTGTAAAACATTGAATAAAAAGCCCTCCCCGTGACCACGAAACATTATTGAGCATTCGAATCGACGGAATAGGAACAGTCATATTAAAACCTTTTTATGCAGTATGAACAATCACTAAGATTAAAAGAAGAAACCAATTAAAAATATTTACATAATGCATCAGATTTAAAGATGTCGATTGCAAGAGATTAATCTTAATATCTATATTAGGGATTAAAGTACGATGCGGGTTTACTTGCAGCCCCCATAATAAGATAGTAAAGATCTACTATAACAAGAAACTACAAAACAGGAGATTCAATAAACACGTTTAGCTTACTGGTTGTATATATCAAAAATAGGCTTAATTACAAAAATATCTAAATCAGTATTCATAGTAAGTAGACAAAAGGATTTTGTAGATGGAACCAGGGATGACATTATGGTTAACACAAGACGCCATAAGTGATGGGTAAAAGTGCCTTGATTACAAGTTATGTTATTCTTATTGCACTACTTCTGGTATAAATGAAACATATGTAAAATATACTTTAAAAACACTAAAAAGTCGAAATTAATTTTCTTTAAACACAAACCTGTCACTCATCAAACAGCACACGTGTCTTCCAAAAAAACAAGCAGATGAGGCGAACCTTTTTAATTTGGAACTTTTTCGCGCCACAAAGGCCCGGCCTCCCCTCCTTATTTCACGGTTATTAGTTAAACTTGTTACGTGCGCGGCCTCGATTAAAATGCAAATGCAACACGCTTGAAAATATTTATATTATATTCTACGCTTGATATTCTTTTTGCTCTATTTATTTGTGCGTTTGACTGGATTTTGCATTTACAAAATTTGATTCAACTATCTACTTATTAACAGCATTTACTTAAAAAAATATGTTGATACGCTTGGGGTCGGTTTATATCTGACGGAACGTGCGTCGCGTATTACCTCAGGTCTTATGTTTTTCTATATATTTCTCTGTTCTGGCGTTACACGACAGATAATACGCGACGTATGTTCCGTCATATATAAACCGACCCTTAGCTTCGTGAGAGTTAGTAGCCGAAATCGATTAACAAAGCAGCTTCCACAGAAGTCCAGTCTATGGATAGGTGACCATTGATGTGAAATTTGACGTCATACGTTTTTTATTTTTGGAATGCAGTAAAAACAGTTGGTCTCAGTTGTTATCCAACTGGTATTTAAGCAATTAGTAAGTTTTGTAGCGAATAGCTTTAAAAAATCTAACAGCAGGACGCCAAATACATGCTACCGCCAACGATTCCTGGATGGATAGTGGAGTATGATTAGACACTCTTGGTTTGTAAAAGAAGACATGAGCGATAGTAGTCGAACGTCAACAGGCTAGGATTATGATACGTACCTAAGTTTTCTTAGTCCTTATAGCGTTTAAAGAGCGTGGCCTATTTTGTTTAAAAACTGTAACTGTTTGAAGACACCTAGCTATTCTATAATAATAGATATAAATGAGTGTTGATAGTATCGTGTGGTACCGTCCTGGACAAATGCCACCCCCTCTCATCTCACGGGAAGTCGTAAAAGTCGACGAAGAGAAATCCTACCGGATGATGGGCAGCAGCGTCATCCTGCGTACTGGCTTGAACTGCGATCACCAATCTGCCTAGCGGGGTGATTATGGGCAGTAACCCCCAAAATAATGTTATCTATTTGGGACGCTAATGTTCAGCAGTAGACTTTATGAGTCTGATATGATGATAGAATTTACTTAGCAAGTGGAGTATGACCAGACATTCTTAGTTTGTAAGAGAAAGCAATAGTTCAGAAGTAGAACGACTGTAGGCCAGGTTGTGATGATAATTTCTATGATTTCTTTGTCTCCATACAATTTAATTAGCAAAATAATTTACAATCCACGTGTAATGTCTAATTATCTGCAATGTGGCGCAAGTAATATAAACAAAAGGCACCCAGTATGCAACTCATTTGACAAATGTTTTCATTAATGGTCCAGTCAGATGCACTCTCATATGGCATCACGAACGCTCGACTGCCCTGTTTTCGCTGTGATATCTTATTTACCAAAGATTATGCGTGTTGTAGAATGGACTAATCTTGCCTCTCTTCTATACCTAACTATGATACTGGTATACACACACACACACATTCACACCTGTTTCCCCAAAAGCTTAGGCAGAGGCCCAGGCCAACACTTCGCCAATTATATACTTGGTCCCACGTAATAGGTGGCGAGCTTATTGCCGCTTACCGGGCACTATTATGTTCGCCAGAGCCTCGTCCGTTGATCGACAGGTGTACCACTTGCAGGTGAGGTTGACTTGGGCTCCAAAAATGATAGTAGGATTCCTGTGCACCCTAATACTGGTATATTTTGGGTGTATAGGGCTCTTACCAAGACCTTAGGAACTCAGGTCAACCACCTGGTGGTGCACCTACTGTGCACCTGGTGGTGTACCAACGAATAAGACAGTTGGCATACATAAAAGTTTCCGGTAAATGGCAATAGGCTCGCCACCTATCACGTGGGACCGAAAATTTGATTGACGAAGTGTTGGCAATAGATACGCCTCTGACTACGCCTTCGGGAAAACAAGCGTAAATATTATTCGTTTTATCGACAAACGCTATTGGCTCCTTTTTTATTCCTTATTATGATGGGGAGGTTAATTTATCAGTTGTAGCTTAAATTATATCTTGAGTTAAATTGCAATTCAGAATAAATAATTATTTTCATTGATATTCAGATTCAGATCTTTAGTATGTGAAATAAATAACGTTTGTTTTTCATTTGACTATTTAATTTTTACCTTTTAAGTTTTGGTTATTTCTACCATCATTTTAATAGATCACCTTTCAATCTTCCATATCATTTACAGTTAAATTGTACGACATCTCGTATAAAACTACGTATAAAAGTACATGTCTACGGCTTACAGGAGTATGAAATGAAAGTTGAAATCGCTCTGAATCTTTCATTGAAAACTTTCAATAATAAATGTCATTCACGTAATGTTGTGTTATATTTTTAATTTTTTTTTTTGAGCAATTTTAACTTTAATTTCACTCTCCTGTAAACTTTGCTAATAGACATGTCCTTTTATACGTAGGAACCGTCTATCTGTTTTTCAGTGCCTTCATAACATAATTTACTAAAAAAAAATTGACAGATATTATAATCTCAGGTCTGGTGTAACTAATCTATGACGAGGCAGCCGAGAGGGCTGGCCTATTTAGTGTCATATTTCGCCGATTGTCCCGACCGGATTACTCTGGCTGTCCCGGTTACAAGTGAACAGAGACGAGGACTGTTTTATTACTAATTATAACTAAACAGCCTTGAGTCATAATTGTTGATTCAAATTTGTCTCGCTATAGCTTTAAAAAATATTAACAAGAGGGAGGGGAAGACCACGTAAACAATTCAGACAACTTTGGAGAAAGGGCAGGTCAAAAGTACCCTTAACCGATGGGTTTGTTTGAAGATGTTAATGAGTGTGAATGAAGCTAAAAGTGTGTGCCAAGATCGTAGCAAGTGGGAGGATGTGATGTATGTATGTATATATGCTTTGCTACGTGTACGATATTCTGTAGAGAAGAAACAGGCAAAACCAACTCCATTCTTCCTAATGCCATAACTAACATTATCCCCTAAGGAGATGAACAGATGGAAGGGAGATCTAATTCCTCTAATGTCTTCTGGTATGCAAAACAGCCTACAGCTAAGGGTATTGATACATTTATTTTTCTAATTGCTGACCATTGCACACGATTCGTGACCACTCTGATCCAGCTCCTGCTAGCGACCTTATCAAGTCTAAGGTTTGCATTAAATACGTTTGCAATCCCGTGGTCACCAAGAACTCGTTACCCAAAACGTTGACGATTCTATAGCTGGCTAATATTACATTTGCTTAGAAATGCGATGGACTCTTTGGATTACCGTGTTTCCAGTCAGATGACATCAAACAAATTAAGAACGTAATATTTGTGATATTTACAAAAAATATTCTTTTATATATGATTAGATTTAAAATCACAAACCAATCAACTATTTATTTTAGGGACAGGACGACTAAAAGTATTATTTTTAAAGAAAATAGCAATTATTTTTCAGGTAAAAAGACAAACTAGAAAAAGATTCCCCGTAAATCAGTGGATCTTCGTCATGACGCTATTTCAAAGAAATCTATTTCCATCTTCCAAAGGTTGATTCGATTATAAGGATAAAAAGAACGCAAAATTAATAGGTACTTTTAGCGCACCAATAACTTTCAAGACCTTTAACTTAAAAGATCTCAGAAATACTTATACTCAAGTTACTGCAGATATTTCGGTCAGTTTAGTTTACAAGTTTCTAGGGAACTTGATCTCGTTACAAAGCTTTACTTTATGGCAGCGAATGAGCTCGGACCGTACACCAAGAGGCTTTAAAGTCTGGTCATATAACGAGCAGAGCCCGACCGTGGCGGGACGATAATGCTTTTAAAGCAGATGTACAATACAGCACGTTTAGGTATACCTTCATCACACCAATGTGTCTGGTTGGTTGATGTTTCTGTGTGTATGACTATTTGAGAGTTGATCCTATTATTTTTCTTAACAACTCGTGGGTTTGTGAGAAAATATCCCCGTACTGTAGTAGGTTATAATGACTTGGACTAATTAATGGATTTCATAGACAACAATATGCGTACTGTTGTATAAATATGCTGGCATTAATAAAAATGTATCGTTTACTAATAAGAATAAGGTAGTAAATTAAATTGGAAAGATTTTCCCACTTATAATACAGACTGTCGCGTCTTAAATACGGCATGCAACAACAGGAGTCCGAATCTTCCCGATATACAAACTACAATGTTATAAGAAAAATTATTTGAATTACTGGCAAAATTCTGCTAATCGAATCATTTGTCAATGACAGTTGAGATTAAGAAAAGTTTTGCTATGTTCGAAAGTTTACATGGGAACTTTGTAGTTGAAAGAATTTATTTGAGGCTCAAAAATTAAGTTGCCCATGTAACGCTACTCTCGCAGTGTGACGCTGTTTGCAGAAACATGTGGTCTTCATATAAATGGTTGGGTTCACTTCAAATGATTCTTATAATGGAATCCAGTTTGGATTTTATCAAGTTATCGATGGAACTATAAGAGCGTAGAGTTCGGGACGTAGGTTAAGAAGTTTCAACGCAACTATTAGCTTAAATTAATTCTTGAATAAAGAGTATCACAGGGAAGAAGTTTGGGTCTAATTTATGACAACACCTAAAAGCAACCGTTGCTGATTTAGTAGGATTCACTTGGAATGATTTTGCTGCCAATATTTATCCTGTTGCAACTACGACTCTACTCGCCAATAAGTGATTAACGGAGGAATTACTGCCTGATAGGAGAAAGAAAAAATCACTGGGTTAGGGCCCAAGCACAGCAACCAAAACAGTTGTGCAAATTCGAGGGTCAGGAGAGGATACAGAATTCTATAAATCATGAATGAATTGTGTACCTGTAACACATTGCATACGTGTTTTGTAATCCCTTGTAAAAGTAGTGTAGTTTAAAAAAATCAGTTGAAAAGTTGAAATTGCCCAATTAGGATGTAAAGCGCAAACCAGGCTTTCTTTGCCGAACCCTTTAAGAACTTTGAATAAATTAAAAATAGCTTTAATGTAGTTACTGCATAGTATTTAAATAAGCATTTAAATTTTACAATAAATCTCTTCTTAAGCGGCAAACTGACAGTCTTTTGTCTCGCGCCATTTTCGTCTGCTGCGCTGCGGCGACGCCATGTTAAATCTGCGGACGCATGCGCAGTAAATCGTAATCTTTTAAGCGCCTCGGCCACACGTGGTTGAGTGGGCGGGCATTATTGTTTATTTGCGAACCTTTGTAATGCATGCGGCTTTTGTTATCAATTAAATTTAATTTTAAATCTCAGAGAGAAATCGCTCAGAAAATTAAACGCCTTGAAAAATTTTAACTACTGGAAGCTTTACCTGCCTCCTCCAAACTGCTCTTGGTCCGCGTAGTTTTGGTGAGACCTAACTCCTTCTCACCCTGGTTTGTGTGAGGAGGCTCGTACTCAGTAGTGCGACATTATTTGGCTGAGAAGAACAAAATGGGAGGAATCTCTAGTATAAGAGCACAACGTACATCAGTATATGTATTTTGTTAGACCCTGATGTTTTTTCTTTTATTAACTAATCTGCTAAGCGAATATTACTAAGCCCTTTCTTATAGTGACTGCAGTATTACCAAAGTTCGTTGTTTCTCAATGTATTTTTAATGTCATCAGCTAATGTTATTAAGCCTTATCTGAGTGTGACTACGGTGTTTGTGCTACTGGTATCAAGTCTCTTTGGATAATTAATCCTTAGGGCTATTACACAAAATTTCGATATGAGGTCTTGTCGGAGAAAGCTGTAAATAGCTTCACAAAAAAAATAGTTTTTTTTAAAGGTTGTCATAGTTAGCTACGTTAAAGCGAAAGTGAATAGCCATAGTTAAATGGACCGGTTACCGACTGTCAATGTAATCGTCGCCTATTAAAAGTATTTACCGTCGACCAATCGAAAATTTACCGTCATGTGTCGCGACGTGCCTATTTCTCAGACCCTTCATATTGGAACAATTTAAAAAAATCTACCATCAGCCAGACCAATGCCTAAACTTAAGCCCGTTTCACACCCCAATACTTTTTTTCAACGGCTATTAAAATGCTAAAAATAATAAGGTAATACAAACACACAAACTGCACTCAAGCAACTTATTATAGACAACCTTAACTCTTTCTGAGACATGCTAACAATTAGCCTTTGAAAGCCATATCGCGTGAGTCACATTAAATCCCAACTTCTTTATGGGACAGCCCACAAGAGATAGTATTTATTATCGAAATATTCAACGTAGGTACACTATTAATTACTAGGCTGTTACAGAGGTCCCGCTGGGGCATAATATTATTTGCCTGTTAATATTTACCTTGCTTACTATTAGTGTAACTTTTTCAAAATGCCATAATCGCCTATTCCTGCCTGTTGGTAAGCTGTTGAATAATGTTCTCTAAAAATTTGTAGAAAAGAATAAAAACTTTTCTATAATATAATGCGTTCTTTGTGCATTTTAATTTTTGTTTGTCAATCAAAATCAAAATTCATTTATTCAAGTTTGGCTCAATAGAGCTCTTATGAATGTCATACTTATAAACTAACGCGCCGCGAATGATTTTAAACCAGACTGGTCAGTCAATCACCCACCGAATGAAGGACGATAAATTAAAAATCATAATAAATATGACTAAGTGCAAAGAAACATAAAACTGGCATAAATAAAGAAAGAACCTATTAACAAAAGTTCAAATAAACACGATGTCAAGTGACTGGGTGTTTTATTTTTAAATAAGCGAGACAAAGAAGGTGTTGTTTAAACTCCTTGGGGTGGGTTTATGACCTCGCTGTGATAGGAACCAGATGTTTTTGACAAGACATGCGGTGAAACGAATGCAGATCTTTTTTAAAAGAGAAAAAAAATATTTCTTATATCTCCGAGAGACGTGGTAAATGAGATATCCGCCTGATTAAATTGAATATTAATTAAAATATTTGTATAGCCTTTAATATAGTGCCGTATTATATAAAATATTACTATTACTAAATATATCTTTTTCAGTGAGTCGTGAACAACGGCTAAACATACCAACTTGTATCTTTTTTTTTTTGATAATTTTATTTCTTTTAGTTTGAAAATGTTCAAAATAGTTTATATTTATTGTGAATGTGAGTGTGTGAGTGTATGCGTGTGTGTATTGTGCTCGTATATTAATGAGTTTTGTGAGAACTTATTTATTAATTTCAATGCATATACTTAAGAAATAATACTAATATTATTTCTTGAATGTGGCATTTGATATTGAGCGCTAATGTGCTTCGAAAGATACATACATACAATCACGCCTGTAGAAGGGGTAGGCATAGGCATATTATACGCCTACATCTTGCCAATTATATTGATGGTCCCACGTAATAGGTGGCAAACCTATTGCCGCTTATTATGTTCGCCAGAACCTCGTCTGTTGATTGGCAGGTGCACCACTTGCAGGTAAGGTTGGCTCGGTCTTCTGAGATGTTGATAGGATCCGTATACACCTCAAAAGATAAGTCCAGGTTTTGGTGCTGGCTATTACTACTTGTAGTTGTCCTCAAGTCATGCTTAAGGTGTTATAGGGCGGTATAAATAATTCTAAAGGCATGCAAGATGACACTGCTGCCTCCACCAATCCGCAATGAGCCCACGTGGTGAAGTGTGATGTTAATTCCTCTGACCTTGGTTCTAATAAGTACTTAATAAACATAGAAACAATAAATAAAGTATGATCCGCAATTATCAAAATTGAAAATAGAATCTGTGGGTTAAGATCCTACAGCCCTCCACACCATATGCGCCTTAATTTTTTTTAATAACTTTATGTAACATTTCCATTTTTTTTTACATTTAATGATAAGTTAATGATATGACTGAAGTAAACTGTACCACAAAATATCACTTTCCCATAGAAATATTGTATTCAATGAAGTTATTGTTTCCTAAATAACCAAGATTCATTCAATAATAGTCTCTGTGGCATTGGAATATGAATGAAATACCAATGTTTACGATTGTGTGTTTGTTTACTTTACTTGCCTGTTACACATGTTAGATCGGGAGTAAGTGTCTGGTATTTATTTTAATAATATTTTATGCAATCGTTAATTAGGTCAAATAATTGGGTTACACGTTAACTCGAGCAACTAAACACCGTGAGTCCTGTTGTTTAAACTCATAATTCTTCAGAACTTTATTAAGCTTATTTAAAATAATAGTTAATGTAAAAAGTACTTTATGTCATAAGCTATTAGGTACATAGCACTAGAAAACGTCTTAACTAAGGTGTTCACGGAAGATCAGCGTCGTGACATCCTATGGTGTCCGACAGTGTGCTGAGTGGACACCGTTTCAGTACATGGTTTAATGTTGTATTTTGCTTGTGTAAATTTAATCCTTGCTTTTTTGTGTACTTAATTTCTATGTTTATTTGTACTGAATAAATTTATTTTCTTTCTTTCTTTCTAAATATAAATAAAATAAATGAAATATTACTACACTGAAATACTTAGATTCACTTACATGCAAAAATATAAAAATTAAGTGTAAGTGAATCTAAGTGCCAGAAGAACTGACAAGAAACTGGCAGGCTATGCTCTTTTAAATTATCAATCAAATATAACAATTCAAAACACACACAGCGAATATTTGAAAATATTGAAAGTGACCCCAGAAGCCGTAACTAATATAGTAGAACGGAACGGAACCTTCCATTATAGTCAAGTCAGTGGTCAGTTTCTTAACTGAGTAAGTTTTGACATAAGGAGCAGTGGATATAAAACGACTCCTGAACTCAATCTACTCACATTCTCAAGGTCGTGGCTACTAATGAGTGAATTGTCCAGATTTACGAGTACTTACTACAATCATCCATTCACAAGCCAACAAAAATATACTTACCTAACAGCTGTTGAGCTATATATAGTATTTAGTACGGCGTGTCTTAGTAGTGTATTTGGCAGTCATACAGGAGTAACAGCCCGCTACTTTGTCTGTATATACTTTAGTATTTAGTCATTTGCCTAAACATACCTTTTAACAAAAGTGATTCTAAATGGTCAAAACTTAAGTCAGAAACCACTTGCTGCAACATAAAACTTATCAAGTATTTAAATTATCTTATCTCATCATATCTGATATACATTTGTTTTTGTAACTGTGTATTATATTACCGGCCAAACCCGATTTTAGGACAAACTAGTATGGCCTAAATTAGGTGGGCTGCAACTATTATTATAAAATGATTTTTCTTACCATTAAAAAACATTTCATGCAGCCCACCTAACAAAATCATCTAGCCAGGCACGTAACGTCAAACAAGTAAACTTAGCTTTCTTCCAATAAAACAAGCTATTCAGAATTCAGGTCTTCCTTTGCATTGTTTTAAAAAGCCCAATAAGTCCTCTATCTTGCCATATCGTCTACCACAGAAACGAATAACCGGAACCGGTGAATTAACAAAACATAGAAGCGCTCGATATGTAATACCTCAAACTGCCACTCAAAAACTGACCTCCGCGAACCTCAACTTTGGTTGAGTCACAGTCACCTTTTACAGCTACGAGCAATTTATAAAAAACACAATTCAAACAACGATTTTTTAAGATTAATGGACACCATACGTATCAGTATCTCAACTATAAAAGGAAACACCAAAAAACTCATATCGAGTTACTTTCGTTACAATTCCACGCGAGAAGTTTCGTAAGCGATACCTACAGACAGGTGTAGGAAGATGGACTATTCGAAAAATAGAAACGACTGTGTGATAGAAATGGTCGCATTCTATTAATATCCTTTGTAAGACGAGATTTTTAATACCTAACTCTAATCTTAATTTGTTTTAGTTGATAAGTTAACATGACATAGTAGACGTAAAGCTATGCTTAAATGTGTGTGACTTTGTATATAGATGATTTAACATTAAAATGTTCTTTATGGTTGCGACATTTTCAAAGAAATTTATCGTAGTGAATTGCTTGCTAGAATCAGGAGAACTAATTCTTCGTTAGTGACTGATAAAGCGAGACGAATTTCTGAACTGAAGTACAAATGAGCGGATGATGGATAAGGTGTTAGGAGCGACGATAGCACAGTGGCGAGACCCATAGATTTCTTATTCAGAGGGTCTAGGGTTCAAACCCTGGTGCCACTTATTACTTTTCGAAGTTATGTGCGTAGTTGTCGCTTGCTCCGTGCCTCGGTAAGCACGTAAAGCCGTTGTTCCCGGCTGTCGTGAACATCTATGGCTGTTGCTACTAAGAAGTTAGTGCCTACTTATATTCTGACAACTATTTTAACCGTAGAATGATATTTGCCTTTGGGTTGCGGAGGTCAGATGGCAATCGCTCCATGTAATAACTGATGTTCAGCCAAATCTCGTAAGACCAGTGAGCAGACCCTGGGCCCTGGGCCTAAGTTTGGGGCAACCGGGATTATGCTAGGATATGATGATGACGAATGAGGCGTGAAGGCGTCAGCAAACACAATAGAGAAAACTGTCAAAGTTCAATGGACCGATGATCTGGTCAAGTACCTTCTACTAATAAAGTCGAAGTCGATGAATACAGGCGGCATGAGATCGGTCGTCAACGAAAGCACTTGGAAAGGCTGGTGTTTGTATTTGTCTATTACAATATGTGAAGCGCTCGTGGCTCTGCGGTGCTCGGTGGTCGGAAACGAACACCAAAGTACAGCAGAGTTTACATAGGTCAGTCCTTGGATGGGTGACCGTTTGTGTGGCATTTGATATCGAGCGCTTCCGTGCTTCGGAAGGCACGTTAAGCCGTTGGTCCTGGTTATCACTAAAATGTGCTAGTCGTTAAGCCATGTTAGAGGCCTAATGGGCGGCCTGAAAAATTCTAACAGCAGGACGCCATACGCCTGCCTCCGCCAATCCGCATTGGGTCAGCGTGGTGGAGTATGACCCAATACCCTCACACCTTGATATGTGAGAGGAGGCTCGTGCTCAGTAGTGGGACGTTAATGGGCTGTGATGATGATTACAATATGTCTATGTATTTGTTATTCTTTTATAAACCCCTGGTTTTCTTTTAATTTTAATAACTCACCACCCTAAGGTTGCCTGGAAGAATTCATTGTAAGTAATAAGGCTGCCAGTTGTATAGCTTTTCCTTTGCGTTTTCTTATTTTATTTGGTGTACAATAAAAATCAAAAAATCATAATCAAAATGCATTTATTCAAGTTTGGCTCAATAGAGCTCTTATGAATGTCATATTTATAAACGAACGCGCCGTAAAGTATTTTCTATCTATCTATCGCAAAGCAACCGCTTACCTATTCTTAAATGGCTTTCAGCGGTCGTCCACAACCACACATTAATAAGTTACGATCCCACTCCAATACTATATTTACATCTGATCAGACAAGCAGAAATCGGAGACGTGCGCATCAGCTGTGACTCAAAAAACATTGTAAATCAACACGAATGCCAATTAAATGGAAACCGAGAAACTATTGTAATCCTAATTCCAAAGCCAGTAAAGGTTAACTTGGAATACTCTCAATGGTTTTTATATAAATATCGGCGACAGTGTCTGTCGGACGAATCGACGATGCATAGCAGAACACAAACGTATCATATTCGTTGTATATTTTTGGACAAAAAAATATGTAGGTTAACCACTAGTTGGCCGTTCCGTCTCACTGGATGGTATTCAGAAATTAATTCCGTGGTTGTTTGTGGTGGCTCGATCCGTTTGTTTGTACGCACTGTCTAACGTCGTCGTCGTTGGCGGTTTGGCATAATTTTTGACGACGCGTGTACAGGAAATGTGTCTTTGGCGTTTCTTTATTTTTGTTGATGTGAATGGACATCAAGTGCAATGGTTCAATGGTGTTAGAAACATTGAAAACTTATTGAAAAAATCATTATATCCTAATAAAATATTATCCCGATTGCTTTTGAGATTTTGCCTGAATGTCAGTTATTTATTCTTTTTAATTAAAATTAAACGACCAAAAAAAAATTACATGTTGTATGAAAATTGGGTCTTATACCGCGGATTTACTTGTATATTTTTAATCCAAAAATAAATGTGGCTAACCAAATTTACATTAACTATTTAGATCAATTTAAAAAAAAAAATTAACCAAACGTAATCCTAAATAATGTATGTGACAATTCTCTAAAAAATAAATAACTGGCACAGAAATATATATAGAAAAGCTTAGTAACACTAATATTCACATTAAATCAACAATTCCGTCTCTAGCAAACACGATGCCTACAAATGTTTATCAGAAAAGTTATTGATTCTCAGACTTCAATAAAATCTGACACTTATCCCCTAGAACCATAAATTAATATGGCAGAGGAGTCCGGTTTCGATACATTTGAAAATTAGCGATTGCCGATATTGAACCACAGTATGAACAGAGACAGCAGGCTAGCGTGCAAATCCAACATAGGGTGTTATGTAATAAACAAGATCTTAAGTTAAACCAGGTTTGAAAGGTGCTGTCGCAGTAGATAAAATGAAGGGAGTGACAGTACTAATTTTAAACCTGGTTTAACTTTAAATCTTTTTTGTAATAATATTGTCTAAAGTAAAAATAAAAAAATATTTTTTTTTTATTTTTTTACCATGATAGAAATATAAAAGATCCAAGGTTGACTCCTTCTTTTAAGTGATGACGATGAGACACCTGTGCCAAAAGAAGCCACTCTTCCATAACAAGCAAGAAATAACAAAACACAAAAATATATATTTAAATGCTTAAAATTAAATTAAACATTAAAAAAACTAAAATCAAAAAAAAAATAAGGCTATAAAGTCTGTTAATGATTTGTCCCTTATAGTGACATAAGTCCCTTCATTCCAAAACATTATTCCTTTAAATACTAACTTCACTAAAAGCCAAGGAAAGATCGCCCACTAGCGAAGACGAATAATGCAATGCAAAATAAAAGGTTAAGCTGAAAGAGTAATACATAAATAAATTGTCTTCATAGCAAAAAAAATAAAATAAATTTATTGACAAAGCCACATTTGGTCAGCGTCCACATTTGCAAACAACTTTTACCTCTGCATAACTTACTGTTTCCTTACTCTGTGACTGAGCCATGTCTATTAAACCAAGATTTATGGTCCAGCTAAAATTTTATTTGCCTATGACTTTCGGGTGGATTGAGGAAATTGTTTTTACAGTGCATTTCGTCTTGTTACGGCGCACTTACTGAAGCTTTATCTGTTTTATGAGCTACTCAAATAACACGGTGACATATTCAATATGGTTATATATTTATAAGCATTTTAATCGTGTTATTAGTTTGTGAAAATACATTAATATAAATAAATAAATGTTCTAATATATTAAATACTATGAAATGGTATAACTACAGAATAAATTATTCTCTTTCTCTTTCTTTCTCTTAATATTTGCCAGAATTTGAAGCAGAGTTATACATTTTAGGATCATTAGTTAAATATAATAGGACTTTTACGACGTAGGAGTAATTTTATCTGCACTCGGCTTTGAGGGGTAAGCGGACTGACGATTAGTTCGATTATCACACAGGAAAAACTTTTACGAGTTCACAAAACGACAAAATGCAGTTATAAGGCATCTCCACGTCCTTTCACGTCGACAAGTTCTTCAATACATATAAAAAAATCGTAGACATCATTTTTCTAACACATACATACATTCACGCCTGTTTCCCCGAAGGGGTAGGCAGAGGCATATTATACGCCCAAACTACGCCAATTATATTGTTGGTCCCACGTAATAGGTGGGGAGCCTATTGCCGCTTATCGGGCACTGTTATGTTCGCCAGAGCCTCGTCCGTTGATATTCTATTCCAATATCAAATTTTCAAATTCAAATTCATATTCATTTATTCAAGTTTGGCTCAAAAGAGCTTTTATGAACGTCAAAACTTAAAAACTATCCGTATTCCATTCTATTCTATTTGATTAGCTGTTTGTTTATATTTTTTTTCTTTTTAACTTATAAGATGTAGACATATTTTATGTCTTTTATATATTTGTGTACTTTATTCATATGTAACATATCATTTTATTCTTTTAAGTTTTTATGCTCTGCCTACTGTTTTCCTGCTCTCTCCTTTGCGTTAGGTTGCCTGTAAGAAATCGCTCTTAGCGATAAGACCGCCTTGATTGACATTTTCATTAATATCTTTACTCATATAAATCTGTAATTTTTAAGTTTTTTGGCAATAAAGAGTGCCTGTATCTTAAAATAATACTGAATGATACTGAGTAATTATAGTTTGTTGATGGCATTACATAAAATTGACTCCGATTATTCAATATTATTGCATCGTAATAAAATATACCTCAGTAATTTCTAACAAAACCGCCTTACCCTTGATCCCAGTCTTGTTAGCATAGAAATAAAACACATAGCGTGTTCACAGGTTACATACTCATAAAATATGTACCTAAAGTAATGTACTGCATAAGTAGCCTTGTTGGGGGCAAATAAAAATCTTGCCTTTTAACATTTACAAAGGCTTAAAACTTCAGCGCGGAGCAAATTGTTGTGAAAAAGTGACCTAGTCTACAACGCGTGCAACAGTGTATTTAAGTCAGAAGCTTAAATTTTCTAGAAAAGCACTGCTTCGTAGAAAATAACGGAGTCCAACTATGTTTTCTAGAATATGTTAGCTGACGGACTAAAGGTGGACATTAGACGGTAATTCATTGTAATTACTGTTGACATACTGAATACAGTTTGCAGTTGCAGTTACAGCTCGGAGATGTCTATCGGTCGACTTTAAGTTTTGGCTTACGATAAAGTTATACATACATAAATCATTGTATACTTTAAAGATCATTTTTGTACCCTGTATCCTACCAAGATCTAAGGAGCCCAAACCAACCTCACCTGCAACTGGTGCACCTGCCGATCAACGGACGAGGCTCTGGCGAATATAAAACTGCTCGGAAAGCGGCAATAGGCTCCCCACCTATTTCGTGGGACCAACAGTATCAATGGCGCAGTGTGGGCGTATAGTATACCTCTGCCTACTCCTTTGGGGAAACAGGCGTGATATTATGTATGTCTGTTGTGGTTACTCTTGCCTGAATTGAATTGTATGTAATTTCATATATAAAGCGAATATAAATATTTCTATTACACGGGTGATTGTTAGCTTCTGATGAATTGTTTGTGGATATCGAGTGTTAAAATGTGATTGTGGGGAATTGGGGATACAGCGCAAATTAGTCGAAAGAATAAAGAAATTCAAGTCCTACTCCACCACGCTGGTCCAGTCCAGACTGTTGGAAGTTGGAGTGTAGCGTGGTTAGACTCTACGGCTGCCACAAATAGTGATAACCAGGACCAACCTTCAGGTAAACAGTTCTCCAGTCACTCCAACTGGGATGGAAAACAATCTCTTAAATCATCATCTCAGCCCATTAACGTCCCACTACTGAGCACGAGCTTTCTCTCACATATCAAGGTGTGATGGTATTGGGTCATACTCCACCACGCTGACCCAGTGCAGATTGGCGCAGGCAGGTGTGTGGCGTCCTGCTGTTAGAATTTATCAAGCCGCCTATTAGGCCTTTAACATGGCTTAACGACTACCGCATTTAGTGATAACTGGGACCAACAGCTTAACGTGCCTAACAAAGATCGATATCAAATGCCACACAAACGGTCACCCATCCAAGGACTGACCCCTGTAAACTCTGCTGTACATCGATGATCGTTTCCGACCACCTAGCACCGCAGAGCTACGAGCGCATCTCTTAAATAATTCGTCGCAAATCCAAAAGTTTTCTTTTACGTTGTACTTCAAACTGCATCCGCCACTTCAGGTAACCATAGTTTACACAACTTAGCAGTTCTGTACCCAAAGTTCTAACAGGTAAGGTCCATAACTATCAAACATCGGATGCAAGTCACGGGGAACGGCGGGAAGTTTTGTGTGTGTATATTTGTTTTTTCCCTTTTATTTTGTGTTTTTGTTATTTTTTACACCGTTTGTGAGAGAAAATTTGCAGCTGATTTTTCAAGGGTTAGGTAACTGAAAAGAGCCTGTTAAAAGTGAAGCTGTTTTAAGAACAAAAAGAGGAGTTTCAGGCAGCACAAGGGCACGCGAAAATGCTATGTATTTTGTTTTTTTAAATGCATCATTGTTAAGTGTAACGTAATTTCGTGTGGGTAAATGCTTATATCTTTTTTGAAATATGTCATTTTGGTTATTTTATTCATTTTAGATAGATAGATAGATAGAAAATTCTTTATTGTACACCAAATTAAAAATAAAACAAGAAAACAGTTGCAAAAGAAAAGTGATACAATTGGCGGCCTTATCGCTTACAGCGATTTCTTCCAGCAACCTTAGGATGGAGAGTGATTAAAATTAAATGAAAACCGAGGGTGTAGAAAAGAATAAAAATATATAGTTGTATTTTTAATAAACATAAACAAAAATAAACACTATTAATTAAATTAAATAAACGTACATACATAAATACGTACATGATATAGGAACACTGAGCAGCAGGACATTACTTCTCTAAAAGGAAAAGCATTTTATTATATTATAAAAGTTTAAATAAAAGTACAAATCATCTTCATCCACCGCGAAACATTTGCTATATAGACTTCTAGGGGCTTGTCACAAAACAAGATCTGAATTTAAACCAGGTGTAAAATTAACATTGTCGCTTTTATTTGATAAATTGAAGACTGTGCCAGTACTAGTTTCAACCCTGTTTAAACTTTAGATCTTGTTTTGTTATAAACCCCATTTTGTTAAGATTGCTGCAATATGAAGCTTAATCCCACGAAATTCAGATCAACCGTAAGTCGTGTATTGGGGCAAATTGGATTTAAATTTAAGGCGTAGGACCCGTTTATCACTACATCATTCCCATGCTCAATGGAATATAGACATAACTCAAAAAAGACGATTTTTGAAAAATCACAAGAATACTTGTCCTACTTGTAAGCGCATTAAATTAATACTGATTTATTTATTGGTAATAATTTTAGTTTTAAACATTTGATTAACACTAATTTGATATCAGTAACAAAAAGAAAGACTGAATAAGTACGTAACTCAAACCTGACCTATCTATTAATGGGTCGATGTTCCTTTAAGCATACGTATGTTAGTCGTAAGGCGAAGTAAGAGACACTTTTGAGCGATTTTTTTAACATCATCTTGCCTCGCGCATGCCCCTTCTAATCTGTTTGAGATCGCATAGTGAAGTCTGATTTGAAAACTATCTCATGTTTCTTTGTGAGAGACAGTCCGTAAATATAATACATTATTATGTCAAACATCAATCAAGTACAATTTACCTTTAATAACACTGCAGTTAATTCTGTTTAATAAAGTTTTTAAATCAAATTATCTATCAAACCTATGCATTAATTTGATAATTATCTGTATAGTGTATAATCAGATAACATAAAAACATATCAAACATTTTTTTTAACTTCACGGCTTTTAACAAAAAAGTTTCTGACGCTGTTAACCTATTTAGTATTTTTAATTGGTATAAACGAATGGTTTCCTAATTCAAACTGATCCAGAAATAGGAAGCTATTTTTTCGACTCACTCTTTATCTCTCTCTATTGTATGAGACATGTCGTGTCATACCTAATTAACGTTATTATGTGTTAAGGGGAAGGTATTATTTGGTATTATATTATTTTGATATTATTGAAAGTATAAAGAAGAACCTTGGCTCCTTTATATTTTTCTCATGGTATTTTTTTTATTACATTTGTTATATTTATTATAAAACTCATATTGGTCTTTGCTTGGCTCGCGTGGTGACCTGAAGTGCTCTTACCTTAGTTCGTAAGAGAAGTTTCTGTTTCCAGAAATGGACGTGGCATATTAAGTCTTTATAAAAAATCTTAAAAATGATATTTAATTATCCGTTATTTAGTATCCAAAGCACGAATCCTTAATTTATAATTGGTATAATTGTCAGAAAATATTTATTTATTTATGATGATAATTGGTATATTTTTGACAAAATAGCATTTACTTACACCGGGTCTTAGTAGGATCTTGTCGTGGTGGGGGGGCTGAGTACCTTCCGGTGGGGCGCAGAAGGCGTTAGGGAAAGGCAACACCCAGAGATTGGCGACTCTGGGTGCCATTAGTACTGACTACCGGAGGGGAAACTAAGAGAGACCTGTGGAGGGCGCAGCCGGCGGGCCAGGAGGGCCCGTTAAGCAGTGCCAGGAGGGTCTTAGGCAGCGGGGGCAGGGGGCCCCTGCTATCTAACCATGGACCTTCCGAGAAGTCGGCTACACACGCTATGGTCGTACAAGGAGGTAGGAGGGGCGCGTCCACTGCGTCTCTCTAAGGAGGTCCTCCCGGATTTGCTCCCGGATCCGGGGGACGTTGGCCGCGGGCGGGGTGTCAGAGCTGCAACCCAGGTACTGGCGCCCCGCCTCTTTCCCAACAAGCGGCGGGCGTCGTCGGAAGATTTTTAGGGGGTATTACTACTGGCGGTCGTGTCTGCCGTCCCACACACCTCTCTCGGTCCCCCTTTGGCCGGGAGACAGTGCGTAAATGCATTTTGTTACCGACGTAAATCAAAACAAAAAAGATCTTTATTAGTTACTAAGTAAAGGGCATCTATTTATAAAGTGATGATTGCTCAGATGTTTTACTATTTAAAAAAAATCAAATTTCGCCCGCTTTTATATTTTGCAGAATATTTATTCAATTCTTGTGACTGGTACTTATATCTCTGAGCTATTTAGATATATATGTATAAAAATTAGTTTTATCTTTATACCACATGGGGACACTTAAATGCAGCCCACCTAGAAAGTGGTCAACGCCTTATGAAAAAAAAAATTATATTATGAATAGAAATGAAACCTTGCCCTTAACAAAAAACACGTAAGATTCACACGGGTGCATAACGAGACAAGGGTCATCATTAAGCGTTGCGCTTTCCTTTAGCTTTTTTTAATTATTTTTACCTTAAATTCTTTTTAATTGTGGCCACATGCACGGCCTATCTGAAGATCTGGAGATCCCAGATTGTTTTGACACCGCCTGGCTTTCGTAATTGGCTATAATTGATTGTGTTTCAACGCATTATAGTCGGTGCGTTTGCGTATTGTTTATTGTACGCATTTTAAAAAAAATGTTACATTCTTTGAATAATTGTTAAAATATAATAAATAATCTACTACTAATACTATGCTATACTAGAATATATTTAGTATACTATAAGATACAGCTCGAAAATAATTTACCAATATTTCTTTTTAAAAAACATTATGCAATGGATGGTCTTTTCGCTGACAGCAATATCTTTCAGGCAATATATACTAAGGCTTACTAGAATAAATATGGACAAGACAAGGATCTTGACGATACAGACAGGAACAGTGAAGACATATACAAAATATTTATCTATTTATTTATAACTAGCTGTTACCCGCGACTTCGTCCGCGTGGAATAGTATCTATGGGTAGCATTTTTATTTATTTAATAAGAATCATTAGTAGGTATAGTAGATATCAGCGGCGGCGATGCAGAGAATTCGTTAAAAGTAACTTTAACTTCAAAAGCCAAAATATTTTTTAAACTCCCTATACCCCTATTTCACCCCCATACTGGTAAAAATTTCAAAATGCTAGAACAAACGATTTTTTGTTTATTATTTAGTGCCTAAATACAAAATGTTATATTTTTATTTTCAAAAATGACGAAATTCATACAAACTTTCAACCCCTATTTCAACTCTCACAGGTCGAAATTTTAAAAACGCTAGAGCAAATGTTTAATTATTTCTTATCAAGTGCTTAAATATTAAGTTTGATGGTTTTATCTTTTAAAATTAAGAAATCCCATACAATTTTTCACCCCCCCCCCATTTTTAACCCTATACAACCCCCGTTTCGAAGTAAAAAGTAGCCTATGTCCTTTCTCAGGGTCTAGACCATCTGTATACCAAATTTCGTTCAAATTCGTTCAGTAGTTTTGGCGTGAAAGAGTAACAGACAGACAGACAGACAGACAGACAGACAGACAGACAGACAGACAGACAGACAGAGTTACTTTCGCATTTATAATATATATATATATATATAATAATATAATAATATAATAATATAATAATATTATATATATATATTAAGTAAGGATAATAAATAAGTAGATAAATATTTTACAATTTATGAGAGAAGGATCTCTTACATCTGCCTCTGCTTAACTGAGTACGCATAAAGGGTATGTGCTAAACCCCTTTTGCGTTGGTTTGTGAGGAAAGGCCAGAACTCAGTAGTTTGTCATTAAGATGATACGCTATGATGATAGGTGACATTCACCTAATTAGCGGAGGTGAGGTATGTAGGATTTCTTAGTCATACATTCTCAATCCTTCCAATGATCCTCTAAATTGGCTTAACAACTACCACACATATGCAGAGAAACTTTCACAAGATAAAAAAACACATGATTAAAAAAAAACAGACCTCAAGCGACAATTGTAACACGTGAAACTTAAACGATTGCCAACTCTAACTTGAGGTTATAATAGAATCAATTTTCAATGTGAATATCTATTGACACAAACGCATTCCTAATTGAAACACTGTTTGCCAGCTAGCCTTAGGTTAAAGGAGCATGTTTGGTTTGTAATTACTTAACTAACGAGTCCAGATAGTACGTTTTTATGCTAAACCAGCCCTGCATAATTTCGCCTTCATTTGTATAATTACATTGTTTTGTGAATGTTTTAGGTTTTCAAAGGGACAAGAGATTGCGCTTTTTATGTCGTATTGTATATGTAATAAACAGGTATATAATAGGTGTAAATGGTGTTGTAAAATATATAATAATGTTATGTACAAAGCAAAACCCAAAATAATTTGGGCAGGGGGATGCCGTTGAAGAATGAAGGATTTGTTTTATTAATTGCTGACGAATATTATTTTCCTTATTGTCTTTATTAAACTATGTAAATATGCAATAATGTTTATTATTTATTTATTTATTTACAAAGTATAACGTTGTGCATATAACTTAAAAAAGATGTCCAACAAAACTGTTCAAATAGTTTGACTGAAGGATCAATTACTATAAACTATGAATATACATTAAAAATTAATAAACATTTTTATTTTTACAATTATAATAGACGAGTTATAATTTATAGCTATGTAACTATGATTAATTATTATTGATTTTAAATATCTTTATGTACTAGAAATGTTACATGGTGGTGTGTAAAATTACATGATCTTTACACATTCTTAACAATGGTGCGTAAATAGTAGGTATGTCAAAAGTATATTAAAAAGTAAATATTTGTGACAATCTATCGATTGCGTCTTTTAAGATAAATTTTAAAGAAACACTTAATTTCGAGTTTGTCACTGTAATTTTTGTATGGATATCACACTAAATATTTATGTATGTACGTATGTTTCGTATTCATAATAATAGCACAGTGCAGGCTTAAATTAGTAGGGACAATAGTTTAGTAACAGAAGTGTAGCATTTTGAATAAATTAATCAAAATACAGCTGAAGCTGAAGTGGCAGTGGGCGGGGCACATAGCTCGAAGAACCGACGACCGATGAGGCGTTAAGGTTCTTGAATGGCGACCACGAATCAGCAAACGTAGTAGAGGGCGGCCCCCAACGCGATGGACCGATGATCTGGTCAGGGCGGCGGGGAGCCGGTGGATGCAGGCGGCAAAGAATCGATTTACGTGGAAAGCTATTGGGGAGGCCTATGTTCAGCAATGGACTTTAAATGGCTAAAACGATGATGATAATGAATCAAAAAACAAAAGAGCAAAGGTCATTTGTTTTTTCGGATATTCAATCCGATTTTTATATAAAACCGCAAAGTGCAGCTTAACGCACGGTTTGGCATTACATTTATTAATAGCCCGTAGTTTAATTTCGTCGACCACCGACCGATAATGGCATTAAATACACAAACAATACGGCCTTTAGCGAAGTAAGTGTTTCAGTCCTACCTTCGAAATATCGTTAATCTGTGAGTGGGGCTAAAACAGAAGCGAACAGCGATTTTTATGATCTCCTATTTCATTATTACTGTCATAACTGTGTTAGTTTATGTTGCACACTGAGAACATTTGTTAACTTATATATTTTGTTAATATTATTTAACCCTTAAACAGGCAGAGCACGTTGAAAATATTCATTGGTTTTCTACCTTATGTTAATAGCTTAAAGTTCAATTTATGGTGGTCATATATTGACCACTGCCTGGTAAAGGGTTAATTACATAAAAAAAACATATTTTGAATGTTATTCTGAACTATCGGTTGAGCGTAAAACATATATAATATAATGTAATACCTGAAATCACCAAAACCAAATTTCTGTTTTTTTACGTGATCACTGGTGGTTACTGGAAATCAGTGCTGCACAGAGTACCCTACTCTGTGCAGCATAAGCTAAGCTCACTTCAGTTGCTTTTAGGATTATAACTATTTTTAATTTTGTATTTTGTCATGTTTATGTATTTCTTAAAAGGAATAAATGATTTTTTTTTTATTTTTTTTTTATAGTCCTTGCATTATCCCGAGTGCACTTAACTTAAGCTTAGGGCCCAGGGTCTGTTCACTGGTCTAACCAGACTTGGCTGAATTTCAGATATTACATGGAGTTTGTACTCTTATCCAACTGGTGTGCTTAGATATGAATACAAGCTTCATTTAATAACTTATATCTGTATGTGATTAGAAATTGATTGATCCAACAATCCGTTAATCCGTGAGGTTTTCGTAAGAGATCGCATGGGGCTCTTTAAAAAGGGCGTGAAACGGTTTTATATACAAGCAGTGACCACTTTACAGGCCGCTCGCTTGAGTGCCACGTAGTGGTATAAAAAACCGCTAGTCACCTGTGACTTACACCAATATAGGTGAAAGTTGAGTATAGTGGTTGCACGCGGTTGCACGCTGTCGCATCCCGCAACCAGTAATTAAAAGAGGCATTGATACATCGAGCCTGTTTCAAATTAATTGCGTAATTAGCCGCAACCGCACACAAAGAATCTTTTCATATATATTTTACTGCGTTTTGAAGTTGAACGTTGATGTAACCGTTCCAGGTTCCATAGTTTTGGCTTTTGGAAGCAGTTTTATTTATTATGATTATTAGTAGGACTCTCGTGAATGTATTTATAAAGAAGTATTTATTTACTAACATTACCCGGCAGTAAATAATGCACATTAACAATCGTCGTATTTTCGAATAGATACGAAATGTAGTTTCCATTTCCTTCAATTATTTATTATATCGTTTGTCAGAATGGAAGATTTATTTTGATGTTTTTTAGCACTCAATCCTATGGACGCTGTTGTTGGACGATGTTGGACGATGTTGGATGATGTTGGACGATGTTGGACGATGTTGAACGCCTTGGCCGTATTAGCGCGTTGCCGACCATTAGAAGACAGTGTCACGCTCTTTTGATTCCCATGCGGTAATATCTAGAGTTGGGTAAGGTAATTTTCACTGCTCGTTTAGACGATATATCCTGCTATATTGCTCAGTAAAATAGTCAGTGAACACGGCTCATAGTTGATAAGACACTATGGCCGTTGGCGTTGGATGGTGCAGCGCTTCTAGCCCCAAATTAAGCAGAGCATGTACTCTGGGCACAATAGAATAAATAAATCATATTCTCTTACAATCACACCAATTATGTAGTTCCAAGATAATTATCACTAAGAACTTGTGTTATGGATACTAAAGAACGGATAAAGATACTTAAATACTTTTTTTTCTGTAAATACATACTTAATATACATAGGAAAACACCCAGACCAGAACAAATATTCACACAATGATTTGTCCCTTGTGAGAATCGAACCCACGACCTCTGGAGTGAAGTCCAGGTATGACCTGCACGCCATATCGGTCGTATAACCGGATAAACATACCTGAAAACTTCATTTTGTGAATTATGGAACATCAGACACACGCAGACGAGAACATACTCAAGGTCATGCACCTAAATTGTTGTCCTGGGTAAGAATCGAACCGAGCAGAGTGCAGATATATTACATCACCCATACCTACCTGTTTTTGTGTTTTGTTAAGTACTTGTTTTTAAGTTTGTAAATTGTTTTTCCACTTTTTGGTATTCGACATTGAATAGTCATTCGCTGTTTACACTTATCAGTACAATAATATAAATAGTTGCAGCCTATTTATACAATTTAGCATGTACAATAATTATGTCCTTACTTTATTTCTAGTTTTGTGTGACAAATTAATTAAATAAAATATACATTAACATATTTATGGGTGTATAGAGATCCTATTAAAATCTGTAGAGCCCAAACCAACCTGCAATTGGTGATCAACGGTTGAAGCTCTGGCGAATATAAACGTTCCCGGTAAGCGGTAGTAGGCTCGCCACCTATTACGTGGGACCAATAAAGTAATCAACAAAATTCGGGATTATAATATGTCTATGCCTACCCCTCTGGGGAAACAGGCGTGTATGTTTGTATATATTTATATCCACCCCGTACCGGTCATCAAGTAAGTAAGTTTCCCTTAATATTATATAAAAAATATCCTTTTAACTGCCGAATATCTTCTAATCCAACATTGTGTAATACCCTAAGCCCTAATAAAGATACTGTCTAGATTGTCCCAACAAAATTTATTACATTTTTATAAATGTCCAAATCCCGAACATTAAGCTCCTGACAACAGACATTTTGTTAGACGCAGTATTAATTTGTCAAACTCAACAACCAAATAAATCTTATTACGGTTATAATCTTGAACCACTGAATCGTAAACTTTGACCACAAATAAAGATGTTTACAGAACTAGGGAACGCACGGGAATTATGTTGCCAGTTGTAAATTTTAATTTGATAAATATTTATAACCACTTTGTGCTTGAATCTAGGTACAGTCAGGTATAGAATTAGATTTGCCGGAAATTGGGTTGAATTCTAACTTATTTTGTTCTTGTAACTGCCAGGAGAAAAAACTTACCTTGATGATTTTCTTGCCTGTTCTTTTACGATCAAGCTCGCACGTGAATTGGCGCGCTAGTTTTTTTAAGTTTTGTTATGTTGGCTTTCATAAGAGCTCTATTGAGCAAAACTTACATAGTTTATTTTAACTTTGATCAAATATTACTTTAAGAGTAATTTTAGATAAACTTTATAGTATTAGCACAGTCAGTGTTATACTTATTCTACTTTTAGTTAAAACATAATATTTTTAATTTAAAAAGGACCATAACTATTTTATTATTTCACGATTAAGCAAAATATTAAAATCACATGAAGTACCTATATGTTTGAATAATAAGCCATAATTATTATCTTCGAACTTAACAAAAAAGTAAACCAACGTAAAATATTATGTAAATACCTAATTTTTATTTATTTATTTAAAACATTTACAGTTTCATTACAGGTTATCTCAAATCGATACTGTAAGTTACATAAATTATTTTTGTAACGATTAAATTAATTATTATATTTTTAATGCCAAGTTTCGCTTTTATCACACACCTGTACATCTAAACTTTACAACATCCAAGCCATTAACGGTAGGGCTTCAAACTCCCAAGCTCAGTCTCCACGTATTGACGTGCACGCATTTTATGTGCACCATAAACCTAATTGATATGTTACACTTGATGGATACCCTGACATTTATTTGATACCAACTTTACAAGTCACTTGTTTATGAGTCCGAGTGTACTTTCACTTTTATTTTGAGTTTAGATTAAAACAGATAATAAAACTTCTTGTGAAATATTATATGTACATATATTGAGTGTTTAGTTATATTTCTAAAAAGTATTTTACATTTTCTCATTATTAATTGCTATTATCATTTTGATTATCGGTTTTTGGTATTTTTTTTTTCAATTAATAAGAAACATAACTCATCATATACGTCAATTGACTTACAATCTTAACTCACATCAATAAATCTCACTTTGACACCCTTGAATGGCCTCGATATCGTCTTTAGTATCATTTTTATTTAAACTAAGTATAAAGTCGAAATAAAGAAAAATTATGCCGTTTTAGGTTAGAAATATATTTAATCTTACTGTATAAAAATCTCCATTACCCAAAGCCCTTTAAAAGATACCGTCCTTAATAAAGAAGCAAATGAAATTATGTCGAATTAACTCAATTTTTCTACACTGTGTTTTTTCAAATTTGCCTCTATACAAAATTCATTAAAATATCGCAAATGGCCACCTAAGGCACGGTTCTTTTTTAATGAATCCGTCATAAAAAGCAACAGGGCCTTTCTAATGAGGGTGTCCTACCTAAAATCGTGTAATCAATTTGATGACACAGACGAGATCGCAGGGAAAAGAGAAAAAAATACGCCCTTTACAATTTCGAGTACACATAAAGTTGATTGTTATTCCACGCTTTCACGGCACGTTACCTTTGTAAGTAGCTATTGATATATAAATATTTATTTAAAAATGCTTACAATGAAGTTATAATAAATAAATAATAATAAATATTTCTGACACTTACACCAATTATTTAGTTCCAAGATGAGTATCATTAAGAGCTAGTGTTATGGATACTAATTAACGGATAAACATATATAAATACGTTTTTTTTTGTAAATACATATTTAATATAATAGGACGACCGATATGGCGTGGAGGTCAGTATATCTACAATTCTCTCCAGAGGTCGTGGGTTCGATTCCCACACAGGACAAATCTTTGTGTGCATGAACATATATTAAGAAAATATTTATTTATTATAACCGGAACAAATATTCATGTTTATACACACAAATATTTGTCCTGTGTGGGAATCGAACCCACGACCTCAGGAGTGGAGTGCGGGTATACTCGCCACCACGCCATATCGGTCGTCAAAAGTTATACCATTTTTTAAATCAAGCGTAAAATAAGCAATATGTGGCACGAGGCAGCGATTACTATTAACACATGGTGGTGACTATTATTACATGGTGGATCATTAATTATAGTAAATAAGAAATTTAGATTCAAGGAGCGCCATGATATAGTAAGCTTCTCAGCCGAACGGATTATTGAAATAGCCTGTATCGAAATGGAGCGGTTTGTTGTATTGAGTGTATACAGACCTCCATCAGCTTCATATGATTTATTTGAAAGTATTATGGATGAAGTGCTGAGAAAAGTTTATAATGCTAACAAAAATGTTATTGTTTGTGGAGATTTTAATGTTAATTTGCTAGAGTGTTCGAGTGCATGTACAAGAATAAAAGCACTTTTTAAATCATATAATTTGATAAATGTGTTTCTAGAGCCAACAAGAATTACAGCCACTACTGCCACTTGCTTGGATAACATATTTACAGATATTATACTGAGTGATGACAGTAAAAAAATTATTAATCAATTAGATTCAGATCATTGTGGTCAACAAATATCTTTGCTTTGTAGAAATAAAACTGTGGCTAAAAGAACAATAACATTTATACCAAAAACCAATAATCGTTTTGAGAGGTTTAACAATAAATTATTATCTGTATGAACTGTATGACGAAAGAAATGTTAACAATAGTGAACAATTTCATAATTATGTAAGGAAATATTCTAAAATATTTAGAAAAGCATGTCATACGGCAAAGTCTTGTTATTTGAGCTATAAAATTAAAAATAGTGATGATAAGATTAAAATGACATGGAATATTATTAATAGTGAAACGGGAAGAAATAAGAATTATAATAATAAGTTTAAACTCAACATTGATAGCAAGACGCTTACATCTGACTTGGATATTGCCAATGCTTTTGAAGACTTCTTTACTAATATTCCAGTGTCTACTACAAAAACTTTAAATTCCTCGCCTACTTTAGCGGAGGCTATTTTAAGAGATAATGTAAACATTTGTACAGAAGAGTTTATGTTTAATCATGTAACACCCATAGATATAATTAAGACATTTAATACTCTTAATGTTAAAAAGACTGCAGACCTCTGGGGCAATTCCATCGTAGTTACCAAGCCTATCATTGTTTCGGTGGCGCACAGCTTAGCTATAATATTTAATAAATGTATAGATTGCGGCACGTTTCCAGATTTAATGAAAAATAGTAAAATCATTCCACTATTTAAATCGGGCAGTACAGCAGACCCAACTAATTTTAGACCTATTTCAGTGCTGCCTACTTTTAGTAAAATTTTTGAAAAACTTATTTACAACCAAATGTTAAGATTTTTTAATAAAAATGGCTTAATGCATTCAAAACAATTTGGATTCACTAAGGGTCGCTCCACAACCGATGCAGGTGTTGAGCTTTTGAAACATATTTTTGATGCTTGGGAAGATTCTTTGGACGCTTTAGGTATTTTTTGCGATCTGTCCAAAGCTTTTGATTGTGTTCCTCATGAAACATTGATAAAAAAATTGGATTATTATGGAATAAGAGGCTCCGCATTGGATCTTCTTACTTCTTACTTAAGTAATAGGATTCAAAGGGTTGAAGTTAATGGAAAGCGATCTCAGGGTTCTGTAGTAAAAATGGGGGTACCGCAGGGCTCGATTCTCGGCCCGTTTTTGTTTTTAATTTATATTAATGATTTGCCACATTTGGTAAAGGAAAATCACGAGATAGTATTGTTTGCTGATGATACATCATTATTATTTAAAATAAAGCGATATCAGAACCCAGACGATGTAAACAATGCGATCTCAAAGGTGGTGCACTGGTTTGACGTTAACAATTTATTATTAAATGGGGCTAAAACGAAATGCATTAAATTCGTGACGCCTAACGTCAGACAAGTAAACACCACTATTAAAATAAAGGAAGATGAGTTGACCCTTGTGGATACCACCAAATTTTTGGGTGTTATATTAGATTCTAAGTTACAGTGGGGCCCACATATTGGTGAATTGTCGAATAGACTCAGCTCTGCTGCATACGCGGTAAAGAAAATTCGCCAATTAACAGACGTTGAAACAGCTAGGCTTGTTTATCATTGCTATTTTCATAGTGTTATGTCGTATGGTATTCTTCTGTGGGGTTGTGCCGCAGATATTCAAAATATTTTTGTACTGCAGAAGAGGGCCATACGAGCAATTTATAATCTACCATGTAGACATTCACTAAGGGATAAATTTAAAGAAATTGGTATTTTGACAGTGGCGGGTCAGTTTGTTTATGAAAACCTAGTATATGTACACAAAAATTTTGATAAATTGAGTAAGAAAAGTGATATACATAACCTAAACACAAGAAATAAGCATAAACTAGTTGTACCTGCCACTAGGCTCCAAAAAATTAACAAATCTTTTAAAGGTCAATGTGTGCGATTCTATAATAAAATCCCAAGCAATATACAGCAATTAAGCCTAAATAAATTTAAATTAACAATAAAACGCAAGCTGTCTTCAAAGGGATATTATTCTATTAAAGACTATATGGCTGATAAAAATGCTTGGGATTAAACCGCCGTTTCATACAGGCTATTCTAATATGAATGACTTAAAGCATGAATATTGTTATATTATGTTGCGTTGTATAGCGTCACAGACAAATGAAGATTGTTACTAACCAATCGATAATTTAAAAGAGCATAGCCTGTGAGTTTCTTGCCAGTTCTTCTTACAGAGCGGTGGCTCGGAACTGGCACTTAGATTCGCTTGCACTTAAATGTTTTTTGTTTTTTTAAATTATTTGGTTGCAAGTGAATCTAAGCTTCGTGATTTTAGTATAGTTATATTTTATTTGTTTTTGTTATTTTTTTATAATTTTGACGTTTTCAAGTACTATGTAATAGTTTATGAAATAAAGTATTTTTGACTTTTTTGACTTTTTTTGACTTTGACTTAACCCCTTAATATGAATTTGTTGATGTAATATTTGTTACGAGCGGGGTTTGAAGTCTATCTGTAAGGCAGGAAACGTTTGTAGAGAGACAGGATTGAATTAAATTTAAATTGTGGCCATATATCATCATCAGATCATAGAATTATCTCGGTCTAATCAGATTTGGCTGAACTCCAGTTATTACATGGAGCAACAGCCGTCTAACCTCCACAACTCAAAGGAAAACATCATTCTATGGTTAAAACAGTTACATACTAGAAGGCACTGACTTCCTAATAGCGAGAGCCATAGATGATCATGACAGCTGGGACCAAAGGCATAACGTGCTTTCCTAGGCACAGAGCAAGCGATAATTGCGCACATAACTTCGAAAATACATAGATTCAGCAGTGAAGTGTATACATACATACATTCACGCCTGTTTAACCGAAGGGGTAGGCAGATATAGTTGGTCCCATATAATAGGTGGCGAGCCTATTGCCGCTTACCGCGCACTGTTATGTTCGCCAGAGCCACGTCCGTTGATCAGCAGGAGCACCGCTTGCAGGTGAGGTTGGCTTGAGCTTCTTAGGTCTTGGTAGGAACCCTAAGCACCATATGTAATAATTTCATTATTTAAATAAAAATCAGTATGTTTTTTAAATGAGACGGACTGTCTTAAAAATGGAGAGTAAAATATACATTACCTACGAAACTTATCTTTCAAATAGTTTCTGTAACTTTAGACAGGAACCAGTAGAGCTTACCTGAAACGAAAAATACATTATAAATATTAGATAGAAAAAAATATGTATATTAATGAACTGGCCTATTAGATTTTCAGACATAAAATTTTTGAAAATGCCGAAATGAGTTTCTTCAGGCATTCTTCTCAATCTCTTTGCCTTTTGGAAGCCTCGATTAAGTCACCGACAGACTCACAAATTTTGAGAGAAACCCAAGTTCTCTCGTTTCAGCGTTGGTCGTGAAGACATCGTTGTTCTGAGGCTTCTATCTTACCTGAAGATGCCCTGTGTAAGGGCGAAACACGTGTTATGTTGAATAGTTTCTCGATTTTTCGGGAAATTATAGTAGCGCGGGAATTGTTACAAAGATATTTTTAATCGATAAATAAATGTTCGGGACGACCGTAAATAATAGAAATCTAAAAATATTGTTATTTGTAAATAGTTCATTTCAATAGTAATTACGTCCACTACTCTAAATTTGTTATTAAATTAGTCATATCTTTGTTATTTATTTGTTTATAGTTGTAAGTTATATATTAATAAAAAGTACAAGTCGTAGCCTACTTATTAAAACCAATAGCATAAGGATATATTAATAGATTAAGCTAGAATAAGTAAATTTATGTAATATTCATAGTGAAAAATAGCAATAAAATTGTTTGAAATATGAGGCGAGATGCCGGCTCTCTTTACGGTATTGCCGCGCGCGTACGACTAGCGCCAATGGGGCCATCGATTTACGCAACCGACGGAGCACTCTAGCGGAAACAAATAGAAACAAGAAGCCTGCCTCTCGCCTCATCAACATAGAAGAACTAATTGGCGTTTTTCTTCACTCCAAACCCAGTACCCACGTACCGTCCCGTACATTGGTACCTTCGAGCCGGATCAGAGGAAGAAATTCATCATGCCTATCACAAGAACACAAAGCGGGAAAAGGCGAAACATAAACGAAGAAACCGTCGCTCATAGTTCGAGTCACGCCGAAATTAAAACCATAGAAGCAACATCGGCCACAGACCGCTCAGCTGCTGTACTAGCAACACCCATAGAAACTCTCGCTGTACAAGCACCCCCCATAGAAGCTGTCGCTCAACTAACGACCCCCATAGAGAACGTCGCAGTATCACCGTCAACCGTCAAGAAAGCCGTCTCGCGTCATAGTACACAGTCACGCCGGGCGCTGAAGCTCGCACAAGCGCGGGAAGACCTCTTGAAACTCCAAGTCGAGTTGGCCGCTGCTCACATCGCTCGAATAGAAGCTGAAGATGACGACAACGATACCGCCACGATAGTCAGCAATGTTAAGTCACATGAACTAGTATCTACATGGCTTAACAATAGTCAAGCGCCCAATCAAGAAGCACTAGTGTTACCACCACCCGGTAACACATTGAAAAAATCGCAATCACCTCAAGCAGAAGTTGAATATAAATGTGAAGCCGTATTCAAACCTCCGATCGTCACTGCATCACCACAGAAGACTGAAATATCAGAACTTATGAATGCCATCACTACTGCATTCAAGTTAACTCATCATCCGCGCCACGTCACCGATCTACCAACATTCTACGGCGCACATGAAGACTGGCTGTCGTTTAAAGCTGCATACTACGAGTCCGCCGCCATATACACAGACGTCGAAAACTCTGCAAGACTTCGGCGTAATATCAAAGGGAAGGCAAGAGAAGCGGTGGAAAATCTTCTTATTCATCACGCGCAGCCACTTCAAGTTATGAAGTCTTTAGAAGCCCGCTTCGGAAGACCTGACTGCATCGCCTCGACTGAATTAGACCGCCTGCGGACATTATCACGACCCGCAGACACGCCGAGAGACATATGCATATTCGCAAGTCGAGTCTCAAACATCGTCGCAGCGCTGAAGGCCCTGAACAGAATTTATTATCTGTACAACCCAGAAATAACGAAGATAACTATAGAAAAGCTGCCGTCTACGCTCCGCTACAGATGGTTTGACTTCGCTGCCTCACAATATGAAGATGAACCGGACTTGATAAGGATATCAAGATTCTTAGAACGAGAAGCCGAACTATGCAGCCCATACGCTCAACCAGAAGCAGTCGGTACATCTCAACAAGAAAATAGAACATCACGAAGGAATCAGAGAACATTCGCCACCACTGAGAAAAAACACAATTGTCTTGTATGCGACAATGGTAGTCACCACATCTCTGACTGCAAGAAATTCAACGAAACCGACGTAAGTGGCAGGTGGGACACAGCAAAAGAGCGAAAGCTCTGCTTCCGGTGCCTGCGATATAGAAACAGAACACACAGCTGTCGCCGCAACAAGTGTGATATCGACGGCTGCCAGTATTACCACAACAGGCTTCTACACTTCAAGAAGGAACGACAAGAAAATAGTACAGATAAAGAAGCCGTAACTTCAACTTGGACACATAAGAAAACACAATGTTACTTGAAGATAGCACCCATACGCGTCAGTGGACCGGCGGGAGAAATAGAAACATTTGCGTTACTCGACGACGGCTCAACCGTCACACTAATAGACTCTGAACTCGCCGATCAAGTCGGAGCAAGAGGCCCTATAGACCCGCTACAAATAGAAGCGATAACAGACAGCAAGCTAGCGGCCCAGTCACGCCGAGTCGCGCTTACCCTGCACGGCGCAACAGAACTACACAAAATACACGCGCGCACCATAGACCACCTTCACTTATCACCGCAAGAAGTCATAGAAGAAGACTTGAAACACTGCTCACACCTGGAAGACATTAAAGGCCATCTGAAATACCTAAACGCAGCCCCTAAACTGCTAATAGGTCAAGATAACTGGCATCTGTTGCTGGCGAACGAAGTAAGAAAAGGACGGCGAGATCAACCCGTCGCATCTCACACACCGCTAGGATGGGTTCTACACGGTGCGCAGGCGCGAACTCTTGGCCAGCGCGTACATTATGTACACAATATAAAAAATGAAACCGAAGAAGATAGTATGAACGAACAGCTAAGACACCATTTCGCCATTGACAACTTAATGATACAACCGAAGAAACCACGAAATGATCCCGAGCAGCGCGCTTTGAAATTACTGCAAGACAATACAATACAAATAGAGGACGGCTACTACCAGTCTACTTTACTATGGAAGACCGACAATGCTACGATGCCTGATAATTATGAAAACGCATTACGCCGTCTCACTTCAATCGAAAGAAAACTTGAAAAGAATCCAGTACTCAAAGAAAAATACCAAAAAGAGATGGAAGCACTTATAACCAAAAAATACGCCGAGCCCGCCCCACCGCTCGAACAGACCGGGCAGAAGTGGTACCTACCGCACTTTGCAGTCACTAACCCTATGAAGCCAGAAAAAGTACGTATCGTCCACGACGCCGCCGCCAGGACCGCAGGGAAATCGCTGAATGATCAACTGCTCACCGGTCCCGACTTACTTCAGTCCTTACCTGGAGTACTGATGCGGTTTAGAAGACATAAAATAGCAATCTCGGCCGATATATCTGAAATGTTCATGCAAGTGAAGATAAAGCCCGAAGACAGAGACTACCTACGATATCTGTGGAGAGAAAAGGACAGCAATAGATCCCCGTCTGAATACAGAATGACATCTCTTATATTTGGAGCAACGTGTTCACCGTCCATAGCCATATTCGTGAAGAATTTAAATGCAAAGAAATATGAAAAGTCACATCCCGAGGCGGCCGCGGCGATAGTTAAAAATCATTACGTCGACGACTACCTCGACAGCTATAAAACTATAGAAGACGCCGCACGAATAGCAAGACAAGTTCGAGATATTCATCGTGAGGCGCACTACGAGCTGCGCAAGTGGGCCTCCAACGCGCCCGAGGCCATTCACGAGCTAATCGCAGACGAGCCACAGCCAGCGGCCAAGAACCTCACAGCGGGCGCTAACAACGAGCGCGTCCTGGGCCTCGTCTGGAAACCACAAACGGACGAGCTCGCATTTAACCTGGATCTGGCGCGAGTCCCGAACGAAACACTTCACCGTGACGCTCCCACCAAGAGAGAAGCACTAAGAATAGTAATGTCACTGTACGACCCCCTCGGCCTCGCATCGCCAATCACAGTACAAGCAAAAACCATACTACAAGAAGTATGGCGCCGCGGGACCAACTGGGACGAACAAGTGGACGCTGACGTCGCCGCACAGTGGAAAAGCTGGATGACGCATCTCCAGAACCTACGCCACGTAGCCGTACCGCGTTGTTATTTGCAATACAGTGAAGCTGTATCGCTCCAACTACACACGTTCGTGGACGCGAGTGAGAAAGCCTACGCCGCCACACTGTACTGGCGCGCGGAAGCCCCCGACGGCCTCGTCACATTGTCACTTGTAACTGCAAAAGCAAGAGTAGCACCATTGAAGCTCACCTCAATACCGCGCCTGGAGCAAGCCGCCGTGATGGGAAGCCGTATTGCCGCCACAGTCATAGACGAACACGACCGTAAACCAGATAAGAAGATATTCTGGAGCGATAGTAGAACGGTACTTACCTGGCTGAAGACTGGATCGCGCTCATATAAGCCGTTTGTAGCCCACCGCATAGCTGATATCGAGGAACACTGCGCCGTACATGAATGGAGATGGGTACCTACAAAATTGAACGTAGCAGACGATGCGACCCGTGATGTGCCGCATGAATTCAATAAAAACCATAGATGGTTCACGGGCCCAGCGTTCCTACTACAAGATGAGTCATCATGGCCCAGCGAGCGACCCACCGAGATAATACAAACAGGCGAAGAAAAATGCAACTACGCAACAACAAACACGTTGAATATCGCACATAGCATACCAGACAGTACCCGATTTTCTAAATGGGAAAAATTACTGCGAGCCACAGCTCGAGTACTTCAGTTTATAGAACTTTGTCGTCCTCAAAAACATAGAATACATTATCACAAACGCACAAGAAAGAACAAAGACCAAGATTCCGACTGGAAGCGACAACGAGCTGCGACCGCCGCACGGTGGGCTGAAAAACGGCTTTCATAGACATAGGAATCAAAAGTGGCAAATATCGAATTTCTAATCGGATATCGCTTCTACTACTTATTACCATATACTCAAATGATACTCGTATCAATCTGCACAAAAACGAAGGACTTATAATTTTTTTACGAAAAATTTGTATGAAGCTAGAATAAAAAATTTAATTATCTCTTAAACGGCAAGGAAAACCGTAATATCCTTACAGGTAGTTATAGTACTAATTATTTATGATTTTTTGACGTACTCCAAATAACGGTTATCACTGCCGATTTTTTTTTTAAATTCATTAAAATATTTTTATTTATTTTTACATATGAAACGGTTCCCTTTATTGTCTAACTTAAGAAAAACGATATTATGAATGTGGTTAACTCAAATGATATGAATTTATAGGTATAAAACAAGAAAAATATAAAAAAATGCTGTTTATTTTAAGTTACAAAAATGTTATTAATTATACAAAATATTCAATTAAATTTATAATTGAACCAAATAGTACAGTAATCTTACATAATTAATAAAAAAAATAAAAAATGAGAGTGATAAAAATTCGTATTTTTTTTACATTAGAAAGAAAGAAAGAAAGAAAGAAAAGAAGTATATTTTTCTTATATTACGAATTTTCGTCATTCTCGTTGTCGGATTCCAATTCTGAGTCAGAATCCAAATTAGTTACATCTAAAAACTCGAACTCAGTTTCCTGAAACTGGATTAAGTCGAGAGTTTCAGCATAAAAGCTTAGTTTTCTCTTACTATCTAGCTTAGGCCTTTGTGCACTTAATAAGGGATCAGAGGAAATGACAAGCATATTTAAAATATCTTGATTTGAATCTTGCCTGTTTCTTTTTCGCGAATGATTTTCCCGGAACCTCCTAAAATCTTTATTTCGCGACTCTGAGGCTTCTTCTGAGAGAGCCCCAATAGGCACAATGTCATTTTTCTCAATGATGTCAGCCCCGTGTATTAACAATTTATGTACGGTTGCCGACATGTAGTACCAATCGTATAATTCTACGTACTTTTCTGCCGTTTTGCGGGAAAAATCTTTGAATTTGTTCACATCGATTTTCTCGCCAGATGTTATTGCTTGCAAAATCACAGCAAATCTTTTTATGAGCTCCTCATCCAACCCGGTAATAGCTGCAGTTGTATTTGGAAACTCGAAAAACTTTCGTGCGGTATTGCCATCATTGGTGGTTCCCGAGCCCTGTTTTACTATATCAATCAACAGATTGAGCTCATCTTTAAATTTGTCCTGAATGTGTTTTTTTCTTGTCTGCAACATTTCTTTGTGCTCATTACTTCTCGCTGCCCACTGTTTGAAGTCAAGCCTGTACGCAATATGTAACAGACATTCCATGCAATTTATACGGGCGTGTAAGGATGACAAACCAAATTCATATACGTCAGAACACACAGTCTTCGAAGTTACAACATCTAATCGGTTCATTTCTGTTGGTTTTGCTAAGCACAGGTAGCACGATGCGTTTGATCTGGCTTCAGAAAGGTACGTGCAGACTTTAGCGTCGATCATTGTCATCATTAGATGATGAGTCACCCTGTTATTATTACTGCTCTCTGTGGGGATAAGATCCTTAATTTCATCATCCATTTGTCTTTTGTGATCAATTACAACTGCTTCACTCTCTTTTACAAAAGTAAACTGGACTGGACGACAATACAAAGCTGAGCATGGTTTTGGGTTCGTCCATAAAGTATTATCTCCATCTGTCAGTTTTAGTGGGACCAAAGAGGTCATAAAAATCATCCTGCTCGCCCTCCATTTTCTGCTTGTACCGGCTTTGGTTGGAGGCACCATCAAATCCCCACTTGGATATCAGCTTTAGCTGCTTATTTTGCACATCGTCAGAAAGACTTTGAAGACTCCTCGTCACTGTGATGTCCAGTAAAGCTCGAAGTGTAATTCGAGCTGATGAATCCGTAACTGACACTGATTGATTCGGAGGGTAGCAACTAAGTTTAGTTTGTTGCACTTTGTAGTAAGATGGATATATATCATTAGCACCTTCGCGAATGGCAGCCTCTCGCAATGTAATATATTGCCACTTTGATAGTTTTAGTGAAAGAAGCAATCCAAGCGCTTTCTCTGCTGTAAAAACCACTTTTTTCACTGGTTTTTTAAGCGTCTCACTAACTGTAGCCGCTGCTTCAGGATTTTTCATCATATATTCAATCACTGAAGCGATATCTCCATGCCCTTCTTCTTTTAAACGTGCTGCAGCTGCATAGGCCAATTCACTGGAATCTTCGCTTGTATGGTCATCAGATCTTCTCTTTTTCTGTTTGTTTCCTAGATCTTCAAAGGGTTTTCGGGACCTTTTTGTCATTGTCCCAACAGACGATGATGTTACTGCACTAACGGACGATGATGTCGACGGTTCTTGAGAGATGGTGTGTATATCATCAATAGTTTCTCGATTAACCAAAGTTTGCACACAACTTGGCCAATCAATATTTGCTTGCAGCCAATTTCCGTACAGTCTTCTGAAATTATCAAGGAATCTGCTGGATTTCTGCCACCTCTGTAAAGCAGCTCGCGTAAACCTTCGACAAAATTCTTTAACAGTTACTTGATCTTCGACAGAAAGGCAATCGCCTATGCGGGATACAAGTGCACCAAACAATACTTCATGATTAAATGAAGTAGTCTCACTTTTTAGAAGAACAAACAAGTCTAAATTGGTGATTAAACTTTCCATTATTTGGATTTAAAATCACAGAGCAAATATTATTTAGTGTTAACAGTTACACGGATGTGACCAATTTAAATTAAAAGCAAAAGTTTAGTCCTTTTATAGCCAAAAATCGATAATTAGTTAACTACCCCCATTAGACTTTTCAAAGAAGTACTAAAGAAAACTTATAGTCGACAATATAACACATTAGCACAACTAATTACCACATTAGCTAATCAGAAAAAAGTGATGCAGTCCAAAGATTGCATTGTTGCGCGATATTGCTAATTATTTAATCACCTATTTAGTCTCTTCAGAAGCCTAAATTATTAGAATTACTTAATCACTTACCTAGTTACAATGAAACTAAACAATTACTTAACAATTCTTTACGGTATTTTTAATGTATCTAAAATTGAAAACTTATTTTGGTTGATCAATATGCCACTGAGGCCGTGTGGTGTCCGGCATAATAGAATAGCACCAACCCTCCATACACAGGGGTGTCGTAAAAGGCGACTAATACGCTTGTATTAGTCGCCTTTTAGCCTGAGCCTCAATAGACCAGAAAATGGGCAGCAGCATTTTCATTATACTATGGTCTTTTACTGCGATCTCCAACCCGCCTGCCAAGTGTGGAGATTATGGCAACATCCTCCCACGGGACAGGCTCAGGTCCAGCAGTGGACTGTTATGGGCTGATGATGATGAATATCTCACTGAAAATAGATGTCTAAGTGCGGAAGTATAATAAACTTTTGCCTACCCTTTTGGAAGTAGACAGGGGATGCTATTTTTATATTTTGCGTTGTTAAAATTCTGTGTTTCTCAACTTAAACACGAAAAGGAACCGTTTCGTATGTAAAAATAAATAAAAATATTTTGATGATTTTTAAAAAAAAATCGGCAGTGATAACCGTTATTTGTAGTACGTCAAAAAATCATAAATAATTAGTACTATAACTACCTGTAAGGATATTACGGTTTTCCTTGCCGTTTAAGAGATAATTAAATTTTTCATTCTAGCTTCATACAAATTTTTGGTGAAAAAATTATAAGTCCTTTGATTTTGTGCAGATTGATGCGAGTATCATTTGAGTATATGGTAATAACTAGTAGAAGCGATATCCGATTAGAAATTTGGTATTTGCCACTTTTGATTCCTATGTCTATGAAAGCCGTTTTTCAGCCCACCGTGCGCCGCACCCCGTCCCGCAAAATCGAATATAGAAAAATCATCAATTGATTATATAACAATCGAATCTGCATTACTACGTCAAGCCGAAGCCATACTCATACGAGCGAGCCAAGAAAAGTCATTTCCCGATGAAATAGAAACATTAAGAAACAACAGGGCCGTATCTAGAAATAGTCGACTGCGCTCGCTATCGTTGATCTTTGTAAACGGCGTGATAACACTGAATAGTCGCATAAGCGCGGCCGCTGACGTCACCGACGCGCAGCGCGCGCCGCCCGTGCTAGATGGGAACGAGACGCGGACTAAGTTGTGGATAGATTACAAACATAGACAGCTGATGCACGCCGGTGTCGAGACTACTATCAATGAATGCCGCCAACATTATTGGATAATAAGACTACGACCAGTAACAAGAATGATAGTACATAGTTGCTTACCATGTCGAATAAGAAGAGATAAGCCGTCGCAGCCGCCGACTGGAGATCATCCGCCGTGTCGCTTGGCCCATCATCAAAGGCCATTTACCTTCACCGGCCTCAATTATTTTGGCCCACTATCAGTTACAAATGGTCGCTCAACAGTCAAGCGATATGTAGCCATCTTCACGTGTTTGACTACACGGGCTGTACATTTGGAGTTAGCCGCAAGCCTAACCACCGACTCCGCCGTCCTTGCCCTCCGCCGATTCATAGCCAGGCGAGGGTGTCCATCAGAAATATGGTCTGATAATGGCACGAACCTCCGCGGGGCGGACCGAGAGCTGCGAAAAGCAATAGACAACGCGACGGAATACGAAGCTAACAAGAAAATAATCAATTGGCGCTATATACCCCCCGGCGCGCCGTTCATGGGTGGTGCGTGGGAGCGACTGGTCAAATCAGTGAAGACAGCCCTGGCAGCAACCCAGCAGCCCCGTCACCCCACCGATGAGGTCCTCGCCACGCTCCTAACCGAAGCCGAGTATTGTGTCAATAGCCGCCCACTGACACACGTCTCCACAAGTCACGAAGATCCTGAAGCCATCACGCCGAATCATTTTCTTCTCGGCGGGTCAGCCTGCGTTCCTACGCCTGGCACGTTCACAGATCGCGACCTCATTACGAGCTCAAACTGGCGCGCGGCACAACGACTCGCCGACATATTCTGGTCGCGGTGGGTGCGCGAGTACTTGCCGCAGCTGCAAAACCGGCGGGAGCCCCACGGCCACGGCAAGGAAGTCAAGACAGGAGACGTCGTGTTGATAGTTGACAACACGCTACCCCGCAACACCTGGCCCCGCGGAGTGATCACAGCTACCTACCCCGGGTCAGACGGCGTGGTTCGAGTGGCAGACGTGCGCACCGGCGGCGGTATCCTGCGGCGCCCTACTAAGAAAATAGTCGTCATCCCTACGGACACAGTCGCCCTCCAACCTGACTGCAACGTCACGGCCGACGATGCACGGCGGGAGGAATGTTCGGGACGACCGTAAATAATAGAAATCTAAAAATATTGTTATTTGTAAATAGTTCATTTCAATAGTAATTACGTCCACTACTCTAAATTTGTTATTAAATTAGTCATATCTTTGTTATTTATTTGTTTATAGTTGTAAGTTATATATTAATAAAAAGTACAAGTCGTAGCCTACTTATTAAAACCAATAGCATAAGGATATATTAATAGATTAAGGTAGAATAAGTAAATTTATGTAATATTCATAGTGAAAAATAGCAATAAAATTGTTTGAAATATGAGGCGAGATGCCGGCTCTCTTTACAGTATTGCCGCGCGCGTACGACTAGCGCCGATGGGGCCATCGATTTACGCAACCGACGGAGCACTCTAGCGGAAACAAATAGAAACAAGAAGCCTGCCTCTCGCCTCATCAACATAGAAGAACTAATTGGCGTTTTTCTTCACTCCAAACCCAGTACCCACGTACCGTCCCGTACATTGGTACCTTCGAGCCGGATCAGAGGAAGAAATTCATCATGCCTATCACAAGAACACAAAGCGGAAACTAATATTATAAAGAGGAAAGATTTGTTTGTTTGTTTGTTTGTTTGTTTGTTTGTTTGTAATGAATAGGCTCCGAAACTACTGGACCGATTTCAAAAATTCTTTCACCTTTGGAAAGCTACATTATCCCCGAGTAACATAGGCTATATTATATTTTTTTTAAAATTAGGGATCCTTACTAAAAATCCAATAATGTAACCCAAGGTGTAAAAAAATGACCTGAAAAATTCCTTACATAGCGTGCGCAGCGAAAACTATTGATGATAGAACAAAACTATGTACTACGACTTTGCAGTAATCATCATGATATACAAAAAGTGTCGCGACAGCATATGTCTAAATATTATAGTTACGTCACAGTAAGCGGTTTTTTATTCTAAAAATTTAATTTATATGCCGCCGCTTGAAAAGGCTCTATATTTGTACCTTGGTATTAATCCTTATCAAAAAATTTTACTGTGTATTCAAGACGGTTTCAATACCCTTTCATAACTTTTTGAATTATTCAATTCGGACATTTCATTCGGAAGATATCACGAGTTTAAAAATGCAAGTATTAGAAAAAAGTCGCGTTGTTGCCGCTCACCGCGCTCAGCTAGCCAGCATGCGATGTAGGCTCCATGTAAGCGTCAGTGGGGTACGGGGGGGGAGTCAATGTAATCTATATTATAAAGAGGAAGGATTTGTATTTTTGTATGTAACGAATAAACTCAAAAATTACTGGACCGATATTAATAATTCTTTTTTCATTAGGAAGCTACATTATTACGATTTCCGGGCTCCCGACCATCAGTTTATTTTGTCACCTAAAAATTATTTAATGTCAAATGTTGTTTATGGGGAAGATTTACAATAATCGCTTTAGTTATCTATCCCAAAACAACAGGTTGCTCTCCGGGACTGCCGGTAAGAGTAAAAACTAAGTATTAATTAGATTTAAATATTTTCATCATTAACAACTTCAACATCCACATAAAGACAATCTATGCAGCCTGCGGATAATGACTGCGTTGTCGATGTTAGTGTCCGTGTCTGTGATTTGATCTGGAAATCATTTTGCTGACCGTGTCTTTTCTGGGTAGGCATTTTACAGCGGTAGCCGACATCCACGCGGGCGGAGCCGCGGGCGACTGCTAGTCAGTGTTACTTCAGAACCCGACCAGTACGGACGTGTCGTGCTCCGCTCGTGCGTCGAGCCGCTGCCATTTTGTGTCTGGAGTTTTAAGTTACGCCGCGTGACGTCACATGCAGCCCGGTCTGCATGTGACAGTCAAATTAAAAACTTATTACTAAAATAGTTCGCGAAAAGACGCTTTCCCGTGTATTAGTGATAGTTTTTATTGTTTAATACTCCCTACCATGATGGGTAGGGAGGTTTGAACGCCGTCGAGTGGATTTCCGGCCCACGTGGTTACCATGCTGCCGAAACATGGGAAGAAAGATGACGGGGCTAAACCCCATTCAAAAGGTGAGTACCAGCCGCAGGCAGGCCCCTCTAGGGTGAGACCAGCCGCCGCACGTGTACCAACTACACAACCACGCCAGCCTATTGCGCCCGTTACCGTTCCTAAACCAAGGGTTTTTGTGAAATCCTCCGTTGGGAACTCAACGATCGCTCGCGGACCGAAGACCTGCAGGCTCCGAAGTCCAGAGGCTGACGAGGAGGACGAACCAGGTAAGCGTCCTTGTACTATACCGACGCCCCCCGGCAGAGCATGGACGCCGCCCCCAGTGTTGTCTCCTCCGGAGCGTTATTTGAGGGATGCATTATCGCTTCCTCCGTCCGAGGATGACGTCAAGGAGGCCGTCCCGTCCAGTCCCTGTCCCTCACCGGAACCATGTACGAGTTCCGGTAGCATTGTCATCGCGGACGATTCCATTGCGGAAGAAATTGAGTGCGAGCAGGCCTCGCTCTCAACAGAGTACGCAACCATCCGTTCTCTGGAACCACCGGCCGTTCCCACAACCCAACCCACATACGCTGCCACGGCAGCCACACCGCCACCCACCTTGCCGTCACCTAGACCGGCTCCTCCCCAAGCCCAAGAGCAGCAGGACATGCTGAGGAGGCACCCGCCTATAGTGGTCGACAAACTACCTAACTGGACCGCCCATTTCCGAAAGCTCTCGGACCTCCTAGGACACGCGCCCAACGCGAGGCCCTTTAAGACGGGTGTAAGATTTATGCCACAATCAGTGGAGGAATTCCGAACCGTTCAGAGGTACCTCACGGTTGCGGCCCAGCAAGACAACAGTATCTCCTGGTACTGTTACTCGTTGGAGGAAGACCGCCCGACGAAGATAGCCATACGGGGGCTACCATACGAGACTCCTGAGGAGGAGATCAGACTCGCCTTGGAGGAGCTGGGATATGGAGTACTAATGGTACGCGCCATCCCACCTCTCCGCGGCAGGCCGGGCTGCATCTACCACGTGCAGCTGACTCACCTCAATAAGGACGACCTCGCTCATCTTTATAACACCACCAGCCTCCTGTACATGAAGGGGGTCACTATAGAAGGCTGGAAAGGTAGGAAGGGTCCACCGCAGTGCCACCGCTGCCAGGCGTTTGGCCACGCCTCCACCAACTGCCATAAGCAGATTCGGTGTGTACGCTGCGCTGGCGACCACCTAGCCAAAGACTGCCCAAGATCCCGCGAGGAGCCGCCTACGTGTGCCAACTGCGGCAACCAGCACACCGCCAACGACCGAAGGTGCTCCGTGTTCAAGAAGGAGGCTAGGGTCAGAGGTATTCGGCTTCACCCCCCGGCCCCTACGAGGCCAAACCTTAACACACCGCACATCCCAAGGCCGGTTGAAACCTTGGATGTACAGCCAGGGCCCACATTGGCCCCTCCAGCGAACCCACCAACGGAGAGAACCAAGGGCACGAAGAGACGCAAGCGCCCCAAGGGGGCCCAGAGGACGCAAAGGAAAACAGCCTGCGAATGTTGTCCCTCAAAGCGCCATTCCAGTGCCACCTGTGCCCCTCTCGACAGCAGGCGGCCAAGCTCACTCGCCCCTGCGCCCCACGGCAGCCTCGACTCCAACTGAGCCTCAGAATAGACCTCCACGAAGAGGTGTCTCCGGCCTACCACCCATTCCACAACCACGCCAACTCACTCCACACCAGGAACTGCATCCGTTCCCTCCCACTCAGTACTACTGCCCCCCATCCCAGGACGAGTTCTTAGAAAGAACTAGGCTTGTGCTGTATAATATATATACAGCACTAGCCAACGTTACCTCACAGATTGCCGACCTTCTGTCGTTACATTCAGTCCACAATCCCTAAGGATCCTATATTGGAACCCAGGAGGTATAGGGAACAAACTCCCCGACCTCCGGAACCTCGCCCAGTCGCAGAATATACATATAATCCTCCTGGGCGAGACATTACTTAAGCCGTCGCAGCACTTCTCCCTCCCCAACTATTTTGCCTATAGGAGAGACGAATTGTCCCCTCAGGGCCGGCCCTGGAGAGGGGTCGCAATCCTGGTCCGTCGGGACATCATCCACGAGGATCTAGGTCAACCTCCCTTCAAGGCCATGCGCACCCTGGGGGTCAAGGTAAAGACTACCAAAGAATTCCGAATCTTTTCTGCCTACAAACCTCCGAACGACCCTATGCTGTTTAGCGACCTGTCGGCCGTCTTCTCGCACAGGACAGCCACCCTATTGGTGGGTGACCTTAACGCGAAGCACCAGGCATGGGGATCGCTCAGCAAAAATGTGGCTGGTAGAAGGTTGTATGAGATGGCAGAACAAAACGACATCTCTGTTATAGGCCCGGACAGCCCTACACATTACCCAGCTAACGTCGCAGCCCGACCGGACGTACTGGACATTGCCCTACTCCGGGACGTAGACCATGAATATAGCATAGAGGTGATGTACGATATGAACACGCAGCATCTTCCGATTCTGGTCACACTAAACACCCAGCTCTCCAGGCTTCAAGGTAGAATCCCGAGGCCCCGTATAAATTGGCTAAGATTTTCGAAGCTCATGGAGGGGGTGAAATTACCACCCGTCTCCTCCCCGGCAGAGGTGGACGAAGCAGCCAGCTACCTCTCAGAGGCGATAACGACAGCCAGAGTAGCGGCCGAGAGACCAACTACCGCAGTTCCAAGAAACGCTCGACCCCAACTGCCCAGACACCTGCAGGAAGCTCTCAGGAGGAAGAGGGAGTTGAGGAAGCTCTGGGCCAGGACCAGGTGCCCCCTAATCAAAGCGGAGTACAACAAACTCACAGCTAAAGTAGCCCATGACATCCAGGCCTGGCGAGGGACTACCTGGGACAAATTCCTGGATAAGGTCTCCGAGGACCAGGCGGAGCTGTACCGGCTTACCAGGAGGCTAACATCCACCAAACACCCATCACAGCCCCTCCTGGACGAATCGGGAAAAAGCTGTTTTGCGCCCCAAGAAAGGGCCGAACTACTGGCCCGCCACCTGAGAGCGCAGTTCACGCCTCACGCGCCATCCAATGACACCACAGCACAAGAACACTACGCCACTATTGAGGAAGAGGTAGGATTCCTCCTGAGAATAGAGCCCGCACTAGAGGACATAAAGTTCATCTCTCCCGCAGAGGTCGCCAGAGCGGTAAGAAGACTGCCTACTAAGAAGGCGCCCGGACCTGATGGAATACCTTACATGGCCTTAACCCAACTGCCCAGACCGGGTATCATCGCTGTGGCACAGCTGTGCAATGGGATCCTCAGGTCCGGTCACTTCCCTTTAGCCTGGAAGAGGGGCAGGGTGATCGTACTACCGAAACCAGGCAAAGATAGGCGTTTAGCCTCGAGTTACCGGCCAATTACCCTGCTCCCAACTTTGGCTAAGCTCTTTGAACGCCTCCTTCTGAAAAGACTTCAACCTACCATCATACCAAGAGCGGAACAGTTCGGGTTCAGAAGCGGCCACTCCACCACCTTACAGCTCACCAGAGTCCTGCACCACCTGGCAGATGCTAGAAATAAACACCTAATCACAGTTGGAGTTTTCCTGGATATTGAAAAGGCCTTCGACCGCGTTTGGCACCCAGGACTACTCCACAAACTATACACCACAGATACGCCTCCTGCGCTCTGCCGGGTGGTGGCGTCCTTCCTTGACGATCGCTCTTTCACGGTGGCAGTGGAGAGCGCGGAGTCATCGCCTAAGCCCATCGCAGCAGGGGTCCCGCAGGGCAGCTGCCTGTCGCCGGCGCTTTACGCCCTCTACACAGACGACATACCCACACCACCAGAGGATCACGAAGCGGCCATCTCCTTGGCGCTGTACGCGGACGACAGCGCCTTCTTCGCGTCTGCACGAACGGGGCGTATAGCGGCCGCTGGAATGCAGCGGGCTCTAGACCTGCTCCCTCCCTGGCTCAACAAATGGCGAATGGCTGTGAACGTCGCCAAGACAGTCGCCATCGCCATCGGGCAAAAGGGAAAAGCCCAACAACTGGAGCTAAATTCCGAACCCATCACATGGCAGCGCAGCGTCAAATATCTGGGCTGCCACATAGACGCCAGACTCCAGATGGTGAGGCAGGTGGACCATGCGGTTGCGCAGACCAAGCGAGCGCGGGGCATGCTACGTCCAGTGCTGACCTCAAGATTACCACTAAAAACAAGAATAACCATTTATAAACTATACTTGAGGTCTCGGCTGACGTACGCAGCGCCGGCTTGGTACGCACTGTGCTCCAAACATCAGAAGAGACGCCTACAGACGCAGCAAAATGCGGCCCTGCGCCTAATTACAAACGCGGGGCGCTACGTGCGAAACGACACCATCGAAAGGGACACTGGAGTTGAGAGCGTGGAGACCTTCATAACCCGCCTGGCTCGTAGGATGTACGACCAGGCGGACCAAGGAGCTCACCCGCACCTCCAAAACATCGCCCCTCTCCCGGACACGCATCAGCCGCCCAAAAGGAGGAAAAGAGCCTTGCCCCGTAGCCTGGCAATTTCTCCTCCCCCACAGCCTTCATCCTCTCCGTCTGATTCTGTGCCTGAGCCCCCTCCAGCGCCTAGAATCAGAGTCATCATTTTGTCGGGCACCTAACCTTGAATCCCCCCCTCCAACGTGGACGCTGATCCCGCTGGCGACTACTGGGCTTACCAAGCTCAAGGAGTCCGACCGCGTCGGTGTCACGAAGGAAGGGGCGTCATGCCTAAATTTCAAAAAAAAATATATATATATCAGAAGCCTTTAAAAGGCTAACCTCACATGAGGCGAACCTTGACCCTGCTGAATCGTCAGCAGAGATGACGCCAGGGCGAGAGCTTAAGCTCGAGGCCCGTACCTTAACTGGTCCCCTCCGGTTAAAAGTTCGATAGAGCCATCGATTTACGCAACCGACGGAGCACTCTAGCGGAAACAAATAGAAACAAGAAGCCTGCCTCTCGCCTCATCAACATAGAAGAACTAATTGGCGTTTTTCTTCACTCCAAACCCAGTACCCACGTACCGTCCCGTACACATCACTTGCTTAATATATTATGTGTTCCATGTTTTTCCAAAAAATGTTATTAAGTATTTTTGTATATTGTTTATTCCATGTTTGTTATATTGAACAAGCGCAGCTTAGCAAGGACCTAAAATCTCTATAAGAGTGTTTATGTTAATTTTATTTCTTACTTATCCCGGAGACACTGCGGTCAAGCTCCACCGAACTAATATAAAACAACTAGCGGCAAATTAAATGACCATTTAATTCCCCATTTGACACCCGGAAGTCCACATTAAGTCCTGAATAAGTAAAATGGAACCTTCACACTAAGCTTTTACGGCTGAACATATCCCTAAATGACTATTCGGCTAGCCGTTTAGCCGGTAAAAAGGTATGGCAGAGATATTGAATAGCATTAAGTAAATTGTTTGAATAGTTTTCGTCGGGAAATTCAATTGAATGAGGATATGTGTGTTTCTGGTCAGAAATATATATAAAGAGTGATATAATCAATATAGATCAATAGATAGATATAGAATAATAAATCAAATGAAAGAAGTGATTCTTTCATTTGATTAGAAATAAGAAAAAGATGTTGCATTTTTCCGTAAGAACATAAAATATATTCAAATTTACACACTTATAAGTACAAACAAAAAATTACTCAATAATTATATAGAAAAACAATCTGTAAAGAAATAAAAACAACAATTAAAGTTTTTACTCCTACTTAAGAAATAAAAGTTATCTGTTAATTTCGTCAACACTGACAAATATAATAATTAATCTGTTAAGGGACATCACTAGGAAGAAAAAGGTAAGTAAAGAGGTTTCTCTTTGTATCTTCCCTAACATCACGCCCATAATTTTCAATCTGAAGACGAAATAATATTGTTAAAGGTATCTAAATAAAGTTATAGTAAAGTTTAGTTTAACCATAGAGATTCTAGCAAGATCATTAAACTTCCAAGTTAAAAATATTTTTATTACATAAACTATAACCTACTTAGTGCCTACTTGAAATCGTCGAAATTAAAATTAAATATTAAAATACAACCGAAATATGAACACTGAATTCACGAAGCTCAGATTCACTTACATGCAACAAAACAATTAATAAACAAGAAATATTTAACTGCTAGTAAATTTAAGTGCCACCGCTCTGTAAGAAAAACTAGCAAGAGGCCATGCTCTTTTAAATTATCAATTGATTACGTACTTAATCATAACTGCCTCCCCACTAAAGTAAAATTTTATTGTGTATGTGACTGTTCATAATATTTTCAAGGCCAATTAGGAAAAATCCCAATTAGCACATAACTACGCTGGACTACCCGAAAACAGTTGTTAAGTCTCACATGACCACTAATTTCACTGGCGAATAATGTATTTCAATGTGCAAATATCTAATTTATATGTAATTTAAACAGACACATGAAAGTTTTAAACAATATATAATTAATGTCTTTTTCAAGTATTATTTTTAAATAAAACCATAATTCTTCTTAGTTTCATCATTCGGTATTGTGTAGTAAATATTTTCTTGAAATAAATGTTTATGTTAAGCCTTGAAAATGACCGACAATCTAGCGACTAAAAAGAACTTAAGACTACATAGTATAATTAATACAAATCGATTCAAGACAGCAGAAGTAATTCAAGTCTATGGCAAAACAGCTACAAGTACAACAAAGCAAGAGCAATGCAATTCAAGTGGCAAACTACCGACAAGAATGGTTCCATGGCAAAAGTAATGCAAGTCAAGTGGCAAACTACCGACAAGAATGGTTCCATGGCAAAAGTAATGCAAGTCAAGTGGCAAACTACCGACAAGAATGGTTCCATGGCAAAAGTAATGCAAGTCAAGTGGCAAACTACCGACAAGAATGGTTCCATGGCAAAAGTAATGCAAGTCAAGTGGCAAACTACCGACAAGAATGGTTCCATGGCAAAAGTAATGCAAGTCAAGTGGCAAACTACCGACAAGAATGGTTCCATGGCAAAAGTAATGCAAGTCAAGTGGCAAACTAGCAACAAGTGAAAATGTTGTTATAAAATAAACCCTTTTGCCTTTTTGGAAGCCTCGTTAGAGTCATCGACAGACTTACTGACTGACCAACAATCCCCTCCCCCTTTAGAATCACGACAGGCTGACTGACAGATCCCCCCTATAAGAGTAACTGACAAACTGACAAATCTTGAGAAAAAAACCACGACAGACAGATAAACTAACAAACCTTGACAAATTCTAACAAAGAATTCATTTGCTTTTATTTCCTGATTATAGTACCGCTTATATCTCTTTCATTGTTGTTAAGAAGAAAAATTATAGATTTTTCATTCTGTGTATTAAAATTTGACGAATCTAAATGATCCTTTTGATCTTAAAGACAATAAAGTATGTTTTATGGACTAAGACGTCTCAAATACTGCAAATCAAATAATGTTTATTCCATATAAATTGAGTCGATTATAGTCGATGGCTCAGTCAAGATTATTCGTAATCGAATGCATTGCAATGTACTGGTACAATGTGGACCTCGCAGATCATAGGTCAAGGCGCCGTGGGTTCGATGCTCCCCGGTGCATTGATAACGCAGGCCAGATCGATACGGTCTGCATGATAATCTAAATAATAATTATTAATGTTCATTTAAATAATTTATAAATATTGTGCACAAAAATGCAAGAGGAATGGAGGAAACGCCATAATTTATTTTTGGTTAAAGTAGATGATAGTATTGCATATATCCCTATTATTAGATGACAGATATGGCGTGGGGGTCAGTATACCTGCACTTCACTCCAGAGGTCGTGGGTTCGATTACCACAAATCTTTCTGTGCATGAATATTAAGAGATAAATAGATAGAATGTATATTATAGATAGATAGAATCATCATCATCATCATTTCAGCCCATTAACGTCCCACTACTGAGCACGAGCCCCCTCTCACAAATCAAGGTGTGAGGGTATTGGGTCATACTCCACCACGCTGACCCATTGCGGTGCTCGGGGGTCGGAAACGATCACCGAAGTACAGCAGAGTTTACAGAGGTCAGTCCTTGGATGGGTGACCGTTTGTGTGGCATTTAATATCGAGCGCTTCCGTGCTTCGGAAGGCACGTTAAGCCGTTGGTCCCGGTTATCACTAAAATGTGGTAGTCGTTAAGTATATATAGTATTTACAAAATAAAGTATTTATATATGTTTATCCGTTCTTTAGTATCCATAACACAAGTTCCTAATGATACTTATCTTGGAACTAAATAATTGGTGTGATTGTAAGAGAATATTTATTTATTTATTCTTAGTAAATAGTACCTTTCTATTTAAAAAGATAACAGTAACTTATGCGATAATTTTCTAAAAATCTACAAAATCTTGAAGCGAAATTGCATACCATAATCAGCCTTATGAACCCACTGCTGAACATTGGCCTCCCCAATAGATTACATTATATTGGGGTACTTGCCCAAAATCACCACGCTGGGCAAGCAGGTTGGTGAAAGATAGATAAAACACTTAATTCCTTTAAATAATGCAAGTGAGAAGGTGATCGCAGTTCAAGCCAGTACGCCGGATGACGCTACAGCTACTGCCAATCATTCGGTTTGATTTTTCTTCGTCGACTCTTACAACTCCCTGTGAGGTGAGAGGGGTTGGCACTATTCTAGGCCGGTACCACACATCACCTAAATCGCAGAAATTTGCTTGTAATAAAGGAATACAAAAAAGAATTTAACTTTTTTTGCTGACGCATCACTAAATCGTCATACAGAGTGCGATGCGCCGTTGTTATTGCAACAAGTTAATTTATGCAGCAAAACAAGTATCGATTCATCGCGCGAGTCATTAGGCTTAATACACGATGTCAGCGGGTGGCAAAGCGATGGAATTGGCGACAATACTAACAGACATGGATTTGTTGTGGCCTATAATAAAAGCTTAATTTTTTTAGCTATTTCAAACAATCTTTGTAGGAAAAAAAAGTCAAACGTTGAAAGGTTAATAAAATAAGTAAGTATAATTAAGACAAAATACATGTATTCACGCAAAATATAATACTAGAAAGTTTCATTCTGGACTAAGAACAATCAATCACGCGAGAACGGTTCAACGGCGTTGAATATCTCAGCTCTCAGCTGTGTCAGAATAACAGTGTTGCAGTGGCTAAGGCCTTTGGGATGCATATATCACAATTGAAAAATATATCATTATCTTACACACAAGAACTTCACTGATTAACATAACCCTACCCAATTGTATTTCACATCTATAGAACTTTAGCTACCTGCATTAATTGACATCTGCAACGTTTTCACCAGATTATCGGAGCATATAAAAATATAAAAGTAAAATAAAAGGTTTTGTTTATCAATAAATTGTTGCCCCTTATATTTGATTACTTTATCATGTCAGCCTTATAAATTTCGATGCTGAACATTGGCTTCCCCAATAGATTATATTCTATTGGAGGAATTTGCCCATAATCACCACTATTCACCACCCTAGGCAGGAGGGTTGGTGATCGCAGTTCAAGCCAGTATGCAGAATGACGCTTCTGCCGTAATTTTGTAGTGTTTCGCTTCGTCGTCTCTTAAGACTCCCCGTGAGATGAGAGGGGGTGGCACTATTCTAGGCCGATACCACACGAAAAGCTTCTAACGCATCCGTCATCGCAGCCACTTCCTCTACCGCTATCATCGAGTCCAATGCCCTACAGCGTCTCGGGTTTATGACTTTCGCTTACATCTGCTGAGTGCTGAGTCTTGAGTGCTGTGCGAATCAAATTATTTACGACTGTTCGATATAAATACTCCTTGGACATGCTGGGAACATTCGGAAGTTTGATGACTTCATTAACTTATGAATAAAGTTACGACACAGATATCACATTTTATAATGTCATACTAATTATTGTAATAGCGAAAGTAATTTTTTTTAAATTTCACAAATTTAGATGAAATGGTATATAAAAATTCTGTAATAAAAGACATCACGTCACCATTTTGATTTTAGGACAACTATTTTCCTTTAAATTGTATGCGTTTTTGTGTTAGAATATAAGCTTGTCATATAGTTACCATAGCTTCGCCCTTCATTTTTACACGGTTAATGTATTATGAGAATTTTCATTAGAATAATTTAAACCCATGATGAATGATATATCCCATTTTACTAGCTAATATAGCTTTCCGATAGCGAAAGAATTTTTGCATTAGTTCAGTAGTATTGGAGCCTAAACAAATCAAAATAAAAACAAATATTGCCACTTCATAAAAGTAGTACAGATAAACAGAAGCTATAACAATAATATCCCATATTCCTACACCTACTGCATACCTCCAGCCAATTCACTCCCCAGATAATAATACGACCACTGCAAATGTGTGAAAAGCTTCAGCAAATCGTAAGCTGTAGACCGCTCCCACGTAGAATAATTTGACCTGGAATCCCATTACGAAAAATGCACCTTGCATTTGCACCCTCAAGACTAGACTACGTGACGTCTTAGCCGCCATTTTTATTATTCCCAACCCCTAAGCGAAGGGGCGTAAGTGCCCCTAATTGTATGGGATAAGTTAGATTGGCTTTTTAATTCTAGGGATTCGCTTTTGGCGTGTTTCGGTTTTACGCCATTTGTTTTGGGGTCTCGTGTCCGTGGGTCTTCAATGTGATTTATTCATGTTTGGAGAAAATGATATAATACATATTTTGTCGTTTTAATTTAAATAAATTTAGTTGCTAATTATAAGCAAAATGGCTTGTGGAATATAGTTTCACCTCACATTATGCAAATAAAATTGTTAGATCAGAACTAAGCAGTAACTTATTTATCAGTGTATGTGCATGATATCAGCCTGCTAATGTCCCAATACTGAGAACAGGCTGTCTCCCACGAGCCAAGGGCTTCAAGGCATACTGCCCTTCGCTTACCCAGTGCGGATTGGCGGAGGCAAAGATCAGTAGAGGTGGTGGCAATGCAAGAGCTTTCTACTTCTGAATACACTGTTAATCCATGTTGCCCATTTAGTAGTCATTAAGTCATGAAATAAAACCACGCAGCTGAAGCATCCGCACTAGAGCGTGATGGTTTTTGTCCTAACACAAAGAATATGTATTCTCTTAGTTACCCTTCCTGACTCGTACGCCAATACAGGTACAATTTATGGTTTTAAGGTCTGCTCTGTGATATTTGATATATTGTTGTCTAATAACCATTAAACCTTCATGGTCCTTATTTGAATTGTTGTTTATACGGAACCACAAGCCTAAAATGGTATCCCATGAATGTCCCAATAATAAGACCCCATCCTCTTTAGTTATTTGTGTTATGATACTTGATTACCTCTCGCAGTCTCACTCCAAACTGCCTCTTCAATGGTAAAAGTTCAAGATTTTATTTGAAAAGAAAATTTAGTAAATAACATTATTCTTGTCTCGAAAATGTTACCTTTTACAAATTTTTACGACATTTTTTGCTCTAAACGGGATCATTAGAATGAGCTTGTGACGAAATGAAATTTGTACAGGTAACTTTATGAAAGTATATTATTACGCACCTTAATTTTTTTAGAAGCAAAGAATACTGTAAATAAGTATGGAGTTTCTTTACTGAGAAATTTATATTTTTAATTAGTTTTACGTATTTCTTCTTAATATTTTCCGCTAAGGTTTCTATGTTTAATGCGTCGAGACCAAATGATTTTGGAACGATCACTAAAGTTAAGCAGAGTATATAGCGATAAATCTTGAATGAGCGTCAGATTGTGCGATATTTGACATCGTAAACCTTTTTAAAAGTTTACTAAGCGCCAAAATAACATTGGTATAAATAAAATATTTAAGACAATCTTTAACATTTTGCTGACTCATCATGCGGAGTGAGTGTAACCCGATTTTAGGACAAACTAATTTAGGTGGGCTGCATAAAATGTTTTTTAATAGTAAGAAAAAAATAGCCTCAACCTAACCCAAAAAGATACTCTTACCATTAAACAACGTGTTATTATAATAGTTGCAGCCCACCTAAATTAGTTTGGACAAGGCCATACTAGTTTGTCCTTAAATCTGGTTTGGGCGGTAACATATATATCGTTATTTTATTGCTTAACATTACTAGCAAAACATCATTTTGGATTACGAAGTATACACGCAAATCATCATTTCAAATTGATTTCACATCATTTCAGTAATAAGCGCGAATACAGTCTCGAAAGAGCGCCAGTCACTCAGTACCTAATAATGTCGTGCCTCTTGATATAAGCCTCCGGATAAGCGCGCGCTGTGAACAAATTCGCGACCTCGTACTCAAAATATAGGCCAAGATATATATTAAACACTTGGGGGTAGGGATGAGTTTTTTTAATAAACCACTCTATGAATGGCGAGCCACAGTTAAACTCAGAGGGTATTACGGATCGCTGAATATTGTCGTTGAGTTTTATGTTGTTATATTTTTAATGCAATTTCGTTCCAATACACTATTCAGTTGTGTTCCATAGACTTACGCTAAATACCTAGGACTGCTTACTGGTTTAAGCTGATTTCGGCAGAATTTGACGATCGATATGGCGTGATGGCGAGTATACCCGCACTCCACTCCTGAGGTCGTGGGTTCGATTCCCATACAGGACAAATATTAGTGTGTATAAATATGAATATTTGTTCTGGTCTGGGTGTTTTCCTATGTATTTACTACGTATGTACTATGTATTTAAGTAAGTATTTACAGAAAAAAAAGTATTTATGTATTTTTATCCGTTATCCATAACACAAGTTGATACAATGATACTTATCATGGAACTAAATAATAGGTCTAAGTGTCAGAAATATTTATTATTATTATTATTTATTTCACCAGATTTAAACCAGCTTTCAATACATTAATTAGAAAATATACGTTAGTATCCACGGATGCAGGCGGCACTGGATCGATTAACGTGGAAAGCAATTGGGGAGGCCTATGCTCAGCAGTGGACTTCAAATGTCTGAAAATGACGATCCGTTCTGAGTCTGCTTATTTTTGGTATGGTAGTGTATGAATATTACATAGTATTTTATATCTCACAGCGCTTCCAGTCACAAAGATAGCAGATGTCAATGAAAAAACATACATTGTGACGTTTTTGTTGTGATGGATTACAATTATCTTTGTGACATTTCCCGCGCAACTATATTCGAATCTGATCCCGAAATATCAATCGAACTCTCATTTCAGCGTTGATCGTGAAGACATCGTTGTTCTGGGGCTGTCTGATATCTTACCTGAAGATAATAATTATAAAAACACGTGTCGTGTTGTATTGTTTCTCGATTTTTAGAGAAATATAGTGGCGCGGGAATTGTCACAACGATCATTTTAATCCATGACTTGCTTACAACGTTGCCCCCCTAACACGCCAAGGTGGAGTGTTCGTTGGGGAGCAATTTTCTGTTCTAACACATGTTCTTCTAACCTTCTATAGTCCCGGGTAAATTAAGCGAGGAGTGAAAAGCAGGACGTAATGAGTAAGTACCAATACGTACTCATTACGTCCTGCATAAATGCTTTTTTACCGTGCGTATATCACGGTATGCAGCGCTTATTTATTGTTATATACACGGTCTAGAACACTATCATAATTTTTGACTGCTCACCATCAAGCAGGGTATAGTCCTCCGCCAATACGCTGTAGGTTCGTGTGGCGCAGTATATTCCTAACCCCTCTAATCTTAATTCGTGAGAAGTCCGTTCTAAGCAGATGGGAATTACTGACATTTAATAAAGACAGTAATTTTATAATTTTATAATTTTATTAGTTCTGTCTCCCTTTTTTTTTCAAATCTTGTGACTGCAGAACACAATTGTTTTAATATTATGTATTTTAATTGTGACTGGCGGGAGAAAAAACCAACCTTGACGATTTTCTTGCCCGTTCTTTTACGATCAAGCTCCCGCCCGCAGTGAATGGGCGCGTTAGTTTATAAGTATGACATTCATAAGAGCTCTATTGAGCCAAACTTGAATAAATGAATTTTTAATTTTTTTTAATTTTTTTTTTTTTAATTTTTTTAATTTTAATGGAGAGGGCTATGCTTGGCATTTCTTTAAAAGGATCAGATCAGAAATTAGGTGGTCCGAAAAAAACAAAAGTTAATTCAATTCAATTCAATGTTTATTGCAATTTATAATGTTATACATAAGGTCTTACATCTACACAAGTTACAATTATGGACCCTGTTGAGCACAGCAAACTTAGGAGAGAGGAAGCATACTAGGTCCTTTTTTTACAATTTTACATAAAGATTAAATAGTTCACAACATCAATGTCCTAAATCAAAATATAACCATTATTGGTAACTTAATTTTATGAGTAAGTATACTTAAGTGAGGTAATTATTAGGTATTTTTGTACTACTATCAGAATTGTATGGTTTATTATTATTATTTTATTAATTAGTAATTATTGTGCATATATTTTAAATGTCCATATATATATTATTACATTATTGTTTAAAAAATTTCATGTCATATTTAAATAAATTTATTAGAAGCTACCGACATAGCTCATAGGACTAGCAAGCTGAAGTGGCAGTGGGGCATATCTGCCGTAGGACCTATAGCCGCTGGAGTACTGCAGGGTACAGTGGAGACCTCGATAAGCTTAGTATGGGACCCCCTCCAGCTAGATGTAGCGATGACATACGCAAAACTGCTGCTGAAAATTGAGCTCAGTGGCGTGCCAATAGAGAAGCCTATTTCCAGCAGTGACTGAATGTAGGAGGATGATGAGTCATCACTATATCCTAGCATTATTGACGACCGATATGGCGTGTTGGCGAGTATATCCGCATTCCACTCCTGAGGTCGTGGGTTCGATTCCCACACAGGACAAATATTTGTGTGTATAAATATGAATATTTGTTCTGGTCTGGGTGTTTTTCTATGTATATTAAGTATATATTTAAAAAAAAAAAAGTATTTATGTATGTTTATCCGTTATTTAGTATCCATAACACAAGTTCTTAATGATACTTATATTGGAACTAAATAATTGGTGTAAGTGTCTGAAATATTTATTTATTTTATTTATTATCCCGTTTGTCCTAGACTTAAGCTTAGGGCCCAGGGTCTGCTAAACAAAATAAAATATTATGACGGTTAGGACGAGTAAAACATAAATTAAACTCAACTACAATGTAAAAGAGTTAAAATACGATAACAACAGAACGCTGGCTTCTGTTGTAGAAGCGGTGATGTTAAAAAGCTCATATTGCGATAAATTATTGTGCAATAAACAGTTATATTAAGATGAATGACTCCGGCGCAGCAGTCGCTTGTAAATCTTCCTACATTACGGAGCTGAGTTAAAACTATAACCTTACTCTATGAAGATCGCTTTTATTTTGCTATTTATTGTAAATACTAAAGCTTAAACGTTTACATTCTTACTTTTATTTCCAGTTATAAAAGTAAGTTTTTTTTTTTAGGTAAGTATGATTGAATTAAGAGAAAAAGGACGATTGAATAAGAGATTGATAAGTATGGCTTAAGGTGGGGAAGATATGTCAGATCGCTGATATTGGGCTTTTTCAATTTAATTGTTCTTTGTTATCTTGTACGGTAAAAATATGATAAATATATGTCGTATAAGACATGAGATCGTGTAATTAAAAATGAAATAGCCCGTTTCGTTTCTCAATATCATTGCATTCTGTTCGGCCATTTTACTTCTAAGCTATCAGACAATCGTAAGTATTTTTTAATGTTTTTAGATTATTAATAAATTAAATACCGAAGAGACCGCTTGGTTGTTTTTGTCAATTTCTTTACATCCATGCCACCTGGAATCCCCTCTGCCACAGGCGCATAGACGTCTTGCTAGGCTTTTGAAAGTCAGCGACATCCACTGCCCCCTTAATTGAACACTGGTTCAACTGTCAACCATTATTTTTAGAAAGAAAGAAAGAAACAAAGAAAATGATTTATTCTGCGACACATGATACATTGGTTTGCAAAAATACAAAAATAAAAATTAATATACACATGTGGCACCGAAAAGGCTTATACTCAGCATATGCCGAGGGGTCACTTTTTACATTATTTTACATTTACTGCTTAGAGGGAGGCTGGAAGATTTGAATTGAAATAGTCCCTTTTGGTTGGTTGTGACAAAAAGGAAAATCATCATTATCATGGCATCAGGGTAAAAGGCGTGATTTTATATATGTTTGATATGCCATGACAAAAGTTACCGACATAGCCTAAAGGATTAGCAAGTTGAAATGGCATGGGCCGGTCATTAATGCCGCTTACCGGGCACTGTTATGTTCGCCAGAGCCTCGTCCGTTGATCGGCAGGTGCACCACTTGCAGGTGAGGTTGGCTTGGGCTCCTTAGGTCTTGGGAGGATCCCCCCCGACTGGTCTCCACCTTGTCGTGGTGGGGGGCTAAGTACCTCCCGGTAGGGCGCAGGAGACGCCAGGGAAAAGGTAACACCCAGAGACCGACGACTCTGGGCGCCCTTAGTACTGACTACCGGGGGAGAAACTAAGAGGGCCCTGTGGAGAGCGCAGCGGGCGGGCCAGGAGGGCCCGTCAAGCAGCGCCAGGAGGGTCTTAGGCAGTGGGGGCAGGGGGCCTTTGCTGTCTAACCATAGACCCTCCGAGATGTCGGCCATACACGCTATGGTCGCACAAGGAGATAGGAGGGGCGCGTCCACTGCGCCTTTCTGAGGAGATCCTCCCGGTTTTGGTCCGGGGGACGTTGGCCGCAGGTGGGGTGTCAGACGCTGCATCCCAGGTACTGGACCCCGCCTTTTTCTCAACAAGCGGCGGGCGTCGTCGGAAGATTTTTAGTGGGCTGGCAGTCGCGTCTGCCGGTGGTGAGTCCCTCGCCCCCTTTCGGTCCCCCTTTGGCCGGAAGGTAGTGCGTAAACGCATTTTGCTACCGACGTAAAACAAAAAAAAAAAGAAAAGTCTTGGGAGGATCCCTATACACCCTTGATGATATATTTCATATTTTGCTGTTAGATTCAACGAATAGGCTACGACACCCTAATATGTTATATTCGATCGACTAACGTTAATGTTGATGCACCTATAAAATTTCATATACCTGTCAAGTTTTCACTACAATAGGCGTTACAGAAACAGACAGACAGCAAACAGACCTACTGACGTGAATCATTATTAATTAGTATGCGTGTGAATATTGTGTTCTCATTGTACATATGTATCAATTTGATGTCTGACTGAGCTTGACAGTTCCTGCTTACACTAAGCGTGAATTAAGGCGTCTTTCAGATCTTGATTCCTGACAATTTTCTCACCTTGATTTGAGGCCATTAGAGACAGAGCGGTCTAACTGCATTTTTTTCAATATTAATTTTATTCGTGCAAACAAATTATCTAGGGTTAATAAAATCTGTAAAATATAAAGAATATCTCATAATTAAAACACTAAAGCAGCAAAGGATGTTATGATACATTTATTTACTAAAATTACAAATATTTAAAATCATGGCTTCTAGTTTTTCCTCAATACTGTAAACTTTTGTTTGTGCAGTTAGGCTTTGGATCTCATGGCCTCATTTGTGATTAGTCTGGCAGGCTAATATGGTAGACAGCCTAGTCTGTTATGCAATTGAATCACATACATACTCTTACGAACATGTATCCTTACTATCATGTAGATGTAGTGGTGGGCAGAATTAAATAATTATAGCCAATTTGTCTTGCACTTTAATTCCCACAGAAATCTCTATATGGAAAGTGTGAAATAGTGAGAGGTAGGTAGCCCTTCGCCGACTAAAATGATAGTAATGTGGTAGTACTAAAAAATGTATGGATGTATAGGGTTCCTACCAAGATCTGGGGAGCTCAAGCCAACCTCACCTGCAAGTGGTGCACCTGCTGATTAACGGACGAGGCTCTGGCGACCATAAAAGTGCCCGATAAGCGGCAATAGGCTCGCTCGTGAAGACATCGTTGTTCTATCTAAGGCTCCTCTTCATCTTACCTGAAGATACCTATAGTAGCGCGGGAATTGTTACAAATATATTTTTAATCCATCAGTTGCTTACAATGGATTTCCGCAAAGTAACGCCTGAATCAATAAATTTTTAAAAATCATTTTTTAAGCTTGGCTCAATAGGGCTTTTATGAAGGTCAAACTTAAAATTTAACGCGCCCATGCACTGCGGGCGAGGGCGTGATCGTAAAAGAACGGGCAAGAAAATCGTCAAATTAGGTTTTTTCTCCCGCCAGTTTGATTTGATTTGATGCTATTTCAATCACCATAAAAGTAGACAAATATTATATTCATAAATTTTTATATATACCAACTTATTTATACATTAATTATGTCTGTTACTAAACTTACAATTTTTAAGTTTTGACCACCTTATTCAGAAAAAGTGTTAACTGAGAATTTTATCACTACAAACGATAAACTATTTGCAAACTCAGTGTAATCGTTCCTGTGAACGGTGGACTATTTCCAAGACAAGATCATAATTGTCTCGTCTGACTTAAAACGTCGTCATCATCAGCCTTGCGTAATATTTCGCGCCTATTATAACTAATGCACCGTAAAAGCCTTCTCGGGTTTTCCAGAACCAGTTTTGTCAATTGTACGTCGGCTGGACTAAGATGTATCTATTATGTATATTTTTAAATGAGTTGCCGTATGTAAGTACACTATGAACGTATATCATAACAATGTAAAAATTAGAGATAATAAAATAAAATGCATGTATTGATCATAGTAAAGCATAAATTACGATTTGACGATATGGCGTGGAGGTATACCTGCACTCCGCTTCTGAGGTAGTGAGTTCGATTCCCACTCAGGACAATTCTTTTTGTGCCTAGACATAAATATTTGATGTGGTCTGAGTGCTTTCATATCCACATTATATATGTTTATACGTTAGTTAGTATCCATAATACAAGTTCTTAATACTTATCTTGTAACGAAATAATTCAATATAAAAAATATGTATAAATATTTCTAATAACTACGTCTTTTATATTTGCCGTGCCCGTCAGAGCTTACAAAGAACTTTATTATTTTAAAGACAGTCATGCAAGTAAAAGAATAAATAGTGGGTGTATAGGGTTCCTACCAAGATCTAAGAAGCCCAAGCCAACCTCACCTACAAGTCCTGCCAATAAGCGGACGAGGCTCTGGCGAACATAAAAGCGGACCGGTAAGTGGCAATAGGCTCGCTACTTCTTACGTGGGACCAACAAAACAATTGGCGAAGTGTGGGCGTATAATATGCCGCTGCCAAACCCTTACGGGGAAACAGGCGTGAATGTATGCATGTATGTTATTAAATAGTATATTAACATGCCTTATAAAGTCCACTGCTGAAATCTATAGATTACAATCTGTTGAGGGTATTTCCCGTAATCGCCGCGCTGGGCAGGCGGGTTGGTATTTATTAAAATTTGTCGTTTCCAAGTAGGTCGTATGTAATGAAAGTAATAAAAGTGTTTAAGTCTACGGGGAAACAGGCGTGAATGCTTGTATATGGCAAATGATCAAAATTACTATACTTTTCGCATTGTATTGATTTAATGAAATGACAAACAGAAAACCTACTCTTATTGCATTTCCTACCGTGTGTTAGCTTTACTAGTAATGTACCAATCTATTTAGGTATAATTAAATTCCTTAACACCTAGTACTTGCGCACCGTAAACGTTTCACAGCATATTAATATAGCTATGCCCTCTTACGATCCCTGTAATGTATCATTCCGTAAGTTTTTCCGCCATGCTTGAGTGGCATCTCTTATTAACCTCGTATTAGACTGACACTAATGATATTTTAAATGAAACACTACTGATGTAAGGTCGGCAAGCAAATATAATCTAGATGCATATCATTTTTTTAAATCAGTTTTATTAAATTGTGTGTATAGGGTGTATAGGGATCCTACCAAGACCAAAGGATCCCAAGCCAACCTCACCTGCAAGTGGTGCACCTGCCGATCAACGGACGAGGCTCTGGCGAACATAACAGTGTCCTGTAAGCGGCAATAGGCTCGCCATCTATTGCGTGGGACCGGCTATATAATTGGCGAAGTGTGGGCGGATAATATGCCACTGCCTACCCTTTCGGGAAAACAGACGTGAATGTATGCATGTATGTTATTAAATAGTATAGTAACATTACATCAACCTTATAAAGTCCACTGCTGAACATTTAATCACAACAATTTTTGAATTAGCTAATTCCTGCAATCAAGAAACCCTGCCAGTTTTCGTGTTACTTACTAAAAACTTTTTTTTTATCGAACATCATTAACAAATTGAAGCGCTTCATACCGCGCGATAAGCGAGACAATATGCGCACCCTCTCATGACTATTACTATTTTACGCCACGTTTAAAAGTTTCGAGACAACATTTTAAGTTATAATACCAATTAATCACAAAGTAAAAAGTTTTTGACTAAGCATCCAGACAACACCTAGACATTATGACTGAGTAAAAAAATAATGACCTTACTGCTGTCGATATCTTTCGCAAAGTTTCGCCTAGTAAATCGTTTTGGGACTTTAAAACAACAAAATGAATTATATTTAAAAAATCATAACGTAATATTATCGAGTGTGCTATCGGTACCAGTACATCTGGAGCCGTGATGTCGAAATTTTCAGCACTCAACGTGAGTTTTTGCCGATCTTCGGTAATTACTGCGATTAAGCTACAGACAGATTCAGCAATTTCGTTACAGAGCAAACGGTTTGTGTAAATAAACATTTTTTTGATGTGAAGACTTAAGACTATTTTCGAAAGAAAGTTTGCTTTTGGGTAGATTGTGATTGATTGACTTAAAAGGGAGCAAGGTAGAAATTTTACAAATATTAGAAAAATATAAGACCGGGCTACAAATTTTGACTGATTTAAGAACTGGATTTCAAATTGACGATAATGATTTCTGACCCTTGTTAATTTAATCCAAAGTAATCTTGTTTGTTCATCTACTAGAAACTACTGATTCGATTGTGGATGTAATTTTTTAACCAATATAGAAATAGTATGTGCCCCTAAAACAATTACATATAGTTTTTAAAACCAAAAATATGAATTGAGAGATTGAAAAGCAATTTGGTAGCTTTAATAAGGAATCAATTATTTGTCAAGAAAGCGATATGAAATTCGTTTAAATTTTTTTAAAGAATGCGAACTTGACTGCAAGAATCTTAATAAACTAAACAGAGAAAAGATAAATGGAATAGCCTAAATAGCTGAGTATTTTTTCAAGAACAAACAGACAATGCAAAAAAATTCTTTACATCACTTTTTTTCTAGCTAGCTATAAAAAACTGAGCACCAAAAAAACATCTGCAAATATTTACAAAAAATTCACTTTCCGTATACGCCGTGGTAATTGTCAAGTATGTGTCTACAGTGTGCTTACATTAAAAAATTCAAAGTCCCAAGGCGGACTATAATTGAAATGTAGTCTTGCGTGAAAACTATACAATATAGGGAGCGATCTATGAAGATCATGGCCTGGGGAACTTGTTCGATGGGACTACTAAACGAATTAAGGGCTGCCAGATATGACATAATATCATTTTAATTAAGCTGGACGGCAGTGTTGCTTCAGTGGTTCTTTAAAATAAAACTCACGTCCACTGGTAGAATCATTACATCTTATTAATTATGTGAGTAACTAAACAATTTAGTCTTTAACCTAGCATATGATTTGTTGATATTTGGCAACCGAGATAGCGTGGTGGCGAGTATACCCTCTCTCCGCTCCTAAGGTCGTGGGTTCGATTCCCACGCAGGACAAATCTTTGTGTGCATGAACATGAATATTTGTTCTGGTCTGGGTGTTTTTCTAAGAATATTAAGTATTTATTTACAAAAAAAGTATGTTTATCAGTTATTTAGTATCCATAACACAAGTTCTTAATGATACTTATCTTCGAACTACATAATTGGTGTAATTGTCAGAATATATTTATTATTGATTATATACTTTTTGCGTCCAGGTTGTGCACTAGGCTTACGCTCATTGCCCAGGGTCTGCTCATTTGTCTAAGATTTGTCTGAATGTCAGTTGTAATTAAACGATATATTTCTACATGCTATATGTATACTTGATCTATAGAAGTATAAGTACCTATGTTACATAGAAAAAATACATTATAATGTATTTGAGTGTCACAGTTATATGATTTATTTTATGTCTCTTATTACTGTTATAACATTTATTACATATAATTATTGTTTTGTGTTATAAACACAACTGAAATGGTGCCTTTATAATTTATTTTTCATTTATTTTTTTAATTTGTAGCTTATTTTAAGCAATCATGTATCATTGTATGTTGTTGCATTGTATGTCTTTATAGAAATTAACTTATTTAAGCTCAAAATGTGGTAACGTTTAACGTAACGTTATTCACGTTTCAAATACTTTACAATCATTTATGGTCAAGGGGAGACTGAGATACAAGGTAGATATTATTATTAAGATAGGTACTATAACCATAGAGTTAATCGAAACCAAAGTGAACTTTAAGTGCACGTACACCCTTTTTTTTTTATTTCCGTCGGTAACAAAATGCGTTTACGCACTACCTTCTGGCCAAAGGGGGACCGAAAGGGGGTGTGGGACTCACCACCGGCAGACGCGACTGCCAGCAGTAATACCCACTAAAAATCTTCCGACGACGCCTGCCGCTTGTTGAGAAAGAGGCGGGGGCCAGTACCTGGGTTGCAGCTTCTGATACCCCGCCTGCGGCCAACGTCCCCAAACCGGGAGGACCTCCTCAGAGAGGCGCAGTGGATGCGCCCCTCCTACCTCCTTGTGCGACCATAGCGTGTGTGGCCGACTTCTCGGAGGGTCTGTGGTTAGACAGCAAGGGCCCCCTGCCCCCGCTGCCTAAGACCCTCCTGTCGCTGCTTGACGGACCCTCCTGGCCCGCCCGCTGCGCCCTCCACAGGTCCCTCTCAGTTTCTCCCCCGGTAGTCAGTACTAAGGGCACCCAGAGTCGTCGGTCTCTGGGTGTTACCTTTTCCCTGGCGCCTCCTGCGCCCTACCGGGAGTTACTCAGCCCCCCCACCATGACAAGGTGGAGACCAGTCGGGGGGAAAGGGCACGTGCACTCGCCTCAAGATTGACCGAGATCAGGGCAGCTGCAAAACTACAAGCACATGAAATAAAAAATATTTCATTAATAAATTAAACTAAGTAGTATCAACCCTGAATAAAATTATTGACTTAAAAGCATTTTGTTAAGGGATTAAAGGTTCCTAACATATTCCACTTCATAGTCCCTTTTATTGATGACGTTTAAGAAGGTTCCATTTTGTCAACCCAGCTTATAACTACAGTATCAACTTTTCTGGTCCTTACTCTTAGTGCGATTGTCTACTTTATTATAGTTGCGTTAAGAACAATTTTTGTTTAGGTCAGTCTATGTCGAGTGTAAGATGACAAATCCGATTATATTAGATTGTGTTTTAAATTTTCAAAGACCATTGTGTTATTGTCGTTTTTTCGTTCATTGTTCTTTATTAAGGCGATAAGATGACAAAGCTTACTTTTAAAATAATATAATATAGACAGATATTACACCGGACACTCATGATGAAGTGCGGTGACGATCTATATAACATTAACTCTGAAGTTATTAACCTTATAAGATATTAATAAAAATAGTAAAGAAATATATTTTTTTATTACACCAATTATTTAGTTGCAATATAAGTATCATTAAGACCTTGTGTTATGGATACCAAGTAACCGATAAACATACATATGTACTTTTTTTGTAAATACATACTTAATATACAACACCCAGACTGTGTGGGAATCGACTCTGTTTTATCATAACTACTGTTACAAAGGAATTATTTGATTGGTTGTTTGCTTTTAATGGGCTTGGAAACTAGTGGAACGATTGACAATTTTTATCACTAACATAAATATTTATTAATAAAACTAGAATTTCTATGCAATTTCTAAGAAATAAAGCCACGACAAACACCACAGCCTAAAACCTTATCTTACAATGACAACGAGAGGTGTAAACCATTCTTTATTATTTATAGCTACATTCAGATAGCAGTGTCGCAGTGTTCCAGTGTCATGTTCTATGCTCTCAAAATATATTGTTATTGTCCTTTTGATATAATATATTATTATTATTTTCTCTTGGATATTGTTGATAGGCTGTTCAATACGCGAGGGAGCGGCGGTGGTTTGCATTTCCGCCATTGGCTTTGGACTGAGATATTGGGACTATTTGAAATATTATTTGTTGCTCTTTGAGGATTTATTGAATGATTTATGACATTACAAAGCATTATAGGTGGCTGTAATACTCTGATTGGGTAATGTTATATTCTAGGGGTTGAGTAAGAATTTAACAATTACTAACAATGACCTATTAACCATATTGTGATCATTACGAGCAAGACCCACAGCCTTCAAAATCAGAGGGTACCGGGTGGAAACCCTGGTGCCTATTACTTTTCGAAGTTATGGGCATAATTATCGCTTGCTCCGTAACTCAGAAAGAACGTTATTGGTCCCGGCTGTCATGAACATCTATAGCAGTCGTTATTAGGAAGTTAGTGCCTTCTAACATCCTGACAGCTTGTTTAACCATAGAATGGACTCTCTATGGGTCGCGGAGGTCAGACAGCAGTCGCTCCATGTATGATATAATTATGAATATTATAAACATTTTCAGGGACAATCGGTCACATAGGTTTATCAAATAACGTAAATAATTGTTTAGTGTCCTTATTTATAAATACAGTCTAGTGGGTATTTCTGTATAGGATTAAATTTAGGTTATAAAGGGTGAAATCATTTTTAAAATTACCGACATTTATTTCTATTAATTTTGCTAAAGGCTTTGTTTTTGTTAAATTGTTGTTAAGTAAATGTCTATTTAAAATGTTAAACAAGTTACATACATATACAAAACAAAGAAAACAAGTTTAGAACCACATACTCTTACGACAAAAATATGTTGGAAACAACAATTTCATTTATTTTTATTTTGAAAAAATAAAAATTAATGCCTATTGGTATTATGTTAATTGATATAAAAACTGCATGTAGGTACGTACAAAACAAATGAAACAAAATAGGCGGCATAGCAAGTCAGACCGAATTATATCGCAACACCGTTTTGTTGCCGAAATAAATGATTAATTATGTCCCGGGCTGTTTTAACCATTGCATTAATCAGTATGACCGCGAAGCGTGCTAAATTTCACAGTTAAACTGTTGTTTTGAGTTGGTTTTTGAACTCGACGGTTTCATGCATTTGGAGATAAAAATTGACATATATTTTTATATGGGAGCTTATCGGTGGCGGTAAAATTATTAACGTTACGATTTTAAATAAATGTCCTAAAAAGCATAACCATGGTGACGCTTACAGATATAGATAGATAACGCAAGTATTACGTATTGTATAGAAATCAAGCGAGCCGAGTTTTCTGTCGCCGAGAAATCGAAAGTGAATCATCGAGACTGAGTCCACTGATATGAATAAGTAATTAATAAATAAATATTTTCTGACAATTACACCAATTATTTAGTTCCAAGATAAGTATCATTAAGAACTTGTGTTATGGATACTAAACTACGGATAAACATACTTAAATACCTTGTTTTTATATATACATACTTAATTTACATAGAAAAACACCCAGACCAACACATATATTTATGTTCATGCACACAAAGATTTGTCCTGTGTGGAAATCGAACCCACGACCTCTGGAGTGGAATGCGGGTATAATCGCCACCACGCCATATCGGTCGTCAAAATCGGTCGCTAATATTAAAAGATTCTCCTTACTCATTTCTAATATTAAAAGATAAGGATATAGTAAGATCTAACAAGATATATGTCACTAAACGCTCCTAGTGCCAACTTACAGCGGCAATAAATCATTCCCCAGCTAATTCGGGCCCTCATATCATCGAACGTCTAATAAAATCGGTTGATCCCAAGTTATGCATTACCTAATCACGCCAATCGTTAGGGGTCCGTAATGATTGATGGTGGGACCTTGAAACGGCCAGTCGTGCAGAAGTAACGGGATTCGGTAAGCACTTCTAAGTTTAAGTCGATAATTTAGTTTCATATTTGATACTGTAGAGGTTTTAAGGTTATAAGGGTCGTGACATGATATTAAAAAGAAATATTTCAATATTAACTATGATTATCTTATGTAGTGATTTATTCTTTTAGAATGAACTTACTTGATTAGAAGATGTGCCTGTGCCAAATAATTACATACCTCGAACCTTTGTAATTCAAATAAAGTTGTAATTTTAATATGTAAAAACTTTTTTGTCAACTGTATAATGTAAATCATGTAAAGGGAAGCAATAAATGTTTTTTAATTTATTTATTATTTATTACTTTCAGTCAAGTGAATTATTCATTTGTCTGTGCCTCGAAAAGCACGTTAAGCCGTTGGTCCCGTCTGTTATGAACCTCTATGGCAGTCGTTATTAGGAAGTCAGTGCCTTCTAATAATATGACAACTGGTTTAAATATAGAACGATATATCCTTTTTGAGTTGTGGAGGTCAGATGTCAGTCGCTCTATGTAATTACTGAAGTTCAGCTAAACTGGATACACCAGTAAGCAGACCCTGGGCCGTAAGCTTAAGTCTAGCGCTAACAGGATATTGCTAGGATAGGATTATTTAATTGCGATAGTGACTGTTTCTGTTTTTAACGATAAAGATATTGTAACTTTGGTGTGAAAAAAGTTAAGAAAACACAAAAGCTTATTTTATTAGTCCAGAGAGCAGACCCTGAGCCCTAGGCAATAGTCTGGGGCAACCGGGATAATCTTAGGATATGATGGAGGGAAGTTATGAGAAACAATGTGCAGCAATATTATTTAATCAAAGTTAAGTAAAAGTCCAATATACTGGTGTAGACTTTACAAGCGGTTCTATGGAGTTTTGATAATTTGCAATTCACTTTAATATGCCTCTTTCCTGCACTGTAAGTTGCTAAAGTTATGTCTAAAAATCCACTATATTTAATTATAATTAAAAAAATATTAACTCTAAATTTTACTAGTTTTGTCAATAAAATATTGCCTGATGCGTCTTATTCTGCGATGGCGCCAACACTCTCTCATATAATCTAATATGTAGTTATATGTGTATGATTTAAAAAATATATCATGAGCCCAAGCTCAAGCGATCAAGGATTAGTTTACCAAAAAATGGCACACGTAAAACAGTTTTTATTTCCAACAGATGGCAGCACGTCTGCCGTAATGAACAACAAAACATCCAAGATAATTGACACAGCGGCCACGCAGTTTGGCATCAAATAATAACGCCACAAAATACTTTTGAGAAACTGGACTCTGTCATCAGATCCAATTAGTTTTACTCAAAACTCGGGCTTTTGACCCTAAAGCAATTGGCTGTAAAATTATAGTGCAGGAGGCAGAAATTGTCGTGTACCACGTTCGGTGGTCGGCGGCTGATAAAAGGGTGAATTTTGGGCCATTTGTCGTGTAAAACATTGTTTAAATTGATGCGACATTATACGTAAATTCACAAACTTGTAATTTTGTTTACCTCTCACAATAAAAAAGCTGATAATTCGTTTTTATGTAATAAAGATGAAAAAAAATTAAAGCAAGTTAGCCTAAACAAAGAAATACATCAATATTGAAAACAGTTTTGTTGCTAGTAAATATTGTTGATTGAAAAAATGGGTTTGCGTTTGTAATAGTATACGGCGATATTTTAAAGAGGAGCCTCGTAATATGTCTTAACTACAGAATGAGATGCAGCACACAACTAAATAAAATTAAACCAATGTTCATGTTTAGGTGGAATATAGTTCATGTAAATTTTGCAAGTAATGCCTATGGTATGCTGTCTACTGTGTCCGACTTCATAGACATATAACAATAATAATTGAGAAGAAATAATGGTTAGTTAGAAGTTAATTCTTATATTCATCATCACAGCCCATTAACGTACCACTACCGAGCACGAGCCTCCTCTATATATATATATTATACATACAAATAATAATAGCGCGAATCAGGAACTGATCACAATAGTACAGCGTCATCTATTGACAAGGTTGTGCCAACAGACATTCAAACAAGAATGCTTTCAGTCTTTAATAGCACTTTTGAGTCGAATTAATATTTTAGTTTGTTAATATTCAAAAAAAGAATTCGAATTTATCTCTAAAATTATCGTAGCTTAGTGAGAGATTTTAAAATATATTCCCAATAATTTTTTAACATTTTTTGATAATTTTGCAGTTATACTTCAAATATAACAATGCTTATGAATATGTTATAATTACTCCCTGAAATGTCTCCGTACTGAAGTGGTGATATAGAGCGATGGGTCATCACATCATGGTTTCAAACAGAATGGTTGAGCGAGGCCATTGCTGAGTCAAGTGCTAAACTTGCAAATGGTGTGCTCATTTCAGCAATCAAAATAATTTATAAGACTGCTTAAACTAATTGGCAATTGTTATTATTACTGCAGAACGTAACATTCTATAAGATAGTTTTTTATTTAAGCTGGTTATGAAAGTTTTAAAATTTTGCTGACCTAGCACTTTACACATTTTTATTCTTTATATTGGTCGGAAACCAAATTTCTTTCCTGGCGGAATCGATGTCTAACCTAACTTCTGGCCGTAGTGAAATAGCATATCAACAAGTGCCACCATGAAAGCAAAATAAAAATTAAATATACACAAGTTGTCGCGTACATTTAGATCAGTCAATATACACCGAGATGAGAGGAAGTTCAAGAAAAAGTACTTCTATTAATTATTCTTTAACAATCACGTGTTAACTGTTATAGTTAACTCACACAATTATTTAATGGTTTTTTTATAACTAACCAGCCAGTGATCATAAAAAGCTTGGTTGAGGTAGTAAACAAAGGATTAATCAGAACCTACTCATCCTGTTAAAGAGTTAACATACATATGAAATGATGGCTAAAAATAGCACCAATAAAAACTTTAATGCAATTGTACCTTATCTATTTTAACCCCTTCACTTATTTCCAGTTAAATAAACATATTAAAGAAACCAATACCCCATAAAATTAAGGGATGTGTATTTTATTTAAAGTGATGCGGACCTTTTTAATTATGCAATTACTTACATTTCCGCCATCTTGTAAACAGGTGATGCGTACGCGCAACCGTCACCATGCACCTGGCCTTGCTTGATAACTTGAGTAAAAAGAACGGCCGGTGCGACCAAAAGGTTGTCTGTGATTAACTCGGGGTATAAGTCTTGAGTTTAATCGTTTAATCAAAACTACGAAATCTGGATACAACTATTACAGTCATAAAGAACCTACAAAGAGCTGGTTGCCAAACAGAACCTAACTTTTCATACCTAGTGTCTCTAAGTAAGGATGTCATAACATGTACGTATTTTAAATGCCATGCAAACTCAGGTCTGTGCGTTTTCTACCCACTCCTCGTCTATTCCGAACTGCATATGCTACTCTTTAGAATCATCCTTTTAGTGTGCAGCTTAGCAACACTCAAACCAAGAAATTGTTAAGTCCGCTGTAAGACTAATTTAGCTATGGATTTCTCTGCCGTCACTTGTGTTTTTCATTCCGCGGTCTTTTTAGCGGGGCGTGTAGGTACTGCATTTATGTAGGCCGTAATGAGTAAGTGCGCTTGTTATAACTTATATAGATAAATTTTTGGGACTATATCGATTGCTTATCATTAGGCAGGATGTGCTCATTATGGCTTATTACTATGAGGAATTGTGTAGTTTGATTTTCTTTCCAATTTAGAAAACTTGGTTGGATGGTGTGTTCCAATGTATATATATTAAGTATGTATTTACATTTAAAAAATAAAGTCAAAATCATGTATTCAAGTTTGGCTCAATAGAGCTCTTATAAAGGTCGAAATTTAAAAACTAGCGCGCCCATTCACTGCGGGCGGGAGCTCGATCGTAAAAGTACATGCAGGAAAATCGTCAAGGTCAGAAAATATAAGAAAGAAAATATTTATTATTATAACAAAAAATAAAAATTATATGTGGTTTGGTTAAGGCGTCCATTATATAGAAAAAACATATCTCTCTTTAAACCAGTATACATTTATTAAACCTACAGTTTATTATGAGTTAGTTATATTTTGTAGTTCCTTCGATCAAACTAGCCCTTCGTATTCAAAGCAGTACATCCTTAAAAAGAAGACCGTATTTTGTTTTTTTGCCTACACCTATCTAGGCTATTCAAAGCTGTTATTTCCTTATAGTGCAAGATAAGTTTTTACTGTAACTAGTTTTAATGATCACGCCCTATATAGTGTTAAGTGAACGATACATTCTTAGAAATTACAGCTTTCATGTAAGGCTAACAGCTCTATTAGAGTGATTAACTCCTCATTTAGTCGTAATTATTTTATTTTAAGTCCATCTTCACCCAATATATTGCGGAAGTTTCGATTTCTATATAAAACAAATATTAGACGACCGATATGGAGTGGAGGTCAATATACCTGCACTTCACTCCAGAGGTCGCGGGTTCGATTCCCACAAAAGACAAATCTTTGTGTGCATAAACATGAATATTTGTTCTGGTCTGGGTGTTTTTCTATGTATATTAAGTATGTATTTACAAAAAAAGGTATGTAAGTATGTTTATCCATTATTTAGTATCCATAAAACAAGTTCTTAGTGATACTTATCTTAGAACTAAATAATTTGTGTGATTGTATAAGAATATTTAATATTATTTATTTATATTAGCAGAAGGAAAAATCAATCTTGACGAGTTTCTTGCGTTTTTCTTCTACGCTCAAGCTCCAGCCCGCATTAAATAGGCGCGTTAGCTTTTAAGTTTATGTTCATAAGAGCTTTTTTGAGCCAAATTAGAATTAAAAACCGGCCAAGTGCGAGTCGGACTCGCACACGAAGGGCTCAGTACCAATGTTATATATAATTTGAATTTTATTTGTTGGTTAATCTAATGCTTAAATCGAAACTGTATCCAGAAAGGGTTATGGTCATTAAACAGGGTTCCTAACTAAATATTCTGTAAATATTTCGAGCGTCTACCTGTGGTCATTAAAATTTCGAGCTAAACCTTTGAAAAAATCACGTTTGTTGTACTGGAGCCCCCATAAAGATTAATTTACTAAATTTTTTAGTATTATCTGTTATAGCGTAAAAATTTGACTATCTTTTTATCACTGTTCATGACATACAGCCTGGTGACAGACAGACGGGCAGAGGAGTCTTAGTAATAGGGTCCCGTTTTTTACCCTTTGGGCACGGATCCCTAAAAATTATGACTTATACTTTATTCATGTTTATAAATAATATTGTTTGCCTTAGCCTGGGTGTTTCTTAATGTGTTTATGTACACATAGTACAATATTTGCATAGTATAGAGCTAGATGCTGCACTACAAGCAGTCTTCGAATATTATTCATATCCATATATGTATTTATTTCACTTCATAAGTTACAAAGATGGTAAAAATAAGTACATTGGATCCTGCAGGGCACGGCAAGTAGAAAAGGATAGAAATCACTCTACGCTTTTATTCACAAAAATATATCAATATTTTTTTTGAGTCTTTTACTGTCTAAAATTCTTGTAAGTAGTAGTATTTTTTTATATAGAAATTATTTAAATAGTTTTTAAAAAGTTTATATTGTTTTAGCTTTTATAGAGTCGCGTAATTTATTATACATTTTAATGGACATTACTAGGGGCCTGATACGTGTATATTAAGGTAGGAATTTGTGTTTACTTCACATTTGATTAATTTCTTCTTTTATAAAATTTTGAGTACTTTTTGATAACTTTGCATATTTCCATATATGGCAAAGAACACAGGGCAAATTAAGTATTTTATATTTAGCGAAAAATGGTTATTAAACCTATTCTAAATCATGGTGACATGGTGATTTTGATTGTGAATTATTGTTAGTTAATTAGAATAATAATCTTATTTTTTTTATTACACAACTTTAATAATTTGCAATCCGCACTGGGTCCGCGTGGTGGAGTATGACCCAATACCCTCGCACCTTGGTATGTGAGAGGAGGCTCGTGCTCAGTAGTGGGACGTTTATGGGCTGAGATGATGAATAATTTGTATTCGCATGTGATTTGTATTTGTATTTATATAAATGTTCCACACGTTCCATATGTTTTAATGCAATAATTGTTACTTGTAGTGGTGTTAGACTTGATCTGTTTTGTTGTATTATAATGTAGAATAAATAAAATGTCAAACATGTATTTATTGAAATTTGCGTTTATGTATTTATTTAATAAAACTACGACAATTAGAAACATTTAGCAACTCATGTGTGTAATTAAAGTAGCAACGACTCGACTTAGCAACGAAAATAATTAAATTAAAGCAATTTCTCGTCGAAATGGAGTATCTTGGGTGCAGCGGGTCATAATTGCATAGAAAATATGTGCCAGCCCGTTTCCATTATGTTTGTGTGAGCTCGCGAGTTACGGCCACCAATGACGAACTATTTGTGAAGTAATTGTTGTTGTAACATAATATTGAGAATGTTCGCCTTTTTTAAATATAATATTTTGGTCTATGTGAGAGTTAGACGTATTGATTCGTTGCTGTACCAGAGGATCGTCATGGCCATACGAAATGGAAATAAGTACTCTGACTAATGTTTTGACTTTTACTTTGCAATAAATTTCTTGGAAGAGCACACTTTAAGTGCATTATAGTACCTTGTAACTTTTTTTTACTTAATATGCAATTAACATTTTGACATTTTTTGAAAACCGACTTAGGTCTGGCATACATGTTTACTTATAAATGTTACTTTTTCCCGCCATCTTTGATCAGATTATATGATTTATTGCCGACTTCTATTTGTCACCTCATCGTAAACAATTTGTCCTTCACCATCACCACCCTTCTGTTCTGCTCCCAGTTTATCCGGCGGCGGCGCAGCATGTCTTGTATTTCAGTCACTTCGATAATTTTTAGTTTCTATACTAAAAAAATAACTTCTCAAATCTAACATTCGTCCTAATAACCTCGCACCTCTTTCGCGTGCTTTACTCGCGTGACGGCCTACCAACGCCGCTTTTATGCGTTTCCATACCTACAGTGAGTGTAGTTACACAGTACACAAATCAAACTGTACCACTGTGTGTTCTATGTCAACACTTTAAGGGTCATATTAGGGTGATGTGCAATCTGAAGCGAACTCCTTAACCTATATGGGAGAGTGGTTGAGCGATTGCTTGATGAAAGGGTTTTATAGTAATGTATCACGATGCTCTTACCGGTTAGGAATAAATTATAGAGCGTTTAATTTTTGCTTTCATTAACTTTCATGGAGCTCGTGCTTAGCTGTGGTAAGTATGTTTGAGAGAGATTGTAGGACAATAGTTTGTAAAATTTCAAAATTTATACAACATCAGGCCCTTGAAACGTTAATGAAACTGTATTTATTCATTGACTCATACTAAAAAAGTCATACATAAAAATGCTACTGTGTGTAAACAACAAAAAAACACATTTCAGTTGGATGGGTTCATTTTGCATAACTCTGCTCAATAGTGCCTACAATTTCATTTTCAAAAAGTAACGTTCCACATTCCATTTCTTTTCAAATTCAAATTTCCAACGGACAATCGGCAACGACAACACGGCCGCTTGAATAGTGACGGGAAAGGAGTCGCTACCGATTATTTGAATGAGCTGTCCATTATGATTTTGTCGGATCTTTTACAATCGAGAGTGAGCTGTGAATGTTGCAGCAACTCGGGTGCTTTATAGATGGATGATTGTAACTTCTTCTTGAATGGTTGTGTGTTTTTGAGCTATTTAATATTGAGCGCTTTCGTGCTTTAAAAGCAGAAGCAGTTGATTTATCAGTCATTAAGCCATGTAAGAGACCTTATCAAGCATATTACAACATTCCAACGCTGCGCAATCTCAATTAAATATTAATGGTTTATTCATTTTTATATGAGTGTTGTCCAGGGCTCAACGACATGTTTTGACACGGAAGGTCAGAGTTATTGAAACCCTACCTGAATTCACTATTTTTGCAACGACCGACTTAAGTCTGGAGTATGTATTAAGACTTTTAGGTTGACCATGGCAAATTATGTCCAGGCGAGAGGCTCTCCGAGGGTGGCGGTGCAAAATCTAAAAGCTACAAGCTACATCGAGCTGACCTACTATAAGGGAGCCTGTTTTGCCATTTATTGTTATACCTTGGTTCTTGAGAACAATTCCGAGCTGAGTAGTGGACAGTAATGAGCTAAGATGATGATTGTTATATTTTTACAAACTTAAAATTTAACAAACTTTCTAGGTGTTATTGTTTTTGATATAAAATCCAGGATTCGCGCGCCTCAAAGAGATGTCAGCAGATGAGAGGCCCCTGGGTAGGGGGCTACCTGCCGGAGTTGCGGAAGTGTTCGACAGGGTTACCGCGGCCTTGGTACAGGCTTGAGAAGGAACATGGATGGATTTTAATCACTAAAAGTCTGACACACCCTTCCACTTCACCCAAAGCGGAAGACAGTCATTTAATTTTGATGAATTTCCATCCGAAAAAAATTAAAGTAAAAAAAAGGATTCTAGTGGGCTCTATGATAAGGATCCTGTTGGCTTCCTTATAGAAGTAACTGCCTAGCTCCCAATCCTTACTCCATTTATAAATTTGCTACCCTCCATCCTTTTCGGCATTTATGTACCACTTTGCTCCATATTCTAGTTCTTTTCAAATTCAGATTGGCAACAGACAACCGATATCAGCATGGCCCCGTTTGAATAGTGACGTGAAGCGAGTCTGTATCGATTATTCGAATGAGCTGTCCATTTGATTGTGTTCGATATTTCACAATCGAGAGCAAGCTGTGAGTGGTACATTGATACTGTTATGGTAATTCAATTGCCTACTGGGAACAATATAATAAATAAATATTTTCTGACAATTACACCAGCTATTTACTACCAAGATACTGATAAATAAGAACTTGTATTATAAATACTAAATAACGGATAAACAAACATTGTAAACTGGTTCAACCAGTGTTGACTGAATTTCAGTTATTACATGGAGCGACTGCCGTCTGACCTCCGTATGGTTATACAAGCTGTCAGGATGTTAGAAGGCACTGACTTTCTAATGACGATTGCAATAGATGTTCATGACAGCCGGGACCAACGGCTTATCGTGCTTTCCAAGGCTCGGAGCAAGCGATAATTACGCGCATAACTTATGCACTTAAAGGTCCATATGTGCCACCAGAGTTTGAACCCATATCTTGTCCGATTTGACGACCGATATGGCGTGGTGGCGAGTATACTCGCATTCCACTCCTGAGGACGTGGGTTCGATGCCCGCACAGGACAAATATTTGTGTGTATAAATATGAATGTATGTTATGGTCTGGGTGTTTTTCTATGTATATTAAGTTTATTATGTATTTACAAAAAAAAAAGTATTTATGTATGTTTATCCGTTATTTAGTATCCATTACACAAGTTCTTAATGATACTTATCTTGGAACTAAATAATTGGTGTAAGTGTCAGAAATATTTATTATTATTATTATTATCTGAATTTGAAGGCAATAATTGGTCTCGCCAATATGGTTTCAATGTAACTTGTCATAAAGACTACGTTCTGCCTGATGGTAAGCAGTCGATGCAATGTCGATGCGAGCATTTCGAACTATGGAGATAAGATGTGGAGTGAATAAGAGCTCTCTCTCCTCTTCCCCTCTCAATGCTGTAGCATGCATAAATGCTATTTCACGTTCAGCTATAAAAGCCCTGTACTATAGGAGACGTGCGTCACATGAATCCTTAACATTATTTTCCAATTTATCCAAATACTGCAGGTACTCAGCTCATAATCAAAAATTTCAGTCAAAGCCATTGAGCCTTAATATGAAACTACTCAGATGAAAATGCCTTTGTTAAGTTTTTAATGTAATATGTAAAACAAAAAAACAAATCTCGCAATAATATTGCACAGTAGCGATCTATTTTAATCGCATGGTTTTACAAAGCGGCCGCGAGTGAATAGCTGAATGGTATGCGAGTGGGTGAATGGAATGTGGATGAGTGAATGAAAGAGCTCGGAACACATGCGCCCATTAGTCAACTACTGCCGACCATTATCCTAATGGGATCTCAAACCGCTTGCCCATTTGATGATAGATCAGTAATACAGCATGGCTTTTAAATAAAGACAGCTAAATATTATTACCGGTAACATTTTTACGTTATTAAAGTTGCCAGACACGAATCGTAGCTCATCTGATGGTAAACGCAAAATATTATCAATATTATTAAGGGTTACTAAAGTGTTGCCATACATTAGGTTCTTGAGATGTTACAGCGCCTACTGAAAGTAAGTGGATTTTACTCTCTGATATTACTGCCAGAAAACAGCAAAAAATGTTGGCGTTAGACTTAAGACTGAAGTACTATTAACCAAAATATACAAAATTCAAGTTTAAACTCATGCTTATCCATAAAACGATTTTAGGGTTGATTTAAAAGATGTTGGTAATAATAATGTTAATTTTATATTCATTATAGGTTCATTGATATCAAAACATCAAAGTAAGTTAGGTTATATTGGAAAGCCTCGCGTAACCGTTAAGGTTCTCAGTGGTGAGTGCATCAAACATTGAAAAAACACGTGAAAACACGTGACAAAATAAAAAAGACATGTCGAAAACTATGGAATAAGATCCACAAAAGGTGATCGCAAAATTTGCACTACTTTAAAACTACATCAAGCAATACTACGTCCAATCTTTAAGGAATTACGATCGATTACGCTTTGCGATTCTATGCTCGAATCAGCCGTAAATTTCAAGTGCCACTTGCCTTTTCAAAACCGAATCGGAATGCCTGGGAGTGGAGTTCAAATTTAGAAATCGCCTGGATGCTAAAATATGGTGGAGCCAGAATGCTACCCTGCGATACTCCCTGCTTGCATAGCAATACGGTTCAGAGTTAACATGCAACTTGCCGCTTTAAACTGATCTTATATTCTTTTTATTTGTCCGGCTTTTTGCTTGCCCGAGCTGTGCTTTAGTGCCTTCGTGCATCTAAGCTAATATTTGAATTTTACATTCTGTGGATACATTTGGCGGGCCGTTTTCAATATTTTTTACTTCGATTGGATAAACGTATCGTATTTTTGCTAAGATATGGTATTTTGCTGCGCCAAACTGCGCCAAGTGAATAACCTAGGTTTTGTTTTTAGGAGTTGGAAGCTATTTGACGACTTAGGTGTATAGGGATGCTACCAAGACCTAGGGAGCCCAAGCCAACCTCACCTGCGAGTGGTGCACATGCCGATCAACGGAAGAGGCTCTGGCGAACAGTGCCCGTTAAGCCGCAATAGGCTCGCCACCTATTACGTGAGACCAACTATATGACTGGCGAAGTGTGGGCGTATAATATGCCTCTGCCTACTCCTTCGAGGAAACTGGCGTGAATGTATGTATGTATGCTTCATCATATCCTAGTGACAAAAATATGTGATTCCCATGACTCATATTGATAAAATTGTACACTTTACAAAGGCTAGGAAGTTCATAGTAATGAACATATAATTCAAATAAAAAATTAATCATTTTCTAACAATGACATCAATTATTTACTTCCAAGATAAGTATCATAAAGAACTTGTGTTATGGATACTAAATAACTGTTAAACATTCTTAAATACTTTTTTTTGTAAGTACATTCTAAATATACATAGAAAACACCTAGACCAGAACAAATATTCATATTCATGCACACAAAGTTCTGTCCTGTTTGGGAATCGAACCCACGACCTCAGGAACTGAGTGTAGGTATTACTGACCTTCACGCCATATCGGTCGTCGTAATATAAATTAAACTGCTAGTAGAATTGGGAGGGAGCGAAGACGTGAGAAATATTACGATCAACGGCAGTCGTCAAGTTACTGACATCTATCAGATGACATTCCGCGGCCAAAAATTTGATCCCTTTCTCTGAGTGTCACCACACTAAGTACAAACCAGCATTTCCTTTAAACTTCATTGAATGATTTGCCCATTCGCTTACTATATTAGTAACTTAGTCGAAAAAATTAAATGACACCTAAAAATAGAAAATTAAATTTTATTTAATAAATATGATTATTCAAATTCTATTCGAAGGTAATCACAGAGTGTGTAAGGAATAGGAAAACAATCATTAGACAAAATGCGGCACTTTTAAAATAAAATTGGTATATACAACTATTTGCTATAATGTATCCTTCTGGGTTGCGGGGGCCAGACGGCAGTCGCTCCACGTCTTAACTGAAATTCAGTCAAATCTAGTTGAACCAGTTAGCAGACCTTGGGCCTTATGCTTTAGTCTAGGGCAACCAGGGGGCCTACCGCCGAAATCGATGGATTACCGGTAATCCATCTAGATCAAACTTTTTTTACGTGCATTAATCCGTACCGGGGAATCTGCCGACAGCCACCTCTCATTCATGACCTTCAGTCCGTGACAGACAAATAGGTAAATGGAGAACGCCATTTTGTTTCGATTTCCATGAGTTCGGCGGTACGACAGAATCAATTCAAAATCGATTTTGCCTTATAATCGATTTCCATCGAACTCGGCGGTAGGCCCCCAGGATAATGCTAGGATATGATGATATAAAATTACTAGCGACCTCTGAGAAAACTTCATATCCATCGCGATTTGATTGAATCCACTTACCTTATCCTTTTTGAGTTTATCTGCTGTACGCCAATGTGTTTTTCATTAAAGGTGAGCTTTTACCTTTTACTTAAATGGAAGGTATTATTAGTTTCGACGAGTACCTGTAATAAGGATAAGATATTTATTAAGACTTTACATTCATTTGTTGTTCTTTATGTCATCTATTTAGTTACAACACGTTTTATGATCGTCACATTGAATTATGATCATCATGTTATGTTGACAAGCAAAACCAACGAGCCGAAACGAGATTCATACCCACTTATTCAACGTAGTATTCTCCTTAGTTAAGTGGCGCTCCAAGATTTAAGTGTCGTTCACTGTAATGTCGAAAGATTTATAAAAATATAATTAAAAGAAGCTTATGCTACTCGTTATTATAGCGCAAGAAGGAACAAAGAAATTAGACTTAGATATAGACTGACATTATCCTCCTCCTGCTTTGGTAAAAGAACTAACCAGATGGAAGAAACGTACCGAGATGGGAGTCAAACCGGGATAAAAACAGTTTATCGAATCTCTACATACGTCGCAATGTATATTTTTCAGCAAATTAACATTTGTTTCCTCAGACCTCCTGCCACAATCCAAATGAGAAGTAATGTGCGGATTGGTAAAGCAGACTTTTTTAAAACCAACGAATAGGATTAAATTTATATTCTTTCCGAAGCTCGACTGTTCTCGAACTCAAATGCCGCATAATCCATCCTCTTTTACGTAACCTATTCAAAGACTTATAACTGTGAATACTTAACTCAGCTTAATGCTGATAATTTCTGACCACCTAGTCTCACAACCCCACCAGCACTTCAATTAAAACCGCTTTGATTCAGATTCAATCAAACCAATCCTTTAATTGCATGTCACATATTTCTTCATGACGCGGCAGACGTGACACTGTTCAGTTATGAGCAATTCCGTCCTCGTACTTATATTATGACTGCCATAAGTTTTCCGTAACGCCTCCACCTTTTATTATACAAGTAATGTCTTTATTAAGTCCGAAACATTCGTCTCATATGATGTCTTATCGCTTACCCTCGCTTTCTTGTTCTGTTGAGACTTAATCTCCGACTCTTCTACCATTAGCCTCGTTTTATTGTACTATTCGGTTAATAACGCGTTTCATTACCGCTTCTTGATAGCGAGAATTTCCTCGTTCACGAAGAGTTACAGCAATGTAAGTCGTATTCTGCGATTTTGAGGTTAGAGGCAGACAGAATGGTTGGCAAACATTATTACAGTTGAGAGTCGCATTGTTTTAAGTTAATACGTTCTTTCGGAAGAATTGTCTCGCTCGTAGTTTTGTTTCAAAGGATTTTATTTTCTATTAAGCGACGATTGTAGATCAGAATCTATGTTAACTTTTAATTAACGTTATTGTTCTTAAACTAGTCTAGGAACTGTCTCCTTATAATGTAAATTTTTAGACTTGTTTGAATATAATCAAAGTCTATGATAGTAATCTAACATGTTATAATTATTTCCTTAGTAAAAAAATAATTGAAAAGAGCCCTGCACAGGTCACAGAGTGCATGCATAAAAAAATTCCATATTCCTTAGATAAAAACAAATATTCGTTTTCAAGTACACATATATTAGTCTGGTGTGGGAATCAAAGTTGAGTGCACTAGCCTTCACGACGTATCGGTCGTCGATGTAATTCTGTCCGTGACGAGACGAACGAGACGTTCACCCTAAGATTAATCTGCACTAATTTGAATAAGTACCTAGTATTATTGTAAGTAAGAATATGAATTCTTTATAAGATTCATTGCTGTATAGCTTGATTTAATTTATTTAAGTAGGTACACCAACAAGTTCACATGCATACTTTAATATTTAGTAAAGGTATAGGTTCCGGACTCAGATGAGAACCGATAACAGGCTTACACCATATTGTCGATACAGAGCACACATTAATTTATACAAAATAAAAATAACAGAATTTAAACACAAACAGCTACCAAACGGTAAGATCACTTTAGTACCTAATCGTAAGATGACCAGAATATTTACGTCTGTTTCAGCCAGTCCGCTAAATGGTAGATTATAACTAAAAACTAGATCTCCCTAATATACTCTTAAGAGACGAGGCCAAATCCTAGTAATAGGACGATGATGTACTGAAATTAAATTTGTTTCGGCCATAGATTTACAATACGAACTAGATCCGCAGTTTCATGCGAACATACATGATGAAACATACCTACTCGACTGTATTTAAATAGTAATGTTATTATTTGAAATGCCATCTCATGATAATGTGCAAATTAAATCTTACGTAAATTACTGAAAGTTGAATTCGAATGTGATAAAGAATGTCACTATGTTATAAAGCGCCGAAATATACAAGCTGGCGTACAATCAGTGAGGACTTTCTTTGCCGCTGATTGTGTATACAGATTTTGTTTTACATCTATAAGAACTCGTCCAATTAATAACAATAATATTATCAGTTTTCCTACCTCATCTGCAAAAGAAGAAAGTGAAGAAATTGTAGAAGCAATACATTAGCAATCCACGATATTATGTATGAGAAATGCACTAAAACCAGGTTGCTCCGTTATAAATAAACAAGAGGGTCAAGTGTCAAGACACCTCCTGCGAACTAATCTCCGAGTTTGTGGGCTTCAGTAATATTAAATGCGCTACATTGTGCAGTATTAGTTAAGTACTGCAGTAATCTGTAATGATATACTATCAGTATGTGTACAAATAGTGGAATGTGCTTTCGGTCTAGGTTTTTCTCAAAAATAACAGCATGGGGCTTTTTAAAAAGAAACAAATTTATGGTGAAGAACAATCACTGAAGTAAAGCAGAGTTCAAATAAGAAATTTCTTGGATTCGTGACCGTTTTGATTCCAGTAAATGTGGTAGCCGGTAAGCCATGTTAGAAGTCTGATTAGAGGTATGACTTAACTACCCCTCACTTATTTTCGTAAGAGGAAACTCGTGCGCAGAAGTGGGATGTCAGTAATCTGGTATGATGATTTGATATCGAATAAAGTTTGAATAACGACGTTAACGTTTGATAAAGACATTGTGCTTGCTTAAATCGCGAAAATCCATGATTTTTGAGGGAGTGCATAAACATTAATCGTACACGCGAAACCGTGGACAGAATCTAGTATAGCACAGTGTGTTAAGGGAAATTTTGGGAAACGTCGAATCGAATCTGAAAATTCGCCCAGATATCTCGAGAGCGTATTCAAAGCAAATTCCTTCCTTCGAAACTCAAGCATCCTAACTTCATCAACCCGGAAACAGAAAGCAACAAAGCAAGCGTTTGGCACGCATAAATCCTTACCTACGCCGAAACCTGCCCGAGGCTGGGCATCGAACCTGCAACGGAAACCGACGCCGATTGATGTCTTGGATTTATACTTATGCAACGACCTCTGTGACCCTGGGAAAGCATCACTAGGCGAAAGCACGTTGCGCAGTTGATGGAGATAATTGTATCGTTGCTGTTATTACTTTGTTATAATTATTGTGGTATAACTTTACTCAGCTTCTAAGATGTGCTCGATTCCTGTACAAGTATCTTACAATTTATTATGAATACTAATTAAATTGAATTTTTTATGTAACATGTGTATTTTCTTTTAAGCGAGTATGTAAGTACTATATTATCCCTTACTTAGAACGTATAGTACTATATCTGCTTAGTGTGGGTCTAAATGGGATGTGCTTGTATGAGTCATCCAAATGCATTTAGTCTGCCATGGACTTTGGCCGCTTAATCTACAGATTGATTATTACTAACCTATGAATTTTTGAAATCATTATCTTTACTTACGTCAAAACGTACCCAGGCCTGAATGGGCATCGATCCTGAAGTCTCGGATTTGTCCTTATGCAACGACTTCCGTGACCAAGGGAAACCGTCACCAGGCGAAAGCACGTTGCGTAGTTGATAAAGATAATTGTTTCGTTGCTGTTAGTATTTTGTTATATACATATTATTATAGATCATCGCATATCATTGTAAGTTTTATCTAATTTTAGTATAGAATATTATTCTAAAAAGATATATATTTTCATTAATTATGTTTGTACCCGCTTTCTAATAAAAAATAGTACTAATAGGTTGGGGAAAAAGTCTTTTCGTATTTTTGTATGAAAAGTCAAGACATTTTTTTCAAAGTTTATTTACATTTATTTACAATATATATGTACCGTTTTGTTGAATAACTTTCTGCCATTTTGTGGGCAGAGACATTATCCCGTTACTGTAGAAACTTTGGGACTTCTGATCAAAAAAACGGGACAAATAGTTTTGGCAGTCCTCTCTTGAGGTCAACCTTACAGAACCTAAAGAATTCTGCAGAGACCGAAACAGGTGAAAATCTGAAGGCGCAAGGTCAGGGCTATATGGTGGATGCACTAGGACCTCCCAGTCGAACTCTCTTAATTTTTGCTGAGTGGCTAAAGATGTGTGTGGTCTAGCGTTATCGTGATGAAAGACCACACCCTTCCTGTTGATCAATTCCGGCCGTTTTCTCTCGACTGCTTCCTTTAATCTCATCAGTTGCTGGCAGTAAAGATCAGAATCGATGGTTTTGCCGGGCGGTAAAAGCTCATAATAAACAATGCCCTTCCAATCCCACCATACACACAGCATCACCTTATTTCGTGTTAGGCCAGGTTTGGCCACAGTCTGTGAAGCCCGGCCAACTTTCGACCACGACCTTTTTCGCACGTTCTTGTCGTACGTGATCCACTTTTCATCGCCAGTTATCAATCTCTTCAAAAACGGCTCGGTTTCATTACGTCTCAATAATTAATCGCAAATGAGTACACGGTTCATTAAGTTTCTTTGAGTGAGCTCGTGTGGCACCCAAATATCGAGCTTTTTTGTATAACCAGCTTTCTTCAAATGGGTCAAAACTGTTTTGTGGTCAATTCCCAGTTCTTCAGCTACATCGTAACTACTAATATGCCGATCTTGCTCCACTCTTTCAAAAATGGCTCCCATTTTATTCGTAACAGGGCGACCAGAGCGAGGTGCATCTTTAACATCAAAATTTCCGGACTGAAAACGTTTGAATCAAATTTGTGCTACTCTTACTGACACTGCATCAGGTCTATAAACATCACAAATTTTTTTCACTGCTTGAGTTGCATTTTTGCCTTTTTTATAATAAAATTTTAAAATGTATCGAATTTCTTCATTAGATTCACTCATTTTTACGGAGAGAAAAACAAATGAAAAATAGCGGGAAACAACTTTTTTTTATTTTTTTCTTTTCTTTATAATGGAACCTTTTTAATGTTACCAAAACCAGCCAGACACAAATAGTACAGTCAAAAAAAATTTATAATAAGTTTATACCTACGTTATGCGAAAAGACTTTTTCCCCGACCTAATATATAGACTGTGCTGAACTTGGGGCTTTTTAGCGATGTGAGAGACGTCCACACGCTATTTATCAGTTGCATAATATATTCTAATCGCTGGTGCCTATTTTGACGTTACCTTAATACAAAATTAGTATCAATATACTTAAGCAGATAATACTCTTATTTCTACTAATTGACGTTCTATTGAGAGTCTCATAAACCAAAATGAGAGTGCTATGTGCCATATTTCCACACGCGTAATAAGTGTGAAATGAATAAGGCAGATGCATGGTGTCTTGCTGTTGGAGTTTTCAAGTCGCCCAACCTAACCTAACTCTTGGATCGAGCTTATTTCAGATATTTATTTGTGGAACCAAAGAACCGTTCGTATTTTTTACCTACAAGAAATTCTCGAAATAATTTGTTTAAGTTATACTAATTTTACCTATATAATCACCATTACACCAAATTTCCTTAAAATCCTTACACACAATATACAAAAATTAGGGCAATTTATAAGCAGAAAGTGTACAGAATAAACGCATTAGATAAAACATTCTAAGCTCGTTCCGAAGTCCAATATAGGAATACCTGCCTCACTGTTGTATCCTGAGTACCTTGTAGGTTACTTCGATTCTGTGCTTTATGCCGTTAAATTTAAGGGCTGGGTAAGTTCAGAATGCAGTCATGGTTTGCCCGACGCTGCATTGCCTAGGGGCTTATTTTGGCTGATTTAAAAATTTATCAAATGCGGCGCAAAAGAATATATCGAGCGTAAAGACCGAGAGACAGACTGCTCGCTTATATTTATTTTGAAAATAAGGTAATGTAATGTTAGGTAAAAGCAAAGTGTAGTTGCAGTGTAGCAAGGTGGTATTTTTAAATTATTCAAAAATGAGTTTATCAAAGTATATTAACGTCCTGCTATAGGGCTAAGGCTAGGGTTAGGATTTCCGCAGTCGGGGCAGAAAGTAATGGAGACTCTTTGACAGAAAACGTGGCGTAAGACGTCCCTTCTGCAAGATGAACTGACGATCTAATAATGGTCGCAGGATCACGATAAATGCAGGCCGCCTACAACAGGTCCCGTCGGAAATATATGGGGAGGCCTATGTTCAGCAGTGGACTTTCTTAGGCTGATATTGCTGAAGATGATGATAGGGCCATGAATTATTTTCATAGGCCAGACAGAAAATAGCTTACTAGAGAGGTTCACCGCGCTACTGCATTGTTTCAAACATACCTAAAATATGTCCAGGTCAGATAATAATGATAATGATCACAACTTCAGCTTCAGTTAACATAATGCATTTTTCTGAACTTGAACGTCAAAAAATCAGGCAGAATAATCTTACCTCACCTCATAACTATTTCTAAACCACTGCCTTGTGGAGTAATAACTACATAGTATTTGTTTATGCCAGAGCATAACATAGTCGATACTAAATAAATGTTTTACTATATCCTTTCAAATTCAGCTAAGTTTCACTATTACATACTTACTTGACTGTGATGGAAGGTTTCTTTACTGCTGGTAGAAACCAGAAGCCGTAACCAAAAAAGTAGAACCTTTCAGTATCTTGTTTGTAAGTGCTATGTTATAGTTAATAAAACAAGCTACTTTTTTCTTTAACGTCTAACAACATTATTAAAAACACAGTTATTCTGTTATGTTTGGTAAAACTCTCCAGAGACAGAAAACAATCAAAGTTCATTGTGTGCTTAATAAACTGTGGTTGGAAAAGGTCACGACATACGTCAGTTAAAATAACAAACAAACAGCATAGATATTAAATAGCGACAATAGAAAACACATTGCTATTTTCATAACAGTTGATGTAGGGCTTACAGACTTCTATATCAACGATATCCCGGTTGCGGCCATTAAACATTATTAGTAAAAATATAGGGCTAGTAATAAATAAAGGCTAAATATACTTCATTTATAAATATCTATGATGATATTATAATATCTGATGAGATTTCTTTATTGTATCTGTATATCAATATTATTTGTTTAATTGTTCCGAGCGGAGGCTCGGAACTGGCACTTAGATTCACTTACACTTTACTTTACTTTACTTTTACTTTACTTGTGTGTTCTAGTCACTATTGGCATGGCAGGTGACCGTATTGGGCTTTTAATATTTAAGTTGACATGTAGATAAATTTTAAAAATATATTTAGTAATGAGATATAGCAACTAAATCTATTTATTACACTCACATAATATGTAGATTTATCGTGCATTATAGTTCTAAGTAAAAAAAAAACTGCAAAAAAAATTGTCTTTAAGATTAACAAAATCTTGGATTTGTCAAATTCTACAAATAAAATGAAAATATAATTTTAAAAAAATATAAAAATGAAGTAGATATGGGTGGTATCACAATCAAAAAAGAGAGAGAAATAAAAGCAAATCCATTATGCTTATATTTTTAAATTTTTCAGATTTTGTCAAGTTTTGTCAGTTAATCTGTCTGTTGTAGTTTTTTCTTAAGATTTGTCAGTCTGTCGATTACTCAAACCTACTAGCGAAGTCTTCACATTGTACCTATTGTAGTTTACACAGCATTTGCCACATAAATTATACTGTATTACACAGAGGCACTAAAGGAATGTTTGCTATTGCTAGGCTGTAACTAAATCAGTTGTTACATGAGTATAGGATCACGCCTGTTTTCTCTAAGAGGTATGCAGAGGCTTATTAATAGTCCTACAATTTGCCAATTATATTGTGGTTTCCAAGTAATATGTCACAAGCCTATTGCCGCTTACAGGTAACTTTTATGATTGTCAGATGTAATTGCTCATCTGTCAGGTACTACTTTCAGGTGAAGTTGGCTTGGAAGATCCGCTATGCATTTTTTTACATACTAAAGAAAACACATAAGAAAAGAAAGTTGTACAGTTTACACGCAGTCTCCAGGCCTACCTAAACTAGTTATAGGTATGAGTCGGAGTATAAAAACACCCTGTTTCTGCGTGGCCAAAGATTTAGAGGTTTTCAAGTGGCCGCCTAATAGACGTATATTGCATTGCGGTCAGATTTATTGCCTATATATCTTTTGTTTCTATCAATTTATCACCTGGATCCAGTGGAGTAGCCTTTAGTGCTTTCAAGGTGTGATCAGGTTATTTTAACGGGCTTACTTAGTGATGATGAGGTATACGTTTGATAGAAGAGTTTGATTATGACGACCGATATGGCGTGGAGGTCAGTATACCTACACTTCACTCCAGAGGTCGTGGGTTCGATTCCCACACAGGACAAATCTTTGTGTGCATGAACATGAATATTTGTTCTGTTCTGTTTTCCTATGTATATTTAGTTAGTATGTATTTACAAAAAAAAGTATGTTTATCTGTTGTTTTGTTTTCATAACACAAGTTCTTAATGATACTTATCTTGGTACTAAATAATTGGTGCAATTGTTAAAAAATATTTATTTATTTATATTTATTGATTAGTAATCATCATAGTATATTAATACCCCACTATTCCTTTAAGTGCCTTCTCCAACTAAGAAAAAAAGATATATTTATAACTAACTAAGTTCAGAGGAATTCGGACGCGGACCCATTGCAGTTTGGTGGGGGTTTAATTAATTATTGTCATCTCAGTCTACTAAAGTCTCACTAAATGGTTTAATTCAGTGATACTTCACACCGCGTACCAATGTGCATAAGCGAAAGCGGATCGGAAGTAAGGCGTCCAGCTATTAGAACTTTTCTAGACGCCCAATAGGACATCTAAGTTGACGATCATAACATAATTAGTCTAATTTACAAACTGCATAACTCCAAAACATACAAAATTTGACTTTTAGGCCATCTAGCGTAAAATTTTGAGATCTATCACATTAAAATATCTCTTGAGTCCCATTACTTAATGTTTAATTAGTTATCCTATCAATATACAGGGAGCCCAAGCCAACCTCACCTGCAAATAGAGGCTCTGGCAAACATAAAAGATCCCGATAAGCGGCAATAGGCTCGCAAACTTTTACGTAATTGTAATTCTTTATTGTATACAAATATGATACAAATTGGTTAATGGTATCTCTAATCCTATACAAGGTTTGTCTAGATACTAGGTTACGTGGGACCAACGGTGCAATAGACGAAATGTGGGTGCATAATATGCCTTTGAGGAATCAGGCGTGATTGTATGTATGAACGAATTGGAATAACACTTGTACTGTGTCTTAATATGAAAAATAAACAGTTTTAACTTCTTCCTTCAAAATTTGCTTAAAAGGACATAAGCAGTTTGCAAATCAGGCTGACGATATTACAGATCGAACTCTTTAGTGATCAGGTATTTAACATTTTCTAATTGCCTACATAATATTATTTGTATTTACAATGTGGCATGAAGGTTACATGTATGTTTGCTCTAATTATGTTTATATAAAAATGATCTGAAATTAAATTCTTTATTTGCATAAAGACACGGTATCATTATGATTGTTATTGCCTGAATAAGTTGATTCTCTGGCAAATATAAAAGATCCCGATAAGCGGCAGTAGGCTCGTTACCTATTACGTGGGACCAAGAATATAACTAGCAAAATGTGGGCGTACAATAGGCCTCGAAGGGATAGGCCTTCGGGGCAACATGCGTGATTGTATGTACGTGTGTTATTGATAATAGAAGCTCTGCTTAGTTTGGGAATAGAAATGATATGACAGCGAGATGTCAAAATTAAAATTATTTATTTAAAGTCGGTATAATTGTTTGATTAGTAATAACATTCTCAAAGATAATGTAATGAGGGTGTTAATAGCTAAAATCTAATAGGTTGGGGAAAAAGTCTTTTCGTATTTTTGTATGAAAAGTCAAGACATTTTTTTCAAAGTTTATTTACATTTATTTACAATATATATGTACCGTTTTGTTGAATAACTTTCTGCCATTTTGTGGGCAGACACATTATCCCGTTACTGTAGAAACTTTGGGACTTCTGATCAAAAAAACGGGACAAATAGTTTTGGCAGTCCTCTCTTGAGGTCAACCTTACAGAACCTAAAGAATTCTGCAGAGACCGAAACAGGTGAAAATCTGAAGGCGCAAGGTCAGGGCTATATGGTGGATGCACTAGGACCTCCCAGTCGAACTCTCTTAATTTTTGCTGAGTGGCTAAAGATGTGTGTGGTCTAGCGTTATCGTAATGAAAGACCACACCCTTCCTGTTGATCAATTCCGGCCGTTTTCTCTCGACTGCTTCCTTTAATCTCATCAGTTGCTGGCAGTAAAGATCAGAATCGATGGTTTTGCCGGGCGGTAAAAGCTCATAATAAACAATGCCCTTCCAATCCCACCATACACACAGCATCACCTTATTTCGTGTTAGGCCAGGTTTGGCCACAGTCTGTGAAGCCTGGCCAACTTTCGACCACGACCTTTTTCGCACGTTCTTGTCGTACGTGATCCACTTTTCATCGCCAGTTATCAATCTCTTCAAAAACGGCTCGGTTTCATTACGTCTCAATAATGAATCGCAAATGAGTACACGGTTCATTAAGTTTCTTTGAGTGAGCTCGTGTGGCACCCAAATATCGAGCTTTTTTTGTATAACCAGCTTTCTTCAAATGGGTCAAAACTGTTTTGTGGTCGATTCCCAGTTCTTCAGCTACATCGTATCTACTAATATGCCGATCTTGCTCCACTCTTTCAAAAATGGCGTCCATTTTATTCGTAACAGGGCGACCAGAGCAAAGTGCATCTTTAACATCAAAATTTCCGGACTGAAAACGTTTGAACCAAATTTGTGCTACTCTTACTGACACTGCATCAGGTCTATAAACATCACAAATTTTTTTCACTGCTTGAGTTGCATTTTTGCCTTTTTTATAATAAAATTTTAAAATGTATCGAATTTCTTCATTAGATTCACTCATTTTTACGGAGAGAAAAACAAATGAAAAATAGCGGGAAACAACTTTTTTCATTTTTTTCTTTTCTTTATAATGGAACCTTTTTAATGTTACCAAAACCAGCCAGACACAAATAGTACAGTCAAAAAATTTTAAAATAAGTTTATACCTACGTTATGCGAAAAGACTTTTTCCCCGACCTAATATATTTTTTGTTATCCACGTTGATATAATTATAGTTATAAAAAACTGTAGTTACAATATCATCTTCATCTTTTTGTTGCAGATTTCGTAAAACGAGCTAAAGAAGTTCAACATTACACATCACAAAAGACATATTGAAGTTGAACGACCGTTTAAGTATTTCTGGCAAAAATCGATGCTATATATTAAAGTGCCGATTAAACAAACATTATTTTTGGTAACAATATTTTTTCTGTTACGAAGCTCTTATATTTTCAAAACATTAAAAGAACATTTTCAACCAAATTGTAAATGTCTTTACAGATAACTAAAAACTTAAATTCGTATATGTTTAAAGTGAAAATAACCACCACTCATCCAACGTTTATAAAACCATTAAAATAATAACAAAAACCCCTTAGACTGTTTTATAATCATCACAGAGATTATTTTTTTCATTAAAAACTCATTTAGTCACTCTTTTGACTTGTAAAAACAATTATCTTGAAATATGTCACAGGCATTATGTCTCGTGTTAGTTAACAGATGGCCAGGACGAAAAGTGGTGCAAGTAAAACTTTCATGTTTTTTTTAAATAGTGTTAATTTTGTACTGTAATTTAATAATTGTTATCCTATATCTTATTTAGTATATAATAATAAATATTTCTGACACTTACACCAATTATTTAGTTCCAAGATAAGTATCATTAAGAACTTGTGTTATGGATACTAAATAACGGATAAACATACAATAATACTTTTTTTTGTAAATACATAACTCATATACATAGAAAAACACCCAGACCAGAACAAATATTCATATTTATACACACAAATATTTGTCCTGTGTGGGATCGAACCCACAACCTCAGGAGTGGAATGCGGGTATACTCGCCACCACGCCATATCGGTCGTCGAATATGATTATAATAGATACTTCCAATATCTATAGTAATTACCAATACCTATAAGAATAAATTATTTCACACTCATATATATATAGCAGATTCGGGAGACATTTACAATTCGTTAAATATCATGTCGCAATTTTTTATCATACCAACAATAAGTAGCATATAATTAGTCCTTAAAAAAATCTAAGTAAATATTTTTTTATATACAACAAAATAATCTAGAATGTTACGAGAAACTACTTTTGAATGATAATTTCTAAAAAAATTGTTATCGAATAAATAAGCTGTTTTATTAAGTCATAGGACGTTGCATACTACTACGATATGTTAATTTTTTACATACATATATAATATTACGCCGGTTTCCCCGAAGGGGTAGGCAAAGGCACATTATTTGCTCATATTTCGCCATGTATATGGTTGGTCTAACGTAAAAGTAACATAACACAATTGGTGGCGAGCTGATTAGCGGGAACTTTAACGTTCACCATCACCAGAGCCTCGTCCGTTGGTCGGCAGGTTCCCCTGCAGGTAAGGATGGCTTAGGCATCTCAGATCTTGGTAGGATCCCTATTCACCAATAAGTTATTATTACTTTTAAATAATCAAATTGAATTTATTATTTTTATTTGATTGTCAAGATATTTATGTAATAAAAGTGTAATCCTACATTCAAGAAGTAGATATTAAATCTTTCGGTTTTGTACTTATACCACTTTTACGAGACTTGCGCTAACGACGCCGCACCGCCGTAAGATCAGTCCCACAGGACTGCATAAATATTTATTTAAGTTTTAATCTCTCTGCCAGGCTTATAACGAACTGTCGCATACCATGAGAAAGTGAATTGTTGTGTTCTATAGCCACATCTGGTATTTGTCAAAGGATTTCAATGTCTCCGGAACATGATGTGATCTTTTTATCGCTCTTCGTCATTATGAGCTAGTTTACCACTGACTGTGTTAGATTAAAACACTAACCTCAAATATTGTTTCAGAGACATATAACTCAAATTTAGGCTTCTATAAAAACTATGACCATGGACCATGACACTGGCTAGATGTGCTAGACGCACGAAGCCATTATTAAAAAAAAACAAAAAAAAAACAATTTAAAAATTGCAATAGTTTTTATGTTGACGTTTAAAAACGAAACAAATAATAAAATGTTGACTTGTACTATATACATTTTGAGTTGGTATCTATTGTTTTTTAATCCTTCATTTTAAAAGTTGTGTTTGAAAATTGTTCATACATAAAGACAAGCAATTACTTAACAACTTTCATTAATAAATAATTGTTTTTACAAATGAGTCCCGAATGAAATAAATACATATGTTCTGACAGTTACACCGGTTATTAACTTCCTAGATCAATATAATTAAAAACTTGTGTTATGGTTACTAAAAAACGGTTAAAAATATATAAATACCTTTTTTGTAAATACATAATATAATATACATAGGAAACGTTTCTATAGAATTAGTTCGTGCAGGAAGTATAGGCGTTATATAAAGATAGATATATAGAGTGTATGTATAAATTAATAAATTAGGTAATAAATATAATAGGAGATATTCAATGTGAAAAAGAAAAAAAAAGTTTCGTCTCCTAAAAGCTTTATGACTACTTCTGTCTTAAAAGACAAAACCATAAAAATATTTGTTGAAAAATAAAACCAGCAACAAAAAGGCGCCCAAAATTTGCAACTACGAAGTGAAATCAAGCAACTTATATACATTATTCATACTATCACAGCCTGTACATTCCACCGAACTCATACATACAGAGTCTTGAAAGCAAAAATGGCGGAGCAACCATGAAACTTTTGAACGCATCTACGAACTATTCGACAACATCCCACTTTGCTGACGACATCGATCCAGATTGGACTTAAAGCTGAAGGGAGAGGGTCCAAGTTGGTAGTGGAGGCTGTTGTAAAAGTTTACTTGAGTCCCGATTGGTATTTGATATAGAAAGGTCTTCCAGATCAAGTTGCTCTACTGTGTGTTTTCTTGCTAAGGTTGGCGCACACTTTTTTCAATACAAAATAAAGTATAATTAATTCAGTACGGAATTAAAATTAATTCTTTATACCAATGCAATCGAAAAGATGACGATTAGATAAGTGTCTCCAATAATTAAAATGATAACTATATTTAATTAAGAAAGGTCTGCCAGATAAGGTTCTTTATGTATACTTATACTATGAGTTTTTAAATAAAAATAAAATATACATACTTTATATTTTTTAAGATTAATAAGATTATATAAATTAGTCAAATTTTAACAAACAAAACAGATATGTCAATTATAATGCTAGAGATAGAAGCGGTACCATAATTAAGAAAGAGACAGTAATAAAAGCTAAATGAATTAAAGTTTTCCATGATAATTTACGCCTGTTTCCCCGAAGGGGCAGGCAGGGGCAAATTATACGCCCACACTTTGCCAATTATATAGTTGGTCCCACGTAATAGGTGGCAAGCCTATTGCCGCTTACTGGGCAATTAAAATTTATTTAGTTCAAGTTACAACATATTTATTACGCCTATGTACCACTGCCATTGTATAATGACTGATATAGGGGTAGAAATACATAAATTAATATATACGAGAAATGGAGCAAAACGTCACTATAACTAGGACAAAGTTTCGGAAAGTATTTGCACGTGATTGAAATTTGCCTTTAGCAAAATATAATCAAGTTGTAATGATATAATCACAGATAAAAGATGGAACTGAAAAGGTGGCGTCGTGTAACGGGATTATGTGGTTGAGAGAAGCAATGGCTGATTAATGCTTCTGAACGGGTATCGCAAGTTTATTTGTCGAGAAGAATTTAGTCAGAAATGTCATAAAACATACATACTGAAACTTTAAACAGTTATTTGCTGCGGACATGAGATATAAAACATACAAGCAAATAAAATAAACAAACAAAATGTTGACTACAACATAAAAGAAGACTTCAAAATGTTCTAGTGTTTCAAGCTGACGCTTACTGTTATATAAACCTATTGTTGGTAAATGACACGTGGTTGTCAATACAGCTACAATGATTGAATGATGAGTCCTATAAAATATCGACTGATATGATGTGGTCAGTATGCCTGCGCTGTGCTCCTGAAGTCGTGGGTTCTAACCCCGCCCATATCAATTTTTTCTATGCATAAATGTGAATATTTCCTATATTATAAAGTATGCATTTACAAAACTAACAATTTTTTATTTTTTTATGATAGGTAATAGATTCAGGCGTTACTTTGCGGAAATCCATTGTAAGCAAGTGTTTCGCCCTTACACAGGGTATCTTCAGGTAAGATAGGAGCCTCAGAACAACGATGTCTTCACGACCAACGCTGAAACGAGAGTGATCATCTGAGCGTATTTATTTATGAATTTAAAAAAATCATTTATCTGTTAATTATTTATTGTTAATTAATCGTTGTTTAGTATTAGCTTTGCTTAGTTTGGGACTGGCTAGCACTATGTGAAATGACTAGTATTATATTTCGTTAAGACTTACCGGTAGAGTGTACTCAAGCCCTAAGGCTTCTATAACAGAATTAGAGCCATAAAACGAGTGGAAGGGTTCGGGGACATATCTCCTGCGTAAATCTTTACTAAAACGAGCTCCGCGAAGTGCGAGCCCGGATTGACTGTGCTGGTTCCGTGCCTTTACGACTTCTTATCTGATGGTGTAAAAGTTCGTATGAAGATCGTGTCGCGTGTTTAAATGAAAGCTGTTGTCATAAAAACGCATAGATTGATTTTAAAAGAACTGCTCTAAATTTATATTATAATAAAAAGTAAATATAATTTTCTTATAAGTATGTACGAGGCACTGAAGAACATAAAGGGGCTTTTTACAGAACTAGATCTAAAGTTAATCAAGGTTTATAACTAGTGCTCTAACTGTCTTCATTTTAATTTAATTAAAATGGTTTCACTTTATATCTTGAAAACATCAAAATTAAAAATAATAATTATCATAAAGATCTTGAGTTATTGACTACACACATACATACATTCACGCCTGTTTCCTAGGGTAGGCAGAGGCATATTATACGCCCAAACATCGCCAATTTCCGCTTTCCGGGCACTGTTATATTCGCCAGAGCCTCGTCCGTTGATCGGCAAGTGCACCACTTGCAGGTGTGGTTGGCTTGGGCTTCTCAGATCTTGGTAGGAGCTCTATACACCCTCAATATTGTCGTGTGGATATAATATATATTTAATTGGAAATATCAACGTTTCAGGTTTTTGTATATATTTAAAGGAACACAGTACTAATAATGTCAATATAATGCGATCTTAGTAAAACTTTTTTGTTTTCGTACACTCATATAAAATGTTTCAAAGTAAATTTTGCTCGAAAACCGAAATATATTATCAACCCTTCAAAGGTAGGCACTAAAGCAACAAACTAATAACAAAACGTCGGTAAATCGACAACTACCGTCCATTCTGATTCAACCCTTCACCTCCCGCCCGCGCCGGGCCGTTACTTCCCCGATAAGGGGTATATAATGCCCCAAATGGGGTCACGATTAATTGGCCACGGACCACGGGGCCTATTGGTCCCAATCGGATTGAATATTGATGTGGCAGATGGCGGAACATTCGGCACATAATTAATTTCTCAATCGGCTATGAACGGGCCTAACTGACCCAATGTGGGGCTTAGGTATTTACATATTTGCTGCCGTTTCGTTTGGGTTATTGTTCCGTTTTCGGAGTTTTTGAGTTGAGGGTTATTTTTAAGTGGTTTCATTAACCACCTTAGGTTGTCTTTGAAATTCTTTATACGTTTAAACATCGATACTTATTTGGAATAACCTGTGTTTGCATAACCATCACATTAACATCTTTTTATTTTGAATAATTGGCGCCATCGTGGTAAGTGACACATCGCGGCAGCACTTAATAAAACTATTGTAAATTCTAGGTTTTATGTGAACATAATATAATAGCTTATTAGACATAAATTCTTCGACCAATTACACAAATGTAGAAAGTGGCTTTTTATAGTAAGTCTGGACATTACTGGAATATGACTTTGACTTGACTTCAGAATGTAGGTATGTCAAAGTCAGAATCATTTATTCAAGTTTGGCTCAAAAAAACTCATATGAGAGTCAAACTTCAAAACAAAAGCGCCCATTTGCTGCGGGCGGGAGCTATCTCGCAAAAAAACTGGCAAGAAAATCATCAAGCTTAGTTTTTTCTCCCGCCAGATATTACTTGACTTTGATTGAATAAATAAATTGATAACTTGAAATCGAAATGACTTAATGTTCTAAATGATTACTCGACACTGGCAAATATTGAACTAGTGAGAAGTTCACCTATATCTTAAATAAAAACACATTTATAATTGTGAAGCATCATAACAAGTACATCCTTTTTTAAATAATTTAAATTTGAACAGATTTTTAACATTTGATATTTTTATGGAACATAATTATGTAATTAAATATATAAAGTAAACCAAAGATAAAAAGACGGAAATGATTGAAATATTAATATTTGTTACTCACTTATGGTTATTGCGACACAGGTCTGCGAACCTGGTGTAATAACCACTGTAATTCATTTCTTAATTATTTGCTATAATGGTATCTAAACAATTATTGTTATTATTTAAAGCGCCCGTAGCTCTGCGGTGCTAGATGGTCGGAAACGTTCACCGAAGTACAGCAGAGCTTACAGAGGTCAGTCCTTGGATGGGTGACCGTTTGTGTGGCATTTGATATCGAGCGCTTCCGTGCTTCGGAAGGCACGTTAAGTCGTTGGTCCTGGTTATCACTAAATGTGGTAGTCGTTAAGCCATGTTGAAGGCCTAATGGGTGGCTTGATAAATTCTAATAGCAGGACGCCATACACCTGCCTCCGCCAATCCGCACTGGGTTAGCGTGGTGGAGTATGACCCAATACCCTCACACCTTGGTATGTAAGAGGAGGCTGCTCAGTAGTGGGACGTTAATGGGCTGAGATGATGAAACAATTATGATCCGGTCTGATGGTAAGCAGTCGATGCAGTCCAAAGAAAATGAGATTGCTTCAAATCGTGGAACTCATGACGGCCTGCACAAATGCCTACCTAAAAAAACTAAACTAACAAAAAGTCCCGGGTCCTGTTTTAAATTTAATTCCAAGGCCAAATGGTCTTACAGCATTCTGCACAAATTTACTATATTTTTTGCTTCGAGTGCTGTGTAGGAAGGCAAAGGAAGGAGGTTCAATAAAAAAAAATTAAAAACTGACAACTACACTGATCATTTAGTTTCTAAATAAGTATCATTAAGAACAATATATTATGTTACGTTATGGATACAAAATAACGGATAAACATGCATAAATTCTTTTTTATTTTTTTGGTAAATGCGTACTTAATAAACATAGAAATACACCCAAACCAGAACAAATATTTTATTATATTAATGTTCATGAACACAAAGATTTGTCCTGCGTGGGAATCGAACCCACAAAGGTTGTGCGAGGAGCGAAGAGCGGGTATTCTCGCCACCACGCCATATCGGTTGTCGAAACGGATAAACATAAATATTTTTTTTGGTAGATAAGATAAACTTTTTACTGCAACGAAAGACACACAGACATGTATAACAATAAAAACTTAAAGTAAAGCATTCGCATATTGTGCATGTGTGTCGCAGCGCATAAATAAATATATGTATGCTAAATACATACTTATAATATTTATATAGGACACTGATGTGCATAGGATATTTTAATGGTTTCAGAGGCTAAGAAACTGTTTATAGTTTATTAGGATATGCTCATACATACATACATACATAATGTCACGCCTCTTTCCCGTAGGGGGAGGCAGCAATCACATCCTTTCACTTGCTACGATCTTGGCACACACTTTTAGCTTCATTCACACTCATTAACCTCCTCATACACGCCCGTCGATTTAGGGTACTTGTGATATGCTCGGCAGTAAAAACTACAGTTTTATATGGACTTTCTGTCAAGTAAACCCTAATGATAACTTATTTGAACATTATGAAGTCGGCCCCATTTCCTAAGACATTGAGCAGGGGAGCTGCGATATAATCGATGTCAAATGAATGTCAAAACGCCTCGGTAGCTCTGTTATTATCGCAAATTACGCCATCAGAGCGAGGTCGCGGGTTCGACGTCTGCACGTACACGTCAGCGAAGATTGATGCGTCTAGAATGGCTACATGTCTTAACGTTACTCAATTAGGATTTAGCTATGGAATATTGTAATTAGGGCGCTTTAGTTTCGCATTGATGTAAGTTCCATGTGTGTAATAGTGTGTCGCAAACGCAAAGCACAGTATAAATGGGAAAATTGGTTATTGAAGTTAAGCAACGGTCGCATCCCACAAATTCGACATATACAATAAATCCAACCAATCCGACGAATTCGACAAATCCGAAAAATCCGACAAATCCGACAAATTCGAAAAATCCGACAAATCCAAACATAAATATACATGTATTTTTGATCATCAAAAATACTGATTGAGCATCTAATAGGGGACAAGGCAGCTAAGTTAGTATTTTTGACGTACAAGAAGGTTAGGGATAGGTTGGCAATTTATTAGTTTTGATAACACGTTAAAAAAAAGGGTTAATAATATAATAATTACTTAACAAACATTTTAACGTGCTCTCAATATCAAATGCTACACAAATAGCTTACCATCCAAAGACTGACCTCGGTAAACCCGAGTGGTGTTTTACTTCTGTGAACGTGTACGACCTCATAATACCTCTATATTTCATAACTTTTTCGTTATTTAAGATAGAAAATCATCAAATGACCGTCTCGCGCTTTAGGTAAAAAGGAAGAGTGTGTCAGACTTTTACTGACTAAAAACCATAATAAGATTTGTACCTTCTTGAGCCTGCTATGTCCCCGGGCCACCCTTTCGAACACTCTCGAAAGCCATCTACATTTCATACCTACAAAACTGACACACAGCAAAGTGTAGTAATAATTTTAGCGCATATAATGCTTTTAACCCTTTCAATACCAAACCCATAATTCCTTAACCTCAAAGCCCCATCAGATATGATTGCTGCATACATATATATAAAATGTATAGGTAAATAAGTTGCATACTTGCATACTCATACAGTATGCATGAGGGATGATCGCTCGGGTGGGCAGAGTTAGGGCGACTGCAGACTAGCCGTCCGGCGATCGGCCGGTAATTGAGTTAGCCATGCGGCGGTGGATTACCGGAAACGACATTTGTCTATTTTCGAATTATTCTTTTGACGAATTAAAATTTGCTGACTTTTATACAGCTCATCAAAATATTTGTGTTGTAACTTTATTTGAAAGCTTGATTGAATAAAATTTCTCGGTTTAGTGGCTTATTTAAAATTGAATATTTAAAAAAAATTAGGCTTACATAATAATGATTTTGATCCTACGTTATGGTGGCGAGCCTTTTGCCTTTTACCGGAAACATTTGTGAATGCCAGAGCCTCTTTTGTTGATCGGCAGATGCACCACTTGCAGGTGAGTTTGGCTTGGAATCCTCAGAACTTGGTAGGATTGCCATACACCGTATATAAGTAAGGTGTTGTGACCTTATTATATACGTAGAGTCATCGACAGACTGACAAATTTAAAAAAAAAAAATACACAATAGAAAAATACACACAGATACACAGAGATATACACAAATTAACTGACAAACCTTCACAAATTCTGACAATGAATACATTTTGCATTATTCCTTGATTATGGGACCTCTCTCTAATTTTTGTTAAAAAAATATATTAATTTCCATTATGTTTATATAATTTTATAATGATCGTGTTGATCTTAAAGACAATTAAGCATTATTTATTTCTCTGACAAATTAGTTACTTTTTAATTAATACTTGACATCTAAGCTTAGAAATAATACGCAACTATTTTACTGTGTACGTAAATAATTTACCCTATAGTGTATGGTAAATCATAAATGCTGAGGCAAGAGGATTAAAAGTTTGAGAACAGTTGTCACAAACTAGTATTCCTGATGCATACTAATGCAGAACATAACGTACCATATTGCATTACTTAACTGTTTATTCAATTAGACGCTTGTGAAAGATGGAAGGTCTCCATAACCTGCTTACTATAATTCTGCTAAAATTACAGAATTATAATGACGGAAGAACAGACTAGACAAGTTTCTAATTCCTCTTTAATCTGACTCCCGGTCGTGGCTAATAAACGTGACAGTAGTAAGATATCTCGACATATTGACTTGCAGTTACTGACATCTATACTCGAAGCTTAAGATAGTGTGCCAGTGTTATAAATTGGCTTCATAAAGTCCTTGAATTAGCTGTGATGTCATCATTAATGCACGGGAATAATTTGAAACATCATACATACATACATTCACGCCTTTTTCCCCGAAGGGGTAGGCAGTTGCATATTATACGCCCACACTTTGCCAAATATATAGTTGGTCCCACGTAATAGGTGGCTAGCCTATTGCCGCTTTCAGGGCACTGTGATATTCACCAGAGCCTCGTTCGTTGATCGGCAGGTGTACCACTTGCAGGTGAAGTTGGTTTGGGATACTTAGATCTTGGTAGGATTCCTATACACCATTCATTCACCTCCCAAAAACGAGTAAGAGGTCAAATTATACTGCAGCACGAGGGCCAAGTGAGTGAGGCAGTTGTGTCGCGTCTTGTTGTAAGAATCTATGAAACCGTGAATACGAATATATGAATACTAAATACAATAACTTGTAGCTGCGGGAGGATGGACTCGCTCGATTTCTAATGTCACTCAAACTGTCACCTATTCAAGGACTGACTTAAGTCAACGCCGAATAACTTGGGTGTTCGATTTCGATTATCTAGTCTCGCACTGGAAGCACTTCCAAATATTTATCAGCGATGGTGGCGTCATGCGTCGGTTCGTTGCGTTCCCTAAAATTTGGTTGAGCGAAACGCGTCTTCTGTCTACTGTGTCTTCTGTTCTTTTGGATCTTGTGACTGCAGAACACAATTGTGTTAATATTAGGTATTTTTATTGTAACTGGCAGGAGAAACAACTAAACTTGACCATTTTCTTGCCCGTTCTTATTCGATCAAGCTCCCGCCCGCAGTGAAAAGGCGCGTTAGTTCAAAGTTCTTTATTGCATTCATGTTGTACATATGCATGTGTTAACGAAGATAGAAGGTAACAAACATGACCCTGCAAGGGCACAGCAAGTACATATTATTATATATATATTACAAGTAACTTATTATTAAATAAAATATAAATCGTAATAGTATTTTAACAAATTCTTAAAAATTTACGTAACAATAATATTTGTTGAAAAACATACCTACCTAATTAACTATTATCTAAAATTATTTTTCACAAAAAAACTCCTGCAGAGAATAAAAACAGTTTCTTTGGAGATATTTTTTTAATGTTCATAAGTATGACATTCATAAGAGATCTATTGAGCCAAACTTGAATAAATGACTTTTGTAATTTGAAATATCCATATACAAGCATACAAAAAAAAAAAAAATGAAGTCAAGACCGTGTGCAATGCCCTTAACAGCTCATATGCGTTAGTAAACGCATCCGGCCATATTTCGACCGGCATTAAGAGTTATTGCCGCATTTTTATTCATAGGGACCATTTTAGAAATCCTTTACCAGGCCCTTTCATAAAGACTGGCGGTCACCCTCGGCGTGCCATAGCTGTTGGCGATTTGGAAAATTATATTATAGTCGTATGAAGTGGTTCCCCAGTTTGTTTGGAAGGGGCCAAGAAATAAGTGTTCATATTTATTTGCAGAATTAAAAGTAAAATCACTATTCAAAATGAGCTTGATAAAAGACACTAAGTATATCAACACTGAATTCGACTTTTATATGAAAAAAACAAGTTTATCATAAAAGGTGCTTAAGTTATTCTTTTTAGCTTTCAGTTTGTAAGTACTTGGCTTTCTGCTTGTAAAAAGCCGTGAAATGACCGTTTCCGTTTTAACAAATGACAAAAATCTGATAAATCAAGTAAAAACAGAAGCCATGTTTACTTCACTTGATGCACCGATGGTAAAGTCAGACCAGCAAGGTGTGTATAGGCGATTCAAAAGCGATCAAGTTGGCAAACTACATATTGAGAAAGGTATTGGAAAGAAGGAGGAACAGTGGACTTCTTGTGGCTGTGATGGTGATGAATGTGCAGTTTTTTAAGGAATATAATAAACTGAACCTCTAAAAAATACTTTTTTGATCATCAAAATTACTGAGTGAGCATCTAATGAGGTGATTAGGTGCTCAATCAGTAATTTTGATGCACAAAAAGGTTAGGTTAGGTTGGCAATTTATTAATTTTGAAGACACGTTAAATAACACCCGTTTTTTAATGTTGTGTCACGACTGAAATATTTATCTGTATGAAAGTATTATATTTAAAGAAATGAGTGGTGATAAGGATGATTTACCATTTAGTGATATCTCCCCTAAACCCCTTAAAGATGTGGGATGTATACTAAGATCTCACATGGACTTGAAAGAATTTTGAAAAGTGATGTTATATTTGAAAATGAAGATGAAAAATGAAAAAACTTTTTATTTCATAAACTATTACATAGTACTTGAAAACGTCAAAATTTATTACAAATGTAAAAAAAACAATTAAAATATAATTATACTGAAATCACGAAGCTTAGATTCACTAACATGCAACCAAAAAATTAAAAAAACAAAATATATGCTCTTTTAAATTATCGATTGGTTAGTTACATTTTTCATTTGTCTGTGATGCTATACGATACAATATAATTTAACATTATAATAAATTTTAAAATGATTTATTGATAGATATAGTGTTTATTGATATTTCCTACAATATAATTATGAGATATAATAAAGGGAGCATCGGGATCCCACCAATATCTTAGGAGCCCAAGCCAATGGAGAACTGATCTCCGCTCCTGTGGTCCTACCAAGAGGGTGTATTAGGGATCCTACCAAGACCTAAGGAGCCCAAGCCAACCTCACCTGCAAGTGGCACACCTGCCGATCAACGGACGGCTGGGAACATAAAAGTTCCCGAAAGTGGCAATAGGCACGCCACCTATAACGTAGGATCAAAAATATAATTGGCAAAATGAGGGAGTATAATATGAATCTGCCTATTCCAGGAAAACAGGCGTCCTTTTGTCTTATATGTCTCAATTATATACCTTTTTGGGTGTTTTGTTTGTTCGTTATATACTTAAGTGCTAACCTAGACCTAAGTGCTTCTGTGATCTATATGTAATTCGCAATAAATGATTTGAATTTGCAACCCATTGTTTATGACTTGTAAGTGAGAACTTTAAGAGCAGAGTGTTTTCCAGTTACCGTTATGATATTAAGTAAAAGTATCAACCCTTATCCAAGCACGTCTCCTCAATTCATTAGTACTCCGACGCACTTAGGATCTTAACCCTCAAACGCTGTTTAGTGTGTATCATTATAAATTACTCAGACGGGTCTTGAACACGTCTCGATAACTTGCAGCCTATACATGATCTTCCTCCTTGCAGTGTTCGCAGGGTAAAGTATGGTCAGCAAATCTAGTGTTATAATTTATAGAATAGATATTATGGTATATAATATCAATAATAATACCTCTCATCATTGTTCTTGAGAGGAGGCTCGTTCTTAGTGGGTTGTTAATGAGCTTAGCTGATACTGATATTATATTTTCATTAATTGGCATAATTTAAACAATACTTATATGATATTAAATTTTTTTCTTGGTCTGGGTGCTTTTTTATGTATATAAAGTATATATTTACAAAAAAAAGGTTTATTCAAGTCTATCCGTTATTTAGTATCAATAACACAAGTTCTTAACGACACTTATATTGAAACAAAATAATTGGTGTACTTAATTGTCAAAAAATATTTATATTTTACAAACACAAATAGACAAGCCTTTTTTACCTACCATACCTAGACTGCAGTAACCCTTCAAAGCGCTCACCAATCTCGATCAAACTCACGCCGGGGTCTAAAGCACCCACAACATCTACACCCTCGCCATACATTATTACTTACGTTTAACCGATATATAACTCAATATTGAGCCCTTCTAACCGATTTAAGATCATACTATGGCTCTGTTAACTCTCACACTGGAAGGGTTAAGGCAACTTTACAGCGATGAGAGAGCACTTGAGAATTAAAATTGACATTCAAGTGACTAGTAAGAAGTCTCTTTTAATTAAACATCAAAGGGTTGAGAGTATTCATTCGTTCAAAAGTTATGTTTTGAACGAATGGTTAACTACGAGAATGTATTGTGTTTATTTAAGTACCTACCACTTGAGATTTTAAGTTTATTGCAAACCATACCTAAAATTGTAGTTGTAACTAATCTTTTTGTTTCTAGATTTTTAAAATAAAAATCTTTGTAATTCTTATTTCTTTTTATAATTCAATTATTTTGAAATTTTATATCCTTATAAAATGCCATATATTTTTGATCACACAACATGTATGCGTAAATTTTGTGAATGTTTAACATTATTATTAACTTGCTCAGTCATTTAATTAATTACAAAAATATATTCCTCAAAAACTATTTATATAATAATAATAAATACATAATAATATTTTATACAATAATATATTTATATTTTTTCGTATATTTGAGTATTATATTCATATTTAACAAATAGTCTTAGTGTTTATTCTTTTTAAACTTATTGTGCTCTGCCTACTGCTTCCCTGATCCTCCTTTGCGTCGGGTTGTCTGGAAGAGATAGATTTTAGCGATAAGACCGCCTAGATTGGCTTTTTCATTGTGTTTCTATATTCATTATAATCTGTAGTTTATAAGTTATTTTGGTCAATAAAGAGTATACCTATCTATCTATCTAAATATTACATATTCACTTACTTTAATTATATAAAGAATTCATAACACACATCGAATCGTATATAGAACCAACCTATCAGCCACAAAACAAAAATATTGCCATATCGATTCATCTTGTAAAAAACAAAGTAAACTTTAAAAGTAAAAGTCAAAATCATTTATTCAAGTTTGGCTCAAAAGAGCTCTTATGAAGGTCAAAACTTATATTCACTGCAGGCGGGAGCTTGATCGTAAAAGAACGGAAATAAAGGTTAGTTTTTTCTCCCGCTAGTTAGATTTTTCTTAATTTATTTATGTAGATTCTACAATTTCTATTTAAATTCGCAGGTCCCATATACAATCAGTATGATAAATCACAGTTAAATATATGGCTATAGTTGTTCTAGAACAATGCCATACCAATCTGGCTGAATCATCGAGCCATAGTACGATATGACGTGTCAAATATTGTTTCACTCCACCACAGACACAGGCACACACGACATACAAATCAGTCACTATTTGCATTCGATGACGAATCATTGTAAATTTTATTGTGAGTCGACGTCTGCATTGTTTTGCATGTCGCATAGAGCCATTAATCGACAGGTCAGATTTAAGTTACGTACATACATTCTTTATATTTTTAACTGAGATCTCATTAATGTTAATCGAACGTTCAAAATACAAGAAGCATGGTTGAATAATATATTGCTTTTGCATGCTATGCTTCAACTTAAGTATATGACAAGTTGTCATAACAATATCTTGTTTATAATGACCCAAAAATCATCTCTTCGACTCAGGTCAGTATTTCATACGTATATAGATACATTCACGCCTGTTTTCCCGAAGGGGTAGGCAGAGAATATGCCTCCATTCTATTCTTTTGTAAATTTTAATTGGTTCTTTGAAAAGTAGGTTCAAATGTTCAGGTCGCCAATATGTACCTTATCCGTGTGTTGAATGCTTCTCACCTATCTTTGTAGACTTGAACCCAGTGGAAGGTCCATAAGCTTAAATTATTAATATTTCCTTAAGGAAATTGAGAGTACATGTAAAAGTATACATCTCTGGATTAATAAAATACTATATAAGTGGTGTATATGGTGTACAGGGATCCCACTAAGACCTTAGGAGCCAAAGCCTACCTCACCTGCAAGTGGCGCACCTGCCTATCAATGGACGAGGCTCTGGCTAGCATAACAGTGCCCGTTAAGCGGCAATAAGCTCGACCTATTACGTGAAAACCACTCTGCCTACCCCTTCGGGGAAACAGTGTATGCTTACTGGTCAGATTTCGGCTGAATCTCAGTTATGAAATAAAGCTTCTGCCGCTTGACCCTCGCAACCCAAAGAGAAAAAATATTCTATGATATATTCTATATAAACCAGTTGTCATTATTTTAGAAGGCACTGACTAACTAATTATGACTGCCTTAGACGTTCATGAAAGCCAATGGCTTAATATGCTTTTCGAGGCATGGAGCAAGAAGTTATTACGAATATAACTTTGAAAATTTATAGGTGTCTTTGTATCTGGTCACTAGGCTATTGCCATACTCAGCTAAACGATACATTTTTGTAAATACGCAGTCTTCGTAGCTCCGCGGTATTAGGTGATCGAAAACAAATCACGAAGTAATCAGAATCTATGTGAGTCAGGCTTTAAACAGGTGACATTTTGTGTAGCATTAGTTATAGAGCGCTTCTGTGCTTCGGAAGGCACGTGAAGCTATTGGGCCAGGCTATCACAGTTATATATGGTAGTCTTAAATCCGTTCTGGAGAAGGTACCGCTAATCCGAATTGTTTGTAGCCGTACACGGCGTGAGGTAATAAAATATACGATTTAAAAAAAGGAAATATATTACAGATTACAGTTTATGATAGATATGACAGAAGGAAAAAGATTGAAAACTTGAGAGATGGGTATTGAGATACTCACAAAGTAAAAATTTGCGTTATTTTTAACATTTTCATGTAAAATTTTACTAACATCTTTTGAAAAAATTTGAGTGTATATTAGATGTCAAAAAAATAATTACTCTTTATACATGATTTATACCGATGAGATAATTCCATTCTGACTGAGTGCCGATCGTATTAGGTTCAACAAGTCATTCGTTCGAGAGTGAACGGGAGTGATATGAGATTGCGTATCACTTGATCGAGTTAATGAATTTGAAATGAACATTTCAAGGGTTAAATCGCTCCAATATGAAATTTACGTACTGGAGTTTAATAAAGCAAATAAATAAATTGAATTTGAATGTGAAAGTGCTTTATTATAATTAATGTTAATTAATTATTCAGACAACATAATTGTTATACTATTATTTACTGCGTTTCGCATACTGTTAAATAATATGTAAGTTTAAATGCCTAAAACTTTTCATACTCTTGATTTATTGATTCAGGCGTTACTTCGTGAAAAATCCATAGTAAGCAAGTGATGGTTTAAAATACATAAATATATGTATATACATGTAGATAGTATATATAGATACTGAAGGGATAGGCAGAGGCATTATATACGTCCACATTTCGCCAGTTACATTTTTGGTCCCACGTAATAGGTGGCGAGCCTATTGCCGCTTACCGGGAGCTTCTATGTTCTAAAATTGAAACAAACACGACAAATAAATGTAGGCAACGGGCATAAAATGAAAAACACAAACCTGCAAGTGTGTTTTACTTTGCGTATAAACATCACACAACGAGCAATAGACATTTAAGACATACAGGATGCGTCTGTTTGTACACCACAACCGTGACATTCAACGTCAGACTGAGGCGAGGCCAGTCCGAGTGGAGTCGCCGAAGTTCGCTCTGCCCTTGGCACTTCTGTTCTAAGTAGGGTTACCAAAAAAAGCAAAAACTTGAAATTTTAATTCGAAACGTTTTTATTTCATAGCTGTAGGTAGATTAGGAAATGTTCAAAATTGTTGGTTTCAAAATGGGAGCTGTAATGGGCCATCGACACATGATGAGTACACCCCGTTTTCCTGTTTTAGTGGGATCAGTGGACCCCAAGCACACTGGACAGGTTTTGGAACAGTTGGTCGGCGGATGGGTTGAGCCTGGGAATAGAAATTACTGAGGCGAAAAAGCTGCGCAACCAGAAGGTGCTGGCGTCTTGCGACACGGAGGAGGGCCGAGAAAGGCTGGGCGAGTTGCTGCGGGCGGAGAGAAAGGGAACTCTTACGGTGACTTTGTCACTTCAGTCTGGCCATCGCCACAATCTCCCCGAACAAGTAGGCAGAGACATTTTATACGCCCACACTTCGCCAGTTATCACGGTTGTCACGGTTTTGGCCAATATGGCGTGGAGGTCAGTATACCTACACTTTACTCCAGAGGTCGTGGGTTCGATTCCCACGCAGGACAAATCTTTGTGTGTATGAACATGAATATTTGTTCTGGTCTGGGTGTTTTCCTATGTATATTAAGTATGTATTTACAAAAAAAAGTATTTAAGTATGTTTATCCGTTGTTTAGTATCTATAACACAAGTTCTTAATGATACTTATCATGGAACTAAATAATTGGTGTAAGTGTCAGAAAAATATTTATTATATTTATTATTTATAGTTAATTGTTGGTCTTACGTTATAGGTGGCGAGCCTATCGTATCTATATTAGTGCGTATATCAGTATGTATATAACGCCTGAAAACATAAATTATTAGTCACATGAGCTACTTTCATGCTACCTCGCACTAGTACAGTCATAACGCAAAAAATAGGCATTAATACTAATTGCATGCTAACCATACTTACAGTGTGACAACTGCGTGCCGGACGTCCGGCGGCTGGCCCGTCCGGCGTCGTCTGAAACTTATTAATTGAGCGAAGCGGCGCGCGGCCACTTGCACTCGTTTTGCCGCTCTTAGACTTTTGTGCTGACCGTAATTTTTGTACTTTATAAAAGGATTTTAACTATCCGTTGTGTTTTTTGTAGCAACAATTTAAAAAAATACTGACATTAATATTATGAAAAGTTGATTTATTTATACTTCCGAGGGTCATGCTAATTGCGACCAATAATATCTTATATTTATCTTTGCCAATTAATATCCCAAAAAAAAAAGACTGCCGTGTTTAGGCATAAAAAATTTAGAAAAGTTTGTGCTGATGTAGGTACTCCCTATGTTTTGTGAATTACTTCATTCGCTTATCAGCACTGACACGCGTAATAAAAATAATTTGAAACCTAATATATTTCAATCTTTATTCATGTAGCAAACGGTCATAAATTATGTGCTAGCGACAAAAATACCCAAAACTTCATAATTAAGGCCATCACGACGCGTGCGCCGGCGCATGCTTCAAAACATCATGGCGGCGTTACAGACGCATAATTCACAAGATGGAAGTAATTTTTAACACAGAAACACTGACTTGTGATATTAATGAGGGCGATTTTTATACTTCCGTCACGTTTCATGTATTCATTTTAGGTTTGAAGAGGTTTACCAAATAGTATGGTTGATAATAAATATTATGATGATTAGTTTTTGAAAAGCAGCGATTAATCATATTTAAAGTTTCGGTCCCAATGATAAATTCTAACAGCGAAATGCCTTACACCTGCCTCTATGAATCCGCACTGGTTCCGCGTGGCAGAGGACCTGAATTACTCTTACCTTCATTCGCGAAAGGAGGCCCTCGCTCAGAAATGGGACGTTCATGAGCTGAGATGATGGCGATGATAATAAAACTTTTCAAAAGAATAGGCAAGGTATACTTCAGGATTATCAATATGATAAAAAAAAATTATAACCTATAACAGTACCACACTGCTTATGTTTTAATGTTTGAAATTATTTAGCCACGCTTTAGGTTACGCGGACATCAGCTTATCCATACTAATATTATAAATGCGAAAGTAACTCTATCTGTTTGTCTCGCTTTCACTTCAAAACTGCAGATCCTATTTACGTGAAATTTGGTGCACAGAGAGTCTAGAGCCTGACAAAGAACATTGGCTATTAATAATTGTAATAATTTACTCTTTATTGTACACCAAGATAAAGATTACACATAAAAACAAAGAAAATTAAACAGGTAGGTATAAACAATGGACGGCCTTATCGCTTAAAGCAATTTTTTTCAGGCAACCTTAAATAGACAGAAAGGCTACTTATTAATGCAAAAAAAAGTTTGTAAGGAGTAGAAATAGAGAATCAAAGTATGTATGGAAAGCTTTACTGTTTTATGCTAGAAGCGTAACTATTTTATGAAGTTTATTATTAGCTGATATCAATAAGACATTTAAAGTTCTGTAAACAAGATGCCCAATATTCTCGAATTTCACGCGAAAAAAGTCGCGGGCGAATCATATATAAAAATAGTACACCATTCAATTAAATATTCAAAATTTACTGAAATTTAAGCGTTCCTAACTATTATTGCACATATCATTTTGTTTGTCCCACAAATACATTATAGCTAATTAAGTGAGTGTTTTAGCATTTTACCCGATGTGTGGCGATGGAGCAATTAACTAATATCAATGACCGCAATGTCATAGGCAAGTTGGATCCAATGCGTGTTTGCGGCACTGACCGCGATCATGTTCCCCATTCGACGAACAGCGTAGCGATATTCAACTTAGATATATTGTATGTTTATAAATAGGAGATTCAATCACTTTGAATTTTTATTTATACATCCATTTTCATTTATGAAATAAACTAAATAATAATTTAATCAAGAACATACATATAACTGAAATTTTCAAATATATCAAAATATAAATATATCACGTGGAACCAACTATATAATTGGCGAAGTGTAGGCGTATAATATGCCTTTTCGGGGAAACAGGCGTAAATGTATGTATATAATATGTGTGTATATAAACGCTAAGGCGTCAAATCAACTTCTTTTCAAAGTATGTAATAGTGTACGCTTAAGTAGGTATCTACTATTGCAATGCCTGAGGTTCTACCAAAAATTGAATTTAAAGCAAGTGACGGTTTAAAATAACTTTGTGAAATTTCCCGCGCAACTATAATTTTCTGAAAAATAATGATGAAAAAAGTTCTATTCATAAACCATAAACATTTCTCTAAGTGGGATACTTAAAAAAACTTTGAAAAAGAGACCAGGCCCACTGTCTTCCCCACCCAATTCCTGAAAACAGCAATCGTCACATCGGAAAAAAATAAAACAATATCAAAAGTACATACTGAAACGAAAACTCATTCAAAACACCATTAAACTCGACCAATTTTCACCAGCAACTAAACAAACCCCTAGCGACAGAAGACTCTCATAGCGAAGACTAACATATATTTGTCCTAAGATGTCAAAATCCAAAACTTTGAAACAGAGACTAGGCACACCAAAAACCATTCCTCATTCCAATCACACCTCAAAAACTGCAATCATCACACCACCAACATATAAAACAATGAAACAAGTAAATTTTCAAACGAGGACTCATTCAAAGCACCATTAAACTCGACCAATTTTCACCAGCAACTAAACAAACCCCTCGCGACAAAATATAGTCATTTCATGACAAACACCTATTCACCGTTCCAAAGCGGACTTTAAAGCTTTATGGAAAGGTTACACTGAACAATCAGTGGTACATTAGTGTCGACTGACAACTCGTTAAATGAACCTGCAAATCAATGTAAAAACAGTCATTAACCGTTTAACGTTGAGTTACGCGAATGACCCGTAATTGGGAGTCGCACTTTATGTGCGCACGACACGCTATGACATGCCCATTTGAACAACGGCCTGGTGGAATTGTTTAATGGGACAATTTAATTCAGGAGATTATTATATAAGCTTAATTTTTGTTTTTCTCTTTGTTATTTTATCACGTTTAACATTTAACACAGATTTTGTAGAAAAGTGTTGACTTAATACTACTTTTATCGACTAATGTCTCGAGGTGACAAGCGATGTTTCATGCTCATTGTCTTTTTTCGAATAGACATTGTTTTCGAAATAGGCAGGCTAAGCTTGTCTCATTCCTCTTTAGAAAAAAGGTATTGTTAGATTCCAAATTACATCAACCAGAACGTTGTTATAACTATAGCTTTTTCCTTTCATCATTAACCGAACAATTATAAACACAATCGAAAATAGTATTTCAATTCGCATGTAATTTGTGTTATAGAAATGTTTCACACAATGTATATTGTTCAGAATAAATTATTGAATTAAATTAAAAATTACTGCCCGTGCGATTTAGATGTTATAAATAAATATCTATACATATATTTATCTTTAGCTAAATATTGACAAAGTATCTAACGGCATAAACACATAAGTAGCACGCGAGCCAAACATTCTGCCTTCATAACTACATAATTCATAATTCTTAGATAACCCACTAGCTACCGACCCATTCTGTTTGTTCGTAGCCCCAAGCCACATAGATACGAAGGCAGGCAAGAATAATAGTTCTACTTTTATCAGAACAACGACAGTAGCGAATGAGGCTTCGACGGAGAGTACTCCTGAAATTACATGGCTAGTGCAAGTTTTTATCTTTGCCCCTAAGCTGTAGACCCTGGCAATCAATAGGACGGTTATCTCAGATCGCGGGCTACCTTTCAAGCTATTGAGACTGGGATTATTTATTATTATTAGGTACATCAAAGTAGTTGCTTGATCCACTTCCTGGACTGTTAGGTTATTGAGTTTTGTTTACATAGAGATTATAGTGATTTTAGATTTATCTGAACGGGTTTTTTATGTTTAACTGTAGCGGATAAATATCAGATGTAAGCAAGTGATGGATTAAAAATATCTTTGTAACAATTCCGTTCAATTCAATTCAATTAAAGTGACGTTCCCTCTCGTTTCAGCGTTGGTCGTGAAGACATCGTTGTTCTGAGGGTCCTACCTTACCTGAAGATGCCCTGTGTAAGGGCGAAACACGTGTCGTGTTGAATAGTTTCTCGATTTTTCGGGAAATTATAGTAGCGCGGGAATAGTTACAAAGATATTTTTAATCCATCACTTGCTTACAATGGATTTCCGCAAAGTAACGCCTGAATCAATAAATTATTTAATATCAGATGTATTTAGGAATAGCGCTCCTAGCTTCGAGAGACCAGCGGGTAAAAAAATCTTAGAGATAAAATAAAACAAAAAATACTTTATTGTCTTTAAGATCAACAGGATCATTTAGATTTGTCAAATTTTTACACAGTAAATGGAAATGCAAGAATTTTTTTCTTAACATCAATGAAAGAGATATAATATGAGCGGTACCATAATCAAGAAATCAAAGCAAAAGAATTATTTGTCAGAATTGGTCAAGGTTCGTCAGTTTCAGCAGACAAATGTCTGTTGCGGTTTTTTCCCAATATTTGTCAGTCTATCGGTGACTCTTATCGGGGGGATCTGTCAGTCAGCCTGTTGTGATTCTAAAAGGGGGAGGGGATTGTCCGTCAGTCAGTCAGTCAGTCAGTCAGTCTGTCGGTGACTCTTACGAGGCTTCCAAAAGGCAACGAGATGGGTATATCTCGTATACCTACATCCAAGTCAAGTCATATACCTACTACCAAGGGTACTTGGATTCGTACAAAAGACTATAAAGTTTGAAAAAGCGGAAGAACGGCAACCGACGGTGTTTAGTGGGTATATAACCATTTACATACTCCAATAAATCCCAAATAACTCAATGCAGCCTTGTTTGACATTCTTGTGCGACTTATGGAAAGTGTTTGGCGTTAAAGAAGGTGAGCCATTGTATTGGAAATCGTTGATTTGACATTTGACATATAGGGCTTCCGTTCTTTTAAAGGCATATTAATATGCCTTTAAAAGAACGGAAGCCCGGAAACGGAAACTTGATGCTGGCTATTATTGCACATATTGAAACCGAGAAACAAAGTTAAAACTGTTAGGCGTCTTGAAAAGGTTTTAACAGCAGCACGATACACACCGCCAATCCTCATTGGGTCTGCATGAGCTTAGTGAATTTAAACGGCTAAATTACTATAATGCTATATTATTATATACTCCGAGCGATGTCGCGGGCCTCAGCAAGTTATATAAAAAACAAATTCTATTAATTTAGGCAATGAAAGAAATTTCTTAGGGATATCTTCAGACATATTCGTAACGTAATTCGTACCTTGTGCTACGGTCATCGATTATTACGTCCCCCACCACCCGCGCGGACCATGGGAGTGTCACCAACGAATGTGTCAAGCTATAACTACTAATTTAAATACTTAAACAACAAACCTTCTCCTATTAAGTACAACCTTATCTCGAATTATGAGTAGGTATGTTATTCCAGACTTAACTCTTTCTTAAAAGAAAACATACGTCATGAAAACAAAACATTTGGAGTCGCAATTGGGCTATCACAGTCCGCAGTCGGCGCCCATGATCTGATAGGCTTCATGCCAGGAATGTGACTTGGCCACGTTTGGTGTAGGGTGGCCAATTTTTTTGCGGCATTTATTTCGTGCATCAATAAGATGATCCCGGGTATTACAATTAGTATTGTTTAAGTCAATAGACCAGTAATTCCTAACCTTTTAAGTTTGTCACCCCGATTATTTTACTACTTATTTTTGATTTAGATTGTTGTCTGAAATACTGAATATTCTCTCAATCATTTAGTCAATACAGACAAAAACTTATGGGTCATTTCAGCCTGCTCACTAACCCCCCTTGAAATACTGGTTATTCCCTCGGGAATATTTACCCCCAGTTAGGAATTCAGGCAAAAGACTATTCTATTGAAAGATTCTAACAGCTGGACCTCAGAAAACTGGAAGGCCGGTCTCTTGCGGTTGGATGTGTCACGCGCCTTTTGTCTAGCGACGTATTGGGGCCGCGGGCGACCCGATCGCGACCCGGCTTATTGCTGTTACTTCTGGCTCGGAGCTTGTCATTTGAATGGGTCTCCAGATTCCAGAACTTTCAGGCCTTACTATCGTCAGTGCTACATGCGATATGCTTAGCCAACTGCTTTAATTTTTAATGCATATATATTCTCACGCCAACCGGTACGTCGCTACAACTATTAAAAAAGTATGTGATATATTTGTATATAGTTGTAGCTTCTTCTTTCGCTTTAGACTTCACTTTTAGCACAGTTCTCTAGGTGAAACGTATCAAATTTGACTATTTCTTCATATGTTGACGCTAGAGATAATTTTTTTTTACGGTATACGTACAAAATCAATACATAATCAGATTTTAAATTTAAAAGATACTGGACTGTCATTCAACAAAGTATAATAATCTATAAAATTACATAGATTTTATAGCATTCCATCTGCTTACCATAAGGAAAGATGTAGTAATTATGGCATAGCATATCAAAACAAAATCTTTCATCGCTTTCTGGGCCACCTAGTCGTAGAATTTTCGAAAGTTCTGCTACAATACGGTGTTCTTATAATAAAAAAAAATAGACTGTTTCAACCGAAATCATGGCAACCCACCACCATAGACTAAAGAAATTGCGCAGAGTGCACTCTTTTAACGACGTCAGTTTTTACGTCCGCCCATTAAATACGCAGTAAGACATGCTGCCAAATTGGATCATAGCTGCGCTTCTTCCATTTTAATCTACCACTTCAGTTCGCTCTTAATTTTTATCACTAGTATGTTTTGTTCGTTATTAAAAAGAAAATTGGTTTTTACAAACGTAACCTGCCTCTTTATCGAACGAAAATATTACTCTTTTAATTATTTTTAAGAAAAAATAGTGTAATAATATTCAAGGAACATTTATAAACTACGTTGAACCTATTTGGTAAAGGATAAACGAGATAGGCCTAAAATATAGTTAAGCTAAAAACTTATAGTAAGTTGGCTCAATAAAACTCTCATGAAAGTCAAATTTAAAAATTATGGAACTTGATTGTGAGAGAAAGGGCAAGAAAATCGTCAAGGTTGATATTTTTTCCCGCTAGTTACAAGAAAATTTAACTTGATATTAAAACTATTTGATAAGTCTACAAGCACTTGTTCTGCAAACACAAGATTTAGAAGAAAAGAGGATATGTCTTTTTAGCAAAATGAACATAATTGGGGATAAATATAGTGAATATGAGCAGACCAGTCTCCACTGGTGGGGTGCCACCGACCACGAGTATGAAGCATGAACAACATACATACATACAAACATTCACGCCTGTTTCCCCGAAGCGGTAGGCAGAGGCATATTATACGCCCACACTTCGCCAATAATGTTGTTAGTCCCACGTAATAGGTGGCGATCCTACTGCCGCATACCGGGCACTGTTATATTCGCCAGAGCCTCGTCCGTTGATCGGCAGGTGCACCACTTGCAGGTGTGGTTGGCTTCCCCCCCGACTGGTCTCCACCTTGTCGTGGTGGGGGGGCTGAGTACCTCCCGGTAGGGCGCACGAGGCGCTAGGGAAAAGGCAACACTCAGAGACCGACGACTCTGGGTGCCCTTAGTACTGACTACCGGGGGGGAAACTAAGAGGGACCTGTGGAGGGCGCAGTGGGCGGGCCAGGAGGGCCCGCTCAGCAGCGCCAGGAGGGTCTAGGCAGTGGGGGCAGGGGGCCCCTGCTGTCTAATCATGGACCCTCCGGGAAGTCGGCCACACACGCTATGGTCGCAAGGGGAGGTAGGAGGGGCGCGTCCACTGCGCCTCTCTGAGGAGGTCCTCCCGGTTTTGGTCGGGGGACGTTGGCCGCAGGCGGGGTGTCAGAAGCTGCAACCCAGGTACTGGCCCTCGCCTCTTTTTCAACAAGCGGCGGGCGTCGTCGGAAGATTTTTAGTGGGTATTACTTGGCGGTCGTGTCTGCCGGTGGTGAGTCCCACACCCCCTTTCGGTCCCCCTTTGGCCGGATGGCAGTGCGTAAATGCATTTTGTTACCGACGTAAAAAAAAAAAAAAAAAAAAGGTGTGGTTGGCTTGGGCTCCTTAGATGTTGGAAGGATACCTATACACCCAAGCATGAACATATGAACAAGCCGAATATTAAAGGTCACCCATTAAAGAACAATCATTTGTGAACTTTGATTATCGTTTTTGACCACCTACCACGTACGAGCGCTTTTACCATTCCACTAATATGCTTTATTGTCTTACCAACATTCGATTATATTATCTAGGAAAAGAAAAATATGCCATATCCAGCATTTTCGCGCAGTTGACGCAGTCCGATCGCATTTTACGCGAGTATAATGGGCTCTAACTATTGTTCTAAGCTGCTTAATGAGTTCCGCGCTTCTAAGGCAGCGACCGGGGGAATATCGTCTGCATTGCGTAATCTTTACGGACGTTTATTGTTTTTCTACATAGTACACTACTTTATAGACGATCTTTAAGGTACAAATATACTGGGATAAAGAATAAGAAATATTTTTTAAAAATTGTCTAAGTTTATATATTAAAGGAAAAGTAAAGCCGAGATGAGTTTCTTAAGGCATTCTTCTCAATCCCGTTGCCTTTTTGGAAGCCTCGTTAGAATCACAGACAGACTGACTGACTGACGGACAATTACCCTTTAGGACCCTTTAGAATCACGACAGGCTGACTGACAGATCGCCTCGATAAGAGTAACCGACAGACTGACAAATCTTGAGAAAAAAATCCACAACAGAAAACTGACAAACCTTGACAAATTTTGGTTAAGAATCCATTTGCTTTTATTTTCTGATTATAGTACCGCTCATATCTTTTTCATTGTTGTTAAGAAGAAAAATTATGGAATTTTCATTTTGTATATAAATTTGACGAATCTAAACGATCCAGTTGATCTTAAAGACAATAAAGTATATTTTTATTTTATTTTAGTACCAAAACCAACCAATAAACAATAAAATGCAGCTATAACTGTTACTTCAGCAACTTAACCCAGCATGAACGGCACACTTAGTCTATAATTCCAGGTTCCCAGTGAATCCTTAAATGAAATAGCTTATCAAAAGCAGATATTGCAAATTTTATATCCAAAAACATAAGAGTATCTGTAGGTCACGCGTACGAAGTAAGCTGGCATTTATGGATATTATAAAGGCTATATGGAAGGCTGCATTATAAATAAGCATTAAATACAAGAACTACTGTCAATAACGCATTAAAAGTTGCTAGAACTGATTCTTCAGCAACTCCGCATGAACTAATTCTCAGTTCGCGGGGAATCCCTAAATTGAATAATGTATTATAAGGAGATATTATATCGACGCTGGAAAGGCAACCTTGCTTGCTTATGCGCCAAATTTGCGATAATTAGTTATATATATATCATTAGAATCGCCTGATTTTTATCTATCTGCAGATCTCGGTTTTATCCAATTCTGACCATTTTTGACAATCATTTTACTGACATTCTGATTAAAAACAAATTTATTTATATTTATTTTCGAAATGGTCATTCTTTGAATCAAAGTAGCCAAATGGTGCATAAGCAAGGTTGCCTTTCCAGCGTCGATATGTGGAAGCTTGGTCGATATGTGGAAGCTTGTAATAAGCCTATAATTATTTTATAAGTTTTTTATTTTGTAAAAACAGCTGTAAGCTTTCCAAATAAAAAGTTTAAAAAATTGCAAATGTTATACCAAAAACAATAACAGTGTCAGTAGGTCACGCAGACGACTTGTTATTATATAGGCTATAAGAAAGGCTGTATTATAAAAAAGCACGTAAGAAGAAGAAACACCGTCAAAGCCAATCAATAACACATTAAAAGCAGCTATAACTGATACTTCAGCAACTTAAACCCGCACGAACGGCACACTTAGTCTATTAATTCCCAGTTCCCAGTGAATCCTTTCAGATTTACAGATAGTGTCTGCAATGCCGGTATAAATCCACACCCGCCTACATTCACCTGTGTGGAGCGTCTGGCGTCGAGCACTCGTTCGTGCTGCCTTTGAATCGCTTAAGGGCTATATTTTTTGCTACAATCAAATCAAATCAAATCAATTATTTATTCAAGTTTGTCTCAATAGAGCTCTTATGAATGTCATACTTATAAACTAACGCGCCCATTCACTACGGGCGGGAGCTTGATCGTAAAAGAACGGGCAAGAAAATCGTTATAATTTTTAAATGATTTGACAATGTAAAAAAATATCTTTCTCATGCAAATTGTTCATAGGTACACCTTACGATATGATGAAATGAAGATTGTACCAATTGATAAAACTAACGCGCCCATTGATAAGTACCAAACAACCACTTGATAATTTTAAAAGAGCATAGCCTCTGAGTTCCTTTCCAGTTCTTCTTATAAAGCGGTGGCTCGGAACTGGCACTTAGATTCACTTGCACTTAAATATTTTTTGTTTTTTGATTGTTTTGTTGCATGTAAGTGAAACTAAGCTTCGTAATTACAGTGCAATCATATTTTGGTTGTTTTATATCTAACTTTGACATTTTTAAGTACTATGTAATAGCTTATGAAATAAATAATTTTTGAAGTGTGAACATATTCATGTCAGCTTTGCAAGTATTGGAACGCATCTTGTGTCCAAACAGAACAACTATAGGTATATAAAGTTTTGCAAAAAATTAAAAGGAAGGTAAGTAACTGGCGTAATTTACTTTATATAAGCGATTGCAATGATATGTATATAAGACAATAATAAATAGTAATATTGTGAATTATAAATATAAATTGTTAATTCACGTTTACAGTCAATCTATGAGATTTGACAATATAAAAAATGTCTTAACTCTTGCAAAAGATACTTATGTAAGTTTTTTAAGTTTTGCATAGGATTTTAGTGTATGACTTTCAACTATGTATTTATAGTTTCACAAAAAAAAACTAGTTCGCTTCTTCTGTTCTAATTTTTTGAACTTACCACTTGACTCGCTTGAAATCTCTCATTCCACTAAACTCTGCTACGTAAACGAGACTCGTAGCCGCGTCTCGTCACTCAGTGCTACTCAATAATGCATCCCAGCTGAACCACGGCCTGCGATACGCTTTCATGGTACAGGGAAAAAATGCAGCCTGCACCGACTGGCTCGAACTGGCTCGAACCGGCTTGAACCGGATACTAGATGCCATGGCCAGAATTCCCGGCAGCGAACACTTGCGTATTGGAGGGCATTTTGAGATATACTCGTATTTAAGTGATCTGAGATAAAGATTAGAGAAAAAAAATCATACTTATATTCCTAAGGTACTACATATAAAGAAACACCTATACTGAAATGTGGGAACCGAATCGACGACCTCAGGAGCGTAATGCAGGTGTACCTTCTCTTACAGGCAGGCATAGTTTCTTGCGCTTGTGTAACTTAAAATGCTCAAATGACTTAATTTGCTGTACATATACGATTTCAATGACTCTACGGTAGTGCTAGAGAAGTGCCACCTCTTCTCACCCGATAGGGAGTCGTTAGAGTCGACGGAGAGAAATCGTACCGGATAATGAGCAGCAGTGTCATCCTGCGTTCTGGTTTGAACTGCAATTGCAAACCCGCCCAGTATGATGATTATTGGAAGATAATACCAATATCATCATTATCATCTCAGCCATCTGACGTCCACTGCTGAACATAGGCCTCCCTAATAGATTTCCATATTGAGCGATCCTGACTCGCCTGCATCCATCGGCTTCCCGCCGATTCCCGCTTCCAATACCAATATCATTAAACTAATTAGAAGGCTATTTTTCAATATTCGACCTTTTAAGGCTGAATTGATGACGGATGCAACATCATAATACATACTTAATTATGTACCGTATTCAAACCTAAAGATAAAAAACACAGTTTGTCTCACGTCTTAGTCAAATATCAAATATTAGATGCAATGTAGCCATCTAGTATCAAATATTAGATGCCATGTAGCCATCTAGTATCAAATATTAGATGCCATGACCGGAACTCTCAGCAACGAACATTTGCGAACTGGAAGGTTTTGCAGGGTCTGTTAAGTGGCTTGAGGTCTAGATTATAAATCAAAAATTTCAGTGTTTAATTTTCTGATACTTTTAGGATTTTTAGACACATCTTCGACAACTTAAACAAGTTTACGAGATTGGTTAATTATCGTTAGTTGAGATAATTCGTTATATATAAATAATAATGTGACTAATATTTTTTTCTCTTTTAATTTTCTTTAAAAACCCATGCCTCCTCCAGACGTTAATACATTACAGCTATTATGCAGAATAGAATGTAATAGCAGCTGTGAGCTATAGACAAGTAAAGTAAAAAACAATTAGCCCTGAACTTCATAACGGTAGTTAGCAGCGCATTTTTCATACAGCCAACCTTGAACTTATAGCGGCGCATTAACGCCCAGACGGCTGAAGTGGTCTGGGAAGGGGAGGGTAGGGTTAGCACGGACGGCTATCTGGCAAGTGGAAAAAGGAGCTTACTCATTATACTACGGTTGTAGTAGAGTCTGCAAAAAATCAAACATTTTTTTTCAGATAAAATCAATCCATATTGTGTTAGTAGAAGTACGACTTAGCCTAATGTTAGTATATTATTTATCTACTACTACTATAAAAAACAAACGGAAGCATATTTTATAGAATATTATTACATCAAATTATATTAACAAAGAAAAGAAAGCATAAGAGTAAACAATTTTTACAAATAAGTTTAAAAATAATATGCCTAAAAAGGACTCCACTCCACATGGGATGTTATTGGGCTGTGATGATGATGAATAGTATAGAATTCTTTATTCGCACTTGATTGAGGTACATTACATTTCTTGTTCAATAAAATAAAGCTCCTCTCATTCAGCCAACAACGGTGGCATGCAAATTATAATTAAATTACACATAGATTTTTAAAAGAAAATTATACTTATAAATCGTTAAAATGACAAAAATGGGAATTAGCAACTAGATATAATTAAATTTTATAAGTGAAAATTGCGAATTAGTAACTAAACATTATTGATGTCAAAGTACGGATACCCACAAGTCATTCATAAGTACAATCACAAAAATAATAATAATAAAATCGAAATTATGTCACAAATGCGCAAAATATTAGTCAAACCAAACATAGACAGTAACTTTAACCTTTTAGGGTAAAAACACTACAAGTATCACAAGGTTTGTGCTTTAAAAATGGTTTTACTGTGTAAAGAGTGTGTTAGATAAGCCAATTAAAAAATCTACTTAAGAATCTCTTAATGTTAAGGTTTTTATACTTTCAGGTACTTGATTGTATATAATTAATAATGCAAATACAAAAGCAATTTTTTTGGAAGCGACCATATCTCGTGATAGTGGAAGTCACCAACCTAATTCCGTTCCTATTGTTTCTTGGATAAACATCTTTAGCCATTTTAAAGTAATTACTGTTCAGCTTGACAAATTTTGAAATGTCAATGATGATGATGATGATGATTATGAAGACACATACATTTTTGACATACGTCTTGAGTGTGAATCAAACCAACGGACTCAAAAACGGAGTGTAAGAAAATTATGGAGGAACTATATATATATATATAATATGTATGAAAAAAACGTAAATGGAGACAAAGTGAGATAATGAATGCTACCATGGGCAGCGGACTAGCCATATTTGCTTGTTCGATTGACAGAGCAAAGTTTATTATACAGTTCCTCCACTCACCGACCAATGAACGAAACAGTCAGCCAGTAAGTTAATGGGTTGCTATTTTTTTACAATAAATTGATTCGATGGCTATTTATATACTATCATTATATCCTAGCATTATCTCGGTTGCCCTATACTTCAGCTTAGGGCCCAGGGTTTGCTCACGGGTTCAACCAGATTTGGCTGAATTTCAGTTATTAGGAGGAGCTACTGCCATCTGACCTCCGCAACCCAGAGGGAAACATCATTCTATGGTTAAGCCAGCTGTCAGTCTGTTACAAGGCACTAACTCCCTAATAACGACTGCCATAGATGTTTATGACAGCCGGGATCAACGGCTTAACGTGCTTTCCTAGGCACGGAGCAAGCGATAATTACGCACATAACTTTGAAAAGTCATAGGTGCCAGGGTTTGAACCCAAGACCCTCTGAATTTTAAGGCAAGGGGTCTCACCACTGGGCTAGCGCCGCTCTTTTAGGGCCATTTATATATAATGTGTATGTAATAACTTATTAAAAGGGTTAAAAAAAGTTTTAAAGCCATTTTTATCGATAGTCAAAATAATAGTTTCCAAGCATCATGCTCCCCACCCTACATCACGCTGTATAACTAATTGATCTTCAAATCAAGCACCAACTTGGTACCTAACAGATCTAAAATTTCCTAACTAGGCACACTTACAAAAGGACTGGCGCTTCCGTTCGCTTACCCTTCGCTTAGGGTTGCTTAGGACGTGATCAACGGCTGATTGCTCCCCCCTCCCCCTTCACCTGGGCAGACAGACCCCTAGAGGTCAGATCACACAGGTGGCGTGGTGTGAAGAAGTGAAACTACGGCGCTCAAAATATGGGCGTAGCGCCCTGTTGGCTGTTGTTATAGTCTAAGATGCATGAACTAAAAAAAGGCGTCTGATAGGCAGTGAAACGACAGCGCAGCTGTATGTCACAATATGGGCGTGACGAAACGTGAACTATGTTAATAAATAAATATTCTTTTATAATCTCACTAATTATTTAGTTCCGATATAAGTATTATTTAAGAACGCGCTAGTTTTTAAGTTTTGATTTTCATGAGAGCCTATTGAGCCAAACTTAAATAAATGATTTTTAAGTTTGTACTTGTGTTATGGATACTAAAGAACGAATACATACTACTTACTTAGTATACATAGGAAATCACTCAGACAGAACAAGTATTCGTGTTCATGCACATATATATTTGTCCTGCGTGAGAATAGAACCCACGACCTCTAAAGTGAAGTGAATGTATCATAAAATCATTTAATATCATATAATCAGGTAATCTAAAAGTAATCTAAAAGAATTCTAGGTAACTGAGTTACTCTGAAGCATGACATAAAATAGTTTATTTTTCACAAGTTAGTATTCTAAGGTTTTCTTGACAGTATGTATTAAGTTATCGATCCTTTTGTTTTGTATGGGTGTATTTTATGAACATTACCATATAGGATTAATCTTTGATATCTGAATATACCTGGAACTAGTGTTGTCAGCGAACAAGCTTGACTAGTGGACTTAATATTGTGTCAAGCATTTTTGGAATTTTATTAAAAATAATAATAGCAACATAAATCATTATCCTTGCATTATCCGGGTTGCTCCAGACTCAATCCCAGGGCCCAGAGTCAGCTCACTGGTTTAACCAGATATGACTGAATTTCAGTAATTACACGGAGCGACTGCCTTCTGACCTCTGCAACCCAAAGGGAAATACAATTCTATGGTAAAACCAGCTGTCAGAAATAATTATATGAAATTATTTCATATAAATTAAATAAACCATAAACAAATAACTCACACAACGCTTCTAGCACCAGAACTACATAGAACTTGCACTGAGAAATCTCGACAGTGGATATTCTACTCAGTATTTTTGAAAATACATAGGTATAGATCAAGATAAATCTTCGTACTTGTGCTTTCAACTTGATATTATTTTTCCTAGGTGGAATTCGAACTAACAAACCTTAGGAGCGAGTGTAGGTATATACCTCCGCGACGTATCGTTCGCTTTGTATATTTTTAAAGTGGGCATTAAGATGTTTCTAAAAAATATCTTATTTACGCAATTTTAGAGACATATTTTCTAACGTATCGAACTATTTAGTAGAAATAACTAAACGTTACGACAGCGTCCCGTCACCGTCCCGCTAAGCCAGCGGTGTGACCAGACCTTTGCCATCCAGTTTGCAGTTCACATTCATGGTCGAGACGGTCGTCTAGTGTTAGATTGGATTTGGTAAAGCTATAAAAACGGTTTTCCTCATGAGTAAATTTTCGAGTATGCTTCTGATTATATGGTAGGTATTTGATTTTGCTGAGTTCTGGTGAAATTTTAGGGGATCGCTTTAGCGGAATTGTGAGTAATAAGATTTTAAGTTTCTGTAATGAAGCTTTTTCAACAAGTGTTAGTGTATTAACTTTTATTAACTAACAGTAATTAGCAATTAAAAAATGTTTTACTAACATTATTGGGTCTTCCTGAAATAACAAAAAAATATTATTAGTAAGACACATTTGGGTCTTCAAGATTTTATATAACAGGTTTTTTTTGTGTTATGTAAGAAAGTTTTAAGGACTCAACCATTTTATATTACTCGTATTATTCTGTTCGTTTGTCTGTTAAATTGATTTAAACTTGTTTCTTACATAAATAACTTAACAGTTTCTTACAAATGTGTCGACTTGTTATTAAACGACTTTACTCAAAGAAAATCATTCAAAAAAAGCGTACTAAGGAGCAGTATATATCTTAGTCGTAACATTATTAATCTGTTGATATTCTGTTTTTTATACAAATGTTGTATGCCTTATGTAAATGGGAATCCATAATGTTATCGAAATGCCTTTCAATTATTTTCATTACCCATACAATGATGCAGAACTTTTTGTACAATATTTAAAAAATCGTAGAATTATGTTACATCGCAATTTCATTTCCTCGAATTTTAATTATCTATGAACACAGTGATCGTTATTTCATTTCACGTATTATACAATTTATTGAAATAATGTTATATTCAACTTTTGGTACCCAGATTTTTGATTCATCGTAGCTTCCAAAATTATTAAAACATTTTTACTTCAATAATTATTGTCCGTCGCAAAATAAGATTTCATGCAATCAATTACTTCTGTGCGTTTAACAAAAATTTTGTGTAACAAAAAAATTGGTATGTAAGTCGACTCAACTTACCTCCACTCCACGTATCTGCCCTACCCCCACTAGGCGCGTGGGTCCACCGGAGCTGTGACAAAACCATGCCTGCTGCATGCTGCATATTTGCTTGCATGCTGCATGTTTGCTTGCATGCTGCATGTTTGCTTGCATACTGCATGTTTGCTTGAATGATGCATGCTTGCGTGCGTATTGCATAGTTGATTAAAAAAATAAATATATCAGGAATAGAACGGACCGCAACGCAATTTATCGCCAGCAGGCGCATCGTTCGATGAAACGTTACTGCGATAAAAAGTTGTTATGTGAAATAGTATAATGAGTTCTGATACAGATTGCAACATGTTTTTACGAATAGTTTATTGATAGACTTAATACTTTTATTTATTTATTTCCCAACTTAAATCTATTTTTACAGGTTATTGGCCCAATACAATAGACAAGATATAAGTATGAATAATGAATTTTTTTATTCACTATAATACAAACAAAAGAGCGTAAATTTCGTGAATTCGCCCAGAGAACATTGAAATATATCTAACTGCTCAGATATGTTGTTGAGGGGGTGAAGCGACCGCGTTTATGACATGTAAGTTCGATATACCGTATTTCAGGTTACCAAAACAACTTTAAAATTAAGTACTCGATAAAACTAGCTTGACATCGATTGACGTGGTGAAAAATGATAGCAAATGATAATTATTAGGCTACTTACGCTAAAGTAATCAAAAAACTTATGATTTACCATTTTGTGCAATATTACCGGCCATCCGCGACTATGTCCGCGTGATTTACGTAGTAAAATGCTGTGTACTTGTGACCCGCTGGCTACTTGCCGAATGGGTCTCCTGGGGCGTGAACTCTGCTTTACTTCCGTGATCGTTTCCGACCAACTATCACCAGCTCTTCCAACCAATAGAATTACGTTATTTTGACGTTATGTTGCGCTCTAGCGTAATTTTACTAAATTGTACATGAAAAAGTTTGTCAGTATGGCTGTATCGTTGCTGGTTACTCTTTCACGCAAAGAGTAATAATTAAAATTGAAATTGAATATAATACAGGTAGTTTATAGCCTGTATTGATTTATTTGACGACCGGTAAGGCGTGGAGGCGAGTATATCTGCGCTCCACTCCTGAGGTCGTGGGTTCAATTTCAACACAGGACAAATGTTTGTGTGCATAAACATGAACATTTGCTCTGGTCTGGGTGTTGTCCTATGTATATTAAGTATTTATTGACGTATGTTGGTGTAATTGTCAGAAAACATTTATTTATGTTATTAATAAAACTCTTTTTATAATTTGAAAAATGACGAGATGAGTTTTTTGAGGCATTTTTCTCAATCTCGTTGCCTTATGAAAGCCTCGTTAGAGTCACCGACAGACTGGCTGACTGACGGAAAAACCACAACAGACAGATACACTGACAAACCTTGACAACCTCTGACAAAGAATCCATTTGCTTTTATTTCATGATTATGGTACCGCTCATATCTCTTTCACTAAAGTTGTTAAAAAAATAAATTATCAAATTTTTATTTTATGTGTAAATATTTGACGAATCTAAATGATCCTGTTGATCCTAAAGACAATAAAATTTATGTTATTTAATTTTATCCCGGTATTCCCACGGTAAAGAGGACTTTGTTGCGATTAATTGCAATAAATAAAAAAATAGCTATAGAATATAAAACATAACATAGCCTGTCTCATCTCAGTTTTACTGGAAAACAGTCCTAATATCACCCTCTAATTGCGACAATCTATCGGTGTGAATTGTGTGAAATCAACTAGATTCCCTCTCGTCTGCCGCCAGCCAGCCGTGCTGCCCTCGGCCTGTCTCCGCCGGTGCCAATATGGTTATATCGAAATGAGTGAGGTAAATTAAACAAAAAATACGTTTAAATCTATCTAGGGGCTAATAAATAACATAAATAAATATTCTCTTACAATTCAATTATTTAGTTCCAAGATAAGTATCACTAAGAACTTGTGTTATGGATACTAAAGAACGGATAAACATACTGAAACATTTTTTATTGTAAATACATACTTAATATACATAGGAAAATACCCAGACCAAAACAAATATTCAGCTTATCAACTGACAGTGAAATTTTTGACGTAAAGGATGATATGCATGATTTAAAAAAATATATTTTCTTAACAACATGGTTCTTATTACCTTGCTGTAACACTGTCTTTGACTAGTACGGGGGGTAAAGAATCTAAAACTAGTAAACAAACAGTCATTTTGAAATTATTACTACGCCACAATGATTGTCGTTTATACTTAATCCGAACACAAAATTTTATTGAAATATTTTTTTGTGTTATAATATTAGTTTTAAAGCGATTGGTATTTACGTGAGTGTATGATGGTTTTAATACTAGTTGTATAAGTGTCCTTTGTTATTATACAAGCAAAGTGTACAATATATGGTATAATGGTATGCCTACTAAACGTTTTTACTTTTTATTTATAGGAACTATCTAAACTAAAATAAATATCCATGCTCATTTTAAATAACTGGGGACTTGGATGGATATCTAACCCAGGACATACATACATTCACGCTTGTTTCCTCGAAGGGATAGCAGAGGCATATTATACGCCCACACACTTGCAGTAGAGGTTGGCTTGGGGTCCTTAGGTCTTAGTAGGAACCCCCCGCTGGTCTCCACCTTGTCTTGGTGGGGGGCTGAGTACCTCCCGGTAGGGCGCAGAGGGCGCTAGGGAAAAGGTAACACCCAGAGATAGGCGACTCTGGGTGCCCTTATTACTGACTACCGGGGGGGAAACTAAGAGGGACCTGTGGAGGGCGCTGAGGGCGGTCGGCCCGTTTAGCAGCGCCAGAAGGGTCTTAGGCATCGAGGGCAAGGGGCCCCTGCTGTCTAACCATGGACTCTCCAGGAAGTCGGCCACACACGCTATGGTCGCACTGGGAAGTACGTCCACTAAGCCTCTCTGAGGAGGTCCTACCGGTTTTGGTCCGGTGGACGTTGGCCGCAGGCGGGGTGTCAGAGCTGCAACCCAGGTACTAGCCCCCGCCTTTTTCTCAACAAGCGGCGGGCGTCGTCAAAAGATTTTTAGTGTGTATTACTGCTAGCATTCGCGTCTGCCGGTGGTGAGTTCCACACCTCCTTTCAGTCTCTTTTGGCCGGAAGGCACTGCGTAAACGCATTTTGCTACCGACGTAAAAGAAAAAAAAAGAAGAAAGGTCTTGGTACGATCTCTGTACCCTGGAATATTCACTTATCATGTAATAACTATCTAGTCTGATAACTTGTAATAAATATTTCAAAAATCAAGGCGGTAGCGGTAGTAGGCGATCTAATATATATGTATTATATTGACTTACCTTGAGTATAGTGCATACTATTACACAGCCGCCATCATCCAATATTCACTTAAAACACTATTATCAACACTAACCTGAAACAAACAAAAATATATTTATTTTTTAAATAAACACACATACATACATTCACGCCTGATTCCCCAATGGGGTAGGCAGAGGCATATTATACGCCCACACTTCGCCAATTATATAGTTGGTCCCACGTAATAGGTGGCGAGCTTATTGCCGATTTTTTTTGAATAAACAAGGAAATATATGCCGTCTGTTACAGCGTGAACTACTTGCACTCCACTTTTGGGGTGGTAGGTTCGATTCCCAAACAGGAAAGAGTTTGTTGTACTCGAATAAGAATGTTTTGCCTTGGTCTGGGATTTTCCTATATATTTATTATAGCAATAAAATCAGCTACAGTAATTAGCTACTAAAAATACAGATAGCACTAAAGAGTTTCATAGCTTACATGCGAAGGGATTCTTTAGATACATACATATATACATACATACTCTCACGCCTGTTTCTCCGAAGGGGTAGGCAGAGGCATATTTTATGCCCGCACTGTGCCAATTGTAAAGTTAGTCCTACGTAATAGGTGGCGAGCCTATTGCCGCTTAATGGAAACTGTTATGTTTACCAGAGCCTCGTCCGTTGATCGGCAGGTGCACCACTTGCAGGTGAGGTTGTCTTGGACTTCTTAGGTATTAGTAGGATTCCTATACAACCTATTCTTTAGTTCAGCATCAAATGTTAAAGTCCTACCTCAGAGTTTTGCTTTTTTAAACACAAAAAAGACTTTTCCTAATTGGCTTAAATATACTCAATTATCTTCGATATATACTTCTCTCAGATACAGTCTCAAATGCTTCGTCTGTCGGTTCCTATGTACAATAAAATAATAATAAATAAATATTCTCTTACAATCACACCAATTATTTAGTACCGAGATAAGTATCACTAAGAACTTATGTTACGGATACTAAACAACGGATAAACATACTTAAATACTTTTTTTTTGTAAATACATACTTAATATACATAGGAAAACACCCAGACCAGAACAAATATTCATGTTCATGCACATAAAGATTTGTCCTGTGTTGGAATCTAACCCACGACCTCTAGAGTGAAGTGCAGGTATACTGACCTCCACGCCATATCGGTTGTCAAATGTATGCGTAGATCCTTAAAACTACGCAACGGATTTAAATTTGTTTTTAGTATGTAGAGTGATTCAAGAGGAAAGTTTTTATGTAGGTTATGCGGTCTACGTTGTTTTTTAAAAACAGTTAAATAGAACGTTTACAAACAACTGTCCTCATAACTTCCAAATATAAATTCTACCTTTAAAATTCTTTCAAAATGCACTCGGAACACTTTTATTTAAACTAAAAACGAAATTGTGTACTGAAGTGAAACATAATCGTTTAACCCAATTCCCGGAGTTGGCCAGGATGTTTATGGGAACAATTTAAACTTGCATTTAAACCTTATGGAATCGGCGCAAAGCTTGGGAATCCCGGTGAAAATATTAGGTCAGAATGGTCATTACTCGGTAAGCTTCGGTTTGTTGATGTTGCACTGCGAAAACATAGTGGTGGGACATCGAGGGTATGCCGATATCGATAACTTAACTTTTAATGGGAGATTTCAAACGTGATAGGTTTGATTTTGAGAATAAAACAGTTTTTTTGGTTTGCCATAGGATAGGATTTTTCAACTGTGAGAAGTATGGTATTTCTTAATACTCTTCTACCAAATTTTATAACTGTAATTGAATAAACATGCAAGTTTAATAAAACACCTAAACAAACTAAACATATACTCAATGGGTTACATATAGCTTAGTGACACTTTATTGGATAGGAAGATATATATAAATGTTGTTTATTTAAATGACGCAGCGAGAGGCTGTGGTTGATTGCCATTTTTTTCTGTTGTAACACCTCACACATTTTACAAATGTTTTAGAAACAAATAAAGCTTGTATTCTCGATTTTGAATTTGTATGTGGTCTTGAGATATGTATAAAATTGCGACGATTATTTAAGCTTTACTACGGTTCTATGGAGCACTAAAAATATATTTACCTCAGGGTATATCAATATTAGCAACGACTAGTTACATATATCTTAAAAGGTAAAACTAAGAGAAACGAATAAAAAATATAGTTACTTTAAAATATCAAGTTAAGAGAGCAATTAATTCTGGCAAAAGATCAATTTACGCATTAACATTATTAGTAAATGTTTTCAAAACAACTAAAGACACCGTATCAAAAATAAAACGAGTATTAAATTAATTTTAATGCGACGTTTAAATAAGCTGAAAACATTATAAGTTACACAACACAAATCACAATAAATACCCACCCATAAGAATACTTAAGAAATCTTTTCTAACACAGAAATAACTTCGGCCCCAATCTAAACTAAAATGGTAAACAATTAATCACACGCAAAACAAACAATACCCACGAACGTCCCCATTCCGCGTGTCACAAAACTTGTGACCCATTTTTTGCAACCCAAATACAACCAGTCTTTGGCTCGCGACTACAATCAGCGGGAAGAATGAATGCATCTACTGTAACTATTCTACTTATATTGTTAACATTGTAATTGATGAAGACGCTTGTAACTTTATTATGTAGAACTATAGAGCAAACAAAAAAGCCTTTTTAATTTTTACAAAATATACAAAATATATATTTAATGTCTGAAAAAAAAAATATAACTAATAACTTGACAGTATCGATGTATTTAATTTTAACTTTATTTATACCATGTATTCTTTAATATACCATATCTTATTCAAATATAAGTCAATGTTCTGCATATAATTGACATATTCTTTAAGCCCTTGTTATAAATATTAGTCTGTTGTAAATTGGCGACGACATAATTTCATTTCTTTTACTTAGATCATGATACAATCTATCATGGGCTAACGAAAACCGTAAATTATGCATACGTTCACGCTGTTTTCCCGGAGGGGTAGGCAGAGGCATATTATACGCCCACACTTCGCCAAAATATAGTTAGTCCCACGTAATAGGTGGCGATCCTATTGCCGCTTGACGGGCCCTGTTATGTTTGTCAGAGCTTCGTTCGGTATCGGCAGGTGCACCACTTGCAGGTGAGGTTGGCTTGGGCTCTTTAGGTCTTCCTCCCGTAGGTCCCTATATCAACTTGAATTAATATTCCTGTCATATATTATTTGAAGCTAGTTTGAAATTTGTAAGCATTATTCAAATATAGAAACTAATAATTATTTCACACCTTTTACAGAAAAACTAAAACGTTGTCGAATAGAAGCAATAGTTACCCAATTCTCCACTCCAGTTCCGTCTAAATTTCAGTGCACGGACTATCATGTCTATAAACAGAAGATACTGGCTCGTAGAATTTGCCATTCAAATGCTGGCACGCACACACACAAACAGGTGTGCACGAGCCAAGTGGAACGCATAAATATACGAGAACACAAAGTTATCGATGCCGCTAAGCCGCTTTTATTGACTATCAGGCACAACACTACAGAAAAGACTTAACCGCAACGAATGCTACGCAATTATGAAGCATGTAACATTAAGTTACGACTACAATTTGAACAGTGGATTTGTCAACGATATTTAGCGAGGCCTGCATCAAGTTTGGTTTTGCAATAATGACACCATGACAGGCTGTGCGCTGTGTGCATTTTGTATCGATAATCGATAAAGTGCTATCGAGCTTGAATACAAACTGCTCTTAAGTGTTGGGTTACGTGGTTTGATGATTTATAAAAGACATCTAATTATAATAGAATGTGATGAACTAATATCTTTAAAAAGACTTGACCGTGCATAGAAAGTACGGTTTAAGTGTCTAATGAGGAGTCTTGAGGGCTTATCTTTGCAGGGAAAGATAGGTTAGTTATTTAAAAAAAGCCATTGGAGTCTATTACAGGAAATTTCCTGTCACCTACTTGGCACCATTTGCGGAGAAGAAAAGAGAGGTTAGGTCGATAGGCTTGGCCACTACCGTCTTAGATTTCAAACCAGAACACTGTTGCTGAAGAAGCTACTATCTAGCCAGATGAAATAAGATATAATATTGTTTTTTTTAATTTGCATGTTTATTTACACATACATAAAAAGTTAAATAAACTAGAACGTTTAATAACGCTGGTTATCTGATAAATAAAAAGAAAAATAATTAGGTCACAACGCTTATCTTAAGATTAATTCATATCATAATTTCTGCGATTTAAAAAAATGTCTACTTATTCCTCGTAATTAATAAAAGTGCCCGAAAGGAATAAAAACGTAAGCGCTAAATTAAATATTTTCAGCAGTACTGCTTTTACTCGCAAAGGTGGATCGTCGGCTAGAAGAGCAGTGCAAACTCAAACAGCAAGCGAAGAAAACGTTGTCTAAATAAAACTCGTGAATTTTAATTTCCACTATTCAGTGTTTTGAATAATTTATATACCTAGAAAATAATTAGAGATAATTAAGTAAATGTCTAATCAGTAACTCAATCACAGTTCTAACATTATAATATATTATTTACTAACGTTCTATGTAAATAAATAAATGACTATCGATTTATGAGAACTATACTGTTTTTTTTAGTTAATGAAATGACGAGAACTTAAACAGTTAGTTGCAATTAAAAAACAATGTAGACAATATTTTTATTTTTTTGGTTATATGTGCACAATTGTGTTTTATTACACATTTAAAATAAAACACATATCTAAAAAACTTATTAAATACTTCAGTGACTGTTTCTTTTTTATCTATAGAAACACCTGATATTTAAGTTTTCCCAAAACCTTGTACCAATAAATAAAATTCAAAACCTCAGAAAAGGCTAGAATTTTCACTACATTTTTAAGAAAATGGTTTCAAAATATCAGAAAAGCGAAAGCAGTATAGTTAAGGTAAATGGTTGAAACCGCTATTTTAAAATTGTAATTAGCTTCATAATCTGTATTTCTTTTTAATTAAACCATAATGTCCTTATTAAACAAAATGATACTCAAAAATCCAATCCCAAGACGTTCAGAGAAACAATGAGCGTGCCGACGATCATTCATACAAATCACCCCTTTAGGAATACGTCTGACGCTGGTTTTGTCTCCGTCTTCTAATAAAGCTATAACTTTGGCTTAACATGGATGTATTATAATCTGCCTCGGTGTGGGATTCTAAAGCTTGTATGTTGCATTATTAGCTACCGTGAAATGAGAATCCTAATTATGCTTCGCTAAGGTAAGTCTGATTATAATAAGAAAGTATTTATTCTGTAACTTTTATTATTAAAAAAAGGTTAAAGTATATTTTTAGGAATAAAACCTGGGTTTGAAAACCAAGACCTGAGAAGCTCAAGCCACCAATCAACGGACGAGGCTCTGGCAAACATAATAGTGCCCGGAAAGCGGCAATAGGCTCGCGACCTATTACGTGGGACCAACAATACAAATGGCAAAGTGTTGGTTTATAGTATGCTTCTGCCTACCCCTTCGGGGGAAACAGGATTGATATTATGTATTTATGTATGTATCAAAAACTAAACAAGTCTAACACCTATTTGGATGGATGAATGGCCTTCTCCCGCTGTGGGTGGAGCGGGAGGGTGTGTCAGACTTCTACTGACTAAAAACCATCCATGTTCCTTCTTTTGAACCTGCTACGTACCGAGGCCGCAGTAACCCTTGCGAATGTCCCGCAACCCCGGCAACAATATTAACACCTAGATCCGCCATTTAACACTGGGTCAGCATGTTGTCGCAACCCCTATTAACCCTTCTATATGTATGACATTATGAGTTATGCATTTGTTAGTTCACACGCCATAGTTCTTTATTTTCCTCATGCCTCAGATAAAGATAAGTAATAAATATTTCTGACACTTAATACAATTATTTAGTTCCAAGATAAGTATCATTAAGAACTTGTGTTATGGGTACTAAAGAACGGATAAACATATATAAATCCTTTTTTTTGTAAAAAACATACTTATGATACATAGGAAAACACCCAGACCAGAACAAATATTCATATTTATACACACAAAGATTTGTCCTGTGTGGGAATCGAATCAGAGGTCGTTCTGGAGTGGAGTACGGGTATACTCACCACCACGCCATATCGGTCGTATTACAATGTTTTAAATATTCCTACTACAACATGAATCCCGAAAATATTTGTTTGATAATTGCTATTTCCAAAACGTAATATATAGGAAGCTACCGTAAAATAGGAATTTTATCCTTACACATCACCTTACAGTTTATTTTACAAACTAGAAAAGATCGAGAAACAAAGCCTAGTTTAAGTGGTCGACGGTTACCACAGGCTAGATAAAGGGGTTGGTTCACTTACATTTAACCAAAACAGTTTTGACATTTATTAATTTATAATCAACGTTTCATGTATTACATATTGCAACAACATTTATATCGTTAAAATTTATTTTTACAAATAGTCGTTTAGCAAAATATTGTCTAAAATTATTGCGTTATATTTTATCAGAATTAAATTATCTGTTTATTTAAAAGCTTATGATATAAACAATAGGTCACAGAAAGTAAGTAAGTATTTATGAATTAGTTATTTAAATAATAGGCTAAAAACTTTTAACTCCACAAGTTGGTTTATATAATTTAGAAAAAATTAAGCCCAAAATGGTTTACTTGATATTTAATGCTGTATAATTATAAATAATATTTTCGCCAATCATTGCAAGTATATTTTATAATAATCTTTAATTATTTTACCGTATACCGTCTGAACAAAAAAAAACTGTTTGTCACTCCGGGAGTGCAGACAGAAGTAAAAATTTAACAATTGCGTGTGTTCATCAGATTTTATACGAAAAGGCGCGGAAAAAAATTACTTATTTAATCGACTTGAAATGTCAATGTCAGTGACGCGAGTTCATTGGTTCTTAACCATCTCAAAATATTTCAAGCGCTTCAAAAAGTTTGTACTTAAAATTTTGGTAAAATAGTTTTTGATGAATCGACAGTACCCCGAAATAAAAACCACCGCCATTGAGGGATAAGTGACAGCGACACTTGACTGTAATGATGATGGAAACTGCGATAGCCTAGACTCACCCACAGACTAAGTAGCCTGTTCATTGAACGCAGGTTTAACCCTTTAACTGGCTGAGCCGGTTCAATTTTATATTTCTTTTAGACTTTTTACTTTATTATTAATAGTGTGAAGGTTCTTTTGTTTTATGTGACTCTAAATTACCAAATCAATTTATTTTTGTTTTGTATCCTTTATGTATGTTTATCCGTTTTTAGTATCCATAACACAAGTTCTTAATGATTTGACGACCGATATGGCGTGGAGGTCAGTATACCTGCACTTCACTCCAGAGGTTGTGGGTTCGATTCTCACACAGAACAAATCCTTGTGTGTTATAAATATGAATATTTGTTCTGGTCTGGGTATTCTTCTATGTATATTAAGTATGTATTTACAAAAAAAAAAGTATTTATGTATGTTTATCCGTTATTTAGTATCCATAACACAAGTTCTTAATGATACTTATCTCGGAACTAAATAATTGGTGTAAGTGTCAGAAATATGTATTATTATATGTATGTATTTAATGATACTATTTACTATATACTAATTTATGCATGTGTCTATGAGAAAATTATTGTACATTATTATTATTCTACCACCACATAAGCATTAGGAACCAATTAGTTTATTTCTGTAAGCTTATTGAAAACGAGTATAATAAGGATTAGAACGGATTAAAACAAGTCGGCCGTAAATGCGAATGTTGAAGTAAAAGAAAGTGCGGACAAAAGGAATGATTCGCTCCGTGGAAGCCTCGCAAGCGTTTGACACGGGTAATGACAAGAATTTACTAACAATTCTATAGCTGAATGTGGTGCAGATAGAACCGAGCTGGAAGAGACGCTCTCGATATCACATAAAGATAATCATATTTATTTGCAAATACAGGTGATACAGGGGTGTTCACAACATACATAACATTTGCGCTATTCCATATTTAGCCTCGTAAAATAAACAATGACCATGCTTTATCATAACTGATTAATCATTACATTACATTACATTACACTGACATGAAAAATAATAACATTTTCTTATATTTATTATTCATAAAATCTGCTAGACATAAATTACACATTTTTATCAATCACAAAATCCTTGATATTGTAATAAGCTTTTTTGAGTAATAATTTTTTTAATTTGCGTCGAAAAATATGTTAAAACTATTTATTTGTAAAATCTCCAATGGTATTTTATTATATACTTGTAGGGCCAAAGTACACTCTTGTTCATTAACCATGTCCTGCTGATGATAGCTAAGTGATAACAAAAAACTTGATTAAATTATAGTAATTTGTATTTAAAAACTATTATTATAATGGGATTATTTATTTGTCGTATCAGCCATATAAAATCCATTGCTAAATATTAGCCTCCCCAATAGATGATTATATAGGAAGTATTTTCCCATAATCACCACGCTGAACAGGCGGGTTCAAGCCAGTACGCAGGATGACGCTGCTGCCCATCATCCGGTAGGATTTTTTTGTCGACTCTTACGACTCCCCGTGAGAAGTGAGGGGTGACACTATTCTAGGCCGATACCATACGGATTATCTGTTACTGAAATATTTATTATCATTACTCTAGCATTATTAGGACCCCTAGGGCGTAGGATATTCTCACTGACCTAACCAGATTTGATGAACTTTAGGTATTACTCGGAGCGACTGCCGATTTGACCTCCGCAGAGTGCAGAATGTTAGAAGTCGCTCATAACGACTGCCATAGATGTTCATGACAGCCAGGACCTCACCTGCAAATGGTGCACCTCCCGACAAACGGACGGGACTCTGGTGAACATAAAAGTTCCCGGTTAGCGGTAACAGGCTTGCCACCTATTACGTGGGACCATCAATATAACTGGTGATATGTGGACGTATAATATGCCTCTGCCTACCCCTTCGGGGAAACAGGAGTGATATTATGTATGTATATATAAACCATTGACTAGCAAAGAGTTAAGGATTCTACGAAAAGCGAGTAAGAATCTTTAAGTTCTATCTTGCGTCAGTCTATTTAGATAGGTATGTTTATTTTATTTAAAAAAATATATATTTTCATGTACGTGCGATAAACCTTATCAATGCGCAGCGGCCCGTTCCAGCAACGCTGCAAGCCACTGTGGTTGAAGAAAAAAACCAAACTTGGCAACCATTTTCATAACAAACCATTAGACAGAAGCAGATATTACCGAAATATGATTCCAGATTCTGTTTTGTTTGTAGTCATAATCTTGGCTTTTTATTCAGATGGAAAATTATAAAACGACCGTCTCCTGCATTGGGTGTAACGGAAGGGTGTGTAAGAGTTTTTCTTTTTACGTCAGTAATGCGTTTAAAGGGGGACCAAAAGGGGGTTTGGGACTCACCACCGGCAGACGCGACGGCCAGCAGTAAAAGCCACTAAAAATCTTCCGACGACGCCCGCTGCCCTCCTGGCCCGCCCGCTGCGCCCTCTATAGACTCTTAGTTTCCCCCCCGATAGTCAGTACTAAGGGTACCAGAGTCGCCAACCTCTGGGTGTTACCTTTTCCCGGCCTCCGAGAGGTACTTAGCCTCCCCACCACGGTGGAGACCAGTCGGGGGGGGGTGTTAAAGTTATGCTAACTAAAAACCATTCATGTTCTTTCTTGAGCTTGCTATGCCTCAGAACAGTCGGACAAATATTTGTGTCCACTAATTAGCTGTTTAGGTATTTTTGTGTACCTATAAGAGACGGCTGTTAGGGCAGAAATTTTCTGAAATGAACACTCTTTTACAGGAAATGCAGCGAGAGATGTCTTCCTATAAGATGAACAGATGACCTGATATCGCGAGGTCGCAGAATCACGCTGGATGCATACTGCCGGATGGGGAAGGCCTATGTTCAGCAGTGGATGACTTTGAGCTGATGATAATGCCCATTATATCCTATCCTACCCATTCTCGGTTGTCCTAGACTAAAACTTAGAGCCCAGAGTCTACTCACTGGTAAACCAGATTTAGCTGAATTTCCTTCCTTCTGACCTCCGCAACCCAATTTGAAATATAATTCTGTGATTCAACCAGCTGTCGGGATATTTAAAGGCACTGACTTCCTAAAGACTACTACCATAGGCGTTCATGACTGCGGGAACCAAAGGTGTAACGTGCTTTCCTAAGAAGGTATCAGACGATAGAACTCAGGGTTAGAACCCGAGACCCTCTAAATTTAAACTCAATGGGTCTTGCGACTTGGCTATCGTCGCTCCAATGATGATGGTGATGATGATGTCGCCAGATGATGATTTCATTATCCTTTTTTTGAATAAGTTGTAACAGAGAAGTCACATCCAGTAGCTATACGACTAACGCTATAGATAGAGATGAAATAAAAGTGGCGCGAAGGCGTCTGGCGCGGGCTTACTGAGGGGCTTCGGCGACGCGGCTAATTGTGCCGCCATTGTTCCGCGTTTCTGTCTGTATGTCCATGTGTTGAGTAGCGTGTGCGTGACGAATGTACTTTTATTGAACTTGACTTTTGTTTTTGTGGACTAAGAAAAACAGGAACAAGAGCTGAGAGGGGTTGTGAGTAATTATTACACTTGTGAGTAATCTGTCTGCTATCATCACAGCCGATAAAGAAAAAAGGCAAGGAATTAATAAATTGCGCAACTGAGTGATTTATCAATCGTATAGGCTACTTAACTAAAACTAGGTAAATAGGAATCCTACCAAGATCTGAGGAGCCCAAGAAAACCTCACCTGCAAGTGGTGCACCTGTCGATCAACGGACGAGGCTCTGGCAAACACTACAGTTCCTGATAAGCGGCAATAGACTATCGACACTTAATACGTGAGTTCAACAGTATTATTTGCGAAGTGTGGGCGCATTATATGACTCTGCCTACTAGCATTCTCTCGGTCACCCTAGATTTAAAACTAGGATCCAGTGTAACCAGATTTGACTGTATTTCAGTTATTACTTGTAGCGACTGCCGGATGACCTCTACATCATCATCTCAGCCCATTAACGTCCCACAACTAAGCACGAGTCTCCTCTCACATATCGAGGTGTGAGGGTATTGGGTCATACTCCACTACGCTGACCCAGTGCGGATTGGCGGAGGCAGGTGTATGGCGTCCTGCTGTTAGAATTTCAATACGCCCATTAGGCCTCTAACATGGCTTAACGACTGCCACATTTAGTGCGAACCGGGACCAACGGCTTAACGTGCCTTCCGAAGTACGGAAGCGCTCGATATCAAATGCCACACACATGGTCACCTATCCACGGACTGACCTCTGTAAACTCTGCTGTACTTCGGTGATCGTTTCCGACCACCGAGCACCGCAGAGCTTCGAGCGCTTCTCGAGGATGACCCTTTGATCCTTACGTTCTTTGAGGATGACCTCTACAACCCAGGGAAAAACGTGGATCTCACCACTGGGCTATCGACGCTTGATGTTTAATTCACGGATATCGATAATCTGGACGTCCTCTAGACAAAGGTTTTTGAAAATAAGGTCCGTAAAAATGAAAAGACAAAAAATATTAGTACCAAATGCATATTTTAGATATTTAGCTACGATATTAGTTGATATAATTAGATGATTAACGTACTTTCTATGTCACTAAAATGATTTAAAATGATTTTTTTCCTTAATTGTTTTATATCTCGTTCGATGTTCGTCTTGTACGTGCAGAAAATATAAATATTAGTAAAATCTGAAAACAAGGTGTTAAGCAGGTTATGTTTACAAAGCTTCGAATTATTATTTTATTAATATTATTATTTATTATGAGAGTAATAGAAACCAGATGCATTATACTAACAAACTTTAAGCAATACAAATGTCTTAACATTTAGTAGGACACATTTCTCGTATAGAAATTCCTTGCTCATAAATTTATTCCAGTATACCGATAGTGTTTTAAGGTAGCGCCGGGTAGTGGGTACTGTAACGGATCTCAAAATGCTCATGCAACAAATGTTGACGACAATTCTTTCTCACGGCATCCAAAGAGCTTCAGTCGTCTTATGCATTGCCTGTGGTATAATTGATAGAAGAGAGCGTAATGTTCTCATAATAGTAATATATACGTTTATTTTTTATGACGGGTAAATTAAGTAAGTAAGTTTTCTTCAGCAAAATATTACGTTTAGTTTGTTTTTAATTTTATTACTGCCACCTGGCCAAAGGGGGGGGCTGAGAGGGGAAAGTGGGGCTCACTGCCGGCAAACCCGACCCAACCCACTAAAAAACTTCCGACAAAGCCCTACGATTGTTGAATAAGGCGAGGGGCCAGTGCCTAGGTTGCAGTGCTCCCTCTACCTCCTTGTGCGACCATGGCGTGTTATTGACTTCTGGGAGCGTCTAAAGTTAGACAGTAGGAACCCCCTGCCCCCGCCGCCTAGGACTCTTCTGTCGCTACTTGACGGAGGGAGAGTGAACTCCGCTCCCTCTCCCGCTTCTTCTGCTTCATCACCACCACACATAAGGAGACCATCGGCAAAGACAAAGACAAAGACTTTTTACATGAAATATGGTACATAAGTGGCTCCCACGGTATCTCCCGTAAACGGACCCGTGCCAGCAAGCACCACCGCCAGCACTAACTTAGCTTGACTAACATAAATCTAACTCTAACCAAACCAATATGGATGGCCATGAATAAAATTTGGCATTGTTGAAGTTGTGTGATTGTTTCATTGATGTTCCTTCTTGAGCCCTTTATAGGCCGGGGACTATAATGCGCAACTTCTGCGATTACTTCTGCAACACCGGCGGAGTTGAAATCGGAGGAGCTTAATCGCATACTCTTGTTGTCAACTCAAAGTACTTACCCAATGTAAATGTTGCTAGTTTTTCTATCTCCATTGGCTTAATGTAATAAACAATAGGTATAATATAATATAAATAATATGGAGAAATGTATATGCACAACTGGAACATTAAACGTTAAAGCCGCAAAGTTGTCTAATATCTTCCATATTAGTTGAAAAACGCTTCATGGCATGCCTTAGTTCCTTCCCCAAAGTACCTCAAGTTAAAGTTGCTATTTTTCCTCTATTCAAGGCTTAACACTTAAATTATTCTGAGTAGAAATGTCTAAAAGTTGTCCAGTTTCATACATATTAGTTGCAAATCGCTTCAGCGCCTGCCCTAGTGCCTTCCCACAGTACCTCAAGAAAGAGTTATTGTATTTCCTATCTATAAAAGCTTTTATCATACTAAATTAAAATATGGAAAAGTTGTAAAGTTGTATCCATATTAGTTGAAAACCGCTTCATCGCATGACCTAGTTCCTTCCCCAAAGTACCTCAAGTAAAAGTTGCTATTTTTCCCATCTTAAAGGCTTCTAATATCGCAGTTCCCCGCCTCAGGCCCGTTGTCATTTGTCTGCTACTGCTCCGTAGGCAAACTTCGTCTCACTGTTTGAAAGCACTACATTATATCCGTCCCTCTTTATCGTCTATGTGTAACGGTAATGATGTGCGTTTTTATCGATATTTTTTGCGTGTACCTCAGTATAAATTTTTAAAATCTTCAATTTTTTCTGTGGCTAATATAGTAAGGAACAATGTAAATAGGCATTAAGTAACAAGTATCCTCTGTCAAGTTATAAAATATTTAAAAAATAATGCGATATTGAAAATTAAGCTTTGAGCTACGGCTATCCCGAAATAAATAAAATAGCTACAAATAATTATCTGCCTCCTGAAAGCCGCCCGCTACCTAGCAGATGAAATATACTTATTCAGAAAATTTTAGTTCCCAGTTTTCCATCCTTTTAGTTGTTTATGGTAGAGGCTTTTGTTCAGCAGTGTACTTACGTCGGTTGATGATGACTCAAAGAATACAACGCAAATGAAAACAAGTCGACATCATAATTAAATATAAATTTATCTAGAAAATACCCTGCTCCAAGTTACTATTGTATTATTACTTGGTGTATCATTGTAAGCGGAAATAGGCTCGCCACCTATTTATTTATTCAATATTATAATACCTACCCCTTCGGCAAAACGTGCATGAATGTATGTATCACTATATGAATATTAAATGTTTTTGGTAGTATAGTTCTTTTAAGTATTTTTTTGAATATTTCTATCGATATGATAGTCGCATCACTACAAGTAGCAAGTCTCGGCACTTCCTTACAGCTCGGATTTCTTTTTAATACCACACATTTAAACTCCTTACGGAACGGCCGCATGTGCTCAACAAACTTCAACATCCCGCCACCTACTTATGTTTAAGTTTTCTAATGTCTTCGCTTCATTTTGAATACATTTTTTCAAACGTACATAGAATTTTGTTGTTTACTTTTTTTAAGGCATGTAGTTAAACACGTAGGCAGACGTACCTACCTGTGTAATTTTCTTTGTTTTTATGTGTAATCTTTATTATGGTGTATAATATAGAGTAAATTATTATTATTTTTAAAGCTGATGTAAAAGAACATATAGTGACAAGAATTAAAAAAGGTATGCTTAGATAGCTTGGTCATGCTGAGAGGATGAATGAAAGTAGACTAACGAACGTGATTTATGATGGCCAAGTGGTTGGAAGTGTTGGGAAGGAAAGACCACGTAAGACCTTCCATGACCAAAATTCAAAAAAATTTGAAGAAAGTACCCTAAACCGACGGGCGTGTATGTGGAGGTAAATGAGTGTCAATGAAGCTAAAAGAAATGCCAAGATCGTAGCAAGTGGAAGGATGTGATCTCTGCCTACCCCTACAGTTTAGAGGCGTGACATTATGTATTTATGTATGTATGTTAAACTTAACAATTCCAATGTTTTATTGACGTAGCAGAAGACGGTGGCGGGGTGTCGATGGATTAAAATCGATCGATGGAACCAATTGTAGAGGCCTATGTTCAACATAGAATTGGTAATAAATTTATTCATAATTATCCAAAGTATCGGTGTATGGGAATCCTACCAAGATCTAAAGATCCCAAGCCAACCTCACCTGCAAAGGTGCACCTGCCGATCAACGTACGAGGCTCCGGCGAACATAAAAGTACCCGGTAAGCGGCAATAGGCTCACCACCTTTTACGCGGGACCAAGAATACAACTGGTAAAATATGGGCGTATAATATGCCTCTGCCTACCCCTTCTGGAAAATAGGCGTGATATTATGTATGTATGTATGTCGTTGAATCAGTTGGAATTTACCGTCACAAATTATCAGTTGTGACGTCATAAGTTGTGCTAAAAAGTTTAATTTTGCATAAAAATAGTTATAGCGTTATTTATGAGCACTTCCACACTCCAAAGGCAAATCTGTATCGTTTTACTATGGTAATGAAAAAAAGTAAAAAATATTATTAGTACTAATATAATCCCAGCTTCTTAGAAAAACTAAACAACATCCAACAATTCTTCAAACCCTGAAAATAGTCCGTGCAATTTCTTTCACAGCCTAGCTTTTATAATTTTAATTCTAGCTCCCAGTGAGAGGTGTACCTCGACGTCGCGAGACCCTCCAGGGTACCCACAGGATGACATCTGAACATTTTCTTTAACGAATTAACGCGAGAATTCTTATCTTGCAAGTGAAAAATTACCAGCCTTAACCAAGACATGGAAAAAATACGGTTAAAAAGGTAACATATATTTTTAGGCCTCATAGTTGAAAGGCCGTAAAGGTCATATAATAATAAAGGATAGTAATAACATACAGACATACATACATCACGCCTGGTTCTCCGAAGGGGTAGGCAGAGGCATATTGTACGTTACATTTCACTGGGTAGGTGCACTACTTGCAGGTAAGGTTGGCTTGGGCCCCTTAGGTCTTGGTAGGATCCCTATACATTATAATAATAAGATCTTAGATATTTTACACAAGATAGCGATTTGCCATATTTAGTTTTCTTTAAAGGGATATTATTCTATCAAAAACTATATGGCTGATAAAAATGCTTGGGATTAAGCTGCCGTTTCATACATGCTATTTTAATATGAATGACTTAAAACATGAATATTGTTAATGTTATATTATATTGCATTATATAGCGTCACAGACAAATGAAGATTGTAACTAACCAATCGATAATTTAAAAGAGCATAGCCTGTGAGTTTCTTGCCAGTTCTTCTTACAGAGCGGTGGCTCGGAACTGGCACTTAGATTCACTTACACTTAAATATTTTTTGTTTTTTTAAATTGTTTGGTTGCAAGTGAATCTAAGCTTCGTGATTTTAGTATAATTATATTTTATTTGTTTTTGTTATTTTTTTATAATTTTGACGTTTTCAAGTACTATGTAATAGTTTATGAAATAAAAAGTATTTGATTTGATTTGATTTAGTTTTTCGAAGTGAAAATAATGGATTATGCGATAAATGTATCCCCAAATATAATATGAGAAAAAAGCCTGCTTAAGACAAAATTTAATATAAAAATAGTTATTTCGCAAAATAATCATGAACATTAAGAAAACGTGGGATTAGCCAAGTCATTAAAGTACTATATACAATTTTCTTAATCACTTCAAAAAAGTGTTGTTCTCCTTAAACACTTAATATTAAAAAAAATATAATAAATAAAGAATAATAAATCTTTTTACAACCACACCCATTGACGTAGTCAAAAGATTAGTATATTTTAGCTTGTGAGTTTTTTGCCAGTTCTCCTTTTTTTAGGTACACTTCATATTTATGTGCATTTTTTTAATGTGACACATGTTTTCAGTGTAATCATAGCACAATTTTTTTTTATATTTAATTTCGACGTTTTTAAGTACTATGTAATAGTTCATGAATTTTTTTTCGAGCTTTTAATAACTTGTGTAAAGGATACTAATAACAGATAAACATACATAATTATTTTTTTTCTTTATAAATACTTAATATACATAGAACACACTTAAATAAGCCTAGAAAACCTGAAAGTACACAAAGCAACGACTCTAAGCGGTAAATATAATTTCGCAAACGCAATCGAAGACGACCCGATACAATTTCGCCCCGCCTACCCCATACAATATTCAAGGGATAGCATTATGCACTGAGGACTGTAAGTAGAAAAATCAATATGACTTTTGTACTACCAAAGATTTTCTTACAGACATGTCATAAATATTTAAGGGCTCTTCGAATTTGGCGTATTTCTTTGGAAAAAGATGTTATTCCTATGTAATGTATGTTGTTTTATCATTACCAGATTATACCGGGTACAATGCCGTTGAGAAGCTTATTCTGAAAACAATGGAAGGTTTTCTATTATTAAATAATAGAATAGGTTTTATTTTTTTATTTTATTATATTTAGGACAACAAACAGTTACACAATATATAATATTACAAAAGGCTAAAACTAAATTTGGTTCATTGCGTAACCAGCGACGTTATCCACGACAGAATGTTAAACATATGAAACGAAACTTAGCTTCATCAATTATACACATATTGCTTAATCTAATAACAAATACAATAATATTTTATTCTCTAAATAATATTTTACCCTAACAATAATATTTGTGATAGAATTAGATTTATCTGTACATTTAAAAAATAAATAATAAATAAAGCCAGTAAAAAATAACATTGTGTACTTTATTCTACTGGTGCCAATGCTTGCAATATCTCCCGCTTAAACTTATGTGGAGAGAGTGCAAATATGTCAATGCCCTTTGTGTTGTCATTGAAAGAATTTACGATACGTGAGAGAGGTACGCGTTTACCTGCATTCGTATTCGAGCAATCAGTGATAAATAGGCTGTGCGGACGAGACTCTCTAATTCGTTGAGAAAAACTCGGTGTGCAGTATTTTATATTTCCTATCAAATCTATAGAATCAAAACCGCCGTGCAGGAGCTTATACAAAAATGAATAATCAAGAAATGACCTTCGGACCTTAAGAGAGTGCATAGAAAATTTGTTTAGAAGGTATTTGTATGACTTACGTGAGTGTAAACACTTATAGTGTGTTGCTTTAAGAAACTTGCGCTGAACCATTTCAATCTGATCACTATATTTATTATAAAAGGGGTTCCAAACGATTGAGGCATATTCCAACTGAGACCTAACCAATGTTTTATAAAGGTAAAGAAAGGTGGAGTGCTTCTTGAAGTTTGTGCAAGATCTCATTACGAAACCATAAAATTTAAAGGCTCTGTTAGTGATATAGTCAATATGAGTATCCAAATGCAACTTGTTGTCCAAAACTACACCAAGATCCCGCATAGTTGAGACCTTTACAAGTGGAGTGAAGTTAAAATTATAATCAAACGGCACAATGTTGACTTTTTTTGTAAAGGTAATAGATTTACATTTGGACAGGTTGAGAAGAAGGTTGTTAGCACCGCAGTACCTATATAGTCGGTCCAAATCTTCCTGAACCTTGAGACAGTCGTTAATGTCCTTGATCACACGAAATATTTTTAGATCATCAGCATATAAAAGAATTTTACAATGATGGAAGCAAACGTTTATGTCATTTATAAATAATATAAACAATAGAGGACCAAGAATAGAGCCCTGGGGCACGCCAGAAGTAACAGTTCTTGTATCAGAAGAAAAGCCATTGATGACAACCTTTTGAGTTCTATTTGTCACATAAGAGCGGAACCAGCGAAGAAGATTGCCGCGAATGCCATTAAAGGATATCTTTTGCAAAAGCAAAACATGGTCAATCCTGTCGAAGGCTTTCGAAAAATCAGTATATACTGCATCCACCTGCCTACGCTCATCCATGCTTTCAAATAAAAAATTTGTATAACATAAGAGATTACTAACTGTTGAGCGTTTCTTGACAAAGCCATGTTGTTCGGGTATAATTGATGAGTGTAAACTTGGATAAATACAGTTATGGACAAGTCGCTCCAGGACCTTAGACACTGTAGACAATAGAGAAATCGGCCGATAACTGGACACTGTTTGTCTTCCTCCGGTCTTATAGACTGGCAAGATGTTAGCGGTCTTCCACGCATTAGGGACAATACCCAGCCTAATGCTAAAGTTATAAAGAACCGTCAGTGGAATACTAATAGAAGAAGCGGAGTTTTTAAGAAAGAGAGGGGGTAAGCCATCGGGTCCAGATCCCTTCGTGACATCCAAGCTCCTCAGCTCTTTAAGAACCATTTCCTTTGTGAACGTAATGTCACATAAAGTATGAACACTCTGACTATCACCTAAGGAAGATAAGTCACTATGTTCCTTCAAGTTACTAGGCAAAAATACAGAGCTAAAAAAGTTAGAAAACACGTTACAGATGGCCCCAGGTTCATCAAACGAAGAGCCGTCACATATCATCTCATCTGGAATATCATTTCTATAATTACGCTTGTGTATGTAGCTCCAAAAAGTTCTTAAGTCTTTTTTTAAACCATCTTCAACGCTATCTATGTAGGAGTTAAAGCTTTTCTTACTTAGTGTTTTGAAACGCCGGCGATACATTGAAAATTGTTCATAATCGAGCTTATTGTTGTATTTTTTCCATTTCGCCCAATAATGACTTTTGTTTTTGTATATATGAATAAGTGGACGCGTGAACCATATTGGAAACTCCTCGGATTTAACTTGTTTTAAGGGAACATGTTTTTTTATTACATCATAAATAAGCTCATAGAACCGATTCACAGCCTCTTCCAACGACAAGGAAAGGAACTGTGCATCCCAGTTAACAGCGGATATGTCAGCGTTTATTTTACCATAATCTGCTTCAATAAATCTGTACCTAGCAATTCTGCAACGCTTCATACATTTAGACTGTAGGTTTAGGGCAAGCCTGGTGCAAAGCGGGGGGTGATGACTGTCAGGTTGCACAAGGGGGATTGTGGCTGGTTCACATATAAGTTCACTAGCTGAATTTGTAATAATTAAATCTAAAGTCCGACCTAAATCGTTTTTTAAACTGTTATATTGGCAGCCACTTGTTAACGATAACAAACTAATTAAGTTACGATCAATAACTCCCGAATGTTCCGTTAGTGCGGGCCTGGTTCCCAGAGTATCTTGATACCACTCAATACCAGGCAAATTGAAGTCACCAGCTATGAGAAAACCACCAACATCTGTACCCATAAGTGCGTGTTCGAGTGATTCAAATAAGGTGTCGTAGTTTGAGTCACTTTGATTGGGTGGTATATATAAACTTAAAATATAATAAAATTTAGAGGAGTCATCCGTGCGCAGCTTTAGCATAACATATTCAAAAAACGGGGGTACGGGGGCGGTGCCGCCGGACACGGCCAGCCGCAGCTCGCAACGCGCGGCGGACAGCTCGCGACGCAAGGCCACGAGCGTGCCGCCGCCATCCTGCTTTCCGGTCGCTACGCGATCCCTATCGCACCGGTGTACAATGTAACGGGAATCCATGAACTCATTGTCAGATATATTAGGAGTCAACCAGGTCTCAGTTAGAACAATTATATCATAACACTCAGATAAAACATTCATGTGTATTGTATTTAATTTTGTGCGCAACCCACGCAATTCTGGTAGTACACGGAAACTATGTTTGCCATTGAAGAACACAAAATGTGTAAATTATCTTAACTTGACTCGATTTAGAATATGTTTTCCCTTTGTGCAATACCGAGTGGGAGCGTTTTAACAACAAGTTATGTTTTATGAATTGAATTGAATTATAATAACAAAGTATAGGATGTAATATTGGTCTATGCAAAGTAATAAGGAATCTATAAGCGCACTCAAAAGTCCGACAGAAAAACAGATCGATGTTATAATTACGTAAAGAAGTTAGGCGGTGTATATTATCTCTTGCACAGCTTCTTAATTCATACACAGTTAGAGTTATCACAATGTACACGATTTGACTTACCATTAAAATATTGTAGTTTACACCTTGTTGTAGCACCATACAATACATACAGGAGGTTAGTCCACTGATAACGAATTTTGACAAACTTATACTAAGCGGAGAACCGCTGGCCACCACTAAAAAAACACACAATATAAATAATATACAAAAATAACACTGGATACTCGCAACAAAAAAAGGTCGCGAGAAAGACTGTGCCACACCAAAAGTACTTAAGAAAGCCACTAAATAACTAATGAAATTATGAAATTTAACAAAAGTCTTGATATTGAGATTTGGAGGGTAGATAGTCGGTTGGTATTTTAATAATAAAATGTTTAGCAGGTGCACAGAGCAACACAATATTAAGAGATATTGACGTATCAGTTCAACAGAAAATCGAATGAAAGCGAATAATAGATAACATATATACAAACAACAGTCAGAACTGAACGATTTAAAAAATAAAGTATTGAAATTTAACCAGAGCACAGTTGGACTTGATAGCAAATATTGGTGACGTTTCATTCTTGCGAGCAAGCACTGTTCCGTTTTTTGTCCAGACAAATTTGTAACCAAAACGCCTTGCCGATTCTCTGGCTTCACGAAATAAGATTTTATTCTTAAGAGTTAAGTGTTCATTTATATAAATCTTTTGTGAGTGCCCAGAAATCTTTAGTTGTTCCGACATGATGCATTTTGTCAATCTGGACGAGGCAATGAAATTGTCCCGGGCAATCTGCGTACTGAACTTTATCACTATATTTTTTGGACGGTTGCTTGTAGAGTTTGCTTGTGGAATGCGATGTATGGCGACAATGTCTTGACGGGATAAAGGACACTTAGCCAATAATCCAATGTTATTTATTATATCCAATAGATTTTCACCCTTTTTCTCGGGCAGGTTTCCTATCTCAGCATTGCAGCGTCGCGCCTGTTGTTCCATGACATCTATCTTGGCTTCCAGGCTAGCAACCAAGTGCCCTTGAGCAGACAGCATGTCAGCCTGCTTTTCTAGTACTCCCACACGTCGTTGAGTTCCTTCTAAGTCCTTTTTCAGGCAATCAAATTTGTCACTTATGAATTTAATAGACGTTTTCACATCTTCAAACTCATCCAGAATTTTAGACGCTTTTTCGTCTTGCTTGGTAAACCATTTCTCTAACATGGTAAGAATTGTTTCTTGAAAGGCCTGAAAATCTTTACGAAGTGCGTTTTCTCCTTCTGACGAAATCTTACTACGAAAAGTGACGTAGTCCTGCGGAGGTGATTCTTTTGTTATTAGGGAACTTTCGGCACCTTTAGAGCTGTCAGAGATTTCCATTTGATGACTCTGGTTGCGTGCAAACGTACTATTCATTTTGGTAGCTCACTCTGTATTCCACACTACTCTGTAGTTGACGTACTGACTTTGTAGCCGCTAGCAGCGCTCGATAACTCAGTTCGGACGGTAAGAGGGCTAATAATCTAGCGACAAATGGCGCTTCACTTTGAGATATATTGTCGAGTTTAGCCACGAACAAGTAACAGCTATGTCTCAGTTTATTAAAAAACAAGTGCACGGGGTACACACACATAAATTCACAGAGGCACAATATGAAAAAAGCAAGTTTAAACTGAAGATATTATTTAAAAATCAGAGAGCGTAAGTAAGTGATTGTTGGGTTGAAAGTGAATTTTTATGTTAGGGTAGCAGCAACGCTCTTTTGAGGCTGTTGTATAATAATTATATACAAGTAGAAATTTATTAATTTTACAATGACTACGATTATTGCTAAGATATTTGTTTTACTAATAAATAATATTAAATAAATAAATATTCTCTTACAATCAGACCAATTCTTTAGTTCCAAGATAAGTATCACTAAGAACTTGTGTTATGGATACTAAAGAACGGATAAACATACTTTAAAAAATCACCAAGTTGCAATGTCCCCCTTAAACGCACAGCTAGGTTCAAGGTTAGAAGTAACAAATTCGATGTTCACAGCCACCGCTGGGAAATCAGCTGCCTTCACAGCGATCTCGACGGGGATTGATGGCATTCTGTCATGGGACTGTTACGATTGGCACTGCTTAACCCTCAATCAGAGTGGCTAGACGTGGCTTCACTTCGTATTTTATTCACAACTGTTTTTATTTTGTGTCTATCAAAATGTTAACAGACTATTCTGACTGCGGATCCGAGGTCGCTGATTCGATTTCCACATAGGCCAAATCTTTGTTTGCATGAACATTAATGTTTGTTCTGGTTAGCTATTCAATTAGCTTCTAGTATCATCATATATATATATATGGCGTGTGAATAAGCCACCCTCAAGAGACTATGGACTCCATTCTCCCAAGGTCATAAGGATTATGACCACAATATTTCGAGATTTGGAGTGAAAGGCAAGGGTATGCACAAAAGATTCGGCTTAAGGGTCAAAGTGCGCTGCTGGATCGCCTGTGGCCTCCTTTAAGATAAGATAAGATAACTCATTATTCCATTTTAACGTAGTCATCGGCAACCAAGTCAATTGTACACAACAGGTGTAAAGCATTTTGTTTGTGGTGTGATATTGTGATAAGTTACTGAACTATGACGTCACATAAAAAAATCAGTTTTTTTTTGTATAAAATAAAGTTTGGGTGTATAGGGTCCCTAACAAGATCTCAGGAGCCCAAGCCAACTTCACCTGCAAGTGGTGCACCTACCGATCAACGGACGAGGCTCTGGCGAATATAAAAGTTTCCGATAAGCGGCAGTAAGCTCGCCACCTTAAACGTGGGACCAAGAATATAACTGGCGAAATGTGGGCGTAAAATATGCCTCTGCCTACCCCTTCGGGAGGTACAAGCGTGATATTATATATGAAAAGAATCATAAAAACCATTGTTTTGAATTGCCATTGCGTGTGAAACCTAAAAACCATAATAATTGCAAAATGCGGAGATGAATAAAATTTTAGTTTTGACACACACACACACACGTACACTAACACACAGCAGCTTGCAGTCTTACTCACTTACTCGCTCACACACACCCATTCATTCCCTTTTTACGTGTTTTTTTTAAAATTATTTTATATTGAATTTCTAATGTATTTTTTTTGTTGTAGTTTTTTGTTGTTTGATCTTTTTATGAAACATAATTATGTAATTATTTATAAATAAATGAACCGGAGCTACAAAGACGGAAATTATTGTACAATTAATATTTGTAACTCACTTATGGTTATTGCGACACAGGCCTGCGAGCCTAGTGTAATAACCACTGTAATTCATTTCCTTTGTATATGCTATATTGGTAAATAAACGATTATCATGTTTGTCTTTATCCGATCTCGGGCCAATGGTGACCCGGACATTTGGAAGGCATGCGTGGGGCCGAGGCCAACACATAGAGGCCCCTTAGACAATTTTAATCGAATGTTTATGTGACACCAACTGGTGATTATCCCTATATGCATTATAGAAATACACCTAAGAACAATCCCCGGTTGGTGCAGTACTATTAGGATAAGATGGAATCTACTATGGCCGGGATATTGGGTTGAAAAGCTGAAGGACTGGGTAAATTGGACTATGGATAGAGGAGACTACCGGACACCTTCCGTCATCATCAGTCTCAAATGATTGTAAATGGCAGGCGGTGACTAGCCAGAGGATTAAATGGGCACTCCAAAATAGCCGTAGTGCAACGGCAGGAGCGCAACATAGATATCCTCTGCTTCAGGGTGTCGAGAGGTGTACACCGTTTTCTACTCACTGCCTAAGAGGACAGTGCGCCAACTCACGACTTATGCATCTTTTACTTCCACCCTGCGAGCATATAGCTCTTGCGACTCCACCCTGGACAGCCAATGAAGGCAAGACAGGGGCGAGGGTCCTGCTTGGGGCCCACTCCGACGAACCGGAGACGAGACCGCAGTCCGACCCTCTGGAGCACTCGGATTTACGCCCGTGGTGTCGCCACTCACCAACAGCTCGCCACAAGCATTATTATTATTATTAATTTAAATAATTAAAATATAAAGTAAATTTATTTCTTTATCATAATAAATATATACAAGAACTAAGGTTAACTTCCTATTTTAGGTGATCAGACACATTGTCATGTGCATGAAGGAACCAGTCTTCGAAAACATGCAAAAATTAAAGACAAGAAATGCTTAAGATTAAATTGAGTATAAGTCAAACAAATAAAGTTTATATTATATGTAATAAGCATTTTTTTTTGGGGGACAGGAACTTATCGACACTATCTTGCAACCTTCCCTATTTTGCAAGAAGCATAAGATTACTGGAAATATAGACAACCTTTTTTTAAAAAAAAAAACTGTCATTGACTTTAGCAAGTCAGCGGTGCTTAACTTGCACGGTCGGCGTTAATCAGCATCTCTAAATGTTGACTAAAGAGTTGCTGAACTTAATTAGAAAGTTGAAAATGTCCGCCCAAGTTTCGGGAGAGCAGGCGGTTAGAGCATTTGCTCGTCACATCTCGGCGCCGACTTGAAACTTGTCGGACGAATTTAGACTTTGCTCCAGTAAACTGCGTGCTAATTGATTTATTTTGGTTTTAGCATTTAGCGTTAATACATTTTGGGAAGCGGTGGTGACTTTCTGTTGGTACCAGGATTTTGAAGTTAGAAAAATATTTTAGACAGTTTTTTTATAATGATTACAAATTAATGCGATTTCAATTGAAAGCTACATTGATAAATAGAAAAATGTAAATAAATAATCCTAGATATCACACAATAAGCAGACCCTGGGCCCTGGGCTTAAGTCTAGGACAACCGGGATAATGCTAGGATATGACAAAAAAAAAACTTTATAAATAAATAAATATTCTCTTACAATCACACCAATTATTTAGTTCCAAGATAAGTATCATAAAGAACTTGTGTTATGGATAGTATCCACTACCATAACAGATAAACATACATAAATACTTTTCTTTTTTGTAAATACATTCTTAAGATACATAGGAGAACACCCAGACCAGAACAAATATTAATGTTCATGCACACAAAGATTTGTCCTGTGTGGGAATCGAACCCACGACCTCTGGAGTGAAGTGCAGGTATACTGACCTCCACGCCATATCGGTCGTCGAACTTTATGGTCTTTAAGATTCGTCAAACATACACACAAAAATGGAAAGTCGATATATTTTTTAACAACAATGAAAGAGATATGAGCGGACCATAATAAAGAAATAAAAGCAAATGGGTTCTTTGTCAGAATTTGTCAAGTTTTGTCAGTTTATCTGTCTGTAGCGTTGCGTTGCGTCACAAAGCGTTTCTAGCCCCAAAATATTATAAGCTTGTACTTATTGGTACAAGAGAACGAATTAATGTACTCAAGGACCCTATTTTATAAACACAAATCAATAAGCTACAAAAAGTTTCTGAAAAAAAAAGAAAACAAACGAGTACTTTTTATTTATTATACTCTTCGAAATTATAAGTGCATTTTCATTCTCATCTCATCTTAAAGACAATAAAGTATATTTTATTTATAATTATAATGTATAACAATTACCTATTCTGTAACTACTTAATTTGTCACTGTTTGTTAACCTAATTAAGTTTATAAAAATCATACCAATCAATAATAATCGAGTCCTGACGAATACTTAAGGATGTGCTTGAGAATTGAGAATAGCTGTGCATAAAGTACTAACTAATGCACAGCTATTCTTTGAGACAATACGAAAAAACTTAAGTTCATATGGAAGAACATTCCCCGATGTATAATTTGTCAGCAGTTTGACAACTGCGTCATTTCCAAGTGCGTCGTTTGTCGCCGCGCCTAAAACAACAATACGACCGATAAAAACGGCCTGACATCCGTTTCCGGCTACCTCACAAGACGACTGGGCATAGAATAGAATATATAATCAGATTTAGATTTGGGAACCAATGTGTTGGTTTTGAATAAAATATAGCGTCGTATTTTTAATGCTCTCACATAATTTACGTTTTTTTTCATTCAACGGCGCGCGTTTTGCTGTCGCGTGTACCCTTCAACTTAGATTCACTTACACTTTTTTATTTTTGCATGCAAGTGAATCTAAGCTTCGTGATTTCAGTGTCGTTATATATTTTTTTTCTATATTTAATTTTGACGTTTTCAAGTGTTATGTAATAGTTTATGAAATAAATTACTTTTATTTTACTCTTTCTTACTTCCTTCAACGCGCGGTAGTAAAATAGTTTGTCGTCTTCTCTGATGATCTACACTTGCTGGTTTTAGTTTCTACCCTGATGCTAGCTAGTAGTTCTGATGGAAGATCATTCGGCTTGGGAATTGCTGCCTGCGCATGAGTTTTCGAGCATTATAGAATACTGCTCGGTCTTTTAAACCTGGGCAGAACATGTTGCAGATTTGCTTTGATTTTCTACCTTGACTCAACTCCATAAGGTTAAATTTAAAGAGAGAATATGTTTAGTACTGCCTTAAGCAAGGGTCAAACGGAATATAAGCAGCACACATTTTTTTCTATATACTTTATTCGAGGTCTGATTTGCGACTTATAATAATATATCAAAAGTCGTTACCCCGGTGTGAATTACCGCTTTGCTTTGTTAAGCACACCGAGCTTCTTGGTGAAGTATCTTTAACAGACACATAAGACATAAATAATGTCACGCCCTAATATATAATTTCGGATAGGCAGAAACCTTCTTAGAACTAAATATTAGTATCAATGTTTATAATGTAAATTCAATTCAAATACTAATTCAATTCAAAATCGTTCATTCAAGTTTGGCTTAATAGAGCTCTTATGAAGGTCAAACTAAAAATTTACCGCGCCATTCACTGCGTGCGGGAGATTGATCGTAAAAAAACAGGCAAGGAAATAGTCAAAGTTGGTTTTTTCTCCCGCCATTCACATAATATTATGTACTTAAATTAAAACATGGTCTACAAAAAAATTGTGAGCTGCAGTCACAAAATTTAAAAAAAGGAAAAAAAATAAGCATTCTCTTTTTAAAAAGATCTATACTTGTATAAACTGGCAGCTAAGTTCACTTTTAGCCCGGAACCTCTTGGTGAAATGTGTAAATTTAAGTTTAAGAGGTCTTTAGAGGAGAGTGCCTGACAGGACACTTACGAGATCGCATTCCCTTAGTCTCCTAATATGAATAGCAAGAGGTAGCCATCCCTTTGCCCGAATTAACACAGACAAGATCCATTCCCGACATTTTTTTTAAATAAGCATTACCATTGCACCTAATTTGGTAGCTTTTGTGTCATGTAATTTGTAGGCTTAATTAAATAAATTCTTTCGCGTATAATAAAAAAATATAGAAAATAAAGAACGCACCTGCATTCACTTGCCTGTTAGCAGCCTGTTCCTGTTATCCATTTATCACGCAACATGTCAAAACTTTTGGACAACTTCAGTTTATTTTAATAGCCTTTGTTGATATTCATAAATTACTTCCTGAAAGGGGTTGTCCAGATGGTTTAGTGAAATATTTCTTCTGTTTACAATATTATTTATATAAGCCCAATTTTAGGATTTAAACTTGATGGACTGAATGTAGTATCTGAGAATATTTATTCATTGGTGTTATTAATTGGCGTACCTTACCAATTAATAATTAAAAAGTGCATAGCCTGTGAGTTTCTTGCCAGTTCTTCTTACTATACTGTCACTTAGATTCACTTACATTTAAATATTTTAATTTTTTTTATATTGTTTTGATGCATTTATATTATTATGTATATTTTGGTTGTTTTTGTTTTCAAGTACTATAAAAACATTTTGAAAATGGGTGGTCATTTGATATTTTTGTAGGTCTGGCCAACTTTTGTGCAAAATTCAAAATTCAAAATTCTTTTTATTTCATAAACTATTACATAGTACTTGAAAACGTCAAAATTATAAAAAAATAACAAAAACAAATAAAATATAATTATACTAAAATCACGAAGCTTAGATTCACTTGCAACCAAACAATTTAAAAAAACAAAAAATATTTAAGTGCAAGTGAATCTAAGTGCCAGTTCCGAGCCACCGCTCTGTAAGAAGAACTGGCAAGAAACTCACAGGCTATGCTCTTTTAAATTATCGATTGGTTAGTTACAATCTTCATTTGTCTGTGACGCTATACAATGCAACATAATATAACAATATTCATGCTTTAAGTCATTCATATTAGAATAGCCTGTATGAAACGGCAGTTTAATCCCAAGCATTTTTATCAGCCATATAGTCTTTAATAGAATAATATCCCTTTAAAGACAGCTTGCGTTTTATTGTTAATTTAAATTTATTTAGGCCTAATTGCTGTATATTGCTTAGGATTTTATTATAGTATCGCACACATTGACCTTTAAAAGATTTGTTAATTTTTTGGAGCCTAGTGGCAGGTACACCTAGTTTATGCTTATTTCTGCATCTCCTGTTGTAATGGTGTGTGTTCGAGCTGCAGGAAGACCAGCGCTGGTGGATGATGTCCCACAACAAAGCACTGACGTCCTCTTACACAGTTGATTAACAGATAGTGAATTAAAAATATTACACTTGTAAAATTAAAATAAAGAGTGACTCGTTGTCGCCCAGATAATCCCTGCAAGGTTTTTACTTACATACTTCACGCCTGTTTCCCCGAAGTGGTAGGCAAAAGCATATTCTACCCCCACATTTCGCCAATAACATACTTGGTCCCACCTCACGTAATAGGTGGCGAGTCTATAGCCGCTCACCGGGATCTGTTCGCCAGATTTTCGTCTGTTGATTAGCAGGTGCACCACTTGCAGGTAAGGTTGACTTGGAATTCTTAGATGTTGATAGGATCCCTGTATTGCAAGGTTTTTGTGGCGCGAAATTTATTTAGTTTCTGTGTCGTGTGTTAAGGTTTCGAAAAATAAATATTGAAAAAACTTGGTGCCAATTGGCGGACGCAGGTGTATCACAAACAAAACTCCCTGTCACCTTTTATGCTAATAACGCAAGCAGTATATCCCCAAACAACGGCCCCCAACGCGATGGACCGATGATCTGGTCAGGGGGGCGGGGAGCCGGTGGATGCAGGCGGCAAAGAATCGATCTACGTGGAATCGTTCAATTTGGGAGGCCTATGTTCAGTTCAAATAGCTGAAATGATGATGATGATGATGATGAAGCAGTATATTATTATTTTCGGCAAATTTATCAAAAAAATTCATCTGTAAAATAAACAACAAGAAGGAATATCCACTTTAAATTATTAAAATACTTAATAAACTAACAAGATTAAAATTAATTCCAACACCGATATTTGATGCAATATGCATTTTTAAATGTAAAACCCGTTGTATTCCCGAGTGGTTTCAGAAGCCGACACAATTTATTAATGGCGCTCACTGGCTGAGTCGTAACTATTGAACAAAAGTCATAATGTTCAATAAATTTGTAATCAAAATTCAAAATCATTTATTCAAGACTGGGTTAAATAGAGCTCTTATGAGGTCAAACTTAAAGTATAATCGGTAACAATAGATCACCTGAAGATGCCCTGTGTAAGGGCGAAACACGTGTCGTGTTGAATAGTTTCTCGTTTTTTCGGAAAATTATAGTAGCGCGGGAATTGTTACAAAGATATTTTTAATCCATCACTTGCTTACAATGGATTTCCGCAAAGTAACGCCTGAATCAATAAATTATTTGACTATGATTTGTCAATGTTGTACTTTGCAGGATACGCACTGTTTCGCCAACACACCAAATCTTTTGTTTGACGATCGATATGGCGTGGAGCTCAGTATACCTGCACTTCTCTCTAGGTCGTGGGTTCGATTCCCAATTCTTTTTGGGCATAAACATGAATATTTTTTCTGGTTTGGGTATTTTCCTATGTATATTAAGTATATATTTACAAAAAAAAAAATATTTAAAAAAAGTATTTTAAGTTATTTAGTATCTATAACACAATTTCCTAATGATACTTATCTTGGAACTAAATTGGTGTAAGTGTCAGAAAAAATTATTTATAATTATTATTTATTCTATCAATCAAATCTTATTTGCATACTGAGTGTGTGTGTTCTGTTAGGTACCTGTTTTTTACGTAGTTACCCTGATAGATATTGCATATTGAACTTATAATCTAACTTAAATTATGTATTACAATTAATATACTGTGTATTCGATGTCGCCATATTTATTAAGCAAAATCGCCCGACTTTGCTTGATATGTCACCGATGACAAAATGTCCGATTGTGCGGAGACGTCTTGCTAGGCTTCTGAAAGTCAGCGACAACCAACGTCACCTTATAACAGTTCCAGTACTGAGCAAAGGCCTCCACTAACAAACTAAGGTGAGAGGGTTTCAACCGTACTTTTCCACGCTGTTCAAGCGCGTCGAGCTGTCCTACAGGGTCTCTGTCTGGGATTAACTTCAATCTCACCCACAAGCAGTATAGCTTGGCAAGAAATATATATTATGTCATTACTGTATATTTTAAAATGAATAAATGATTTCCAAAAAACAATATCAATTTATTTGTTTCCAAGAATATTGTATACATAATGGTGTTATGTCGACCATATGCCAACATATTCTTTCGTACTTTGGCCACATAGCGCGCAGAGGCGATGGAATTGTGGAAAAACTGATTGTCGTCGGAAACACAGAAGGCAAACGATCGCGTGGTCGTGCACCAACCAGATGGAACGATCAAGTGAAAAAAAAGGTCCTCCAAATTCTACGCGGTCGTGAAAGACGCGCTGGATCGGAACCGGTGGAAGCAGATCATCCGCTCCAGATGTTACTTCGATGCTAACCACAATCCTCAGACATGAGGGACCGACTATACAGAGAGATCTATTTAGATAATAAATAATTATAAATATGTATATAAAGTAAGTTGTGTAAAAAATGGAATAATATAATATGCATATATAAAGTTTAAATAAAAGTACTGAGTATATATATAAATATTTTTTTCTAAATATTTTCTAACAATTACACCCATTATTTAGTTCCAAGATAAGTATCATTAAGAACTTGTGTTATGGATACTAAACAACGGATAAACATACTTAAATACATTTTTTTTGTAATACATACATAATATACATATGAAAACACCCAGACCAGAACAAATATTCATGTTCATGCACACAAAGATTTGTCCTGTGTGGGAATCGAACCCACGACCTCTAGAGTGAAGTGTAGGTATACTGACCTCCACGCCATATCGGTCGTCAATATATGAATAGAATAAGAAAGAAAAAGAGCATTTCCACTCACTTTAACCAACAATTTCTGTTAAGAACTCTCTAGAATAAAGAAAACAACTATTAAAATTTTGATTACACGACAAAACAGAAATATATTTTAACAATTTCACAAATGAAATCTGTAAGGTCTCCCCAACATTGTTTACATTTGAAAATTCTTTTCCCTAGCTTGGATCCCTTTATTTTCTCAAATTAAATTAAGATTTCGCGAGCCTCGACAGAATTTACAAGTAAGGATTCACAGTTCTTAACCGGCATTTTGATGTTGACTAGCACTGATCTTTATTAGGTTTACAAGGGACACAGGGGTAAGGGAAGTGACAGAGTAAAGCCAGGGATATACTAGGTCGTAATGTCATGCGACACTTGTCGCAAGAGACGTCGAGTGAATGTTAGTGAGGCGATGTTGCCGAACTTCGCTTCGTCATCTCGCTATAGAAATAAGTAAATATATAGATAATTTCTAACAATTACACCAATTATTTAAGAACTTGTGTTATGGATACTAAAAAATGGATTAATATTCATCTTTTTTTTCTACATAATATATACGTTGTATATATAGAAAACACTCAGCCCTGAAGAAAATATTCATGTTCATGCCCACAAAGATTTGTCATGAGTGAGAATCGAACCCATGACCTCAGGATCGGACTGTTATATACTTCACGCGATATAGGTAGTCAAACATTCGCACGATGTTGCAGTTTTTTAAAACTAAATCGCCCGGCTTTGCTTGACATGTCACCGATGACAGCATGTCCTAACATGTGTTATCGTCACAGTCCATTAATGTCCCTTTAGTCGGCATAAGGTTCCTGTCAAGAACCAAGTTGAGAGGGTATTGGATCAAACTGCACCACGCTGACTTAATTCGGATTGGACGAGAGGCATCCAGATATGATAAATTCTCAAACTGCCAAATTAGCTCTAACATGGCTTAACATATTAGAGAGCTGGGACCTACGACCTTCGAAACACGGAATCGCTCGTTATTAAATGCTGACAAACTGTGACCCCTTTAAGGACTGACCTATGAGGACTCTGCTTTGCGGGTCGTTTCCTAAAACTTAGCATCACTGTGTACCCCTGGCATAATGCGGGATGAGAAAGTCTAGGGGAACCATCCATTGCGTAATATTCCTGCTAGCCGTTTAGCGTATGTACACTACGTTTTTCGAACCGTGGTGTCTACTATTACTATTAATTTGGGGAAAGGGTAGGTCAAAAGTACCCTAAACCAACGGGCGTTTATGAGGAGGTTAATGAGTGTGAATGAAGCTAAAAGTGTGTGCCAAGATCGTAGCAAGTGGAAGGATGTGATCTCTGCCTACCCCTACGGAAAAGAGGCGTGATAGTATGTATGTATGTGTTTACTATGGGACACGTCTACCCTAGCGGTTATCGGTCCTATGGCAGATCAAGCTAAGGAGTTCTCATCCACTCTGCAGTCTCTTTCTGCTACATCATGACCTTGCAAAAAGGAGGCAACCGCTTCCCAACCCTTTTCACTTTCGTGCATGCTCATGCAAGATGATCATGCAAGAGAGTGAGAGGTCCTCTTCACCTGCCGTTGCGAGTTCCAGGACAAGCACTGGGCCAAGTCTTCTGCGTCGTCGTCTCAGTGTATCCCTAGCTTAATGCGGGGTGAGGGGACACGTCTGTCAACAGAGAAGTCGTCCATTGTGTCCTATTGATGACATTAGTTCGTGTCCGATGCACAAAGTCGACCTCGGCCGGCTTTGTCACGTGTGGCATTGATAAACAGCCGATTTCTGCGTAGTGTATTCTTTTTTATATCCCTAACCAAGAAGACAAGCCAAATTCCATTTATTTATGGTGTAAAAAAACATGTAACGATAATTGCAATTTACAGCAAGGCATGGCTTTATGAAATAAAATAAGAACATTTACAAAACTACATTGCAAATCAACAATTATTTATATAAAAACAGCATTAAAAATTACAAGTAAATTATAAGTGATGTCAATTAATATTTTGTTAATTAAAAAAACATTAAGTCTATTTGTTGTCGCCGAACGCCGAAACAGCTTAACGAATTTTGAGAAGATTTTGACCGGCACATAACTGTTGATATAATGAGTTATTTTTAGGGATACCTTTTGCTTAAAGGAAAGGGAAAAGAAGAGTTGAATCCCATCAAATAAAGTATTTGAATTTCATACATACATTACACACATATCAAATCGTTACTTAATAAGTATAGGCTGTATAGGAATCCTACCAACACCTAAGAAGCCCAAGCCAACCTTACCTGCAAGTGGTGCACCTGCTGATCAACGGGCGAGGCTCAGGCGACCATAACAGTGCCCGGTAAGCGGCAACAGGCTCGCCACCTATTACGTGGGACCTACTATACAATTGGCGAAATGTGGGCGTATAATATGCACCTGCCTACCCCTTCGGGGAAACAGGCGTGAATGTTGTATGTACTAAATAAGTGAAGCGGCTCTAGCGTGAAAGGGCCACTACCATTGCAACTGTAACCCAGTGGTTACTCTCGTATTTTTAACATTGTATGTAAAGAAGTATCATCACCCATCTATCATCCAAGAAGTACCTTTAAACTTTAAGTTTTGAAATACTTTTTGTAATCTATTTATGTTTTAAGTGCTATAAAGGATTAATATTATTATTATCATCATAATATTAGCCTTATAAAGAACATAATTATATCTAGTAATATGTTGCTATATATTTAGTAATATTTAACAACTATATATTGCTAGAATCGTTAAAAGTATTAAAATTTAACCCCACCAAAGACGAGTTTAAAATTTCAAATTTCCTATATGCGCATCCCCTCCGGGTGCAGGAGATGACGTCATAACCGAATCAGTATCGCTCCTGCTGCCCACATGTACGTGAAAAGGGATAAATTGCCGAATCATCATTTGCTTCTAACTACGATCAGCGACATGTAATATCACCATCATACATTTTACGATATGGCGTGGTGGTGAGTATACCCGCACTCCACTCCTGAGGTTGTGGGTTTGATTCCCAAACTGGACTAACATTTGTGTGCATAAATATGAATATTTGTTCTGATCTAGGTGTTTCTCTATTGTTTGAGGTACAGAACAAAAAGTATTTATGTATGTTTATCCGTTATTTAGCATCCATAACACAGGATCTAAATGATTCTTATCTTAGAACTAAATAATTGGTGTAATAGTCACAAAATATTTATTTATACAATTATTTCAAAGTTTACTTCTAGCAAACAATTCACTAGATGAAATGTTAAATATAAAGAGATAAACAGTGTGCGAATCCACTTTGACACTAGACGAGAAGGCATTCCTTTAGTCGCCTTCTACGTTAGTATTCTTTAAGAACAACAGCGGTAAACTGAATTTTGATGTCTTTTATTGTATTCGATTTTAAGACATAACTAAAAACAAGACATAAGACAAAAAACCGAGATGAGTTTCTTGAGGTATTCTTCTCAATCTCGTTGCAAAAAGTAGAAAAAATCTACAATAGACGATAAACTCACAGACCTTGACAAATTCTGACAAATAATCAATTTGCTTTTATTTTCTGAATATAGTACCGCTCATATCTGTTTCTTTGTTGTCAAGAAGTTAAATGATGGAATTTTTATTTTGTGTATAAAAATTTGACGAAATTCTGTTGATCTGAAAGACAATAAAGTGTGAAAGACAATTCAGCTGTTTAAATATATTATATGCACTGTGTATGTGTTAATACTACAATATGTGTTTGTGTGAGTGAAAAACAAATTCTATACAAACAGACCCTCCATAGGGTCAATCTATCAACTTTGATGGAAATAATGAAGAATCATCTATCGTTGATACCTTGCCATTGCAACCGAGTTAAAAGGAAGCGATGAAGCGTGTCTAACTAGCTGATATTTCTATATCATACACGTTAACTTTGATATTTGACAGGCAAAGTTGCACTCTCACACACTGAGCAGTGTAATGGAAATGAAACTTTATCCCTTGCACGGTTAGTTTAGAATTTAAAAAGTGCTAGCTTTAGTTATTTGGTGGATTTTTTTGTACAGTCAGCAAGAAATGTAATGGAAGAGTATTACTAGTGTAGGGAAGACATAGATTATTTTAGTCAGGACAGACAGTTACATTTTATTTTGTTTTGACAACCGATATGGCGTAGAGGCAGCGTAATATCCGCACTCCGCTCTCGAGGTAAGGGTTTTGATTCCTACACAAGACAAATCTTTGTGTGCATAAACATGAGGATTCGATCTGGTCTGGGTCTTGTATATGAGGTATATATTTACAAAAAATAAAGTATTTATGTATGTTTATCCGTTATTTAGTATCCATAACATAAATTGAGTGATGGAACTAGGAATGAAGTGATAAGGGTCGAAGCTGGTGTAAAAGAAGATATAGTGACAAAAATTGAGATAGGTATGCTTAGATGGTTTAGTCATGTTGAGAGGATGAATGAAAGTAAAATAAGGAAAGTGATTTATGATGGACAAGTGATTGGAAGTGTTGGGAGGGGGAGACCACGTAAGACCTTCCATGACCAAACTCAGAAAATTTTGTAGAAAGAGCAGGTCAAAAGTACCAGCCGACGGGCATGAGGAGGTTAATGAGTGTGAATGAAGCTAAAAGTGTGTGCTAAGATCGTAGCACACATTATGTATGTATATGTCAACGTAAAATTTTAAATAACGTTAAATTATAATCTATCCCGCGATATTGTAATCTGTCGAAAAATTGTGATCCGTAACAAACCGCTCACAAGTTCAACCAATCAGAGCGCGAGGTGCGTTCTGTCGCATGCCATTTTACAATCTGACGGTTTGTCTTCGATAGATTATAATCTATCGAAAAATAATGCGTTAAATTGTGAGCGGTTTGTTACGGATCACAATTTTTCGACAGATTACAATATCGCGGGATAGATTATAATTTAACGTTATTTACAATTTTACGGTGACATATATATAACACAAATTCTTTATGATACTTATGTTGGAACTAAATAATTGGTGTAATTGTCAGAAAATGTTTATTATTCAAAATTGTGAGTTAACATCAATAACCATTTGCATTTTGTTTATGTCTAAGTCATTGTAATTTTGACGAGCAATATGGCGTGGTGGCGAGTATATCCACACTCCACTCCTTAGGTCGTGGGTTCGATTCCCAATCTGGAAAAACCTTTGTGTGCATTAACATGAATATTTGTTCTGGTCTGCGTGTTTTCCTATTTATTTATGTATGTTTATCCGTTATTCAGTAACCAAAACATAAGTTCTTAATAATACTTATCTCTAATTGGTAAAATTGTCAGGAAATATGTATTAATTACTTTCCTGTGTGTGAATCGAATCTTAGCAGCGTCGCCGAAAACAAAAGTGCCTAGAATCTAGAACATTCCCAATATTAAAGTTTAATTTTGAATTGCGTAAGATGTAAAATCTGCCTACAATTTGCCAAAAACCTAAGATCTGTTGTAACAATCCGTCAGACACATTTGAATACTAATATCAAATATGATCGGGAGCCCTCCTCGTAAACACCCTCTTTCTATTTAAATAACCTTTCCATGAAACCGGTGGAACTGATTGATGTGACGTGTCGGCGGCATTGTGGAAAATCTTATCAAATATTGAATTTACATGAATCGGTACATTGTATGACTTATACCAGATTCTTATAAGTTTTTCTGTTTTTGCGTACCTATAATTTATTACATACATACATATTACTACGCCTGTTTCCCCAAAGAGGTAGGCAGAGGCATATGATACGCCCACATTTTGTCAGTAATATATTTGGTCCCTCTTAATAGGTGGCGAGCCTATTGCCGTTTACTGGGAACTTTTGTGTTCGCCAGAGTCTCGTCTGTTGATCGGCTGGTGCATCACTAGCATGGACCATCTGTGCAATCGGTGAAATGTTGGCGTATAATATAACTATAAATACAGAATATTTAATAATATGCCTCTTCCTGCCGTTTCGGGGAAACGCGTGAATGTATATATGTATTTATTTTATTTTATTTTATTTGGAAAGCTTACAGCTGTTTTTACAAAATAAAAAACTTATAAAATAATTATAGGCTAATTACAAGCTTCCACATATTAGCTTCAAACAAATTTGACAAACTAGCTTCATTTATTAATTTTAAATTTTTAAAAACATTATCTGGTGATCCAAAAAAGAGATCCAAGTCAAAATCATTAGACAACTCATTAAAATTTGTAGAGGATCTAACCATAAAACTTTTCTTTTTATAATTAGTATGTGAAAATGGGGTGTAAAGTAATCTTTTTCTAGAACGTAGGTTACGCGAGGGGACCGAAAGACAAACCTTACTCAAAATTCCGAACAATCTATTTTACTCTGAGCAACTTTTTTAAAGAAACACAAATCTGCGATTTGCCTCCGCAAGTGTAAAGGTTGCAGATGAAGAGTGGAGCATCGTTGATCATAGTCACAATAGGCCAATCCAAATTTACAACATAGATATCTAGTAAATTTCTTTTGAATTTTCTCAATACTGTTCACATATTTCTTGTAAACAGGATTCCAGACCTGAGATGCATATTCAAGGTGACTTCGCACATATGCACAGTACAAAAATATGATGATGATGATGAATGTTACATGGATTAGAAAAACAATTTAAAATGATCTCACAAATCTACTAATTGTTTTCACTGCCAGTACTAAGGCACGCTCTGATAAAAGTCGTTACAAAATGAAGAATCACAAAATAAGATTTTTTTTAAACTGGTGGAGAACAGTCGCTTTATGCCAGTAAGACAGGCGACAAGTTGTGTTTTCGGAAGGCACGTTAGAATGTTAGTCTTGGTAATCACTAATTATGTGATAGTAATTGAGTTGTATGACCTGAAACTTCGTTATACCCATCCCTTACACTCGATAATGATATACCTAAAGAGAGAAAGAGATAGGTATAACGAAGTTTTGTTTTCGTTGAAATAAAGTAAGCGCTGTGATGTCTGTCACCTTGGGGGATAAAGGGAGACATGTGCTCAGTTGTGGGCCTCGAGCGGGCGGATGCCTCAAGTCACGAACACCTTCGCGGCTTGGCCGCTGCACCCTCGACCACCGGATGCCAAGGCCTATGCCCGAAGCCTAATAAGAGAGCTAGGAATTGACCTGACACCATCCACTGGACATGACATCACGCTAGCTGGTAGCCCCAGGGCTTGATCGCAGCACTACCTGACGTGATCCCCCCGGATTTTACCCATCGGTTGAACAGCCCACCCAACGACGCACCTGTATTTACGGACGCTGGAAGAAAACGCGGCCAGGGGGCACTGCTCCGAACCCGCGCAGTAAGGGTTACGTTTGAAAAACCTCACTCCAGTTGTGGGCCATTAATGGGCTGAGGTGATGATCCCTGAGCTGATAATAGCTCATCTTTATAGTAAACTCACTTTTATATAGCACAAAACCGCGTGCACAGCTTATACAGCTATAATCTTATCTTACCTGAATAACTGATTTAAATGAAATGAAATGAAATAATTTATTCACATAAAATAGAGTAACAATGAGGTGGTTTTCGTATATAAAAGAACATCTATTTTGCCAAACGCAGGGCGTGTGAATGTCAATATAAAATAAGTAGAATTAAAAAGTCATTGTAATAATCATAATAAAATAAAATAAAATTGATGTCAAAATAACAAATATTATCAAATTATATAATTTCAATTTTAGTGTTAAAATATTCTGCGAGTGAATAAAAACATTTAGTTTTAAGCCATAACTGTAGTTTTATTTTGAATATGGGTAAACTAAGCTCTCTCATTGAGTTTGGTAACTTATTATATATCTTAACACAATTTGGATAACAATTCCTTTTATAATATTGTGTGTGCGTATTTGGCAACATCAGCTTACCGTGATGTCTCGCTATACTGCAGCTATTAGCATTTTTGAATTTAAAAATATAGGGATGATTTTTTACAAACATACAACATTCTAGAATGTACATGGACGGAAGAGTAAGTACATTCAGTTTAATTCAAATTAATTGAATACCTGGAGGTTGGATTACATGAGTCAACTCTAATTTAATCATTAATTTGATAATGACATTTTGCGAGGCGACTCTAGTAGCGTTATACATACATATTTAACGTTGTTCTAAAATTATAATGTTTAAGCTTTTCGTTAATTTGTAAATTACGTACATTAAATTATTGATTAATTTACCAAATTTGTGACATTTAGCGAATCAAAATTATATTATTGAAGTCTGGTTAGATTAATTGAATTTATTATTCAATAATAATAGGTTTTCCGAAACCCTGGATGTCCACTCGGACTCTATACAGCAGTACCGAAGAAAGATTATATCTGTACACAGTTAATTGTCTCTTTTGTTTTTATCTATTGGTTTCTTCGGTTTTATTTTGTCGCGCTTGTTGCACTGGTTATTGTAGTCAAGTATGTTAACTTACTAACCTGAACGCATTAACAATTGTGTACTTAATTTTTATTTACGATTAAGCAAGTTGTGTTTGCCTGTAAATCTGTTGTACAATAATATTATAACCATAACAATTTTAAATTTAAGCAATTATTATTATAACATCAGTTGACAAACCTAATAAATAAATAAATATAATAAAATATTTTAGTATAAAATTATATATTATATGTACTTAATAATTTTAAATTTATAAATATAAATATATTTTTTTAATAATTACACCTTTAATTTAGTTCCAAGATAAGTCTCATTAAGAACTTGTCTTATGGATATTACATAACGGATAAACTTACCCAATTACTTATTTTTGCCAATATATACTTAAAATACATAGAAAAACACCCAGACCAGAAAAAATATTCATGTTCATACACAAATATTTGTCCTGTGTGGGAATCGAATCCAAGACCTTAAAGCGGAGTGCTACCAGTTATGTTAACATAATTCGAAAAAGTTACCACATTATGTTGCCATGAACCAATTGTCCTCCATTATTTTCGTATTTATAAAGAATAATACAATCACCCAAAACATTTTTATGTAAAATGTTGCCAAAACACATCTTTTTATAAGTTCCGGCGGTTAGGGAATAAATGTCAGACGTGTATGAAAAATGGCGGAATAGTCAGTGTGACTTCTCGCGTCAACTTTTAAGCGTATTTTTCAATAATTTATAAAAACATACATACATACATTCACGCCTGTTTCCCCGAAGGAGTAGGCAGAGGCATATATACGCCCACACTTCGCCAGTTATGTAGTTGGTCCCACGTAACAGATGGCGAGCCTATTACCGCTTACCGGGCACTGTTATGTTCGCCAGAGCCTCGTCCGTTGATCGGCAGGTGCACCACTTGCAGGTGAGGTTGGCTTGGGCTCCTTAGGTCTTGAGAGAATCCCTATACACCTGTGATCTATCTCTACGGGAAAGAGGCGTGACATTATGTAAGTAATTTATTTTAATTTATAATCTAGATAAAATTTACCTTATCGTTTTATGGCAAATCAGTTTATCCACAAAGGAAATTATTTTTTTTGTAAAATAAGCTGTTGGAATTAAAGCATTAAAAATATTTTTTTATTCAGTTTGTTTTATTTTAGATAATGGCTTTGTGCGTTTAGTACATTGAGCCAGTGTCAAATAAGAAATTTATTAATAATACATTAATCAGAATAAATGAGAATGAGTGGTGATAAAGACGATAAATGGTAAATGAGATGACCTCACCCCTAAACCCCTTGAGTCCTCAGGAAAGATGTGGGACCATACTGAGAACTCACACAGACTTCTTGACAGAATTTTAAATGTTGCACTGTTTTGTTTGATTTACCAACACTTATATACGTTCACAAACACTTCCTCATAATCCACCGTTATTACACATTCATGTTCGATATACCACTAATTTTAGAAAATAAATCAAAACTGCAGACATGGCGCTTAACTTTCCTGCCAAGAAGACCAAAAAAGGAGTTAAAATAAAGTGACATATCACAGTCTAGTGTAATTCAATATTATGAGGATTCAAAAAACGACGAATTCCTTTGGGTAAACGCGCTTTGCTTCGCTAGCCTCCAAAGTTTTGCATCGGGGCCTTGTAACTTTATTGACAAAACTAATAATATTTTTGATACACCCGCGGTGGCGTCGTTGCGTCGTCAGTTAAAACGAAGATAGCTGGCAATGTCATAATGATCGATTCGGAAAAAGTCAATCCAACATTCGGATCACAAACAAAAAACCTTAGCCACACAGCATCGACAAAGAAAGCAACAAAATAGCGATTATTGAATTGAGTTGCCCCTCTGCCCGCAGTCACGTCTTTGGCTGGTGTACGTTAATACGGCGCGCGTGTGTCGCCTGCCTAATGCGACTTATAAAACGTGTAGCACTGACTTTATTCCCGTTTTGATTGTGACGACGTGCGTGGTTCCGTGCGACGTGTAGTTTCCATTTTAAAGAGAAACTTGTGATTTGTACTTGTTATTTGTATTTGCTTGCGTGACAATAGTTCTGTTAAAGATGTGGGAACATTCTTCACTGATAATGTTATAGAATCGACTGAAAAAAATTACTTAGAAAACGAACAACACAAACCAGCTAACCATATAATTTAAGACACAATTTGTGTATCTATAAACTAATGAGACTTTTGTTTTATGTTATTTAACGCTTGCACGTAATCAGCATTACAATTTTAACCACGTGAGGATAAAAGCGCGGATCGATGAAAGCAGGTGGCGTCATGTTTGAATATTTTAAAGACTAATCAACAGGACCTATAATTTTGACTTAAGGCTACATAATTAAGTCCGGGACTAACGACTAAACGTGCCCTCTGAATTACGGAAACGCTGTATATTAACAAAATCGGGTCCGGTGACATTTGATCTGAATTCTTCTTACTTTGATTTGCGAGCGAGTATCTGTGCCTCACTAATAGGGCGTAAATGGGTTAACAAGAATTTAGGAGCAACACTCATCAACAGAAGTGTTAAAATACATCCGAATAATTATTTCAGAAACAAAATCCTAAGAACAGCTGTTATAATCAGTGGAAGCCGTGACATTGTCCCCGTCACATGCTTCCGTTCACAAAACTCTATCTAAACATTCAACGAACCATTTACCTACATTCCCAATTATTCCACTTTCAACTTTATCGTCTTCATTGTTAAGTTTATTATTATCTTCCCTTTTGTGCGGATTGATGACTTTTCGCTTGGCAGCGTCTTTTGTAATAAGATATTCAGCCAAAGGCTCCAAATGAGAGCCAAAATTGACACCCTGATTGCAAGCGTGACCTTCTCAAAATAAAGTGTCCTATTTCAACCTCATTCTTCGCCATCAAACGGTGCTGTTGTTTTTACTAATTGACTGAGGTTTCTAACTTTGTCAGCTTTGTTTATGAATAGCTTGGGTTGTATTCATTAGTGTATCTGCTATTTTTACATCTTTGAAATATTTCTTGCGGGTTTTTAGGCAATAATCATATCAAGTGCATGCTTCAGAATTTATTTCATACAGGATATCATAGCATAAATTTCAGCGGAGTTTTGAAAATAATTTCGCATATTTTCGTATTTAAAACTGTGTAGGTTAAAAGTGTAAATCATAATAAAAAATCAATTAACCTATAAACCTAGAAATATGTAAAATTTTTAATCTTTTAGAAAAAAATAGAAAAAATGGTGGCACTATTAGACTTCCCTGTTTTTTTTCGGAACTTTAACGGAGTTAAAAGAAATGTGCTTATCCTGTCGAAAAAAAGAGAAAATAAATAAAAATAATCAAATAATATAAATATTTTTTTCCCCAAAACATTCAACGGTCTTCCGCAAAGTCATCCAAAAAACCAAGAACCATTTGCAGCACCTGATGCCACCAAACAACAGACACCAATAAAAACGTTGTCAACCCCTGCATATCGAATGAAAATTTCTAATTTCACCCCCCAATTGTCGAGGTATCCCTGGCAACACAAGATGATTTATCTCGTCCATTAGTGATGCTTACAGGAAAGAGTTGCGGATACGGATTTTTTAAAAAGATTTCATATATTTATATTTTGTATAGATTTTTTGTGGTCTATATTGTTAATAAAGATAATATTTTAAAATATTTTTTAGACATTTATGTATGTATCCTATATTCCAGCTTTTGTTCCAATAAACTCAAACAATGCCAAAGCAAAACAGAAGTAAAAAGTATTTATTGTATGTATTGATTGTATATTTATTATTATATATTTTCTTAAATGGTAGGCTGAATAGTTTTATTCTTCTTACGTTATGTTAAGATACATTAAATTTTGTGAGTTAGTTCTTTAATAACACTATTTTTACGCCCGATAATCGTGATATTTGTCACATAGACGGACATTCTGAAAAAACACATATTTTTCTACAGAAAGCATACTTGTCGCTTGAAATCAGACAATTATATAAATTTAATTTGGTTAAAATTTTCATGTTTATTCCAATCCTAAGAAGTTACTTGTACTTCCTTGTTAAGTCCGCAATAATAGATACACAACTTTTCTACTACACACGTTGAGAGTAATAACTTAAGGGATGATATAAAAAACACTGAATAAAAACAAAACTAGTTAAAACCTTTACACGGGAATAGTAAGCTCAACAATACCTATATTTCCACGTTCGCACACAAAACTTTACATACAAGGAAATTTACACAAAGATCGGATACATCGGATACGAACACGGGCCGACACTAAGTCTTGTTTCATCTATTGTTCTGATGTGAGAACTGTACAAGATTTAATATATCAAATTTTCTTTTGTTGAGCGATTCTTCCTGGTAACTCATATCTTTTATTGTCAGAATACCGATTGTGAGCGTAGGACGAAGGCTGCCGCTTTCACGTAATATAAATTTAATCATGTTCTTTCACAAAACAAAGTAAATTCGATAAATATTGTACATTCGAAGGTTTTTTTTCAACTACGATTGTTTGGCTTGTCATGGAGAACGTTTATGTAGGTACTGGTATAGTTTAATATGGTCAGGTATTGTTGCGCCAAACAGTGTGTAGGTTTGCGAGATTGTTCGAAAGGGTTACCGCGGCCTTGGTGTTACAGGCTCAAGAAGGAATATGGGTGGTTTTTAGTCAGTAGAAGTCTGACACACCCTCCCGCTCCACCCACAGCGGGGGGCGATCATTTGATGATTTTCCATCCAAAAAAAAAAACAGTATGTAGGTACTCATTTACCTATCATCATCATCTCAAATTGAAAGGGACTATGGTCATACTAGCCCTGACCCCGAGACAACAACAGTACCTCTATTTTCTTTACTTACTTAGGTCTAAATGAGAGGTTCTTAGGCCTTCCTTCTGTTTGTGTGGCATTAAACATCGAGCGCTTTTATACTTCGGAAGGCAAATTATGTCGTTGGTCCCGGCTATCAATGTTGAAAATAGTTCCAAGAGTATACCACTGTGTCTATATTTGGTCAGGAAAGATTTACTCTTTTTGGCATGGTAAAATGAAATCCTTTCACCCTCATCATCAGCCTACCATCATTCACTGCTGGCCAGAAGCCGCTCCGATGGCATGGTTGACTTGACTTATTATCCTATGTCCCCTTCATTGGTCAGAGAACTGATCTCCAAATCCTATTCACACTTGAAATTGGGCCACAAACTATTTTTATTCTACCATCAATCTTTAACCAGTTAACAAGAAACAACAGCAAAATACCCGAGAACAAAACAAAAAACCACGTACAAGAATCTCTTACAAGCAAGGCGCACAAAACGATTTACCAAACGGGGCACGTACCAAATCCATGGGACCAACAGTTCTCAGAAAAAACCCCCACTTGATGGATTACCCGTTCTCTTATTAGCACTTGTCTATACAGATGTTGGTTAAAATATGCATTTAGCGCAAGTTTCGACTTAAAATGCTGAATTGTAAGGCGTTATTTTGCTCAGGGGAAAGTTCGGAAATGTTATGTTGAAGTTTGAGTCAAGCACGCAACACTTAGATAGAACATAGTCAAATGACAGTAGTAGAACGACATCTTCCTACATATCTTGGGACTTAGCACTGAATCATCTTATATTTAAAGCTAAAATATTTAAGCGAATAATAGAAGTAGTTAAACAGTAGGTACGAGGCGTTATAGTTAATGCCACAAATATGTTAGCCACGCAAAAAAAAATGTATGAAAAAGTGTTTTATACAAATAATTGGTGATGGACAAGACATATAGCGCTATTTAGCTTTAAATTAAGCAAAACAGTGCTATAATAAAAGCATAGCTGCGTTGCTTTTCATTATTTTTAGTGTAAACAAAACACAAAGAGCAAGTTTAATAATCATGCGCCCATAAATATTTGATACCACTTCTCTAGCACGACAAAGAAGGTATATCAGCTCTTGTACCACATTTAAAAAAAATAAAAGCCTGTGGAAGGCAGGGTATTTAGCTCGAAACTAGATTTAGACTGGTGTTTATCGCCAAACCTACGCACTTGAATTCAAATTCGCACTGATCAATGCTGCAGGAATTGACGGCACGTGACGGGACTGGGCACTGCTTGCTCATTTGTTGTGGCCAGCCTTTGAGCAAGCAGTAATTAGCTTGCAATTATACTATTGATTGCAAAACAATATATACGTTGATCCTACAAGGAGTTTAGTTATCAATTTTTTATAGAAAGTATTGCATTGAGTTTCGGTTAAGCTAAAAGAGTAAAATAATTATAACAAAATATCGCTATCGGTAGGCAATTTATTTTCCAACCTTAAAATTTACGGGTGCGCATACGAGTAAAGTGCGTTTCAAAGATAGCTTTATGTCGCGTTCCCGTGTGCTGTGGAATAAGCTTTAATGACATTACAGCATGGGGCTCTTCAAAAAGGGCGTGAAACTGTGTTTATAGGATTCGGCTCCACGTTAGTAATTGCCCTGGTGTTGCAAGTTGTCAACAGGCTGCGGTGGCCACTGATGCCTACCAGATTGGCCCATCAGATGGATAGTAATTGCCCTGGTATTGCAACTAGTCAATAGGCCACTGATGCCCACCTAATAGGTCCATCAGATGGACCTTGTGTGCCATCTAGTGGTATATAAAAAATTATTAATTGTGAAAGTATATGATCTAGTTAATCGTTCCTTTGGCAAGGCACTGTTGAACATTGGCCTTTGCTATAACGTGCTACTGGACGGACCGGTCTACACTTGGGCGGGAGCTGACTACGAGAAGTATGGGCAAGTACTCGGCTAGATATTTCTCCCGCCAAAACATTAAGAAATAGGCGCGAGAGAAAAAGTAATAGCTTCCACCAATATCTAATCTATTCCAATTCGGAATCTTATGATAAAAAACTGTTATACTGCATGTGAGTTTTATTCAAGTACTTATTTGAAATAGTGATGATAATTACGTTTAATGTGTACGTTATAACAAACCTAAATTAATCATTCAAAATTAAAATTAAATAATGTACGATCTGCGGTCAACAATAAGAGCCTAAAAGCCCAGAAGATGTTATACGGCTCTCATTTCGCTGTGGATAAGATAAAACAGGCAGGAATTCCTTATCCCGTCAACGCGGGTTATAAATGATCTCTGCGTACCCAGGCTGACGGAAAGCCCTCAGACCCTTGTTTTAGCTTCCTTACAGCCTTTTCCCTTAGAACTTTAAGTTTGAAAAATATTGCGGCTGTAGGTTTACATTTGGCGCTGTTTGTAAGACTGGTTTTGATATAACAACAATAATGTTAATTTTTATTAAATATTCTCTTACAATCACACCAATTAATTAATTCCATGATAAGTGCCATTAAGGACTTGTGTTATGGATACTAAAGTGTGTTTATCACTTACATACTTTTTTTATTGTACATACATACTTAATATACATAAGACAACCCCCAGACCAGAACAAATCTTCATGTTCATGCACACAAAGATTTGTCACGACCTCAAAAGTAAAATGCAGGTATACTGACCTCCACGCCATATAGGTCGACAAACTTCTTCAGTACTTCTTTATAAAATTATTTAGATTATAATAAATTATATTTTGGGCTTTATATAGATGTAATGGCTCATTTCATGATAAGGGGACAGCTGGTTTTTTGAAAGCTGTAAGTAATTTCCTTTGCCTGTTGATGCATTCGGATCAATATCTATCGATATATTTAACAGCGGCGGTCAGTGTTTTTGCGGCTGGATTATAGACATATCCTAGCTGGTCCCAGAGTCTGCTCACTGGTTTAACCAGATTTGGCTGAACTTCATTTATGCATGGAATGACTGTCATTAACCAAAACCGAAAGGGAAACATCATTATCTGGTTAAATCAGTTGTCAGAATATTAGAAGACAGTGACTTCCTTACAGCAACTGCCATAGATGTAAGCAAATGATGAATTAAAAATATATTTATAACAAATCCCGCGCAACTATAATTTCCCGAAAAATCGAGAAACAGTTCACGACATGTGTTTCGCCCTTACACAGGGCATCTTCAGGTACGATAGGAGCCTCAGAAAACGATGTCTTCACGACCAACGCTGAATCGAGAGATGCCATAGATGTTCATAACAGCCGGGAGCTTAAAGTTCCTACCGAGGCACAGAGCAAGCGATAATTACACACATAACTTCGAAAAGTCATAAGTGGGCCACCAGGGTTTGAACCCTAGACCCCCTGAATTAGATGTCTATGGGTCTCACCACTGGGCAATCGTCGCTCTCACCTGCTGCTGGATTATAATTAATAAATGTAATCCAAATGTGCCTATCAGTGATTTTAAGTTAGTTAGTTTTTAAGTGTTGACCTTCATAAGAGCTCTTTTGAGCCAAACTTGAATAAATGATTTTGAATTGAATTTTTTGAATTGAAAGTTATGCACAAAGGTCGCGAAAGTCTATTTTGAGTTATATATTCAAGAGATATATTATAAATCAGTAACTAACATGTTATATATTCCCTCACGAAGAGAAAGTCCATTAATATTAAAACACCTACAAAAACAGGGATGAGCGTACGGCCCACCATTCACGTACCGACTTTTTAATTCGATTAACTTCAATAAACCAAGTCATTGCTACATTTTTACAAGTAATGAAAGATAAAAAGTGCATGAATATAAATATTTGTTCTCATCTGGGTGTTTCAAATTTATAATAATAATAAATATTTCTGACACTTCCACCAATTATTTAGTTCCAAGATAAGTATCATTAAGAACTTGTGTTATGGATACTAAATATCGGATAAACATACATAAATACTTTTTTTTTGTAAATACATACTTAATATACATAGAAAAACACCCAGACCAGAACAAATATGCATAATTTATACACACAAATATTTGTCCTGTGTGGGAATCGAACCCACGACCTCAGGAGTGGAATGCGGGTATACTCGCCACCACGCCATATCGGTCGTCTAATAAGTGTGTATTTATAAAAAAAAGTATGTTTATCCGTTTTCAATAAACAATTGGAACTAAATAATTTTTGTGATTGTAAGAGACATATTATTATTATTATTTAACGCTATATAAACGCAGTGGGCGGAACACATAGCTCGAAGAACCGACGACCGATGGGGCGTTTAGGTTCTTCAATGGCGACCGCGAACCTTCCATGCGATAGACTAACGCTCTGGTCAAGGCCGCGGGACGCCGATAGATGCAGGCAACTCAGGGTAGCTCAATGTGGAAATCTTTGGGTTAGGCCATGTTCAGCAGTAGAGTGGAGATTTTAATTACAATGATTTACATAAAAACATTTCCAATACTTTCACGATTTTCTTAGTCGTTTTGTAAACACGCCGCATTCTATAAAAAGGCTTTTCATATATTATACTTTTATATATATTGTATATAACTCCTATTCACTATAAACTATTCAGCATAAATTTCAGAGCATCTCAGTACCTTGTAGTACCGTGAGTAGAAAGATTTCCCTTACTAATTAACTTTCGTTCCAGAACACATAAATCGTGTTGAACTACGCATCCCTTTTTGTAACACTTTTTTCTTCTCCTCCTTGTAAACAAACCTTGAACCAACACTTAGAAAAAATATCGTCTTTTTACATTTACTTAAGTATTGTGTGAGGAACTTAATCGTCTGTGACAACAACTCAATGTGTAGTTAGAATACGAGAAATTCTACAATTAGATACAATTTTCAAAAGAAGAATTGAATTTTATAATAGATTTTGGTTTCCAGACAGAATTGATATAAATCAATCGAACAGCCGTCCACTGCTGAATAGGCCTTGCCCAAACTGCGACTAATAATTCGACATTCTGCCATACCGCATCCACCTGGTACAAGACACCCTCCTCAAATGTCTTTAAAGCCACGGGTCATCTACACTACGTTTGCTCAAAGGAGGTTTCCAATCCTTGATCAAAGTTTTATCTTTCTGACTCCTCATGAGGTTGGCTGGAAGAGATCTCTTATAGAGATAAGTTCGCCTTTGAACATGTCCTTTTTATTTGTAATGTTTTGTTATTTTTTTTCTATGTGCAATAAAGAGTTAAATAAATAAATATTTAATGACATAACTTACTTACGTTTTCTGTTCTGTGAGGCCTAACACTAATGCTTTTTCATGAGTTATTGCCTATTATGTGTTGCAGATGGTGAATGATTAAATGATACATATTAAAAATAATAAATATTTTTTCTGACATTTGCACCAATTATTTAAATAATTTATTGATTCAGGCGTTACTTTGCGGAAATCCATTGTAAGCAAGTGATGGATTAAAAATATCTACTCGACTATATATAAAATCGACTATATAGATATAAAATCGAGAAACTATAGTGTACACTAAATAGTGTTGAATAGTTTCTCGATTTTTCGGGAAATTATAGTAGCGCGGGAATTGTTACAAAGATATTTTTAATCCATCACTTGCTTACCAATTATTTAGTTCCAAGTATATCAAGTATCATTAATAACTTCTGTTATTGATACTAAACAACAGATAAACATACTTCAGTACTTTTTTTTGTAAATACATACTTCATATACATAGGAAAGCTCCCAAACCAGAACAAATATTCATGTTCTTTATTGTGGGAATCGAATCCACGACCAATGGAGTGAAGTGTAGGTATACTGACCTCCACGCCATATCGGTCGTAAAATAATTTTATTAATGGTTTTGTAATTTTATATGGGTAACTAAACATAATACAAATACAGGTAATAATATTAAAATGAACATCATAGATAGGTCTAGTCTAGTACTATATGAAGACATATTCGTATATATTAAGCTTCGGGAAGTGTCAGACATGCCATTCATTAATTTTAACAGAGCTTATTAAAAAATCCGCCCTTAAGTTGCTTGCAAAAAAGATAACATTCCTGGCATTACAAGTCACGTCCGAGTCCAGTTTGGCACTTGGCACTACAGCCGGTGCTAGTGTCCGTATTCGTGCCGATTCTGTAAACGAGACGGGGCCCGAGTCCCGAGTCACTTGACACAGTTTCAAGGGTAATTCACTAGCAGATCGCCGTGGAGCATTCAGCTGTAGTAGAACGGAAAGACTCCCGCTTTTATTTGTGATAATGAACTCTTGGCAAGAGAGGCGCTCCTCTGGAACGAAGATTGGGTTGTTGCTAGATGTGTCTTGTACTTTGTGATGTTAAGATGTATATTTAGCTATCGTCTGCGTCTAGATTTATAGTAAAACGTAGATTGGGTTTTGACTAGATATGTCACGTTGTTATTAATAATACGTTTATTTAGTCAAATAATTAATATTAAATCTGCAGGTAAATCAAAATACAGAACGTCCCAGAGTGAACTATTTTGAGTACCACTGTGATTTTGTGTGTGTTAATTGAATATTCGAGATATTTAGTTTATTCTTCTCCAGGATGTAACAAACTCACTTTTTCTTTTATAAATGTCGAGAAATAATAAAGAATATGAATAAAACTGATATGATTTAACAAAGTTAACTTTTTGCATTTATAATTAAACTCAGGTCGAGAATCTCGAGATCCTTATCGAAACAATTATGGAACGTCAGTATTTTATAAAGTTCGTGTGACGTAACAAACTAAGGAACTACCTCAATAAATATAAGTAAGAATAAATACGCAATGACTCTCCCGGAAAGTTGCGATCCTTATCAGAACAATTATGGAACGCTGCACGTTCATAGATTTGAAATAACATAAAAAACTTGAGTTGGTGTTTGCAGAATTTATGTAATGTAACAAACAAAGAAACTAAGTTAAAAATACTAAGAACTAGAGTAATTACGCCGTGCCTCTTCTAGAATGTCAGTACACTACGTTGGTGTTTCAAGAACTAATGGGACTTAAAAAACCAAGAAGTCCTTTTTTTTGCATGTATTATACATACTGTAGAGGTGCGTAGGGATTCGGATCGGCAGGTGCACCACTTACAGGTGAGGTTGACATGGGCTCCTTAAGTCTTGGTAGGATCCCTATACACCCATTACACATTAATTAATAAATACTGACTACAAGAAAATAAAAAATAAATACGTAATGGCTCTTCCAGAATCTGAGATCCTTATCGAAAAATTGTAGCACGTTGTTTTTAGGAATTGATGTGACTTAAAAATATAAGTTCTTTTTGCATTTATGATAAATACTAAGTAAGAAAACACGCCATGTGTCTTCCAGAAAGTCAATATTCTTAACGATTATAATAAGGTTGATATTTCATAAAATTGAATTTCTAAAAAGCTTACTTTCTGCATTTATAATAGGTACTAAGAAAAAATATACCTGGCTCTTCCAGAATGTCAGCATCCTTATCGGAACAGTTATAGAACGTTGGTGTTTCATAGAATTGATGTGGCGCAATGGCGAGGCTAATTGGTCGTGAGGCGCGTCTGGTGCTCAAACTCTGCCTTTTGATGGCACCCTCAGAGGTGATAGCCGAGCTCCTGGCTTTATTACTCACAGGCGAACTCTTTCACTTACGTACAATGTGTATCTGATACACTGCCGGCGTTTGTTTCCATTTAGATTCTGTTTTGTTTAGAATCGTTTTTGAATTGATTTTGTTTTAAATAGGTTACTGATTCCTTTCCAGTTTGAGGCGTTCATAGATCAAGAAAGGCAGAATTATAAATTTAAGTTCTTAGATAGGTCAACGATTGTCTGTTATTGATTTACATAAATCCAAAAGGCATAGGTTTCGGTATCGCTGTATGTGGTGGTAGCTAAGCTATTAGAAGGGGCCGCCACTACTTCTTAGGAATCTCTCTTACAAGCTGTCTCGAACCAAAAATATGATAAGTCGTACCTTTGTAAGATAATTATATTTTGATTTTTCCTTACGGCTCATGTGTCTCCTAGCTTCTTTAGTCCTGGATTTCAGGCAAGCTGTCATCCGAATAGGCAGCATGATTATCAAGACCATCATAAAAAATACCAGCATTACTTATTCACGAATCATTTCTTCCGGGTCTTTTGACTTTGGCTTTGAAGCGAAGCGTGAAACGTCATTTATGCAAGCCATCTTGAGTGGGTTCGCTTGTTACCGTGCTTTTCCCATGATATGAAGCGTTCCTACTTTTCTGGATAACATCGACTGTCATATTAATTTAAAAAAATTAACAATTACATTACCTTGCCATCTATAATAAATTAATTCTGTTTTATTATTAATTGAAAGAGGGATCTTGACCAATGGCGCAAATTGATATCTATAAGCCTTATCCAATCATACGTCGTCGGTTGCATTTCCCATATTGGTGCTTTTATTAATTCCCTAATATTTTAGGGGATCTCTAATATCCTCCTGTCCACCCTACAGTATTATCTTAGCGAGAGATGTTTCATTTAATCAGAATAGTTATTTGATACAGTATCGAAGAAATATAACGCTTGTCTGGTAGGTAGTAAAAATCAATGTTGTTAACATAATAAAACATTTAAAAATTTACTAATATATAAATTACTATATTTGAAGAAAGTTGATAAAATTTGTACTGAAACGCTTTTTTTAAAATATATATTTATAAGTACATATTTTATGTAGATGTTTACAAAAAAAAGTTTATAACTATGTTTATCCGTTCTTTTGTGTCTTTAACACAAGTTCTTAATGATACTTTCCTTGGTACTGAATAATTGGAGTAATTGTAATAGAATATTTATTTATAATCTATTATTAATACAAAATCAAATATAGTGTTTATAATCAACTCACGGAAGAAAAATGATTACCAGGAATAAAATTATGGTACACAAGGTCTCTGATCAAAGCAACATCTTATAAGTTTTACTTTTTTTTGTACTTGTGTTTATCTTGTTGGTTGTCCCAATAAATAAGTAAATAAATCGGGGACCTACAAATCCTCCTAATAATAAACTGTGCTATGCAATGAATAAAGGGTAACGTCTGAATTTCTGTACAGTACTTTAAATAAAATATACTTTATTGTCTTTAAAATCAATAGGGTCATTCAGATTCGTCAAATTTTTACATACAAAATGATAAATTGATAATATTTATTTGTTTACAATGAAAGAGTTACGCTTTTAACACAGAATTGTTTCTAACTCAAATATATGACACAAAGAAGGATTTAAAAAGTAAAAATACGAATCTAAATGAAATTACTTCTAACCCAACAAAATGTAATAGGAAAATTATTAAATTCAAAATTGGGTCACCCGCCGACACCCCGGCGTCAATTTCGCATAATTTAGATTCTGGACAAGTTGATCCCGTTGCCGCAACTATGAAAACAAACTGATGTAATCTAATTAAACGAACCGGGATTAATGGAGTGACAATAATCTTACGGCGTCACGTTTGTGGGGCCTAGGGGAGAATTTGATCAGGGAACCGTTGAAACGAGTCGGCTGAATTCAAAGGACTCTGATGTTTTCGGCTAAATTATTGATTTATTACCCTACCCTTACCTATTTGACGACTTTATAAGAGATAACAAAAGTGCTGCCTTACTCCTTAAGCTGTTTATTCGATTCCCTAACAGGATAAATATTTATTTGATTACTTACTATATATGATACTGTAATAAATAATCGATTGTTTAGCGTCCCATGGTATAAACACTGCTTAGTTTGGGGCTTAAAGTGCTCTGTGACTTATCCAGGTATTTTTATAACACTTGGATAATAATTACAAAAATACTTTTAGGAGTGGCAATAATCTTACGACGACACGTTTGTGGGGCCTAGGAGGAGAAGGTGTTGAGCTGATTAGGGAAAAGAACGAGTTGGCTAAATTTAAAAGACTAAAGTTTTGGCAAAATTATTTATTTATTACCCTACCCTACAAATTTGACGACCTGACTCGCTCCTGAAGTTGTGTGTTCGATTCCCTTATAGGAAAAATAAGTATAAGCATAAATACGAATGGTTGTTTGTGTCTTCTTAAGTTTGTGCTTACAAAAAAGGTGTACCATAAAGGTTATTCAAGGTACGGATGTCAGTTCAAGTTTATCGCTTGCTCTGTGCCTCGAAAAGCACGTTAAGCTGTTGTTCGCGGCTGTCATGAACATCTATGGCAGTCGATATTTAGAAAGTCAGTGCCTTCTAATATTCTTCTAATGATGTTTCCATTTGGGTCATGGAGATCAGTTGGCAGTCGCGTTAATAACTGAAGTTCAGCCAAATCTGACTAGTCCAGTGAACGGACCCTGGGATATAGGCGTATGTCTGGGGCAACCGGCATAGTGCTAGGATCTAACATGAGATGTCAGTTTCGACTATTGTGTATTCGAGTTATAAACAGGACATTGTAATACGGATATTTGGTAGGTATAGTAGGTGTAAAAAAAATTGTAGCAGTGTTTATCTTTTCTCCTATACTTACAGCATTAGTTCTATTTAGTTTGGAGACAAAAGCACTGTGTTTCGTCCAAAAATATTTATAATAACTTGATGCTACAATTTGATATGAAACGAGAGAGGAATTCTTTTTGTATAACATATTTCTATAAATTCTACATACATACATACATTCACGCCTGTTTCCCCGAAGGGGTAGGCAGAAGAATATAATACGCACACACTTTGCCAATTATATAGTCCCACGTTGGCGAGCCTATTGCCGCTTACCGGGCACTGTTATGTTCGCCAGAGCCTGGTCCGTTGATCGGCAGGTGCACCTCTTGCAGGTGAGGTTGGCTTGGGCTCCTTAGGTCTTGGTAGGATCCTACATCTCTCTAAAATCTACTTATAACTTTTTACGTTGGTTTGATCATGGCATCAACTCTATGGTATTTAGAAGTGCCACATTGTAGCCACATCTGTTTTTATTTAGAAGCACCACATAGTAAAATTTCATAAAAACCAAGTCACCCACGACGAGAGCCTAAGTTTAGCGTAGTGTGACTTGAGTTCAGTAGTTGTACTATTACTAAAGTTAGAGATAATGTATGAGCAGAGTTTGTAAACTATGAACAAATTTATACACCGCCGGGTGTAGTTCGAAAGTATTTTTGCGGTTATACTTACTTTCAATTCTGATTTACTATAACGCCAGACACAGTGGGAGCTCAACTTATTTTGTGGGACTAAAAAAGTCAGAAAACTCAGAAGGTAGTGTTGTATTTGCCTGCAAAGTGGCTCAAAATGTTGCAAGGAAGGTGTTGATAGCATTCTGCCTGCTATGAAAAAGTGAGAATTAATCTACATCACAATAAAATGAATGAATGAATGAATAAATAATTTACTCTCGTTTCAGCGTTGGTCGTGAAGACATCGTTGTTCTGAGGCTCCCATTTTACCTGAAGATGCCCTGTGTAAGGGCGAAACACGTGTCGTGTTGAATAGTTTCTCGATTTTTCGGGAAATTATAGTAGCGCGGGAATTGTTACAAAGATATTTTTAATCCATCACTTGCTTGAATGAATGAAATCACACCGAAGATTGTAACTACATATATATCTATAGATCTATTATAAATTTGGCCAGATCAAAATATATGCCTTACAAAGTTGCGCCCAATGAACAAGAATTTTAGGATTAACTTTTTTTTGATACAACACTCCATAAAATACTTAACCAGTAGGTATTTTAAATGCGATGCGATTCCCTTTTTGGTAAACCATAAATATTACATAATATTGCTCTTTTCCAAGGGTTTACAGAATGTTTTTTTGGTTTGCATCTATAGAGAAATTATCATTATATAATACGCTCTAGGCCTATCAGCTCCAGCTCAATTTAACGATCGGACTACGACATAAAATCATAAATAGATAAATTTAGTTAGGTCTTTCTGTTTAATGAAAAACGTAAATCATACCGCGATGCCATATATTCTTATACCGTTAAATAAGTTACATTTTATCCCAAAATTTGTAATTTCTGTGAGACGAGATAAATATATAACACAGACGAAACCGCGGGAAAATGTTAGCTACATATATTATTGAACACAATACCAGCAAATAACCGACTATTATCGATCAAAAATCAGATACGACGCAAAAGCATTGGGGACGGACGGAGACAAAAAATCATTAAAATTTGTAACATTATAAAAGGGTCCCTATAATAGGCCTCGAATGACGGGGGCCCACACAATGAACAGTTGGGTAATTACGGCACATTTGGACCCACGGCTGCAACAGTACTCTTATAAATAGTTACTTTCTCATTGTGAACAACAAATTATTGTAATTCGGCATATAGTTTACAAAAGGGCTGACGGCATGTTGGAAATTGTAATTTCGCGCTGTCAAGGACAGGAATATGAGTGATGATTAAAAAAAAAAACAAGTTTACAAATTGCGTATAGAACACATATTTTATAAAGGGTTTTATACTCAAATCTTTAATATTTCTAAACAATTAGGTAAATTTTTATGTGACATGACTAAATCACACCTTGTCTGATGTTAAGCAGTTGATATAGTTATATGAGCTAATGAGACTGAATAAATTACGTTTCACGCCTCGAAACGACCCTGGACTAGAGAAGCAAGAAAACTTATCATCATCATCATCTCAGCCATCTGACGTCCACTGCTGAACATAGGCATCCCAAATAGATTTCCACATTAAGCGATCCTGAGTCGCCTGCATCCATCGGCTTCCCGCTGCCTTGACCAGATCATCGGTCCATCGCGGGGGAGGCCAACCTCTACTTCTAAAAAACATATGCACTTCGTAATTTTGACATTTTGACAAGAAATTCAAAAAATAATATTGGGCGGATACAACTGACGGGAATAAGCCTGCCTCCATCAATCCGTGGAGTATATAACCTGAATCCTATTCACATTACTTTGTGAAAAAAAACTCGTGTTAATGAGCTTAGATGATGATAAAAAATTTTATGAAATAATAAAGAGGATGGGTAGGATTTAAAAAAATATCTTTACTATCTACTTACTATTTTATCCAACTACTAAACATTATATTCGTAATGATTGTCTATGAAAAAGCAGCTTTTACCAATCCAATAGTCACACAGACGCAGAGGGATATGAAAAGATTTCGTTTTTATCATTTCGCAAGGGTACCCGAAAAACCGGTTTCTATTATTTGGATTATAGGACGTAATTATGTGTCTGAAGTGCACTCTGTTTTTATCATATCAAACAAAATGTTACGACTTTTTGTAAATACGTACTTATTATGATGGAGTAGGTAAAACTTAACACAGACAACATTTTTACATAATAATATGCATACTACAATATTATTATTGTCCTATATAGAAAACGAACTTACGACCTTAAAAGCGAATTAAGGAAAGATGATAGTCACTACATTTTGTTTCTTTTTGATTCGATATGGCGTGGTTCGATTCCCACGCAGGTCAAATCTTTGTGTACATGAATATTTTTCTGTTCTGGGTGTTTTTCTATGTATATTGAGTATGTGTTTACTAATCAAATACTTATGTATGTTTATCCGTTATTTAGTATCTACAATACAAGTTATAAATTATATTTATCTGAATAATAATAATTTTAACAGTGACAAATAATGATGAACACATCCTGCCTAATGTATTGCATTCGATGCAGTAGAAAATATAAAAAAATATAGGGTAATATTTTTAATGTATAAAAATTATCAGTAGTCGCTCATGAGACTAACACGAACACATGATGTGTTCAACATAAATCAACAACAAGAAAAACAGCAACACAAAATGAAGCCATCAAAACCCCATAGTGCTGTACGCGTAACGCAGTTGATATCGATACCATTGCGTCGCCCAAATTGCGTTCTAGACTTAAGGCCGGTTGACGCGATACAAAAGCGTTGATGATGGATCGGCCGGCGTGTCATCGCGGGTACAAATAGGGGTCGCTATTCAATGCTATCCGTTATTGTGTTAAAATCAATTTAGCTCATCCCCAACACGTACGTTTACTAGTGATGGCAGTGATAGTGGTCAATTTATTTTGAAACTTATTTGTAGATTGAATATTAGGTTCGCAAATAGTTATTTAAACTATACATGCATACATACAATCACGCCTTTATCCCCGAAGGGGTAGGCAGAGGCATATTATACGCCCACACTACGCCAATTATATAGTTGGTCCTACGTAGTAGGTGGCGAGCCTACTTCCGCTTTCCGAGCACTGTTATATTCGCCAGAGCCTTGTCCATTGATCGGCAGGTGCACCACTTACAGGTGAGGTTGGCTTGGGCTCCTTAGATCTTGGTAGGATCCCTATACACCCTGATAGGATTCCTATACACCCAGTACATAAAGACTCCCTGTACAAATTATTTAAACAATAATTTTTTTATTTATAAAAAATGAAATCTTAATGTGCGGCAGTTACATTATTGATATTTCACTACTCTGTAATCTCAACGTAAGACATGTTTAATAAAATTTGAATATTACTATTTTTCTTAACCTTATTTTTTTTAAAATAATAGGTTTTTATATTACATAGAATAATAGATAAGTCTTTTTTTTTTTTGGATAAAAATTTAGGACAGCACTCAAGTATCTATGTGACACTTTGTAAGGACATTACAGGGCCATTTTAAATACTTCGAGTACATGTAATTATAATATCTATTAATGTTTGTCATAGTAATGGTGACCCATACAATAAACATAAAACTGAACAATGCCAGTATCGATAACAAATAGAAGACATCACTAAAACTACAAGGTCCAGGGTAACAGAAATGGTCTTAGGGTGGTTCCTGGGCCCTAGTCTGTCGACGTTTCAAATGATACAACAACAATGGACCCAACCCCAAACTCCAGGCAATTTTAACGGAGCCCGTTACTTTTAATATTTTAATAATATATCTTTTTTTTTTCGGTGTTCGGTTGCAATTTAATGGGGATGGTTGGTTTCTCAACACGATGTAAAAAGGCGTAATTTTTGGTGACGATTAAATTTTTGTTTATTTTTTGATAAATTATCTGTATGTGTCTTTTATAGAAAAGTCATTATGTGTTTATATTTTTAACTTCATGATCCACAATATGGGTGGGTAGGTTTTTTAAATTTATTATGTTTAAAGTTTTGAATTTGCTTTAATAGATTCTCAACCGCATGCTAAAATCTATCGGATACATTTTTTCAATCTCAGTCTATGACATTACATTACTTTGTTCAGCCCTTCTTTTATAAAGCAAGAGAGGGATTAGTATAAAAAGAACGTTTTTTTTTTTTTTTTGTAAAATCATATTTTATCTGCGCTGCTGCCTATCACTTGATGAATTTTAATTTCATCAACTCTTAGAACTCCCCGTGAGAAGAAAAAGTGTAACGGTATTCTAGGCCGGCACCACACAGCACAGGTTTATATTATTACTTAAAGCAAATTTATAACATATTAAAAACTCCCAGACCAAAATAATTTAAATAAATATAAATGTTCAATATTTGTCCTGTCTGAACATCGAACCTACAAGTACCGGAGTTCTGACCTCTGCGCCATATCAGTCTATAAATCTGTATGAAATTCCAAAGCTTTTACCATTACTAAGATATTTCCATTAAATAAAAAAAACATGGCGTTCGTTAGACGTGACGTAATTTGGATAACTCTATTTGGATGTAAGAATTGGGTTGAGTTTATATAAGGGTTCGTTAAAACAAACATTTTAACAGAAGTGGTTTCAACAAGGACTTGTCAGCCATTAACATTGTTAGTGTAGACACTGTGTTCTCGAGAGTTTAGTTCAATAACCGTGTCAAAATTTTAACGGTATATTGAGTTCAAATTAGAACTACAATTTGAACTTAATGTACCGTTCAAATTCTGTTTGTGCAGTTAAAGTCATCCATATAGCTTTGTCTTACAAATATTTCAAATCGCCGTTTCCGAGCATAATTATTATTATTATTTATTATTATTATTAGTATTTATTTATTTATTTGAATCTTGAAATACATTATTATGATTGACAAACTGACTGTTTTCCAAACATAATTTTCAATGTGCTTAATGAAGTTTTGTCATACTAAAAAAAGTGTATGTTTAACGTAAATACCTAATGCTTACTAAATTCATCAAACACGGGTGCAAATTTAGAAAACACAATTCTAGGGTCGGCAGATTATAGCACATCACAAAAATTTTTTTTATTTTGCATAATTCTTATTCATAGAACGATGCGGGCGGCCCGTAAAGCGATAGACCGATGATCTGGTCAGGGCGGCGGGGAGCCGGTGGATGCAGGCGGCAAAGGATCGATCTACGTGGAAAGCAATTGGGGAGGCCTATGTGGACTATTAGGCTGACATAATGATGATAAAGCCAATAACATGTACAACAAACGTTAAATACACATTAAACAACATACTCATTATAGAAATTTATTTAAGTATTTTCATGGCAAACCGTAAGCGGGTGAAGCATAACATTACTTAAGAAAGGAGATACCCGAATTTCGTAGACTGAACCAACAGAGAGGTAGCCGGCATTGTTTCCATTGTACACTATGGCTAGAAAATATTATCTAATCTTATCAATTTCTTGAGTAATAAATTTCTACTACGGGTCCTTCCACATATTTTTTATGACTTTAATAAAACTTACAAAAACAAAACACTTTGGATTTCCTATAAAAACTTATACTAACTTTAGTTCTTAGTTTCTCAAAGAAAGATTTCCGTGTCCGATTATCTATTATTATAGATTATAGGTGTATAGGGATCCTACCAAGACCTAAGGAGCCCAAGACAACCTCACCTGCAAATGGTGCACATGCCGATCAACGGACGAGGCTCTGGCGATTATAACAGTGCCCAGTAAGCGGCAATAAGCTTGAAGTGTGGGCGCATAATATGCCTCTGCATGTATGTACTATCTATTTTTTATGTGACATATAGCACACATGCTAAAAAGTTTGCAGGCACTACTTTTTGGGTGGTCATGTCTAAAGTGATAATTTTTATTAAGCTTACTTAATTGAATTCTCTTTTAGCCAGCTTTTAATATAAATAGGTTCTACAATTTATTGCACTGATATTCGTTACTATTTTTTTAAACCAGTTGTATTTATTCTTATTTATTATTTATATAACTATTTAAAAAAATCAATAATTAGCATTTGACTCCTTGCAAGGGCGAAACAATTTAAAAAGTGTCATTTAAAAAAATGATAGATTGCGTTACCTAATATATTCATTATATTTAACTGATATGAACATATTTAAAATATAATACTTGACTTAACGTTATTAATACGAGACGTGTATTTTTTATATTGCCGTAAGAAAACTGATGTAATTTTTTTTTTGTAAGATTTTCTATGAAGCTATCTTGTAGTCGTAGAGAATGGAAACGCGCACCACCAACGAACCGTCGGCAAATATTTGGCTACTAGAATCATCCGCGGGCTTAAGTCGGCGCTACGTAATATCGTGATGGATGACGTCAGCCCTCCCGTCGATACCCGCCTCCCTGGTGCAACTCTCCCCATCGCTTTAGAGACCATTTTTGAAGAACTGACACAGCACCAGTGCCTCCGGTGCAACTCTACACATCGCTTTAGAGACCATTTTTGAATAAGAACTGCTATAACATTTTGTGCGCTGAAATGCAACCGTGCACTCAGGTTAAATTCACATTTTTAGTAAGAAGTTCGATTTTACGTGCCTAGTATTTATTGTCGTAGACTTTGCTTGAAGTAAAGATGAGATCAGTTTGTGACTAGAGTTATATTGGATATAATTACAACGGATTTAAATTACTCCATTTTTACACGCCCGTCGTTTAAGGGTACTTTTGATCTGCCCTTTCTCCAAATATTTTTGGATTTGGTCATGGAAGGTCTTACGTGGTCTTCCCCTTGGAACACTTCCATTCACTTGTCCATCATAAATCACGGGCGTGTATGAGGTTATTGAGTGTAAATGATGCTAAAAGTGTGTGCCAAGATCGTAGCATGTGGATATATGTGATCTGCCTTATCCTACGGGAAAGAGGCGTGACATTATGTATGTATATGTACATTCTTTACTTCATATTTTAGACAGGACATAAGAAGACAGGAAACAACAAAGTTTACATTGTATATCATTTTATATTATATAGTCGACCTACTGGTTTTCTAATCGGGTCTGCGCTGATGCGTTCGGAAATGATTTGCGTACCCAATCTTTGCGACAAAATCCTGCACACACAATGTGGAGACGTCAGTCTGCCTTTTACTATGTCGTACTTAATGACTGCAGGTGTGCAGGCTTTAACCTGATCGGGTATAGCGTCGAGATCAGCATGATGATCCTCCTTGATATTTTGCACTCGCCTCTATAGATGACTGCGACACATCCCATTCGACATACTCAAAAATACACCCTAAAATACATACGCACGCACATACACACTTATTAAATAGTCCTGCCTTTGACAACGCTTACATTTTTAATAAAGCCTTTTAAAAGTAATCAAATTTAATAACAAAACTAAGTTAACGAACATTTTCCCTATAATTCCCAACACACTGCTAAGCAGATCGTGTAATGTGCACAAACGTATCTGCGGGAGGTCACAATGCCGCTGACGGAGCCCGGCGACGCGGAAGGCCGCCTGTAATGGAAACCAAAGGCTGCCAGCTTGTGTGTTTCCCGCCCAAACTAGCAAATTATATACTTAGCCTGTGAAATAATGGGCTACAACAACATAGATTCACAATAAAGATTTATGTAACTTATCTCTTCATTCTCTTATGTCAAGTCAAATTATGTTTAATTATTTATTTAACCGAATCTTTAACGGTTATTGTAGTTTTATGTCCTAGCCCTTATCGCTTGTCCTTGCAATTCATTCCATCCACTTACTGAATCCAATTTTCTAATGATTCAAATTTGCCGCGCGCCACAACTCCCGCGCCGTGGTAGACTTCTATAAAAAGTGTCATGGCCGCCGCTGTTCTAACGAGTACACGCCGCTGTCGTTAAGAGAGACAAAAATCAACGAAAATTTGTAATAATTCAAAATGGACTATATCCGGACTTCTGGACTCTTATGTCTACGCGTAGTGCTGTTTGTGCGTGAATAACTGCTGAAGAAGGAGTTACGGAGACACTTGAGGAGTTTGCCGACCGATTTTTCCAAGTAAGCTTCCTTTCCTTTCAGTACCTAGTGATAAGGGCTGAACATCTACGTTTCCTCGGGATTTCAGGATTACAGCGTCTCCGGGTAGGTCTAACGAAGCGTCCCCCCCGACTGGTCTCCACCTTGTCGAGGTGGGGGGGCTGAGTATCTCCCGGTAGAGTGCAGGAGGCGCTAGGGAAAAGGTAACTCCCAGAGACCGACGACTCTGGGTGCCCTTAGTACTGACTACCGGGGGGGAAACTAAGAGGGACCTATGGAGGGCGCAGCGGGTAGGCCAGGAGGGCCCGCTCAGCAGCGCCAGGAGGGTCTAGGCAGTGGGGGCAGGGGGCCCCTGCTGTCTAATCATGGACCCTCCGGGAATTCGGCCACACACGCTATGGTCGCAGGGGGAGGTAGGAGGGGCGCGTCCACTGCGCCTCTCTGAGGAGGTCCTCCCGGTTTTGATCCGGGGGACGTTGGCCGCAGGCGGAGTGTCAGAAGCTGCAACCCAGGTACTGGCCCCCGCCTCTTTCTCAACAAGCGGCGGGCGTCGTCGGAAGATTTTTAGTGGGTATTGCTGCTGGCGGTCGTGTCTGCCGGTGGTGAGTCCCACACCCCCTTTCGGTCCCCCTTTGGCCGGAAGGCAGTGCGTAAATGCATTTTGTTACCGACGTAAAACAAAAAAAAAAGGTCTAACGAAGCGTAGTCCGATTTGCTCGTTTGATTGTGACCATAACCAAAGCATCGTGCCACCAATGTCTGTTTTTTACAATAAGATCCGCCATGTTACTGTAAAATTTTCCTAACTAAGCATTGTCCACATTCGAATACGACTTTGTTATTAATAGTATGATTGAGCACTGTAGGTCTATTTCTTAAGTTAATATTGTTATAAATTGTTGTTCTGTTTATTTGACTGTTTGTTGCCAAAATAAATGAAGAAAAAAAAACAGCTTCAACTATTGCTATAAAAATATCATTATGTTTTTCTGGGTGAGGTTGAAGCGCCCTCCTATGATGGAAACCTAAGGCTGCTAGGTTGTGTGCTCTTTCAATAAAAGTCCCCAATATATTTATGAAATTGTCGTGTAATGTGCAAAAAAGTATAAAATATGAGGCTACACTGGTACACAGGCTACTGTGTTATAGTTGAATGAAACAGTTTCAACTTTATATGGATGAGTTTGAAGCGCCTTCTTGCAAAAGTAAACAATGTTTCAGCTAATGGATTCCTAGTCCAAATATGTTCCACGCTTAGTGATATATTTATAAAAATGCTTTAACTATTACTAGAAAAATATGTTGTAAAGTTTAATGGGTGACGGCCTGTAATAAACACCAAAGGCTGCCCCTCCGAAACTACCTTCAAATTTGGTACTAAGCGTGTTATATTTGGACAAAGTTTCAACTATTGCTCAGAAAAATGTCGTAAAGCTTATTGAGTGATGTGAAAAGGGATTTTTGTAAGTTAACCATAGGCTGCCAGCTTGTGTGATCCACGCTCAAACTAGCTTCAAATGAGATATTTTATTTATTTGATTTATTATTGGATAAAACGTTTCAACTATTAAAAAAATATCGTAATTTATTTATTTATTAAAATGATCACCAACATAATAAACATTAATAATACCAAAAAAGAATAACCCATTGCATTATTGTATAATGTAAATAGGGTGACGAAAACGCTTTTTATAAACAGCAGAAATAACCCACAAACTAATAAAAAACATATTTCGAAGCAAAAATAACTCATAAATCCAAAACTCATTGTAACCATTTCAGTTCATAGAAAGACTAAAGAATTGAATACTGCAGCGATTAAACTGCAAAAAAATCTAAAAGAAACTTGAAATTACAGTTCAGGGTACGTCTAAAAACTTTCTGAATAGAGTCCATCAAGACCGTATGCAAACTAACTTGTGAAACAGTAGCCATTGTGCTGCAGAAACACTACAATGGCCATAGGGGAGCCACAATATAGGTTACTATGCCGCATATCGATGTACCACTCCGCTCTCTGAATAAATATGAGTGACGGTCGCGGTGATATTTAAATATCACGTGACCGTGCATTAAGAACACCTCTGCTGCTTTTAGCGGCACGAAATATTCCTTCGCCTTCGTCGCTTGAGCATGCAAACTCTTTTTAAGATAATGTGAATTGTTTAAGAAACTTTATAGGGAAAATTGTTATGTTTTAATGATTATTTTAAGGCTTTATTATGTAGTGCCGACGTCTTTGTTCTGAGGTTGCCAAATAAACTTATGAAGATGCGGGGGAGCAAAATGCGTGTAGTTTTCGATTTTTCGAAGACATTTAAAATAAACAATGTAATTTCGCAAAGTAATGTCTTAGTCAATAAATTGTTATAAATATCATTTCTTACTATACATACAAGTTTCAGTAACGTTCGTTTCAGTAAAGTATAAATATCCGTTTCGCCAGTTCCGAGCCGGGAACACGTATCGCGGCCTCCACTGTCCAACGCCGTCACTATGCAAAAACTGTGTGTCAACTGATTGTTTATCTGACGTTCAACGTTGTGCATGCCTTTGTCTCTACATGAATGTGTATGTGTAGGTTATGTTTTTTATATTCTCGATGTGCAGTTTAATCTGCGTTCATCGACGGAAAACTTGGCTATGGTGAGACATTTTCCATAAGAGAATTGGAATTGCAAGTCTAGTTTGCAGGTAGACTCAAAAAATCGACGACCGATGAGACGTTAATAATCTCCAATGGTAATTCGATATATGCAGATGAAGCCGGCCTCATACATGAAGGAAGGCTGCTCGAGATTGATCGACTGTGATTTGCAGTTATAGCAGTTGGTCTTGTAATAGCTGAGATGGCGATAATTAAAATTCAATAACGTTTCATGCAGAGTTCACATTATTTGTTCGTATAAGTCGTAAAATAACTAAATAAACGAAGTTACTATAACTTACAATGATTGTTTTTCTTCTTTTTTCTGATAATACAGTATCGATATAATAATAATAATAAATTAATAATAAATATCTTTATTTCGTAATCAACCTGACATTAGAATATCTAGTAGCTGGTGCCTTCAATAACACATAATCTAAGTTTTGGTTTGAGCAACAATTTTATATTAGTGTTAGACAAACAGTTTTACTTATGTTAAATAACAATTTTATATTAATAATTACTAATATAATATATATATTAGTTTCCAATATAACTGTTACCTGCTCTGCAAATTTAAGGTTTAAGTTTGGCTAAATTTTATTATAAATATTAGTATTTAACTTCAACCAATGGGTTCCAGTTAGTGTACACTACATTCGTAGATGTCGGCGCCTTTCACACCCTATAACTAAGAGTGGTTGGCAATTGATCGAATTGTTCCGGGCATTCAGGGATTAAGAGTGACAAGCAATTGACTTTAGTTTCTGCGGAATTATTTATACTATCTTATAGACCTGTTTAGGTAATATATAGCAGATTATTGTTCTATAAAACCAAAATTTACAAAAACATTAAAATATCAAGTGGGCAAAGCGGTTTTATTGGGTTTAGAGAACGCTGCCTTTAAAAATAAATAAAATGGTAAATAGTGCCCAAGGCAATGCAAATAAAAAATTTAACTATAAAAGAACAGAAATAAAAATTGCATATACCTACAAAAGTAACTATTTGTGATTTTGTAATTTGTAATTTCTTTATTGGTTTTAAACATGATACAATTCTCTAATCCTATACAAGCATTATCCAGATACTGGGTAGATAAATTATGTGATTAAGTATAGTACATATTAATTATGTTGACAATATTAATTTTACATATTCAAATAATCCTATTTAACTTTATTATTTATTTCTACAACAAAAATATAAAATAATATTATGTCGTTGATAATATAATGATTTACCAATGTGTGCGATTCTACAATAAAATCACAAGCAACATACAGCAATTGAGCCTAAATAAATTTAAATTAACAATAAAACACAAGCTGTCTTTAAAGGGATACTATTCTACTAAAGACTATAATATGGCAGATAAAAATGCTTGGGATTAAACTGCCGTTTCATACAGGCTATTCTAATATGAATGACTTGAAAACATAAATATTGTTAATGTTATGTTATATTGCATTGTATAGCTTCTATAGACAAATGAAGATTGTAATTCTAGTACCAAACTAATGGACATATTTAAAAGAGCATAGCCTGTGAGTTTCTTGCCAGTTCTTCTTACAGAGCGGTGGCTCGGAACTGGCACTTAGATTCACTTACACTTAATTATTTTTTGTTTTTAAATTGTTTTGTTGCATGTAAGTGAATCTAAGCTTTGTGATTTAGTGTAATATTATTTCGATTGTTTTTTTTCATTTGTAATCATGACGTTTTCAAGTACGATGTATAATTACGATGTAAATTAGTTGATGAAATAAATATTTTTTTACTCTATTTTACTTTTACTTTTACCGTCATCTTATGACAAGTTCTTACATTTTATACTTGACAAACTTTATCTTCGTTTGTCAAATGCTACTTTATCTAAGACCCAAAGTCTTACAATTTAGGCAAAATAAGTCAGTAGGTAGGTACATGAAACAAAACCCAAGGACCGAGAGTAACTCGTTAATTAATCTGTCTCGTAAATAAAAGTGATAAATATTCAATTGAACGGCAGCTGTCGTTAAACCCAGCCGTTTTAAGTAAGAGCCTCACCAGAATCTGCCACGAAGCGATTGATTCGCGGCGAGCTAAGTATTTATGTAAGCAATGAAATGGCAGAGGGAACTTTTCTGTTTGTTTCTTACGGTATTTGTGAGTAAGTCACCTATTTGAGAGAAGCGTTGGAGAATCGCTTACGTATCTAGTCGAGGTCAGGTCAACAAAGATATCGACGCTGGAAAGGCAACCTTGCTTATGCACCATTTTGCTACTTTACAGGAGAGCGATTCATAGAATGACAATTTCCAAAAAAAATATAAATAAATTTGTTTTTTTGTCAGAATGTCAGTCAAATGAATGTCAAAAATGGCCAGAATTGGATGAAACCGAGATCTGCAGATAGAAAAAAATCAGGCGATTCTAATGATATATATATAACTAATTATCGCAAATTTGGCGCATAGGCAAAGTTGCCTTTCCAGCGTCGATATGAGGAGGTCAAAGAAGAATCAATAGAATTTTTGGATTCCTATCTACGGAATTAAAAAGAAAAGGTGTCCTGACGGCTTGAAATCTCAACCAAGCTGTCATTAGAATATGCCAAGAAGCGATTGTATTGTGAAGAGCTATGTATTTATGTAAGTAATGAAATTGCAGTTGGGACTTTTCTTATTGTTCCTAATAATAGAAACGATCGATAGAAGAGTGAATGCTAGGAATATGGTGAATAAGGCACTTTACGCATTTGTGAGCAGTCCGAAAAAGAGCACGAAAAAGTATGCTAGGTGTAAAATTGAGTGATAGCAATCAAAATTAAGTGATAAGGGCCGATGCTGGTTTGCAACAAGATACCTATAGTGATGAGAATTATAAATTTTATTGTCTTTAAGATTTGACGAATGTAAATGATAATGATGTAATTTAGATACGACAATTTATTTTTAAAAAATTGGAAATTTGATATTTATTTAACAACGATAATCAAGAAATAAAAGTAAAACGATTTTTGTCAGAATTTGTCAAGGTTTGTCAGTTTACCTGTCTGATGTGGTTTTTTTCTCAAGATTTGTCAGTATGTCGGTGACTCTAATCGAGAGGATCTGTCAGTCAGCTTATCCTGATTCTAAGGGGAGAAGAGGATTGTCAGTCAGTCAGTCTGTCGGTAACTCTAACGAGACTTCCAAAAGGCAACGAGATTGAGAAAAACGCTTTAGGATACTCATCTCGGCTTTTTTTCAAATTGTGTCTTAAAATCTAATACCATCAAAGAAATACAAAATATGTAATCTCTGTCTATCCCTAAGGCGTGACAATGTCAGTAATATAGGTCAATAAGTAAGATAACTACTTCAAATAAGCAATAAAGAATCGTTCGAAGGAATAGGAGCAGCATAAAGCAAAAGCGTTGTTATAAACTTGTTATTGGTTTACGAAGAGCTTTATAAATTTTGATAATACATGTATACATCATAACTCTGCCAGAGTAGGTCAAAAAATTGTCAAGAATTTAACGTATTCCATTATTTGATATGTGACCGCTTGAAATAAAACGCTTCTGAGCTTTGGAAAGCACATTAGTTGCTGGTTCCGGTTATTACTTTTAGTACTTATTAAGTATCTACAACATCAATATTAATGTCATTGTATTGTGAAGTTAATTATTAAGTACAATTATTTCGTGTAAAAAGATCAATTCAAATCATATTGCTAGTTTGTAAGTTTTAACCTTCATAAGAGCTATTTTGAGCCAAATTTGAATAAATGATTTTGAAATTTGAATTTTACTGTTGTCTAAAAACAGAAACAATTTTTATTCAAAAGCGAAATAGTTTACCAAAAACCTATTTTACCGTCAACTACCATTTACTATAAATGGTTGTATTGAATCGAGTTTGATGGCACTAAAAGATCATAAGGATTTCTCCATTGATGCTGAAATTTAAGCTAACATAAAAACGCTTTACAATCGGAAGTTTTTAGTTGGAATCGCATTTATAAAACATATTCAAAATGAATATAGATAAAATTCGAGAGCATTGATATTAAAAGATGAATACGAAAGCCATATTGCAAATGAAAAAATGTACTTTGAAATCTTTTATGCTTTTTCTAGATGTGAGTCGGAAGTTCGTGCTAGCGCAAAAGTATTTAATTATATTGATGGATTACTATGTTTTAACAAAATTAATTATGTCCTTTTATGGCACTGCTGTATTTAAGTATCTTCTGTTCTATAAATACGTGCATTTTAAAAGTCATCATCATCATATCAGCCATTTGAAGTCCACTGCTGAACATAGGCCTCCCCAATTGCTTTCCACGTATATCGATCCTTTGCCGCCTGCATCCACCGGCTTCCCGCCGCCCTGTCCGGTCAATCGCGTGGGGGGCCGCCCTCTACTACGCTTGCTTTAAAAAGTATTTATAGATAATGTTTTACTAAATTTAATGTTTTTAAGCGCTTGTGGCGTAGACTGTTCTTCTTTTCAGGATGTGTACTGATGTTATGCAGAAGTCTTATAGGATGGGTGACATTAGTGCTTCTATAATGCAACATTTTTAAGCGTAATTCATTCCTTTTTGAAAAAAAAAAAAATGCACATACATATCACGCCTGTTTCTCCGAAAGGGTAGCCAGATATTATACGGCCACATTTCGCCAATAATATTGTTGGTCCCACGTAATAGGTGGTGAGCCTATTGCCGCTTTCCGGTAAATTTTTATGTTCGCCAGAGCCTCGTCCGTTGATCGGCTGGTGCACCAGTGAGATTGGCTTGGACTCCTCAGATCTTAGTAGGATCCCTGTACACCATGAATAGAATATTACATATATTTTTTTTTTTATTGGAAACAGTATTTCCCGAGTGCAGCGCATTCAACCTAACAAACAAACAAACACTTCAGTTGCATAATACAAAATAGTGCATATAAAAATAAAAGCAAGAACATCTTACATCCTTAACCGAAACAAAAGACAAATGATCCAAGATCTAGATCTAGCGTTAGGTAACTTGCTAACTACTAAACTAACTTCTCAAAGTCTGAACGGAGTTAAATGGCAAATGTTACCCTCACTCACAATGTGATAGAGTTTTATAAAAGTTTTTAAATTACACCAGATTTCCTTTGCAAGAAGTATATAGTTTGACACTAATGAAATGATAATATGAAATATTGTATTACCAATTTAGAGTGGAGGTCAGTAAACTTGTATTTCTTTTTCAAGGTCGTGGTCCGAGACCAAGATTAATCGAATCTGTGATATGTGATATACGTAGGTATGTTTATTAAAAAGTCAAAAGTCAAAAAGTCAAAATACTTTTTTCTTCATAAACTATTACATAGTACTTGAAAACGTCAAAATTATAAAAAAATAACAAAAACAAATAAAATATAATTATACTAAAATCACGAAGCTTAGATTCACTTGCAACCAAACATTTTATACATGTTTGGTTGCAAGTGAATACAAAACATATTTAAGTGCAACTGAATCTAAGTGCCAGTTCCGAGCCACCGCTCTGTAAGAATAACTGGCAAGAAACTCACAGGCTATGCTCTTTTAAATTATCGATTGGTTAGTTACAATCTTCATTTGTCTGTGACGCTATACAATGCAACATAATATCGATTGTCAAGTATCTTCTTACTTAAAAAAAATTACAAGTTACATTTAAGCCTCTATTTCAGACTTCATTTCAAAGTAAAACAAAACATCTTACAATTTGGTATATAAGCATTTTTTCTCATAATCAGATCCGTTGGTGCGATATATCAAAAACATTCGCAAAAAAGACTTTCAGTTCAAAATGAAATTCTTAAGAGCACAAAATGGCACTTTCAAACAAATTTTGCGGAAAAGAGATAGAAAACAAAGATAAGCATTAAATGGCTCTATCTGTATATAACTTACCTGTCTATACTTAATATGTGACTCAAGTTCGATCAAGTTTAGGCTCATATCATAAGTTATTTATCAAATTGACATAACAGCAGGTACATGTTCAAACAAAGATAAGTCGGTCTCTCTATTTGCTCAGACGTCATTCACAAACATTCAAATATTGGAAATGTTCGAGGTCATGTTATTGCAGGCCTCCTTATGCATATTGATTGCTTATTAATTGTTAAATGTATCTTATGATAGGATATTGCTATCGTGGATCCTAAAATAGATGTCTGATTCAGGAGTTTGTTATGATTTCATTAAACTGTTAATGTTGTGAAGCTGCATATTGCTCGCAATGTCCCTACGTGATGAGATAGAAATGAGAAAATTCGAAATAGCAAAGCGAGTTTGCAAATAGCTCTAAGGGGTATCCCTAGTTACACCAAAAGAAAATTGACAAATTATTACTTCCCAAATATTGTTTTGTAAAATTTCATTTGCCAAATTATTACTTGGCAAATAAACTCTTCACAAATAATTGTATCGTAAACGTAATGCTTTCCAAGTGAACGTTTCGACAATAACTCAGTTAGTATTACATATTTTACGCAAAATAAAATAAGCCAAATAATTCGTCTCGAAACTTTTCAAATAACCATTTCTATTTGCATCTTTACTATTAATACTAATCTACAAATATTGGCCATACATAAATCAACAGTAGTATTTTCTGGCGCTTCGCCGGCCGCTACCGCGGCACGCTCGCTTCGCTCGCTCGGCTCGCGCGCTTTGTGGTCACTTTTTTTTTTTTTTTAAACGACGAAAAACTTTTTAAAAGTACCTCAGTGTGATAAAAGGCCACACTTAGGTTATGTGGGATTCTCCGATTTGGCATACCCACTAAAAAACGTCGGTGGATCTTCTTTCGCTTGGGCGCGTGTCGCGCGGGGAACTTTGTAGTCTTCCGTACGACACGTCTGCGTCGGCCCTAAGGCCCCTACTTTATTATGAGTGAACAATTAGCAGCGAACTGTCCACATATTCGATAGAGCAAGTGTGACAGGCTACGGGGCCCTATCCCGTCTCCTGTTGCCCTGTTCAGGGTGGTTGGAGCAAGCCAAATTGCCTTCTCCTCCTACCTGTACGCCTCCGGCGGTTCGGTGTCGCAAGGGGATCATCCTCTCGCACCCGCTCCGCGGTTTCTTTCTGGAGCATGACCCCCTCGCAAAAGGTGGCGATCTCGTCCCAGGATGCCGCGCTGTCAACCATGGTCTGAACTATAGTTGACAGCGAGAAATCCGATCCACACAAGGCAACGATGGCACCGCGCTGCTGAGACCATTCTGGACAGGTCATCAATGTGTGCAGGGCGGTGTCATCGGCATCACAACAATGGTGACAACGAGGGCTCGGCTCCCTCCCAATCCTGTGCAGGAAGTGACCGAAGCACCCATGGCCGGTCAGAATCTGCACAAGTCTGTAGGAAAGGGAGCCGTGCCGTCGATGCAACCACTCGGCCAGATGCGGCCGAATTCCCTCAATGGTCCAGTGGCCACTTGTCGGTGCCTCCAGACGTTGCCGCCATCGACTCATCGTCACTCTTTGGGCCCTTTCACGCCATCGACTAAGCAGTTCTGATGATGGTCGGGCCCCTTGTCTGCGTACTTCCGCATTTCTATGATATACATCAGCAAGGGCCATTGCGTCAAGGTCCCAAGGTGGGGTTCCTGCTAAAGCACACGCGGCCTCGTAGGACACTGTGTGGTAGGCGCGTATGACCCGAATGGCCATAACCCGCTGCGGTCTACGCAGCAGGGCTTTAGCTTGTGGTGACAAGGTCTGCGCCCACACAGGTGAGCCATATAACGCCATGGATCTCACTACGCCTGTATAAAGGCGGCGGCAGGTCCCACTTGGTCCTCCAACATTAGGCAATAACCTACTTAGGGCCCTCACGGGCGCTTTGTGGTCACTGTTCTAACCTAACCTAACCAATATGTATCTAAGCCTCACTCATCATCATCACGTTAATTTAAAATTATGAACACATATTAAACAAACATTCCTTATACTTTTTTATTTTTAGTATATATTTAGTATTAATACCTTAGTTTGTGATTATTTAAAATAATAAACGTAAAACTTTATGTCCAAACAAATCATTTGATTAAATGTTATTTTTCTAAAGTTTGTTTGCCGTAATAAATTACTTGTTAAAAAACCTAATGCCATAATGTCATTATCCGTAGTAATATACTGCCGAGTAAAAATTTGACCAAATGAAAATTTGCGTACTAAAATAATTCGCAACGTTGCATTGGTGTAAAAAAAGTTTGCTAAAATTTGTTTGGATTATAAATTTTTGTCAAAATAGTTTTGGCAAAACGGCAGGATCCCAGCTCTAAGATTGGTCTCTCTCTCTCTCTATAGTCGGCCCCTCATGTCTGAGGATCGTGGTTAGCATCGGAATAACATCTGGAGAGGATGATCTGCTTCCACCGGTTCCGATCCAGCGCGTCTTTCACGCCCGCGTAGAATTTGGAGGACGATGAGTCTTTGATAAGTTTGGTCTACCGATGGGGATTTAAGTATCTTTAAAGGCTCTATCGACCGTGAGCGATCTGGTAGAGGCGACTGGAAGCCGGTTGATGCATAGCTCGCGATACAGGCGAATCTGTATCGCGAGCTATGTAGGTATAAAGACAAAGATAAGGAAGGGTAGGCAAGGGCGTGTTAAATTTTAAGTTTAACCTTCATAAGAGTTTTATTACGTCAAACTTGAACAAATGATTTTAACTTTAACTTTAGCGTATCTGACAAGATCCTGCTATCTGACCTAACTTTAGTTCCATATAACGTATACTCCATATATGGACTGTTTTCTCTAACATAACCGATATTTCGGTATCCGAATACACTAAGTAGAGGTCAATGCTTTAACCCTGTTAGAAAACAAAAAACCCGGTAAAAAATATATTCATAAAAAATATCATTTTGTACAAATTAGGTCAATGTTTTACTTAGAATGCAAAATTATATCATGTCGTTTTAACTTGAATGTACAAAATAAATGAATGAATGAATGGACACTTTATTGTACACTACATATAAAAAAAAAGTAATAAAATCACATAAACAAATATATGGTACAATGGGCGGCCTTATTGCTAACAGCAATTTCTTCCAGGCAACCTTAATGAAATAAAATTAGTTTAATACGTAAATTTAATAAACTTAATACGTAATGGAAATTAAAATAACCTTAATATAGTAGCAACAGTGACCTAACAGTAAATGTGTCTGTTGATCCGTTTATTCATAGAGCAACAGATTAAGAAGGCATTTGTCACGCAAGCACATGTGAGGGACTGTGATGGATGGTAGCGAGCGGCAGCGACCGGAATTGATGTGCCGACTGTACCGGTAAACTGCATCATTTTCATCATATAATCATATAGACCTATAGTTGTATCGATTTTCTTTTGCAATTGCTTTCTTGTGTTATTTTTATATTAACAACATTAAAGATAATGTAGATTTTCTTTTTCTGAAAATAATGGCTTCGTGCGTCTAGCACATTTATCCAGTTTTAACTGATATATTAATAATATTTAAATAAATGAGTGGTGATAAGGATGATTTACCATTTAGTGATATCTCCCCTAAACCCCTTAAAGATGTGGGATGTATACTAAGATCTCACATGGACTTGAAGGAATTTTGAAAAGTGATGTTGCACTGTCTTGTTTTATTTACCAACACTCATATTCGTTCAGATACACTTCAGAGTTAATAATACACCGTTATTGCATATTAACGTTCGAAATATCACAAATATTAGAAAATAAAACAAAACTGCAGACATGACGCTTCACTTCGCCAACAAGAAGTCAATCTAAATAAAATTTTACACATGAATATATTTTCAGTGTGATAATAACCCGGGTGTCAGGATGTTTACCCCTTAAGAGGACAGAGGAGTTTTAATTATTCGTTAGTTTTCCACCTTATTTTAACAACATAAGGTTCATTTTACGGTGACAATATATTGACCATTGTCCTATTGAGGGTTAAAGGCCTAATAACGATCATAACTGTTCATGACAGCCGGGACCAACGGCTTAAAGTGCTTTCCGAGGCACGGGGCAAGCGATAATTCCGCACATAACTTAAAAAAGTCCTTGGTGCACCAAGGTTTGATCCCGAGACCCTATGAATTTGATGGCTATTGGTCTCGCTACTAGGTTATAGCCGCTCAAAAGATGAAACTCATTCTAAAATTATTCCCAGTGGTGCCTAAGACTTAGGGTCCAAAACTCCAAAGTCTGCTTACTGGTCTAACCAGACTAGGATGAATTCAATTATTGACCTAAATTATGAAACTGGTTTATAATATTAAAATGCGAACGAATTACGACCTACATGTTCCAAATAAACATCTCAGTCAATAAAAACACAATTAACATAGAGTGCCACTTCCATTTCGTCCACTGGCTTTGTGACAAGTTTGTTTTAGAATTTATACAAAAAAAAACATAAATCAACTTGTATATTTCATACTTCCAGACTTGTGACGTTCCATCTTCATTCACAGTTCCTTTCGGTATTGGCAAACGTTCAAATACAGTCGCTTACACAAAGCGTTACCTTGAGAAGTTCAATTATTGGGCACAATATTATTCGTGAATGCTTATGTCAATAACTGAAATTACTAGGGAAAATTATTAAAACTAATAAGGTTTTTATGTTATTGTAGTGACATATTTACTTTACTAAGATCAATAATCTTTATTTTCAATTGCATCATCAATATTTTTCCATGGATAAAAATATCATCAATTATTCAAACATACAGATTGTCAACGAAATAATTTTGTTTTCTTCACATTATATTTGTTTTCTCTAAGCAACCCTCTGATTTCTATAAATTCCTTTTTTTATTTAATGGTTATTAGATTGTTGTTTTGTTAAATAAATGCGACAAATTGCAAGAAATAGGAAAACGAGTTTATTCATTTCAAAAACTATTACTTATTACTTAAAAACGTCAATGATGATCTAATATGTCTTAATCGAATAAGCGAACATCCACATTGAGTGATTGTGAGTTATAAATTATGTAAATGAAGCGTTGAAAGAGCGAGAAGGTAAGACACTAATGAAAAATTAAATTAAAATCATTATTTCTTCAATAATTCGGTAGTCCAGGGTTAAATTCATTTGAATAATTAAAATTTTATTAGTGAACTAATATGAAAAATATAAAATAGTATTTCGTTACTCTAGGACCTGTATCAATGAGCTGTGGAATTACTGTTTGTTATAGACTATCTGTCAAGTAAACGCTAATGGGATCACATTTGAACAATCTGGAACAGGCACTTATGTAAATATTTATGGCCGTAAATATATTTTTTTATCGTAGATTTATAGAAAAGTAAAGGAATCCTACCAAGACCCCAGGAGCTAAAGCTATCCTCACCAGCAAATGATGCATTTGCCGATCAGTAAACGAGGCTCTGGCTCACATATAAGCGTCATAAGGCTCGCCACCCTTATCCCTCCAGGAAAATAAGCAGCATGTTAGTAGAAATCTTGATAATTATATTTGTATAAATCGTTACATACATACATACACGCCTATTTCCCCTAAGGAGTAGGCAGAGGCATATTATACGCCCACACTTCTTTGCCAGAGCCTCATCCGTTGAACGGCAGGTGCACCACTTGCTGGTCAGGTTGACTTGGGCTCCTTAGATCTTGGTAGGATCCCTATACACCTCCCTTATAAATCGTTACATACCGAGTTATATGTAAAAACGCCTCATCACTTACGCGACATCAACTACACAACACGTCATAATATCTTACACTTAATTCTCAAAGCATTGCGCCATCTAACACAAAGCTTTAGGAACATTAATAATATTATGGCATATTAACTTCTGTGCGCCACTGTACTTGAGTTTCATAAAGCGCACATGTATTGGACAGTTGGATATGTTTGTCTTTTTCTGACTGTACTCCGGCGCGGAGGGACGCAGTGTCTTCAAAATACACAGGAACTTATTACGAAATCCTGCTTGATGTTTCTATACCGGATGTGATGAGATACTTTTCGAAATAAATTTACCGTAGATTTATTATATTTTCATACAAAAATATATGTTTTACAGATAAATATACTCAATGCTTTATGAAAAAGGAGGAGAATAGTTTTTGAAACAAAACTGTATCAATTGTAAATATATAGTTATGACGTCACTACTTTGTAAGCAATGACACAACTATGATATTATATCAGAGCGCTTCATACCGTGGCATTATCACAATAACGTTATTTAAAAGCTTGAAAATTAAGCGTTTAAGTTGTATACTTTTACTTAACACAATACATATCTTATTTAAATTATTTTCTGAAGATTAGTATAATTAAGAACTTGTGTGATGGGTAAGTACTAAATAACGGAACATATATAAACACTTCCATTTTTGTAAATACATACTTAATATACATAGGAAAACACCCAGGTCAGAACAAGTATTCATGTTTGTGCACACAAAAAATTGTCTTGTGTGGGAATCTAACCCACGACCTCAAGAGCGGAATGCGGGTATACTCGCCACCACGCCATATCGGTCGTCAGAAGATAAAGTTCGCTTACTAGTTTGTCCTTAAATCGGGATTAGCCGTTAACATATATATGATGTAAAAATAGGGATCAGAGCTATGTATTCTACGCAGCATTAGTATATATTTATCTTTACCTGGCTTCAATCAATAGCTTCAATGTTATTAAAGGTCAAAGACAAAAAATATTTACATCAAAACTAATTTAACGCATTATTTCTTAAAGTTTTATGTTTAAAATCTCATCAGGCGTGTGCACACACACACGCGCGCTCAGAAACGCACGCTCATTGCGTGCTTCTCCTTGCGGTATTTTTTTTTATATCCAAGAATATAAATTGTTTCTTGACAATGAATATGGATATTTCTCCTATAATGATGTGTACAATATGTAGCCTTTAGCTATATTTACATCAAAACTAATTTCAAGCGTTATTTCTTAAAGTTTTATCATTATTTAATTTTATTATTTTTTAAAGCGAAGCGAAGCTTTCTTAAGGGGAAACGCTCGTAGCTCTGGGGTGCTCGGTGGTCAGAAACGATCACCGAAGTACAGCAGAGTTTACAGAGGTCAGTCCTTGAATGGGTGACCGTTTGTGTGGCATTTGATATCTAGCGCTTCCGTGCTTCGGAAGGCACGTTAAGCCGTTAGTCCCGGTTATAGTCCCGGTGGTAGTCGTTAAGCTATGTTAGAGGCCTAATGGGCGGCTTGAAAAATTCTAACAGCAGGACGCCATACACCTGCCTCCGCCAATCCGCACTGGGTCCGCGTGGTGGAGTATGACCCAATACCCTCACACTTTGGTATGAGAGAGGAGGCTCGTGCTCAGTAGTGGGACGTTAATGGGCTGAGATGATGATGATGATTTCTTAAAATTTCGTCGGACGCGTGCACACACACACGCACGCTCCATAACGCACGCTCATTGCATGCTTCTCTTTGCGGTTTTTTTTTAAACACCAAAAGAAACAAATCGTTTCTTAACAATATATATATATATATATATGGATATGTCTCTTATAATGACGTGCACAATACGTAGCCAGTGGCTTTTTAGATCCAGTATATAAATAAGATACTTCAATCTCCACAAAAGAAACTCGGAAAATAACTGATGCCTCGCCAAATATGGCATCAGATAACCGAATTGCCGAAGCACCATCTCATTCCCAACCAGCGCGGTCTAATTCCGATTTCACATTATGCCCCGTATTTGTGTTCCCTTTTTTCCCGGGATCCTCGTAAATTATGGCTATAAATTGCTGGGGACATCGTCCCGTTGCGTTGGATTAATTAAACCCTACTACATCGTAGGCTTTATTATTTATTAAGTTAAGTTCATTTTTGTCTTATTAATGAAGTCGTTTGGAAAGAAACAATTACTTAAGAGAATTATGAAAAACTTTATTGAAATTATATTTTTTCCTCTCTGATTTTTTGACCTTTTTTTATTATACTTATTACTAACGATGTACTATTAACATACACATACATATATTCACGCCTGTTTCCCCAAAGGTGGACCAACATAATAGGTGGCGGGCCTATTCCCACTTACCGGGAACTGTCATGTTGGCCAGATCTTAATCCGTTGATCGGCAGGTGGTACCACTTGCAGGTGAAGTTGACTTTGGTACCCAAGATCTTGGTAGGATCTCTTAAACCCTATGTACTATTAACACTGAATGTATTTTACAATACACATATTCTTTGAACCAAATGGAATGACAACTTGTTCAATTAGATATAATAATATCAAAACGAAAACGTATGTCTGGTGACGTACTTTCGTTACGTTTTCGTTTTTGTTTCGTTGAAAGCATGCAAGAATCAACGCATGAACGCGCGCGCACCGGTCCTAATAATCTTGCGCGTGATTCATTTGCAACGCATAAGGGCTTGCATTTGATTTATGCGCCGTGCGATTTTAACTTGGCAGCCATTTGCAACGCGTTCATTTGTTTTATTCACACCGACACAGTACAGGAATCCATTAGTTCAAATATAAATTAGGTTGAGGTTTGGAATAATAAAATATTAATTTGTAAAGAAAATAATAGAATTTCAATGGAATCTGGATACCGTGACCCTTATGTACCTATCCTGAACTAGATCATTGCTCATTTAGTGCTTATCAATTAAGCAGACGAGGGTGTGTGTGGGCGGTGAAGGATATACAATACACTTAGCCACGAATAAAACCGACTTATGCCTCTGTATAGACAGAGTTAGGCAAGTTATAGTTTAGGCAAAATTTATAAAAAACATAACATTTAAGAAGTGATATTTGTGAAAAATCGTGTAGAGAAATCCGAAATCTCAGCCCTATCGTTTTAGCACAAGTTCTTGATGATACTTACATTGCAACTAAATAATTAGTGTAATTGTCAGAACATATTTATATTAATTTTTTAAGGTATTTATATTGCCTTGTTGGGCGAAGGGCTAGCCTCCCGCTATTTGACTCGTTTCGACTCTAGTTGCTAAAAGTAAACCTCGCTACAATTATATAGACCCTTTTACATAGTTGTTACACTGTTTCTGGTCGCCCTAAATGAGATTATATATTTATGGGTGTATGTAAATTAAGTTCATCGCCCTTCATTGAATAACTGTATTCTTGAGGTAACGGTAAAACAGTAAGTGACATGACAATTTGTGTCAAATATTAAAATACACCGGCGAATCTAAAAGAAGGTAAATTATGTAAGATTAATAAGTGCAAATTTGTAGTATTATGTTGTTTCTCTATTTTCAGGAAGTTTTTATTTAGAAATTTTAGTATATTGGTATGATTGTATACAATTTTGGTTAAAAATGATAAATCTCTATTTTCAGAGTAGGTAACGCAGTTGAGTTTCTTTTCGCAATTTAACCAAAAGTTTAGAAAAAATATATTATATGTATGTACGTGTAAAATATCACGACAAAATTACATTTCCTTGTAATACGTAAACAATATTTAATTATCAGGGACTGTGATAATTATTTTTCATTGTACGGTCAGCAATACTGTCATGTTTCACAATAAGTAAGCAGCTAGCTTTTAAACTGTATTTTATGTAGGTGACTATTAGATAACATACAAAATCTGACTAATTTTAAAGATGTGTTCTTTTAAATAATTCTTTATTTATAAGAATGCAGATATACATAGAGCGAGTACATGAAAATAAATAATACGTATAAAATATTCTCACATAATATTAAAATTTCTAGCATTGTCTCTGGCGACTTTGGGCTTAAGTATCGAAGAATGAATAATTGTGTCTTCTCTGAGATAAATTAATTTGAGAACATATAAATGTGTCACTGCTTAATTGTTAGATGTTTAACAGAGTAACATTTGTCAATATGATGCAAGTGATTTATGATAAATAATGTAATAATAACATATTTATTCCTACAAAAACTTATGGTTTAATCGTGTACAAATACAGCTTATATCTAAAGTTTGAAGAAAAATAAATGTGCTACGCATTGTACTGAAAAACATATAAATGCCGTGTATGTATGCAACAATTAATATAATTAAATTATATAACATAATTTTACTCAAACACAAACCATTTACCTAAAAAAAATATTATAATTATTTAAATTGTTTTTGCGAACCATACACCTCATCAGTCGTACTGGTTTCAAAAAAGTGTATAAAATGGACGTAACGGGGCTAAAGTAATTATTTTCTGATGACGACTTCATTTAATTAAAAGTGAAACGGCCAAGGGTGAGTCGGCTCGAACGTAATGAAAATGGAAAAGATTAGAACCGGAGCATTAATTCCATTATACCATTGAAGTTTTTTTATATTATTACAAATATAACTCATTGTTATACTTTTCTGATTTATATTTACGAATTCATTCAAAAGTAGATATTACCTCTTTTTTATTATAATTTTGTGTAGGTTAATAAAATTTTGTACGTAATTGCTCTTCGGAGAACCTATAAAATATTGTTTGATAATTTTATTTGAGATAAGAGAAATAGACAAGAGGCACTGGGTTCAAATCACGCCGATGTAAGTACTACAGACGTAAACTTATTTATAACAAAAGCACTTTTAGCTTATCGCAGAGAATGTGAGATATGATTATCATAATTAATGTTAATAATCTTTAAGCAGTAATCGTGGAAAGTTTTGAGTGTACAGTCAAATTAATATAATCAAATTAAATATATACAAATTGGCAAAATATATTTACATTTCATTACATTCTATATCGGCGTATTTGAGCGTTATGTTTGTAATGATTATCATTAATATATAGAAATAAATATTGAATAAAAAATTTCTCCTTAAAATAATCAGAATTTTTTCTAAGTTACAATTGTGTTATAAGTAGCTTACAACATTACATAAAATCACGTAATATTGGCGCTTTCCGGGCACTTTTATGTTCGCCAGAGCCTCGTCCGTTGATGGGCAGGTGCACCACTTGCAGGTGAGGTTGGCTTGGGCTCTTCAGATCTTGGTAGGAACCCTATACACCTTATTACGTCATTAAATTAATTTTAGACTTTAAATGATTATATGTCACTAATGAACATTAACTTATAAACAAACACGCCCATTCACTACGGTCAAGTGTTGTAGTAGATCAGAATTTAATAAGAAAAAATATTTCAGATGAAACACACTATCTATTTTGTATGTCATAAATCTTCAAAAGGTAAGTGGTGTAAAGCAGTTACCACATTAAAAATAATTCGTAATAGTAATTGAATATACCAATTAAATACAATAAATATAATAAGCCCAGTGCTCACTGGCAGCACCTATTCACGCGTATGACGCATGAATCAAGTATCTGTTCGCTCAGCCATATTCTAAGAAACGTGACAAGCCAACGCATGGCGCGTTCACCATGAAGGCATCAATTAAATAAGCATACTTATTTGTTATCATTGCGCTACAACTGAAAAGACAGAAGAAAACATCATCACGACGTATTTCTCAATGAAGCTTACAGCGGTTTAAGTGACCGAGGTCAGTTTTTAATCCCACAATACATTTACTTTCTTTAAAGATGCATAACAGTTTGTAACATAAACATTATGTTTGTAATAATATTGTATCGTAATTTAGAAGTTAGTTTTATTTAACATAAGTATTCCATAAATATGGATTTGTTTGTGCAGTGTTCATCAACATGATAACCAAAATCTATATAATTAAATAATAAAAACTTTTTTCATTAATACTTATTAAAAATCTATCTACATATCTAAAATCATCAAGCATCCTAAACTCACCACAATAAAAATCCAACGAATCAATTGAGTAAACCATGCACAAATGTAAAAAAAATGTCTTTAACAGTTCAACACTGTTACGGATATCGCACGGCTGTTACGCACGGATATTTGCGTCATACCATATCCGCGCGTCCTTCCGACTCAAGCTTCGTCGGCCGACTGCCGTACGAGCGTACAGGCAGTAAATTTTCACGGCACTGAAAATTTTATATGAGCTTTCCTCTTATCTCGGGGTAAGTTCTAGAAGTCGCGTTTGCGTAATTATTGTGTACGAGCGCGCTATGACGGCGGTATTATCTATGGTAATACGTTTTCGAATGTGTTGTTGCATGTTTGGCATTGTTTGGCTTCGGCTTCAGGTTTCGATCGGCGGGGGTTGTTCAGGAGGCGAGTTTTTGGTATAAGGTTCGTATTGAAAAAAGGAAGGATGTTTGTGAGTTTTAAATGCGTTCTAAATTTACGTTGCTCTACTGTTTCAATTTTTGAAGCGTCATTAGTACTGATAATTAAATAATTGGTGCATGCTACAAAGAGTTTGGGCAACTTTGTTAGCTTGGGCAATTATGTGGGCTTATTTCGCCTACTACTTATACTATGTTTACTTAGACTTTACTAACTACTCCGACGCAACAATAACTCGTAAAGTATACCTACTCGTAAAAGAAAAAGGAAAATAATTCTTTAGTTCAAACTAGTGCCCTCCCACGGCTTCGCCCGCGTCTCAAAAAAAGAAACCAACCAATAGTTTATCTAACACCTGCAGCATGCGCTCTTGACATGTGGTCCAATTTAGCCTTAAAATGCACCCATTCAAGAGAAATATATTGATATTTATACATATTACATACATATATTGTATCCTATGGAAATCGAATTCACCACCTCGATAGTTCAAATGCCACTCCACGCTGTATCGGTCGTGATATTACACATACCAAAAGCACTGTCTGTTTCGCGAAACTTGCACCAAAAAATATTTACGTCACAAAAGTGTCAAAAGAGTAACTGTGTAACATTCTAGCGTGACCATAGATAGAAAATCATTGCAAAATGAATGCTGGCCCAGTATCTGTAACTTGGCTTATTTTTAACCCGTCGCAGTTCGCGTGCCTGTGGCGCCCTCTATCCATCACTCAGATAAAACAAACAAATACTTTCTTAGATTAGCATAAACTAGAAGTTTCCAACTACTGGAATAACAATCAGAGTTCCGTTTTGTTTGTACTGCTTTTGGATTTGATTTATAATTATGCCGGATTTTGGATGGACAGTTGAATGTTTTCTTGTGTGTTGATAAGGTTTAGTGCTGAAGTTTAAAGTGATTTAATGGTTCTTGTAAATTCTTATTCCTATATTTGACACCAGATATTTAATTTCGTAAATGATAATAGAAATTATTAAGTGAAATGCATGCACATATTTTTGGACATATATGTCACGAATTGGCAAAAGTAATACAGGATAGCATCCTATCTAATGGGCAGGTGCTTAGTTCAAGGCAGCGGGAAGCCGGTAGATGCCGACATGGAAACTATTGGGGACACCTATTGTATAATAGGCTCATATAATAATGTTTTCACATTTTTGTTACCATCATTGAAAGACCATATTCGGAGAGAAGTCCGTTCTTCGTAAAAAGGGTTACCATTTTACAATAACGAACAGGCCCTGGTTTATATAGACAGATTTGTCTGCTTTATATCTGGCAATATGTCCGCAGCACAGTAAAAATAAATAAAATATATAAGCCAATATTTTTACTGAGGTTTGAACTCAAAATCTTGAAATATGTTGCAATCATCAAATCAAGTGAAAAAAATCCAGAGTCAATTCATAATTATAATTGCGCTCGACTGTAATATCAAACAATAATTATTGATTATACCTAAAAGCAACGTTAAAATTCTACTAACTTCAAGTACATACACATAGAATAACTTATCGAAATACTTAACTCACATGCCTTCAGCACACCAACGTTCGCCGGGCGGACTCGCGCCTCACCTGAGCTGTCACGCCACCCATAACTTGTTATTTACGAGCACTAAATAAAGTTCATAGCTCACTAAAATAAACCTTGATAACAGTAATTGGCATACTTTTGCTAAATCGACGGCGATATGCTTTTACTTAATATTTTTTTGTGAAATTTTCTTCATATTAACTTTTACATCTTAAGGTCAGCGGATATGATTTTGTTAGTACCTGACAGATTTCATGGATATTGACGACCGCTCCTAAGGTCGTCAGTGTGATTCCCATATAGTACAAATCTTTGTGTGCATGATCATGACTATTTGTTCTGGTCTGGGTGTTTCCTACGCACATAAAGAAAGTATACACAAAAATAAAGTTATGTAGGTACTTGATTTTTGTACATACTAAATCACAATATCAATTACTAATTTAGTACCTATAACACAAGTATTTAATTGATTATAAGTTAATTATGTCATCATCATCATCATCTCAGCCCATTAACCCACTACTGAGCACGAGCCTCCTCTCACATGAGGGTGTTGGGTCTTACTCCACCACGCTGACCCAGTGCGGATTGGCGGAGGCAGGTGTATAGCGTCCTGCTGTTTGAATTTTATCAAGCCGCCCATTAGGCCTCTAACATGGCTACCGACTACCACATTTAGTGATAACCGGGACCAACGGCTTAACGTGCCTTCCGAAGCACGGAAGCGCTCGATATCAAATGCCACACAAACGGTCACCCATCCAAGGATTGACCTCTGTAACTCTGTTGTTCTTCACCGAGAGCACCGCAGAGCTACGAGCGCTTCAATTATAATCAATCTAATTATATACACAGAATATGTTGCCGAGTGATACAAGCCTAAAATAGTGCTACCCCTTCTCATCTCACGGGGAGTCATAAGGATCGACGAAGAGAAATCCTTCCGGGTGATGGGCAGCAGCGTCATACTGCGTACTGGGTTGTACTGCCATCACCAACCGCTTGCCCTTCGTGGTGATTATGTAATATATATATATTTTCTTTTCTTAAAATTTTGTGACTACAAAACACAAGTTTGCTTTTTTTTTATTAACTATGTTTTTGGTTTAAGTACATTTTATCTGTTGGGAGAAAAAACCAAACTTGACGATTTTCTTGCCCGTTCTTTTACGATCAAGCTCCCGCCCGCAGTGAATAGGCGCGTAAAATTTCAAGTTTGTCCTTCATAAGAGCTCTATTGAGCCAAACTTGAATAAATGATTTTGAATTTTATTTGGGAGGCTAATGTTCAGCAGTGGACTTGAGGCTGATATGATATGAACAGATATAAAGAGGTTATATGCATACATTGTGTAGCTCCAGTGGCAAAATATACAATGATTTAAATTTGATGAATAAACAATTACATAATTACAGTTTATAGTCAAAAAAATATTAAATAGCTCTTTCCATACTAGTCTAACATTTTGGTTCAAAGAATTTATTTCTCATAAAAACATTATAGTTCACTTAAAATGAGATACAATACATATTTTACCTGTACCTTCTCATTCTACAGAATTGTTTTTTTTTTTGGTTACTTTATTTGTTGGTTACTTTAAAAGATACTTATTATGAAAAACTTGTAATCAATTTATTATTTCAATTTAAAAAATAAATAATGATAATAATTTTTACCTCTATACCGAAATTATATTCTTAAATTGTTTTTAATTGTGAACAGGGCGTAGACATAGTAGCTAATTGAGCAAGATTTGATTCCGCTAAACATCTTAATAATCGAAGTACCCGCCGCCGAACTAGTTTTCGCACTCGCACAACATATTATTGATAGATACTCTTTACTATTAAATTTAATACATTAGATGGGCGAGCGTAATCTTTAAGTGACGACGATGTAATTAATAATTATTTGTATGTTAATGTGCACGCAAGCGCACGAGACACGAGTATTTTATAGACTTAAATTAACTAACCACCATCAATTTATAATCATTAAATTTGGACAGCTTTAGACATCTAACGCGATAATAGAGAATGGATAAAACATCCTCCAAAAATGTATATTTTGTCCATACAGGATAAATACTAGTATACCCGTAATTAAATTTAAAATAAATGTTATTAAAATGTATGAACATAATGTTAACAGTGCAGTTAACGACTTGAAGAAAGCTTATAGCACTTGTATTAATGGATTCACTTCCATCGTATATCGTAGGAATATTGACAGACACTGCTTACAAGACCCTTAAATCACGTGTCGTACTCCGCAAAGGAAAACACGCCTGTCGTTTATTAAAAAGAAATAGGAACTCAAGCTATCCTTACATATATCTTATAAACTAAGAATAGTTATCAAGACCCACTTCACGACCCCATTTGAGAGCATGAGCCGGGCATCTCACATTTTATGGGCAATTATATGAGCAGTTAACAAAGAGTACTTTGTCTCAATAAAGCCGGCGAGGATCACCGCAGCGCGCTTACTCGTCTTTGGCGGCCTGCTGTGTAGTGTATTCATGCTTCGCGTACACAGTTTTGTCGCCTTAGGTTAAAGCCGCTTAAGCTATGAGGTGTCGAAAGGCCGTAAAAACACATGAAACTGGCCTGGCGGTTTAAAAAAAAAAATAGTTTCGATTTGCCTGAATACCCTTAGATGACGTAGCTACTAAAATGATAACTTGTGTCTATATCGGCGAAGCACTGCTGTGTAAATCATGCTTCCCATACACTTTTAGATTGCTTTGCGATGAAGATCTGTTGCGTACTAACGGCTGTGACAGGAAATGATAGGTCCAAATATGACTTGAAAGTCAGTTAACAAAGAGTTGATACTGTCGCTTAATCAATGAAATGAATGAATCTTCCGACTGTTGTAAGGCAGGGAACTGCATGATTTCAATTGTGTTTTTAAAAAAGATTTTTTTTTTAATATACCTACTCTTACTGAGGATTACCGCATAAGAGCCTCTTGACGAAGAATTTTCTAGAAAAATATCGCAAGGTAGCTCATATTTCAGAAAAAAAAGTGTAATATAATATAAAGTTATCAAGAATTTTCTGATGATAATAGAACCGACCCCTGAAGCTAAGCACAAGCATACTTACACTATGGTTGTTTATACCATACCGCTTATCAAAAATATATAAATCAAGCTATAATTACCAGCTCCTGACAATCTATTCTACATTTCAATATCCATTTCTGGCAAACAATTGCAGTTTTGCATATTTTAATGATGTTATTACTAAAAACAAATCGAGCAAATATGTAACCAGTTCCATTGTGGGCAGAATTAGGTGCATTCGCCGCTTCGAATATGGGGATGGTCAGTCCACAACTGGTACAAGCTTGGAGTTAGCTTGTGTAAATCAAACGAATGCATTATACTTACTAATATCATGGAGCAAAAAGTTGAAGCAAAAGGATAGATGTAATCTCTGTTTATCCTCACAACAAATAGTATAGAATTGGTCTCATAGTACGGCACTAAAATTTTAATTGTATTGTGTTATATGTAAGTCAATTTTAAGATTTTGAAATGACGGTTTGCTTTATAAATTAACATAATTTTTCGACCGTTTATTTTTATTAATATCATTTATATTTCTGAAGCGCTCGTAGCTCTGCGGTGTTCGGTGGTCGGAAACGATCAACAAAGTACAGCAGATTTGACAGTGGTCAGTCCTTGGATGGGTGACCGTTTGTGTGACATTTGAAAGCGAGCGCTTCCGTGCTTCGGAAGGCACGTTAAGCCGTTGGTCCCGGTTATCACTAAATGTGGTAGTCGTTAAGCCATGTTAGAGGCCTCATAGGCGGCTTAAGAAAAAATCTAACAGCAGGACGCCATACACCTGCCTCCGCCAATCCGCACTGGTTCAGCGTGGTGGAGTATGACCCAATACCCTATAAGATTTTTGCAGAATTTTAGTAATTACTGGAAGCGACCGCCGTCTGACCACCGCAACCCAAAGGGAAACCTCATTATACGGTTGAACCAGCTGTCATGATGTTAGAAGGCACTGGTTTCCTAATAACGACTGCATGACAGCCGGGACCAATGGCTTGACGATCTTTCCGGGTCAGGGAGCAAGCGATAATTAATAAATTTTTATTTTTTGACAATTACACTAATTATTAGTTCCAAGACATTATCATTAAGAACTTTTGTTATGGATACTATATAACGGATGAACAGAAATAAATACTTATTTTTTTTAATATACATAGGAAAACTACCAGACCGGAACAAATATTCATGTTCATGCCACTAGGCTCCAAAAAATTAACAAATCTTTTAAAGGTCAATGTGTGCGATTCTATAATAAAATCCCAAGCAATATACAGCAATTAAGCCTAAATAAATTTAAATTAACAATAAAACGCAAGCTGTCTTCAAAGGGATATTATTCTATTAAAGACTATATGGCTGATAAAAATGCTTGGGATTAAACCGCCGTTTCATACAGGCTATTTTAATATGAATGACTTAAAGCATGAATATTGTTATATTATGTTGCATTGTATAGCGTCACAGACAAATGAAGATTGTTACTAACCAATCGATAATTTAAAAGAGCATAGCCTGTGAGTTTCTTGCCAGTTCTTCTTACAGAGCGGTGGTTCGGAACTGGCACTTAGATTCGCTTGCACTTAAATGTTTTTTGTTTTTTTAAATTATTTGGTTGCAAGTGAATCTAAGCTTCGTGATTTTAGTATAGTTATATTTTATTTGTTTTTGTTATTTTTTTATAATTTTGACGTTTTCAAGTACTATGTAATAGTTTATGAAATAAAGTATTTTTGACTTTTGACTTTTTTGACATGCACACAAATATTTGTCCTGCATGGGAATCGAACCCACTACCTTAGGAGCGGAGGGCGGGTATTCTCGCCACCACGCCATATCGGTCGTCAAAATACGCACATATCTTCCAAACTTTATAAATATTAATTTGATACCCGCCTAATAGGGATGGATCGCCTTCCCAAACATATTAAAAAAATGCCTAACGCCTCATATAAAAACTTGAAATCAAGCAACCTAATAAAAACAAGATTCCTACATTTTTAGTTCACTTTTTGTACTTTCGTTAGGAATAATCCAACTGTTGCGCTGTTGCGTCGGCGTTGTCGTTCCACCGTTTTTGCGTCGCATCCATAGCAGCTGCTGTTTTGTTTATGGCCCCGCTAGATGGCGCTGTTTTAATTGTTTTGCAAATGTTATACAAACGTAGGCAGGCACAAACACAAAACAAGAAAGCTTCTGAATTTTTAACTAGCGTAGTACTCGTGTATATTTATCGAAATAGTTATAGCGGCCACGGAACTTATAGGGCACAAGACGGAACATGTATGATCTTCTTTCTTTTCTTTTTTCTTTTAAATAGTGGCTTCGTGGGTCCAGCACATTAGCTAGTGTAAAGTAAGTGATATATCAATAGTACAAGAGATAATTCATAGTATACGAGAATGAGCAATGATAAAGATGATAAATGGTAAATGAGATACCCTCCCCTAAGCCCTTTGAGTCCTCAGTAAAGATGTGGGACTACATTGAGATCTCACATGGAGCTCCTTAAGAGAATTTGATAAGTAATGTTGCAATGTTTTTTTTCATTTACCAACACTCATGTGTGTTCACAAACACTTAACGGTTATTACACCACCGTTCTTACACATTAATGTTAGAAATATGACAAATAATAGAAAATAAAACAAAACTGCAGACATGACGCTTCACTTTCCCGCCAAGAAGTATCATATATGGTCCTTAAAAGTCTGCTACATTTTTTTTAATGTGACACGTCATAATGACTACATCATGCCTAATGGTAAGCAGTCGATGCAGTCTTATAAAAAATGAAAGCGCTACATACCGTGAACTAAGCACGGTAGAAAGCGCATCCACTCATGACGGCCTGTTAAAATGCCGTTTCAAGTCCCGCTTAAAAGACATCAGACAGCGGAAGGAATATAATAGATATACTTTTATAAACCTCAAAATAATAAGCATCCTTTTTTATTTAGCGTTAGCCAGGTTGCTGCGTTACGGGCCCGGGGTCCGTTTTCCTACATCTTTTCTTTCACTTCGCACGGTCTTCGGCATCCTTGGTCGATACGTTTGGCACGCCTGTCAGCAAACGCAGTAAACATTACAAAGCTACAATAACAAATCGCACATATAAAAAGATAAATTATATGAAACAGTTATTTTCTTATTTTATTTTAAATCTTGTGACTGCAGAACACGGGTTTTTGTTAACTTGTCAAATTGTTTTTCTACTAAGTACATTTTCTTGTAACTGGCGGGAGAAAAAACTAATCTTGACGATTTTTTTGCCCGTTTTTTTACGATCGAGCTCCTGCCTGCAGTGAATGGGCGCGCTAGTTTGTAAGTTTTTACCTTCATAAGAGCTTTTTTGAGCAAAACTTGAATAAATGATTTTGAATTTTATAAGGTTTTTTTACAAAAATAACATTACACAAAAACAAAACAAAAAACAAAAAACATATAGTTTTACAGCATAAGGGTTTAAATTATACAACATAGTATATTATTATTACCTGTCCAAAGGGCGATAGAACAGCGTAATGCTGCTGCAACTACTGATACAGCAGCGCTGATGTTCCTGCACCGCCCTTTTGAGGTAGAGAGGCGTAAATTTAAAAATAACAATGTAACTAAATAACCAACATTCAATGAAAACTAAAAAACAAACTGCAAAAACTATAACATAAATTTTGAATATAAAAAGAATAAAAGCCTTGAATGTATTTCTATAAGATTAACTAAAAAAAGTGAAACATCATGTCTGCAGTTTTGTTTTATCGAATATTAATGTGAAATAACGGTGGATTATTAGTCGAGTAGTAACAGACATAGTATAAAAGTCCTTTATGAGGGAAGCGTTTGCGTTCAAAGGCATTAGACTTTTAATAAAAAGTCGATATTAATCGTCTAGTTTATATCGCCAAAGCCTGTTACCGAAATAATTGTTTTGTTCGGTGGATTCACTTTTACGCTGGCTTTTTGTAAATGAATTTTCGTGGATACCTAGCCGTATTGGCTACTACGACTATCTTTTTGCTGTCCATGCTATTTTAGTCTGGGTGAGAGTAAATAATGGGGTGGATAGGGACCCTACCAAGACTTGCAGCCCAAGCCAACCTCACCTGCAAGTTGTGCACCTGCCGATCAACGGACGAGGCGCTGGCGAAGATAACAGTGCCCGGTAAGCGACTTTAGGCTCGCCACCTATTACGTGGGACTAACTATATGATTGGCAAAGTGTAGGCGTATAATATGCATGTAATGTATGTATGTAGTCTACAAAAAACTAGAAAATAAACTGCAAAATATTCCTATATTGTCTTGGAGTTGAATCCATTAAAGCACCAATACATAGGTGCTCAGAGGTGAATCCGAGGTGCCTTTGAATTTTTTCCATTCTCCGGCGAGACGGCTCGGCACAATGAGAGGTGAGACAATGGGTACCTGAGGCGTGCCTATAGTGGCGAGAGCAACAGTCGTGCAAAGGGGTGTTAATGAAATTAAAATTGTCATGGTGGCGGCCGGAAAGTCATTCTATATGATGACTTTGGCTACAAATGGAATGCAATAAAACGTAGTTTCTAAGGCATTGTTAGAATATAATAGAAAACACATTTAATTTTATACTTTGACATTTCCACTTTTAAAATTTTAAAAGAATTTCCTTAATTAAAAGACACACAACATAAACACTAGACATAAAAATAGACTCTACTTACCTAATTCCAGAGTAAAAATGTTAAATAACAGTGGCAATAAATTAATTGAATTGAATACTTTATAAAAATATATTTATGAATAAAAATTGTTTTAGCGATTTTTGTCACGTGGTACAAATTCCAGTTTTTTAGTTCCACAAAGGACGTCTCTAACAGTTACAGCAACTGAATAGAATAATGTTTATTTCGCAAAGCTAATCATCACACATAAAACTCTATGTATAATAGAAACGTTAGATATTTTGACTTTACTAAATAGTATAGCTTTACTCAATACTGTAAAATTGTTAAAGGTGCTGAAGTTAGCGGATGTTACTGGTCATAATTATGAGACTTAACTACAGGGTTATAAATGTCCTGCTGTTAGAATTTCCTCAAAAATTTTGCATCAGCTAAAGTCTTGTCATTTATTGAGGATTTGCTTTTACTCAGATACGTTACAATATTGGTATAGTTTATTTTTATCGGAATATTAATAAAAGTAAGTAGATGCCTTATCCTCTTTACAAAAATCTATTTGCAAAATATAAAAAGTGATGCATGATTTTTATTCAATTTCCTTAAGTAGCAGATATGTTGATTATACTAAGTGTACAAGATCTGCAAACGCAAAACACAGTTTAAATTTATAAACACAACTGTACCCATATCCATTACGGTTATAGCCATAAAGGCGCGAGCACACTCTCCGCGCCGGGCGAGGCCGTGACGTGCCGGGTTTATTGTAATCGTGATTACATTATACAGCCTCGGTGTCGTCCGACGGTTGTTGAGATGTCTACGTACGGGGTGATGTTTCCATTGTGTAGTTTTACTAGGCTTGCGAAAATGGAGAGGAGCTACATTCTGTTTTTATGTTTACAAATTATGGTGTACTAAGTTTGTTTGTGTGTAATTTTAACATGCAATTGATTAAGATACATATAAAGTTTACGCTGCAATGAAAGCGATAAGAGATGGAGCCGACACGTGTTGAAGTGGAGACCGTGTTTGGCCAAACGTATTATAGACGGACTTGCGGTATGATGGACTGATAGCTGATAGTCCATACTGCAGAAGACTGGAATGATTAGCGTTCCTTGATTAAGCACTACTTTCAGCAGTGGTGGCAATTGGCTGACTGATTTTATGGTACAAATGACACAACCTTACTACGGTTATAGCCGTTAAGAAGCGAGCACACTGTCCGCGTCGGGCAAAACCGTGACATGCCGTGTTTATTGTATTAGTGATTACGTTATACAGCCTTTGTGTCGTCCAACGGTTGTTGAGATGTCTACATACGGGGTGATGTTTCCATTGTGTAGTTTTACTGGGCTTGCTAAAATGAAGTGGAACTTTAATTCTTTTATAATATATCTGTATTACAAATTACGTATAGTGTTATGTCACAAATTAATTTGTATGTAATTTGAATACTTAAGGTATAGTTATGGTTCAAACCATTTACTTAATTTAACTTATGTATTTCTAACAATTACATAATATTGTTTAATGTATGTAACATGATTGCTCTGAAATATATGTAAAAACTTTATTTCCTTAACATATTTTTTTATGAAAGCATGGATTTATGTGATGTAATAGAGTGTTATAATAAAATAGAAGATAAGATAGTAATATGAAGAGTGAGTAAGTGAAAGGCAGTTGTAGGCTATTTAGGTTATTCAAAACCTTTTGATATAAATAAATATTTCTGCACATACAACAAATATTTAGTTCCAAGATAAGTATCATTAAGAACTTGTGTTATAGATACTAAAGAACGGATGAACATATTATAAAACACTTACTTGTTTTTTTTTTATAAATACGTACTTAATATACATAGAAAACACCTAGACGAAAACACATATTCATGTCTATACACATACATTTGCCCTGTGCGACATCTATTTCAAATATCCCTGAAAATATGAACAAATACACTACAAGTATATCACACTTTACGAGGATGATAATGATTAGTTTCGATTTACTTCATCATCACAGCCCATTAACGTCCCACTACTGAGCACGAGCCTCGTCTCACATATCAAGGTGTGAGGGTATTGGGTCATACTCCACTACGCTGACCCAGTGCGGCTTGACAGAGGCAGGTGTATGGCGTCCTGCTGTTAGAATTTTTCAAGCCGCCCATTAGGCCTCTAACATGGCTTAACGACTACCACATTTAGTGATAGCCGGGACCAACGGCTTAACGTGCCTTCCGAAGCACGGAAGCGCTCGATATCAAATGCCACACAAACGGTCACCCATCCAAGGACTGACCTCTGTAAACTCTGCTGTACTTCGGTGATCGTTTCCGACCACCGAGCACCGCAGAGCTACGAGTGCATCGAATTACTTAACATATAATAATTTAAAAATTTAAGTACACTGTAAAGTCTTCAATAAAGACGTTTTTAAAATAAACATGTAGCCTGTAACAAAACACGCTGTATCGTGACACTCTAAGGTATCGTAAAGTGCAAGGAAACTGCTTCACGCCCGTTTCGCCCGCCCCGGTCACAGCCCTGCAGTGTGAACTCTCCTTTATGAGCCCAATAATCGTATTTAAACTCGCATTTGTTCTGAATTGTTACTATCTCCCCAATGTTTTTGTGACGTGCTTATTTAATATTTTATTTAAATTAAAATAAATTATCCGTCACTTTTATTAATGACCAACGAAACTTGACGATTTTCTTGCCCGTTCTATTTCGATTAAGCTCCCGCCTGCAGTGAATGGGCGCGTTAAATTTTAAGTCTGACCTTCAAAAGAGCTCTATTGAGCCAATCATGAATAAATGATTTTGATTTTTTTGTGAATGACAATTGTTTGTCATTAAGATGAAGAAGCAAATGAACACTCAAATGAATAGTTACAGAGAAGGTGCATATGTCTATCTCCTTTGTAACATCATCGTTTACCACATACAAACGAATATAACACCAAAAACTTATGTAACAAACACATAATTTCAAGTAACAGTAATAGCATTAACATAAGTGAAATGATAAATTATTTATTTTAATATCACACAAACCGAGAGGACCTCCTCAGAGAGTCGCATTGGACGCGCCCCTCCTAGGTAGGAGGTCCAAGGAGGTCCTTGTGCGACCATAGCGTGTGTGTGGTTGAAAGGGTACTGGGTCAACTCAAACTCATACTCATACTCCATGCAGACCCAGAGTAGATTGGTTAATATAGGCGTGCAGCCGGTTTTGGTCCGGGGGACGTTGGCCCCGGCGGGGTGTCAGAAGCTGCAACCCAGGTATTGGCCCCCCGCCTCTTTCTCAACAAGTGACGGGCTTCGTCGGAAGATTTTTAGTGTGTATTACTGCTGGCGGTCGTGTCTGCCGATGGTGAGTCCCACACACCTCTCTCGGTCCCTCTTTGGCCGGGAGACAGTGCGTAAATGCATTTTGTTATCGCCATAAATCAAAAAAAAAAAGAGGTGTGCAGCGTCCTGCGACATAAAGCCAGCTAGCCACGTAAATAATCTACATACACACATACATACATTCACGCCTGTTTTCCCGAAGGGGTAGCCAAAGGCATTTTATACTCCCACATTTCGCGAGCCTATTGCCGCTTACCGGCAAGTGTTATGTTCGCCAGAACCTCGTCCGTTGATCGGCAGGTGCATTACTTCCAGGTGAGACTTGGGCTCCTTAGATCTTGGTATACACCTATTTACAGTTAATATACATGCACTAAATAAAATCACTTGTTTAATCTTTGCTTTTGTATATTTGCAATACATTGTAGCTAACAGCTAAAATCATAGATTAATTGAATCAAACCAACATAGGTATACCTAGAGACATTGCTAGGCACAAACCCAATCCGGCTACTAAACGGCTCCCCAAATATTACAGCTTACCTCTGGCGCAATTACATTGATGTATGGCGGGAGATATCACTGATTACCAACGCCGATGATCGCCGATCTATCGTATAGCTATCGTATAGCTATCGCATGTATCGCAGGCAATTTCGGATGCACCATTTGTATACGTCCGATCTGTCGGATGTACCGTGTTAGGCGGCCGATCAATAAAGACGTTTCGTCGGGCTACTAAACGAGAGATTTAGACAACTATTCATTTATTTAATCTTTATTTAGTCTAATAATTTTTAATAATAAAAATAATAATCATTGGTTTTATTTATTTTATCTTTATTTGACGACCGATATGGTGTGGTGGCGAGTATACCCGCACTCGACTCCTGAGGTCGTGGGTACGATTCCCATCCAGGACAAATATTTGTTTTTATAAATACGAGTATTTGTTCTGGTCTGGGTGTTTTCCTTTGTATATTAAGTATGTATTGACGACCGATATGGCGTGGAGGTCAGTATACCTACACTTCACTCCAGAGGTCGTGGGTTCGATTCCCACACAGGACAAATCTTTGTGTGCATGAACATGAATATTTGTTCTGGTCTGGGTGTTTTCCTATGTATATTAAGTATATATTTACAAAAAAAAAAGTATTTATGTATGTTTATCCGTCATTTAGTATACATAACGCAAGTTCATAATGATACTTATCTTGGAACTAAATAATTGGTGTAAGTGTCAGAAATATTTATTATTATTATTGCACACCTAAAAGTATTACCAAAGGCGAACTTAATGCGCTAAGGTAATTTTTATAAGGTGAACATCTGCTTTATTTGTAATATACCACCTGTTTACTCAATCTTCAAAAATTCAGTAAGCGATATTTTAGTCTATGACATATTTTCAAGTTTAACATAAATGATGTATAAAATACATCGATATGTCACGGATTTAAATCGCCGTTTAGTATACAAATTTAATTCTCAAAGTTTTTAATATTCAACAATGATTCGATTCGATTAAGCAAAGACTGTGAACGTCTCTGGAATCTTGATGTGAAGTGTGTTCTTAAAATATCATACAATACCAGCTTCATTCTTCATATCAGGTTTACCTATTCCATCAGACGTTTATTCTTACATAACTGGCACAGGAATTCAAGCTTAAGGGCAAGAGTATCTACATAGATAAACCGCTATAAAAGTTAAGAAAATCTCCGCAGTAGTGGCCCTACATCCACCTCTTGTTTAATGATAAGAGATTCCACCGAAGACTGCGTTAAGATAAGATAAGATGACGCTAAAGTTGTCAACGTGACGTGAAGTGCGAGTTTTCGATAACGCCTCTCCGGAGCGCTCGGATCGATCGATGATTTGTAATTATATTGATGTTGAGAGTTTCTGATAAGGTTACAGTTAGGATTTGGCTTTCGTATTGGTTTATTTTGAAGGCTTTTATGTAAGTTATTGGTTTAGGGGTCGTGATCCCATAAATATCAAATCATGAGCCTGTTGTTCGACTAATTATAAGTAATCATTAATGTCCTAATCATTTATAACCTTAATTTTAAAGATGACTCGTGAATCGGTGACTTAATAAGGACAATTTAATCTTAACTGCCAGAAAGCAAAAAACTTACCTATCTAGTACTTATCTATTATCTTATATATTAACAGCCTTACTAATAAAAAATGCTTAAACCGCTACTTAACGATTGAATAGTTACTCAGTGAATAAACCTTGAGTAAAGTTATACACGAATTACACAAAGACCCTACCAATAAACATTGTATTAGCTCTGAATAGTTAAACGTCTGCTTTACATGGTTTAAACATAGCATTGGCAATATTTTTGCGTTACGTTTAGAAACCATATTGTTTGATGTGTTCATGGAACTGCAAATAATGCTATTTTAATAATAAAACTTCATCAAGAATGCAAATAACTCGTTATATTTATATTTATTATTGTTTTGGATATATTACATAGTAATTTATAAAATTATTGTTGAACGTTCACCCGAACCTAGTATGGGAGACTTCAAAACGAACGTCATCCTTCCTTGTTTTGTTTATGAGCCAGGCGGCTGTCAATAATTGTTACTTTCGGTGTGTATGTCTTATTATTTTATTTATTTTTCAATGCTTTAGTTTACATATACATTTTATAATTTATGTTAAAACAATGGCGAATAAAGTTACAAACCAAAAAATAAAGAAAAATGTATAAATATTTTTTTTGACAAGTCAACTATGTACTACTATTTTGTAGGTACATTGTCTTTGGAAAATATAATATTGAATTTTGATTCGTTATAATTGACGAGAAACTTTTATATATTTTTCGATTGCTCGTAACTTGAGGTCTCTATTGAAAATCTTAGTAAATTTGATGAACCGTATAAAGCGAAAAATATTAAAAACCAAGATACGAACTCAAAATGGACACCTGTCATGCACTTACACAATAGATAAACTACGGTTCATGAGTGAATAAGCCCTGTGTAATTTTTCTTCTACGCTAAAACAGACGCATACAACCGATTTGTCAGAAATGTTTTTATTGGTAGCCCGATGGCTTGCATCACCTATATAACGGGTATATACACCTGAGCTTATCTTTATTAGTAAGGCTGCTAGTATGTATCTTACCTATAGTACAACTTTACCCGTGGGTAGTTGGGGGCTATGTGGAGTGAAGTATCCTATCCTATCGTTATAAAATATAGGATGTGAAGGGATCCTACCAAGGTCCAAGAATCCAAGAGAACCTCACCTGCAACTGGTGCTCCTGCTCAACAACGAACGAGGCGGACAAATAAGTTCCCGGTAAGCGGCGATAGGCTCGCCGCCTATTACGTGTGAACATCCATATATGTGGCGACTGCCAAACCCTTCCAGGAAACAGGCGTGATATAATAAATAAAAAAAATAAATAAAATATGTTTTTATTGCTCAAGTAACGCAGTACTTGTGTTGGGGATAACTTGCTCTTTCCCATGGCTTGACAAAGATTTTAATGATATATGTATGTATCATTATAAAATTAAGACACTCAGAAAATATATTGTGTCAAAATTTATCACGTTTCAAAATATAGCCTGGTCGACATACTTGCCTATTACGGATACCCTATAGTCTTTTATTAATAACCTCAACAAAACTAAACAATTTATCACTAGCAAATATAACCACATGGTCATATATTGTGTTGAATTAATGGCAATCGATTCTTCAAGGAGCAGCTCATTTAAACTGCATCTGGAAAACAATTACTTGCTAGTAACAAATCATATCGATTGCAGACTCGAGATATCGATGCTATAATCAAATGACCGCGAGCGATGACCGGATCATTAGGTGCGCACGCGCAACTGGTTGCCGTTCTCTGTGTACACCTGGTTGTTGGTCTAATAACTTTAACGCAGCAGTTCTCAGTGTGACTGATATGGTTATTTTACGTGTCACCGAAACCATGCTTTCTGTGAAACTTTAATAAATAATTTACAAATTTGAATTTTTTGAATGTTGAGTTTTATAAAAATATGGGTAGTAATATAATTTAAAAAGTAACTTTAATCAAATTGATTGATTGATTATTTAACATTCATAACACAAGTTCTTATCTAGGAACTAAATAATTGGTATAACTGTACAAAAAAAAAATTAAAATATATATTTTGGCCATCAAATTAAACATTGTCAACGTTAACTAATCTTCTGAAAATTATAGAAACTAAAATAGATTGTTTAAAAAGAACACTCTCGTTCTATAAGTTTACATCACATTAATATGTCAAACGTTTTACGAACACGTTTTAAACTGTCAAATTCAATAATATGACAGCTAAAGCTAAAATTCCGGCGCATCCTATCATAATTCTGTCGACACACGATTATTGTAAAAAGAAAAACAAAAGCGTTTTGATGATTAAGGAGAATGATGCAGTGTTAAACGTCTAAACGGATTATAGACACGTTTATTAATATTTAAATTCCTTTACTGTTTCCACTCGTGACAACATTTTTCTTTATTCGGTTATATCTTTTATAGATTTATCCGTTCATTTATATTTATAGATTAAATAACAAATGTCATGAAATTGGGCTCACAAAATAATTATGATAGCCTAGCGTTAATACGGTTGCCCCAGACTAAAGCCCAAGGCCCAGGGTCAGCTCACTTCCCCCGACTGATCTCCACCGTGTCGTGGTGGGGGGGCTCAGTACCTCCTGGTAGGGCGAAGAAGCCGCTAGGGAAAAGGTAACACCGAGGGATTGGCGACTCTGGGTGCCCTTAGTACTGACTACCGGGGGGGAAACTAAGAAGGGCCTGTGGAAGGCGCAGCGGGCGTGCCAGGAGGGCCCGTCAAGCAGCACCAGGAGGGTCTTAGGCGGCGGGGGCCCCTGCTGTCTAACCATGGACCTTCCGAGAAGTCGGCCCATTACCCACACCCCCTTAATTGCGTAACGCATTTTGATACCGACATCAAACAAAAAAAAAGATTTAGCTCACTGGTCCAACCAGATTCGGCTCAACTTCAGTTATTACATGGAGAAATTGCCATCTGACCTCCACAACGCAAAGAAAAACATCATATCATAGTTAAACGAGTTGTCAGAATACTAGAAAGCACTGACTTCCTAATTACGACTGCCATAGATGTTCATGACAGCCAGGACCAACGACTTAACGTGCTTTCCGAGGCACGAACCAAGTAATAATTACGCACATAACTTAGCAATAAACTATTTTGTTTCTGATATTTTTATAGAAGTAGTCGTATTTGAAACGAATGCAGTTTGATATTACAAAAATTAAAGATCGTTATAAAAAATCCCTCAGAGGTGGTAAACATTGTACAATTTTTTTTTTAATTTATTGTACAAAATATTTTAATATTATAATTTATGTTGTAAGCCACTTACTTAAACCACCATGGTATTTTTGTGAGTGGGAGTTCACAACTTGTATAAAGAAGTAAAATTAATTTTCAATTTTAGATACATACATATAAATAAATGGATAGCTTCACAACATAAAACCAACGTATCTTATTCCTGTTAATATTTACAACGACTGTGAATGCAGGCGACTGCAAAAGCGATGTTATATACCCCCTGACACGATAGTAAATGCTTTATCCACTCTCACAAAAAGACAGTCTTTAATTAATATTACCCATTATAAAACTGCAATAGGCTCACCACCTATTACGTGGGACCAACGATATAATTGGCGCAATGTGGGCGTATAATATGCCCCTGGTTACCCATTCGGGGATTTCAAGTTTAACACTATCTAGGTACTTACGAAATTGGTTGACCTGTAGGTCATATCATCATTATCATCTCAGCCATATATATGGCTTCCACTGATGAAAATAGGCCTCGCTGATAATCCAGAGTCGCCTGCGTTCGTAACGAGTACCGTATGTCATCACTGGCAACACACACTGGTCGAAGACTTTCGTCTGAAGACATTGAGATTTCCCGAAGGTTAGATCAATTTAAAGAATTAATAGGATCGCAACAAGGGTAAATCCTCCTTTTAAAGCAAAGCGGTTATCAGTGTATGTTACAAAAATAGCCCCCAAAATCCTGGGAAACAAATTGAGATCTCCCGATAAGTGCGCCCGGGAATAAATCCTGGGCGTCTTCGTGATATCTCTGTCCTGATTTCCGATACACGCGTCGTGGCCTGAAAGTATTTTCCAAAAACAAAGTATCTTAACTACCATCATACCAATTACACTTTGTTTATTTAGATTTTTTATACTATTACACTGTATGTTAGCTCACTAGCCTACCATTGCCACGCCTTTTCAGGTTGTCACATGTACCATTTAGAGATTAAAGATCTTATATCCATTGTGACCAGCAATAACCACTTTGGATTTTGTCCTCTGAGAACTCAACTCAGACCACCTAGTATGGAGAAGCTATGTTCATCCACGCCATTTTAGGAGAAGGCAGAGGCATATTATACGTCCAAATTTCGCCAGTTATACAGTTGATCCCACGTAATAAGTGGCGAGCTTATTGCCGCTTAACGGGCACTGTTATATTTGTCAGGGGCTCGTCCGTTGATCGGCAGGTGCACCACTTGCAGATGAGGTTGGCTCGGGGTCTTTAGATTTTGGTAGGATCTTTATACACCTGGAGAAGCTACGAAGCTCCAAAAACTGCACTGCTCTTCTCTCGACACCCCAAATTTCAGTTAAGTCTCATATACAACTTTAATGAGCCGGTAACTTTTTTAATGAAAATTGTCATAACTTAGATTTGGATCTTTCTGCACAAATATTGTTTCGGCAAGGACTAAGTTAAGTAGCAGGTTCTTTGAGGATTAACTTCTAGCATGTTTTTGTGTTTATGTGATTTTATGTTTATGAGGTTATATGAAATTCTGTTTCTATTAGTGGGGACCTATAATTGGCTTCCTGAGATTATATGTTTAATGTATTATGTTTAGCAAGCTGTTGGTTCTCCTAAAAATGTAATAAATAAATAAATACAATCATTTCACTAGTAAAAAACCCGTAAGAATTTCGCAAAGCAGTAGAATATGAAACAAACTACCGTTTAGTATTATAGCAGGATCGCAAACCGAAAACATTTTAAAATTTAAACTAATTCTCTATAACATTTATGCGCATATCTCTTGAATCCAAAACGAGCTCACCTCGAAGACACCAGGAAAGTTAATCGTGAGTTGCACCGTTTTTCCAGCCGGTGGCCCCGAAACTTTGTCGCGAAACCGGAACGGCGGCAGCGTGCATGAATATGTATGGGCCGAGCACCTGGCTGTGGAATACTTTCTTCTTAGTTTAAATACGTACAGGAATACATGTAGGCTTTATGTGAAATTTTTAGTTACATCATTTAGGTATTACAAGGTTTACTGCAGAGTTCCGTGACGTTGCGACAACTCCAAAGAGGTCATGGTCTCCAGGAAATGTCTTGCTCGAAGGTGGTATAGACCGCTTTCGGCGAAATTTTACTGACAGCTGATATTATTAGGAGCTAAAATAATTTATTGATTTAAGCATTACTTTGCGAAAATCCATTGTAAGCAAGTGATGGATTAAAAATATCATTGTAACAACTCCCGCGCTACCATAATTTCCCGAAAAATCTAGAAACTTTTCAACACGACACGTGTTTCGCCCTTACACAGGGCATCTTCAGGTAAAATAGGAGCCTCAGAACATCGATGTCTTCACGATCAATGCTGAAACGAGAGAGTCGTCTCCCTTCATGGAATTGTTACAAAGATATTATTAATTCATCATTTGCTTATAAGGAGTTACTTTAGTTACACTAATAAGTGTATAGGGATCCCACCAAGATCTGAGGATACCAAGCCACCCTCACAAGCAACAATAGACGAGGCTCAGCCGAACTTAAAAGATCCAGATAAGCGACATTAGGCTCGCCACCAATAACGTTGGACCAACAATATAATGGGCGAAATGTGGGCCTAAATATGCCTCTGCCTGCCCCTTCGTGGAAACAGGCGTGATATTATGTATGTATGTATACCAACATAGCAGTACTCAATATTATATAAGATGTAGAACTGATGATAAATAGTCTATTTAGGGTCCCTATGTCCTCATTATGTACTATGTCTTAATTACTATGTCCTAAGTAACGAAAGTGTTTTCTGATGGACAAGTGAATAGAAGTATTAGAAGGGGAAGACCACGTAGGACCTTCCATGCCCAAATCCAGAAGATTTTGGAAATGAACAGTACATTTACTCTTAACCTACGGGCGTGTATGGGGAGGTTAATGAGTGTAAATGAAGCTAAGAGTGTGAGCCAAGATCATAGCAAGTGGAAGGATGTGATCTCTGCCTACCCCTACGGGGACGCTTACCTGATGGTAATGGGTAAATAGTCTAGTACCTACAATAATAACCTGTCGTTACATAATCACCTAAAGAATAAGAACTCCTTCGTTGATTGGCAATAGTAACGACCATACCAGACAAAGCCTTAAAATTGAAATTATCCGACCTCAACGTACTCGTTTAGCAAAATAGCAATCTCATCGCTCGTGCTTTACTTTGGTTTTGCAGACACAAGTCACAAGCATTGAGCGATTTCTCTTTTTTTTGACAGGTTATTGCAGGTTATGACATGCATAAACCAAATGTTGTATTGATAAATTATTACCGTATTTTTGTTATTGATTCAATAATCTCAAGGACTGTGAAATCACTTTTTAAATTAGAAGATTTTGATTGATTCTTCTGTTGATTTGAGACAATATCCAAATATACAATCATAACGACAAATATGGCGTGGAGGCAAGTATGTAATACGTTCTTTGGGGTTCGGAGCGCTGTGTGAGGCGTCTAGGAGTATTTATTTCATCATCATCATTATCATTATCTGGGCTATATGAGATCCACTGCTGGACATAGGCCTCACCAATAGATTTCCACATTTACCTATCCTAAGTTTTTTGCATCCACCGGCTTCCCGCTGCCTTGACCAGATCATCGGTACATATTAGTGATATCTGAAAAATACATCTTTCAGTGTCTTCCGAAACCATCTTTATTAAATGCCACTCATTATCATCAGCCTATCTTCCAATGGTGGGCATGAGCCTCCCCAATAACACGCTATTGCGCTCAATCTTCAGCTCTTGGTACCTAACCGCTGGCCCGTATTGTGTATATCGTTCTTAGCCGAAATCATACATAAATGCCACTCATACATACATAACATCTCGCCTGTTTCCCCGAAGGGGTAGGCAGAGGCGTACTATACGCCCACACTTCGCCATTTATATTGTTGGTTGGGACGTTATAGGTGGCGAGCCTATTGCCGCTTTCGGGCACTTTTATGTTCGCCAAAGCCTCGTCCGTTGATCGGCAGGTGCACCACTTGCAGGTGAGGTTGGCTTGGGCTCCTCAGATCTTGGTAGGAGCCCTATACACCTAAATAAATAAATCCCACTATAACGGTCACAAATCCATGGACTAACTTATCTGTTAACACTGCTTACCACCGGCCATCGCTTCCGACCACCTTATACCTTTATGACCACAAAGTAAAGCTAAACCGCCAGTTTCCTATACCCCACGCCCAATTCAGCTAACCTGGATCCTGGAACCGTGCCACGGTGGCGGGTTATTAACAGTGGCCGCGCACTTGGCACCCGCCCCGTGACAAATGAAGCCGGCATTATGAAGGAACCCCATATTTAGGACTCCGCAGTCACCAGATGCTCTCACGGCCTTGCCGGAACTGCTGAAAAATTGATACAAGCTTCTAAGATTTACGGATGACTTACCAAAGTGAAATTTTAAACCCCAGTCTTCGTCTTGACGTTTTGTTATAATATATATTTAGTATTTTCTATAGAACAAGTTTCATCATCTTGGTGAAATTCAATTTAATCATATTGTTGCATTCCACGGTATTACAAAACATCTTAAAGTTATAATTAGAACTTACCATGATCCCTGTCGGACAACAATTCTGGAGAGGAAACAAATTATTACGTTCATATATTATTTATTCGTATTTTAAAATAAAATAGGAAAATATTAAAAGTTTGTCTCTTATTGCTTACCCAATATTCAAGTAACAAAATATTTTAGACATTGTGAGGTATATGCACCAGCTGAAAGGAAGTTGTATGTAGTTTGGAAAAGCCTTCCATTAGATTTGAATATGTAGAATTTTATGGGGTTCCTAAATTTTAATAACCATTACAAATGAAGTCCATATGTGTACTGAAAACTCGTACTACTCGCAATCGCTTTTAATTTAAGTTTCATTGAAATAAAAATTAAAACTAGTTCTTTCCTAACTTAACAAAATTCCTAAGCAAATACGTCTGCTGCGTTCCCAAAATCTCTATAGGTAAAAATTACGTGAACTATTAATAGAAAAATGCTATTATAATGTCAATGAATATTTAAACGACTTATCACTATAAACTTTTGACAAAATCCGACTTGTTAGTATTACTTATAAAATTCATAATGATTTCGTGTTATATGAAATCGCAACTATTGTACGCTCATGAGGCAGACCACAGCTAGATCTAAACCTGTCCTGTAACACCTATCCTGTAACCTGTGTTCGCAATAAACGATTTTGATTGATTCATTGATTTTGAAACAAATAACACATAGGAATGCAAATGTAAGCGACAAAACTTACCTAATAAAACATTATTGTTATTATTATTTTTTTTTTTAATTGTCATTTTTATTTTGTCATATAAAATTGTTTGTTAACATTAAAATAAGTAAAACTGTTTGTCTAAACTAATATGAAATTGTTGCTCAAACCAAAACATAGATTATGTGTTACTGAAGAGCGGTGTCTCCTGACACAGGCTTATTCAAGCTTAAAAGGAGGCACCAGCTACTAGATATTCTAATGTACCAGGTTGATTATGAAATAAAGAATTTATTATTATTATTTATTATGTAAACAACCGTTTATCTATCATGGACTCAACTTTAAGAGTTGGTCTATGAGAATGTAATGAGCCATCTTGCTAATTCTCAGAATTAAAACCGCCGCAGTAGGTAACGTCTTAACTGCACCACTATCCCAGATAATCCCGGGGTTGGAACTGGGCTCGCGTGGCGTTGATCCCCAGATCCCGTTTATTGACCATTAGCAGCGCCCTGTGGCGTTCACTACTTAAACTTAGTTTTGGGATTTCGAGCCTGGCTGGCTAAATATAGTTTAGTTTATTAATGAAGACTGTTTAAGATTTTTTGCAAGAAAAAAATACTCACTAGATTATATAATAGTTTGGAATGATAATTTATAATAATATTTTTAAAAAATTACCATATTCTTGTTAAACAAGTTTTAATGTTAGTGCTCGTGGTTTTTTAAACGACAAATTGTAAATTATATATTTATAATACTTTGCAAACTGAGTATTGCAAGTCAAGTCATATTTTGTGGTGTAAGGCACTGTATGACATTACTTGACGTGACACTCCATGAATTGTCTGACAGAGCATAGCATAGAATCAACTTCTGCTTAAAAGCAACATACAGCAATCTTAACAGCGAGGCTTAAGGTTTAATATTCAATACATTAACGTCAAACTACTGAGCGGGGGCCTCCTATTTGACGTGACTCTCTATGTACATTCCGGCCATTGTACATTAAGTAGTTTTTATTACAACATTGAAAAGATAATTTCACTAAAATAGTTTTTTATATTACAGCTTAATCTATAAGTAGTGCGCGATTGACGAAAACCTTTGAAGCGTCGTAATCAAACATACATAACATTTGTTAGATAATCTCACCTCAAGCATACTTTATAACTTAATAACTTGCCGTAAAGTGTTCTTGGGTGATAAAAACTCGTCAAATAGACGTTATGGTGGACATTTTTATCTTATGTCTGCTAGTAATAACTTGTATCATATTGCTTTTGTTATTTATATATTTATTTATTTAATCTTTATTGCACACAAAAAAAAGTGATACAAAAGGCGAACTTAATGCCGAAGGCATTCTCTACCAGTTAGCCATAGGGTCAGCAGAGACGGTTAAAGGCGGTGCTACAAATTAAAAATATTAATAAACTTACAAAAATTAACATACTAATCAAATACACTACATATACATAAATATACATAAATATAAATAATACAGGCAAGATGATAGTAGGGAGAATTAAACCGACGAGGACTCACTTAAATAGCAATCATGCAACATAGTTTTAAAGATATTTTTACTCTGTTATCTGTACTGGCGACTTGTGTCTTTATTAGAATATTTGGACCATTTTTACCCAGGGGGAAAGGAGATCATACGAAGACCTAAGGAGCCCAAGCCAACCTCACCTGCAGTGGTGCACCTGCCGATCAAAGGACGAGGCTCTGGCAAACATAACAGTGCTCGGTAAGCGGCAATAGGCTTGCCATCTATTACGTGGGACCAACTATATAATTGGCGAAGTGTGGGCGTGCAATATGCCTATGCTTACCCCTTCGGGGAAACAGGCGTGAATGTTAATATTATTACTCAAATAACGGACAGTAAATCATATATTATGGGTAAAAAATCTTAAATTTCATCAAAGTGTTTGTTGGTTGTGAATGTTAGAAAGAGATCAGCGAAAGCACAAGCTAAAATATAGTTTCTAGGTGCGATTTAGTACGTACGGTTGATTGATTGCTGTTTTCAATTGTTTGGTTTTAGTTAAAATAATATTCCAAAACAAGCCCATTGCTTTATTACATTAACATAAAAAATAAACTAATTTTTATCGTTCAAAATATATTATCCCCATACATAGGTTCCGATTAGTTTCATAATCTCAGCCCATTTACGTCCCACTTCTGAGCCTGAGCCTCCTTTCACATATCAAGGTGCGAGGGTATTGGGTCATAAACCACCACGCTGACCCAGTGCGGATTGGCGGAGGCAAGTGTATGGCGTCCTGCTGTTAGAAATCGTTAAACCGCTCATTAGGCCTCTAACATGGCTTAACGACTACCACATTCAGTGATAACCGGGACCAATGGCTTAACGTGCCTTCCGAAGCACGGAACCGCTCGATATCATATGCCACACAAACGGTCACCCATTATGATCGTTTCCGACCACCGAGCACCTCCTAGCTACGAGCGCTTCGCGATTAGTTTACGCGATAAGTCCAATTTTTTTTTCGAATCAATAACATACCTTTTTTATGGAAGAACATATTAATTGCATTGTATAGCGTCACAGACAAATGAAGATTGTAACTAACCAATCGATAATTTAAAAGAGCATAGCCTGTAAGTTTCTTGCTAGTTCTTACAGAGCGGTGGCTCGGAACTGGCACTTAGATTCACTTACACTTAAATATTTTTTGTTTTTTTAATTGTTTGGTTGCAAGTGAATCTAAGCTTCGTGATTTTAGTATAATTATATTTTAATTTAAATTTTTTTATAATTTTGACATTTTCAAGTACTATGTAATAGTTTATGATATAAAAAGTTTTTTTTTTTAACGATGTACAGATGGATGTATGTATATGTACATATGTATATGATAATATGACAATCGTGTATAGGTAAATATTGCTAGAAGTTAATAGTAATTACCTCATTAATAACACGAACACGAAGTAGCAAGCCTTATAGCTATAAAAACATAATAATTCCCAAAGATTACTGTAAGACTTCCTACTCTATTTGAGGTCGTGTTTATGGCCCATTAGGCCGAGAAAACTAGTTGTAATAGTAATGAAAACAGAGTGGACGCCAGTTCATTAACATGGGATAATCTGAGAGGGCTACGTTACAGTGGCTTACAGAAGCTGCGAGTATTATGTGGGGTAGTGTTGTTTCAGAGCTGATATCTTGTGGCTTTGCGTAACTTAAATTAAAGTAAGTTTTGGCTTTGTTTTATCGATGTCTTGTTTCAGTTGGTACATAATATTTTAATATAAACTACTTCTAACACAAATTACTTTTCATATAAACTAATAGGGGTTTAGGGATCCTACCAAGACCTAGGGAGACTAAGCCAGCCTCAACTGCAAGTGGTGCACATGCTGATCAACGGACAAGTCTCTGGCGAACATAACAGTGCAATAATAGACTCGCCACCGATTACGTGGGACCAACTATATAATTGGCGAAGTGTGGGCGTATAATATGCCTCTGCCTACCCCTTCGGGGATATAGGCGTGAATTTAAATGTATGTGTGTAATATAAGCTAGCCGACTCTGCAAACTTTGTAGATCCATTTTTTTCTGAATAGTACTTCTAATTTAATTTCACAAAAACCTAACGCGACTATAACAAACAGAATAAAAAAGTATTGTATAATTTGGTTTATTCGCTCGTAAGTTCATCATTCAGACGATCCATTTTTTTATGAATAGATTAGGTGGCTGGAAACGATCCCCCAGTACAGCAGAGTTTAAAGTGCTGAGCTTTTTATTCCTTGATGATAGTCTGCGTAGCATTTAATATCGAGCGCTTTTGGGTATTAGACAAAGTTAAAGTACAAAAACATTTATTCGAGTTGGGCTCAATAGAGCTCATATAAAGTCAAAATTACAACTAACGCGTGAAGACTTGAATAGTGTATATGCTTTACTAAATAATACATTCATAAAATATCTCGTACATGTGACATAGTATACGAGCGTATTATGTCAGTGTCATGTGAGCAGCAGGCGAGAGTGGACGTGGTATAAGATTAAAATAAGTGTATGCTCGTGCAATCTTGACCCAGCAATCCTTGGCCTCTTAGTATACAAAAAGGAAAACACTATAGTATATATATATATATATATTTTTTTACAATCACACTCATTATTTAGTTCCAAGATAAGTATCACTAAGAACTTGTGTTATGGATACTAAAGAACGGATAAACATACTTAAATATATATATATTTTTTTTGTAAATACATACTTAATATACATAGGAAAACATCCAGACCAGAACAAATTGTCATGTTCATGCACACAACGATTTGTCCTGTGTGGGAATCGAACCCACGACCTCTGGAGTGAAGTGCAGATATACTGACCTCCACACCATATCGGTCGTCAATTTAGAAGACGATTCGTTGCACACAATCGATCTATAGAAACAACCATTTTATTTGGCATTTTATTTGCTAAATTAGAATGAAAATATAATTTACATACATTTTAATCGCAATGAAAGCTCCCACTGTGTCTCATACAGGATACTCTTATCTGCCCGTAACCTTAGAGCATGGTTGAACCTCGGTTTAAGCCTTCTGATATACGAATGACTCTAAGCTGGCTTAACTCGGAATCTACACCTAAATGCGGAGTGGATGGAGTGAAAAATATCTTCTAAAGATAATAAACAGGATAGGTTTCATTACTATCTGACTTATATACTTACTATTTGACGACCGATATTGCGTATTGGCGGAGGCAGGTGTATGGCGTCCTGCTGTTAGAATTATTCAAGCCGCCCAATAGGCCTCTAACATGGCTTAACGACTACCACATTTAGTGATAACCGGGACCAACGGCTTAACGTGCCTTCCGAAGCACGGAAGCGCTCGATATCAAATGCCACACAAACGGTCACCCATCCAAGGACTGACCTCTGTAAAATCTGCTGTACTTCGGTGATCGTTTCCGACCACCGAGCACCGCAGAGCTACGAGCGCTTCTCATAGTATGCGAATACTATTCCCCGCCAAAGAATTTGTGTCTTTATAGAGCCTAAGCTTTTATTCTTATTTCTTAAGTTTAAACTGTCTCTATCACTATTTTAACAGAACTTACTTATATATTTATTAGTAAACAAAAAAAATCATAAATGAACTGTGAATACACAGTCCAAATGCCTATTTCCTGAAACTTATCTCTTAATGAGTCGCGTGCTTAGATGGTACGAACAACTCTTTTCTGCAGCACAAAGATACATTCAATATCTGCAGCATGTCATTGTAGAAGTAGTTTTAAGGTGTCAGTGCCTTCTAATATCCTAAAAGATGGTTTAACAATAGAATGATATTTCCTTCTGGGTTGCTGAGATCAGACGGCAGTCCCGCCGTTATATAACAGAAATTCATCAAAGTCTTTTAGACCAGTGAGCAGACTCTGGGTCCTAAGCGTGTGTCCAGGGAAAAGATATACTGGAATTTATTGACATATTTCATGATCAAGTATATACAAAATAATATGTAGAAAAGGGGTTAAAAAATAATAATAATATTACTGTCACTTACATCAATTATTTAGTTCCAAGATAAGTATCATTAAGAACTTGTGTTATGGATACTAAATAACGGACAAACATACATAAATATTTCTTTTTGTAAATATATACTTAATAAACATAGGAAAACACCCAGACCACAACAAATATTCATGTTCATGCACACAAAGATTTGTCCTGTGTGGGAATCGAACCCACGACCTCTGGAGTGAAGTGCAGGTATACTGACCTCCACGCCATATCGGTCGTCGAATGAACGATCGTCGAACAAAGAAAGACTTCTCTTATACATGTAACCATATGCCGCAGTTTAGCCATACAGTAATCTAAAAGCTGTATTAACTAAAAATCTACACCAAGTGTGCGTTAATGTCTGTTTAACTACAAAATATTTTGCTATTCCAGTGTCTGTTAGGGGAACTGCCACAACCTTAGTTGAAGTTACGTTCAGAGATAGTTTCAGCTTTAGTTCCGTACCTAAGCGGGTTGGAATTTTCATTGTTTTTAATGACATTGCATGGATATGCATGTTATAGCTGTGTTTAGGTTGGTTTTATTGTTTTGAACTTATTAGATGGCAGTTGATGAGTTCATTACTCGATTAGAATAGAATTCCAATAGAAATTTAGATAACGTATATAGACGTTAAGACGGATTTGATGTAAATTATATCTTTCATGTAACGAAAAAATTTGTGGTTTGCAGCACATTTCATCAACATAATTATAATAATAAAAATATTCATTGGCGCACAATATAATTAAAAATAAAAACTAAAAACAAGTTATAAATGTTAATAATGATGCACCAAAATGACCCAACTTAGCATATGCTAGTCCAGTGTTCTAGCGCTGGTTTTCAGCTGGGCCATTTTGGGTGCAGTGCGGAACGTACATCCTATACATTATTTACAAAATATTTCTTAAACTTAAATTATGAGGATCAAAAATAATAACGAAATATGCGGTACTAATAATAATAAACAAAAATACAAACAACATCATACTGAAAACTGTGAAATATTAGTAATAAATTAAAAGCGAAAATTTAATTTGTAAATATGTTATTTTGTTAAAATTATTTTATCCTGTCGCTTGAGTATGTCATGCTTACTTAAATGTATGGGCGGTTCTATGTACATTACGATTTTATTCAGGTAAATGAAAAATAAAATAGAAGTTGAGTGGCTTACCCCCAAGTTCTCCAACTCCTCACCCACCCATTCGCACACAGGACCAAGAAACTATAACAACAGTTCATTATCTTAATTCAGAGCCACATAAAAAGGTTTCTTGTTTAAGCAAATTACAGAGAGTCTAGCCACCAACTGCCATAATGGAATTAGTAGCAAGATCTGACTCACCGAACAAGAAGGTACAGAAGGCTAGCTTGATATCAGATCTAATCAATAATTTATGTTATAAGTTTCTCAAATGAGAACTTTTATATACCGATACATTGATTACATATCCAATCAGACAATAGGTGTAGAAAATAAAAGTTAACGCATTTGTAGTGTAAATCCTTATCCTAATATTAGCTGACTTGCAAACACTTGTATAAAATTCAGTTTTGTTTATTAGTAAAAATACCTACCTATAATAAGTCAGAAAAAAATTAAGGTAATCCAGGTTATAAGATTGTGCCAATTTTCAAGGACATTCGTGGAGTCGTTTGTGCTTGATTTGGAAATAAACGCATTTTTACCGCACAAACTTTAAATATTAGCAAATTATGTTCAAACTAGCAAGAATCTATCCGAGCATGTGAATTTAGGCAATCTTAGCTCAAACAAGCAGCTTACAAAAGTACCTACTCGATGTTTTCTTATGTATGTCAACACATGACCAAGAGAACAAATTTATTATTTAAGACCACATGTAGTATTACCATATTCTAGCAAATAAAGATTTATTATTATAGATATCCGGCCTGTAGGCGTGTGCCATCCGTTAAAGATACCTCAGAATTAAGTACATGCCATGTGCCTATATACTTAACTCTTCTATCATTACAGCAACAACTTATATTATATTCACTTCCTTCTAAAAAATGCCTTAAGCACATAGAAATGAATAGTATAAATTTTAATGGAAAAAATAACACAACACTCAATCAAAACTAGACATTATCACTCAAAAGAATAAAATCATAGAATTTGATAAAATACTACTATGTCATGTTACCTGTCAAAAGAGCGATACATCAGCGTAATACTGCTGCATCTGCTGTTCCTACAACGCTCTTTTATCAGGTGGCAGATGTAAGTACTAATAAGTAATTTCCCCAAAACTGCTGTCACCGCTATCTATATTTCCGTTCTTTCTCATTAGTGAAGCAGACCTCCTGCAATGGAACTTTTTCAACTGGAGGTCAGACTAGGAAGATAGCACAATGAAATTATAGCTGATTTCAACATCAGATTTAAATTTAAATGGTGAAACTTTACACTTAATTATTGGAGTTGTTGGCCGCGACCAATGAATCGGATGATAAAGTGCTGGCTAGATTACCACTTTTAAAAGGCTCTAGAATGGAAAAGGGTTTTCTTTGCAATTAAAATATATTAATCTGATCTTTTCTGAATTATGTGAGAGCCATTGTAATATTTTACAGGAACACGTGCGTAGTACGATAATTTGTCTTCTTAATGTAATTAAAAGTAAATGAAATTAACATATATACATTGTGGTGCACCTGCAGAACAACGGACGAGGCTCTGGCAAACATAACAGTGCCCGGTAAGCGGCAATAGGCTCGCCACTTATTATGTGAGACCATCTAAATAATTAGCGAAGTGTGGGATTATTATATGCCTCTGCCTACCCTGCCTACGGGAAATAGGAGTGAATGTATGTATGTATTGAAATATGTACTAAAAACCAAAGTTAAGCGGTCGTTGAACCGCGGTGCTTGGTGGTCGGCAAGGAGCACCGAAGTAAAGCAGAATTAACAGTTGTCAATCCTTCGTGCTTTGAAGACAGAGGGTTAAGACGTCCTAGCTATCACTATACTTGGTTGTCGTTAAGATATGTTACTACATACGTTCATCTTCCAATCCAAATTGGGTCTGCGTGGTGGAGAATCCCTTTGATCTTAGTTGCTCAGAGCAAGCAACATTATTAAAACAATTATTGCGCTGAACTTAAATAATAAAATACTGCAATCATTATAATGCTCAGTTGTAATTTACCAAATATGCTGTCATATTTAATTATGATTGAAAAAAATATTTCGTGAATTTATTAATCAAAAAAGAATTTATTTTAAAAAATTTCAACTCTTGTGAATTCCCTAACAAGATAAGAAAACAAAATAAGAATAACTCAACTCCCAACATCCTGTACAAACTTCAAACAGACATTGTGTTTAAACACTCAACTCATAATCAAATTGAATCCACTCCCCGAAAACTGGCGACAAAAATAAAAACAAACAGGCTGACGCTAGAAACGGCACAACTCCAAAACTGAATAATATAAAGTCGCCTCGTCCAAGTTTCGGAGTGCACCAACAGATGGCGCTGAACGAACACTCCCTCAAGCGGGACAAACACACAAACTTGCGTTGGTGTTATTAAATTTCTCTAGGCAGGAGTTTGAATAAATGAGGTCTAAATTTTTTCGGGCGGCTACGCCTGGTTTGGTTGTTATTTTGATTAAAATGTGCTGCCGAGCAAATTTAAATAAGACGTCACGTGTTTACTCAACATGTTGCTTATAGGGTGTACACATAACTAGTTTTAAAAGAAACGTCTTTTCTATAATGTATCAATATTTTTAGTCAGTTTTAACTTGATTATATTTACTTTATAATATTCAACATATTTCTTTTTTATAAAACAAAGAAGAATTGAAAAAATTACAACTTGTGAATTCCCTAACAAGATAAGAATAACTCAACACCCAATTATGCGGATAAGTTATGTGAGCGGTTCTTGTAAATTAAAGTTGGATCGCCTACATCAACCCTTAAACATGATGCTTAGAACAATGTCAGTATTTTTTGACTTGGCTTTTTCCTTGGTAAATCGTTAATAGAAGTTCGTATACCTTGCTTACCTCTTCTACCACTTGTGTACAGCTTCATCATCAACTTAGCCTATTAAAGTCCATCTACTGAGCTCAGACCTTCTATTACAAACCAAAGCAAGAGAATATGCTCACAAGAACCCAGTGCCAAAGATAGGTGTGTGGGGTATTGCTGATAGAACTTTATTACCATATTCAATAAGTCCTCTAACTTAACATGACCCACGAAGTTATTAACCTTCGAAAACGCTTCAAGTCAAATGCCACACAGAAGATTACCCATCCTTGTACTCACTCTATGAACTAATAACTTTTCCTATGATCCCGGGTCTTTTAAGCGGGGCATGAAACGGCATTTTAGCAGGCCGTCATGAGTGGATGCGCTTTGTACCGTGCTTATTTCACGGTATGAAGCGCTTTCATGTTTTTTTTGGACTGCATCGATTGCTTACCATTAAGCAGGATGTAGTCATTATGACGTGTCACATAAAAAAAAAACTTAACATTACTTCCGTGATCGTTCCCGAACATTATACTCTAAGTTTACGAATTGCTTATTGATACTTTAAAATAGGACTCATAAATAGTGATGCTACTGGTATTACAGATGTCCAAATGCTGCGTTGACCGCTTTCCATAAGGTGAATCGTATTCTTGAGCCAACAAAAAGTAATCGATCTCGACTAATGTTAAGCTAAGCCTTGAAGTATGCAGCCAAAACCAGGAGCAAGAAAGAGGTTCTTACTTCAAGAACGCATATAGGTACCACTAGTACACCTTACAAGAGAAAAATTTCACGTCATTCAAATTCATTGAAACAAATTCAGCTTTTAACTCAATAAAACTGTACAATTCTCAACTTGGGAGTGAGATAGAAAAGTTAACGAGACTCGTGGCCGCTATAATTAAACCCTTGCGTCGCTTACAGTAACTCTCCCAGCGAGGTCAAGTTAAGTTGGCCACCCATTACCTTTTCATGAAACCAGCTTTGTACCGTAGTTGGCTTAGCAACACTAATTACATTAAAAAACAACACTCGCTCTCAAAGCCCGAGTTGAGTGAAGTCTTGACCTATATCCGTGATCAAATTTTTTGCTATTTCTAGTTGTGTAAAACATTATTATTAAATTTTACAACGATAATTTTACATACATACAAAACATACATTCACGCCTATTGCCTCGAAGGGGTAGGCAGACGCATATTATACGCCCACACTTCGCCAAATATATTTTTATAGTTATTCCCACGTAATAGGTGGCGAGCCTATTGCCGCACGGGCACTGTTATGTTCGCCAGAGCCTTGTCCGTTGATCGGCAGGTGCACCACTTGCAGGTGAGGTTGGCCTTGGCACCTTAGGTCTTGTTAGGATCCCTATACACCCACGACAATTTTAGACTATAATATGACCTATGATATTTTTGACACAAAGGGAAATTTTTTTTTATAAACAAAAATTTTAACCGAACTGGATCAAACTCATTTATTCAAGTTTGGCTCAAATGAGCTCTTATGAACGTCAAAAGTTAAAAACTAGCGCGATCAATTTACTTTTGCTTTAAATAATACAGTTCATTGGTTTTTTGATTTTTCTAGCATGCCGGAAAGTATTATTAACCATAAAGAAATCTCATTCTTGCCGATTCCACAATCAAATTAATTTGTTAAGCCATACGTCGATTCAGGTGGACACAGCCTTCTGTTTTAGTGTTTAGTTGGCATCGTCATAAGCGAAAGGAGGTTTGAGTGGGATTTAAAAAATAAATACACAATTACACTAATGCACATGAAAATGTAGTGAATAAACATCAGACTTGAAAGCCAATTTCTATACAGTGGAGGTTTCCCAAGAGATTACAGCATGGGGTTTTCTAAAAGGGCGTGAAACGGATTTCATATGGTCGGCAACGAGCTACTTATGTCACTGGTGGTTGCAAACGTCTTTCGGCTGCGGTGGCCATCAGGTGGACTACATTCTTGAGAGCTACCTAGTGATATAAAACAAATTTACTTTTTTTTTCTTGCAAAATGCGCGCAATTTTTCTTTGTAATTTTTGTCCGATACTAAATGGAATAAAATCTATTTGATTTCAATTTAATCAATAATAGAAATTACGTTATGTTTAGAGCTAAGCAACGGAGTGGCTGGCATCCAATGACAATTTTAATTGAAGGCACCCTTTTTAGACGCTAGCTTTAGGCGGCCATTTTGTTTTAATCAATTGTAACTGTCAAAGACACGACGCTTTTTAGCGCGGAAACGCAATTAAAAAGTGCTTTGTGCGACCGTGTGTTTTCGCCCTTTTATAGGTCTATAGATTAGGCTATCTCACTTTTATTTAGAATATGTTTGATGAAGAACAATATCATCATCATCATAAAATCAGCCTTGTAAAGCCTACTGCTGCACATTAGCCTCCCCAACAGATTGAACTCTATTGGGGGTATTTGCCCATAAACACCCCGCTGGGCAAGGCGGGATGGTGATCGCAGTTCCAGCCAGTACGCAGGATGACTCTTCTGCCCATCATCCGGTAGGGTCTCCTTTCGTCGAATTCGTTACGACTCCCCGTGAGATGAGACGGGGTTGGCACTATTCTAGGCCAGAACCACAAGGAACATTATTATACACATATTATTATATAATAAGTATTTAAAAGATGCTGCAATATATTAATGTTGAATGACTGATGTGACAAGAAGAAGGAGTATACTTACACAATGTTTTTGAAGTCGTGGGTTTGATCTCAATATAGGACAAATGAAAATCTTTGTGTTTGTGAATATGAACGTTTGTGTTTCCTATGTTTATTTGGTGTTTAATCGCAAATAAATAATATATGTTTCTCCGTAAATTTGTATACGACCCGAGTACTACACTGTGTATTCAAATGCAACACGAAATTCTTTAAACTATTTACCTTGTCGCTTCTATATTCCAGAAAACCGTCAGCAATTCGCGTTCACCGTCAGACTTAGATGCATTTCTTCGGTTCTGTGTTAAGAACCTTTCAGTGGTGACGGGGAGGTGTCATTTGGTGTCAAATTGGAACTGCCAAGGAACACTGGCTTGGCTCTGTGTGTGTGTTTAGAAGCTAAAAGGATTCTTCCAAACTGTATTTATGTGTGTTATGGGGCATATTGTTATTATCTGTTAATAGAAGATTCTGGTACTGCTTAAGAGTTAATTAAAAAATAATGGTATTTTTTTCTGACTTACAGATAATTTAAATTAATAAAATTAATATAAGTACCAAATAAAAAATGTTAAAATTATTTTATATGTTAGATAAAATTCACAACACAATAATTATAGCAAATATCCTAACATAATAAGTTTTTGAGTTGGAAATGTTAAAGTTACTGTGTTGCAAATTATATTGAATATATTAACATGAATATAAAAGTAATAATATTGTCTTCCACTCAGTATCAAAGTAAACTTTAGTTTTTTTTTTCTTTTAAATAATGGCTTCGTGCGGTTTGCACATTTAGTCAGTGTCAAGTAAAAGATATATTAATAACACTAGCTGTGCCTGCGACTTCGTCCGCGTTGAATAGTTAATTCGGGTATCATTTATTTTTGCGAACAACCTTCTCAGCTTTCGCAAGCCACGCCTCTGCTCCATGCAGCGTCATGTTTTGCACATCATGCGGCGCGGGTTTATTTTGCATCGATGTTATTTTAAAATTGTAATTACCATAAAACGGTTCTAGTGAGTTAATTTTAAATGAAAATTCTTTTAGATCACTTCAAGAAAAATTATTCTTTCATACATATATTTTTGGTATCTTGAACCGTTTTCGCAGCGCACGTAACGGAAGGATAAATAATTTTTCCCATTTTTTTTTACATTTTCCATTATTTCTTCGCTACTAAATGTTGTAGCGTGATGTTATATAGTCTAAAGCCTTCCTCGATAAATGGTCTATTCAACACAAAAAGATTTTTTCAATTCGAACCAATAGTTCTTGAGATTAGCGCGTTCAAACAAACAAACAATCTCTTCAGCTTTATAATATTAGTATTGATATAAATTATGGAAAATGAGAATGAGTGGTGATAAAAATGATAAATGGTAAACATGATACCATCCCCATAAACCCCTTGAGTCCTCTGTAAAGAAGTGGGACTATACTTAGATCTCACATGGACTTCTTGAGAGAATTTTAAAAGTAATGTTGCACTGTTTTGATTCATTTATCAACTCATGTACGTTCACAAACACTTAACGGTTAATAATCCATCGATATTACTCATTTATGTTCGAAATATCACAAATTGTAGAAAATAAAACAAAACTGCAGACATGACGCTTCGCTTTCCCGCCAAAAAGTACAAAATTTTGTTTAAAAAAAAAAAAAATTATACAAAGCTATAGTCACTCGACAATAATGAATACATAACTATTACTTTTTTTTTAAATGCTATTATTTATGATCACAGAATAACATCATGCTATCTTAATGAAGAAAAAAACCTGTAAGTATACCAAATTCCATACCATATCGTGGTCATAACAAGAAATATAAAAACAAAAAACGAAGCCGTAAAAAATATATTTCGTTATTTTTTTAAATTCTCTAGCGTCAAGTCGAAACATAACACTGTCTAAAAATAAACCGTCAGTCGGGAAAAAAATGAAATGAGGACTTTTGGAGAAGTCATTCGCTCGTTTTGAATAGACGAAACGCGTAGAGGCACTAGTGTTCGCATGTAACTCTGCACGGCCTCTGAATGGGCGTACGTGGAACGGAACGCGAGTTTTCTAAAGCCCGTCTGAAAAGCCTCGGGCCAAAGCTACGCATTAAATAAAAGCAGTCTAGTGTGAGAAGGATCTGCGTCTGGCGAGGGTTCCGTATGAGTTTTTATTAAGTACTATAATGGATGTAATTTAATAATTATTTTACAATTTCACCAATTATTTTATTCCAAGATAAGTATCATACATAATTTGAGATATGTTTCTATACAAAATAACGGATAAACAGATACTTTTTTTTATAAATTTAATCTCATTGTACATAGAAAACACCCAAGCTAAAACAATTATTCATCTATATTTACTCAAATATTTTCCTTTTGTAGTTATTTGTCCCACCACCACCTCTGAAATAGATTTAAAGTATACTGACATAGTGTGTATTTACAAAATATATAAATATGTTCAATTCTCATCCGTTCTATAGTAACCCATAGTCTAAGCTTTTAGATATATAGATAAACGCTTAATTGCTCACAATATAAAACACGTACATTAACACGTTAAACGCCATGGCAGACACCGTTTATCTGCCAGTTTGTTTTATCAATGGGCTTATTGAAAAATAACAAAAGGGTTGTCGGACATATGGTGGCTGCCATGGCCCATAGAGCAAACTAGTATTTTCGGCTGGGCGTTTAAGCTGTTAACGGAAACAACACACAAACCTTTTAGTTTAGTACTAAAAGCAATGTGTGAAATGTTCAGAAATATTTGTTAATGTATATCGTTTCCTGCCAATCGGTAATTGTAACTTTACAAATGAAGGTTTTATTATTTTGCTTGGCCTACAATATAGACTCACGGGGAGTCGTAAGAGTCGACGAAGAGAAATCCTACCGGATGATGGGCAGCAGCGCCGTGCGTACTGGCTTGAACTGCGATCAACAACCCGTCTGCCCAGCGTGCTGATTATGGGCAAATACTCCCAACAAAATGTTATCTATTAGGAAGGCTAATGTTCAGCAGTGGACTTTATAAGGCTGATATGATAATATTACTATCTACGGAATCCTAAAAATAAGCTTTATAACATCCACGAAACAAACAAGTTTCCGATCGCGCTCGAGGCGTGCCGGTTTGAAAACATTTCTATTTTACAAATTATTTTAATTTTAAATAATTGTAACTGCCATGGCAGTCTAAAAAAAACAGTCAGACCAGAACAAAATGAAAATACAGTTATTATTTTAGTTACATATTTAAAATAACTTCATGTTTAATCTATTTTATTTTACAAATGCCTGCCAATGCCAAAATTAACTTTGAGTAATGAACTCTGCATTTGGGTTTATGCTTATCGATCGTTCGAGTCAAAAGCTTTTTAGTTCATAACAATAACATAAAACTGTCATAATGTACTTTGCAGACTGACAGCAGTCGAACCAAAATCATCATCATCATCTCAGCCCATAAACGTCCCACTACTGAGCACGAGCCTACTCTCACATACTTACCAAGGTGCGAGGGCATTGGGTCATACTCCACCACGCGGACCCAGTGCGGATTGGCGGAGGCAAGGTGTATGGCGTCCTGCTATTAGAATTTATAAAGCCGCCCATTAGGCCTCTAACATGGCTTAACGACTACCACATTTAGTGATAGCCGGGACCAACGGCTTAACGTGCCTTCCGAAGCACGGAAGGGCTCGATATCAAATGCCACACAAACGGTCACCCATCCAAAGACTGACCTCTGTAAACTCTGCTGTACTTCGGTGATTGTTTCCGACCGAGCACCGCAGAGCTATAAGCGCTTCTTCTTCGAACCAAAATATTAAAAATTAATTTATTTGCAAGACAATCCAGAATTAATTATTTCTCTTTTATAGTATCGGGACTGTTAAGCGGCGCGTGAAACCGTATTTACGCTGATACTTACTTCAGGGAATTAGGCTCGATATTTATGTGTGTATATCTATTTATTTGAACAATTGGCGAAGTGTGAACGTATAGTATGCCTGTGCCTACCCCTTCGGGAAAACAGCCATGAAGCTGTGACATACATAATATGTATTATGTATATTAATATATATATATATATATATATATATATGTACCTATGTCTATTTCTTTGAACTTCATCAACTGTTTACCATTATGCAGGATGTTCATAATGACAATAAGACATATAAATATAAAACTTTCTATGCGACTTTATATAGTTTTCTGTCAGCAACTAACCTCTTTACCTATAAAAGATAAACAAAAAGAACACACGAAATCTAATAAAAAAATAATAAATAAGTTAGAATTGAAAAATGTTTTATTGCCCAAAACGTGAGTCAGCACCATCTGTTGGCAGTTGTCTTCATAACCCGTTGACTGGCTCGGCTTGAGAAAGCGCTCACGTCCACAATAATTTAGAGACGAAAGAATGGGAATGGCCGATGCAATTGTTGGGTGGAATCGTACGGGGATCGAGACGCGACGGCAGATTGTGAGCTGGCGACCTCCCGAACATCATTTGCCTTTAGAGATCTGCCACTTGTAAATAAGTTTATGAAAAAACCATTTGTTTAGTTGAAGACGGAACTAGCAATTGTCTACGTTTTGTCGTTGTGACACACAGATACAGTGAAAATTTGAATAAAAAAAGCGAAGATCCCATTGGAATAGTTTAGGCATGTTTTCTTCCAACATCTTTATGAGGTTTAGGGGTGTGAGTAGAAATTAAAAAGGAATTAACAACTGCCGTTACTATAATAATATACGTGTGAGATTTAGGAGCCAGGAATAGTGCAAGCTGCATAGAAAGAAACTGTGTAGAAAAAGCCAATGTGCTCGTTTAAACTGTCAGCGTATCTGTCAGAATCATCATACTAAAGAATGGGAATGGCCGATGCAATTACTTTAGTTTAATGCACGTAAGACCTTCCATGACCAAATTCAAAAGATTTTGGAGAAAGGGCAAGTCAAAAGTACCCAAATCGACGGGCGTGTATGAGAAGGTTAATGAGTGTAAATGAAGCTAAGAGTGTGTGCCAAGATCGTAGCAAGTGGAAGGATGTGATCTCTGCCTACCCCTACGGGAAGGAGGCGTGACATTTTGTATGTATGTATCAAATTAGTACCAAACAACTTATTAAAAGAACTCACATATCAACACAAACACGGAACGAATAAAACAACCGATTACCGACCAACATAACGTCCTATCTGCTAAAAGATGTACAGCGTCAATCTCAAAACACAATTACAACATAACAATTCACATCCCCATTAAAATTCAGTGCGCGCCCACAATGGCTGGCTCACCGATAGATAGTAATTTAATAATATCTCCGAACAAAAGAGGCCGTGCTTAAGTGAAAAATGTCCAGCATATACGACGGAACCACACATTAATAAAGCGACTCGCTAAGCTGCTCGTATCTCATTGTTTCGCTCTGTTATTACTTTGGCTTTTGATTTGTATTTTGTGGTACGTGATAAATGTTTGGTAATCATAATGTACGGATGGAAGTTTAATGCACAATAAGGTTGTAGTCTATGTAAAATACTGTATTATAAACGTGTTTATTTATTTTATATGTTTTTTGTTTAATTTTTTGTGAGTGATTTTAGTATAATTATATTTTTTTTATATAATTTTGACGTTTTCAAGTACTATGTAATAGTTTATGAAATAAAAAGTTTTTTTATTTTTCATTTCATTTTCATTCATTAACAGCGTCAAACGCATGACGCCCATTGCTGGGCATGTTTCAAATTTATCCACAATTACTTATCTAACAGGAAAGTCAATAGCAGCAATTTTATCAACACATTTATCCGACATTGGCAGGGCTGCTCTCGCTTCGTTGATCAACACGGAAGATCTTTTGGATTTCTTTCCTGGCGCAAGTTCTTTCCTGCTCCTAAAGTCTCGGGTTTGTAGAATTGAAAATATCCCGAAAACGCCATGAGTGGGTGCGCTGGATACCATTCTTACTCTATGGTATCAAGTGTCTAATTTTTTATGGACTTCATATACTGCTTACCGTCAGTCTAGATGAAGTAATTTTGACGAAAGAATAAATAGACATAAAAGAATCCTTTTCGCCCTAACGGCATTCTACTCGCTATGTGATTTGCCTACTGCTACTTTAATAGTGCCGTCTAGTAAGCTATTTCGTTACATTTACAGCTTCAACTGATCTATAAATTTGATCACTTGCTGTCAAAAGAGTTCTCTTGCATTAGATGCACGCTGGACTACCTCTAACCTTTTTGTAAGACTCAGGCTGCACACAAAATAAATAGAGGTAAGTACTGACATACCTTATTGAAAAATTTATAGCTGCCTTAAATTTTTTAATTAGTCAGAGTTATTAGACAACAAAATAAATGAATCGTTTTGTGATGATATCAATAACCTAAATTTAACATCGGTAGTATTTTAAAGTCGTGCGTATGTTAATAAAATAACCTTAGGTAGATACCTGAAAATTATAATCAGTGCAACGTACCTGAAACAAAGAAGATTAAATTAATTTTACACTGATATGTCCTGGAGGTTAATGTTACTAAAATATATTATATAGACCACGATCTGAGAAGCCCAAGCCTAACTCACCTGCGAGGCTCTGGCAAACATATAGTTCCCGGTGATCGGCAATAGACTCGCCACCTATTATTACGTGGGACTACAATTATAATTGGAATAATGTGGGAATATAATATACCTCTGTCTGTATTTATATAGATTAGTAAATCTGGTTGTTGCTAACAAAACTATCGACTTATGGTCTGAAATACGGTCTTGCAAACGGTATCCACGGAAGACCAGCGTCGAGGTGTTTTCGTGACACCTCGGCTTTATGCTGAGTGGATACCTTTTCTGTGACACTCTTCAAATTGTTACTTAAATATAATGTATCCGTTTTCTTTTAATGTTGTCACAGAATAAATTCTTTTTCTTTCTTTCTTTCTTTCAAATAAATTAATTTCAATAAACTCTTTAAAATATTATGCTTACCATTTGCTCGACTTAAAAGCTCTATCTCCTTATTTAAAAGGCTGAAATAGTTTATTGCTCCAACATTAAAAAGTGCAAAAGTAACCGACCATGAGATGGTAAATGAGACTTATTGGCGGGAAAGTGAAGTGTCATGTCTGCAGTTTTGTTTTATTTTCTAAAATTTGTGATATTTCTAACATGAATGTGTAATAATAACGGTGGATTATTAACCGTTAAGTGTTTGTGAACATACATGAGTGTTGGTAAATAAAACAAAACAGTGCAACATCACTTTTCAAATTTTCTCTCAAGGAGTCCATGTGAGATCTCAGTATAGTCCCACATCTTTACTGAGGACTCAAGGGGCTTAGGGGAGGGTATCTCATTTACCATTTATAATCTTTATCACCACTCATTCTCATTATTTTACTATAAATTATATATTATTAATATATCACTTACTTGACACTGGCTAAATTTGCTAGACGCTCGAAGCCATTATTTAAAAGAAAGAAGAAAGAAAGAGATTGTAAAATAGTTTTTCTTTTTACGTAAGTTAACAAAAATAACTAAGTTTAAAAAATTCTTTTGTCCATTTTCGTACTAGACGAACTATTTTGCATCGGGGCTCGTAATATAACATTTTTCTACGTAACATCAAAAAGCAAAGAGACGAAACTGAGGCGTTATCGTCAGAATTATCTGTCCCTCGAGACCTTCAACTCTCAACTAACTTCTACAACAAAATGTTTCCCCGCTTATTAATAAGAGGCAGTGATTAGTAACTTTTCATTCCGACTTGGAAGATGAAGAGCAATTATTGGACACATTGATTTATTGTTCCAGGGTCTAACTTGGAGAATTGTCCTCTGAAGTTTCTTTGTGCAGAGTTCGTAGAAAATATTGAATGGCGCTTTGATAAGTTTTGTAGATCGAACGCAGCCCATTTAGATAAAGCACGTTAAAAGTGATCTTGATATATATCTATGGATATCTCGGTGATTTTGTTTTCTGCTCTGGGTATGGTTAATATCTTGTACTCATATTATTACTTTTATCTTATTTCACACAGGATTAGCGGCGATAGCCCAGTGAGGAGACCCTTACCTTTAAATTCAGAGAGTCTCGGGTTCAAACCCTGGTGGCGCACCCATGACTTTTCAAAGTTATGTGCGTAATTATCGCTTGCTCCGTGCTTCGGAAAGAACTTGAAGCTGTTGGTCCCGATTGTCATGAACATCTATGGCAGTCGTTATTAGGAAGTCAGTGCCTTTTAACAGACTGATAGCTGGTTTCACCATAGAATGATGTTTCCCTCTGGGTTGCGGAGGTCAGAAGTCGCTAGAAGAGGTTACTTATTTGAGGAGATAATAAGTACACCTTTGTAAATCATTTTGCGGGCTGTGTTTCAAGATAATAATAAAAATATTATTTTAGAAGGATGTTTCCCTTTGGGTTGTCGTGGTCAGATGGCAGTCGCTCTATGTTGTAACTGAAGTTTAGCCAAATCTGGTTAGACCAGTGAGCAGATCCTCACCCCCGACAAGTCTCCACCTTGGCGTTGTGGGGGGGCTGAGTACCTCCCGGAGGCCGATAAAAGGTATCACCCAGTGGTTGGCGACTCTGGGTGCCCTTAGGATTGATTACCGGGGGGAAACTAAGAGGGACCTATGAAGAGCGCAGCGGGCGGGCCAGAAGGGCCCGTCAAGCAGCGCCAGGAGGGTCTTAGGCAGCGGGGGCAGGGGGCCCCTACTGTCTAACCATAGACCCTCCAAGAAGTCGGCCACATACGCTATGGTCGCACAAGGAGGTAGGAGGGGCACGTCCACTGCGTCTCTCTGAGGAGGTCCTCCCGGTTTTGGTCAGGGGGACGTTGGCCGCGAGCGGGGTGTCAGAGCTGCAACCCAGGTACTGGCCACCGCCTATTTCTCAACAAGCGGCAGGCGTCGTCGGAAGATTTTTAGTGGGTATTACTGCTGGCAGTCGCGTCTGCTGGTGGTAAGTCCCACACCCCCCTTCCGGTCCCTCTTTGGCCTGAAGGCAGTGCGTAAATGCATTTTGTTACCGACGTAAAACAAAAAAAAAACTGTGAGCAGATCCTGGGCCTTAGGAATCAAACCCACAACCTCAGGAGCGGAGTGAAGGTGTGCTCGACACAACGCCATATCGGTCGTCTGTTAGAAACTATAAGAAGACTGCTAGAAAGTAATAGAACATACGGGTGCATACAAATACTTAATTAGGTCACTGGCTTAGTTCCTTTTATATTTTCTGCTACCTTTAAAAAAAGAACTTTAATATAATAGTATGAGACTGTTCTTGGTTGATCAACGTTTTATGGAGTCACTAGTACGGACAAAGTTGAAGCGACTTAAGGCGTGGTACAACGCTAGTTGTCTCACCGTTGCATTATTTTACAATGAACATTGATTTTAAGGGGAGTACTACTACAGGGGTCTTAAGGGGTTTATATTTATGTCAATATAATAATATTCCGATTTTTTCCTCTAAATATTTTTTGGTTCAGAAACAGTAAATATTTATAGGTATCTCTGATTATGACTCAAAAATAGATTACACGGCGGAGTGACAAAAACCTAGGCACTGGACCTCCGCCCCTTTTCAACAGCGGTGGGCGTCGTCGGATGATTTTAGCGGGTAGGACTGCTGGTGGACGCGTCTGCCGCAGTGATCCCCACACTCTCCTCTCGGTTCCTTTTGGCCGGGAATGCGATAAGGCATTTAACTCCGCCGTCACATCTGAAGAACACGATGAGGTTGAAAATCAGCGCTGTCCAGCGACGGAACCTCCTCCGTTCATGTTTATGTTGGATTTTTTTTTTATGTTCTAAAAATTTACTGTTATTTTATTATTATAATTATTACAAAATACATCTCCTAAGAAAATATTTAAAAATTGTCTTTTAGACCAGAAGTAACAAGCAAGTGATGGTTAAAAAGTATCTTTAAACGAGAGTCAAACTCAGAGAAAACTTGACTATCGTTTCAGCGTTGGTAGTAAAGACATCGTAGTTCTGAGGCTCCTATCTTACCTGAAGTTGCCCTGTGTAAGGGCGAAACACGTGTCGTGTTGAATAGTTTCTTAATTTTTCGGGAAATTATAGTAGCGCGGGAATTGTTTCAAATCCATCTCTTGCTTACAATGGATTTCCGCAAAGTAACGCCTGAATCAATATTTTTTTTCAACAGTAAGATTTAAAACTATTAACAAAATAGCTGAGCCTTAATAAGCGTTGCATCTATAGAGTAAGAATACAATGCTTGCATGCATTATCTATGCAAGACATCGCGAATCAGCTAGCAAAGTAAAACGACCAGAACCAGGTGACTTCTAACATACGCTCAAACCACCAAGGTGTGTGGTGAGAATGATCTTTTTTAAACTTCAAAAAAAAAAAGGTTTTAAGTATGTTTATCCGTTCTTTAGTATCCATAACACAAGTTCTTAAGGATACTTATCTTGGAACTAAATAATTCTTTTAATTTTAGAAAATATTTTATTTTTATTTATCATGTGTAATATTTATATATTTATTTATTAAGAACATGAACTTGTTTCCACTTTATGAAAGACCTAAAAATTTACGACAACGTACTAAACTAGCACGAGTAGAATCTAAATTACAATTAGGACACTCAGAACCTCATGACATGGCGGTGAAATTTGCAACAAATTACCGGATAGTATTAAAAACGAAGATTATTTAATTATATTAAAAAAAATCTAAGAGAACATTTAATTCAAAAAGGTCGTACATTGCAAGAGTTTTTTTAGTAAAGTAATTATTATCCAGTAAATGAAAATTTGTTTTGATTTATATTAGATTGTTTTAATTGCATGACATTTATAATTTATTAATTTTAATATTATTATTTTTTTTGTCTCATATTTTATTTTAATTAAAAAAATATTTTAATTTAATTTTTGGATAATAATAATAATTTATTTATTTTGCTGTGCCCTATCCGGGTCTATGTTTCATACTACCTTTTATAAAACATATATACATATATATAACAAAACTATATATCAACTATATATATAAAACCAAAGCCAAAACTATATATATAACATAGTTTTGGCAATACTTTGACTTAGACTTAATTCTGACTATGGAAATTATTACGGAGAGTTATCTGAAGAGCTATTCGATCTAAACCCTTTTTTTTTTGTTTTACGTCGGTAACAAAATGCGTTTACGCACTACCTTCCGGCCAAAGGGGGACCGAAAGGGGGTGTGGGACTCACCACCAGCAGACGCGACTGCCAGCAGTAATACCCACTAAAAATCTTCCGACGACGCCCGTCGCTTGTTGAGAAAGAGGCGGGGGCCAGTACCTGGGTTGCAGCGTCTGACACCCCGCCTGCGGCCAACGTCCCCCAGACCAAAACCGGGAGGACCTCCTCAGAGAGGCGCAGTGGACGCGCCCCTCCTACCTCCTTGTGCGACCATAGCGTGTGTGGCCGACTTCTCGGAAGGTCTATAGTTAGACAGCAGGGGCCCCCTGCCCCCACTGCCTAAGACCCTCCTGGCGTTACTTGACGGGCCCTCCTGGCCCACCCGCTGCGCCCTCCACAGGTCCCTCTTAGTTTCTCCCCCGGTAGTCAGTACTAAGGGCACCCAGAGTCGTCGGTCTCTGGGTGTTACCTTTTCCCTGGCGCCTCCTGCGCCCTACCGGGAGGTACTCAGCCCCCCCACCACGACAAGGTGGAGACCAGTCGGGGGGGAAAAGGAATCCTACCAAGACCTAAGGAGCCCAAGCCAACCTTACCTGCAAGCGGTGCACCTGCCGACCATCGGACGAGGCTCTGGCGAATATAGCAGTGCCCGGTAAGTGCTCTTATTTTTTGCTGGCCTTAGGAACTACCCTCATGCTGTGCAGACTATGAGAATGCGAACCAAAAAAGTTGTTTAAACGGGGCATGTAACGGCATTTTGCACGTGCTTGTTCCACGGTACAGAGCGGTCTTACACTCCTGGTCTGCATCGGTTGCTTACCATAAGGTATGAAGGTATGATGTAGTCACCATGACCATCACTATTGTATTTTGGATACTACATAAATAAATAAATATATTCTGACAATTACACCAATTATTTAGTTCCAACATAAGTATCGTTAAAAACTTGTGTTATGGATACTAAACAACGGATATTTATAAATATATGCTTGTATGTATAGGACTCCAACCAAGATCTGCGAAGCCAAAGCCAACTGCCTGCAATTGGTGCACCTGCTGATCGACGGACGAGTCTCTGGCGAACATAAAAGTGCCCAAAAAGGGCAATAGGCTCGCCACCTATTACGTGGGACCAACAATATCAATGGCGAAGTGTGGGGGTACAGTATGTATGCCTCTGTCTACCTCTTCGGGGAAACAGGCGTAATATTATGTATGTATGTATATAAATAAATGCTTTTTTTTTGTATATTTATAATTACATAATACATAAGGAAACACCCAGACCAGAACAAATGTTCATGCAAACAAATAATAAATATAATTATGTTCTGTGTGGGAATCGAACCCACGAGCTCAGGAGCGGCGGGACTGTTCGAAAGGGTTACCGCGGCCTTTGTGTTACAGGCTCAAGAAGGAACATGTATGGTTTTTAGTCAGTAAAAGTCTGACACACCCTTCCGCTTCACCCACAGCGGAAGATGGTCATTTGATGATTTTCCATCCGAAAAAAAAAAGGAGCGGCGGATATATCGACTTGAAGACTCTGAAAGCTCTGCAGAGCATAATAGCTGTAATAATCGTTTCACCATAAGCAGGCAGACACACAGAGTACCTTTCTCTATTGTAATATTTGAATGGATATAGTACAAATAAACAGTTAACCCTTCAAAAGATCGCACCGTAATAACGGCACTTTCTCATTTTCGCGCGATGGAAGCGACAAATAAAATATGATTTGATACCAAAGCGAATGTACAATGAGAGACAAAATTGGACTTTTCTCTTGTCGATTAAGAATGAAATAAAATTCTGCAATAGCAGTTTTCCTTTAATATTTCTCCGGTGTAAAGTGTTATAGCTCGGAATGTAAAAATTATTTGCACTCGCTAGGAATTCCTTGAGCTTTCTAACTTTTAATAATTTGAAATGATTCTTGCATAGATCGTGTGCGGGGAAAGAATTTACGTTATTTGACTGTAGTTTTTCTATGTGGGTACCTATTTTTGGAATGATAAGTCAAATATTTTGTTTAATGATTACAATATCGCACCCCTTGATGAAAACTTCACTAACTTGAAAAATAACTTATTCGGAATTAGTGGCATTTTCGGATTCTCGGCACATCCGGCAATCCGAAAATGTTATTATTTCAGAATAAGTTATATTTTGAGTTAGTGACGTTTTCATCTAGGGGTGCGATACGTTAGTTTCAAAAGTGATCTAAAAACTTTGAAAATTAGTGTTCTGTTGTTAGTATTCCTGTAGTTCACTATGCTTCTAGAAATTGATTTTTTTATGTCGATAAATTCTAAACAAATAATTGCACTCACTAGGAATTCTTCGAACTTGCTATTTTCAATCATTTCTGGCATAAATCGTCTGCGGGGAAGGAATTTATTTAATTGTAGTTTTTTTCATTTTTACCTTTCGAATTATTGGTATAGTTTATTTATTGATGTATAGGAGTGTAAAGGGATTCTATCAATTTCTTCGGAGCCCAAGCCAACCTCACCTGCAAGTGGTACCTTCCGATTATCAGATTAGGCTCTGGCGATTATAAAAGTTCCATGTAAGCGGCAATAGGCTCGCCATTAATAACGTAGGACCAATAAAGCAATTGGCGAAATGTGGGCTTATAATATGCCTCTGCCTATTCCTTCGGGGAAACAGGCGTGAATGTATATATTTATTGATTAGAACATCTAAAGGTATTGTTCATAACAGTGACGAAACCAAAAATTTTTTATAGATTAGTAAACGATTATAATACCAGTTTAATTGTTGACAATCCTTTCAATTAATTGTTATTTTAATGTACTATAATTGTGGACTACCAACTTAAAACAGGTATTACAATAAGAGTAAAATCTCAAGAGAAAGTACATACGTTTTGTATAAATCCGAACATGTGCAATAATTTAAATTTTAGTGACATGAGTTTTAAATTTGTAACTTCGACTATTTATAATCTAAACACCTGCCATCGTAAGCTTTCCGTGACCAAGAACCACTCCAAAGCATTCATAACTTCGGGATACAAAAATAAAAAAAACCCCGTCTAATATCTATGAAATACATTTTTAAAAGTATAATTTCAATAAGCCAATCAGGCACACGTAAAACTAAAAAGTTCCAAACCTAAATAATCTTTAATTACATACATACATACAGTCATGCCAGTTTCCCCGAAGGGTTACGCAGAGGCATATTATACGCCCACACTTATATAGTTAGTCCCACGTAATAGGTATTGCTATATTGCCGTTTATTGAGCACTGTTTTGTTTGCCAGAGCCTCGTCCGTTGATCGGCAGGTGCACCACTTGCAGGTGAGGTTGGCTTGGGATCCCCCGACTGGTCTTGTCTTGCCCTTGTCGTGGTAGGGAAGCTGTCTAATCATGGACCCTCCGAGAAATCGGCTACACACGCTATGGTCGCACAAGGAGGTAGGAGGGGTGCGGCCACTTGGCTCTCTGAGGAGGTCCTCCCGGTTTTGGTCCGGGGGATGTTGGCCGCGGGCGGGGTGTCAGAGCTGCAACCCTGGTACTGGCCCCCCGCCTTTTTCTCAACGAGCGGCGGGCGTCGTCGGAAGATTTCTAGTGGGTATTACTGCTGTCGGTCGTGTCTGCCGGTGGTGAGTCCCACACACCTTTCTCGGCCCCCCTTTCGCCGGGAGACAGTGCGTAAATGCAGTATGCAAATGTGAGATACCTGTATACTTTAATGAGCATCGATTTACATAATACTTACTAAACCAATTAAATAAAATAAAAAAAATAACAGAACAAAGCGCTAATGAAAAATCGCACGGCTTTAAATGACATAACGCGCAACATAGCAGGTAAGTCGCAACAAATTGTCGCTACGAGCTTACTAATTACCGTGTCACTTGGGCCATTCCCGCAGGTGAACGGGTTAAGTCCCCTATTTTTTATGGGGCTCTGCGCACCGGCAACTTTCATTGGGACCATTTGTATGATGCTTAAGTAATTAATATGGTTTAATTGCAGCTAGGGGATGCGCACACCCTACTGTTTGATAGGTGTCTAATGCGTCGCTAATTGGCATATTTTAATGTGATTGATTAGAGATACGATGTGAGAATTGTATTAATGAAAATTGTGGTGTTTTCAGTCGGTTATTTTTTTAAATTTCGAATGTTTCAAGATTTTTTTAAATTGTCTCAAGGTAGATGCTTTTACTTTGGTTGAATTTAGAAAGACTTGCCAATATGGCGTGGAGGCGAGTATACCCGCACTACGATCCTGAGGTCGTGGGTTCGATTCCCACATAGGACAAATCTTTCGTGTATGAACATGAATATTTATTCCGATCTGGGTGCATTCCTATATATATTAAGTATGTATTTACAAAAAATATAAAAGTATTTAAGTATTTTTATCCGTTCTTTAGTATCTATAACACAAGTTCTTAGTTATACTTATCGTGGAACTAAGTAATTGGTGTGATTGTAAGAGAATATTTATATTTATATCATTGTGCTTTTCGAAGCACGGAGGAGCTCTATTGTTTAGAGAGAGATATTTGCTTAGCAAAGGCTCACCTATCGTAGTACCACAGATAACATAAAACTATGTACATAGTACTAACTTCTGTTATAGTTTATAACAACCTATCGAAGCTGAGTTACGAGAGCTACCTTAAATTGGGGATTCTAAAATATTAAGAAACTATTCTACAAACTAGGCGACCGGTACACGTAGATATATTTTATTTAAAATATATTTCAAAACGAATCTACAAATATATGCATTCCAAACTTTTTTTTACAAAGTACACAAAATCAATCAAATCAAAAAATCAAAATACTTTTTATTTCATAAACTATTACATAGTACTTGAAAACGTCAAAATTATAAAAAAATAACAAAAACAAATAATATATAATTATACAAAATCACGATGCACTTAGATCCACTTGCAACCAAACAATTTGAAAAAACAAAAAATATTTAAGTTGCAAGTGAATCTAAGTGCCAGTTCCGAGCCACCGCTCTGTAAGAAGAACTGGCAAGAAACTCACAGGCTATGCTCTTTTAAATTATGGATTGGTTAGTTACAATCTTCATTTGTCTGTGACGCTATACAATGCAACATAATATAACAATATTCATGCTTTAAGTCATTCATATTAGAATAGCCTGTATGAAACGGCAGTTTAATCCCAAGCATTTTTATCAGTCATATAGTCTTTAATAGAATAGTATCCCTTTAAAGACAGATATAGTCTTTAATAGACTTTAAAGACACAAATATTGTTTGATAAAATGAAGACAGTGACAGCACTAGTTTTAAACCTAGTTTAACTTTAGACCTTGTTTTATGATAAGCCCCGATAAGTTTATCTGTTAGCTTTAAACCAAAAACAAAAACGACAGTCCTTCACAAATAAAATATGAAGATAAAATGAGACAAACGAAAATAGATGAAAAATCACCTGCCTCACCATACGCAGTCAGTATTTATTAATGATCCATTTTTTAACATCCAAAAATATATGAAGCTGTTACCATGACATATATGCAGTGCACATCAAAAATAAGCGGCTCGTAGTGGGAGTGATTTGTTATGAGTCGTTTGTGATAAACTACACGTGACTGAAACTCATAACTGTCATAAATTATTGTTGAAAAAATATGTGACAAAAGTTTGTGATTTAATTATAGAAGGGGCGAGACGACTTAATCATAAGACACGGGCTGAATTTGTTTTTATAAATGCTTGCGAAGAATTTGTTAATTAAAATGTTTAATTAATAATAACGCATAACTGTTAGTTTTAAATAAAAGTTTTGTATGTAAACAGAACAATTAGGTACTGTATTTAGTTTTAGTAAATGCGCTAGCATACGAATGGCTAAACTATTACAATAAAAAAAAGTTTAACTAACGCAATGTAATTCTCTTACAATTATGCCATTTATTTAGTTTCAAGATAAGTATCATTAGAAAATTGTGCTATAGATACGAAATAACGAATACCATGTACTTATATGTACGTACTGAATATACTAAACAGACACTCAGATAATCATATGTTCATGCACACAAAACTTTGTACTGAATGGGAATCGACTCTCGACATCAGATGCGGAGTGCAGGTACCCTTCTCGTCATATTGATCGGCAATCAAGATTCTTGCGGCAACATAAACATAGTTACATTAAGTAAGTTCTGCATATCAAACAAATTATATAAGTTTACGTTAAAATTGTTACCACTAGCGCCATCTCTCGAAATATTAAATCAACTTTTATTCAGTTAAACTATAGATCACTGTTATTAAAACTGTTTTTTTTTTCCTTTTTAATATTGGCTTCGTGCGGTTAGCACATTTAGCCAGTGTCAAGTAAGAGATATATTAATAACATATAAATAACAGTACATGAGAATGAGTAGTGATAAAGATGATAAATGGTAAATGAGATGCCCGCCCCCTAAACCCCTTGAGTCCTCAGTAAAGATATACTGAGATCTCACATGGACATCTTGAGAGAATTAGAAAAGTAATGTTGCACTGCTTTGTTTGATTTACCAACACTCATGTACGTTCACAAACACTTAACGGTTAATAATCCACAGATTAATGTTCAAAATATCATCAATTTTAGAAAATAAAACAAAACTGCAGATATGACGCTTCACTTTCCCGCCAAGAAGTCAATCATCAGATCCTAGCATTATCCCGGTTGCCCAAGACTTCGTACTAGGGTTTGCTCACTGGTCTAAGCAAGTAAGTCTGAATTTTAGTTATAACATAGAGCGACTGCCGTCAATCCACAACCCAGAGGGAAACATTATTCACAAAAATACTATTAATATTTTATATCAAATATGAATAGTTAATAATATCTATAATAATAATAAATTAAATAATAATAGTTGGATGTCAAAATATGGAAAATTTGTTTACTGGGCGCCACTAGGTTCGGAGTCGCACATCTGGCAATGAAGAGGCCCAGGGGTTTTACTACAAGATCGAATCAGAAATCAGGAGATCCGAAGAAAAACTAACCGGATTAGCTCAAAAAATCAGATAACTGCAATGGGTAGGTCACATAGTACGTTTAACGGCTGTTAGAGTTCTGGAATGGAGACCCTTGGCTGGGAAACTTCGCGTCTGACACTCCCATAATGGACGGACGACGTAAGATAGAAGAGAGAAACAAAGAAATACGAACAATAAAAATCGAATGATAACGTTGGATGCGAAACTGCAGTTGATATGATTGATTGATTGACAAGGGAAGCTTATGAAGGAGACCTCTGTTAAAATTCAAATCTTTTTATTTTAGAAACTAATACATAGTTCTTGAAAATTAAATTATAAAAAAATTTAAAAAACAATCAAAATATAATTATACTAAAATCACGAAGCCTAGATTCAGTTGCAACCAAACAATTAAAAAACAAAAAATATTTAAGTGTAAGTGCCAGTTCCGAGCCACCGCTCTGTAAGAAGAACTGGCAAGAAACTCACAGGTTATGCTCTTTTAAATTATCGATTGGTTAGTTACAATTTTCATTTGTCTGTGGCGCTATGCAATGCAATATAATATTAGGTCGGGGAAAAAGTCTTTTCGCATAACGTAGGTATAAACTTATTATAAAATTTTTTTGACTGTACTATTTGTGTCTGGCTGGTTTTGGTTACATTAAAAAGGTTCCATTATAAAGAAAAGAAAAAAATAAAAAAAAGTTGTTTCCCGCTATTTTTCATTTGTTTTTCTCTCCGTAAAAATGAGTGAATCTAATGAAGAAATTCGATACATTTTAAAATTTTATTATAAAAAAGGCAAAAATGCAACTCAAGCAGTAAAAAAAATTTGTGATGTTTATGGACCTGATGCAGTGTCAGTAAGAGTAGCACAAATTTGGTTCAAACGTTTTCAGTCCGGAAATTTTGATGTTAAAGATGCACCTCGCTCTGGTCGCCCTGTTACGAATAAAATGGACGCCATTTTTGAAAGAGTGGAGCAAGATCGGCATATTAGTAGTTACGATGTAGCTGAAGAACTGGGAATTGACCACAAAACAGTTTTGACCCATTTGAAGAAAGCTGGTTATACAAAAAAGCTCGATATTTGGGTGCCACACGAGCTCACTCAAAGAAACTTAATGAACCGTGTACTCATTTGCGATTCATTATTGAGACGTAATGAAACCGAGCCGTTTTTGAAGAGATTGATAACTGGCGATGAAAAGTGGATCACGTACGACAAGAACGTGCGAAAAAGGTCGTGGTCGAAAGTTGGCCAGGATTCACAGACTGTGGCCAAACCTGGCCTAACACGAAATAAGGTGATGCTGTGTGTATGGTGGGATTGGAAGGGCATTGTTTATTATGAGCTTTTACCGCCCGGCAAAACCATCGATTCTGATCTTTACTGCCAGCAACTGATGAGATTAAAGGAAGCAGTCGAGAGAAAACGGCCGGAATTGATCAACAGGAAGGGTGTGGTCTTTCATCACGATAACGCTAGACCACACACATCTTTAGCCACTCAGCAAAAATTAAGAGAGTTCGACTGGGAGGTCCTAGTGCATCCATCATATAGCCCTGACCTTGCGCCTTCAGATTTTAACCTGTTTCGGTCTCTGCAGAATTCTTTAGGTTCTGTAAGGTTGACCTCAAGAGAGGACTGCCAAAACTATTTGTCCCGTTTTTTTGATCAGAAGTCCCAAAGTTTCTACAGTAACGGGATAATGTCTCTGCCCACAAAATGGCAGAAAGTTATTCAACAAAACGGTACATATATATTGTAAATAAATGTAAATAAACTTTGAAAAAAATGTCTTGACTTTTCATACAAAAATACGAAAAGACTTTTTCCCCAACCTATTATAACATTAACAATATTCATGTTTTAGGTTATTCATATTAGAATAGCCTGAATGAAACGGCAGTTTAAAACTTAAGCATTTTAGTCAGCCATATAGTCTTTGATATGATTTATGTTGGTAAAATGTTCTTTATACCTACTTTATTTAAACTGTCATTTTAAGTTCTCCGTTAAAATGAACAAAATATAATTTCTACTGCATTTTTTATGATTAAAAATCTATCCATCTCCGAGAGTAAGTTAAAAACAGATTAAAAAACTAATGGGCGCGCGTGATGGATAAAAATGGACGTGTGAAGGTTGGCCAACTCTCTAGAAGTTTTGTGGACTGGCTTTTGTTTAAATGATACATAACAAATGTGCTATATATTTACATAACATGGAGGTTTCTAAGCTCATATTTATGGTCCGACCATAAATAGTTATGAGACGACCGAAATGGCGTGGTGGCGAGTATACCCGCATTCCACTCCTAAGGTCGTGGGTTCGATTCCCACACAGGACAAATATTTGTGTCTATAAATATGAATATTTGTTCTGGTCTGGGTGTTTTTCTATGTATATTAAGTATGTATTTACAAAAAAAAATAGTATTTATGTATGTTTATCCGTTATTTAGTATCCATAACACAAGTTCTTAATTGATACTTATCTTGGAACTAAATAATTGGTGTAAGTGTCAGAAATATTTATTATTATTTTCATTCTATTTCTTTTTTCTCAGCAAATTTAATTTACTGGTAATTAATACAATAATTACGGGCCAGAGCCAAGTAATTATTGCAGAGGTTTTATTTTAAGTATTTAAGGGAACATTGTCTTCGAGCTGCATGAATTTTCTTACCGTTCGGCATGTATTCAAGATAGCTGCTTTTTGAAGAGTTATGTATATGCTTGGTGGAAGGTCTCAGGAAGGTAAGGAAGGTGGAACTCCTGTTGTGGATACAACTATTGGCACTATGTAAACCCTATTCATTTTCCAAATTCTAACAATTTCATCCTGAAGCTCGGTATATTTACTTATCTTTTCTGTAAAAGTTTTACGGATATTATGAGTATTGGGCACGGCTATATCAATTATATATGCTATTTTGTTAACTTCATCCTGCACTGTGATATCAGGCCTGTTACACGCGATGGTTTTATCTGTAAGTATAGCGCGATCGTGATATAATTTATAGGAGTTATTATCTAAAATATATTATTATTATTATGGTCAAGAAGTGTTGTATCGATATTCTGTTGTAAATGAGACAAATGGCGTTTGACATATTTAATAGTTACATATTTACTACGTTGTTTTTACATTCAGAATAAGATTTTTAAAAAAGATCCTTAATTTATTGTATACTACACACTCTTCTGGTCGTACAGACTCTGTGCCTTTAATACTAGGGACTTTTAAAAAAAAATAACTTTTCAAACATAGATATACCGTAAAGTACATTGACAAAGTAACAAATTTATCTTACCTTCAATTTTATAAATTATTAATAATATGTGTACACTACATTGTTAATGACACTGTTGGGTAATGTATGCATAAAATGGTTATTATCTTACTAACCCTCCAGTTTTATAAAATATATTACATATAAAGTTACATAAATACCGTTTAGTTAATTATGCATATCAATTGCTGTTAACTTAAATACTGGCAATATTGTATTTTTTTACATATTATTATGTTATTACATTGTAAAAATCTAAAAAGTATGTAATGCCCTTGGTTTTCTTTTATCTTCGAGTAAATTAAAAAATCTCTATATGAGGAATAAAATAGCTTTCTGGAGTAACAAACATCGATTCTAGAACGGATATATTGTAAATATATTTACTTCAGTGTTAATAAGAATATTGTTGCTTTTTTTAAAAAATACTTGTTCAAACCCTAGTTAACCTTTTTTTTTATTTTTTTATCGTCGGTTAAAAAATGCTGTTTACGCACTGTCTCCCGGCCAATAGGGGGACCGGGAGGGGAGTGTGGGGCTCACTGCGGCAGACGCGACCACCGCAGTCCAACCCACTAAAAAACTTCCGACGGCGCCCACCGCTTTTGAAAAAGGGGCGAGGCACCAATGCCTAAACCCTAGGTAACCTAGGGTCCTAGATAGTGTAGTCGAGGAAAGGATAGGTTGCTTAAGAAAAGACAACTTCGCACTACTCGGTTTATTGGTTCACGGATAGTCATAATAAGTACTTCCAACGTCTTATTACTATGATAAAACAAAATACCATCGCGATCTAACTGGGCATAGTGCCATCTATTGGTACCCTTAGAAACTACTTATTTCTATGTCATAGTTAATATAGGACTGGCATTAGAGTTTTACATTATTTACCTGCCACAGTTAACTAACTAAACTAACAATAAAGTTATTTCAACGTGCAATACTTCTCATTTACACAATTCATAGTTTTGTATAATTTCTAAAATTTTGGAGAAAGGGCAGGTCAAAAGTACCCTAAACCGACGGGCATGTATGAGGAGGTTAATGAGTGTGAATGAAGGTAAAAGTGTGTGCCAAGATCGTAGCAAGTGGAAGAATGTGATCTCTGCTTACCCCTACGGGAAAGAGGCGTGACATAATACTTCTTTCTCAAGCCCTTTATCAAATATTTATGGTCACCCTACGTAACCCTTTCGAAATCGTGCTCCACGGCCCGAGTTTATAATAACTTGCGTTTTTTACACATCCTCCTTGTAATGATCTATTTGTTCGGTGGACACATTTTTTTAAATTTTTGTTCTTTTTCTTTTACTTTTCATAAGTGTGTGCATTTCCTGAAGCGTTTTAGTTTTTTAATGGGTATTTTAAATTAGAATTATTATGTATTTATTTTTGGCATGATAGCTGCATGTGACTTTGCCTGCGACAAAAGCTTGCGTTAATTTGACGGCTTTACTGTGGCGTTATTCCATAATAGCAATCGCCTGTAGTACCTAAATTTGAAAATAATCCTGTCTTTTTTTTTTCATCATAACTATAGCAATAACATAAGTCATCTTGCCTTTAAATTCAGAGGGTCTCGGGTTCAAACCCTGGGCGCACCTATGACTTTTAGAAGTTATATGCGGCATTATTGCTTGCTACGTGCCTCGGAAAACACGTTAAGCCGTTGGTCCTGACTGTCATGAATATCTATGGCAGTCGTTATTAGGAAGCGCTCGTAGCTCTGCGGTGCTCGGTGGTCGGAAACGATCACCAAAGTACAGCAGAGTTTACAGAAGTCAGTCCTTGGATGGGTGACCGTTTGTGTGGCATTTGATATCGAGCGCTTCCGTGCTTCGGAAGGCACGTTAAGGCGTTGGTCCCGGTTATCACTAAATGTGGTAGTCGTTAAGCCGTGTTAGAGACCTAGGGCGGCTTGAAAAATTCTAACAGCAGGACGCCATACACCTGCCTCCGCCAATACGCACTGGGTCCGCGTGGTGGAATATGACCCAATACCCTCACACCTTGATATGTGTGAGGAGGTTCGTGCTCAGTAGTGGGACGTTAATATCGTAATCGTAATAACTACTGATATCGGAGGCCAAAACCCCACTTCAGGTCGCTGAGCCAGCGAAGTAAGGAAATAGTATTATAGATTGAAGTTCAAAATATAACGCATTATTTATAAAATCAAACCTAATTGCAAAGATGACACTTGACTTTCCCGCCAAGAAGTCAGTTCATACAAAGAAAATTCCGAGATAATATAGAATGACGCATGACAGCACAAAAATTAATAGCTCTTTGTGTTATGCTGACAAATAAAAAACGCTGTGCAGTGCAAACAAATTCAGACGAATGTAAATCGAAATTAAGTTATTTCTTTTATGTGAACTAAACCACTTTACAAGGCAATAATTTTCGATGTAAACAAATAAATCTGTCTGCCTTATAATTAGTCAGACTTTGCTTAATTTACACCTAGTTCGTTAATTAAATCAACCGAGGGATTTTTATGACTCTCAGAGAACGTTACTGCTATTTTAAAAGATATATAAACAGAAAATATATTTTTAGCCATGCACAAAAACTTTATATTTAATATTTCAATCTTTATTAAAACTAAATAAAACAATAAAAAAACTATATGAACTGACATGACTGTATTTTCTTTTCTTATTTTAAGAAAAAGTTTATAGTTATTCATTTTATTTGAAATTAAATCATACCAATCGAAATTTAGTCATTTTGCGTTTTATAACGTTTTAGAACTCGAAGTTATACTCTTAATAATACTAAGATACGTTTTCATTAACATAAAAGTGCACGGAAAGCGGCAATAGGCTCGCCACCTATTTATTTATAATTGGCACATTAACAATATACATATATTAAAATTTTAAAACATTTCCACCAAAAGACCTCTGCTTACCCCTTCGGAGAAACAGGATATTATAAATGTACGTTTTCATTGATTGAATTCGATTCTTTAAGCTATTCTAGGTAAAAATAATTTTTAGCGGCCAAATTCTTCTAAATCTGGCTAGTCAAAAAGGGTTTATAAAAAAAATCCTTTTCTTTTTTAATTTCTTGCAAGATATGAAACCCAACGAACTGCTTAGAGCTGCAGGCGAAAGTTAATTATACTTAATGATACTGGAATCTTTACGCATAGAAATTATTCAAATTCGTTACCATATAAAAATTAGGGTTACGTCAAAATCAAAATGGCGGTCATGTGGCCCTTCAATCAATCCACTTAAGACCTATCATTATGAAATGATGATCAATAATTTTGATTTTTAAATAATTATGTCTAACATAATGGGCATTGATTACGTTCTCAAATTGCTAGTTATTAAATGGGAGGCGGGTTCGTAAGCAAAAAATTTGAGAACGTGGCTTTTTTACCTGTTTTAGTCAACATATGTTATGGTATTTATAAAAAGAGTTACCAATACGCATAAAAAAGTTATTCGCTGCACTTTTACAATTTGTAAGTTATTTTATTATTTGTAAATTGATGTCCATATTACGGTTTCAAAATAAATACTTTTTTTTTTAAATCTTACACACCACTTGTAGTATGGGTAACAACGGATAATCATCAAACATGTTTTTTTTAAATACTTAGGTATAGATAATATTATATATGAAAGATTTGGATCAAGAGAAACATTCACTAAACTCTGTCGGTCAATAATCCTGTATAACGCTTGTATGGTCGTTTGATCAATTCCCACACAGGTCATTCGTGTTCAAATATTCGATTTTATATGTTCAAGATTAATCATATTATACTTGATCTTTATGTTATGAAATAAACAAAATTTATTTATCTTTTACCATTAACCAAATTATCATGTCACGGTTGCCTGGAAGAAATTGCTGTGAGCAATAAGGCCGCCCATTGTACAATTAATTTTAATGTAAGTTTTGCTGTATTTCTCTTTATTGCTGTATTTCTCTTTATTTTGGTGTACATACAATAAAGTGTTAATTCATTCATTCATGCCGTGTGATGCCTGCCTCAAATAGTGCAACCCTTTCTCATCTTACGGCAAGAACCCTACCGGATGATGGGCAGCAGCGTCATCCTGCGTACTGGCTTGAACTGCGGTCACCAATCCGCCTGCCTATCCATAGAAAGGAATCTATTGGGGTGGCCAATGTTCAGTGGACTTATAAGGCTGATATGATCGATTGATCGATTTGACGACCGATATGGCGTGGAGGTCAGTATACCTACACTTCACTCCAGAGGTCGTGGGTTCGATTCTTACACAGGACAAATCTTTGTGTGCATGAACATGAATATTTTTTCTGGTCTGGGTGTTTTCCTATGTATAATAAGTTTGTATTTAAAAAAAAAAAGAATTTAAGTATATTTATCTGTTGTTTAGTATCCATAACACAAGTTCTTAATGATACTTATCATGGAACTAAATAATTGTCAGAAAAATATTTATTTATTTATATGATCATTTACCTTATCACAAGATCAATTAATATTGTACCCGCAAACATCTATCGATTTCACTTCACATATCCTACAGTAGCTTGATGGCCATCTTAGTCAACTAATTACAGAAACGACGAGCATAAATTACTCATCACAGTATCGTGTCCGCAATACATTACGCGGTCAATTCTGACGCTCCGACGGGCGTCAGTTCGCGCGGGTACTGAGCCGGCAATACGTAGCGTGCCATCGTAAATCTCGACGTGGGACGAAGATATATAGTGACAGGCTTTTGCAACAGGCGCTTTGTAGGTGAACGTCATAGAACCAGATGTTGTATTAGGATATAGTGGTGTTATAATGTTAAAGGAGAATTCTGTTCTTGTAAGTTTCCTTCGGGAAATGAGAGAGGGATATTGACAAGCGGTATTTGAAGGCAGAGAAAATATAGGTAGATAACAGGCAACAAATGTTATTAGGGGAGGCCTAAGTTTTGACCACCCGAACAGGTCTTCTTGTCATAGTGAAGGGGCTAAGTATCTCCCGGAGGCCGGGAAAAGGTAACACCCAGAGGTTGGCGACTCTGGGTGCCCCTAGTACTGACTACCGGGGGGGAAACTAATAGGGACCTATGAAGGGCGCAGCCGGTAGGCCAGGAGGGCCCACCAGGTCTCCACCTTGTAGTGGTGGGGGGGCTGAGTACCTCCCGGAGGCCAGGAAAAGGTAACACCCAGAGGTTGGCGACTCTGGGTGCCCTAGTACTGACTACCGAGGGGGAAACTAAAAGGGACCTATGGAGAGCGCAGCGGGTAGGCTAGGAGGACCTGCCAAGCTGCTCCATGAGGGTCTTGGGCAGCGGGGAAAGGGGGCCCTGCTGTCTAACCATGGACCCCCCGGAAAGTCGGCCTCACACGCTAGGGTATCAGACGCTGCAACCCAGGTAGGTACTGGCCCCCGCCTCTTTCCCAACAAGCGGCGGGCGTCGTCGGAAGATTTTTAGTGGGTATTACTACTTACAGTCTAGTCACCCCCTTTCGGTCCCCCTTTGGCCGTAAGGCAGTGCGTAAATGCATTTTGTTACCGACTTAAATCAAAAAATTAAAAAATGCCTACGTTGAGCTCTCCGCTTTCGGTCCCCCATTGGCCAGGAGGCAGTGCGTAATCAGCATATTTTTACAGACGATAAAAAAAGCCTTCTTTTAGCAGTGGACGGCGATTGGCTGATTGATTAATACAACTGTCAAAGTTAAGCGAACTTATGCCCCTAGCAATGCATAGGCTGCAGTGACCACTTCCGCTCAGATCAGGTGGCCGCATGCATGACTGTCACCATGTGACATGAAGATAAATAAAACACAATAATAGTAATGCCTAAGGGGAAAGCGCGCAGTGTTGCCACAGTACAAATAATAGGTTGGGGAAAAAGTCTTTTCGTATTTTTGTATGAAAAGTCAAGACATTTTTTTCAAAGTTTATTTACATTTATTTACAATATATATGTACCGTTTTGTTGAATAACTTTCTGTCATTTTGTGGGCAGAGACATTATCCCGTTACTGTAGAAACTTTGGGACTTCTGATCAAAAAAACGGGACAAATAGTTTTGGCAGTCCTCTCTTGAGGTCAACCTTACAGAACCTAAAGAATTCTGCAGAGACCGAAACAGGTGAAAATCTGAAGGCGCAAGGTCAGGGCTATATGGTGGATGCACTAGGACCTCCCAGTCGAACTCTCTTAATTTTTGCTGAGTGGCTAAAGATGTGTGTGGTCTAGCGTTATCGTGATGAAAGACCACACCCTTCCTGTTGATCAATTCCGGCCGTTTTCTCTCGACTGCTTCCTTTAATCTCATCAGTTGCTGGCAGTAAAGATCAGAATCGATGGTTTTGCCGGGCGGTAAAAGCTCATAATAAACAATGCCCTTCCAATCCCACCATACACACAGCATCACCTTATTTCGTGTTAGGCCAGGTTTGGCCACAGTCTGTGAAGCCTGGCCAACTTTCGACCACGACCTTTTTCGCACGTTCTTGTCGTACGTGATCCACTTTTCATCGCCAGTTATCAATCTCTTCAAAAACGGCTCGGTTTCATTACGTCTCAATAATGAATCGCAAATGAGTACACGGTTCATTAAGTTTCTTTGAGTGAGCTCGTGTGGCACCCAAATATCGAGCTTTTTTGTATAACCAGCTTTCTTCAAATGGGTCAAAACTGTTTTGTGGTCAATTCCCAGTTCTTCAGCTACATCGTAACTACTAATATGCCGATCTTGCTCCACTCTTTCAAAAATGGCGTCCATTTTATTCGTAACAGGGCGACCAGAGCGAGGTGCATCTTTAACATCAAAATTTCCGGACTGAAAACGTTTGAACCAAATTTGTGCTACTCTTACTGACACTGCATCAGGTTCATAAACATCACAAATTTTTTTCACTGCTTGAGTTGCATTTTTGCCTTTTTTATAATAAAATTTTAAAATGTATCGAATTTCTTCATTAGATTCACTCATTTTTTACGGAGAGAAAAACAAATGAAAAATAGCGGGAAACAACTTTCTTTTATTTTTTTCTTTTCTTTATAATGGAACCTTTTTAATGTTACCAAAACCAGCCAGACACAAATAGTACAGTCAAAAAAATTTTATAATAAGTTTATACCTACGTTATGCGAAAAGACTTTTTCCCCGACCTAATATTTCCCCGAGAAATGGCACAAAACGAATCCGAGCGGCCCGGCGAAGTATGACCAAAATATTATGTTTCGCATACGTTACATAGGTTCACGTTACTGGAAATATATTTTAAAATTTCACATGCGACTACAATTTGCGCGCGTATCTGCAATCGGGGCGGGGCGGGTCGTGACGAATTTTATTTTTCGTAAATATTGATAGAATATTTTCGATATTTCTATCGGGGAGAGAGATTTTGTGAGTAAAGTTTTTTGATATATTGAAAACAATTTTATATTTATTACAGGTAACACAGCTTTTAAAGTTTTATTGTTATATATTAAGTGCAAAAAGTTAAGCAGTTAAAATAATACCATTAAGGTGTATATTGGCTAAAGTTTATATATTGGTAATCTATTTTAATTATTTTAAAATATTTTTATGAATATTTTTAAGAAGCGCTCGTGGCTCTGTGGTGCTCGGTGGTCGGAAACGATCACCGAAGTACAGCAGAGTTTACAGAGGTCAGTCCTTGGATGGGTGACCGTTTGTGTGGCATTTGATATCGAGCGCTTCCGTGCTTCGGTAGGCACGTTAAGCCGTTGGTCCCGGTTATCACTAAATGTGGTAGTCGTTAAGCCATGTTAGAAGCCTAATGGGCGGCTTGATAAATTCTAACAGCAGGACGCCATACACCTGCCTCCGCCAATCCGCACTGGGTCCGCGTGGTGGAGTATGACTCAATACCCTCGCACCTTAGTATGTGAGAGGAGGCTCGTGCTCAGTAGTGGGACGTTTATGGGCTGAGATGATGATGATGATGAAAATATTTTTTATTAATTCAATGTTTCATAAGCAACAATACCGTGTGTCTAGGCACGGCACGGTCAACGAAAAGAAATTCTACCGGATGATGGAAAGCAGCGTCGCCTGCGTAATGGCTTGAACTGCAATCACCAACCCGCCTGCACAGCATGGTGATTATGGGCAGATACCCCCAATATGATGTAATCTATTGGGGCGGCCAATGCGCAATTTTCAGCTTTATAAGGCTGATATGATGATGATAATACAACAATAAGCACAAGTACATAAGTATTAATTAGCTAAGCAATCGATGCAAAACGAAGTTTTTACTCGTTTTAACCTATACGGGTGTTGAATGCGTATCTGGCTACGTATTAAAATGTTGGCTTTATCTAAAGCCATTCCCTTCGCTAAAAGGCATATTTATTTTTCGATATCCTATCTATATTTTTCTTTATGGACATTTGCACGCCATTGACAGCAGAACATAGTGAAACCATGTAAAATAATTTAATTAAAAAAATAATAAATATTTCTGACACTTACACCAATTATTTAGTTCCAAGATAAGTATCATTAAGAACTTGTGTTATGGATACTAAATAACGGATAAAGATACATAAATACTTTTTTTTTGTAAATTGTACTTAATATACATAGGAAAACACCCAGACCAGAACAAATATTCATATTTATACACACAAATATTTGCCGTGTGTAGGAATCGAACCAACGACCTCAGGAGTGGAGTGCGGCACCCCGATATGGCCCCCGCGCACCGATATGGCGTGGTGGCGAGTATACACTCGCCACCACGCCATATCGGTCGTCAAAATATTATGTTATTTATATACATCTATATTCTATATTTACCCATGTTATCGCAAATAAATGATTTGATTTGATATGTTTAATGTAAAATTTTATGTAAAACCTATTTTTTTTAGTTTTAAGTTTTTCTGTATTCCTATTTTTGTGTGTGTATAAATAAATAAATTGTGTGTACAATGTTCTAATGTTCTAATGTTCTAATAGAATATAAGTGATTCAGCTTTATAGTGATTCATAAAGTTAACACTATTTACCGAATGGCCCCTTTTGCAGCGCTTGCATTATTGCATTGGCTGCTTGATTCGGACCCTGGTCACGGAGGCAGCAGGAGCGTCAGCAAAAACGCAATCAAATTTAGATATTCCTAGTAAGCGACTGCCTATTTCCTCAGTCAGAAATGAGTTGTAACTAGTACTATTTTGTTATTTTTTTAAAAGAATTTACTGAATAGTTACCTAAATAAGTAAGTTATATTATATACATCATCAAATCGCTGTGGTCTTCATTAAATTTGTTTAAGGGTTAAAACTTATAATTGTATTTTTTTTAATTTGTGCTTACCAGACTAGAGCATTCTGATTTAATGCTAGATCTTATTAGTCTCATAGGTTATGCTGTATGTATGCAAAATGCCATTGTTAATAAGTTCCATATTAAATACATCCAGTTTAATTTGGTTAGGAGATGTTCTTCGGAGACACGTTATGTTAGTCAAATGGTACAAAAAGTGTTATCATAAAAATGGAGATATAGAATTATATTTATAGTGTGTGTATATGTGTTAATATTTAATTGCAAGTCATACGTATCTTATTATTTCTCTTAACTCAAATTTATAAAAATGTTTAATATAATAGAATATAAATAAATATTTTTTGCTGACCGTAATCGCCAATAGACAGTCCAGTCAGTGACATCCAATAGAAGCGGTATTGTCACTGCTTGATTTCTTTGTCTGGACCTCTGTGCCTATTGAGGTCCAAATGAAAAGCGTTAAGCGATTAATTCGAAAAGTCACCGAAGCAGGAATTGATAATTTGTGTCTAAACATCTTGGATATCTGTGATAAAACATCTTAGGAGCCCAATATAATCTCACCTGCAAGTGGTGCACCTGCCGATCAATGGACGAGGCTCTGGCAAATATAATAATAAAGGTTCCCGATAAACGGCAATATTACGTGGGACCGATAATATATAACTGGCGAAACGTGGGCGATAATATGCCTTTGCCTTCCAGGAAATAGGCGTGATTTTATGTCTATGTATTAGTAGTACCCAAAGTTAAATTTTAGCTTAGGCTGTCAATAGACACGCTGTGTGAGATTCCAAGGATATATCTTTATGTTTATACCGTTCATCATCATCAGCTCAGACCAGTAAAGTCCCACTACTGAGCACAAGCCTCCTTTCACCCTCTTCCCTTCCCTCTTCACGCTCGAATCTAGTGCGGATTCGTGGAGGCAGCTGTGTGGCTTCCCAATGTGCCTCTTATATATCTTAACAACTACCACTTTTAATGGTAATCGAGACGACTCAACGTGCCATCTGAAGCACGGAAGCGTCGATATAAAATTCTATACAAACGTTCACCTATCCAAAAACTGACTTATGTGAACTCAGCTGATGGTAGATAGTTTCCGACCTCTTCATACGCCGTAGCGACACGAGCACATAATTTTTTTATGGTATTACAGAAAATGATCGTCTTAAGTTTGTACCACACACCCTTAAACCTGTTTCAGTAAGGCGGCACGTACCCCAAAAACGATATCAGCAACTCGTTCAGGTATTCATATATCTTGTGTTATTGCGTCCAGCTGTCATTTAACATGTTCCCCTGTTATGGAAACAATAGAAAGGCTCATGGAGACGATTGGCAGTAAAATAAGCGGTCATTGCGACGACAAATTGGAAGTTTGTCTCAGACGATTTTCTTATATGATTCGATATATATGTATGTACATCTAATGTACTATATATGTGTATGTAAGTATCAGTGTTCCCGGGGCCTGTAAGGCTTTTGTTTAAGGTTAGCCTATGAATTAAAGGGCTAGAGCGGGATAAAAGGCTAAAAGGTTTGGGCCATTTTATAGGCCCGGCAGGTAATTAGATGGCTAAGCTTATAAAGATTTTTAGTCCGTTAGGTAGGTCTATTTTTATTTATTATTCGAGAATATTAATCATTAATATAATAATTATACGATTTTTATTATAAATAAAAATGGCTATAGCTATGCAACACGGTCGTGGTCACGAAGCGACTCACGATTCAACACGGTTGAAACGTCGGGGAAGTAGGAAGAAGCAATGGGTTCCTGCTGTTTGCCCAAAAGTCATTTGGCAAAATTACACTTGACAAATAATGTTTGGCAAAAAATGGTTTGACCAATTGATCATTTTACCAGTTGAGTGTTTGTGAACGTAGATATATGATTCTTGGTAAACGGGGCAAAACAGTTTTATTCTCTCAAGAAGTCCATGTGAGATCTCAGTATTGTTCCACATCTTTACTGAGGACTCAAGGGGTTTAAGGGGAGGGCATCTCATTTACCATTTATCATCACTCATTCTTATTTACTTTGATTTATATGTCATTAATATATCTCTTACTTGACACTGGCTAAATGTGCTAAACGCTCGAAGCCATTATTAAAAGTAAAAAAAACTTTCGGATGATTTATTTTAAAGTAATTAAACGGCGGGAAAGTGAAGTTTATTTTCTAAAATTTGTGATATTTCTAACATTAATGTTTAATAACGGTGGATTATTAACCGTTAAGTGTATGTGAACGTACACGAGTGTTGGTAAATTAAATAAAACAGTGCAACATCACTTTTCAAATTCTCTCAAGAAGTCCATGTGAGATCTCAGTATAGTCCCACATCTCAAGGGGATCTCATTTACCATTTATCATCTTTATCACCACTCATTCTCATTTACTATAATTTATATGATATTAATATATCTCTAACTTGACACTGGCTAAATGTGCAAACCGCACTAAGCAATTTTTTAAAAGAAGAAGAAGTAATTAAACATGAACATTGAAATTTCTCTCCTACTACTAGTTCACCAATGATGTAGGTGATCCCAAAATCCTATCTATTACCAACTTATATAGTTAGATATGCAAGTTTAGTAATAAATTAATGGACCAATACATCCCGTACACTCAGCCTTAGAAGTAGCTGATCACTTTTGTGCTATGTTGAACTAGCAATTGTTTACAAACTAACTCGCCCTCTTTTTTTTTAATAGTCGTTTCCCAGTGAGCTTGAAATATCCGACATTTAATCGAGTTATCAAATATTTTGGTTTCAGAGCCTGCACAGTATGAGGGTGGTTTTTAAGACCAGGGCGTAGAGTTTGGGAGAGAAAAATATTTGGAAGAAGTTAAGTTTGTCAATAAACTAATATTTCTGACAATTCCACCAATAATTTTGTGCTATAAGTATAATTGAGATCTTGTGTTATGTATACTAAATAACGGATAATGAACGGACTTAATATACCTAGACCAGAACCGACCACGTTTACGCTCACCAAGATTTGTCCTGTGTGGGTATCAAACCCACGATCTGAAAAGTGGAGAGCGGGTATACTCGCCACCACGCCATATCGGTCGTCAAAATTATCCAGATTTAAATAATAATTATTGATATCAGAACTATATTTCGATTTAGTGCGTGAATGCAGTGATTATTCTCGTGTATGGTGAGCATGCCACTGAAATTGATCAGCTATTTCTGACGCCAACTGTTACTACAGCTATAGTCATAGTACAGTGATTGTTGAAGTCCCTTAAGGGCTGTCACCTAATGTCTGTTTGATGTCACCGTACGTATGTAGTCCGCGCATGTATCGCGACTCACGTCATTATTATTGGATTTGGGATATCTGCATGTCATTAGAATAATGAGATTAGGGTGATGTAAACTACTGCAAGGAACTTGGGTAGTTTAAGGATGCTTAGGTTTGTTTCAGGGTACATTTGAAGGTCATAGAAATAAGTTAGCGCCACAACCCGAGCCCGTGTGACTTCATTTCTTTTAGTTCATAAGAAGTCATAAATTTTCCTTTTTTTATTTATTACATTTAGGGCGACTAACAAAACATACACCAAATATGAACATAACAAATACAGTGAATACTTAAAAGCTAAGTGCTTTTTTACTTACAAGTCACCACGACATGCATTGACACAAGACAATAAGAAGACACATACAAACAATTATACTTCTAAAAACACAAAAAAAAAACAATATAGTAACAACTCGTATGACATGACCGATTGACCTATGATGGTTCTATGATGGTTTTCCGAAATCTCGGCAAGCCATCGGAGAAAATATCAATGTCTTATTTATTATAACCAAACTGAAGCCGGTTCAAAGTAGCATAATCACCCAAATTACTTTTAGACCCTTTAGCCACAATAAGAGTGTATTTGCTTGGATTTTATGCTATCTGCCAGTGAAAATCTTTTCCGATTTATACCTGCTACTTTGAACAGTAGCCACCACAAGATATATAGTTTATTTGTCATCATTGGGAATGTATAGGGTTCCTACCAAGATCTGAGAAACCCAAGCAAACTTCACCTGCAAGTGGTACACCTGCCGAACAGCATACGAGGCTCTGGCGAACTTCAAATATAAATATTAACGTATAGAACATATTTAACAATATTTTTCTGAATAAATTAGGAGTGACTAAACAAAAATAAAGAGTTTTATTTTAATTGTTTGGTACTGATAACGTCAGTTATTATTAAAAACGCAACTTTAATTTTTCAAATGAGTTATACTTAATATGTAATTGTCATCATCTTCGCAGCCTATTTATTGATTGGTATTGCTCCTCTCACCAAATGTGAGTGTTTTTGGATGGCTGGTTCATGCGTCATACTCGTGTACCCGTTCCTGCCAGTGGGGGACTGGTCTGCTCATTTCTGCTATTTTTATCCTTAAATGTGTTTATCTTGCCAAGGAGTGAGAGCTAAATATATATATTTTTTATTTTCTTTCACTTTTGTGACTGCAAAACACAAGTTTTTTTTCTTTTTTGTGAACTAAGTTATCAGTTTTAGTACATTTATAACTGGCGAGAGAAAAACCCAAACTTGACGATTATCTTGCCCGTTCTTTTACTATCAAGCTGATCCCGCCCCCCGCAGTGAATAGGCACGTAAAATTTTAAGATTGACCTTCATAAGAGCTCTATTGAGCCAAATTTGAATAAACGACTGTGACTTTGACTTAGATAAAATCTGAACTAATTTTGTTCTGAAGCAGCTACAATTATTGGGAAGTAATACTTCCGAAGTATTCAAATTAAATCACATCAACTTAACTAAATCTTAACGAAAGAATGCCTTACATTAAAGAAAAATGGATATGCTTGCGCGTTTTAATAATGTGCACCGCCATCTATTGGTGAAATTAAGGACTAAACACTGTATGGCGACTTACATGTTAATAACGATAACTCAAACGATTGCGCGATGTTGATACATACAGCGACATCTAGTTTCAACCTTTAAAATGAAAGTGGTCATAAACAGACTTTGACTTACCACGTGGATCCTCGGAAGCAAAGGCGTGGCGTCCTGCTGTTTGATATTTTGAAACCTCTATTAGGAACCACATAAGCCTTTCAAAGCACATAAGCGCTTGATATTATCTAAATATTACACCAACGGCCACCCATCCAAGGAATATCATTGAACTCTGCTTTACTACTTCCTATTCGACGACCGATATGGCGTGGAGGTCAGTATACCTGCACTTCACTCGAGAGGTCGTGGATTCGATTCCCACACTGGACAAATCTTTGTGTGCATGAACATGAATATTTGTTCTGGTCTGAGTGTTCTCCTATGTATCTTAAGTATGTATTTACAAAAAAAAGTATATAAGTATGTTTATCCGTTATTTAGTATCCATAACACAAGTTTTTAATGATACTTATTTTGGAGCTAAATAATTGGTGTAATTGTATGAGAATATTTATTTATTCCTATTTTTTTCCTTTACTATCACTTTGTACTATTTTGTAGCGCAAAGTTCTTTAACCATCATTTAATTTATATAATAGGGTGAGTAGGAATCCTGTCAAGACCGAAGGAGCTCAAGCTAACCTCATCTGCAAGTGGTACACCTGCCGGTTAACGGACGAGGCTCTGGCAAACATAACAGTGCCCGGTCAGCGGCAATAGTAATAACTAGTCTGTATGTATGTAATATACATAATCGCGTAAATAAATTCAAGCAAAAATAGTCAAACTCAAAATAACTCTTTACAAAAAAAATCATCATCTCAGCCCATAAACGTCCCAATATTGAGCACGAGCCTCCTCTCACATACCAAGGTGCGAGGATATTGGGTCATACTCCACCACGCGGACCTAGTGCGGATTTGCGGAGGCAGGTGTATGGCGTCCTGCTGTTAGAATTTTTCAAGCCGCCCATTAGGCCTCCAACATGGCTTAACGACTAACACATTTAGTGATATCCGGGAACCAACGGATTAACGTGCCTTCCGAAGCACGGAAGCGCTCGATATCAAATGCCACACAAACGGTCACCCATCCAAGGACTGACCTCTGTAAACTCTGCTGTACTTCGGTGATCACCGAGCACCGCAGAGCAACGAGCGCTTCCTACAAAAATACAACTAGTGAAATCCAAAGTTCACTTGAGTCTAGAGATTTATGCAATTTTACATTATTTACCGCTGCAAGTTAGCTGAGGCTGTGGACTGCGAACCAGTCCAGTGCTTAGCGTAAAGTTTTATTAATTAAGTCGGCGATCGAAGTGTGTACTTCATTATTTTAAAAGGGCTTAGACTGCTAGAGAGCTTAAGTTTTATTTTAAAAATTCTTAGATAACCGGATCTTTATGTAAATGTCGGCTGTGGATTTACATTCCAAGAGTACCTACAGTCTAACTATCTCAAGTAAACGAATTTTTTTTGATGATCGTGATTAAATTAATATGCATATATTTTTGTTTACTTTTTATTAAATAGTCCACTGCAGAAGATTGGCCTTTACAAAAGATTTTTTTTAATTAATCACTACGCTGCGCAGGCGAGTTTGAGCTGTGATCGCAGTTTAAGCCAGTACGCATGATAACACTGCTGCCCCCCCGACTGGTCTCCACCTTGTCGTGGTGGGGGGGCTGAGTACCTCCCGGTAGGGCGCAGGAGGCGCTAGGGAAAAGGTAACACCCAGAGACCGACGACTCTGGGTGCCCTTAGTACTGACTACCGGGGGGGAAACTAAGAGGGACCTATGGAGGGCGCTGCGGGTAGGCCAGGAGGGCCCGCTCAGCAGCGCCAGGAGGGTCTAGGCAGCGGGGGCAGGGGGCCCCTGCTGTCTAACTATGGACCCTCCGGGAAGTCGGCCACACACGCTATGGTCGCAGGGGGAGGTAGGAGGGGCGCGTCCACTGCACCTCTCTGAGGAGGTCCTCCCGGTTTTGGTCCGGGGGACGTTGGCCGCAGGCGGGGTGTCAGAAGCTGCAACCCAGGTACTGGCCCTCGCCTCTTTCTCAACAAGCGGCGGGCGTCGTCGGAAGATTTTTAGTGGGTATTGCTGCCGGCGGTCGTGTCTGCCGGTGGTGAGTCCTACACCCCCTTTCGGTCCCCCTTTGGCCGGAAGGCAGTGCGTAAATGCATTTTGTTACCGATGTAAAACAAAAAAAATAAAAAGGATAACACTGCTGCCCTATAGTGAACGGGAATAACACTATTCTAGGCCGGTACCATACAGCACAATATATACTTATTATACATAATGTGCTATCAAACTAAGTAATCAATATTTAATTTCAGTAATGTAGTTTTAATCTTTATAAAACCTGTCATGATGGTAACTTATGGCGGTTTGGGAGACCATAGGTCCAATGGTAACAATGTGCTATAACGCAAAATATTTGGCAGGATCCACGACTTGATAAAACTTGCAGGAAGCCGATTGATTGAGGCTTGCCTCGAGAAAGAGCATGGGTTGTGGTGGAATATGATTCTGTAATGTGTGTACCCTCGCGTCACATAGCTTCACATAGCGATAAGACAGTATGTAATGTAACTTTTAGTTACCTAACAGTCGACTAAGTTTCTGGCTAATCCCTGAAAAGAGTCCCTTATACCATGATGGCGAAACGTTAATGGACAAACGTTATACATTTTAATGAAATGAAATAAAATTTTAATTAGACATAAAATACATATAAACAGAAAACAGAAATCAAAACAGTAAACAATTTTTAGACATATGTTTTAATAGTATGCCTAAAAAGGACTCCACTCAGCATGTGCTGCAGTGGAGGACCACAACAGCGCTGGTCTTCCGTGGAGACCTTATTGAGCGTCGTTTGGCAAAAATTATTATGAAGATGATTTAAATCATTATAGAAACGAAAGAATTATTTTATCAAACCGCTACTTGGAGACACTCTTAACTTTAATAATTTATTGATTCAGGCGTTACTTTGCGGAAATCCATTGTAAGCAAGTGATGGATTAAAAATATCTTTATAACAATTCCCGAGCTACTATAATTTTTCGAAAAATCGAGAAACTATTCTCGTTTCAGCGTTGGTCGTGAAGACATCGTTGTTCTGAGGCTACCTGAAGATGCCCTGTGTAAGGACGAAACACGTGTCGTGTTGAATAGTTTCTCGATTTTTTGGAAAATTATAGTAGCGCGGGGATTGTTACAAAGATATTTTTAATCCATCACTTACTCTTAACTTTATTCTGTTCAACTTTTAACTACCGCCTCCTTATAGTTAAATGGTTATAAACTAATGTATCTCCGGATGATGGATTAACGGGGCGATAATTACCGAGCGATTAATCACAATCAAGGATAATGGGCGTTGTTTCAACTCGACGACTTTTATTTTTCAATTAACTCCGAAATCCTCCTTCAGTGGATCACTTCACTTATTTTTAAATTGATTGCCACTTTCAAAAGTGACGGAAATGTTTTGAAATGGAAGTGAGTAAATGTTTTTTTATATTATATATCGCATGCTTAATGGAATAGTGACTTAACTCAAAAAGACGGTTTTTGGGACATCACAAAAGAAGATCTTCTAAGGAATACTCGTCCTACTTGTAAGCGCATTAAATTGATACTGATTTATTAATTAGTAATTCTACTTGTGTTTTGAACGTTTGATTAACATTGATTCCTATCTCAGTAAGAAATAGAAAGACTGTATAAGTACGTAACTCAAACCTGACCTATCTATTAATGGGTCGATGTTCCTTTAATCATGCGATATGTTACCGGCTAAACCCGATTTCAGGACAAACTAGTATAGCCTAGTATAAACTAATTTATGCAACTGCAACTATTATGATAAAATGTTTTTTAATGGTAAGAAAAAAAAATAACCTCAACCTAACCCAAAAAGAGAAGTATAAGTATCTCTTTTTGGGTTAGGTTAAGGTTATTTTTTTTCTTATCATTAAAAAACATTTTATGCAGCCCACCTAAATTAGTTTGGACTAGGCTATACTAGTTTGTCCTAAAATCGAGATTAGCCGGTAACATAATATACATACCTACATACTATCACGCCAGTTTTCCCGAAGGGGTAGGCAGAAGCATATAATTTACACCCACATTTCGCCAATTATATTTTTGGTCCCACGTAATCCGTGGCTGGCCTATTGCCGCTTACTGTTATGTTCACCAGAGCCTCGTTTGTTGATCGGCAGGTGCACCACTTACAGGTGTGGTTGTCTTGGACTCCTTAGGTCATGATAGGATCCCCATACAATATATATTTCCATGTAAATTTTTTTTTTCTTAGATATGGACTCACTTGTTAGGAGTATTTGCAAGTAACATGTATTATAATTAATCAAGATAAAAGCATTTTCATCATTCAGTACAGTCAAAGTAAAGTCGGTCATAGTCGAGTTAAATCAGAGTCAAGTTTCAGGGAGTTTTTGAATCAACACGAAAAATCACAATTCACAGTAATATGACAAAAGACATAGCGTTATATGTTTTTTTACATTTATCATCATCATCATAATCTCAGCCTTTTAGTTGGACAGCTTAACAAAATGTAAAAGTAAGACCCGCAGCTGCCTCTGCCATTCACACTGGGTTAGCGTGGTGAAGAATAACCTGATCCCCTGTCACCTTAGTTCGTAGTCGGAGAACTGTTCTTGGTAGTGGAACGTTTTATAATTGATTCAGACGAATTTGCGAAAACAGATGGAAAAATCTATCTTTGCAACAATTCCCTTGCAACTATAATTTCCCTAAATGTCGAGACAATACAACACGATCCTTACCCAAGGCGTCTTTAAGTAATATATCAGACATCCCCAGAACAACGATGCCTTCAAGACCAACGCTAAAACAGAAGACTCTCTCTCTGGGTCTCTGACTTGACATAAATATATATTAATATTCACTTGCAATGGAACGTTAATCGGTTGAGAGGATTATGATGAATGTATTTACGCCCAGAAATAGTTTCTGTGTGTAGGATTGAAAACACGGCCTCAAGAGCTGACTGAAGGTAAATTGACCTCCGCGTGATATTGGTAAAATTCAAAATTATTTATTTCATAAATAGTACTTGAAAACGTCAAAATTCAGTATAAATAAAACAATCGAAGTAGTAGGTAGTTTCGCCATTTTCTTTCCCGTTGTATGAGACACTCCATCATCTTACCTCTTATTTAAGAATCGTAAAACAAACAATCTGAATCTTTATCAAACATTTACATTAAAACTTTTTAAATTGGCAACATTTAAAACGTTTCGTCTGTCAAAAGCAAACTGCATTCTCAAACTTTTTTATGTAAAGGAGGGGAAGACGGGCATTTGCATAAAAAGACGCCCGATCTGCACCAATCACTTTAATGCGTTAATTATGACAACTTTGCGATAATCCCCCTCTCACTCAGTGTTGCAAGTGTTTCGTATTCTTTAAATGACTCATCATCAAAATTTACTGTTTGTTACGCTAAAACTTTGAATCTTTTGCGCGTGGTGCAAGTGATACGAGGCGGCGATGAAGGTTTTATTGTTGGCAACACTTTATGCTATTAATGTGGTAATAATGATTTATATAGAGTCTTAAGTTGTGTAGTTCTCCGAAAGTTTTCGAATCGTTTGTAAATATACCAATCTCACCGACTTAGGACACGCGCTCTCATAAGGCACGTTACGTTAAAAAATTCTACGGCATGCGAACGCATACTGATAGCAATCATCTCACTGCACCGGCTTCCTGCCGCCTTGACCAGATCGTCGGTCCGTCGGTCTTTTGGTGTACCTCATAAAAGTACCAATTTTTAAAATGACAAAGATCAACGAGGTCATCATGGCTCCCATTGAGTCTGCACGTAAGGCGGTACGCTATTCTAAATTCCCTGACAAGGCCACGTTCGGATTTCATCCATGTGATTAAAAGATTTACGTAGACAGCGTGAATCAATAAAGACTTGAAGATTGAAGTTAAAATGACTTTGAGACAATTTCCGCTCAACCGAAGTGTTACATCTTTAGGAGTAGATATTACACACACAAACAAACATTAAAACGAGAGTTTCACTAATTGTTTCACCATGTCTGGTTAGAAAATAATCGGCAGTTAAAAAACAGTTTTGTATCCACAAACTATTAAGTAAATGCTAATGGAAACTTACTTAGACATTGAGAACCAGTGCCAAATGACGATAACTCTACGCTCGTGCCTTGTACCACACTCCACCGTTGTCATTCTTATCCCCTTTGCATTACTCGGCATTTCGCAGACGTCATCATTGTTAAAGAGAAATTTTAATTAAGCTTACATTTACAAATTTGGAAGTGGTGCCATTTATTGTTTTTTTAACAGTTGGTTGTTGAAAGACTTATTAATTGTTTTTTATACATACATATATACATTCACGCCTGTTTTTGCGAAGGGGTAAGCAGAGAAATATTATACGCCCACACTTCGCCAATAATATAGTTGGTCCCACGTAATAGATGGCAAGCCCATTGCCGCTTACCGGGCACTTTAATATTCGCCAGAGCCTCGTCCGTTTATCGGCAGGTGTACTACTTGCAGGTGAGGTTGGCTTGGGCTCCTTAGGTCTTGATAGGAACCCTATACAACCTGTTTGTTTTTTTTATGCTGTGTGTATATTTATATATTCATTGGGTAGGTATTTATGATTAAATGGTTAGGCGTGTGAAGGCGCTTTCTAATACCCAACAAATAACTTGAACATATTATAAGGAAAATATTACAAAGTACATACATACATAATGTCACGCCTCTTTCCCGTAGGGGTAGGCAGCGATCACATCCTTCCACTTGCTACGATCTTTCACACTCATTAACCTCCTCATACACGCCCGTCGGTTTAGGGTACTTTTGACTTGACTTTTCTCTAAAATTTATGTATGTTAATGGAATACAATACAATGTACATAGAGTTATATTGCACCAGTAAATAATAATAATAATGCTTTATTGTTCGGAAAAAAATACATAGTTAAAACATATGTCACTGGTCTCCACACTAGGATTCCCTGTGTCCTGGTATTTCAAGTATTCATAGGCGGCAGGACCACATTTTATTAGGTAAGAGTCAGTGCAAATTAAGGAATAATATTTATTTTTTATTAAGTTTCTCACTTTCGGGTTCCAACACATGACATCTTTATTTTATTTAATAAATATAAACACCGGGTGAATCTTTTATAGCAAAAGATCACCTTTAATTAGTATAAATTTTATTTCAATTAAAGGTCATGTCAAAGGTACAAAACCCATTGCATAATTAACTCGTTGCATTCCAGCGCCTAATGAAACAGATAAATTGTTCAAGTATTAACCAACCCTTTCGCACCTTCAATAAAATTTCCAGACATTTCAAATTAACGTCTGGAGACAAAAACATTAATTCCTAAATAATTGAAGAAACGATTAAACCGTTACAAGCGGGTCGAAAATGTTGGGAGCAGGGCTGCCTCTCGCTATAAACTTTGCACAGGAATTTCATTAGTTTCGTTCAATAAATTAAGAGGTTATGCTCGCGTGTGTCGGCCCTGCAATTACCTCGTCTGCGCGAGGTGTAATGAAGAACGGCGGAGTGTTTCGGAGCTGCGAGGAATGGATAAGATGTTTAAAATATTATAATTTATGTATCAAAATTTTATATAATTAACTAATTGAGAGCGTCATCCTTTCCTATTAATATCTATGGAGCCCAAACCAACCTCACCTGCCAGTAGTGCACCTGCCGATCAACGGATGAGGTTCTGGCGAACATAAAAGTTTCTGGTAATCGGCAATAGGCTTGCCACCTATTACGACTAACAATATAACTGGCGAAATGTGGGCGTATAATATGCTTCAGCCTTCCCCTTCGGGGAAATAGGCGTGTTATTGTATGTGTGTTGGACATCTCACACATCGCTTCTAGGTACAAACTCAGCAGAGTTTTTTCCTTTTAAATAATGGCTTCGTGCATTTTGCACATTTAGCCAGTGTCATCCTTGACACTGAGATATATATTAATAACATTCTATAATAGTAAATGAGAATGAGTGGTGATAATGACGATAAATGGTAAATGAGTTGCCCTCCTCCAAACCCCTTGAGTCCTCAGTAAAGATGTGGGACTATACTGAGATCTCACATGGACTTCTTGAGAGAATTTGACTGTTTTATTCCATTTACCAACACTTATGTACGTTCACAATCACTTAACGGGTAATAATCCACCGTTATTACACATTAATGTTCAGAATATCACAAATTTTAAAAAATAAAACAAAACATGACGTGACGCTTCACTTTCCCGCCAAGCAGTCCACTAAGCAGAGTTAGTACTCTTCCAAAGAGAAAATTTCTTAACACCACTAGATGGCGCTCATGCATGCGGCCCACCTGATGAAAATTGGTCACCACAGCCTTTGGGTCCTTGCAACACCAGAGGCATCATTGGCGTATTGCCGACCCATTAAAAACCGTCTCATGCCCTTCATAGAATACCTCATCATGTCAGCCCATTAACGTCCCACTACTGAGCACGAGCCTCCTCTCAGATACCAAAGTGTGAGGGTATTGGGTCATACTCCACCACGCTGACCCAGTGCGGATTGGCGGAGGCAGGTGTATGGCGTCCTGCTGTTAGAATTTTTCAAGCCGCCCATTAGGCCTCTAACATGGCTTAACGGCTATTACATTTTAGTGATAGCCGGGACCGACGGCTTAACGTATCTTCCGAAGCACAAATATCGATATCAAATGCCACACAAACGGTCACCCATCCAAGGACTGACCTTTTTAATCTTTGCTGTACTTCGGCGATTGTTTCCGACCACAGAGCACTGCAGAGCTACGAGCAATAGAATACCTATTTGTAATAAAAGTACATCGCAAAACTTTCAAACACCAATATTTCAAACCTCCGCACACCAGAGAGTAACGTTCATAAAGCACACTGTACTGCATCATGCGTCGACAGCGTGTGGCGGCTCTAAAATTATGCACCTGGGCTGTGGAGTGCTACGACATTTCACTATGGACTGCCGATTGGTATTTGGTGTTCATGTATTGAAATAACTGATTAAACAGCTGTTCTATGCACCGGCTTTGTTGTATATTCAATAATGCTGTAATAGTATGTCGCATAGACATATAATTAAAGTCGTCTTGCCCCCTCTAAGTTAGCTTAACGCATGTCTTCCAAATTTACAGGTCACTATTGCACTAAGATCAAAAAAAAGAAATGTAATAGTCAAAGCCAAAGTTAAGATCATTTATTCAAGTATGGCTGCATAGAGCTCTTTTAAAAGTCAAAACTTAAAAACCAACGCCCATTCACTGCGGGCGGGAGCTTGATCGTGAAAGAACTGACAAGAAAATCGTCAAGGTTAGTTTTCCACCCGCCAGTTACAAGAAAATGTACTTAACAGTAAAACAATTAATAAAATAACATCCAGACAAATATTAGTATTCACGCATAGTAATATTTATTCAGAATTGCTGGAGACAAATGTGTGTCGTCCTGTTGTTTCAATCTTTCAAGCTGGACTATTACCAAGTTTGACTTTAGACATAGTGATTACCAGGACCAACAGCTTTACGTGCCTTTCAACACACGAAAGCGCTTGTCAGTCATAAATGTGTGGCGTGGAACGTCGACCCTCAATAAGGATGTAAGATTTGAAGGTCTCGGGATGGTTGTTACGCGCTAGCTGCGGGCCATTTATAATCCGTCACCATGGAAGCGTGTGGAAGAGGCGTATGTTCAATGGATTTCTTGGGCTGATAATGATGATGAATCGGTCATCTATCCATGGATTTGCCTATTCAAATTCTGCTTAACTAGGACGATCGTGTCCAACTATTTAAGGCAATGAACGCTTGAAATAGTATATTATGTACTTAATTATGATATCCTACCATTATGCCGGTTGCCCCAGACTGAGCCCAAGGTTATCACAACACTGGTTCATAAGACTTCAACCCAGGGCCCAGGGTCTGCTCACTCGTTTAATCAGATTTAGCTTTATTTCAGTTATTATGCACTAAAAACAACTGCCATTGATTTTCATGACAGCTGGGACCAACGGCTTAACTTTCTATCCACCGCAAACGATTAATACGCGCATAACTTCTATAAGTCATAGCTGCGCAAGTGATGACGCCTTTGGGAAAACAGACATATGTATGTCTCATCAAGACTACTAATGAAAATAAAGCTCCTCATTCAACCAGTTTCCTGGCTCCGGGTAACGAATTCTCGTATAATAAATAGTTAGCTTCTTCGGCGGTTATTGCCTCGTCTAAGGAGCTGAAGACGACGTTTTTCTAAGTATACTAGCTTGCATTCCTCAAGTTTATAGCTATGATCTACGAGCTGCTAACTTCTTTAAGCTGCACTAGTGCGATGTGGACACATTTCGCTGAACATATAGCGGCTTATTACTAAACGATGTCTAAAGTTAGACCAGGTTTAAGACTAGTGCTATCACTTTCATTTGATAAGATGAAGACAGTGATAGCACTAGTTATAAACCTTGTCTAACTTTAGATATCGTTCTGTAATTATACCCATAGGGTTTTATTTGAAAATTATTCGTTGATTATATTTGATGATCAGAGATATTAATAATTTTAATATATATTTATGTAAAACGTTTCAAGACTCAAACCAAGACTGAGCTTTTATTATAAGTATAAGATAACAAATTATGCATATTTACTTATATAAAAATTGTTATTATTTGTATCTGATTTCATAACAAACCAATTGAATATATAATCAAATTTACATTGGAAGCACTCACCACCCATATTTAGTTTTGTGTTGAAATCGAACCCACCAGTTCACATTGGATCGGAGCCGTAGCACGGGTGCTATTCCGTATCCCATTTGTAATCGACTCTTCCATATAATAATAATAAATCAATATTTTCTAACAATTACACCAATTATTTTGTTCCAAGATAAGTATCATTAAGAACTTGTGTTATGGATACTAAATAACGGATAAACATACATAAACACAATTTTTTTTGTAAATAAATACTTCATATACATGGGGGAACACCCAGACCAGAACAAATATTCATATTCACGCACACAAAGATTTGTCATGTGTTGGAATCGAACCCACGACCTTTGAGCGGAGAGCGGGTATTCTCGCCACCACGCCATATCGGTCGTCAAAATATATATATCGCCTTATCATTCTTTACACACTCAATTCATCTCTTTATCGATAGGTGCGACCAAAATCACTCAAGATTTGATTACATTGAAGAGGTTTAGAAACTACTAGACAGATTTGAAAAATCCTTTCATCATATCATCATCCCGGTTGCTCTAACTAAAGCTTAGGACCCAGGCTCTGCTCACAGGCTTAACCAGTTTTGATTTATATCAAAAATCCTTTCGCTAATATTATATATAGAAAGATACATTCTAAAGCCATAAAAAAACCACGTCACCTTATCAGCCATAAAACACTAGCATTAGATACAGAAATGAAATTACAAGAAGCAGATAACGCAGAGTCATTTATCATGGAGACGTCAGACTAATTTTTTTGCACTCACCAGCGCCCCTGGCGGTGACCCCGTCCACTAAATCACCGGGAAGGACAGAAATTATCAAATAACTCAAGATAATAAACACCAGTATATACTTTTCTTAGAAAGTTTAGGCAAGTTTTATTTCTGAAAAATATTTGAGTAGGTATACCTACTTTTTTTAAGGTAGATGTTGTTTATTGTACCTGCATAATGCTCGCTTTTAGGTTATATAATGATAATTATGATGTTTGTATCTTGCAACTATGTATAATTATGTATATTTGAAAGTAAGAAAGAAAGACACGTTTATTCATAACCCTGTGCATAAGAAAATATAATACCTACTTATATGTAAACAATATAATAATTATGAAGTCAGCATTCGGAAATACATTTGATGAAATATCCTTAGTGCATTAAAAATCAATTTTCTATAAGTTGTAAGTAATATTAATGTTTTAGTGGTTGCTATATAATATTCATCTTGAAGCACTGTCTGAAATATTCATTAAATTTAGATATTCACTAACTGAGAAGTAACACCTTCAAAGATGTGGGAGTGTCTGAAAACCAGATCATGCCAGCAAAAGCTGAGCCACTTTCATTGGCTTTTTCGTACAACTTCATTAAGCTACTTTTTTTAATGTACTCTGCATGCACTTACCTGTACTGTACTTAAATCAATAAACACTTTATTAATATTAGTAAGAATTGTTGAAGAAAAAGTATTAGAAAAGACAGAAGGGCAAAGAGTCAAAGGTATTGTGACAAGAATTACGGTGACTAAGATTAGGTAGCGAAGTTTTTGTGAGTTGGAAGTTATTCAAGGTTCTTCGTGCTATTAATGTTTCTGAGCGTAACGAGATGCTCACTCACACTGCTCACTCGGAGAAGTGAGAAAATAAGGTTGAATACAACTTTTTCGCTCCTGATTCCGGGACATTAGAAGGACGGAATATTTACGAGAATAAAAAAGTAGCTTGTAGTACTCGAAGCAGACATTCATGATTTTAACACAAATTTAATATAAGTAAACATAGATACTAATATATAATTTACCCAGATCAAGACATTTTTTTAAACACATACATTATACTTAATTGTCCTGTGTTAGAATGGAACCATTTCAAGCCTCCACGTCAATTTGATCGTTACATTAATGACACAAAAGTCACCAACAAAGCCTAAAGGATTAGTAAGCTGAAGTTGCAATGGGCCGACTATATTTTCCCTAGGAACGATAACCGCTGGGGTAGACGAGTCCTACAGCGGAGACCATGACTCGGTAAGCGTAGTCCAGCTAGGTGGAGCGATGACATACGCAAAACGGCTGGCAGTGGGTCGAGACAAAAAGCTGAAAATCGAGCTCAATGGCGTGCCATTAAAGACGGCTCTGGGCACAGCAGTGAACAAATGTATGATGATAATAATGAATGGAATGTTATCTAGCCTGCACGAACGTATTTATCCTATCAGCCTTATAAAGTTCACTGCTGAACATTGGACTGTCCAATAAGTTACATTCTACTGGGAATATAATCTACCTTACCACGCTAGTTGGTGGTTGGTGATCGCAGTTCAAGCCAAAACGCAGGATGACGCTGCTGCCTCTCATCCGGTAGAATTTCTCTTCGTTGACTTATACGACTCTCCGTGAGATGCAAGGCACTATTTTATGCCCGTACCGCACGTACGTGTTATGTGATAGCAATTAGAATTTTAAAAGGACTTTGTAACAATTCCAGTGCAACCAAAATCTTCCGAAAAATCAAGAATCGACTCAAAACAACTTGTTTTAATATTCGTCAACCTCAGAATAAGGACATTGACACGATAAACTGTTGAAATGAGGATCTTATTAAAACTGTAAAACCTTTTATTACTTATAATGAATTTACGCTAAGTAACGGATGAATCAATAAATTATTTAACAATATAACAAAACCCAACGGGGTAAACAGTGCAGTTTAATCAAGACCAATATTATGATTTAATGGAACTGTTATCAAAAACAACTGAATTAACATTGAATCATGAAAGACCTATCATTTATTTAATCTTAATTGCACTCTTACAAGTATAACAAAAGGCGATCTTAATGCCATAAGGCATTCTCTGCCAGTTAACCTTAGGGTTAGCAGAAAACTTTAAAGACGGTGCGGGAATTAATAAACATACATATACTAGAATATTTAAAAAAGAATATTGCTATGAAAAAATAATTTACCTTTAGGTCAACGTTTCATTCCTCACCGTTTAAAATAGATTTAAAGAAAAACACGTCAGACATTTTATTGGAAGAAACAATTCACTCGTCATAATTTCGTCTGCAGACATAAAACCAGTTTAGGACCCTAAGCTTTTTATCTGTGACATAAAATTAGCCATATTTCATGGCCTCTACGTGGCTGGATTCGTCAATACCGTCTACTAGCTCTTAGCCATAAAGTTCATGATAGCTGAACAATTTGAGCATGTAGCAATTTGTCTAGTACGTGAAAATGGACGGACAATATTTAGTTTTTTATTGGAGGGGATTTTTTCTATCCAAGTTGGGTTGTAATCACTCTTTCATTGGTTTCAAATGATTTTAAGAATACGAAGGCAGTTTTTTTTTGATAATAAGTTGACTTTTTTATCTTCTTTACTTTCAAATATTCATACACAATGTGACAATATGGTAAGTGAACGATTATTCTTCAATAGTGACGTAAAGTCACGTAGTAAACATATTTGTATGATGTTTCTATATAATCATCATCAATTCTAATAATATTTGCTTGCTTTAATACTTGTTCATTTATATTCCGTTTTTTAAAAGATATTAATTTTTATTGCTGTTTTCAAAATATTATTGATGAAAAGTATCTTAATTACTTTTGTGATATGATTTTAAATTATATCTATAAATATATCTAAAGTATAAAAAGGTAAACAGCTGGTCTGGGTCGGCTCAGTATGTTTGTTTTATTCACCTGGGTCATTTACCCCATTCTTTATCATAACATCCTTCTTCATACGCTCAATTAATTTCTTTTCAGTTCCGTCCCACACGTAAAGATCTAAATTTAAAAAGACACAAAATATAACAAATATGATAACACAAATATCTCGAGCACAGCAAACGTATGAAAATATTTTACATTCCAAATAGGAAGGCACAGAATACTTATAGGAAAATAAATCACATTTGTCACGTGATATTTGAATAGAGCAGAACAATAACGGAACAAGTCTGGAACTGTGATGTACGCACATGTCGCTAGACTCGGGCTACATCGAAATATTGGGTCCGAATTTATAGGCGCCGCAAGATTTGGAGATGAACGCGGGGCTACAGTGGCAGCGGGAATTACTTTTAATGAAAATTATTTAATATAGTAGTTAGTATTATTAAGATTTTCCAATTTATTTTACAATACTTTGTCAATATCTATAATATATATATATATATATATACCAGACATACATAAAATCACGCCCTTTTCCCCGAAGGGGTAGGCAGAGACATGCTATACGCCCTTATTTAGCCAGTTATAATGTTGGTACAACGTTATAGGCGGCGAACCTATTGCCGTTTACCGGGAACATTTGTCATTGTCAGAGTAATATTGATTGAGTAGGTATTGATGATGGATTTTATAGACAATGATTTAATTTACTTGTGATTAACAAGAAGGACCGTTTTGTGCCAAAAGCTACCAGTCTGTAGTTCCGAGATGTTTGAGGTCAAAGTTTGACTTAAGTTTGTCATAATGTCGGTCTTCTTCATTTATTTTTCTATAACTTAGGTTCTAGATGTCAGATGTAAATAAAATTTCTAGTCATAGGAATTAAGCAGATGTTATATTAGATTGTATATCCCAGTACACCATCCAATAATATTTATAACAAAATTTTGGCAAAATTTTGGATTGATATGACTTGGCACAGCCCATTAGTGTTTTCTCATATTAAAAATTTATCACCTTACCACAAATCCAGATTTGAAACTATTGCTTTATTAATTTTAAGTAAAATTGTAAGTTTTTTTACTCACGTGTCATTATTGATTCATACCCGGATGTTCTTAATACTTCACAGTGACTCTGGTTACGAGTAAAAAAATGTGAAAAGCCTAGCATTTATAACCGCTAACAGTGGCACCCATACCCTTCGAGGGGTGTACAAAGGTACGAGTTGTCGCCAAACTGTCTATAACCGCTGATAATTAAGCAGCTGTGCCGGAATCCAACTGTTTTGAAGCGTGCTCGATGCGGGGGCCTTAAAGGGAAAGGGGAAGGGGAGGGGGACAATCAGCAGAATATTGGTGTGGTTGCGCCTTCACGCGATTGCCAGACGCCTTTGGGTTTCGTTCTTTGACTTATGCTTATTAAATTTTTCAACGCTAGGTAAATTAAAAGATAAAATCGGGTTGGGATTGTAAGGAGTTTATTTTCGCGCGAAAAATGATTTTCGCATTCAAATCAAGCTATTTTCCCAGGGCGATACGGAACCGGAATGAAATATTATATGTGGTAATCGAAACGCGGTCTTTTGTGCAAATTTCCAGATAACTCTGTTCAGCCGTGCGCTGTGATTGGCGAACAAACATAATTATTATGATATTTCACATGTTAAATATAATTAAATAAAAACAAACGAACTTATTTACTTTTATTGATAATATAAAGCGAAAATGCGTCTGTCTCACGTTGATCGCAATTTATTCGTTTTTGAAACTAGATTGATATACATTTTTCTCGCTAGTTCGTACATTTCTGTTATGACAAAATATGGTTTTTAGATAACACAATAAATCATTAACAAAATTTAATAACAGAACCGCATCTCACCGAAACCTGTGCGTAAATTCAAAACTACTACCAAATATCGTCTGGCGAATCGTTGGGCACACGTGTCTGGAACAATTTACTATATCTAATACAATAAGTGACGGGTCCCCGCTGGTTAGGCGTAAGTTATGTATTTTATTGTCCTCGGGACCAATTTCATAACCCGAAGAGAGGCTGGGATGGGCTGCGGCTCAATATGGACTATTGAATATTGCAATACATACAAATGGGGCACGACGGCGCGGTGCGTGCTAACAGCCTGATTATGGCGATGCTACGTTGCTACTTCTTGTCGCTGCTGGAATTCATAGATTATCTCATTGTTGTATTGGTACTAAACGTATTTTTGTAAAGAACCGTTTAACTTAGAAAAGAAATTGGTATTTTCTACGTTTTTCTTATAGTTTTTTGAGTTTCTAAGCATGTGAGACTTACGCCCGTCATTATAAACATATCCTCAATCCGAGATTGAAACCAAGCTTGGATAGACGCCTATCTGTCATCTGTAAAGATGTGGGATGGGTGGGTCACATGGACTTTTTGAGAGAATTTTATAAGTTATGTTGCACTGTTTTGTTTTGTTTACCAACACTCATATACGTTTACAAACACTTAACGGTTAATAATCCACCACCATCCAGAAGCGCTCGTAGCTCTGCGGTGCTCGGTGGTCGGAAACGATCACCGAAGTACAGTAGAGTTTACAGAGGTCAGTTCGTGGCTGGGTGACCGTTTGTGTGGCATTTGATATCGAGCACTTCCGTGCTTCGGAAGGCACGTTAAGCCGTTGGTCCCGGTTATCACTAAATGTGGTAGTCGTTAAGCCATTTTGTGATATTTCGGACGTTACGGTGTAATAACGGTGGATTTATCATCATCATATCAGCCCATAAACGTCCCACTACTGAGCACGAGCCTCCTCTCACATATCAAGGTGTATGGGTATTGGGTCATACTCCACCACGCTGACCCAGTGCGGATTGGCGGAGGCAGGTGTGTGGCGTCCTGCTGTTAGAATTTTTCAAGCCGCCCATTAGGCCTCTAACATGGCTTAACGACTATCACATTTAGTGATAACCGGGACCAACGGCTTTACGTGCCTTCTGAAGCACGGAAGCGCTCGATATCAAATGCCACACAAACGGTCACCCATTCAAGGACTGACCCCTGTAAACTCTGCTGTACTTCGGCGATCGTTTCCGACCACCGAGCACCGCAGAGCTACGAGCGCTTCTGCACAATTTGGGAGGTCGTTTCTGAGCAAGACCACTAAGCTCTGGAATTCGCTGCCGGCTCATGTGTTTCCTATTTACTATGATCCCGGGTCTTTTAAGCGGGGCGTGAAACGGCATTTTAGCAGGCCGTCATGAGTGGATGCGCTTTGTACCGTGCTTATTTCACGGTTTGAAGCGCTTTCATTTTTTATTGGACTGCATCGGCTGTTTCTATCAGGCAGGATGAAGTCATTAAGACGTGCCATATTAAAAAAAAATATATCACATCCATCCACTTAATAAGATCCAGGCACATTCTTTTAGATTCAATTACGCTTTACACATACACCCACGTTGACATTTAAATTCTGAAGCGTGTAAAATTTAACAAAAGAGGTCAACGGGTAAAGTGAGTTATCGCGTCGAATATCGTGTGAATGTAAAATCAATACATTTTTAATTAAGTTCATAAATAGTAATAATTAAAGGGATCAAACCAAGACCTAAGGAACCCAAGCCTGCAAGTGAAGCTGCCGACCAACGGACGCGGCTCTGGCAAACATAACAGTACCCGGTAAGCGGCAATAGGTTCGCCACCTATTACGTGAGACTATAAAATTGGCGAAGCGTAGGTATATAATATGCTACCCCTTCGTGAAAACAGGCGTGAATTTATGTATTTATTTATGTAGGTATAATAAATAATTAGTCATTATAGCAAGCATTCTGTAATAATAGGCTTGAATAGGTTTTCAGTTTCAGCATAAAACTTAAAAATAGCTAAAGTTATCAAGTGTAAAATTAATTTCGTGCCAGCTCTCGCTGGGGATAGTTCATCAAAGTTTTCAGGTTCAGATGGGCATAAAATAGGTGTCCAACAACTCTGTCTAACTTATCTTGCGAACATTTTTACTTAAATATTTTACAGCCTCAATTATTTCACAGAATTCCGAAAGAATTTCGGGTCTTTCGTTTAGTTTCTGTGAAAAATTACAAAGAGTTTCCATTGGTTTTGGGATAAAAAGTATTTATTCTGTAAAGTTTCGCTCCTTATTTTTTTCTTTTTTCAAAATTCTGTTGGAGGCTTCTTAGTTTAGTGAGTTATTAACGCCAAGAAACGAAAGCTACGACATAAATAAAGTTTTGAAGTACAGAACATTGATAATTCAACGATTGACTTATATCTGTTCTGTAGTTTGAATTGAGCAATACATCAAATTCGTTACCCATCGGTGTAGCCTAATGTGAAATTGTTAAGAGCCTGTTAGGTCATAATTCAAACCTTACCGATGTACTACTTACGAAACAGCACTCGTAACTCAATCGGTAGGAACTTGGACTCTATTATGCATATAGGTATTGCATTAATATTGTATAATAAAGATTTATAAAACATTCATCATCAAGTCAAGTCAAAATTATTTATTTCATAAACTATTATACATAGTACTTGAAAACGTCCATAATTACATATAAAAAAACAATCGAAATATTATTACAATGAAATCACGAAGCTTAGATTCACTTACATGCAACAAAACAATTTAAAAACAAAAAATAATTAAGTGTATGTGAATCTAAGTGCCAGTTTAGAGCGGTGGCTCGGCTAAGAAGAACCGGCAAGAAACTCACAGGCTATGCTCTTTTAAATATAGCCATTGGTTTGGTACTAGAATTACAATGTTCATTTGTCTGTGAAGCTATACAATGCAACATTAACAATATTTATTTTTTAAGTCATTCATATTTAATCCCAAGCATTTTTATCTGCCATATAGTCTTTGATAGAATAATATCCCTTTGAAGACAGCTTGCGTTTTATTGTTAATTTCAATTTATTTAGGCTCGATTGCTGTATATTGCTTGGGATTTTATTGTAGAATCGCACACATTGACCTTCAAAAGATTTGTTTATCTTTTGGAGCCTAGTGGCAGGTACAACAAACTTATGCTTATTCCTTGTGTTTAGGTTATGTATACAGCTTTGCTTAATAAATTGATCAGTATTCTTATTTACATATACCAGGTTTTCATAAAAAAATTGACCCGCTACTGTCATAATACCAATTTTTTCATCATCATCAGCCTACACTTGTCCACTGCTGGACATAGGCCTCTCCAATCTCCGCTGCCAGACATTTTGCATATGTCATCGCTCCACCTGGCCGGAGGGCGTCCTACACTGCTCTTACCGAGACGTGGTCTCCACTGAAGAACACGTCTGCCCCATCGGGTATCGGTCCTACGGCATAATATATGACCGGCCCATTGCCACTTCAACTTGCTAATCGATTGGGACATAGCCCAGATCTAGGATAAATAATATTTTTATATTTTCAGAGAAGTTAATAAACTGTTAAAGCAATAGGTTGAAAAAATACCGATCAGTATACTAACATTTAAATTTTTACGCCTTTTGACTTCTTCGGATTGCGTATAGGTAATTATAATTCCTTGAAACTTCATGCTTATTAAACCTACTTCATCGATAAAAAATATAAAATTATTAAACATTTACAGAATTACTCGAAGGAACTCTGCACGCACTTGTCCACTATTTATCACAAATTTCAGCCATACATAGTAGTCGCAATTCCGCTATTAAATTTCGCACCACTTTAAACGTTCACTACATACCTCTCACACGGTACTTTGAATCTTGCGTTGATGCCACAAAGCTTATTCGGCATTCGCTGGTTTGTTGTTTAGCTGCCATTATGATCTTAGCTAGCGCTGCAGCGCTTTATGCTGTTTGCAGTACTAATTAATCTTTTCCCTCAGGACGCCAGAGCTTTAAAGCAATTACGCAGCTAGCCGAAAACTCCCGTGTTTTTCGCTGACTACGCCAAATTGCTTTACACGCGGCCTTTGAAGTGTTAAACGCTTATTAAATTGCAGTGCTCTGAAGGGAAATATTGTGCGCACAACACTTGGTATCACTGCGGATTTCGTTTTGCAATTTGATGTGCGCATGAATCGGTTTGAAGCGTGTTAGGACCTGTTGTTACAGACATTTAGTTTTCACAGATATAATTATAGCTTGTGGTGTATGGGCTGACAGTGGTGACTGTGCAGGCGTGAAAGGATTGCTTCAAAGTATAAGAACTCTTAACATAGATAGTAAAATAATACCCTTGCGATCTGGAATGAGCTCCTTGGTGGATTGAGGTTTTCCTAAGAGATAACAGCATGGGGGACTCCACAAAAAAGGTGCTAAACAGTTTTGACAGAGTTTGCAACGCGCTAGTGATGTACCAGTTGTTGCAAGCGGCCATAGGTTGCGTGGGCCACTTTCCTTAAGGTGAGCTTAATGATTGATTGTCACCTTGTGATATATAAAAAAAGAAGATTGTAGCTAGTTGCAGTGTGGCTAGCTGTTGGTCAGCCAATCCAATGGTTCTAGAGGATCGAGCTGCCTCATTTAAGGGGACGGTGAATGTCGCTGATTTTCTGAAGCTTAGCAAGGCGTCTCCACGCCAGCGGCAGAGGGGATTTCAAATAGATTGCGTGCATCGATTGCATATAAAAATTCTTCCAAAATATGAAATTGGCAAAAAACAACCAAACGGTCTCTTCGATATTTCACCTACTAATAACTTGGATTCTGCACTAAAAAATATTTGCGGTGTCATGTGTTATATAATGTAGATCTATGTTTATTTTTTTATATTTTTTCCGTCCATGATGACAAAGAACTATCAAATTGAAAAAGCTGAATTTCAGCGGTCCCACATAACTCTGCCCCTTAAGTTCGCCGAAGACTACAGTTTTTAGCTTGCCTTCGTTTGGTATTCGCTCATACTCCTTACAAGGACTTAGAGTAATTGCCACACAGCTGTGTATAACGTTTTGTGGTTAGTAGGTATTTTACTAACTGCTTAGAAATAAATTGCCTACTACATATAAAAATTTTAAAAGATTAACGGCATAAAGTGCTATCCAAATATTAATTTGTATATCAAATGCCACTCGCCAACCGTCAGTCATCTAAGTCTGACCTCTGTGAGCACTGCTTTACTTCGGTGATTTTTCAGACTGATTCTCATATCGAATACCACTTACAAACGGCCACCCATTTTTGGTAAGACCTCAATGAACAGCTTCTTAACTTTGTTTATTATATCCGTTTACCTAGTCTCTAGAGCTTCCAGATCTTTACGACTACCTAAGTGTTTAAACGCCAAGTAACCGACAGAAAGAAGATTTTCTATTGGGTCTGTTCGCGTTCATCGTGTTTTAAGAAAATATGAAACCCTCCTAAAATATATAATTCATTACAGAATGACTATAGATACTTTCTCCAAAGATTTATCGTCTAATCAAGCCTTAATCAACGCGCAGCCATTACTGGAGTTAACTCCAAATTAACGTCGTGCTTTTGGAACAGGTCGACGTACAATAAACTGGTAAAGTATTGCTTCGCAGCGCAAATAAACTGTAAAAATATTATAGAGTAACATAGAAGAAACAATTAAATCTAGGCTGGATAACAAATAACAGAGATTTCTCTTCTGTGCTGGAGAGTATGCGTTTGGAAACGATTGTCGAGGTTAATTAGTGTTTAAAAAGTCAGGAAACTAGGATCTCTGTAAAAAAAAAATCTGATACTTACACCAATTATTTTAGTTCCAAGATAAGTATCATTAAGAACTTGTGTAATGGATACTAAATAACGGATATACATACATAAATACTTTTTTTTTGTAAACACATACTTAATATACATAGAAAAACACCCAGACCAGAACAAATATTCATATTTATACACACAAATATTTGTCCTGTGTGGGAATCGAACTCACGACGTCAGGAGTGGAATGCGGGTATACTCGCCACCACGCCATATCGGTCATCATCATCATTATATCAGCTTTATAAAGTCCACTGCTGAATATTGGCCTCCCCAATAGATCATTTGTCCATAATCACCACGCTGGGCAGGCGGGTTGGTGGTCACAGTTCAAGCCAGTACGGATGCTGCTGTCCATCATCTTGTAGGATTTCTCTTTGTCGACTCTTACGACTCCCCGTGAGGTGAGAGGAGCTGGCACTATTCTAGGCCGGCACTACATGGTGGTAGTTTGTACACGAATTAATTAAATTCGTAATGAAACCATATTATCTGCAACTAATTTTATAAATTAGGCAAAGATAGGATTTTTAGAATTATAGTAAATGGTAGGTGTAGAAACCGAGTGTTTTCCTACGCAGATGACACGGCTATTACCTTTTCTGGGAAATCGTGGGAATCAGCTTTCCGTTCAGCTGAAAAGGGTCTTGCCCGGGTCTCGCAGTGGTTAAACGATCATCTCCTTAAATTTAACGCTTCAATAACCCAATACATTGCCTTCAGCAAGTATAATAGTAGTCAACCAGGATCAGAACTGAGCCTCCGAATACATAGTTGTGGTAATCTAGATGATACTAATTGCTCTTGTTATCAAATCACAAAAGTAACAGACCTCAAGTACTTAGGTGTTATTGTAGATCAACGATTATCGTGGCATCAGCACATAGAAATGGTCATAGCACGGACAAGAAAGCTTATTTGGATTTTTAAAACCTTGAGACATGTCACTCCGGTGTCTCTATTAAAACGAGTATATATATCATTGACGCAATCGGTCCTAATCTATATCATTACTGTTTGGGGTGGTGCTACAAAAATGAAAATGTTAGAGTTAGAGCGTGCACAAAGAACACTGTTAAAGGTTATGCATTTCAAACCGCGTAGATTCCCCACTGAGGAACTATACCAGCGATGCGGCCTCCTTACAGTAAGGAAGTTATATATCCTCCACTCTGTACTCAAACAACACAAAATCATACCTTATGATCCACACCCTCCTAAGAAAAGAAGAAGACTCCGTGTGGCGCCGGTAGTCTCGACAAAATCTACTTTCGCGAAAAGACACTTCGCTTATCGGTCAGCACTGTTATATGATGAAGTTAACAAATACCTTAATATTAATAAATTAACGAACTATAAATACAAAGAGTCGCTGATAGAATGGCTTAAACTCAAGACTTATGATGATATTGAAAATCTCTTTTAAACCTATGTAGCATGTTACAAAACTTATGAGCATTAATGCCTCAACATATACACACAACCACCCACACACGTACGCACACTTACACACACACCCTCAAACATACACACACACACACACACACTCACACACACACACACACACACACACACACATTGTAGTACTTTTAGTTAGCTCCTATGTACATTTTATATTATATTCTTTTGTTTATATAATGAAGTTCATTGTTACCGGTCAGTGAAGAGCGAAGTTCATCTAGCACAGGCATATATTTGCTTAAAAGGTGACATCATTAACTTTTGTTTGTTAAAATACTTCTGTGTTTATGAAATAAATAAATTTATTATTATTATTATTATTATTTCGAGAGGGTCTCAGGGAGTGGATACGGGGGCACCTGCCACCTAATGTGAGATTCTCCAAGGAAGTCGATGCACTTGATGTTATGCCTGAGAGGTAGAAGTGGGTGTAATTATTGCACCCCTCTGAGGAGTTCCGCTACCTTCCCATCACAGGAGCAGTTGTTGCCGCTGGCGAGGCCATGGGCTGATGAGACACTATGGTCCTGCCTTTTGTCAACTAAAGACGGGCGTAGTCAGTTTTTTAACGGGTAGGCTGAAAAGTTCCTTTTTAGCGGGTAGGCTGAAAAGCTTCTGCAAGTGCCCCACATAACCGCCTTCCGGTCCTCCGACCGGCTGGGTATGCGTAAATGCATTTTTCAGACGTTAAAAAAAAGGGTATAGAAACATTAGTATAACAATGGACAATAGTGTTATTAAGATTATATTCCAAGCGTGTTTTTAAAGTACATCATCGTCATCATCACAGCCATAAGACGTCAACAGCTGAACATAGGCTTCCCCAATAGATTTCCACATTGAGCGATCCTGAGTCGCCTGCATACATCGGCTTCCCGCCGCCTTGATCAAATTATAAGCACATTGCGTTGGCGGCCGTCCGCTACTACGTTTGCCGGTTCGCGGTTTTTAAGGTGATATGAATTGGAATGATAAACTTATGACTTACCTTATAATTAAAATTTAGACACAAATCTATGGGTACCCGGAGACCTGAAACAAGGCAAATTATCAACATTAAATTAGGTATATACAAATAAATAAATATAAATATTCTTTTACAATAACACCAATTCTTTAGTTCCAAGATAAGTATCACTAAGAACTTATGTTATGGATACTAAAGAACGGGTAAACATACTTACATACTTTTTATTTTATAAATACATACTTAATATACATAGGAAAACACCCAGACCAGAACAAATATTCATGCTCATGCACACTGCACACAAAGATTTGTCCTATGTGGGAATTGAACCCACGACCTCTGGGGTGAAGTGCAGGTATACTAACCTCCACGCTAAATCGGTCGTCAAATAAGGTACTTGTTTTAATTTGAATTTTATGGTATATGGGGATCCTACCAAGATCTGAGGAGCCCAAGCCAACCTCACCTACAAGTGATGCACCTGCCGAACAACAGACGAGGCTCTGGCGGACATAAAAGTTCTTGGTAAGTGGCAATAGGCTCGTGGGATATACCCACCTATTACGTGGGACCAACAATGAAATTGGCGAAATGTGGGCGTTTAATATGCCTCTGCCTACTACCTCGGGGAAACAGGCGTGTATGTAAAGATACTTAAAGTAAGTATCTCACAGTCTAGTAAAAGCACTAAAACGTTGAAAATAATCTCAACCTTAATCACTATTTAGTACAAAGCCCAGAAATATGCGTCCTATTCACCTCGCCGTTCACAAAGCCTACTCCACATTGAGGAGTTCGTTCGCGTCGATTCATTCACTATTCGCTCCTTATTTAAAAAGAAATTTCTGGAAAATCTCGCTTTCCGTGTGTGCTTTGAGTGTGAGCTCATTATGGACTTTCATTTCATTTCTTTGAATAAAGGTGAGTTCATTAGAACCGTGTGCAGGCAAAGGAATTTTTCATTACGAGTTTTATTGAGGGCGCGCAGATGGCTATAGAGACTCAAATTTCGTCTCGAACGATTCTGAATTAGAACTGTCTTGACGTAAAAACTGCTAGCAGGCTTAGGATTAACCCTCCCTTTGAATACTGGTAGAACGGAATTTAATCTAAATTAAAAAGAAGAACTGAGACTGGACTGAGACGTTTATGTTTAAATTTGTGTGCTTAGAGCTTTAGTAGTGGATTTTTGTGGATGGGATTTTCATCAATTATTTATTTAAGGCACGTCTACAACATGAACTTTAGCACTGTTATTTTACATTTACATTTCAGGTGTTTACATCAATAATTGTAATAGATATCCTCAAAGTTTATAACAAACTTTAAAATATAATAATTTAAAATAAGTTAACTTCCAATTCCTGCTGGTGAGTCAAAATATAATGCAATAGTCAGAGTTTACGAAATGAAACACATTAATTATAAATACAATTTTAGGAAGAGATTTTGGGATCTAAGTGTTATTACACTCTGACAGAACATCTAAATTATAATACATATTATCAGTCATAGTGCTTATCGGGAACTTCTGTTTGTCAGAGTGCCGTCCGTTAATCGGCAGGTGTACTACTTTTAGGTGAGGTTGGCTTGGGCTCCAAAGATGATAATATCCCTTCTACACCTTTTCCAATCACATAACTAGGTACACTAAACAAACAAATAGTCCTATAATGGATAATTCATAGCTTTTCGGTCTTCCACTTCCTCTCCGACCGGTAACATTCAAACCTATTTGATTCTGTTCGCTGAGAGGTTTTAAGTTGGGTATAGACTAAAACATTTTCTGAAGCATTTCTGTGTAATTTAACATTCTTACTAATTTACAATACAGGCAAAAGCTCAGTTTCCAAAGCATTTTCATGTAATGTAACGTTCCAGCGAATGTTCGGCGTTATGTTACGGGTAAAAGCAGGCCGAGTGCGTCTTTCGTCTATCTTTCTCCGCGTCAACCCGCAACCGCGAATCGCCCGCACATGTGGCTCGACGAAATGTAACACCAATACGCTCGACAAAATGTTACACCAATATGCTCGTTGGTTTATAACAAAGAGGCGCGCGTGCTCGCCGTTTAGTTCGTAAAAGGATAATACACTAGAACATATCATAGAGCGGCTCTTTGTTCTGTTTCAAGTAAATGTTGTAGTCATACTCACCTTTAGTGGTTGGCAGACAAATTGAGAGTAAACCGACATTTCATTTTTATTGCCAAAACACAGCCAATAAGCCAGACAAACACAAACGCACACACAAACACTCATGCATGCGCGCGCGCATACATAGTTATAAAAACTAGAATAATTATTTAATTACCTTGTTAATGTATGTTAACTACCTACCATTAATTCACAGTAATTACTTACAAGATTGTAAAATATGTTAAAGTTTAATTTAGAAGAAACTATTTTTTAACATACAGCTTGCGCTAGTTTGAGACTCGAGGTCTCTCACTGTACTCGTAAACTCTCTATTGTTGCAATAACGATTTGGTAACATATTTCTAATTAAAATTCATATAATTTAAAGATATAGTTTGTATACGACTAAGGCCCATAGTACACGGCGTATTTTAAACGCGCCGACGACGCGCGTTTTAGAAACGCGCGTCTTCGGCGCCGTGGACGCTGCTTGTTGCGTTTACATTGATTGATCTTTTTAAAAGAAGTACTAAAGCCAACGTAAGCAGTATTGTCTCAACCGAGGCCATTGAGCAACTGAAGAAGAGGAGTCTCTGATCAAAACGCATAAGCGCAGTAGAGGCGCGTTTCACGATCGCCCCGTGTGCTTAGGTTATTAGGTTGCGTTCGAATTGCGTTTGAAGCGCGTATACGCGCGACATCTGCGCGTCGTCGGCGCGTTTAAAATACGCCGTGTACCTACTATGGACCTAAGAATTTTTTAGAATAAAAGATGTAATTTATTTAGTATTAGTTGTTATGAGGACCTATGTAAAATTTGATTTATTAATAAATTAATTAATTGACTGTAATGTAAACCGGAATGTACATCCAACATTTCCACGCCGTCGGTGGCAGAATATGCCGATCATTGTAATTATTTATAACACCATATTGTATAACATATTCTTGGAAATAAATGAATTGAATTGATATTGGCGGAGGCAAATATGTGGCGTCCAGCTGTTTCAAGTTACCCTATTAGCCGTAATCACATGCTTAACGTCTACTACATACAGTGATAACAGCACAAAGTATCACACAAAACGGTGCTCAATCTTAATACTGATCCCTGAGAAATCTGCTTTAGTTACATGAAAAAATGAAAGGCATTGAATCCCTTTACTCCTGTGGAATCAGAGAAAAATCGCTAACAAGCGAGAGGTCGTGGTAAGATCCCGGTAGAATATCTTGGCTCCGTGAGACTCAGACTATTGTTATATTCGCTAGACAGATCTTTTTTCCTGTCTCCGCTTGCCTCCGACCTGTGACGGTGTGCCTTAAGTTATGAGAGACGACCGACTATAAAATATAAATTATTAAAAGAATAGTTCGTCACATTATCATATTTATTTTTAATTTTACTTGTAAAGGTAAGTATAGACTAATAGTATTTACTTGTATTAGAACATCAAGTATAATGTTCGCCATTTCAAATGTTATTGACGAAATCGTTTACGCGCTTGAATCTCTGCAGTACTAAATATCAATTCTTTATTGCAGAATTAATTTTTTTTGGACTGCATCGACTGCTTACCATCAGGGCGAATGAAGGCATCATGACTTGTCACATTAAAAAGAAATATATAAATTATATATTGGCGGGAAGACATACTTGACGAGATTCTTGCCAGATTTTTCTCTTATTAAGCTCCTGCTCGTAGTACATGGGTGCGTCCGTTTTATATTGTGAATGATTGAATGAATGCATGAACTCTTTATTCATTAAATATAAAAACTAATCAAATCACATAAACAAATGTATGCCACATTCATGGTTGATGGTGCTTTAGCGAAACCTGAAAAATATTTTTTATATCTTTGAAAACTTTGATATTTTTTTTTTATGACTTGCGGCACTCGGCATGTGCCACAGACGTGATCTTTGAATGGCGAGATCTCGCGAACGCCCGCGCGGGTGCAATTGACGGCGGGATGGCGTGGACACCGCCGCCCGTCATAATATCTTCATTTTTTCATTTCTCAACCAACTTTGAATTGTTACACTTTGTGAATTTTATTTTCTTGAGCTATTATATTTTTATCATAATGTTATATTAAAATAAAAAAATTTTTTTTGGAGAATTGGTCCACAGAATAAAACGAAATTATGCTTTGTTGAGCAGTTCGGTACAGGAATAGCTCTCAACCTTGTTATCTAATTTTTTACTAACTTAACAATACTTAAATTATATAAACTGGCACTTACATAGATTCACATACACTTTATTTTTTGTTTTGTTAATTGTTATGTTTCAATTATATTTCGATTGTTTTTTTATATCCATATTTAATTTTGACTTGTTTTTATTTATTTGATTAATAGTTTATGAAATCAATTATTTTCGATTGATTGATATGTTTTTCAAATTGAAAATATTAACTAAGTAGTAATTAAGATTGTGGATTCACTAGGAATTTAATTTACTAAATACTTAATCAATCAATCAACCAAATCTTTTTATTTGGGTAATACAGGTTATACAGAGTTTTTTTACTTATAGTTTCACCATATACTGTCAGTTACATAGGGCATGAAAAAATTCTAATTACCAAAATATCACAAATGAATTGTACAATATTTAGAATAACTATTTGATATATAAAGTACAAACCTATTAATTCAATATGTCGTCAATAATCACAATTTTATGTCAATATTATTGAAGTACTTACAGCATTTATCATTTGTCAATTAACAATCTAAACAGCACAATCTTGAATTTATATGAATTTTGACTTTCATAAGAGCGGTGTTGAGCCAAACTTGAACAAATGGTTTTGACTTTGACTGTTATAGTGTTTTTAAGGTCAGCTCAAATAATTCTTATTGTATATAGTCCGTGAATAAGAGGCAATATATGTATACGTGGATTTTGTTCCTATCTTTAGACACTGACTAGACTTTAAATAAACAATAGATGACAAATTGCAATGTTTTTTTGTGGAGGAAGAAATAAAATCATAGTACTACTATCGAAGCGCTCGTAGCTCTGCAGTGCTCGGTGGTCGGAAACGCTCACCGAAGTACAGCAGAGTTTACAGAGGTCAGTCCTTGGATGGGTGACCGTTTGTGTGGCATTTGATATCGAGCGCTTCCGTGCTTCGGAAGGCACGTTAAGCCGTTGGTCCCGGTTATCACAAAAATGTGGTAGTCGTTAAGCCATGTTAGAGGCCTAATGGGCGGCTTGAAAAATTCTAACAGCAGGACGCCATACACCTGCCTCCGCCAATCCGCACTGGGTCAGCGTGGTGGAGTATGACCCAATACCCTCACACCTCGATATGTGTGAGGAGGCCCGTGCTCAGCAGTGGGACGTAAATGGGCTGGGATGATGATGATGATGACTACTATCAAATTATTTTACTATTAAGGACATTTTGTTGTAACTGGCGAGAGAAAAAACTGACCTTGTCCATTTTCTTGCCCGTTATTTTACGATCAAGCTCCTGCCGGTGAATGCGCGCGCTAGTTTTTAAGTTTCTAATTTTAAGCTCTATTAAGCAATACTTGAATTAATGATTTTAACTTTGGATTTGACTATTATATATTTTTTTCGATCTCAGTCCAATAGTGACCTGTAAATTTGGAAGGCATGCGTGAAGCTAGAGCTGAAACTTAGTAACACGACTTTAATTATATGTCTATGCGACATATTATTATAGCATTATTGAGTATACAACAAAGCCGGTGCATAGAACAGCTGTTTAATCAGTTATTTCAATACATGAACACCGAATACCAATCGGCAGTCTATTGTAAAATGTCGTAGCACTCCACAGCCCAGGTGCATAATTTTAGAGCCGCCACACGCTGTTGACGCATGACGCAGTACAGTGTGCTTTATGAACGTTACTCTCTGGTGTGCGGAGGTTTGAAATATTGGTTGCTAAAAGTTTTACGACTGTGGACGGGCCGATTGTTTTTGCAGGTTTCAGTAATATCGAACTTTTTTACTGTGTTAGTTACAGTTTTGGAGAGGGAAATGTAAAATAATTTGGTTTGTTACTGTTCCGGAGAGGAAAACTACATACATGTTTTTTTATATAAATAATGCTTTTCTGATTTCAGATGATACAATAGTCTTTTGAAATCTGATTTAGCGTAAGGGGTCAGTATACCTGCAGATGCTTCTAAATACGACCATTTATCTGGGTACGGGTGTTTCCTATAAAAAGATAATGTATGAACATATTTTTTTTAATGACACTATTATTAATACAATGCATAGAACTCAAATATTTGTCTTGTACCGAAACATCACCAAGTTCATTGATTCAGGCGTTACTTTGAGGAAATCCATTGTTCTCTCTCTCGTTTCAGCATTAGTCGTGAAGACATTGTTGTTCTGAGGCTCATATCTTACCTGAAGATGCCCTGTGTAAGGGCGAAACACGTGTCGTGTTGAATAGTTTCTCGATTTTTCGGGAAATTATAGTAGCGCGGGAATTGTTACAAAGATATTTTTAATCCATCATTTGATCACCAAGTTCGTTTTAATTATGTTAATAGTTTTGTAGTCAATAAAAATAAAATTCAATGATGTAACGTGTTCATTCCTTTATAAACAAAAGTCTTATTTTAAATGTTTATTCCTCTGTTTTTTTGGAAGAAACTTCGAGGAAGTTGAGGAGGCCGCTACCCAAATAGGCATTTAAATCTCAAATTGAGCAACAAAATAACACTCATACCTAGGTAAGTACTTAAAATATTGTTAGTTTTTGTTAGTATTTTCACTTATAATTAATTGTAATAAGTTGTAATTTCATAATGAGATGTGGATTAAACGGCTTTATTATTATTATTCCTTTGTTTTAGAAATAACGAACTTTTCATATTATTTTTCATCTTCAATTCAATTCAATCATTTATTCTGAACAATATACATTGTGTGGAATAATTTTATTATACAAATTACATGCAAATACAAATGTCAAATTATTAAAGTGGCCCAAAAAAAAGAAAGATTATTCTAATTAATTAACAATAATTCACAATTAAATGTCACTTAAAATAAAAATAATACATTAAACATTTAACCCACATTGCCATTATCAATAAATTCATTCAGGTCATAAAAACCCTTTTCTACAAGAAAACTCTTTATTTTTGAGCTATACGAGTATAGGGGATTCAAGAATGTGGCAAAGCATGAAAAACTAAGCTGTACTTTTTGCAGACGACTTCTGTTATATCGCCCTCCCTTTTTTAGAGTGCCTACCTAGGTACCGACAAACTTAATTCTTTCCGAAATTGGATGCAGGAAAGCGGACAGGCGAAACAATGAGGGAAGAGGGACGCAAAAGAGTTCCTGATTGAGGCTGGACCCAGACGCGACACACGCTATTTCTGACATCTTGGAAAAGGGTGCTCTACCTTACCTTAAATTAAACGCCAAATATCGTCACAGCATTCTAAATCAATTTTGTTACCTACGATTACCTACTTACCTTACTTAGTAAATTGTTCCATGGCATGGCTTTTTGTATCAAATATTGCATTTTTTAAAGTCAACGTCATTATTTCTGCCATAAGAAGTCCTCTGAATCTCTAACTGCTCTCCAAATCCATCTATCTTAAGCCGCCAGCAATTGTAAGTATTGAATACTAAATTCATAAGGTATTATTTTGAATATACTGATTTTGTTTCTATATATGATATATGATGATATTAATATGTACTTCAGCTCGCATTAAATTAAAAGTGACTGGACTCTGGATTACTTTTTAAGCATTTAAGAGCGATCCTGAAAGGTCAAAGGCGTTTGTGTCATTTTAAAGCTTCGTAAACAATTCAATAATAACAGACTGAAATGCTGCTCAGAAAAATCACTGACCAAAATCATGATCAAAAATAATTGTCTGACCGTAAACGTTTCACTCTTGTCAAAAAAATCTGTAATCTTGCCAAGCCGCAACACATACCGTTTTATGCTAGCCCACAGGCAATAATTGTCAGATATCTTTATATCAATCAAAAATTAATATCAAAACACATGAAATGGGATTACTAATATAACTTAATTTTTATATTTTCATTTCTAATTGTATACATGTTCCTAAATTGTTTCAAATTATACATCATAAATTATTATCTTCACTTTTTTATGATAACGAAAATCACGAGACGCTTCTTTAAACAATTGCCTTGTGGAAACGAAAGAATAACTGAAGTAATTGTCACATTATTAAGAAAAATTACAACTTTTGAATTCCTGGAAAGTAGAGCATCCTTCAAGATAAAAAAAAGTCTGGTCCCCGAGGGTTTTGCTGCGTTCTCTCATTCCAATAGCGCAACGTAATGGTATTTACAGTCAGCTCGCAAAAAATATATGCAATAAATTAACTTTATATAAATGATGAATTACTTATTACAATGATATATGATGGCTATAAATCTATAAAATTACAGTGATAAATATAATAAACCGATAAATTGCCACACAAATGGTCACCCATCCAAGGACCGACCTTTGTACTCTGCTTTACTTCGGTAATCGTGTACTAGTATGACGGAGCTATGATTACTAAAACGTGTCGATGAATAATAATATGATTATTTTCTAAATATCACACCAATTATTTAGTTCCAATATAAGTATCATCTAGTGTTATGGATACAAAATAACGGGCAAACATACATAAATACCAATTTTGGCCGAATGTCGGCTATGATTAATAGGATGAGTACGAGAGTTAAAAAAATCTCGAAAAATAATAGACTCTCGTTTCAGCGTTGGTCGTGAAGACATCGTTGTTCTGAGGCTCCTATCTTACCTGAAGATGCCCTGTGTAAGGGCGAAACACGTGTCGTGTTGAATAGTTTCTCGATTTTTCGGGAAATAATAGTAGCGCGGGAATTGTTACAAAGATATTTTTAATCCATCACTTGGTTAAAAAAATCATTAACATCATCTCAGCCCCTTAACATCGCACTACTGAGCACGGGTCTCCCCTCACAAACCAAGGTCATGTTCCACTAAGTGGACTCACAGCGGATTGGCAGGTGAACTGGTGTTAAAATTATTCTACTTGCCCAAAAAAATCCCCTTATGTCTTAATGTAATTTAATTTAATGTAATGTAGTTTCTTTTTAATGTGTTTATTAATTTGTTGTTATGGACTAAGTCTGAAATAAATGTTTTATTATTATTATTATCAACGACTAAGACCCTTAACCAAGTCTTAACGTGCCTTCGAAGCAAAAGAGCGCCTGCTTATCTTCTGTGTTAGTTTAGCAAACACTTCTTTGATTCCTTGGAAGAATGCGAAAGTAAAATGATATTAAAATTTAATAAGTTAAAGTTATTTAATTCAACAACTGACTGTACTTAAAAGGCGCACAGTTTTCTATAGCCGTCTCACCTGGTAGAGGTCGTCTCGCTTACACTTCAAATACATTAAACCTATTGCACGGATGATATCTGGAGTATTTTTACGACTGATTATACGAAGCTCTTACCATAAGTCTTTTCCCGTTCATCAACAATGTTCAACAATCCTATTTGTCTGTTATTTTTCGTTGATCAATATTTTCAAGTGTCACTCTGCATCATGGGACAGTAAAAAGTTATTTAAATGTATGTTATGTCTGAACCGATTTTGGCAGGACTTTCACAAGAAAAACTTTGTTAGCCAAAAAGGAGAAACTTCATTACTTTTCATTATCCCCTTGGAACGCGATTGTAAAAGTCACGCGGATGAAGTCCGTTTATTGCCGTTCAATGCTGTTCATAGACCTTTCTTTAACTTAGGTAACTAAATGCATTAACGCACTGCCTTCCGGCCAAAGCGGGACCAAAAGGGGGTGTGGGACTCACCAGCGGCAGACGCGACCGCGAGAAAAACCGAGAGGACCTCCTTCTACCTTCTTGGGATACCATAGCATGCGTGGCTGACTACTCAACGGGTCTATGGTTAGACAGAAGGGGCCCCCTGCCCCCGCTATCTAAGACGCTCTTGGCACTTTTTGACGGGCCCTCCTGGCCTGCCCGCTGCACCCTTCTCAGGACCCTCTTAGTTTCCCATCGATAGTCAATACTAAAGGCACCCAGAGTCGCCGGTCTCTGGGTGTTGCCATTTCCCAAGAGGCTTCTCCGCCCTACCGGGAGGTAGGTACTCAGCCCTCCCCACCACGACAAGATGGAGACCAGTCGAGAGGGCTGTTCATTAGCCGCCCCCATAGAGTGCCAAACATCTCGATCTTCTGCAAGAACACATCCATCCTAGCTACCTTTCTTAAGTCATCTGTCCATTGCCACATGCCGATTCGTGCCTCATTTCGTCATTCACTATGTTTGGTGTCGTTCACTTCTAAACTTGTTTGCTTCATCGTCCATCACTGACGGACCGTCGGTCAGTCTGTCGATAAATGGATTTCGATAGTTATCCGAATGCCAAGTACCCCACTGATAGAAACAGAATATTATATAACATAACCTCATAAACACAAAAGCATGCTAGAATTTAATGCCTAAAGGATCTACTACCTAATTTAGTTCTTGCCAAAACAATATTTGTGCAGAAAAGATCTAAATCTAAGTTATGAATATTTTTATTAAAAATGTTACCGGCTCGTCACATAGAACAATTTTGTCTGTAATTGGTTGATGCAACAATGAGTTGGAACGCCTAGGAAATATTATAGAGGGAACCAATAGATGCTAACGCGACAGCTGCTGAGGACAGTCAACTGAGCCGTTATCAATCATTTGCGGTATTTTGCGGTATCATCATCATCATCATCTCAGCCCATTTACGTCCCACTACTGAGCACGGGCCTCCTCTCACATATAAAGGTGTGAGGGTATTAGGTCATACTCCACTACGCTGACCTCGTGCGGATTGGCAGAGGCAGGTGTATGGCGTCCTGCTGTTTGTATTTTTCAAGCCTCCCATTAGGTCTCTAACATGGCTTAACGACTTCCACATTTTGTGATAACCGGGACTAACGGCTTAACGTGCCTTCCGAAGCACGGAAGCGCATCCAAGGACTGACCTCTGTAAACTTTGCTGTACATCGGTGATCGTTTCCGACCACCGAGCACCGCAAGGCTATGAGCGCTTCTTATGAGAGATAAAACCAACAAATAAAGAAGAGGAATAATAACAAAAGAAATCCATAAAATTTACAATCAAGTTAACACAACCAATCGAGTTACGAACGAGAAACAATGTTAAGGGCCGCCGATTCCAAATCCATCTTTCCACTTTATGGCCCGCATAGAATTGAATTGTTGATTTTTGGCGAATTTTAAGGAAGCAATAAAACGTTTTATCGCTCATCCTTCCTCGGCGTATTTTTTGACGATGCTCCCATTTTATAGCAGTTATAGAAGTATGATTCGGATGGGTTCAAGATCTTCGGTTAGCCCATCGGGTCGGGATTAAGAACGTTCCGTATACGTTAGCAATAATAATAAAAGCCCCGTTCGCGTTTGATTTCGATAAATATTTTTTGGAATTTATCTGAACATCTAAATAATTTACCTACAGAAATAATTATCATGAACTTATCATTTTGAATATCTATTTAAAACTATTATTTTAAGTAATCACAACTGAACAGTATTACTCTGCATGGAAAATAATATATATATAGGGAGTATAGGGATCCTACTAAGATTTAAGCAGCCCGATCCGGTCACCTGCAAGTGGTTTACTTGCCGATGAACGGACGTGTCAAGTAAGAAATATATTAATAATACATAAACCATAGTAAATGCGAATGAGTGGTGATAAAGATGATAAATGAGAAGCCCTCCTCTAAACCCCTTGAGTCCTCAGTAAAGATATGGGACTATGCTCAGACCGCACATGGCCTTGTGAAAGAATTTGAAAAGTGATGTTGCACTGTTTTGTTTGATTTATTAACACATAAGTATTTTCACAAAAACTTAACGTTTAATAATCCACCGTTATTACATTGTAATGTTCGAAATATCACAAATTTTAGAATATAAACAAAACTGCAGAAATGACGCTTCACTTTCCCGCCAAGAAGTCCCACATACCGACATTGTAAAAAGCCATAAATAAATAACTTAATAAGCCAATAATTAAAAATCAAAGACGACTCAAGCACAAAATCAAAACGCAACATTCCAAAGAGTATATAAGCCCACAGACACGACGCGTTTAAAAACTGCCGCCCGCCGACGAATTTTGAGAGGTTATAAATCTGTCAGGTGTCAAAGTAAGCCGGGTATCGAGCGGCGCAGGGGCGGTAAATTACGGACCGGCCTTGTCCCGGTGCAGCGGATTTGAATGCCGGACCCGGGGCTGTTTTTATAATAAGTACTGTCTGTACTGATAACGATGGGATTTCAACTGTTTTTGAAATATGTGCCCATTTTGTGACTTTTTTTAGGAAAATTCTGTGTACAGGAAGTGTATATTTTTTATATTTTTTGTTTCGAGCAATGTATGTATTTATTAAATTTGACCAAATTCAAAACTGTACCTTAAATCGAGGAAATCGAGGAGCCTCTTTAAAGGAGGATACTTAAAATCGAAGTAACCCAGTAAGGGTACATACTCTTTTGATAAATTATTGCTTAGTTATACAAAGTTATATCTCAAGTAAACTATGGGTTAGCAATTTAATAGTAACTTTGAGCTTAAGATCAAGTTATGCAATTTGACAAATGTTATTTATGACTTAAATAAATGAAAAGCCACGCTGTCAATGTTTATTACGGTACACACATGAAGATGACACACAATCATTTACATTTACATGATACTTACTCAAAAGAACACAGTAGGTATGCAATAAACATTAAGCAACGAAAACAAGCATCCAAAATCTACACAACTAAACCAATAAAAAGCAAGAAACGCAACAAAATTGGAACGTTCGGCCCCATATAGCCCCATTTCGGGAGCGGCAGGCACGCGGCACGTGACCGCAATTAATGAGAGCAGGTAAGGAAATTACGTCTTGTACTTGTAGACTTACATGCTCCGGTTCCTGGCTAAATGCTGTAGGTAAATGCCTTCATGCGTCAGTTTTGTGCCTACCTCCAAATGTCATCTCAGAGTAAAAATTGATTTACATAATCGAGCTCTTGTTTTAATGCAAGTTTTGTGCCTATTGCCGATTACCATTTTAGAGAAAGAATACAGTCACGCGTCAGACGTGACCACAATTAATGAGAGTATACTTGTAGATATACTTGTAGATCTACATGCTCCGGCTCTTTGCTAAATACTTCTGCCAATTGCCGATTGTCATCTCAGAGAAACGAGTTGTTACCTATTCAATGATAAAACTGACGACATTTGAATTTTTACATCGGAATTAGGGCAGAAAATCCGACAAAGAAACATAAAGGCGTTGTTTTATTTCCAATAACTGGTGCAGAATTTGAGTTTTGATAAGACGTCTCTACTGCTTTGAATGGACTATGGCGGAATTTACTTGAAAATGCTTAGGCGAGAACCATCCCAGGGTATAATTATGATTACACACACTGTGCTTGTTCTTATGTAGATTTAATGGGATCCTGCCGTTTGGCAAAAAATGTTTCGTCAAATTTCACTTCCCGAATAACTTATCGCATAGTTTCATTTTCCAAAATAATACTTAGCAAATTTAAATTTCGCATTTAATTCGCTTGGTAAAATTTTATTCAGTCAAATATACATTAAGCAAATGCTCATGATTAGGTTAGGTTAGATCCCGCGGCAGCGGCCGGCGAAGCGCCTGAATTGATTTGTATTTATCTTAAACAATATAATTATAATATAGAACCTGTAAATTATTTGTCCAAGGTGAAACATACATCCATGTAGCAGTGTGTTATCAAAATTGGATCTTAGACTTGAAATATTAGCTTTTTCAGATCCAAAATGCAGCATTTTGGTGTCATGTTTATGTTGTGCTCCTGTCCGTACTCTATTAATAACTCAAACATGACATCATAAGTACGTTTATCCTTATTTATGCTTAAAAAACATATTGGAAAAGTTGCGATGTAATTATTTGCTAAACAATAAATAGCTAAAAATAGTTTTGCTAACTGTAAAATTGCGAAAAGATGGTTTTGCCAAATGTTTTATTGCCAAATGAAAATTTGGGAAACATACTTTGGGAAGTGTCACTTCGGGAAACGTTTTTTGGCAAACGTCAGTAAACCATTTAATATGTCATATATAATATATTTTATTCAGAATACTAATACAAACAGCTCGTTTGTCTTATCACTTACGAAGTAAATATATAATCAGACTTGCAAGATTGAATAAAAAAGACTGTGAGAATAAAAAGACGAAGCTATTAAGGTTCTGTCGTAATGACAGAGGAAAAGTTTTAAAGACAGTTTGCTCCGCTGAAAAAAGGCAAAGTTGAACTGTTAACCGACATTTCTAAAGGGATACAGACATTCATTTACATGAAAATAATTGTAAAATTTTCAAATATTTGAACTAAAATAAGATGCACTTGAAATTTATAAAATATACTTAATTGTCTTTAAGGTTTGTAAGTTAATCTATCTGTTTTGGTTTTTTATACACTTTTTTTTGCAAATTTTTTGTATGCAAATATATATTCAAATGAACAAATAAAAAACAATTCTACATTATATACATAAACAAATAAGCAAGGGATGGATTAAACATGTGTGTGTGGTCTCACAACATTATAATTGCGTGGAAATTGTTACATAGATATTTGTGCTGATTAGAATTACTGTTAAATTTAATTTTATGAGTATGATTTATTTTTATATAATATATAATAGCGTTTTGTGCACAATATATGAGTTTCCTTTTGGATTCAACCGAAATATCAAATAAATTTAATAGAAAGAAAGAAAGAAAGAAAATATTTATTCAATACAAGTTGCAAGAAAAAAAAATAACAGAAAATAAGTACAAAATAATAAAAACACAAATCAATAACAATAAGAACCCAAATGTAAGAAATACTCAACTTGTATTGAAAAGGTGCTCACTCAGCAAATTGTCGAACATCACAGAGATGTCGCGACGCTGATCTTCCGTGTGCACCTTTTCAGAAGGTAATATAAACGCACAATATTTCAAAGACATAAATAGTTTCTGTTGAAATATGTTAACACAATAAAGGTATTCAGAAAAAGAAAAATAAGATGTATATATAAAGAAAAAATAAATGTGTATATGCAATTAAGTAAATTATATAAATTTAAATTAAGAAGAAAGACACAACACAAAGCTGTTAAAACTTTTGAGAGGTTAATAGATACAATTTGTATGTAGACTTGAATAAGCGGAATGAATGGAAGCTATGGCTTAATAATATCCGTAATAATTTAAATTATATTTAAAAACAATTTTAGAATTTATATCGAAATGCGTTTTTTTATATATCCAGTGCTACTCTATTTTAAAGATATGCAAATTATTAATGTAATATTTATGTATAATAATTTTACTCCAGTATCTATGTTTTTAGGTACTTATTTACTATATAGTCAATAGGCTCGCCACCTATTACCTGGGACCAACATTAAAACTGGCGAAATGTGAGCGTTTAATGCCTACCCCTTCGGGAATACAGTCGTGATGGTATGTTTATATTTACAAAAAAGTATGTAAAAATGTTCATCTTTTTTGTAATAACATCAGCAGCTGTAGGTCTAAGTAGTTTAAGGTTAGATGGCACTGTTTGAGAAATTCATTAATATGTTTTTATTTCATTATCACAATCAAGTAAAAGCCTCTTAAGTTAAAAAAAATAGGCATCAATCATAAAACTGTGAAATTTGTCTTAACATATTTAATCTTTGGTAGAAATTTAGCAATGAAGGGGCCATGTTTGATCGGGCTCCCGACGCGTTACGTGGTTTACCAATTTCAGGTGAGGCCTATAGAAACTTAGTCTTGGAAGGAGTACAAAAGGTTGCCTGGAACATTGTAAGGTAAACTTAGGGATATTATCCTTTGAAGAATTTTGCTAATAACAATATATATACTTACAAGTTTAAGCGCTCGTAGCTCTGCGGTGCTCGGTGGTCGGAAACGATCACCGAAGTACAGCAGAGTTTACAGAGGTCAGTCCTTGGATGGGTGACCGTTTGTGTGGCATTTGATATCGAGCGCTTCCGTTCTTCGGAAGGCACGTTAAGCCGTTGGACCCGGTTATCACTAAATGTGGTAGTCGTTAAGCCATGTTAGAGGCATAATGGGAGGCTTGATGAATTCTAACAGCAGGACGCCATATCCGCACTGGGTCCGCGTGGTGGAGTATGAGCCAATACCCTCGCACCTTGGTATGTGAGGGGAGGCTCGTGCTCAGTTGTGGGACGTTTATGGGCTGAGATGATGATGATGATACTTACAAGTTTATAGCATATGCAAGTGTTGAACTGCCGATCAACAGACGAAAGTCTAGCAAGCAATAAAATTCGCAGTAAACGGCAATAGGCTCGCCTAATGTGGAAATGTGGAAATATGAAATGCCTCTGCCGACACTTTCGCGGAAACAGGTGTTTGATTTTTAATTGTTCTGCTACTTGTAAGAGAACCTAAGCTTCGCGATTTCAGTGTAATCATATTTTGATTGCTTTTATATTTATTTTTGGACTTTTTCAAGTTTGAAATAAGAATATATGATTAAATGTTTTTTGAAGTTTGATAAAATATTTAGTAGCCCTACCATTGTAATGAAACAGAGAATCATCGAATGAAAAGGTCGCAAAGATGCCAAAACATACTTTTTTCTATAAAACATCAATAGTTCCGAATTGAGAGAACTCCCAAAAGAACGTTTTATTTTATACGTTAACGGCAGCCTCCGACTCAATCTCCTACATTTACATAGAAGGTCGGATGATGGACCGGGGAACTAACAAAATTATTCAAAGTAGACCTCGAAGTTTTTATGGCTCGGAGAGGTCACGGCGCGAGCATCCAGCGAACAGGCAGGTTTAAAAGATTACCAAGTAAGTGTTGTATGAATAACGAGAGTTCCACTTTCGGCCTTTTATCGCTTGAGATAATAAAAACGTTTTAGACAGTCACAGCTTCGAGGATTGTTCCGAATTGCGGAGTTATTGGCGCTTATGAGTGCGCCGAGATGCCGAGTTATTAGCTGGTGTTTGACTTACACTCTTTCGTCGTAAAATAAACTGCAAGCTTTTACAGCAGCCGAGAAATATACTTATCAAGATTTATGGAACATTAAATGGAATATTTTGTAAACGGCTTTTGCCTGCGGGTTTGTTGATTTAAAATGAGTTCTTTTTTAAGATGCGACTAATTGTTGATGTACAGCATTGTAGTTGTTTATTTTTATTACATAAACACTATTTTTGAATTGAGACAGATTATATGTATTTCATTTCTCCAAAATCTTAAGTGTTAATTTTTAATTACTCAGATCACAAAAAGAACAAGACTGACAGGCCTGAACCATATATGGGCTGATGTTTCAGAGCACCAGTGCCCTCCTTAATTTTTTGTAGCCCTCTCAGAAGCGTAACTCCGCGATACTATATTGATCATATCTCATGGGTGATCTCATGGGTAGGTGAATATTTAGTTTCGGAAGGCACGTCTAGCCGTTTTTAGGTCAAGTCAGAGTGCTTAGTAGTAGGCGGTAGCAGTAGGCTTGAAACGTTCTGAAAGCAGAATGCTTCTGCTGAAGTCTTCCCTTTGACAATCTGCACTCTAGTTGATTTGTGAAAGGAGGTTAGGTTTGAGGGCTGTGATAATAACCCTTCTCAGTGGTGAATTTACACATTAACTGAATAAAAAGTATAAATGAAATGAAAATTAAAAGTTTTACTATTACAGAAGTTATGGTAAAACATGACAAAAAAACTAAATACCTACTAACACATTTAAATCAGATCATACCATTCTGTACACTTTCAATAACTATAACATCGAGTTCAGAGATTGATATCGAGAGGAACTTATTTTGTGTTATGTATAAATTTATTCTGAACAAAAATTTATAGATAACAGAAAATAAATTGATATCATTCAACAAATATAAACCGAACAAATGCAAATATCTCCCTTAAACAATTAATAGTTAATAACACTCAAAGTGCACTCTCAGCTTAATCGCCTCTCAAAGCTTTCATCGCAAGACGCTGTTGGCGACCCCACGAATCCCTCAGAGGTTCGTTAGCGATTGAGGATTATCGAAAAACTGTCAGTGTCAGTGTTTGAACCCTCGCACCCCTGGCCAGCCGTGGGGGGTCCTCTACTGACTCATTAGGACGAATGCTTGAGACATTAATTTGATACAAGTTAAGTGACAAGCGGCAATGGATTTAAGAGTTACTAAGTACTTACTGCACTCTTATTTTTTTAACACTACAATGTAGCTGTGGCGGGGTCCTGCTGTTTGACCAAAAGTCATTTGGCAAAATTACAAAATTCAAATTCAAAATTCAAAATTCTTTTTATTTCATAAACTATTACATAGTACTTGAAAACGTCAAAATTATAAAAAAAAATAACAAAAACAAATAACATATAATTATACTAAAATCACGAAGCTTAGATTCACATGCAACCAAACAATTTAAAAAAAAAAAAAAAATTTAAGTGCAAGTGAATCTAAGTGCCAGTACCGAGCCACCGCTCTGTAAGAAGAACTGGCAAGAAACTCACAGGCTATGCTCTTTTAAATTATCGATTGGTTAGTTACAATCTTCATTTGTCTGTGACGCTATACAATGCAACATAATATAACAATAATTCATGCTTTAAGTCATTCACTTGACAAACAATGAATGGCATTAAAATGGTTTCGCTAATATATCATTTTACTTTTCATTTCACAAACGACTTACTTTTCCATATGATCAGCACTTAAATTTACACTTTAATAGCAACTAGCTTTTGCCCGCGACTTCGTTCGCGTGGAATAGTGACTTCCGGCAGATTTTTGGTTTTACCCACATAGTTCCCGATTTCGCGCGATTTTTGAGAAGATCCCGCTCCCGCCGGATTTCCGGGATAAAAACTATCTTTGGTCTTTTCTCAAGTTCCAAACTATGTCTGTACCAAATTTCAGACAAATCGGTGCAGTAGTTTAGGCGTGAAGAAAAGACAGACAGACAGAAAGACAGAAAGAGTGACTTTCGCATTTATAATATTAAAGTAGGACTAGTAGGATTAGTTAACATAATTAACATTTAGGAACTAAGTTATCAGACAAAACTACTAGTGGTCTAAAAACGTTTGATAAAATGTAGTTAATATGTTACATATAATGACAATCAGGGCGAAACCTTCGATGATAGATAAGGTTAAGTTTATTTATTTTTTGTTGGCCATTTAAAATGTATCAGTTATGATTGTATATTGTAACAACATATTTTGGAAAAATGCTTAATTTGCAAAAAATATTATTTGGTGAAACGTAAAAAGGTCAATTGATATTTTCATATTTAACACGTTTAAATGCTAAGTGAGTAGGTGTATATAGGTATCCTACCAAGACCTAAGGAGCCCAAACCAAACTCACCTGCAAGTGGTGCACCTGCCGATGAACGGACGAGGCTCTGTCGAACATAACAGTGCCCGGTAAGCGGCAATAAGCTCGCTACCTACCACGTGGGAGCAGCTTTATAGATGGCAAAGTGTGGGCGTATAATATGCCTCTACCTACCAAAATGTATGTATACTGTACTAGTTTTTATAAATCCTAAAAAGTTTTGCGAGAAAATAACAATGGTTTACGCAACCTAAAATATTTCCTTTCCAACGACAGAAGGGTTGTCTAGGAAGGCATGTCGCCTAGCCCCAGCCCCAGGCCTCTAATGAACTGGCTAACGAACACGCGCTGACGACGTCACCTGCCGCCCAAGTCTCTAGCGGCCCTCAAACTATACCGAGGGCAGATCGGCAGCAGGCTACAGAGAGTTTCATCTAGCTTTGCTGCTACAAAATTCAATACTTTATTGCGTTCCACAATGGTTTTACAAGGTAGTGAGTATTACAATTTGGTACAATTGAGAGAGGAGGAAGGGCGCCATGTATGTATATGGTGAAAAACATGGGTCCTATTTGTTCGTTTTGTATAACGCGGTCAGTTTCTAGTTTTTTATAAACGACGAATAGTCATATTTAAAACAATCAAAAACAGTCAAAACTATCAACACAAAATAATTTGTTTAAAATATTAAACGTATATATATATATAATAGTTATCCAAAAAAATGGCATATACATACAAAATAATCTTTCAAAAATAAATAAATAAGCCGTTAACAAGTCCTCGGAACCAAATGCCTGTTACATTTGTGCTAAAATCACAGTGGGAAAATCAGGCTGCGCAATCTCCCGGAACACACTCTTGGTCAACGAATTTGTTGAACTTTTGAACTGGAGAGAACGCGCGCCATTATTTTGTTGTTGCAACAAAAAACGACGCGCTTTGTAGAAGTTTGAGAGCCGCTTGCGCGCAGGAAAGAATCGTTTTGTAACTCAATTTGTGGCGAGCGCAGAGGGCCACCGCGCCACAGACTCTGAAAATGAGCGAGTTTATTTTTTTTTATTTCAAGACAAAATCAAAATAATTATGTCTCTTTGTGAATGGCTGACATGGAATAATAAGGCTTTTGCTGACTTGGAGATGGAAGTGAGATGGAAACCAAGATTGGTTCCGAATGCCTACATCCTTTTTCAAATTTGTATCTATTTGGTACAGCTAAGAAGCAAGACAAGAAATGTTTTAAACCAAACTTTCATAAATAAATCTATATTATGTCTAATAATATTATCGCAATAATATGCGTCTACAGTAATAATTTGTTAGCAGGGTTGCATACTATTGTTAGTTTGACATAGGGAACAGTGCTGTTGTTACTACTTTATATATATACTCTTTTCTATATGGAATATATTATAACAACGTTAAACAAATACGAACGTAGAAACATACCTCTATTTGTTGTCTTCTTTTAGTACAAGCTTTGCTTGGTTCAGGGTATGTGGGACCAGAGAATAACTTTATTATCTTGAAAACTGTTTAAAGGCTGTTGTCGATGGTCTGTGGCGTAGGGCACGTGAATGCAGGACGCTTCTCTGTGATTGTAATTTCGATAGAATCGAAAATTCCTTTTCAATAGGAAGTCTTACATGTAACAGGGAAAACCTTTGTGTACAATTTAAAGCTTATTTCATCACAATAAATAAGATATGTAATTTGTATGTAATCTGGGTACCAACTAACACCGAAGGATTTTAAGCCAACCTATCCTGCAAGTGGTGCATCTGCCAACCAACAAAAGAGGCTCTGGCGAACACAAAAGTTTCTGATAGGCGACAATACACTCGCCACCTATCACGTGGGATCAACTAATGGGCGTTAGGCCAATCAATTTTGCTATATTGTGTGAATGTTTGGGGAGGGGCACAAAAAACCAAATTACTCCAACTTGAACGTGCGCAACGTGCAGTGCTAAAAGTAATAAACTTTCTCCCTTACAGATATTCGACTGAGCGCCTATATTCGGAATATGGAGTGCTCACAGTTCGACAATTATATATATTGGAAGTCCTGCTTAGACAACATGCCTTATATGACCCGAATAATTTTGTACAAGAAAATTGTAGACGTGCATATTCGCAAATGTCAATTACTCACTCTAAAACTAAATTTGCAGAGCGCTTTTTCCCATTTAGTGGTCCTTATCTGTATAAAAAAATAAATAAAATTCTGAACTTACTTAATAAAACTAAACATGAATGTAAGTGTATCCAAAAAGAATGGTTACTTTTAAAGAATTACAGTGACACCGAAGAACTCTTAATTAAAGTTACTTAATATTATAATAACTAATTAACATAAAAGTAAATTATATTTATGTATATTTATTTTCGTATTTCAATTTATGTATATTGTAGGTATTCATGTAATTATTTAAGCCTAATATTTATTAAACTTAACACAGCCTTTAGGGTAGAGAGCATATTATATACCTATAAGAACAGGTTAGACCTAGTTTAGGTATTTAAGTGTACCAAATGTATTGTGAAAATGTGTTTTGTTCAATAAATTTTTTATTATTATTATTATTATTATTATATAATATTCCTCTGCCTACCTATTGGGGGAAATAGGCGTGATAGTTAATATATGTCAAAATTTCAATTTTGATTATTCTTGCAACAGTCAAATCAAACCCTTATTTCTGAGTATAACCCTGGTGGTTCTTAAATCGCCTTCTCAGAAATGCGTAGAGCCATTAACATAAAAATAAATACCAAATACTCAGGATCTGCAAATCCTTGAGACAGGCGAAAAGTCAAATATCCAAATTAACGTTTTCAACGTTAACGTATATACAATTGATGTTTGCAATAACCTACTGGTTTTTCTTCTCGTGTTGCAAAAGAACAGACGTCTAGCTTGAACTCTGTACCAACTGGTTACCAAAGAAGGCACGTTAAGCCGTTGGTTCATATATAGCAGTTGTTAGTAGAAAATTCTGTGTCTTCTAAAACTCTGACAGCTGGTTTAACCATAGAATGATGTTTCCCTCTAGGTTGAGGACATCAGACGGCTATCGCTCCATGTAATTACTAAAATTCATTCAAATCTGATTATACCAGTGAGCAGACCCTAGAGCCTGAAGTCTATAACAGTAAGTTCGCCAATTTTATCGTTCGTCCCAAGTAAAAGGTGGCGTGCCTATTGCCGTTTACCGGGCACTGTTATGTTCGCCAGAGCCTCGTCCGTTGATCGGCAGGTACACCACTTGCAGGTGAGGTTGGCTTGGGCTCATTAGGTCTTGATGGGATCATTATACTTATAAATAAATAATAAATAAATAAATAAGTATTTCTGACACTTACACCAATTATTTAGTTCCAAGATAAGTATCATTAAGAACTTGTGTTATGTACACTAAATAACGGATAAACATACATAAATACTTTTTTTTTTTTGTAAATACATACTTAATATATATAGAAAAACACCCAGACCAGAACAAATCTTCATATTTATACACACAAATATTTGTCCTGTGTGGGAATCGAACCCACGACCTCAGGAGTGGAATGCGGGTATACTCGCCACCACACCATATCGGTCGTCAAAACTATATGATAAACTTATGAACCCAATATTTTCTCCAAGCGTTATTCTAAAGATTATACCAACCTTTTTATTTGCTATAAAATATGTCTTCAAGCATCTGCACTATGGAATGAAGATTTAGAGTCAGTAAAACGACTACATTGTAACACAAAGTTGACAGCATGATCTTTAAAACAGTTGATAATAAAACGTTACTATTATCTTTGCTGTCATTTACTTATTAAAAATTCTGCAATATTAAAATGTAGTTTAAATGTTTCAGTGCGTACTGTTTTACTAAGTTTTCTAATAAGCAAAGGACTGACGCTGTGTGTTTTTATGTGCTCGTATCAGAAATGAGTAAATTGTTACAGTAATCAAGTAATGGTTATTGTCAAAATATTTTGAGGAAACCCCATGACGAGAAAGGTCGTGTGTAGCGCTCGTAGCTCCGCAATGCTCGGTGGTCGGAAATGATCACCGAAATGAACGGAGAACTCTGTTCGGATTAGCCCTTAGATGACTGACCGTTTGTGTGGCATTTATTATCGAAGAAGGCACGTTAAACCGTTTGTTCCGGTTATCACTAAATATGGTAGCCATTCAGCATTGTTAGAGGCCTAATTGGGCGGCTTGAAAAAATCTAACAACAGGACGCAGGAACTGCTTCCGCCAATCCGCAATACTCTTGTACCTTGTTATGTGAAAGGAGGTTCGTCCTCAGTTGTGGGACTTTAATGGGCTGAGAGTGGAGAAGTGGACTTTGTCTGAAATAATTGTTAAGATTCTATTTTATATCCTATTCTAGATAATTACATCTTGGTTGTTTTATTAACACGTTTTTTAAAACTGTACTCAAGCATCCTCATTTGAATCAATGCAAGTCCTCAATGAAGACTTTTTTGGAAAATCCAAAAATATGGTTTTATAATTGTCCCAATACTATCTCGAGAAGCTTTCATGATAGAAATGTGATTGCTTCACGAGTGCTATATACTAAAAAGCTCAATTTCTCTATTTGTATAATAAACAACATAAATACATAATATCACGCCTGTTTCCCCGAAGGGGTTGGCAGAGGCATATTATACGTCCACATTTCGCCAGTTATATATAAAACGTGGCGAGCCTATAGCCGTTTGAGTTTTGTCTGTTGATCGGCAAGAAAGGTTGGCTTTCCCCCGACAGGCCTCTACCTTGGCGTGGTGGGGGGGCTGAGTACCTCCCGGAGGCCGGAAAAAGGAAACACCCAGAGGTTTGAGACTCTGGGTGCCTTTAGTACTGACTATCGGGGGAGAAACTAAGAGGGACCTGTGGAGGGCGCAGCGGGCGGGCCACGAGGGCCCATCAAGCAGCGCCAGGAGGGTCTTAGGCAGCAGGGGCAGGGGGCCCCTGCTGTCTAACCATGGACCCTCCGAGAAGTCGGCCACACACGCTAAGGTCGCACTAGGGGGTAGGAGGGGCCGTTCACTTTGCACTTTGATCCGGGGGACGTTAGCCGCAGGCAGGGTGTCAGAAGCTGAAACCCAGGTACTGACCCCCGCCTTTTTCTCAACAAGAGGCGGGCGTCATTGGAAGATTTTTAGTGGGTATTACTGCTGGCAGTCGTGTCTGCTGGTGGTGAGTCCCACACCTTCTTTCGGTCCCTCTTTGGCCGGAAGGCAGTGCGTAAATGCATTTGTTACCGACGTAAAACAAAATGAAAATGTAAGGTTGGCTTGGGCACCTATGGTAGGAATCCTTTACACCTTACTAATATGATTGCTTCACGCACGACTGTTTTACGTTAAAAAAGCAGTAAATTATTCTATTATTATAATAAAATGTCTATAAACAATAACAGCTGAAATTGGAAAACGGAATGAACCGGCAACCGGCACAGTTAACATTTGCCGTAATGAAGGCCATACGTCAGCGTAATGTGCGCCCAGGATAACGTCTAATATGAAATAACACCGGCGCCCGGCGATGGGGTCATTATATATCTGCTACTAGACACTACGTCTTCATTTGCCGATGATCGCGAGATATGGTCCATTAAATGTTCAGGTAATTTAGTGGACATTATCATAACATCATCAAATGCCGAAATTTTTATTACATTATCTTAATGCCACGGATGCCACATAATGTTCACGGAATCACATCGTGACATTCTGTGGTGCCCGACAGCACATTTTTGCTGGACACCGTATTAGTACATTTTAATGTAAATGTAATCGTTTCTTTTTTCTATATATTTACTAGTATGTTTATTTGTACTGAATACATTTATTTTCTTTCTTTAAAATAGTATCAAAGAACATTCCGAATTATTTTATCAATACATTGGCTTCAGCTCATATTTTAAGGACAATTCTTAATACTCATCAAATCTAAAATGCTAGTGTAAAGAAAGTTAAGGTCTTCTAATATCCTGACAGCCGGTTTAACTATACAATAGGTGGCGAAGGTCAGACGGTAACTCCATATAATTACTGAAATTCAGCCAAGAGCAGTTAGTCTTAGCTAAGCCCTAAGGTCTAAGACGACCGAATGCTAGGATATGAATTAAATACATACACATACATTCACGCCCGTTTCAGGGGTAAGCAGAGGCATAATATACGCCTACACTTCGCCAATTATGTAGTTGGTCCCACGTAATAGGTGGCGAGCCTATTGCGGCTTACTGGGCACTGTTATGTTCGCCAGAGCCTCGTCTGTTATTCGGCAGGTGCACCACTTGCAGGTGAGATTGGCTTGGGCTCCAAAGATGATGTTAGGATCCCCGTACACTTATACATACAAAATAACTATAATTAGCAACGCAACAATTAGAATTCGTCACATAACACCATAACTCAGGGCTCCAAGCAAACACGATGGCACAGTGATAATATTAACAGCTAATCAGTTATCGGTATATAAGTAATAAATCAACAGAGGCACAATGCTAATGATTGAGTTCTACATTACAATAGGTCATAATGTCCATCCGTCTGGCTATCTGGAATTATCTAATTAACTAGCTAAATGAACGGGATATGCTCAATTGCTCACTGGGAGGTCTCATGGTAATAAAATTATGAGACTATTAATAAATTGCACTGGCAATTTTGACCTTTAACAATGATTTCATTGATTAGAAATCCGATTGTCAATTCTTATTAAAATGCTATAGATTCTTTTGACTAATTTTATTTATTTATTTATTTAGTACACGCAAAAAGATACAAAAAAGAAAAAGTTATAATAACAACAATCTTCCAGCTGGCCTGCGAAAGGTGAAAATAAAAATAAATTGTACAATTATGTTCATTACATATTATTATAAGCAAAAGCAAACACAACAAAAAAAATAGGTAATTAAAAATATACATTTACAAATTCCCTATCTGACAGGAACTAAAAAGTTTTTAATAGAAAACAAATATACTCAATTACTCATTCATTGGTAATACAACATGCCACGGTACGGAAAAGGAAACTATAGATTATTATAATGTATAATAATGCCTCTGCATACCCCTTTGGGGAAACATAAACGAATAATATGAATTATATGGCCAACAAAGCTGAAAAGGCTCAGGTTGCTGATCACAGCGGAACCAAACGAGTTCAACTTGCCTCGACTTTTGGAAAGGAAAGCTTTGTTAGGTCAATGGTGGGGTCATAAATGGAGTCTACGCCATCGAGCACTACACAGGGCCATGCTGAATTTTCGATTGGAACTGTCTGGTCTTGACCAATGTGACTAAAAGGTTCCGATCTTAACAAGATAACACCAGAAAAGATGGACTTGAAGTGCCTCCCTATAACAGAGCTGCTTGATCGTTGAGTGATCTCAGCTGCCATCAAGCTTCTATCATCATGTCTGATTACAACGTCCAGTGGCACTAGGATCCATTGTTAGGTGCACTTTCAGTTCCAAGCAAGTGACAAACATAAGGTCAGCAATGGAGTACGCCGTCTATTACAATCAGGACCGGGCTACATATCGAATCAAATCTGTTTTCTGGACCAACATAGCTAAAAAGGCTCAGATTTAAATGAGATCACACCGGGACTTCCCTAAGAACAGGGCTGCTTGATCTTTGAGTGACTTCAGCGACCACCAGTTAGCTCCAATGCTGGAGTCTGGTCATAACAGGATAGCAATGTTAGGTACACTTATATCAGCAGCTCTAACTAAGCAATAGGACAAACACGAGGTCAGCAATGGAGTCACCGCCATATATCACGACCAGGACCGGGCTAAATATCGGATCGGAACTGTATTCATTGGTACGTGCACCGTCGGGATGCTATTAATCAGCTTCTAGTCAGGCTTCTGTTTTGTTTAACTGTACCTAAGTAGTGCTAGTTTCACTATTGGTTTGGATGCGGCATTTGTGGAAAACCGTCACATTATATTTAATCTTTATTGCACTTTTAAAAGTAGCACAAAAGGCGAATTTTATATCGCTACAATTACGTCCAGGAATTTAAGGTTTAGTCGAAACGAAGATGACCCTAAAGGATAACAGATGTAAGTCTATTTAGCTAATACGAGTATGAAATAATTTCCAATGGACAGCTTTAATTGATTTCTTTTGTTACGTTATATTTCTAACGTTACAAATAGAGACATTACTATACTAATATTATAAATTTGTTTATGAAAAAGGTTAACTGGTAGAGAATGCCTTGCAGCATTAAGTTCGCCTTTTGTACATTTTAATTTTAATTTGTGCGATAAAGTTTAAATAAATAAATGAAATATTGATAAGCTTTGTAAGTCAAACTATGATATAAATATATATTTAATAATCGTTAGTCTAATATTCAAAGTAAATTTATACTTTACTTAATTTAATGCTGTATTAGTGACGATGCGATAAATGTTATTTTAGCGATAAAATTTATCACTTTTAACAATATTATGTCATACCAATATATAGTCAAATTAAGGATAAAGTATGGAATATAAAAATAAAAATCTTCATAAAACATTTAAAGAATTTGACGTCGTCGTCGACGACATCGTTTCCGTTGGAATAATATTTAACAACGTCAAACACTTAATTAATTATCAAAATATTAATATCAGAACCGGGGAAACGTCTTGAGTAACTCTTGAGTCGGTGGTGTAATTAGATTATCAAATCTTGTAACAATATGCCGAGTTGAGAGCCCGCCGGTAATTGTTGGGTAAATACCGCACTCGTCTGAGGCTTTTTGGGTTCATTTGTTCTTTAAATACTTTTAGGTAACAGCTTTTTAAAAGTATTTCATTTGATAAAACATTATACCAACATAAAGTTTGTTAATATGGCTGGTACTTACACGATCTTTACATCAAAGTGACTTGTTGCTGCTAGCTTATTCTTTAAAAAAACACTCGTATAAAATGACTCATATATTTTGGGAGATATCATATTATGTCGGTTTAGCCATATGTAAAAAAGCTAGACAATTGAGCGCCATTATAAACGATCTTTGTATCAAAGTGTTCTTTTACTGCTTCACACATGTGTCGAAAAGTCTAGAAATATACGATTCAACCTGTTTGAGGTACTTAAAATTTGACTTTATTAAACTTGAGTTGTATATAGATTGCTTTTATCAAATATTTTTCGAAATAATCTAAAACAATATGATTCAACTTTTAAACAAAAACTGAAAAGTAGTAAAACAGTCATCACTTTAACGTATTTTACTGATGAACGGAGATATAACAGTTTATTTATCGAGTGTCAAATCAAAATAATATTCGTAACTACCAAACAATAAAGACTTATTGATATCATTTTACAAAACAACGCAATTAATTTTTATTATTATTAGTAAAGCATATTACCATACAAATATACCACATCCACCGTCTCGCAGATCAAGTGCTGCATAGAAGCCTGTTTGGACTAGGGCCGTGATAAGAGCAACGCAAACAGCGCTGACCTGACGCACGGCCGATGGCGGCTGATTGATTGCTGTTCGACCCCGGCCTGCGTTTGTCTCAGATTATGTAACGTGTCGGCTAATGAACAGCTGGATATTCTGTACAATACGTCCCAAGGTATTGTACAACACTACTAGCTTATAAACTAAATGTTATGAAAGAACTTCGATAGCAAATTTTTTCTCAGCGTAAGTTTGTCTCATACTTTGTAACGTGTCGGCTAATGAACAGCTAGTTAGATATTCTATATAAAACATCACATGTTATTAAATGCGACCATTAATTATCGGTTGAAAATAAATGGGTATAGGTGTTATGTATTTAGTGTCATGATTCAGTAAAAGTATAGAAAATAAATAAAAAAGTAAAGATTATGTAACGTGCCAGCTAATGAACAGTCGGATATTCCGTACAACCGTACCGTTCCGTACCGTAACACTTATATTTATTATTATTTTTTATTTATTTTAAACATAATACATATTAAATGGTACGCAATAATGTGACCAAATATAAAAAATGGGATCCCTTTCATTGGCATAATGTGTTTTGTCATAATGAAATTGGCATAATTTATTTAGCATAATATGAATTTGGCCGAATTTGGTTTTAGCATAATATGTACTGTGGCATAATTATTATTTAGCATAATGCATTTATGCATATTTTTTTTTGGCACAATTTTTTTAGGCATAATGGAAAGTCGCATAACAGTATTTTCCAGTATTTCCTATATTATATAGAGTAAAAGTAGGTTTAGGTGGGGAGCACTTAAGCCGCTTTTATGCCTATTTTCGTTATGGTAAAACACCATTATCACTTTTTAAATTTATGGTTCATTATTTTATGCTTAATCATGTTTATGCTTATTGCATTTATGCTAAAAACTGTTGTGCTTATTAGTATTATGCAAAATTATAATTAGTCGTAATTACATTATGCTAACTAATTTTATGCTTCTTGACAGTGAACCATAAAAAATACACATACACAGTTAGATGTTCGGCTTGCATTTTTCAAACTGACTCTAATTGAATTTCATAATAATTTTATTGTATGTTTAGATTCAATATATAATATACCATATCGGCTAATGAACATACAGATATTATGTATGTACCTTAAAAATATTATATCCATGCACTATCTCATATCATTGCAAATGTAAAAAATAACATGATATTTAATGATACACGTTCGAAAAACATACGAAGTCAAGAAAATGAAAACTTTATAAATTTATGAAGATTTTATTAAGTTTCAAATAACAACATTCAACATATCAAAATAAGCAAATACATAAAAATTACACATAGCCTTTCGGGATTCGTTTATTTTAGATTATTTTTTGTCTAGTCTTAAACTAAGCATAGCTTGTTCTTTAAGTAATGTTTAATTTTCTTACCTACATTCATACATAGACGATATATGTTGACGGAAAACATGTAAATGTAGCTTATAAGTATTTTAGTATCAAAAACTCAAAATCAAAATTCATTTATTCAAGTTTGGCTCAATAGAGCTCTTATGAATGTCATACTTATAAACAAAAGCGCCCATTCACTGCAAGCATAAGTAAGTAGTTGACATGTTACATTTTTATATATTTTTTTATAAATTTTAATTTTGACAAGGTAATTTGAGTTGTTGACATTAATGTAGGTATGTAGTTTAATATCTTAAACTTTTTTTTTCATATTTGTTGACGTTATTTTGTACCAAATGTAAATTTTCTATGACTTATATTAAATTTTATTTTTGATATTTTTTTTAATGTAATGATTGTGACTTGTGGTTGTGTTGGACTTGATCTTTAAACCTACATTGTAATGTTGAAAAAATAAATAAATTTGACAAAATTTTGCATAGTTTGGACAACATATGTTATAATTATATATATATATTATTTGTTACTATGGTATATTTATGTATGTATGTGTATTTATATATAAACATGGAAATTTGTGAAATATATATATGTAGGTATAACCTAATTGCAATTATATAATATAAATATCATGCTATATAAATTATGTAATATAATTAATTACATAAGTGCCTACCTTGGCAATCAAACTAAATTCTTGGCAATCTTTCTTGTCGATTTAAATGTAAAATGTAAACGGTAGTAACTGGCTGACTAATTGTAATTTTAAGTAGTATTACTTATTATTTATATGCTGTAACTGTTCCAACATAATAAATAAATTAGCGCTGTTTGCGATTATCAAAAATATCAAAAATGTTCCCTTTTTCCAAAGAAAATCTCATTGTTTAATATGATTGTGCATTATCTATCGAACAATACATCAGGCAGCGTATAAGATATATTAAGTAGCACGTTGTTTACACACAAAAAACATGCCACAAGCCACGCCTAAGCTATTACACTGATCATTTGTAACGCTCCGTATTTGTTCAACATTGTACATAAACAGCCATGGACTTAATTCAGTACGTACTTACTGCCAGAGCAAGAGAAATCCATTATCTCAGTTATGTCAAATGTATCCACATCAAACTAACACACGCACAATGTGCCTCATTAGATACTAAGTGTACGTCAAATATTGAAGGTTTGACCAACTGTTTGGCAAATGAAGTGGTCACATCCACAAACAGTCATTAGTCAGATTAATTGTCACGGTAATGGGGCCACTGGCTTCGAGTGGCTTAAGATTATTGTGTGAGGTGTTGTCGCGATTTCGAGTTCGAGTTGTTGTTTCTGGGTAACAATGTGAAATGGCATTTAAAATAAAGTATTGTCTTAAATAGGTTCTCAATGCTGGCGGTAATATCTATTGTTTAAGAGTCAATTGGCGCCAAATTCAAACTTTGCCTTGAACTTATATTCATCACGGTTAGAGTATTTTAAGATCTGCTGATATTTATTAATTGATATTTATTACGTTTAAAGTATTTTAGGATCTGCTTAGTTTCTAGATAAAACAACATATAGTCTTCACTTACATTTATAGGGTTCCTACCAAGACCCAAGGAGCCCAAGCCAATCTCACCTGCAAGTGGTGCACCTGCCGATCAACGGACGAGGCTCTGGCGAACATAAAAGTTCCCGGTAAGCAGCATTAAGCTCGCTGCCTATTACGTGGGACCAACAATATAACTGGCGAAATGTGGGCGTATTATTATATATTATTTCTATGCCGTTTCGGGAAAACAGGCGTGATTATGTATGTATGTTACATTTATAAGGGAAACTATGTAATTATATTCTATAAGTACAAAAGCACATAGTTGAACAAACGCGAAAGGCGAATGGTTCAACTATATGTGTTTCGCCTCTCACTCGTACGCTTCACACCCTCAATAGCTGAGCAGTCAGATATATATTTCAATGTTCTCAGGAAGAATTCACGAAATTTACGCTCTTTTATATGTGTTATAGTGTATAAAAAAATATTATTCATATATCTTGTCTATTGTATTGGGTCAATATCTTGTGAAATTAGATTTAACTTTGGAAATAATATTTTTTTTTTAACATGCTATTACACTCTGAACCTACAAAACAAAATGAAACGCGTAAGGTCATTTTCGCTCAAAGCCGAACATTGTTTACGATGTTCCCCTCTCGCCCTGTCGAAGGGCTGCTGAACTTTTATTGATGGGATTCAGATTTTCGGGCAGATATCGTTTGTAATATTTTTTGCATCTACCCGACATTGTCCGCTTGAGACAAAGTTTATACAGTCGTGGAGAAAAGTGTTGACATTTTTCATAAATAGCAGACGCTAAGCTGTATAACTTTGCCTGCTTGAGTTAATAATAATAATACTTTATTTCTTTAGTAGAACTAGCCTAACAATATTATTTTATGAACCTAAAGTGGGTTATTAATGCAGTCCATTAGAATGATATCTACCTTAACTTAAAATAATAGTTATATAAATAGTTAAACCTTTTTTCTCATATATTTTTTAGATTTTTTAACACAACCAAAAAAACTAAAAATTACGCACTAAAGTAATCCATCACTTGCACTATGGTTCAATCTCTCCTACTCAACTGGGCTCAGGACTCAAAGATTGTCTACTATGTGATTAAAACGATCATCGAAGTTATGCAGCGTTCATGGACTCTATATTCGGGGGTTCAAAATCGAGAGCATCCGTGCTTTAAAAAGCACGTTATGCACGTCACTGAATTCCAACAGCAGGTAAGCGGCGAGAGTAATGGGGAATTCGCCGCCGCAGAAGGCGGACCCTTCTATAGGTGACAGGTCGCGTCAACGGCGCGTTCGTGTTACACGAGCGCCTCAAAGAGATGTCAGCACACTGGGGCCCCCGGGGAGGGCGTCAAGCCTGCCGAGGTTGCGGTATTGTTTTAAAGGGTTACCTCGGCCCCGGGAAATAGCAGGCTTAAGAAAGACCATGGATTGTTTTTAGTCAGTAAGTCATTTCATGATTTTCCATCTGAAAAATAAATATGCACCTGCCTTCGCCTCTGCGCACTAGGTCAGCGTGTAGTATAATTAAACGTGAATAGATAATTAGTATAAGATGATTGTGTTACAAGTTGGTTGACGTCTGTATATCAATGGCGAGATTTGAAATCGTTTCCAACTGACTCTGTTAGTAGTATCAATAAAATTATGGGTTTTCCTAAAAATTAAAAACTTTAACATTTATTATTTTCTACCCAACAGTACCGGCGTGTGCATCGCTTTGCTGAGTAATAAATAGTAAGTAACAATTTGGAAATGCACCCAACTACGGCGGATAATCTCTATATTGACAGTTCATTTTTCAATAAGTTTTCAATTTAACTTATCATAGACCTCAATCATTTGAAAAAAAAGGGACATAAAAAATATTTACTCAGACTTATGAGCAGGTGCAATCTTAGTTTTTACCCCTCGTTTTATTTCCCTTGTATACTAAAAGCGCTGAGTTAGACATTACTAATATTTGTTCATTCATAGTTTTTATAAATATTGTGTACTCAATAGTACCGACGTGTCAACATGCATCGCAGCGAAGGGGTGATAAATAGTAACAATTTGGAAATGCACCTAACTACGGCGGTTAATCTTCACATTGACAGTTAATTTTTCCAGCTTCTCCCTGCGTGGTAGACCGTGAAGGTTCATCTGACGAGAGAGGTGATAATAAATCTGTTTGCCGGTCTTGTTTTTTTTATAGATAGAATATGCAGTGGACTTTTGCTTTAATCGTTCTTTATTTCCACAACTTTCTTACAAATTTAATATCTATAACACCAATTTTCAATAATACCTATTTATCTTGAAATTTAATATGTAGAAGAAAAAAAAACGAAAAACGAAAAAAAAAAACTAAACCACTGCCAGACCAGGTGTAATTTATGTTGATTCTATTATATGGCCTATTGTTTTACTTTGGGACTAGAAGCTTTGTGCGAGATATCACGGTACATCGGCAGTTTTCTAACAAATAGTAACAATTTGGAAATGACCTCATTGATTCTTAATTTTTCAACGTCTCCCTACGTGGTAAACCGTGAAAAGGGTTCGTATATGCTTGTCAGTTTTTGCCAGAAATGTACTATGGAGTGGACTTCTCGTTAACTCGTGTTTTACTTAAATAATAAATTTTATTACATCCATTTCTTAAATACGAATAATAGATTTAACGCATTATTGGATTTAAAAAAAATGGAACGAAATCCAGTCTAATTCAAATTATTCGAGCTTGGCAAGGTTCTGTCTTTAGCCAAATAAAAAGTAATTGTCTCATTCAGTAACGACCAACTACTGGACACGGGGCTCCGGAACCGAGGGGACCCAGTGCAGTTTGGCGAACGTGATATTAGTAACCGGGTACAACTGCAAAGTTTGGAGCGGCTTGTCTAGTCGACTACCAGACTGACACGAAATCTGCTCAGGAGTAGGTATTAAGAACTAAATGTAAAGTATCTACTTTTAAATAAAGAAAGAAATACTATAAACTGCGTAGAATAAAATAAAATCAGTTTCCGATATAGTGTGACCTCTAGTAACGTTAATATCCGATTTCCCCCCAGTGCTCAGTGCGGGCGGGGGCTTATTTAAATCCCGGGCGACGTGCGACGTCCACACGCGCGCGACTAATCGCTGCGACACGCAACTAACGGAAACAAATCGCACGTCGCTCTGTGCTGTGATATTGGTATTGAATTCAACACGGTGGGAACGTGTTTCGTTGCGTCTTGATTGAAGGTGTTTGATTTATAACACTAAAACTGTAATTATCATTCAAGGGAGGAGACAAAACCTCGCTAAGTTTCTAGCCAACGTTTTCATCAAGAAGCTGTAAACTATATCTCCTAGATTTTTCACAGCAAAGGCCTTAGCCTAGCCAAGATGAAAAGCGATTTAAATAAAACTTCTAATTAAAATATAGTTTTTTCTTATATGCATTCATACATATGTAAATAAAGTTCATCGCCCTTTATTAAATAACTGTATTTATGAGGTGACGGTAAATTAGTAGTATCGAACTGTGAAATAGTAAGTGACATGACAATCTGTGTCAAAGATTAAAATACACCGTCGAATATAAAAGTATATTATGTAAAATTAATTATTGCGAATTAGTAGCTTTAAATGTTGTTTCTCTATTTTCAGGTAAGTTTATATTTATGTAATTAGAGAAACCTGATAATATAATGATTGAATTGTATACAACATTTATAAAAAATAATAAATCTCTATTTTCAGAGCAACGCAGTTGAGTTTGATTTTGCAATTGAACCAAGGATTATAAAACATATTATACATATATTTTATACATTCATGCATACATTCGTACATACATAAAATCATGCCCGTTACAAAGGTGTAGCCAGAGGTATAATATACGCCCACACTTCACCAATTGGTGTTGTTGGTCCCACGTAATAGGTGGCGAGCTTATTGCCGCTTACCGGGAACTTCTACGTTTGCCAGAGCCGTCGTCCGTTAATCGGCAGGAGTACCACTTGCAGGTAAGGTTGGCTTAGACTCAAAAAATGATGATAGGATCCCTATACACCCATAAATGTACAAAAGTTTACAAAAGTAGGTTTTTCATGTCTTATCTGATCGTGGGGAGCGTAGGTAATATCGCAAAATTTATCCCATTTCCAGGCATTGAAAAAAAACCTGTTTTATTTTAATTTTAGTACTTCGGTAATAAATAGTGATATTCTATTTATTATTTTATTGCGTTGCTTACAGATCATTTAAACACTGAGACGTATAGTTCGTCAGTCCTAAATGTTTAATATACAGGATATTTAATGAAGCAAAAGTAGCAAGCGTGTGCTCGCCCTAATTCAAATCCCGTATGACACGACTGCGGTTGAGCCGTGAGCCGCTAAATAGTGTAGATTACACAGAAACACCATCAGCGAAGAAACTTTACGCGAAATCTTTGATGACCCACAAATAGTGATGTATACACGCAATATTATAGTTATGACATACGCTATATCGATACTTTTTTGTTTATATATGAGATTAATTTGAAATAATTTTTTTGACATAAAATTGATTTACGAAACTGTCATTATAAAACATGGAATTGTTTTGTTTTATAGAATGTACTTTTGCAATAAGTTCATAAAGAAATAAATAATTGTGTAAGTGTACTGTTATAAAAGGAATATAGTTTTTCCTTCTGGATGATGATCAATCGCGTCATTATGAAACGAAGAATACTGTCAATTCAGTTCGATTTAACTGATGACTTGTATCAGCTATGTATTCTTACAAAACAGCTTCAAACAGTTGTCATGTGTCTTTTCATACATGTAGTAACGAAAGTCACGCTAAATTAGATTTTGGGAACTTGATGCAATTCGAAATATGTTAAAACTAATATTAATTAATTACACTTATATAACCAAATAATCGTAATTTACAATTTGTCTATGTTCAGCAACTCAGTGCAATCGGTAATAATAATAATTATAAGAATTAGCTTGAGCATTAAATTAGAAATACCATGATCAACATAACGAAAAAAATAAAAAAAGTACATACAATGCCTCATCGTTTAAAGCAATTTTCAAATACATTGAAAACATTATCTAAATTCCAAATATTTTAATCACAGGGCTACCAATAAAACCTAAATGGCGACAAAACGTTTCAATTTCGCTGATTCATTTCCGCACTGTAATATTAAAAGCCTTCAAAACACGATTGAAACAATACTCGAATTAATTCAATTTTGTCGATAATAAATTTCCCAACATTATTTGTACCGGATTTGACCGACACGGTTGTCGGATTCAATTATAGCATAAACAATTTATATGGATTAGTTTCAATGTAACTAATTCTGGTGGAAAGATCTAGAATCTTTGACGGAATATTTGAATACTGTGAAGATTCAGAGGTCAGAGGCATCACATACAATGCATTATTCTCTGGAATTCACTGCCGGCTCATGTGTGTCCTAGTCTTTTAAGCAGGGCGTGAAACGGCATTTCGGAACGCTGTCATGAGCGGATGCGCTTTGTACCGTGCTTATTTCACGATATGAAGCGCTTTCATGTTTTGAACTGCGTGGACGGCTTACCATCAGGCAGAAAGGAGTCATTACATCATCAGCCTACAACGTCCGCGCTGGTCATAAGGCCTCCCCAATGGCATGCCTCTGAGCTCGATCTTTAGCTCTTAGAAATACTCTATTGATTAACCATTTCAGGCATTGAAATCATAACCAAAATTCTATTCTATGTGTTCCCGTCTCTCAAAACTTCTCTACTACCCTTTCAGAACATTTATACTATTATTGATATTATACAAATTGGCAACACGATCCTACTACTTTATAAATTTTATACAAGCACAGAAATAAACTTAAAATCAACTAAAATTGGGTACAGGGCACAGCTTATTCCAACAAGAAAAGTCTACTTTATATCCCTATACAAGATTTCATTTTGAGAAAAAGTATGTATCTATGTTTATCCGTTGTCTAGTATTTCTGTTTACTTAACAATGGACAATAATATTTATTTATGACATGCCGAACATCTAGTTAAAATTGACATTTGACTGATCTGCTGGAAGAAATATGACAACACAAAATTAGATTCATGTATGTGTCTTAAACCAAATTCATATAAGAAATATCAAGTAACTTTGGGTCAAAAAATTTCTTATAAACGTCAACTCAAAAACTAACGCAATCATTCACTCAAGGACAAAATCTTCCGTAAGAATTTAGAAAGGATTCTTTCATAAGAGCTCTATGGATCGTATTTTGTCTTGTGATCTTGGTTTGAACGGATTAGAGCAACAAACTTGTCAATGTTTGATACTCTTTACAAAGCTGAAAGATTAACAGGTAATTAAATAGAATCAGAGCAAACGGTGTAGTATTACTTCCTTGTCCCTGCCACTTTAAGTTATAGGTTTGCATAAACATTGTGACAGTGTATCCTTAATTGCCAATATGTAAAAGATTTACTGTTGGTCTTTCGGTAAGATTAATACTTGGTCAGACGAGACCTTAGGCATAAAATATGATTAAAGGATTGAAAAGAAAACAAAAGTAAATTATTACTTAGATGATTCATTCTAACTATATCTTTAGGATTATTTAATTTCAAAGGAATTTGGGTTCTATTGCCCTACATATTAGCTTTAGCTTTACCTATCTAACATCCAACTTACCTTTTATACGGGGCTACTTAAATCTTTCGAAGCACAGAAGCGCTTTTTCTCAAATGCCACACAAAAATGTTTACGTACTTTATAGAAATGCTTTACTAAGGTGTTGTTTAGAAGAATGAAAAATAATATTTTTATTTAGCAATGAAGCATTGTTTTCTTAATCCATTGTTGCTATTTAAATTTGTACATTTGACTAAAAATATGATGCAAATTTAACGCTTAATAGAAACTCTCTCAGATCCAAGTAGGTCTCTTCCATAAATATAAAGTTTTTGTCTAACGCCCTCTGGTAACGTTTATCTTTGACAAAAGTTCGTTAGTCGCCCACGCACAATACGAGTCACCATGACAAATGAAAAAACAAGGCGTTAACAATACTGCTTGCGATGCAAAGCAGTATTGTTAACGCCTTTCACTAAAATGTTATGGCCGGTTTTATCTGATAAAGGATTTTGTAAGGCTTTTATATACGAATATTACCTATATAGGGTGAGGTGTATAGGGTTCCTACCGAGACTAAAGGAGCCCAAGCCAACCTCACCTGCAAGTGGTGCACCTGCCGTATAATGAACGAGGCTCTGGCAAACATAACAGTGCCCGGTAAGCGGCAATAGGCTCGCCACCTATTAACGTGTAAAAATACATCTATAAAAATAAGTAATATTGAAGTTTATTTTTGTGATTTCAATAATAACGTTTGATTAAACATGTATAAAACTGATTATGGTACTTTTTATACATGTTAAAATTTCCGTAAATATCGGGTAATCTCTAGAATGGTTGTTTTAATATTATGGGATTTTAAAGAGCAGAAAGATAGGTTAGACTTTTCTTTATCGCAAAGTACGCGATCGATTTCGGTACCGGAAATTCTAAGGTCGTGGGTTTAAATCCCCCGAAAAGTTGTTAGTTTTCAATTAAACACTTAATTGTCTTGGTCTATGTTATGCTATAAGTATTCATGCATATTTTATCCGTTATCTAGTTTTGTACTAAAAAAAAATGTTGCTTAGTTTTGTACTAAAATTGCTGTGTAACATGCCAAATATTATTTATAAATATATTTATTAAGCCAGACGTTTTGCGCCAGCTTGTAAACTACAATATTGTTGCATGTGTGAGGCATTCAAAATAATAATGTGACAAGAACTTAATTCTTTCCCTGCTATTGACATCTATGGAGCCCCACATCTGCAGACGAACATGCACAGACACAAAGTCCCCTAAGACGGCGTCGCACAAGCCGGGACTATTGTACATCATTATTTTTCCAAAATAACCCTGACGCCCTCGCGTTTCTTTATGTATTGAAGAAAAACTGTTGTTGACAATTCGCACCTTCGGTACAAGGACATAATTGCAGTATGTACAATTTTACAGAAGAGCCATTTTAAGATTTATTCTGCGCTCAATACGCAAATTATTTATTTCATTAACTTTTATGCATAGTACTTGAAAACGTCTTAATAAAAATTGAAAAAAAAAACAATCGAAATATTATTAAACTAAATCACGAAGCTTAGATTCACTTACATGCAACCAAACAATTTAAAAACATAAAATAATTCAGTGATTGAATCTAAGTGCCAGTTCCGAGCCACCGCTTTGTAAGAAGAACTGGCAAGAAACTCACAGGCTATTTTAAATAAATCAATTGGTTTGGTACATATTTCATATTACTCTAAAGCAGTAGTTCCCAAACTTATTTTTCTCGTGGACCACTTTCAAAATGTTACTGGACCCCCTGCTGCTACATTTCTACCACATTCTTAAAGTCGCCAAAAAATGAAAAAGTGTCGCTTCTGAGTTCTGTCCCTATATTCCGATAGGTAAAATAAAAACGAAAAATGGTACATTTTATATCTCCCGTGGACCCTAAAGTAATTTAAAGTAATTTTCCTTTACATAAAGTAAACTATACATTATGGTGTCTATGTCCCACCAGTTAAAAAGGCCTTTTTAAAACACTTTTCCTTACCTAACTAATTTTCTAAATTTTTGACAATTATTCCCTTGTTTTACCGAAGCTGCAAATTGTTCGTTAGCAATATATAAAAGTAGAAAATAAAAGCGCTCGTAGCTCCGTGGTGATCGGTAGACGATTACCGAATTAAAGCAGAGTTTATAGAGATCAGTCCTTGGATGGGTGACTATTTGTGTGGCATTTGATATCAAGCGCTTCCGTGCGTGGGAAGGCACATTTAGCCTCTGGTCCCGGTTATCACTAAATGTGGTAGTCGTTAAGCCATGTTAGAGGCCTAATTGGGCGGCTTTAAATATTCTAACAGCAGGACGTCACACACCTGCCTCCGCCAATCAGCACTGGGTCAGCGTGGTGGAGTATGACCTAATACCCTCACACCTTGGTATAAATAATAAAATAAATAAATATTTTCTGACACTTACACCAATTATTTAGTTCCAAGTTGTATCAATTTCACGTATGAAATATTTATCATGCGTTGAAACTACGAAATGGATTTTAGTGCGGTTTTTTTTAATAGATAGAGAGATTAAAGAGAAAGATTTATATGTAGATCATCATCATCATCATCTCAGCCCATTAACGTCCCACTACTGAGCATGAGCCTCCACTCACATATCAAGGTGCGAGGGTATATGTACATCACGCGAACGAAATAATTCAGAAAATAATTATCGCATACATATTACCGCGGCCGCAGCTAGTGACTATCTTAAGCTTATAGTTAAACACACACAAACTGCAATTGCTGTAAAATGTATCTTTTGATTTTTACAAGTAAAAAAGACATTAAAAAAAGGCCACATAATGAATTTAAAACAATATTATTTAAGTTTTTAATTGATAAACTGTATTATAACATTAATGACGTTTTTACTGATATATTTTGAATACTTGTAATTATTAATGACATTATAAAATTGCTTGACATTGAATCTTTTTTGTGAACATCGACAATAAAATTTATCTTGTTGGATTTGTATTTGTGTTATATTATTATTGTTATTTTAAAATATAATTTCTGAATTTTTGTTTCTTAAAATTTTTTATGTTGTAATTTTGCTCCTAGATTTTTTTATTATTTTATATCTTTTGTACACAATTAATTACTAATATGACTTGACTAATATTTCCACGTCGAAAAGCGACAGAATATGTTGGAATAAGGAACCTGAACAAGTATACGATAACCATATTCTATGAAATAAATGATTTATTAATAATAATTAAGTGTCTTGTAATGAAGCTTGAATAAATATGAATAATTGAAATATTATTTAGTATTTCCATTGTAAAGTTTTAAATCGAATAAATATTAAGTTTCAATCCCGCGAAAACTTAGGCGGAGAAGAGGTGAACCACGATTTCAATTCATAAAATTGATGTCATGACATGTGAATTTTGATTTTTATTTAATTCCTATCTCAATGTTATAATATCTCCACTTTAACATAGTATCGAATGAATATGAAGTTTCCATCTGGCTAGGTAGGTCTAATTCATGACTTCAATCCGTAAAATGTTTCTTTTGGCATACACAATTGCTACGGAATTAAGGCTTAACGTGAATAAATGAATTCGAATAACAAGGCACCATTATGAAGTTTAACATAAGATCGAATGAATATTAAGTTTCGATCCCGCTAAAACGTAGGGCGGAGGGATGGCCAGGACGTGCTAATATTATCTCAACCCTCAACGCAGCTGATGAAGTCTAATTGTGTATTCGAGAGGCTAATTGCCCCTGTTGAGAGTGAAATAAATATTTATTGAGACCGGACTATATTTACATTTTTAAAATTTAAATTCTTTTATTCTGTAGTATCTTTAGTGATTTCATTTCAAATGACGTTATTGGTTTGGGGCAGTCATATTAGCTTACTAATATAGATGATATCGTTTTTTTGACTTAACTAAAAGTTGTACATTACTTTTGACGACCGATATGGCGTGGTGGCGAGCATACCCGCATTCCACTCCTGAGGTCGTGGGTTCGATTCCCACACAGGACAAATATTCGTGTGTATAAATATGAATATTTTTTCTGATCTGGGTGTTTTTCTATGTATAATAAGTATGTATTTACAAAAATAAAAGTATTCATGTATGTTTATTCTTTATTTAGAATCCATAACACAAGTTCTTAATGATACTTATCTTGGAACTAAATAATTGGTGTGAGTGTCAGAAATATTTATTTATTTATTTATTATTTACTTCTTTTTTGACTTTACATATAAATGAAATAAATATTTATTGAGACCGAGCTATATTTAAAATGGCGTTATTGGTTTGTGACAGTCATATTAGCTTACTAATATAGATGGTATGTTTTTTTTTTGACTTAACTTAAAAGTTGAACATTACTTTTTTTTTGATATTACATATAATTAAAAATATATACATACATTCACGCCTGTTTCCCCGAAGGGGTAGGCAGAGGCAAATTTTACGCCCACAATTCGCCAATTAAAGAGTTGATCCCACGTATTTGGAGCGAGCCTGTTGCCGCTTACCGGGCACTGTTATGTTCGCCAGAGGCTCGTCCGTTAATCGCCAGGTGCACCACCTGCAGGTGAGGTTGACTTTTGCTCCTCAGGTCTCCACCTTGGCGTGGGGGGGGGGCTGAGTTCCTTACGGAGGCCAGGAAAAGATAACACCCAGAGATTGGCGACTCTGGGTACCCTTAATACTGACTACCGGGGGGGGGAAACTAAGAGGGACCTTCGGAGGGCGCAGCAGCGCCAGAAGGCAGTGGGGGCAGGGGGCCCCTGCTGTCTAGCCAGGGACCCTCCAAGACACGCTATGGTCAGCCACACACGCTATGGTCGCACAAGGAGGTAGGAGTGGCGCGTCCACTGTGCCTGTGAGGAGGACCTCCCGATTTTGGTCCGGGGGACGTTGGCCGCAGGCGGGGTGTCAGACGCTGCAACCCAGTTACTGGCCCCCGCCTTTTTCTCAACAAGCGGCGGGCGTCGTCGGAAGATTTTTAGTGGGTATTACTGCTGGAGGGCATTGTGTAAACGCATTTTGTTACCGACGTAAAACTCAGGTCTTGGTAGTATCCTTATACACCAAATTATGTGGTTTTTAACTAACCGGCAACGTACGATGTCCCTGGTACTGATAGCGTCCACAGTTTGCGATGACCACCTTGCATCAGGTGGGCCGCTTGAGAGCCTGCTCGTGGTAGAAGAATTAACAAAAAAATCCTGAGGAGACCTATCTGTATTGCGCGGAGTTCAGTACACCTGCACTCTGCTCCGGAGGTCGTAATAAGCATTTAAATATTTACTAAGAAACAATAGAATGTTTATCCGATAATAAAATATCTGCTTATTCGATAAGTAATACCCAGCGTACAAGCTCTGCTTTTTAGGGCTAGGAGTGCAGTTTGAGATGTCCAGAAGTATTCATTATTGAAATAATTCATTAAGTTATACTCGTACTAGCGACCGCACACCACTGAAGTCTATTTAACTCAGTGGAATTTTATTATAAAAGAGACGTTGTCCCTGTTTTACATTGTCTGATAAGGAGTTATTCGGCAGTTAAAATTACACTTTTGTGTCTGTTATCTCTCGAGGAAAGGCTAATCAGTGCTGACTTGGATACCGACAATCATTTTTTCTTAAATTATTGTGTGCTGGATAGCATAACTTAAATATAGATGTGGGTATGGTTATTCAGGGGGCAAAATTAATATAACTAATAGCTCAAAGGAGGAGGCCACGTCTAGTCGCTTGTTGTTTCCTACAAATCCTAAAGATGTTGACACTTACCTTGATGATGCGTTTAGTATAATAACTGAAACAAATAATACAATACATTATTTATTGATTTAAAAAGTATAATCTATTAATAAAAATATGCAAAACTGTCCAAACAGTTTGACTGAAGGATCGATGTGTTTAAAATAAAATGAAGTATTTTATGAAAGAGTTGTGATATTTTTATTGTATTGTAAAGAAGACATGTTCCGATTAAGTATGGAATAAAATATCCGTCAAATGACCTCCACGGCTCCGATGATAGGCCATTACTCTTTTCATGAAATTCTCCATGACTTGTGTACAGAGATGTGGCTGTATCTCACCGATGACGCGTTGGATTTCCGATTTGAGCTTAGAAATTGTTTCGGGTTTATTCGCATAAGCCCGAGAATTAAGAAATCCCCAAAAAACCCACCCAAAAACAATATCACGTGCGAAATGTCGGCCTCTGCCTACACCTTCGGGGAAACAGGCGTAATATAAAGTATGTGTTTAAAGTTATTGTGACATTAAGAGCTAGGAAAGTATCTCAATAAATACAAAAAAATTCATACTAATTCTGTTGCAACTATGACAATGAAAGAGTAAAATGTACTACAACGAAATCCAGTCAACAATTTGAAATAAACATAAAAGTGCGCTCATACATCAAAAGTTAAGGCACTTTTCCGATAGCCGAATTAGAGTTACCTGGAAAGGTTTGGTATGCATCCCGGCGTGGCTCCGCAAGGAATCCGGATTGCCAAAGCTTTGTCGCAAGCCTGCATGCCGTATCGCCATTTGTTTTTCAACTTACTTACTCCACAACAAAATTCAAATTCAAGAAACTTGGCCGGGTCTATGTGACCCGACTTGCAATCTTGTCTACGGAGATTTTTGACTTACACGCGCAGTTGGTTCCCACAAAGTTTCTATTGGTATTTACAGTGTAACGTCTTTGCTGTTAATTTTATATTAAACGTTCCAAACCTTATATAATAACCGATTAAAATTCTATGTACTTCGAACGTTCTTAGCCATGGGTATATATTTATTCCCGTCTTCCGGTTGTAGTGTCTTACAGATCAAACCTTTCCGCGGCGTATTTGAATAATAAATACGTGGATTGTGACATGATATTTTTTGCTTATTTACTCCACAATATAATTCAAATTATAAAATTTGGCCGGTTCTATGTGACCTGACTTGCAATCTTGTCTACGGAGATTTTTGACTTACGCGCGCAGTTGGTTCTGACAAAGTTCTGTTCTACTGGTATTTATAGTATGATGAGTTTGCTGTTAATTTTAAATTTATTTTCTATTAAAATAAAATAAATAAAAATAAAATAAAATATACTTTATTGCCTTTAAGATCAACATGATCATTTAGATTCGTCAAACATTTACACACAAAATGGAAATTCGATAATTTTTTTTAACAAGAATGAAAGAGATATGAGCGGTACCATAATAAAGAAATAAAAGCAAATGGGTTCTTTGCCAGAATTTGTCAAGGTTTGTCAGTTTATCTGTCTGTTGTAGTTTTTCTCAAGATTTGTTAGTCTATCGGTGACTCTTATCGGGGGTATCTGTCAGTCAGCCTGTCGTGATTCTAAAGGAGGGAGGGGATTGTCCATCAGTCAGTCAGTCTGTCGGTGACTCTAACGAGACTTCCAAAAGGCAACGAGATTTAGAAGAATGCCTCAAGAAACTCATCTCGGCTTTTTTCATTGGATGTCATTAAAAAGTTTACATTATTAAAACAAGCACATACATTAGCTTTATCGCTTAAAGAAGTTATTTGCAGTCAACCAATATAAAACATTTCCAACCATAAGTAACGAGACCTAAATTTTTATGTTGACCGTATTTTGTCAGTCGTGTAAGATCTTACAGATTCATTCTTTACGTGGGGACTTTTAATTATAAGTGCATATAATTTTGGGGATTTATAGTGTTTTGGTGATAATATTCGTCAAATTTTCACTAACAAAATAGAAATACTTACAATAATTTTTTTAACAATATATTTCTATAAATAGGAGCCGAACGATTTTTTAAATATATATAATATTGTAGCTTAAATCATTTTCAAAACAAAAGCTTTTATTTAATGAATTAGTTCGAATATTCTTCTAGTAACTACTTTATTGGTGCTAAGAAAAATTACAAAAAAAAATTAAAGATAATAATTATAATATTTGATCAATCTCTCACATCTCAGCACCTACTCTGTTTATACAAGTACAACTAATTCACTGTATTAACAGTGAACAATCAGGGTTCAAAAATATCCAATACCTAATCTTCTTTCTTAATCGCTAAAATATAAATGTATAGTTATTACCTCAAAATCCGTCTTTTGGTTACACTCTCACAATAAAACTGTCTCAACATTTAATTACTTCATTCCAAGCGAAAAAAGAGGACGAAAAAAATACGTATTCCCATTCTGTCAAAGGACTCAAAGAAACAAATTGCTTCGCTAAAATCCCTCCGACCACGAAATCATTCCGCAACTAATACGCGTAAGTGAGTCTAGACATCCCCCAAAGTCGGTTTCACTCTTTTCTTGCGACACAAAACAATTTTAATTTGGATTTATCCGATAGATTCCGCAGGAGCATTCGATACCGTTTCCTTTGAAACATCAAAACTTGTGTCTTATACCTCTTTGCTATATACTTACGTAGTATGGATACAATGCCGCGTACTCAGATAGTAAGTTAGACAAAGAGGCAGAATCAGAAGTAGTTTCACAGGGAGTTACCTTGGGCCCAACACTGTTCGAATTGTTCAAACTTTTCCCACTTTCGCGTTTCCTTTTATCCGTCTGAAAGTGTTTCGGCGTTAAATTATTTCTTTCTTCTCTCGTGCGCTTTATGACGCGTGTGCGAATCGCTCCAAATCGTAAAGGTTTCGATCTTTTTATTATTGTACTTCGACACTTTTCTATTTATATAGAACTGGTATCTTTTAAATTGCAACATTGAAGGTTCTGTACAACATGATGTCTTTTACTTAGATATTTATTAAGTTTCCAGGAGTTTATTTCAGCAAATTTTTAATATACTATCCTGACTATGACTAAAGGTCTTAACACGTGTTAATTATAACTTTTGCTATAACTTTCTTTCCTACACTCTTAATTATTGTACCTCGTGTGAGTTTTACACGAGCAAATATACCTACATTACTTTAAGTTAAACTTAATGTCACGTGGGAATTAGTTAGCGATCTATAAATAAAACCGGTTACAAATTAGATTAAATTGAACAGTACCCATACAATATTTACGAAGTAATGTTCACTGAAGCCCATGTCCGCTTTATTATTATTTCTTTGCAAGAATACAACTCTATATGTACGTACTATTGATAATAGGTGATGTGAATACTGAATCCTCATTTGCAGATAAACCTTGTAATAGTGTATCTGCAGCATTATTTTCACAATTTAATTAGAAATACACAAGCAAAAATATCGATTGCGGCTAGAAACACCGAAGGAGCCATAAAGCCTAAACAACCCTTCATTATCGCAGGCGAGCGAGGCGGCGTCGATATTAATTTCGCTTAGACGATATCGTCAGACGTTCCGTCCGCTGCATTGTTACATAGAGGATGCTAATTAGTAAAAAGACCTCAAGCTTCATTGTTGAAAGCTACGTTTTAATAACGATCTTTAACATCAACCTAATTAGGAAATATCGGGACAATATTGGGAACATTTAATCATATAGGATGCATATTATGGTAATGTCAGTGCTCATTTGTTTGTTTAAATTTATATTCTCGGACTTACTTAACTTTATGTAATTTTAATTATATGGTCAAACTACTAAATTAGGCTAGAAAATATTTAACTATTAGTGTCCTGCTACTTAAAGTTAACATTAATAAAAATAGAATTAAATATAACAATTAAACACAAACGGGGAAAACATTTTTCATACAATAGTATAAAACTAAAGATACAACACCACGATCCAGGAAAAGAGGATGCTTGGATTATAAGATCACTAACAGGGTGAACAGCAAGATTAAGTAAAATAGAGAAAGGATTTATTTAAATTTTATGTGACACGTCATAATGACTTCATCCTGCCTAATGGTAAGCAGTCGATGCAGTCCAAAAAGAAGTGAAGACTTCATACCGTGAAATAAGCACGGTGCAAAGTTAGTTTTAGTTCTGTATTAAAACCAAATGTTAACTTAATTAAAGGGGACAGCCACATTTAAGAAACAACCACAATATGAAGTCTTATAAACAAAAATAAAGAATGGATGTATTATATTTTAATTTTTTTTATTAACAATGCTGAATTGAAAGACGGAATTTTTACAAAAAAAATTATATATGGGCTATCGCAAACGAGTTGATTTTTTAAAAATTTGGCTTTTAACTTCTTTAATTTTCTTTTTAGGTTACCAATTAATAACATGTTTTTGGATTTGCTGATTACATGTTATATTAAAATTTGACGAATCTAAATGATCTTGTTGTTCCCAAAAACAATAAAGTACTAAATAATTTATTGATTAAGGCGTTACTTTGCGGAAATCCATTGTAAGCAAGGGATGGATTAAAGATATCTTTGTAACAATTCCCGCGCTACTATAATTTACATTTATAGTTTCAGCGTTGGTCGTGAAGACATCGTTGTTCTGAGGCTCCTATCTTACCTGAAGATGCCCTGTGGAAGGGCGAAACACATGTCGTGTTGAATAGTTTCTAGATTTTCCGGGAAATTATAGTAGCGCCGGAGTTGTTACAAATATATTTATAATCCATCACTTGCTTACAATAATGTACAACTTATTTAAAAAATATATTTAAGTGTGTTTTTCCGTTATTTAGTATGAACAACACAAGTAAAAACATTCTTTATTGTAGTCCTGTTCCTTATAAAAGCTTTTATTAACTCGGCAACTATATTGAGAGCTTCTTTAAACATTTCTACTTTATTCTAAAATTGGAAGACTTAATCCCAACTCAAATAACAATAAGCGAAGCAGGCACCTACGATGTTACTCCAAAATTTGCGTAGCTTCCAAGAGTCGTTACAAATCGCAAAGCCACTGTACATAACAAAACCACCTCAACAAATGAGACCAAATCCTTTGTACCTCAAAAGTTGAACAACTGAAAACCCGTAGTCCTAAGCAAATTCAAAAGTACCTAAAACCGAAGGCACTCGAGTCGGAGCTCATTAATTCGCAACAATAGGAAGTCCCAAAACTCCTAAAAGTCAATCACCACTGCATCACGAAAATTCGAAACTTCCAACTATCTTCGGTTGGTCTCTACCAAATTGCCATCTGGGGACGGATGACGAAATCGCTCGAAACTAGAATAATGCGACATTTAAATGCTGATTTACAATGGCGCAATTTCTGAGGTAATAATTTTTTACAACAGTTTTACGGGAATCATATTTGCGGTATTGTGTTGGTAGTTAATAAACAGCACTATTAAGTTTATTATTTTTTTCTAACATTTATTACACTGTTTATCTTTAACGAAAATTATCACACGGTTAGAAATATACTTTGGCTTGGACGAATAGAAGTTTACATTACATATTTATATTAATAATGCAAATTAAAAAAAGAATATGCAGAATAAAAAATTCAAACTGATATGAGCGATTGTTATTAGTAAACTTTTTATCTGGAAATGACAGATCTATAGCATTGGTCAGATATTGATATGCTTATTCCTTTCTTCATTTTACAAATAGATTTACTAGAATACCAGCTACCTATAGCTAGCGCTTCTCCTTGCTAAGGATTGCATTATAACTACAAAATGTCTACTGACTAACTATCTATAGTTATTAATATTGTTAATTTGAACCATTATTTTATTTTTAAGGCCAAAACTATAAGTATATTTCTCCTGGGTTGTGTAAATGAGTTTATTTCTCATATATGGGCTCCTTTCACCAGAAGGCAGTGCGTTAATGCATGTAGTAACCGGCGTAAAAATAGGGGTTAACACCCATTCATTACAATCTTTTGAGCTAAAGGTCTCTTTAAATTATCAACTGTTCTTTGTGGAGATCTATTAGATCAAAAAGAGGAATGTGTCGCACTTTACACTTTAAACGTGAAATTTTTGTATATATATATATACACTGGACAGCAAATAAACTGGGCCACCAGCTACCTTGGAACTCTGATTCGATTTTCTCAAAAAGTATATACCTCACAACTATCAAACTTACACCTACAAAAAGTGCGTTTCATGTTGTTTGAGAAATGACCACAAATTTATCCAAAGTACCCTCAATTCACATTGTAATCAAGCAAAAAACACAATACCAACGATTTGCTCTGTTTTGACTAGAGTTTGCGATTAGCGTTCTTTTTTTCTAAATGAGGATATTCGGATTTTTCTTATGATTTCTTTAGTTGCCATCCATTAATTGCTTCAGACGCGTGTATTTTTGCTATTTTCAATGGTCAATAATGGATACGACGCCTCAAGAAGCAGCTCAAGCTGTAGCACTACTTCAAGCAGGCGTTTCGCAACGTGAAGTTGCTCGGAGACTTCGAATCAGCAGATCTTTGGTACAACGGGCTTACAGAAGATACTTAGAGACTAGAGCATTCGATCGCCGACCATGTACGGGCAGATCTAGGGCTACATCAGCAGCAGATGATCGTTATATCCAACTTACTGTTTTGCGAAATCGCCGCCTCAACGCAGTTGAAGTCCAACGAATTCTGCGTGACGAACGCCAAGTGGTCATAAGTTCAGATACCGCTAGAAGGAGACTTGCTGAACGAAATCTGGCTCCAAAGAGAGCTGCTACAGGCCCAAAATTAACCGTAGCCTACCGTAGAGCACGACTTAAATTTGCTCGAGAGCATAGGGATTGGATGTTAGAGCAGTGGCGCAATGTACTCTTTACTGATGAGACCAGGGTGAGTCTACAAGGAAGTGATCGACGTCAGAGAGTATTATATACGCACTTTTTGTAGGTGTAAGTTTGATAGTTGTGAGGTTTATACTTTTTGAGAAAATCGAATCAGAGTTTTAAGGTAGCGGGTGGCCCGGTTTATTTGCTGTCCAGTGTATATCTGTTACTTTTTAACGTAATAACTACTTACTGAGTGGATTTCAATGAAACTGTGTGTTAATATATCACACATAGGCTAATATTTATAAAAGAACTGAGTGATGCCCTCCGCTGACGAAGATACCGTCGTATCCCACGAAAAGGGGCGTTATTGCAAACGAGTAACTTTTCAGGAGAAGCTTTTTGTGTATATTAATAAACATGATAAAGAAATTGATGATGTTTTGTTTTAATAATATGTATTAGCATCTTGTTATTGATCTAAAATATAATTTAAAATAATTATGTCACTTAATTTCCAATTCTCCGTTGTGTTCACACTAGAAAGCGCCCAATTTCGGTCCTAAAATGCATGGTGTCCTTTTTCATCGGAAATGTTGAGACCACAATCGCCATTAAGATACGGGCATCAGTTCGTAGTAGAAACATATTCGACGTGTTCCTGAATAAGTCCTCAAGAGGAATTAATACATCTCGGCTGCGCCGCTTCTGTCCCATCTACCGACTATTACGGGACGCTTCAAGAAAATCGCTACTAGCTACCGAGAAATTGCTAAGACTATCTTTTACAAAATTTCTTTTATTTGAACCTGCATATTAACTGGTGAGTGGTGAATGAGTTTAAAATGGGGGTCGGTAGATATTTGCAGAGAAAAGTTATTGATTGATACTATCATAAAGTTATTATATGTTTGCCGCAGGTTTGGTCGGGAGTGCTAAGAAGACTTGGAGATTATAACCAAATAAAAAGATACGTACATAGATATTTTGTTCGAGTTATAATAAGGATTATATGTACATGTTATTATATATGTAAATCTTTTATACCCGGTGTGGCCTTATTATCTTTGGTGTGGCCAAGTTATGCATAAACACACATATACTTCTATTAATAAGTCTATAGGTGTTTTTTATAATAATATGTTATTGTCAGAATGAAGTTGCAAAAAATGTTCTATGTTATAAAGTTAACCTACAAAAAGCGCTACTTCTTTAAGACTGGCACATGCTAAGAGAAGAAGTTAAAAAAAAACCATGGCAAAGAACTCTCCCGACAAATCCACTATTACAAGTCTTCTAAGAATATCTTCTAAAAAGCAGGGCAAAAGTACCCTAAACCGACGGGCGAGTATGAGGAGGTTAATGAGTGTGAAAGAAACTAAAAGTGTGTGCCAAGATCGTAGCAAGTGGAAGGATGTGATCTCTGCCTACCCCTACGGGAAAGAGGCGTTACATTATGTATGTAAAAATATTTCGCGCCTCTTAATAAAGCTAGGAACAGAAGTTGTCAAGAAACTCGGCAAAGGTTTCTCTCCCGCCAGGTTTAATATTATTAATATTATAATATTATAATTCCTTCTAAAACTTATAAGTTAAGACTTGTAGGCAGCATCTCCCTAAAGCTCTGCTTTATCACTAAAATACTCCTATCGATACCCTAAGGTCACACACAGAGGAAGCTGAATATCCAAGATGTCATAACAATTAATTCCCAAACGCGAGTTAGCTTGCGAGTGCGCTCGGCAGTAAAACACCATATCTCCAGCATCTTCGGGTTCCAATTGAGCGTGTTAATTAATTTTGATTCCTCGCACCTTTGTGGGGCCAATCTGTCTCCGTATCTATTCGAACTAAATATGATGTAGCAGAAGGGTATCTTAATAAAACTAGTTTTTAGGATTTCATTCGCAGTTCATTGTCACAGAAGACAAAGACGCAAATTTTACACTACCGTAACAAGTTAATCAATTTTTGGGCACAATAATCGGGCACAATTATCGGTCTCGGAGACTATATTCTCTTTGGATTAACATTGGACTTTACTTTACTGGTCTCTAAGCAGTTGGTACATTTCTAATAGGGTTTCTAATTATTTTAAAGAAATATATAGTTGTTTATTTATAAAATTTTACTATTCATTTTATTTTATCATGGTTATCAGTCTACATTCGTCCACTGCTGGCCATAGGCCACTCCAATTGCACGCCACTGAGCTTGATTTTCAGCTCTTCTTTTTTAGCAATTATTTATTTATTTCATTTTAATGTTTGACAAGAAGAACTAGGGGTACACCTCATAATAATCGACACTGCCCAAATTCCAGGATCCTATTTAAAATACCACAAATTACAATATTACGAAATCATGACATTTAATAATTATAATACATTTTAGTTTTATATTTCGCACGCTACTTGTTACTATACTCAGTTAGGGCATGATTTGTAATAACGGGGATCCTGCCGTTTTGCCAAAAGTATTATGACAAAAATTTATAATCCAAACAAATTTTAGCAAACTTTTTTTACACCAATGCAACGTTGCGAATTATTTTAGTACGCAAATTTTCATTTGGTCAAATTTTTACTCGGCAGTATATTACTACGGATAATGACATTATGGCATTAGGTTTTTTAACAAGTAATTTATTACGGCAAACAAACTTTAGACAAATAACATTTAATCAAATGATTTGTTTGGACATAAAGTTTTACGTTTATTATTTTAAATAATCACAAACTAAGATATTAATACTAAATATATACTAAAAATAAAATAGTATAAGGAATGTTTGTTTAATATGTGTTCATAATTTTAAATTAACGTGATGATGATGAGTGAGGCTTAGATACATATTGGTTAGGTTAGGTTAGAACAGTGACCACTCCCCCCGACTGGTCTCCACCTTGTCGTGGGGGGGGGGCGGAGTACCTCCCGGTAGGGCGCAGGAGGCGCAAGGGAAAAGGTAACACCCAGAGATTGGCGACTCTGGGTGCCCTTAGTACTGACTACCGGGGGGGAAACTAAGAGGGACCTGTGGAGGGCGCAGCGGGCGGGCCAGGAGGGCCCGTCAAGCAGCGCCGGGAGGGTCTTAGGCAGCGGAGCAGGGGGCCCCTGCTGTCTAACCATGGACCCTCCGAGAAGTCGGCCACACACGCTATGGTCGCACAGGGAGGTAGGAGGGGCGCGTCCACTGCGTCTCTCTGAGGAGGTCCTCCCGGTTTTGGTCCGGGGGACGTTGGCCGCGGGCGGGGTGTCAGAGCTGCAACCCAAGTACTGGCGCCCCGCCTCTTTCTCAACAAGCGGCGGGCGTCGTCGGAAGATTTTTAGTGGGTATTACTGCTGGCGGTTGTGTCTGCCGGTGGTGAGTCCCACACACCTCTCTCGGTCCCCCTTTGGCCGGGAGACAGTGCGTAAATGCATTTTGTTACCGACGTAAATCAAAAAAAAAAAAAAAAAAGAACAGTGACCACAAAGCGCGCGAGCCGAGCGAGCGAAGCGAGCGTGCCGCGGTAGCGGCCGGCGAAGCGCCAGAAAATACTACTGTTGATTTATGTATGGCCAATATTTGTAGATTAGTATTAATAGTAAAGATGCAAATAGAAATGGTTATTTGAAAAGTTTCGAGACGAATTATTTGGCTTATTTTATTTTGCATAAAATATGTAATACTAACTGAGTTATTGTCGAAACGTTCACTTGGAAAGCATTACGTTTACGATACAATTATTTGTGAAGAGTTTATTTGCCAAGTAATAATTTGGCAAATGAAATTTTACAAAACAATATTTGGGAAGTGATAATTTGTCAATTTTCTTTTGGTGTAACTAGGGATACCCGTAATAACGATCACAAAACGCACAAACCTTCTGCACCTACATATTACTTGCTCCCGGTCTTCACAATACAATTAATTAAGATATATCGCGTCTTGCTTGGATTTATAAAGACCTGTTTTATCTGACTGCAAGCCTTATTGGGACGCACTCGGTAATAGCAGTGATAGATACGTTTGAACGGAGCCACGATACATTGTCCCTAGTATTGATGCTTAATATCTTACTTTGGGATATAAAAGGAAAAATATAATGAATTTTTGATGGAGACTTGAGTTTACTTCAGTAGTTTTATTTATTTCAACAATAATGGACCCTTGTTTGAATATAATCGAAAAATCGCTAAACTATAAGATGCTTTGTTGGCGAAGTTGGCGTATAAATCTTGAAAACACGTATAGTCGTATTATTCCAAATATTTAATTATTTTCAAACATTTTGTTCATCATCTCAGCCCATTAACGTCCCACTACTGAGCACGAGCCTCCTCTCACATACCAAGGTGCGAGGGTATTGGGTCATACTCCACCACGCTGACCCAGTGCGGATTGGCGGAGGCAGGTGTATGGCGTCCTGCTGTTAGAATTTATCAAACCGCCCATTAGGCTTCTAACATGGCTTAACGACTACCACATTTAGTATAAGCCGGGACCAACGGCTTAACGTGCATTCCGAAGCACGGAAGGCACGAAGCACATTTTGTTACTCGTATATTATTTTTAACATCAGCATCGTCTTTGCTCATTCAAGTCCCACAATAGGGCTCAAGGCTTATCCCACAAACTGGTCATAAGCACTCTTACGGGTCATGGTACAACATTAAAACTCATACAGATGAACAATACCCCAATAAATTTTAAAATCGACTTAGTCTGCATTATTCTTAAATTGAATTAACGACACAACTATAATTATCAGCCCATTCTCGTCTGCTGCCACTGAGCTCAATCTTCAGTTAAATAATTGTTAGTAGTAAAATGGCTTTAATTGTTAAATTAAATATTTACTGAGAGGTTAAATTCATAATATTGTTTTTAACCACACGTTTTCATGTCTTATATGATGTAGCTTTCCGTTAATTTTGTTCAGATTATTTATGCCAAAGATGACAGAGAAAAATGGATTTAAAAAAAAATTGCCATTTTACCTAACTTAGATCCAGTTAAATCTACATTTCTCGTTTTCGACACTCTTCAATAATAACACGATATTTTTTCATATTCTCTATTGTAAATATTAGGTCGGGGAAAAAGTCTTTTCGCATAACGTAGGTATAAACTTATTATAATTTTTTTTTGACTGTACTATTTGTGTCTGGCTGGTTTTGGTAACATTAAAAAGGTTCCATTATAAAGAAAAGAAAAAAATAAAAAAAAGTTGTTTCCCGCTATTTTTCATTTGTTTTTCTCTCCGTAAAAATGAGTGAATCTAATGAAGAAATTCGATACATTTTAAAATTTTATTATAAAAAAGGCAAAAATGCAACTCAAGCAGTGAAAAAAATTTGTGATGTTTATGAACCTGATGCAGTGTCAGTAAGAGTAGCACAAATTTGGTTCAAACGTTTTCAGTCCGGAAATTTTGATGTTAAAGATGCACCTCGCTCTGGTCGCCCTGTTACGAATAAAATGGACGCCATTTTTGAAAGAGTGGAGCAAGATCGGCATATTAGTAGTTACGATGCAGCTGAAGAACTGGGAATTGACCACAAAACAGTTTTGACCCATTTGAAGAAAGCTGGTTATACAAAAAAGCTCGATATTTGGGTGCCACACGAGCTCACTCAAAGAAACTTAATGAACCGTGTACTCATTTGCGATTGATTATTGAGACGTAATGAAACCGAGCCGTTTTTGAAGAGATTGATAACTGGCGATGAAAAGTGGATCACGTACGACAAGAACGTGCGAAAAAGGTCGTGGTCGAAAGTTGGCCAGGCTTCACAGACTGTGGCCAAACCTGGCCTAACACGAAATAAGGTGATGCTGTGTGTATGGTGGGATTGGAAGGGCATTGTTTATTATGAGCTTTTACCGCCCGGCAAAACCATTGATTCTGATCTTTACTGCCAGCAACTGATGAGATTAAAGGAAGCAGTCGAGAGAAAACGGCCGGAATTGATCAACAGGAAGGGTGTGGTCTTTCATCACGATAACGCTAGACCACACACATCTTTAGCCACTCAGCAATAATTAAGAGAGTTCGACTGGGAGGTCCTAGTGCATCCACCATATAGCCCTGACCTTGCGCCTTCAGATTTTCACCTGTTTCGGTCTCTGCAGAATTCTTTAGGTTCTGTAAGGTTGACCTCAAGAGAGGACTGCCAAAACTATTTGTCCCTTTTTTTGATCAGAAGTCCCAAAGTTTCTACAGTAACGGGATAATGTCTCTGCCCACAAAATGGCAGAAAGTTATTCAACAAAACGGTACATATATATTGTAAATAAATGTAAATAAACTTTGAAAAAAATGTCTTGACTTTTCATACAAAAATACGAAAAGACTTTTTCCCCGACCTATTACATTAAATGTTTGTCTAAAATAATTGTTCAGAAGCTGTAATAAAATATTCCTCATAAGGTATACCCTTTCTCGGTTCGCGCTTAATTGGTAAGTAGCCGATGTAGTTTCAGATTATCCATGTACGGACACATTCCTTTGACCACTTATTTATGGTCTTATTAGAACAATAAAACTTATTTGTTTACATTAATAAATACGACCATCAATGTGGAATAACCACATATGTGTGTGAGAACTTGAAAAAACTAACAACTTTTTTGACCATAACCGAAAGGCAGATATTATCTTTCTAGCGGTTCGAAGCTTATATATATAACTGTAACTGTATGCTGTAAGTCATGCCTAAATATCGTCTTATTTGTATAACGATAGGCTTATAAAATATAACCATATCATTTTGAAGTTCCCTTGCTATTATAAAATGCAATATCATGTTTTCTCTTCAATGTACAATTTTACATTAGTTAAGTTAAAGAAAATTAAAATGGGATGTCAACTCTATTACTTTCTCTTAATGGACTTTCATGAATTAAAACAGATTCTGTAGTTATGATTCAACACTCTTTGTTAATAAATTGATCTTCCTCACCCAATCCTTAGAAGAATAGGGTACCTATAAGGATAAGTAAGAAAATAATTTACTTTAGATTTGAACCAAACTCACTAAAATTAAAATACCCACAGAAAACACCTAGCAAACACATATCAGCGTTAGTAATAAGGCTTACTCTACCCTTAAAAGTTGTTTTAATCGAGTAAATCATAGAAAATCCGTACAAGTGAGTCCCCATGGCCCCTCGCGAATCAATCCGACAATAACTTCTTATGATCCAGACATATCCAGATATATCTGGATTTATAGTTCTCGACACGCTCCAGTGGCAGGGGTGACATTTCTATTCATATGTGTCTTTCTTATTTTTTGACTTTTTTTCTTTCTTTTACGATAGTTTAGATTCGGGGGCGACGACGACACGGTATTATTTAGAGTTCCGTGATCATTATTTAAGACACAGAAATTTTTAAAAGTCATAATGAAAAAATAAATTACCCCTGTTTCCACGTAAATATTTGCGATGAGCGTCAAAAGGCTCGCCACCTAAAATATACAATAGGCGAAATGTGGGCAAATCATATCCTACCATTGCCTTCTCCTTTGGGGAAACAGACGTACCTTTATATATGTATGTTATGTTTCATAAATAACATTTATCAAACAAACACCTCCTATACAAAAAGCACTCAATAATACGGAACCAATCACACTCCACCGCCTCGCACGTTATCCCGCCACAAGATTTATTAAGGGTGGCTACTCTCGAACAATCTAACAGTAAATCTATGGAGGCGCCGGTCATAGATGCCATAAGACTGTTTAATGAAGCGAAAAATTAGGGGTTCGCGGTCAGCCGGCACAGTCAATAGGATTCTACTGTCAGGGGTTACGCTTGTGGAGGGGTCTCAGTTATAGCAAAGGAAGTGTTTTGATCGAATTGTATTTAGACAATTCATTTTTGTAATCTTGAGTTTAATTAAGCATATAAAAATAACTATCGTTTCAAATTATGTCTTAATTTTTTTATACATCATATATTTGCATTGATTGTATTACCTATTTTTTTTCGTAACTATTCTATGAAGACATATTAATTTCTCAAACATTCTCTCCTTAGTTTGTGGGAAGAGGCCTATGACCTGTAGTTAGAGCTTATTATTTTGTATTTTAATTTACAGGTAAATAATATATTTGGAGTTAAAAGGTTGATAGGAACTGTTTTAAGTTATTACAGTGTTGTTACAGTTTATTACAGTAAGTAATAAAGAGTAGAAAATACTTTTTAAGATTTATTTTATTTTAAGTTATTAATGAATTTAAACAAACTGCATATATACAAAAAACTATATAAATGTTGTATGGCATAAGATTATAATTTTACTAAAAATAAACGCCGAAATAATATTCGAACTGCATATCGGTAAACAGGAGCTCCTACTCGGTAAACCTATGGTCTGGTCAAGGCGACGGGTAGCCAGTGGATATAGATGACTCGAAATTTGGGAATTCCTATATTTAGCTGAAGATTTCTAATAGCTTAGACTTAAAGCATGATCATCTTCGGAAAATGATTTTCGATGTAAGATATTTCGGTCAAATAACACAAAACCACAATGAAGGCTTTGAATGAGCCAGCACAATTGTTAGATTGGCATGTGCGCCTACCGGGTGCACATCGCCCTGACTGATTTATACAACAATCAATTTTTCCCGGAAACCAATCATGAGCGGTATGGAGGTATTAATATTGTATTCTCATTGTTTTTGTTTCTTTTCCTTTTACCAAACTTTTCCTTATATCAAAGTTCAAGGCCTGACACCAAAAGATAAGTATAAAGTAATACACATACATACATACATAACATCACGCCTGTTTCCTCGAAGGCGTAGGCAGAGCCATATAGCTATACGCCCGAATTCGCCAAATAAATAGTTGGTCCCACGTAATAGCAGGCGAGCCTATTGCCGCTTTCCGGGCTCTTTTATGTTCGCCAGAGCCTCGTCCGTTGAGTTCTACAAGCTACCTGTCTCAAGTCGTCAGTTCACCTTGCCGTTTCTGTGAGACGGTTATGGGCGCAAAAGAGGCGGAAGAGCGCGTTAGGGAGGAGAGCCCAACAGCGGATCCCCTTAGACGTCGAAGGAGAGGGCAGTGCTGGCGGGCTTATGCCGGGGCGCTAACATCATAGCCGGGCGTGCTGGTAAAAGGTCAGGGAATCTTTTACTCGCACTTTTCTGTATCCCGTAAGGAGTAGGAGGCGGCACACACGTTTCCTGGTGTGCTGCCACCATGAGGTGGTCAACTATGGGTTGACGAAAAAGATGACGGGTCTGTGAAACGGACTGGGGTGGTGCTACAGGAGGATAAGGTCTTTCTGCCACCTTCTTGGCACCTTACGTAGGGCAGGAAACAGTGGGGTTTAGTCGGTAGTCTCGGCCACTATCATCTCGGCCGGGGAGCCCGACATAGCTTTGTGCTGTCCCTGCGGCGCAAAGTATACGTAAAGGCATTTACCACTATAAAAAAAAAAAGTTCGTCCTACACTACGTGTCTCCACTCCAACACTTCGGCTGTACAAAACAAAGACCTAGCAAGAGACATATTTTTAAGAGACGTTTTTGAAATGAATATTTCTACAATTATTACGAGTAGTTATTTACAAAACTTTAATGGTCTGATGATGATAAAAAAAATATTTTTTTTACTTAAAATAATATTATATAATTTTCGTCTATATTCTTTGACGACCAATATGGCGTGGAGGTCAGTATATATACACTTCACTCCAGAGGTCGTGGGTTCGATTCCCACATAGGACAAATCTGAATGTGTGCATGAACATGAATATTTGTTCTGGTCTGGGTGATTTCCTAAGTATGTATTTCAAAACAAAAAAGTATTTAAGTATGTTTATCCGTTGTTTAGTATCCGTAACACAAGTTCTTAATGAAACTTATCTTTGAGCTAAATAATTGGTGTAATTGTCAGAAAATATTTATGATTATTTATTTATTTATTATTCTAGCACCAATTAGCACAAGCTCTTCTTAGTTAAGAGCTAAACATGGATGCTAAACATGGATGCAAAATATCCTCGCATATTATTATAAACTATATTTAAAGCTAAACATTTCAACAACAGTGAACTATGAGAGCAGTTTTCCACCAGGCTCCAACGGTGCAAGTATTAAAAACTTCAGCTTTAGTAAGGATGCTTGTGAATGCACTAGACTAAATAATTAGTGCTGATCGCACGGAGATCCTTATGCAATGTATAGGCGTTTTAGTTACAGGATTATATTAACACTAGGATGTATCATTATTAGGGTGATTTAACACTTAAAGGGTTCCAATCAAGATCTTAGGAGTTCAAGCTAACTTCACTGACAAGTGGTACACCTGCCGATCAACGGACGAGGCTCTGGCGAACTTAAGGTTGCCCAATAAGCCGCAATAGGCTCCCACCAATTACGTGGTAATATTATTATTTTGCGATATGTGGGCGATTAATATTATATTGGATTACTAAATTGTTTTTAATTGTAGTACAACAAGTTCAAATTAATAATAATATTTCATGTATAATATTTACTGATAATAACACCAATTATTTAGTTCCAAGATAAGTATCATTAAGAACTTGTGTTACTTTCGAGAGTTCTGATGCGCCAAGTAACGCGAGTGGCTTTTTGCTCTACACAGAGCGAATGCGGTATCCTTCGGGAAAACAACTTTTTCACACCTAATTGTTCATGCAAGATTATTAATATTTGACTCATGCTAATGTCTTAAGTTGTCTGAATTTCGCGGTATGTCACATGTCGATCTTCCTCAATCAGCTTACGCACAGCATCAACGTATTCTTGGGTGACTGCAGTCGCAGACAACCTTGACGGGGATCATAACTGAGCTTGGCACGTCCACGTTGAAATTTAGCAAACCAACGATAAATTGTTGTTTTGGATGGAGCTTCATCACCAAATGCAGAAGTCATCCGGTCAATACACAGATTTTGTGTTAAACCACTTCGAAAGTCATAATAAATCATCGCTCTTGAATTTTCTCGAGTCAATGGCATTCTCTCAACGACTAAACAAGTTTGACAAGGCCTTGTGAAAAGACCGAGATTCTTTTTTTTTAAATATATAAATGGTATTCGATATGTAAAACCAAGTAGTTTTCAATTAAACAGATTTTAATATGACAGGAACAGTAGAAATATTCCATTCCCGATACTTTTAGTGCAGCCCTCGTAGCAAGTATTTCATGTATGTAAATTGTTAATGAGCACAAATAATATTAACAACTTGATAAAATAACTTCAACATATTCTAGTTAAACATAACCAAAATAAAAAATGTGGAAAGAAAATTATAATCTGTTTATAAACTGTTATATAATTATTATTTTGAAGCTCCTTAACTTATTATTTAACTTAAATAATATTTGAAAAGATTACTTCGAAAAATTAATTACTATCTACATTAATTATTCTATTTATTGAAAATGTGGGTCAATACAAAATACAATAATATGTGACAGACCCGTAACATTATGTGTACTCCCACAATTATAGGAAAAAGTAGCTTGCAAATAAAATATTTCACAAGGCAAACACAGGTTAAAACATTAGAGCAAGATAAGAACTAAATTATAATAAAAGTTATTTAACTTTATAATCGTATTTTTACTTAATCGTTGTATATTTAATGTGCAGCTATGTAACAAATTCACAGACCAAAGAACTGGGCATCAAACTTGAACCGCTTTCTGAATTCGAGCTCGTGTGGATTATAAATGAAGAGGTACTATAATCTTGATCTAAACTTGGCCGAGGCAGCTGACCTAGGACCTAACTATCGGGAATCTGATCTTGGCTTTTGCTCGCTTTAATGAAGATAGCGAAATATTGTCTTCTAGAGAGTTTGAATATTCCGAATTTATTTGATTTAAAGTGTAGGTATGCTATTTTCTATATTGATGCAATTTTCTATTTGTGTATTATAATTATATTCGCTATTCTTCAATTGTTAACTGCAGTTTGACGACCGATGTGGCGTGGAGGTCAGTATACCCACACTTCACTCCAGAGGTTGTGGGTTCGATTCCCAAGCAGGACAGATCTTTGTGTGCATGAACATGAATATTTCTTTTGGTCTGGGTGTTTTTCTATGTATATAAAGTATGTATTTACAAAAAAAAAGTATGTAAGTATGTTTATTCGTTGTTTCGTATCCATAACACAAGTTCTTAATGATATTTATCTTGGAACTAAATAATTGGTGTAATTGTTAGAAAATATTTATTTACTTATTATTAATTACTAGCTGACCCGGCGAACTTTGTTCCGCCTTAATGGCAATAAATAAGCCGATATTTTTTTTTATTGGAAAAAATACACAAAAAATTAATACTTACATTATTATTTCTGTATTTTAGTACATAGCTCTTCACTTAAGTAGCTTTTTTCTTTTTTTTATTCTTTTAAATAATGGCTTCGTGCGTCTAGCACATCTAGCCAGTGTTAAGTAAGTGATATATTAATAATATATAATTTATAGTAAATGAGAATGAGTTATGATAAAGATGATAAATGGTAAATGAGATACCCTCCCCCAAGCTCCTTGAGTCCTCAGTAAAGATGTGGGACTATACTGAGATCTCACATGGACTCCTTGAGAGAATAAGAAAAGTGATGTTGCACCGCTTTGTTTCATTTACCAACACTCATGCATACAAACACTTAACGGATAATAATCCACCGTTATTACACATTAATATTAGAAATATCACAAATTTTAGGAAATAAAACAAAACTGCAGACATGACGCTTCAATTTCCCGCCAAGCTTAAGTACCTTGTGATACACGACATTTTTTGTTTTATTATTATTTATAGATAAGCACGACGTCGAGCAATCCTATCGCGGCGCTGTTCACGTGCAATTTCTTGTTCTTCTTCAGTTCTTTCATTTGCAGTATTTCGTATTTTTCTTGCATTACGGCTTTGTCGGGAAAGATTTGATAGTCTTGCTCGAGGCAATATTAATTAAATTTCACTTCCCTTCAATTCACCTAAAAAATTATTTCAAAACTCAAATTTTCAACCATACCGAGTTTTATATAGTTCACTTCACTCTTTATACGAATGGGCAATGGCACTATCATTACATTATAATTGTTAATTATTTATTTAATATTCCTAGTATATGATAATGTTTGATGATAAAGATGATAAATGGTAAATAAGATACCCTCCCCTAAGCCCCTTGAGTCCTCAGTAAAGATGTGGGACTATACTAAGATCTCACATGGACTCCTTGAGAGAATTTGAAAAACGGTGTTGCACTGTTTTGTTTCATTTTCCAACACTCATGTACGTTCACAAACACTTAACGGTTAATAATCCACCGTTATTACATATTAATGTTCGAAATATCACAAATTTTAGAAAATAAAACAAAGCTGCAGACATGACGCTTCACTTTCCCGCCAAGAAGTCAGAAATAGTTTGAATATTGATTTCTTACAAATATCAAATTGTCATCCATACGTCATCATTACACATAGCTGTCATTATACGTCAATTAAATAGCTGTCATTTGCGTTTTGTTATTACAAGTCTGATTCTTTTTTGTTATACAACGTTTTATAGTGACTGACGTTTCATGTCAAGTCACACGGGAACGCTGTCGAACGGGATAAAAAGTATCCTATGTCCGTCTCCTGGCTCTAAGCTACCTCCCTACCAATTTTCACCCAAATCTGTTCGGCCGTTCTTGAGTTATAAGTAGTGTAACTAACACGACTTTCTTTTATATATATATAGATGTAAAGACCACCGCTAAGCAAAGGTCAATCAAATAAAAAAAAAATTCAAGAAAATTTCACAGGAGTTTCTATATAATTTTATTCTTTAATGTTTTTAACAATAAGAAACTGGTACATCATGTCAGCCGTATAAAATCTACTGCTGAACATTAGTCTTCCCAATATATGACTATTTATTGGGGGAATTCGCCCATAATCTCCACGCTGGGCAGGCGGGTCGGTGCTCTAAGTTCAAACCAGTACACAAGATAATCCTGCTGCCCATTATCCGGTATTTCTCTTCGTCGACTCTAACGGCTCCCCGTGAGCCGAGAGGGGGTGATACTAGTCCAGGGGGCCTACCGCTGAATTCGATGGATTACCGGTAATCCATCTAGATCAAACTTTGTTTTGCGTTCATTAATCCGTACCGGGGAATCTGCCGACAGCCACCTCTGATTCATGACCTTCAGTCCGTGACAGACCAATAGGTAAATGGAGAACGCCATTTTGTTTCGATTTCCATGAGTTCGGCGGTACGACAAAATCAATTCAAAATCCATTTTGCCTTATAATCGATTGCCACCGAACTCGGCGGTAGGCCCCCAGGCCGGGAACACACGGTACTTGTACATGTCACCGTCGTTATTGTGACTATCGTTCGATTATATTCTCTCCTGCGAAAATGAGATTCTTAACAAACTGCTCACAATTTCAAGATTATTTTTTTTTGCTTTTAATTTTGTCTTATTCTTTTGAGTTTGAGTTTAAAAGTTAGCATGCTAAGAATTAACAAGTCATCGATAGATGATAATCTATCTAAAACATACATACATAATATAACACCTATTTCCCCGAAGGGGTAGGGTAGAGGCATACTATACGCCCACACTTCGCCATACATAGTTGGTCCCACGTAAATAGGTGGCGAGCCTTTTGCCGCTTACCGGGCACTGTTATGTTCGCTAGAGCCTCGTCCGTTTTTCGGCAGGTGCATCACTTGCAGGTGAGGTTGGCTTGGGCTTCTTTGGTCTAGGTAGGATCCCTATACACCCTTTACTATATCTATCTAAAATAATGAGTTAAATACAGAGCAGTAAGTATACAAACATTATAAGACATTTTCAACAACGTGTTAAAGATACATTCGCAACTCGCACCTCGGGCGGCGTTAAGAGGGCGCCAGTATTTATTATTCAGGCTAGTTAGATTTATAACACCAGGCTCCCACGCGGGATAATTTATCCAGTAATTAAACACTGTTTTATTATACTCGAGCTCAGGAATGGATAATAACGGGCCAGGTGATGGCTTGTTCGCGCCCTCTTAAATGTTTAGCTGTTAGGATGGCTGATGGGAAACATTATTTTGTACGTAACGAGATTTCCGGCAGGAGTTATGGCAGTACAGGTATGGGTAATGAAATGGGAGGTGCTTTATTCATTTTGGGTTTCGATGGAGTATTAATAATAATAATAAATCTTTATTTAAGAGCCTAGACCCAATTTTTGTTGGTAACAATATTTATCTTGTAAATGAAGTTGAATTTACTTCTGAATCTGAATGTATGTAACATTCACGCCTGTTTCGCCAAAGAGGTAGGCAGAGGCATATTATACGCCCACATTTCGCCAATTATATTGTTGGTCCCACGTAATAGGTGGTGAGCCTATTGCCGCTTACCGAGCACTGTTATGTTCGCCAGAGCTTCTTCCATTGATCGGTAGGCGCACAACTTGCAGGTGAGGTTGGCTTGGGATCCTTTGGTCTTGGTAGGATCCCTGTACACCCAATCCCACTTGAAAACGCGCAGCAGTGACCTACATATACACAGTCCAGCCTGCTAGCGATTAAGCCCAGGATTCTGTGGCCGCTGGCACAAACCCTCTGCACCAGAGATGCGGATCTTTTACGCATAGTCATCATCACAGCCCATTAACGTCCCACTACTGAGCACGAGCCTCCTCTCACATATCAAGGTGTAGAGGTGGTGAGGGTATTGGGTCATACTCCACCACGCTGACCCAGTGCGGATTGGCGGAGGCAGGTGTGTGACGTCCTGCTGTTAGAACTTTTCAAGACGCCCATTAGGCCTCTAACATGGCTTAACGACTACCACATTTAGTGATAACCGGGACCAACGGCTTAACGTGTCTTCCGAAGCACGGAAGCGCTCGATATCCAATACCACACAAACGGTCTGCTGTACTTCGGCGATCGTTTCCGACCATCGAGTACCGCAGAGCTACGAGCGCTTACGCATAGTGGCTTTAAATAAATTTAGATGGTGCTCCGCGAACATGCCTGATGCACTACAGAATCGTGGCAGCCCCATCCCCATTTATTATTCTGGACACGGAGATCGAGATTACATTATACTAATGTTTTTTATTGCAAAGAGAAGTAACATACAAAAATCTGCATTAAGTATTAGTGCATTGACACTATCAAGTCACACATAGAATAGGGTTCCCAAACTAGGCTATGTGTGTATCTTGGCGAACTTAACACTTTTTAAGTTTTACATCCTACTAATATTATAAACGTGAAAGTTTGTATGTGTGGATGGATGTTTGTTACTCTTTCACGCAAAAACTACTGGAGCGATTGTGATGAAACTTTGTACGTGTATAGCTGCAGTCCTGGACTTACATATAGGACACCTAATCCCGATATTTCCACGGGTCCCCGCTACGCGGAAAAAACCGCAAGGCGCTGCTAGTCTGATATAATGTTGGGACTGAATATTATACTATAGGGAGGACTTATATATCCTAAAACTGCAGTTAAAAAGCAGTTTCTTCAAAAGGCGTATTATGCTGTTAATGATTACTTATCGGATAAACAAGCTTGGGCTTAACATTTTCAACTTGTATGTGTATATTAGAATAAAAAGTCAACCAGATCATTGTCGTGACCATCCCTTATTGTACAGGCTCAGCTCAGTTTCACAATACATACTTAGTTGACTGTGATGGAAGGTTCCCTTAGTGCTACTTTATTGGTTACAGCTTCGGGGGACCCTTTCAGTATCATCAAATTTACACTATGTGTGTCTTGTAATAAAAATAATTTAAAAGAGCATAGCCTGTGAGTTTCTTGTCAGTTCTTCTCACAGAGCGGAGGCTCGGAACTGGCACTTAGATTCACTTACACCTAATTTTTATTTATTTGCATGTAAGTGAATCTAAGCTTCGTGATTTCAGGGTTGATATTAAAAAAAAAAATTTCATGTATATTTTGTTTTGACGTTTTCAAGTGCTATGTAATAGTTTCTGAAATAAAAAACTTTTTACTTTACTTTTTACTTTAAAGCAGCCGGTGAAGTAGCCTTGCTGAGTTTCATTGCTTCTCGTAACAACTTTCCTATTGAAGAGTCGGAGCAGTCCTCCACACACGAGTGGTTCGAGGATTCAGGCCATACTCTTTGCGAATTAGCTGAGACAGTTTTGCTATTAGATATTTTAAAGCTACCTCATGGGCTATTTAATTCTAACGACTAGTCTTCATATCAGCCTTATAAAGTCCACTGCTGAACATTGGCCTCCCCAATAGATTACATTAATTTAGGGGGTATTTGCCCGGGGCAGGCAGGCGGGTTGGTGATCGCAGTTCAAGACAGTACGCGAGATGGCGCTGCTGCCCATCATCCGTAGGATTTTTCTTCGTCGACTCCTCCCCTAAGAGGGGGTGGCACTATTCTTGGCCTATACCACAAGGCACCTTCTGTTATATATACCTGAAAATTTACAAAAACTTCCAATTCTTTTGAATGTATATTAATGAAAAAATGTTCAATTCAATACTTCAATAATTTAACTTTGATTACATTAATGAATAATATCTTTTGTTCCGGTGCAAAATACCTTCACCCTTGAACGAGAGGGGTGTAAGTTAAAAACAGCCGCTTTTTATACCGCTCGCAGTGATTTAATGATCTTCCGCGACTCGCATACGGCACTGATGGTGACGAGCGAATTTTTCATTTGTAATTGAATCGATTAGAGGGTGTGTAAATTGGAATTCTTCGGCGAGGTGTGACCGGCATCTGAGAAAAGCGATTGTTCAATTAAATTCCTCGATTTTATATAAAGGCTTTTGTTCATTCAAAAATCGTGGTGTAAAAATACGGATTCATTTGTGGACAATTTAATTTTCTACACAAATCCTACTGATCTCTTATGAACGCGTAAACTCAGATATTTATTTATATCAGTTGGAGATACCAATACCGCATAATGTAAAGTAAAATTTTGAATCATAAAACTGACATGAGACTTAGTAGAAAGACTTTATTGTAATACCATATTTTGTTACACTTGTTAGAGCAAATAATTATCAATGTGTATTTGAGTCACATTTTTAACGCCCTTATATGTGAACAATAGTCACAAACGTTTTTTAATATCTTCCAAGTATACAATACACATTAAAATATTTTTAATGTGATTAATTAAAAACTAAATCTTGCCTGATCACCAATAAGCATATGCTACAACATTAGACTCCACGCATAAATACTAAAAAAATGCTTTTTCTGGTCATCATCACATCCTAGCATTATCCCGGTTGCCTTTTACTTAAGCTAAGGGCCCAGGGTCTGCTTACTCTCTCGCTCCCGACCATTATGCGAACGATGGTCGACAGCGGGACGGCGTGGGAGGCGATGGCCTCCTTCTGCGACAACACCACTTCGCAGAGCGAGAGAGGGAGCGGGATACGCTCGCTCCGACTGCGCCGTTGGCGCTGCGGGCAGGCCAGAAGGGCCCGTTACGCAGTGTCTGGGCGGTCTAAGGCGGCGGGGGCAGGGGGCTCCTACCGTCTTACTATAGACTTCCGCGAAGCCGGCCACATACGCCTGTGGTTGCATGAGGAGGTAGGGGGGGCGCGACACACTGCGCCGCTCTGAGGTGGTCATCCCAGTTCTGATCCGGGGGACGTTGGCCCCTTTTTCAACAACGGTGGGCGTCGTCGGAAGATTTTCAGTGGATAGAACTGCTGGCGGTCGTGTCTGCCGCAGTGAGCCCCAAACACCCCCTCTCGGTCCCCTCCTATCAAGACCTGCTGAGGATCCCAAGCCAACCTCACCTGCAAGTGGTGCACCTGCCGATCAACGGACGAGGCTCTGGCGAACATAACAGTGCCCGGTAAGCGGCAATAGGCTCTATTCTCACTTATTACGTGGGACCAACTATATAATTGGCGAAGTGTGGGCGTATAATATACCTCTGCCTACCCCTTCAGAGAAATATGCGTGGCAACTTAACATACATGTATTTATGTATGTTAGGTTGTATGAAGCTTAATTATAAGTTATGTTGTTCCAGGCTAAGATGGTCTCAGACTATATAGATCTTTTTTGCAGGTAGAATCTAGGGTCTATAAAGACAAAATACTGCTTTATACCCCGTTTGAAAACCCCAGATATATATGCTCAATACGTTTTATTATAATATCAAATTATCAACTTGCGAGTGAAGCTACGAAACGAATTGGGAAAATAAAAATAATCATTCTTGACAGATATTATACATCTGTCAAGAATGTTTATTAGTAAGCCAAGTAGAAAACGTAACGGGCACTCTTATTGCATATTTAATCACAAAATTGCAAAACTAACTTTTTTTCTCCCCAATTGGAAAAAGCGTTTTCGCTGTAACAAAACAAAATCAAGTAGGTACTCAATTGAGCAACCCAGCAAAATAATCTGCGGGCATAGACGGTTTGGTCGATCTACGAAAAACCAATTACATTTGGAACTCCTGTTAGAGATAGTCTATGATAGCCTGGGGCCACTTCCCCGAGAAGAAATTAAATCGTTCTCAATATAACTAATGGCCTTTTAAGATTTTACAATAAAATATTTTATCGTTACAGAGATACAAAGTTCACCAGTTCTAGCAAATTGGGAAAGTTCTTCTTTGTTATTAAAACAAGAGAATTTGATAACGTTCCGCTTTCTGATTTTCAATTAATAAACTGAGAATCTTAACGTAATTTCTTCTGTAATTATAAAAAAATACAAAGAATTCTTTGAGAGTTTAATTCCGTTATGGATATTTTGGCAATTAAGTTATCCAACGTTAATTAGGTTATGAAAATAATAATTTGCCGGGAAATGTTTTTTTCGGCAATATTGTGGTTGTCCATTTTTTGTTTTAAGATATTCTTTATACTGAGGTTGTATACATGTTCTTCCTGGTACTGTCTTCGAATATTTATAAACATTGGAAAGTACGAGAAAAATCCAAAAATGGACATAAGGAGAATTAATTACAATGAAATGGAACATTCTAGAAATATCTTAGTTTTATAATACTAGAACCTACTAACAACAGTTAATTTTAATTCAAAGCTTTCTTGTATTTTGTTACTTATTGTGTTATCTTTTCAAAAACATAGGTGACATATACTATATCTGAAACAATGTATCCGGCATGTTTTTACAAAACCAGTAAGTATAAGCAAGGATTTTAATAAATAAATATCTTGTTTTAGCAATTTATTAAAAAGAATTTGTTTCCGTGATTTGCTGCGGCATTTATTAGCCTTATTTACATTCTATAAATATTCCCGTAATCACGACATTGGGGGTCAGTGATCACAATTCAAGCCAGTACGTAGGATAACACTGCTGTCCATCATTCGGTAGGATTTCTCTTTGTCGACTCTTACTGCAGAAGAGAGAGAGAGGGAAGCACTATTTTGCCCGGCACCATAAGACAACGTTGCGGCAGTTGCACTTTCTGAATACACTTTTATGTTAAATTTTCCTAAATACAGGGTGTCTCAGAAAGTGAACACTTTTTCATTTTAAAATAAAAACAAATATTTTATGACAGAGTTGTGATAATTTTACTGGCATCGGAGCCGTGGGGGTCATTTGATAATCAGAACATGTCTTATTTGCAATACAATAAAAATTTGACAACCCTGTTATAAAATATTTGTTTTTATTTTTAAATGAAAAAGTGCACACTTACTAAAACATCCTTTATATACAACTTTTTTTATACCGCGTTTAAATAAATCATTTGCAAATTTTATTCAGAAAAATATAATAAATAAAATATAAGAAATTATATTTGAATATTATGCGTAACGGTTCTCGTACCATACCGAGCACAGCTTGTATCATGGGTCCTACGTTACAAGAATAATATTCGGCGGGAAACATATTTTTTTTACAAAATTTTCTTGTCCAAAAATATTTTATCGTTTTTCAGATACATATTATGAGCTGTGAAACTACTTTCTTTTCTTATGATCGATGGCCAATATTTACAGCTGGTATAATAATATAATACATAATATAATAATTTTTTTTTTAAATGTACACAATTTATTTCGTTCTAAAATAAGTCCCATAAAGAACTTGTGTTATACTAAATAACGGATAAAACGGATTTGTCCTGTGTAGGAATCGAACCCACGACCTCTGAAGTGGAGTGCGGATATACTCGCCTCCACGCCATATCAGTAGTAATATATAGAATTTATCTAAGCCTAGACAAACATTCACATGTATTCACAAAAATAATTGAAATTTGGTTGCTGATGAAAAATAGATGGTTTTACAAGAAATAGTTGGGGATGTATATTCCTATAATAATAAAATCATTTGTTTCGAACCACTGTCCATTTTTTTAGTAACAATTTACTTAACCTACCGTTAGTACACACTAATAATCACAATAACAACAACACAATACCAATCAAGACTCAACATTTCCACTCGAAATTGTACAGCAATGATTAATATACACACAATCTAGACAACTAGAGATCATGCCTATGGTACCGTTGACGCCGCCACGCACCCTGCGCACCAGGGATGCGCATCTCTTACGCATTGTTGTATAAATTATATTATTGCATTAAATTAAATTATGTACGGATAGCAGGGCTTTACCAGCAGGTAGGTTCCTGCACAGAATCAGGCGGGAGGAAACGTCCGGGTGTCACCATTGTGAGGATCGGCCGGAGGATACAGTGAAGCACACCATCGCGGTCTGCCCTGCTTGGGCAGAGCTCCGATGTGTCCTTGTAGCGGCGATCGGCGGCGGCGATCTCTCGCGTTCGGCCTTGGTGGAGGCCATGGTCCGGAGCGAGAGAGAATGGGGGGCCGTCGCCTCCTTTTGCGAAGCAGTCATGCTAGCAAAGGAGGCGGCAGAGCGAGAGAGGGAGAACATCACTCGTCTCGGTCCCAGCCGCCGCGGTGGACGCCCGAGACGTCGGGAGCCGCGAGACGACTCTCGGCCACCGTAGGCGCTGGCTTGTGGGCGGCGAATAATGGGTAACTCGCCGCCCGTCCGTCTTCCATAGACGACAAGCCGCGTCGATGGCGCGTTCGTGTTCCACGCGCGCCTCAAAGAGATGTCAGCACACCGAGGGGCCCCATAGGGGCCAAGCCTGCCGGGGTTGCGGGATTGTTCGAAAGGGTTACCGCGGCCCTGGTGTTACAGGCTCAAGAAGGAACACGGATGGTTTTTAGTCAGTAGAAGTCTGACACACCCTCCCGCTCCACCCACAGCGGGAGAAGGTCATTTGATGATTTTCCATCCCAAAAAAAAAAAAAAAAAACAGGTTAAAAAGGTCGGGTGCGTATATCCAAGATCGTTGTTTAGTCAAGGTACACACAAAATTGCTCTGATATAACATACATACAAATTAAGTTACATAGTTATCCAATGTGGCGTTATGCTATGTTACACGCATAAGCATAAGTAATAAACGGTTTAACTGGTATATCGTTGAGTTTATCCAGACTAAATTATATTTCTTTAGTAAAAATGATATTTTAAGTTTAGAGGTGAGCCGTTATTTACATGAACCATCGATTTGGGTATTAAATCGATTACAATAGCGGCCGGTCTATGCCGCCTAAGATGGTGTGTTCGATTACCACACAGGACAAATAGTTTTTGAGTCGAGATGCATAAGCTCTTTATGTATGCAAAGTATTAAATATATTTACTTTAACATTTTCTTAGACCTTACAGTATCTCCTAAGTGCTGATAAGATTATAACTTTTAAAATTCATGAAAGTGTTGTGTAATTTTTTATATAAGATAGTGAAATTTTTTACATAAATTTTCTATCGAAAGATTGCTATTTAACAAACATATTAAAATAGATTTTAGGTTTTTGATTGACGTAAGAATTTTCGGTATCCTACTGCGTAATTGGAATACTAAAACTTTTATTTAAAACTGCAACAAACAATATATTCTGCCGACAAGTCACCATTAAAACGCGCGCACAGTAACAGTAACAACGTTGAACAAGTACAAATAATGGGCGAAATACGCTTAAAAAATAAAAACAACAAAACCCTTTACACGCGCAAGGAACTGTTTTACATATTAAATTAACCATTTCGAGAGTTACGCCATTTCTGCTAAGGATGGTTCTGTTTTTTGCGGCAATCTCGATCTACACACTACACGATAAAACACTTAGTAGTGTCGCCAACAAGATTCCGACGGGAGAGTTGTGGTGAAGATTTAAATCCCCTATAAATTTCTTATGGTATTTCGTACATTTAATTAATAACCTAGTTATAAAAATAAAGATATGTGCAAAAGAAAATTAACCACATACTTTCTTGAAGTCAGTTAACACAAATGATTATATAGAATCTTATCCTTTTTTTAGATCTTTAGCTTTAGTTTATAATGTTTGGCTTTTTTTAAAAGTAAAATGAAACGACATTCTCAACACGCCGCCGTTCAAAAAATCGCCAAAAGAAAACATTAAGAGTTTATTTACATACTAGCTGTTACCCGCGACTTCGTCCGCGTGGTATAGTATTTTTGGGTAGCATTTTGAATTAATTAATAAGAATCATTAGTATACCTACTACAAATATATTTAAAAAAAAAATTGTTAACAGTAGGTATAAAGTACCTATGTATTCCATTGAGAGGCAGAAAGTACCTAGAATCATATTTTTTTAAATTAACGGAAACTATCTTACCTTACTATGAACTAAACGATTCCGAAATATTAAGTATATGCACAAAATTAATTTACAGGACCTAACTAATAAAAAATACTTGCTAAAAAAAATATACGAAACAATAAAATAATTTTACTGGATCGAAAAATGTAATTCTGTGTAGCGCAAATTTCTCTAATCGTATGCGTCCGACAACGACGTCTAGGTATAGTTAGATTCGTGCGCACGAATGACTAACACCCATAAAAACTTTCAACCCCTATTTCACCCCTACACTGGTAAAAATTTTAAAATGCTAAAACAAACGATTTTTGTTTATAATTTAGTGCCTAAATACAAAATGTAATTTTTTTATCTTTAAAAAATGACGAACTTCACACAAACTTTCAACCCCTATTTCATCCCCTCACAGGCTGAAATTTCAAAAACGCTAGAACAAATGTCTAATTATTTCTTATCAAGTGCGTAAATATGAACTTTCATGGTTTTATATTTTAAAATTAAGAAATCCCATACAACTTTTCATCCCCTTTTTTAACCCCTTACAACTTACTTTTCGCAATAAAAAGTAGCCTATGTTTTTTCTCAGGGTCTAGACCATCTGTATACCATATTTCATCAAAATCTGTTCAGTAGTTTTTTTTAATTTATATGCCGCCGCTTGAAAAGGCTCTATATTTATACCTTGGTATTTATCCTTATCAAAAAAAATACTTTGTATTCAAGACGGCTTCAATACCTTTATATAACTTTTTGAATTATTCAATTCGGACATTTCATTCGGAAGATATCACGAGTTTAAAAATGCAAGTATTAGAAAAAAGTCGCGTGGTTGCCGCTCACCGCGCTCAGCTAGCCAGCATGCGATGTAGGCTCCATGTAAGCGTCACTGGGGTACGGGGGGGGAGTCAATGTAATCTATACTATAACCGATAATTAATATATAATTCTTTTTTCATTAGAAAGCTACATTATCACTGAGTAACATAGGCTATATTATAATTTCGAAAAAAATAGAGTTCCGTAAAATATTTGGGTTTTTCGGACACAAAGTGTAAACAGTTGCGTACGCTGCCTAAAATATTAAAGATAGAACCACAAAATGTATGAATGAATTAAAGATCTTATACCACCTACTAAAAAGTCCGCGACACACTATACCTATATATGTCGAGTGAGGCACAACAACCCATTTTTTTATTTAAAAATCTTGATTTTTTTTGTACTATATTTATACGCATTTATTTTACTTATGCTATTAATCCCTATCAAAATTAAATTAATTTCATCACTAAGTGCAGTTTATGTAGATAATATTTGGTCTTGGAATGATTAAAATTGGACGTTTGGTTTTGAAGTTATGGCGAACTTAAATTATTACGATTTCTGCTGCACAGCGCCCTATCACGGGTCGGGGCTCCCGACCATCAGTTTATTTTGTCACCTAAAAATAATTTAATGTCAAATGTTGTTTATGGGGAAGATTTACAATAATCGCTTTAGTTATCTATCCCAAAACAACAGGTTGCTCTCCGGGACTGCCGGTAAGAGTAAAAACTAAGTATTAATTAGATTTAAATATTTTCATCATTAACAACTTTAACATCCACATAAAGACAATCTATGCAGCCTGCGGATAATGACTGCGTCGTCGATGTTAGTGTCCGTGTCTGTGAATTGATCTGGAAATCATTTTGCTGACCGTGTCTTTTCTGGGTAGGCATTTTACAGCGTTAGTCGACATCCACGCGGGCGGAGCCGCGGGCGACTGCTAGTTAGTAATAAAGTAATAATATTAGTAAGGAAAGAATGAAAGTTAAAGATATTAAGTTTAAAAGAAAACAATTTTTTCTATAAAAAATTGCGTTTCTCTTTGAACTTTTCGCCATCTATTACGTGGGAGCAACTATATAGTTGGCGAAGTGTGGGCGTATAATATGCCACTGCCTACCCCTTTGGGGAAACAGACGTGAATGTATGTATGTCCATGAACGCCATAATCTTTTTTTACAAATAGGCGATATATATTCTATAAAAACAAACAATACCATTAATTAGGCCCCTTGTATAAAATTTTGAATTATCGAATATGTTTGAAAACCATGCCTCTTGTCGTACACAAATTCAACAAATCGCTCCATCAATCTACTTAAATCTAAACCACTTAAAATCCAACGACTGCTGAATGTAAAATGATTTTTAAACAATTTAGAAAAAAGTTTTTATTTCAAAATCTCTCGACATAGAGCCGTGGCGCGCACCTCCACGAGTATTGTCTCAAATTAATTTTCCTGTTCCGATGTATCTTTTATGAGACAGTGGGGCGAAAGCAGGGAGTTTTGCCTGGTTATTAGTGCACAAATTTAATTTGTTTGTACTTAAGCCACTTTTGTTTTGGACGTCTTTTTACAAAGCTATTTTATGCTAAAGTTTCAGCTCTCGTTTATGCCTAATTTAAATCTGTCGCTGTTGTAGATATTTCGAATGTACAGTTTCTTATATATCAAATTTTTGTCTTTAAAGTTCGGACATTCACGCGTTAGTGTCACTCAGCGTGGCAATTGAGAGAATTATGCTAGGACATCTACGTAATAGAATCAGAAATAAGAAAATCCGTGGAATTGCAAACTAAAAAGACAATGCTTAAAGAACCGACGACCGATGCAGCAGCAATCCCAATAACATACTATTGAAAAGGCGTTAAAGTACACCAAAATGCGTAATTATAGACGGCCTCCAATCAATTACCTGGTCCTGGTTACCTGAGAGGAAAATAAGTTGAGTATGTATATGTTGAAGAAGAAGTCAAGGAGAGAATTGCTTATGGGAGCATAGGCACAGCAATCTCTAATTTTTTGCCCTTTGTAATGTGTATTTTTTTAATTTTTAGTTTTCTTTTTTAATTTTAGGTAAAGTTCTTAGTACGTTAATGAGAAAGAGAAATGAGCGCTTCTCGCCTTTAAACGAAATGTTTGGCGAGGATAATAGTAATAAGAACAAAATGCATTTTTTAAATTGTACTTTTTGTAAATAAATAAATTTTGTAAATAAATAAATCAAACGACACAATAGAATCAAACTTGTTATATGTGTTCGATGGTTTCTACCGGGATCTACCTTTCTTTTTTTTTGTATTACGTCGGTAACAAAATGCATTTACGCACTGCCTTCCGGCCGAAAGGGACCGAAAGGGGGTGTGGGACTCACCACCGGCAGACACGACTGCCAGCAGCAATATCCACTAAAAATTCCTATGACGCCCGCCGCTTGTTAAGAAATAGGCAGGGGGCCAGTACCTGGGTTGCAGCTTCTGACACCCGCCTGCGTCCAACGTCCCCTGGACCAAAACTGGGAGGACCTTCTCAGAGAGGCGCAGTGGACGCGCCCCTCCTACCTCCCCGTGCGACCATAGCGTGTGTGGCCGACTTCCCGGAGGGTCCATGGTTGGACAGCAGGGGCCCCCTGCCCCCGCTGCCTAGACCCTCCTGGCGCTGCTGAGCGGGCCCTCCTGGCCCACCCACTGCGCCCTCCACAGGTCCCTCTTAGTTTCCCCCCCGGTAGTCAGTACTGAGGGCACCCAGAGTCGTCGGTCTCTGGGTGTTACCTTTTCCCGCCCTCCGGGAGGTACCCCCCCACCACGCCAAGGTGGAGACCTGTTCGGGGGGGCAGTGTTATATACCTAAACTAAGTAAACTTAATAACTTGTGTCCTATGGATCTATTCCCAATAAATATGCATTAGTGCTTACCTAACAAAATTCCTTACAAATAACAATGGGGTGTGCTTACGCAATTAAATTATAAAAAAGTATATATTTGCAAAAAAAAAAAAATTTTTTTTTTTATTTCACGTAATAAAGAGTAACAAACTCACGAAGCCAAAATAAATCTTGTTGTGGTTGATAGCTTCATCCTGAACATAGAAAAAATAATACTATGTTAGAAAATTATGGAATTTAAAACATCTAAACCATATAGTAAAACATTTTTCACAAGATATTGAACTGCGAGACAAATCTGAACGATATATCTCAAGAGTGGCCCCACATTCACCGGCCGCTATTGAAATCGATTTAATACCCGAATCGATGGTTCATTTTTACTAAAGAAATATAGTTTGTCTGGATAAACTCAACGAGATATCAGTTAAACAGTTTATTACATATGCTTGCTTCCCTGTTCATATATTTGTTTATCTTTCATCACCAAAGTTTTAACTGCGATACAGTTTTTGTTTATTTTCTTCTGTGTGAAAAATTAAGCAATTTTCTTTACCATCATGTTTTTACATGACAATTAAAAAAAAGCATTATATGAATATTAAAATTGCCTTATATGAACTTTATATTGGAGTTAAGCTTCCTCTTAATTACCGAGATAAGTGGGATTTATGACAAACTCAATCAAGCTCACCTTTTTCTGTTAGAAGAATCTTGCAATAAATAAATAATAAATAAATATTCATTTACAATCACACCAATTCTTTAGTTCCAAGATAAGTATCACTAAGAACTTGTGTTATGGATACTAAAGAACGGATAAAAATACTTAAATACTTTTTTTTTGTAAATACATACTTAATATACATAGGAAAACACCCAGACCAGAACAAATATTTATGTTCATACACACAAAGATTTGTCCTGTGTGGGAATCGAACCCACGACCTCTGGAGTGAAGTGCAGGTATACTGACCTCCACGCCAAATCGGTCGTCAAAATGCAAATGCAATGCAATGCCGCTCAATAGGGCCACTAACATGACTTAACGGCTACTATATATATTATACTATATTAACTAGACGCCACACACCTGCCTTCACCATCAAAATAAAGTAAAGTAAAAAGTTCTTTATGACAAAATAAAATATATACCTATACAAAAACTAAATATTACTACAGTGAAATCACGAAGCTTAAATTAAGTTACATGCAAAAAAATTAAAATTACGTGAATCTAAATCTATCTAAGCATAGGCTCTTTTAAATTATCAATCGATTGTACAGAACACACTGTGAATATTTGATTTCGAACTGGATACTCGTAATGGAGTGCTTGATTTGACGACCGAGATGGCGTGGAAATCGTGGTTTGTGGGTTCGATTTCCAAACAGAACAAATCTTTGTGTGCATAGACATGAATTATTATCTGGTCTGGGTGTTGTCCTATGTATATTAAATGTGTATTTACAAAAAAAGTATTTATTTATTTATTTAAACTTTATCGCACAAATTAAAATTAAAATTTACAAAAGGCGAACTTAATGCTGCAAGGCATTCTCTACCAGTTAACCTTTGGGTTAGCAGAAAAGTATGAGGCAGTACGAATAAGAAAACATATAAACTTACATAGAATAAAAACATGTGTTATTGATAAACTACATATACCTATACACAAAATTAATAGTAATTATGATATGTAGACTCAATCAGATGATAACTTCTCTAGAAAGTATTTTTTAAGCAATCCTTTAAAAGTAGGCTTGCTTTCTGCCAACCTAATATTAATAGGGAGGGTGTTCCAAAGTATTGATGTATTATTTCCGTTATTTAGTATCTTTAACACAAGTTTTTAATGATACTTATCTCGGAACTAAATAATTGGTGTAATTCTTAGAAAATATTTATTAATGATAAATTATTTTATGTCGTGACAATTCTTTACGTATAAGTAAAAGAAACTTCCCCCCATCAGACCAAAGGTGAATGTTTAAGATATTTAAATTGTTTGGCTCCCATCGAGTGCGGATTGAACGTCGAAAATGGCCTATTACGTGCCCGTGAGCGGCAATATTGAAGCTTTATCCAATTTCACGTCCGTGCTTTGCCGTTTCTTAGACAATCACAATTTATTTTCACGGTAAAAAATGCCTTTGAGGAAACTCCGCTTGGGAATCGATGGGGTTTAAGCATGTGTTTCTGAATGATTTGAGGCTGGAAATTTAAAAAGGAGATACTAATTTATTGATAAAGTTCTAGATTTCGCTTTTTATTTCAATATAGGGTCTGATGAATATGTTTTTGAATATATTCAATTAATTTACAGATTTTTCTTTACCTATGTTTAAAAAAGAATGACAGCTGACAACTGTGACGTTCCGTTTCAGCATGAAACATCCGTTACACTTTGTTACAGTTTATATTCCTAACATCCGTTTGTAGAGTTAGAAGTTGTTTAAATACACACAAAGATAATTTCACTAAAATACACATGTATGTTATAGTAATGAACTCCGTTAAGTCGAACATGATTTTCTTAACACGGAATGTGAAAGAATCAATATAAGCCCGTTGAATGAACGTTTTGCTTAGAAGCGGTTTTATCTAAACGCTTGCTAAACAGTGTTTTGTAATAGAGAAAGTAAAACATAACGTAAATAGCGTTTAAATTTTAGACACTGTTTAGATAAACACATGTCTAAAGAGCATTTAAAATATTTTTTGTAATAACACTGTCAATGTTTTATTTTAACGCCAGAATCAAGATTTGAGATACAAACTTTACTCATGGTCCTTCGAACCGGATCAGCAGTATAGTTGAAAGGACTTAAGAAAATACCAGCACATTAAATAGTTTCAGAAATAGGTGGTAAATTGGTCATAAGAGTCTCTTTCTCATAATTTATTCACCATTAATTACGAGAAGGAGCTGAGGATTGGCGCAAGAAACTCGCCATGATTGATTGCAGGATGACCCTGCTAGTAAAATTTCAATGAACTATAAAATTATAAAAATTACTAATAAAGAAGATCTTCCATCGTTCACCGATGGAATAATGAATGAAACAGTAAACACATTGCGTCAATCTTGTTCTGTCATTGCTTTTCATAAAAATTATGATTTTAATTATCATCGGGACTTCTTGGCGGGGAGTAAAGTGTCATGTCTGCAGTTTTGTTTTATTTTCAAAAAATTATGATACGTGTATTTCTAACATTAATGTGTTATAACAGTGGATTATTAAACGTTAAGTATTTGTAAACGTACATGAGCGTTGTTAAATGGAACAAAACAATGCAACATCACTTTTCAAATTCTATCAAGAAGTCCATGTGTGATCTGTATATAGTCCCACATTACTGAGAACTCGCGGGATTAAAGAATGAGGGCATCTCATGCACATGGAGTTCCTATCACATTCACTATGAATATAATATTATTAATATATCTTTAACTTGACACTGGCGAAAGCTGCAAAAAGCACGAAGCAATTTAAAAAAAAAGTATGGTCATCATCTGTCACACTTTACCGTCCCACTACTGACCAAGGGGTTTCTCTCACAAACTACGCTGAGATGATAATAATATGGTATAATATTAATAGGGTAATTTAATAATTAGTTGTGTGAATTCTAACAGCAGAATGCCACAACTTTGTCTTCACCAATCCTCCTGCTAGATGCCCTTCATCTCTTTCACATCGGCTTATCAAAAAACCGCTTGCCCCGAAAGTAAAACGTACAGCTGACATGATAAAAAATCAACATAAATCTTTAGTTCAATTAATAGATATACCACGACAAACTCAATCTCCACTCAGCTCGTAAGACAACGGGCCCATTTAATTTTGCAGGCCGTATTTCACCCATGGTTCTCTAAACTACCATTTTACAGCGAGGGGAGGCATGTATACGACCTGTAATCGTCGAATTGTTTTATAACACTCATTATAAGCGTATCTGCTGGGTTGTATTAATTTACAAGGCCTGTAAGGGTACCTTGTACCCTACTCCATTGGGTGGTTTATTTGTTGCAAACACAGGTAGCTTTACCTATGTTTAGGTCGTTATATTAAGTTTGTTGGTATCACTAAGCGTTGCATTTAATAAAATATACTTATTCTAATGTTTAAAACAAATTAAAACCCAATTTCACTAAACTTATCCTGTGTGGGAAGATTCCTTCAACCGGATTGTGGGTGCTGTTCAGCAGAATGGAGTGCTGTAGTACGCCATATCATTCATATATATAGAAATATTCTCAAGATTTGCGCTCCGTTTCGATTTTATTTAAAAGATAAGGTTCTTGGTTTAAAATTTCGCTCACGTAACTTGTCCTCCTTTGCTAAAATCTACATTTGAAAACTCCTAAACTCCTTAACCCATTTCCAAAATACATTTAATTTATTATTATAGTTTCAAGCAGAGCCCCGCTCAGCCCTCGTTACCCAAACTCGGCACGAGACGTAATGAATTCGTAAAATTCGATGATTGATAAACGTCTAAAGGTTTGATCCTGACCCCGATGCTTCTATGAATATTTTTTAAACCAGCACCAAACTTTTAAGCCAACCAAACTTTCCAAAGATCTCCTTAAAATAATACTCTCAAACCAAAAATGTCTTTCAGAACAACCTTTTAGTCAATTTTCCATTAAATTATCGGACAACGTACACTAAGAATTCAGCATCATCTTCTTTAAAGTCTGTTTAAAATCTAAATGATTCATAATTTTCTTAAACCGCTACCTTCATGTCAAAACTCCCCACTTCCTTGAATCAGTTCAAAAATACCTTTAAACTCTGAACTACCCCACGTATAATTTACATTGATAGTTTTAGGCAGAGCCCCGCTCAGCCTACGTCACCCAAACTCGTCACGGGACGTAATTAATTCGTAACATTCGATAATTGACACGTCTGAAGGTCTGATCCCGACCCTGCATGCTAAGATCTTGAGAACTTCTGATATTTCACATACGAATTATGCAGGGTCTGGTTGGACTGTTTTATATTGGCACCTAAGGTAAGAAACTTTTTGTTAACGTGAAACCAGTAAGAACCAGTTCATATTTTTCTTGTTCAAAAAAGAAGGGTTTTAGATTATTTAATCCTTTGTTTTATATACTTTCTCGGCTATATTATATCGGTTCATTTTATAATAAATACATCTTATATGTGTACCCTTATATACCCTTTTCATGTGTAATAATATTTACATAGCACGTTGCAAGTAAGTCACGTTAGTAGTACATAGAGATATCAGAGAATTTTAACTCCTTTTCCTCTGACACGGATAATAAAATGCCGCAAAGTTACAAAAAACGTATTACAAATGATTGTAAAAGATTCGAAGCGAGTTGAAACTAAAATCTGCATGGCATTAAAATCTATGATACTTTACTTTTTTGTTATTTCAATTTGTTATTTTAGACAGAATTATGAAGATTTAAACTTTTTTTTTATGGCTAATTATTCCGATAATTATAATCTAACATTTCATTTTGTCTTTTCCACGATTTCAAATTGTTTCCACCAAAATTTTATTTAAATTACTTCAGCACGGCAATAAGAAGGTAAGGATATTTAGCAGAATTTGCATTTAAAATATTGATAAATGATAGCAAAGGGGAAATATCCAACATCCGATATATGATTCATATTAATTCTAATAAATGCATCAGTGACCAATCCTAACCAAGCTCTCTCTGAGCTTTGATACTAGAAAATGTAATTAAGTCAGGTTAATCGGATTCGGCGAAAGTTTTCACGCGATAACCGAACCGGAATGCCCCCCTCCACCCCCCTCCCCCTCGCGTAATAAGGCCTTATGACGTCATTAAATTTTAAAACCCTCAGGTTTATTCATCATCCTGAGAGTCGTGGTTGAAGACTTTGATCAGGAAGGGTGTAGATTGGTTCAGTTAACAGCGTCGTTTAGCAGCGTTTATGCGATTCACAAGCTTCTGAAGGCATTTCAGTGGCTCTTGTGCTCTCGAATTAATTTTGTAATGTGGCTTTGTTTTTGTTTTATTTGAAAGTGAAAGGGTTATTAATTTGTAGCGTAAATGCGGCTTTTAAATACCGCTTTTCAATTGGGATTGGACAGGAGAAGGTTGTTGCGTTGCTCTTACAGGGCAATGTTAAGAGATTTTTAATTTGTGCATATCTGAATACAAACGAATGCTTATTTTCAATGGCCATTTAAATAATGACATGAAATGACATAAAGTATATTCAACTATAGCGCCGATTGCGCACTTCTAAATGTTTATTTTATCTATAACTAAATCAGTTTTATACTTTACCAGATTTTGAATTCCGACTAAATGTTAATATAAATATATAATAATATATATAAATATATTAATCTTATTTGCATTTCCATGCGAACAAAATTCCTGCCATTAATACTTAAATTTTATTTCGTTTTCATTTCTGCAATTCATAGAGCTGTACAATTAATTGTCTGTGTCAAAGTTCATAGCAATATACCGTCGGGTAGTGTACTTTTGTAAGAACTTTCTTTTATGTAGATACCAATATGATGCAATAAATATATGAAAATAAATTTCTGACTACCGGGACTGACTACTGCAGACACGACCTCCTACAGTAATATCCACTAAAAATCTTCCGACGACGCCCGCCGCTTGTAGACAGAAAGTGGCGGGAGGCCAGTATCTGGGTTGCAGCATGTGACAACTTATTTGCGGTGAACGTCCCCCGGGCCAAAACCGGGAGGACCTCCTCAGAGGCGTCGTGTATGCGCCTGTCCTACCTCCTTGTGCGACCATAGAGAAAGTGGCCGACATACTTGGAGGGTCTATTGATCGACAGGAGGGGTCCGTTGCCTCCGCCGCCTTTGACCCTCTTGGCTCGTCCGCCAATCTACCTGTCAAGATGTAGATCAGTCCCGGGGAGAGAGTATGCCGACCTGCTTCTAGCATTTTTCAGTCTCCCAACTCAGAAGTGGTAGTCGGCAAGCAATGCCAAGGCTTCAAGTAAATAATCATCCATTCAAAAACAGGTAACCACAGTACTTTTATAATTTATTAATTCAGGCGTTACTTTGCGGAAATCCATTGTAAGCAAGTGAATTGTGCTGTTTACTGTGTACATTTGAAAGACAATGTTTTGTATTCATATTTTAAAATTATTTATTTTTTCGCTCTCGGTTCAGCGTTGGTCGTGAAGACATCGTTGTTCTGAGGCTCCTATCTTACCTGAAGATGTCCTGTGTAAGGGCGAAATACGTGTCGTGTTGAATATTTTCTTGATTTTACAGGAAATTATAGTAGCACCACAGTACTGTTTCTACTGAGTATGATCCGATTCCTTCTCACCTTGATATATGAAACAGGGCCGTGCTCAGTTTTTGTTGTCTTCAGCTAATGATGTGCCTTGCCTACTGTTACTTCAGTTGTATAGTCATTTATTATACTTCCGCTATATTTCTAACCTTCCTCATAAGGCCAAAGAATTGTTAGGCAATGATGACTTTAAAAATAATACGGCAACTAAAAAATTTTACAAAGCAATTTTAAATAAAAGTAGAAACAAATCTTCTGTGTGCCTCTGTACTAGCGCGGAGCCCGGGTCGGCGTAGTTGACGCCATTATAATATAAGGAAGCTTGAGATAAAAAAGGAGGAAAATTGTTATCACAAGACCGCGCAAGGTGAGGTAGGATGGCGGTATGCAGAGGTGAACAATTATTTTCTTTTGTAAAAAATAATTTTGTTAATGTTTCATGTATTCTTATCCAGACATCCTTTCACAAATCTGAGTGAGAGAGATAAAGGTTACTCTAGCAGGCAGTGTATTTTTTTTATTGTTTACTAATAATAATAAACAGATGGATAGCATCGCTCACTCAGTAAGTTAAATTATCACCTCGTTTTACAAACCATGACTTAGAATAATGGGATTTAGGTCATACTCCACTACGCTGACCTTATGTGAATAGGCGAGAGCAGATATTTGACGTCTCTCGTACTGGTTTATTCAAGGCATCTAAAGGACCATCTAACATAGTTACACGTTGCTACATACAGCCATACCTGGGACCAATGAGTTAATGTCCTGACAGACATTGTGAACGCCTTCTTCGGCGATCATCTACCACCGCCTAGTCTTACAACACCGCGAGAGCTACAATATAGTTATCATTATCAGCTCGATGACGTCTGGTGCTGAATATAGGCCTCCCAAATAAATTCCATTTTTTTAATGTGCAAGCGACCTTTTTTTTTGGGATGTAAAATTATCAAATGACTTTTTCCTGCTGTGGGTGGCGCGGGAGGGTGTGTCAGACTTCTACTGACTAAAAACCATCCATATTCCTTCTTATGAGCCTGCTACGTACCGAGGCCGCGGTAACCCTTGCAAAGAGTCCCGCAACCCATGTGCAAGCGACCTGCATCCAACGTGATTTGAGACCCTCATCAGGTCGTCCGTCTAAGAAGACGTCCAAGAAGACGTACCACGTTACGTTTCCTATAAAATATACTTTATTGTCTTTAGGATCAACATGATCATTTAGATTCGTCAAACATTCACACATAAAATTAAAATTCGATATATTTTTTTAACAACAATGAAAGAGATATGAGCGGTACAATAATAAAGAAATAAAAGCAAATGGGATATTTGTCAAAATTTGTTAAGGTTTGTCAGTTTATCTGTCTGTTGTGGTCTTTCTCAAGATTTGTCAGTCTGTCGGTGACTCTTATCGGGGGGATCTGTCAGTCAGCCTGTCGTGATTCTAAAGGAGGGAGGGGATTGTCCGTCAGTCAGTCAGTCTGTCGGTGACTCTATAGAGGCTTCCAAAAAGGCAACGAGATTGAGAAGAATGCCTCAAGAACCTCATCTCGGCTTTTTTCAAATTATTTCTTATCTATCAGAGGGTTCCAGAACTTTTAAGCCCTAACGATCGTACAATATAGTATTAATAAATAATTCTTGCTTCTGTCTCCGATAATATCGTCCGCGAAGTAAGTTGTGTTCTCGGGCTGATAAAATGCAAATTCGCGTGGATTCGTTGGAAGTTTTCTTATTACTTGCGCTAATAAACGATCCTGCCCGCGCCGCTCTCGAGGCACAGTACAGCCTCCACGGAACAGTAGGCACCACGGCATTCGTGGGAATCTATTGTAAGATATTTTTTTAATCTTTGTAGTGGCATACTACTGCTGAAAGATAGCACTACAAATGAAATGAAATGAAATAAGTTATTCACATAAAATAGAGTAACATGTGGTGGTTTTCGTATATAATAGAACATCTATTTTGCCAAACGCAGGGCGTGTGAATGTCAATATAAAATAAGTGGAATTACAAAGTCTTTGTAATAATCATAATAAAATAAAGTTAATGTCAAAATAACGAATAATATCAATTTATATAATTTCAATTTTAGTGTTAAAATATTCTGCGAGTGAATAAAAACATTTAGTTTTAAGCCATAACACACATACATAGAATTGTAACTATGTCTCAATAGTTGTGGTTTAAGACATTCAAGAGTTACTGTGGTAATAATAAACATTTATTGGGCTTTCTCGCCGACATTGGTGAGGAAAATATCATAAAAATTACTTGAAAAGCTAATAGAAGGTAGGCACAATATTTATGGATTTATAGACTAAATAATAATTAAGTAAGCCGGTTTTGCAAACTATGAATTATATATCAATAATATATAATTCATAGTAAATGAGAATGAGCGGTGATAAAGATGATATATGAGATGTCCTCCCCCTTAAAAACTTGAATAAATGATTTCAACTTTGACTACATAAATTAACGTCTAATATGATTACATTTATAATAACCGAGCACGGACGTGCTCAATATCAAATGCCATTTTAACGGTCACCCATCTAAGCAATAACCTCATCGCTGCCTACCTTCAACGATCGTTTTCAACTATCTTCATGGTGCCATAGTCCTAATACGTTAACCAACTATTATAATCTTATCACATCGTCATGTAAAATCATAACGACTCGAATTAAACAACAAAATTTTGCCACAGTCGGCCACTAAGTAATTAACCGCAAACATAAAACTGATGTAGTAATGTCGTTTCACTTAGAGCAGATGTAGTGGGAACGGCCTTGGTGCTCCATAGTGAAAGCCTGTCGTAAAAATAAAGGTTAATGACCCTAGAGCATTTGTAAGGGAAATTTTATGGCCACTACTAACAGAAATATAGGCCGCACTGTTTGGTTGTTTTTGAAGTAACTGTTTGGTGGGAATTGCAGCGGGGTTTGTTTTGGTAGGTAGGAGGCTTGGTGCCCTTAAGGGATGACTAAAGTAATGACTAAAGTAATGTTCTGCTTGTTGGTAGAAGTATGCGGGTTAGGAATGCAACTTATCTTAGTGAAGCCCAGATGCCGTGACGACCGATATGGCGTGGAGGTCAGTATACCTACACTTCACTCCGGAGGTCGTTGGTTCGATTCCCACACACGACAAATCTTTGTGTGCATGAACATGACTATTAGTTTTGGTCTGGGTATTTTCCTATGTATATTAAGTATATATTTACAATAAAAAAGTATTTAAGTATGTTTATCTGTTGTTTAATATCCATGGCACAAGTTCTTGATGTTACTTATCTTGGAACTAAATAATTGGTGTAATTGTCAGAAAATATATATTAAATTACATTGTAGACGTCATGCCTAAATGCCATATTGCGGTGTATTAATATATGTACAACTAGCAGCGCCCTGCGGTTTTACCCGCGTGGTCCCCGTTCCCGTGGAAATATCGGGATAAAAAGTGTCCTATATGTTAGTCCAGGACTGCAGCTTTACACGCACAAAGTTTCATCACAATCGCTCCAGTAGTTTTTGCGTGAAAGAGTAACAAACATCCATCCACATATACAAACTTTCACGTTTATAATATTAGTAGGATATGTTCCTAAACGCTCGTAGCTCTGCGGTGCTCGGTGGTCGGAAACGATCATCGAAGTACAGCAGAGTTTACAGAGGTCAGTCCTTGGATGGGTGACTGTTTTTGTGGCATTTGATATCGAGCGCTTCCGTGCTTCGGAAAGCACGTTAAGCCGTTGGTCCCGGTTATCACTAAATGTGGTAGTCGTTAAGCCATGTTAGAGGCCTAATGGGCGGCTTGATAAATTCTAACAGCAGGACGCCATAATTAAACAAAACTCAAAACTTCTTGACTTGTAACACTTACAATAATAAATAAAACGTTAAAACCATTTAACAGACCAAATAAAATTCACACATTCAGTAACAAAAATTAAATTCTCGCTTAAAAACATTTTCTTCTCTCCATTTCGATCGAATGCTCGAAAAAAATCAAGTTACATTCATTCAAAAGTCCTTACAAATATATTCATAATGAGCAATTGTAAAAACGCTGAGTGGCGCACACCCATCCGATAACTGGGTCGCGCTTGGCGCACTTAAACGTACATTCAAGCCTTCTCTAATGAGGGCGAGCTGTGAATAGGCGATGGAACAGGAAAATTAACCACTCTAAAGGGAGGCTTTATAGTTTCTTTCAATTCTGTGGAAAATGGGTCGTCTGCAAATGTGACGGTAGCGTGACAGTCAGGATGTAAGGAGGTTTTATTTTCTTTATTATTTGTATCTAGTTATAAAGAAGAAAGAACTTTGGACCTCTTTTTTAACAACGGATCGTCCAAGCATGCAGCATATCTGACGGAAAGTGGTCAGCGCAGCCCGTTGACGCTTGTATTCCAAGAATATCACAAGCGCGTTGCAACATACATACATACATACATTCACTCATGTTTCCCCGAAGTGGTAGGCAGGGGCATCTTATACGCCCACACTTCGCCAATTATATAGTCGGTCCCACGTAATTGATAAGCCTATTGCCGCTTACCGGGCACTGTTAGGTTCGCCAGAGCCTCGTGCGTCGATCGGCAGGACCAGGTGCATCACTTGCAGGTGAGGTCGGCTTGGGCTCTTTAAAGGCACTTTAACTGTAATTCATGTAAATTTGTACTTACACAACATATCAATGTATGTTTGGCAGTTAAATTATTATTATCTCTCTTTTATCTTATTTTATTCATGACAATGTTTAATTTTCCTTTTTTCGCCACCTATTACGTGGGACCAACAATATCACTGGCGAAATGTGGGCGATTATTATGCCTCTGCCTACCCCTTCGGTGAAACAGGCGTAATATTATGTATGTATATAGTAAAAAATTGCCAATAATATGCATACTTATTAATTATCAAAAATTAGATAAACCAAAGAAGCTGTTTCCAAGACCAAAATAAACAGTCAGTTTTGTATAAGATATTTGTCGATTTATTTTGCAAACAACAAGCTAATGGACTAATTTACTTTTAGAAATATAATAATAGTATTTTATATTTTATATGAAATTTTTAAACGGTTCAAAAGGGACGGCAATTCGCTACAAGCAGTGCCCCTGGTGTTTCAAATATCCATGGGTTGTAGTGAACCTTTGGACCATATGGACCATATGCTTGAGTATGGAATATGGTATGTGTTTAGCTTACAACAAACACGAACAAACCTCACCAAAAGAAGTAATGGTCCTACAAAACTGGCGAGTAACCAGTTAACACACGTTTATGAGACCGTAAAATATTTTACGTCCAGCGATTTGCGCCCGGCGCTGCTACCAGAAGTACGAGCGCCATGCAGAAACGGCGTTAATGAAAAGTGTATTTAATACCAAATACATTTTTTATACTTGTCATTGGCTGTTGTTATGGCAAAATAATGTGCGTATTATGTCACAATAAGTATTGCTAGTTTAAAAATAATATTTACTCAAAACTTCTAAAGTGTTCGTAGCGACTTCTTGGCGGGAAAGTAAAGCATCATGTCTGTTGTTTTGTTTTATTTTGTATCGTTAAGGGTTTGTGAACATATATGAGTGTGGGTAAATAAAAAAAAACAGTGCAACATCATTTTTTTAATTCTATCAAGAAGTCCATGTGAGGTCTCAGTATAGTCCCACATCTTTACTGAGGACTCATGTGGTTTAGGGGGAGGGCATCTCATTTCCCATTTATCATCTTTATCACCACTCATTCTCGCTTATAAGATTTTTATATTATTAATATATCTTTTACTTGACACTGGCTAAATGTGCCAAACGCAAGAACCATTATTCAAAAGGAAAAAAAAGTGTTCGTAGCTCCGTTATGATAAGTGGTCTGTATTATAGCACCTAAGTAACCTAGTGTCTCTGCGTTTCAGAATGGGTGTTTATCTATCGTGCTTTGGAAGGATCTAAAACGGTGGCTCGCACAACAGTTGTCTAAATTTTATTGCATTTCAGTAATATGCTTAAAGTTGAGAGGGACAGAGCTTTGTTTTAAATAAATATAAATAAATAATAATAAATATTTCTGACACTTACACCAATTATTTAGTTCCAAGATAAGTATCACTAAGAACTTGTGTTATGGATACTAAATAACGGATAAACATACATAAATACTTTTTTTTTTTGTAAATACATACTTAATATACATAGAAAAACACCCAGACCAGAACAAATATTCATATTTATACTCACAAATATTTGTCCTGTGTGGGAATCGAACCCACGACCTCAGGAGTGGAATGCGGGTATACTCGCCACCACGCCATATCGGTCGTCAAAAACTACATTGCTAAATCTATCAGGATTATTGACCGTTGTGCAAGACACCCTAAGTCCCTGGTGTCGGTCATCACTGTATGACGTAGAACCTAACTGTTAAGTTAAATTGGAAGTCATATTTGGTGGCTTCTGCCAATGTGAACTGGGTCTGCATGGAATGTGTCCTCCATGCCTTAAGTCCTAATATTTATAGCCATACAACTATTTCAAATACTGTCCAAATATCTTTAAGCCAATTACAAATCCTCACTTATACGAATAAAAATTAACATTGTTCAGTAATTCAATTTGGTGTAGGCTTCAGCAAAAATACAAACAAACTGACCAGAATACATACAAACAAACAATCAAGCATACGTGCTTATGACAATTGAGTAGAGTTGAGCTGACGACCGATATGGCTTGGAGGTCACTATACCTGCACTTCACTCCAGAGGTCGTGGGTTCGATTCCCACACAGGACAAATCTTTGTGTGCATGAACATGAATATTTGTTCTGGTCTGGGTGTTTTCTTATGTATAATGTATGTATTTACAAAATAAAAGACATTTAAGTATATTTATCCGTTATTTAGTATCCATAACACAAGTTCTTAATGTTACTTATCTTGGAACTAAGTAATTGGTGTGATTGTTAGATAATATTTATTTATTATTTATTTATTGTATGTATGTAAATAATTATGTCACTTATTAAATTTGTGTAAGTAAATATTAGGTCGGGGAAAAAGTCTTTTCGCATAACGTAGGTATAAACTTATTATAAAATTTTGTTGACTGTACTATTTGTGTCTGGCTGGTTTTGGTAACATTAAAAAGGTTCCATTATAAAGAAAAGAAAAAAATAAAAAAAAGTTGTTTCCCGCTATTTTTCATTGGTTTTTCTCTCCGTAAAAATGAGTGAATCTAATAAAGAAATTCGATACATTTTAAAATTTTATTATAAAAAAGGCAAAAATGCAACTCAAGCAGTGAAAAAAATTTGTGATGTTTATGGACCTGATGCAGTGTCAGTAAGAGTAGCACAAATTTGGTTCAAACGTTTTCAGTCCGGAAATTTTGATGTTAAAGATGCACCTCGCTCTGGTCGCCCTGTTACGAATAAAATGGACGCCATTTTTGAAAGAGTGGAGCAAGATCGGCATATTAGTAGTTACGATGTAGCTGAAGAACTGGGAATTGACCACAAAACACTTTTGACCCATTTGAAGAAAGCTGGTAAGTTATACAAAAAAGCTCGATATTTGGGTGCCACACGAGCTCACTCAAAGAAACTTAATGAACCGTGTACTCATTTGCGATTCATTATTGAGACGTAATGAAACCGAGCCGTTTTTGAAGAGATTGATAACTGGCGATGAAAAGTGGATCACGTACGACAAGAACGTGCGAAAAAGGTCGTGGTCGAAAGTTGGCCAGGCTTCACAGACTGTGGCCAAACCTGGCCTAACACGAAATAAGGTGATGCTGTGTGTATGGTGGGATTGGAAGGGCATTGTTTATTATGAGCTTTTACCGCCTGGCAAAACCATCGATTCTGATCTTTACTGCCAGCAACTGATGAGATTAAAGGAAGCAGTCGAGAGAAAACGGCCGGAATTGATCAACAGGAAGGGTGTGGTCTTTCATCACGATAACGCTAGACCACACACATCTTTAGCCACTCAGCAAAAATTAAGAGAGTTCGACTGGGAGGTCCTAGTGCATCCACCATATAGCCCTGACCTTGCGCCTTCAGATTTTCACCTGTTTCGGTCTCTGCAGAATTCTTTAGGTTCTGTAAGGTTGACCTCAAGAGAGGACTGCCAAAACTATTTGTCCCGTTTTTTTGATCAGAAGTCCCAAAGTTTCTACAGTAACGGGATAATGTCTCTGCCCACAAAATGGCAGAAAGTTATTCAACAAAACGGTACATATATATTGTAAATAAATGTAAATAAACTTTGAAAAAAATGTCTTGACTTTTCATACAAAAATACGAAAAGACTTTTTCCCCAACCTATTATGTAAACTTACTGTGGAAACTTTACTGGCTCATTTGTATTGCTGATTTTGTCATGTTTTTGTGTATAGTATAACTGTTTGTTTTCCGTTAAATAAATAAAATAAATACTTAATTAATATTTTTTATATTCCTATCTCACCTACTTTTCTTAATTCTGTTATTTTTTTAGCTTGTGTAAATTGATGTGTGTCTGTGTCTGTATCGACAATGTTTTTTACGTCTGTTATAGGTTGTCATGTAAGTCCGGAGTCTATTTTTTTTTATATGTTAAAGTATGCATGTGAACTTGATGGTGGACCTATTTTTAATAAATAAATAAATGACAATTAAGTACGCAATTGAAAAAACACAATAAATTTCTGAAAAGCAAAATGCGAAAGCTGCATGATTTTACAGCGATGTTCCCTATCAGCACAATATATATATAATATAATATAATATATATAGGCATATATATATATAGGCATATATGCATAGGGGTCCCACCAAGACCTTAGGAGCCCGAGCCAACCTAACCCGCAAGTGGTGCACCTGCCGATTAACAGACGAAGCTCTGGCGATCATAAAAGATCCCGGTAAGCGGCAATAGGCTAGTTACATATTACGTGGGACCAAAATATCCCGCCTGCCCAGCGTGGTGATTATGGGCAAATACCCCTAAATGGCAATCACGAATAAACGGCCCCCAGTCCCCAGCGGCCCCGCTATTCCATATTACGGAAGCGGTCTAGGTAACGGCGGGTCAGGGGGTGTTAAGAATCACCGGCAGAGATCCGGCTAGAGTTTACGTTTGCGAGCTGAAGTGACAATGGGCGGGGCACATAGCTCAAAAAACCTGATTCTCTATTGTTTTTGTTAATATTAGCGGTTCAGTTTTATTTTCTTGAGAGCAACCAACTTGTGAGTGTATGTGGTGGTCTTTGGTATTTACAATATCTAGGTCTAGGATTAAATCATGCAAGTCTGACAAAACATTCATAAAGCCTTTGTTATTCAGGTGTGCATGCCGTTGGTTATACGTATCCCACGTGTATGGAAGATTAAGATTTGAATCTAGTATAAATGCATAATTGTAAGTCTCAACATCCATGTAAATTAGATTATTAAAAGTATCAACTCTGCTGTTAAACATTATATTTGTATTGTCCATAAATTTAAAAGTTGGCAGACATATTATGAAGTTGGTATGATTAAGTGGTAATAATTTATCTCTAATATAAGTAACAAACTCAATATAATTATGCGTTTTTGTAAAGTCGTCTTCACCAATAAATATAATACAATAATCTAATCGAGAGAAGTTACGTACTTTTAGATCAATGTCCTTTAACAAATATTTCATTCCGCATCTGGGAGTACGGTAGTGACACATATTAAAGTTCCCTAAATGAGTTCTTTCACTCAATGTTTGTAATCTGTTGGATGTTTCACTACTCAAAATACAAATGTTATTCTTCACAGGTGGAGGTGATGGAACATGAGATTTCGCGCTAATAATATTATTCAATGAGGCGACACCTTGAGTACATCCAGCGTCAATGTTAACTTCATGTCTGCTTGGCGCTCTTGTCAAACTTTCCGATGTCTGCGTCTGTTTTGTTTTTGTATGAGGAGTATGAATGTTCTTCTTTGGTGTTTGAACTCTGGACTTAAGTGGACTACTGACAATTACTTTGTATGTTTTATTTTTTTCTAATAGGTCGGCATTACTTTGCTTCAACTTATTATTTTCTAGCGATAATATTTCAATTTCCCTATGCGCACTTAGCAATTGATTTTTTAGTTCTTCTATCTCTTTCTTATAAATAGTAATTCGGTTATCATCCTCGTCCTCAGATATATCTGGCATAGAATTTGAGGTACAATCCATCGTTTGCGAAATTATGTCGCTGTCATCCTTATCCGGTTCCGATTGGGTGCGTTGTCTTCGATGCGTTATATTTCCAAAGAAATTCATTCTTTTAAGTCAGTTTATTTTGCTTTTGCTAATTTAAATTATAAGTTATTCAAAAATATAGTAAATATTTTTATTTTCTACCAAAAAACTTAATTTTTTTATTCTGGTATCAGAAGTTTTTTTGTAGCAACACTTTTCTATTTTTTTATAATAGCAACACTGGTCAGTGTGTCAATTTCATTTCCGCTCCTTGGCACTAGGTGGCGCTGTTTGCCATGAAGTATTTATTATTTGTAGTAGCAACCCCTATGTTAATGTCAATTTTTTAAAACGTCAATGTCAATATCGGTTTCGCTACTCACTACTAGGGGCGCCACTTATGGTACAAAGTTCACTTTTTTAAAACAAAACATTGTACTTAACCGTTTTATTATTTTATATGAATTTGCTAGTAATTAACTCGCCACTTATTATGTTTGAAATGTTCTAATGATGAGAGTACCTTTGTATGGGTCCAATATAGTTGTTTTTGTCCGTGATTAGCACTTTTTGAAGCACAATAACGTTCAGAATTCCAAAATATTAAACACAATGTTTTTATTGCATGTCTTGGTTTATAGAAGTCACCAACAATTTCACATATGTAGTTCGATACGTCTATTAAGATTCGCTACAATACACATCACTTATACTAAGGTTTACTATTTATTTAGAGTTTTAAGATACGCGGCGATGTTTACTTAATGCTGTGTTGCCAGCCAATGATAGGGCGTAAGGTTCTTAAATGGCGACCATGAATCAGCAAACGTAGTAGAGGGCGGCGCCCCACGCGATGGACCGATGATCTGTTCAGGGCGGCGAGGAGCCGGTGGATGCAGGCGGCAAAGAATCGATCTACGTGAAAAGCAAGAGGGGAGGCCTATGTTCAGCAGTGGACTTTAAATGGCTGTAATGATGATGATGATGATGAAAAATATGATTGGCGAAATGTGGGCGAATATTATGCCTCTGCCTAACCCGTCGGGGAAACAGTCGTGGTAGTATGTATGTTTGTATTTGTAGCACTTATGTAAATGTTACACACTACGGTTCTGAAACGAATGCGGGTACACACCGTCTTGTTTGCACCTTATGGAAAATCTTGAATTTATGTTTAACATATTTTTCTCTTCCATTCTGTATTTCGCATTGTCATCTTAAATAACAACGTTTATTTATTTATGTAAAGAATGGTGTTGGTACAGCGGTTATGACGGCAGGTCATCGAAAACCAAAGTTAAGCAGCGTTGACTGGATGGGTGACCGTTTTTTACATTTAAAATCGATTGCTTCCGTGCTAATCGTTAAGCCTAGTTAAGCCATTCCAATCCACTACCCCCCCGACTGGTCTCCACCTTGTCGTGGTGGGGGGGCTGAGTACCTCCCGGCCAGAGACCGACGACTCTGGGTGCCCTTAGTACTGACTACCGGGGGGGAAACTAAGAGGGACCTGTGGAGGGCGCAGTGGGCGGGCCAGGAGGGCCCGCTCAGCAGCGCCAGGAGGGTCTAGGCAGTGGGGGCAGGGGGCCTCTGCTGTCTCACCATGGACCCTCCGGGAAGTCGGCCACACACGCTTTGGTCGCAAGGGGAGGTAGGAGGGGCGCGTCCACTGCGCCTCTCTGAGGAGGTCCTCCCGGTTTTGGTCCGGGGGACGTTGGCCGCAGGCGGGGTGTCAGAAGCTGCAACCCAGGTACTGGCCCTCGCCTCTTTCTCAACAAGCGGCGGGCGTCGTCGGAAGATTTTTAGTGGGTATTACTTGGCGGTCGTGTCGGTGAGTTGGCGGTGAGTCCCACACCCCCTTTCGGTCCCCCTTTGGCCGGAAGGCGGTGTAAATGCATACTTAATACACATAGAAAACACCCAGACCAGATCAAATATTCATGTTCATACACATAAAGATTTGTCCTTGTCCTGTGTGGGAATACTCGCCACCACGCTATATCGGTCGTCTGACTAGGAATGTGACCTGAATCTCTCTCACTTAGGTTGTAAGGGGAGGCCCCTGCTCGGTAGTGGTTCGTAAATAGGCTGAGATGATGATGATGACTGTTAAGGAAAGCGTATCACGTGTGGTGAATAGGCTTATAGAAGAGTTGTAGACTGATCCATTTAGACCATCAGCACTTGAACCGAGACACTTGGTAAGTCTTCTTCTGTAAGTCCGAGCCCAAAAGGCTTACAAATTCTGTGCTGACGCATATGTCCCATGCTTAATAGAATAGTGACTAAACTCAAAAAAGACGATTTTTGGGACATCACAAAAGGAGATCTTCTAAAGAATACTTGTCCTACTTGTAAGCGCATTAAATTGATACTGATTGATTAATTAGTAATTCTGCTTGTGTTTTGAACGTTTGATTAACATTGATTCGATCTCAGTAAGAAATAGAAAGACTGTACAAGTACGTAACTCAAACCTGACCTATCTATAAATGGGCCGATGTTCCTTGAAGCATGCGATGTGTTCTCAGCAGAACAGCTCCTATAGTCCCGGATCTTTCAAGCGTGAAATGGCATTTCAGCAGGTCGTCATGATTAGGTGTGCTTGTATCTTAGAATGTAGGCATGTTTTAGACAACAGACTGCTTAATATCAGACAGGACATGAAAATAAAATAAAATATACTTTATTGTCTTTAAATAAATAATTAAATAAATAAATATTTTTGACACTTACACCAATTATTTAGTTTCAAGATAAGTATCATTAAGAACTTGTGTTATGGATGCTAAATAACGAACACACATACACAAATACTTTTTTTTTTTTTGTAAATACATACTTAATATACATAGAAAAACACCCAGACCAGAACAAATATTCATATTTATATATATTTATATCGATACACAATATTTGTCCTGTGTGGGAATCGAACCCACTAAAATCAACATGATCATTTAGATTCGTCAAATTTTTATTCACAAAATGAAAATTCCATATTTTTTCTTCTTAACAACAATGAAAGAGATATGAGCGGTACTATAATCAGGAAATAAAAGCAAATGGATTCTTTGTCAGAATTGGTAAAGGTTTGTCAGTTTATCTGTCTGTTGTGGATTTTCTCAAGCTTTGTCAGTCTGTCGGTTACTCTTATAGGGGGGATCTGTCAGTCAGCCTGTCGTGATTCTAAAGGGGGGAGGGGATGGTCCGTCAGTCAGTCAGCCTGTGGGTGATTCTAACGAGGCTACCAAAAAGACAACGAGATTGAGAAGATTGCCTCAAGAAACTCATCTCGGCTTTTCAAAATTATGTCTTAAAATTATGTCACTTAAATACATCGTATCTGTTCTCCAATGCATTAGATTTAAACCTTCTACGTATTAGTTTCTTTATTTACTTATCATCAGGCAAACACCTCGTTCATCTCTTCGCGCAATTATATAGAAAAATATATTTAAATAAAACATTTACATAATCCCACCACCACGCCACGAACAAAAGCTACTATTTCAACTAAATAGAGTTGCATTTAAACCTCTAACTGAGCAGTTTTAGCTGTATAAAGAGCTCAGCCGATAAATGCAACCGTGCACTTTTGCTTGACAGTTCAAATGGTGAATAATCTGCACCACAGCAGCATCTTCCGTCTCACTCGCGCTTAAACCTCTCACTTTCATTAAATTTATAGCAGTACACAACTGTAGCACAGTCAAATAAGATTAGATTCAGTATAAGTTCGTGGTTAAACCATGATTGGTTGATGAACCGTGATTAACCATGCACCTAAATGCCTTTTGTGTGGCTGTTGCACACGAAAGTTAAGAGGTCTCCACGGAAGACCAGCGCTATTGTGGCCCTCCACTGCAGCACATGCTGAGTGGAGTCCTTTTTAGGCATACTATAATGTAAACTTATGTGTAAAAATTGTTTACTGTTTTGATCTCTGTTTTTTGTTTATGTGTATTTATGTCTAAATAATTTTTATTTCATTTTCATTTTTTTCATTTTAAATATTTGGAATAAATGTATGGACTGTGGTAAATTTATTGATAAATGTATAATTCACATAATACCTAAGGAGATTTATCCTTTTACTGATATACAAATTTATTTATTCAGTCTTGGCTTCATACAGAAGCCCTTGTGAATGTTACTTAGATCTAATTTACTAGAGCGAGATATTGCAAGACGAGAAAAGTCAAAAAACAACTGTAATATATCTTAAAAACATAATAACTGTATAAAATCAAGACAATTCATATATTAAATTTCTGTAATTTCATGTCTTCTAGCAGTCGCCTACCGCCTCACAGATAGATGGCTTTAAAACAAAAACATTTTTTTTATTGAGGTTACGTTACTCTGACCTGAACCTATAACTAGATCATTAAATCGTGCAAAAGCTAGATGAAACCATTTAAAACAAAAAATTTTTTTATATTGAGGATACGTTACTCTGACATTAACCTATAACTTGATCATTAAATCGTGCAAAAACATTATTACCTACCGCAAATACTTGAATAGGTTATTTACATTATTATTTATTTACATTTATTAGGTACATAATACAAACTAAAAGTAAAATGAATAATCGATTGATCGAAATTTTTCTTAGATATCGAAAAAAATTGCGGTTTAATCTCAACATCAAAAGGCATAAAACTAATGCTCGATCGACATTGATCGCTCTAACGTGCGTCATCTTTTGTATTATATAACTAAAATTACCATTACTTAAATAATAATTAATAAATAAACTTTGTTAGAGAAAGTGTTGTATGTCGGGCCTGTACAGTATGCCACAGTTAATACTGAATGAAAGTAAGTGGACATCATATGGTTGTCTTTTTTTATATTTTAAACAACTGAGAAGTTCTACTCTCTAAATTTTACTATGTAAGTACTGAAAGAAATAGTCGTCATCACTGTAAAATAAACAGTATTTCAGGTAATAAAAGTCGTTATTCCAACTGAAGTAAGCCGCGAGTGTTTGCAATGGGCTTGCTCGGTGCGCGTTATAGTTTATAGGGAGATATGAATCAGATCTATAGAGACGACAAATCTACAAAGATGTTTGTCTGAATAGCGTTCTGATGCAAATGGGAGCTGAGTTTCAGTCTGCTATTGAAAAGATATTGTTTGATTTTTCTTTATTTCTTTTTGAAGATTTTTTGGTTTTAGATGTTACTCTGGTGTTTTTTAAGATATACATACATTCACGCATATTTCCCCGAAGGGGTAGGCAGAGGTATATAAGAACGCCCACACTTCGCCAAATATATAGTTGGTCCCACTTAATAGGTAGCGAGCCTATTGCCGCTTACCGGGCACTGTAATGTTCGCCAGAGCCTCGTCCGTTGATCGGCAGGTGCACCACTTGAAGGTGAGGTTGGCTTGGGCTTCCTAGGTCTCGGTAGTATATTCCCATTTTAAGAAATATAAAAAAAATAAAACTATGAGTGAAAGTATATAGTACTATGTATTTTTTAATTTTATTACTTTAGTTTTAAGTTATCTTAACATTCTTATTGCTCCGTTGGAGCCCAAATTGAAGAGACCAGTTTTTATTATCATTATTTTCCTTTAGTCTAGTGGATTGTATTATCGAAATAAATAAATTTTATAAAATATTAAGTTTTTTGAAAATAAGCTTTGATCTCGTTGGTATTTTTTTTTATTACATTTAAATAAAAAAAAATTGATGTTGTATGATTATATGTTATATGAACTATATATTATTATTATTTAATACAAACCTGTGAAGACGGCAGATAAGAAATACGTTTGCGCCTGAATAAACTGTCTGATGCAAATTGCAGCAGAGTTCCAGCCTGCTGTGTTTTTGTGGCTGTTTAAAAGATATTGTTCTATTTTATAAGTTTTGGAGAAATATTCATATTTTTAGAGGCTTGATTCGACTTAAAATAATAATATATCGTGCATTAAACGTGTTTATGAATGTGTTTAATAGATCTAAACTAAATCTTTTTTATTTTTGATTTTATTAAGTCTAGATTAAATAAAGATTAAATATAGGGATCCAACCAAGATCTGAGGAGCCCAAGCCAATATCACCTGCAAGTGGTGCACCTGCCAAACAATGGACAAGGCTCAAAAATTGGGACCAACAATATAATTGGCGAAATGTGGGCATACAATTTGCCTCTGCCTACCTCTTCGGGAAAACAGTCAGTCATGTTTAAAAAGAAACTTAAAAAATATTTGTTACAGAACTTTATATCAAAAACAGATTACCGAAATGATTATGTGTCTGTGTAGTTCATAAGTAAAAAAGAAGCTATAGATACGTTTAAGTATTAATTAATGTTTTTCTTTAAAATGTGTATCTATTAATTAGGAGCATACGTCGCCAACAAACTGCCATGCAGTTTGGCGATAATAATACTTAAGTTCATTATGAATTATGTTATTATGAGAAATAAATTTATGAAAAAAAAGTTGGGTCAGTGCATTTGGTTTAGAATTAATATCTTCGTCCGAGTGACCTAGAGGTGCTTTGGTATTATTAAAATTTAAAAGTTGCCTTAAGCGGGTAGTTATAACATCAGCTTTTAGCTAGTAAGAATTCCGGCTGAAATCGATATTTATGTTATGGAGATTAGTCAGCACAAACAGACAGAAAGATTATTGTGAGCGACGATAACCCGCTGGCGAAACTCATAGACTTCTAATTCAGAGGGTCTAGGGTTCTAACCCTTACGCATATAACTTCGAAAAGTCAAAGGTGCGCTTGACTTTTTGAGGTTCTGTGCCTCGGAAAGCACGTTAAGATACGTTCCCGGCTGTCATGAACATCTATAGCGACGTTATCAGGAAGTCAGTGCCTGCTAACATTCTGACGGCAGGTTTATCCAAAGAATGAGGTTTTCCTTTATGTTGTGGAGGTAAGATGGCAGTCGCTCCATGTAATTACTAAAGGTCAGCCAAATCTGGTTAGACCAGTGAGCAGACCTTGAATCCTGGGTTTAGGTCTGGTGCAACCGGGATAATGCTAGGATATGATGAAACAGACAGAGAGATTTTTTTTGAAATGTATTGATTTTGTTATCGTCTAAATTTCACACGCAGTATATTTCATTATTGTACAAAGATATTACAAACAGACACTTAAAATTATATTTATACATGTACCTATAGATAACCATCATCATCATCATCCCAGCCCATTAACGTCCCACTACTGAGCACGAGCCTCCTCTCACATACAAAGGTGTGAGGGTATTGGGTCATACTCCACTACTACTTTGGTGATCGTTTCCGACCACCGAGCACCGCAGAGCTACGAGCACTTCCTATAGGTAATACAAAGAAAAATTCGCTTGAAATCCCCTGACGCAATATTCCAACCAGAAGCACATGTAAAATCCGGCTCGGTTTTTACAATGGCGGAGGGGTACAATGAAGTTGGGCGGCAACTTGGTAACTAGCGGGTTCAGGTCCCGGCTTAATGCGGCACCAATTTGCTTTGGCTGTGGAGAAAGTTCATTGATGCGGGAATACGTGCTGCAAAGTCGACTTACCTGCGGGCAAAAGACGATTATTGTTATTAAAAATATCCAAAGTATCACATAAAAGGTTTATACATACTTGGCAAATATTGAAATTGAGTGTGCCCATATCAAAAAGAACGAAATCAAATAAATTAGACGACAAATAAAAGGAAAAATTTACGGACCAACGACCTGATAAGCAGGATCTTACTGGATGCGGGCCACCTTCAATCGGTCATATTAAAATAAAATACATCCAGACCAAAACAGAATGAATTAACGTACATGCACCCAATTGTAAGGGCTTGTTTTGAAATGTTAAAAGAATATATGTCATAAAACTCTCTGTAAAAATGATGTTTAGTTTTGTCATATATTTGTTTGTCATATATGTATTAGTTTTGTACATATATACAGTCTAAGTTACTTTCGCCTTTACGTGCTTTTACATTTAAAAACACAACATACCCCGAGAAAATGATTAAAAAGTTTACCTCAGTATCTTACAAGTTCTGCGAACGTTCACAAAACGGTCTAGTCGCAAATATGTAAAACTTTACGCTCAATTTGTTTCACCCGACAAAATACGTCGAAATCGGGAGCAAACAAGAAAATTATCTATCAGAGAAATAGCTACGACTCCCATTTCATAAGCCGACACACACTGGCCAGATAAAATATTCATTACACCGGTTTCTTTGCGAAAGAACAAAAAATTCTGGGAAAAATTCGAATAAAAAATAAGCGGATCGGAACAAAACAACCGACAAATCACCGCTGCTCTGATAAATATAATCACCGATAACCCTTTCTGGCAAATTTATTCTGGCTCTGAGAAATTCTGACGGGGTCGGACTTAGAGTCGTGTTTAAGGGAATTTCAACATTAGATTTTTTGTGACTAAACGCTATATTTTTCTTAACTAGTACCTAAGTTGTAACTAGTAAGGTGTAAGTTGTAAAAATTACAGCTAAAAAATATAGACGAAGATTTACTTGTGTAATCCCTTGAATGCCTTCGAAGACCAATTTTATCATAATATGTTAACGAAAAAATGTGAGACTGTTTATTATGAAATTTTGTAATATAAACTGTCCTAAATCTTGAAGTTTTGGGCGTTTCGGTTGAATTGAGCTGTTCCTTTTTTTTAAATTCTCATTTGGTTTTTGCTAACGATGCATACGTACAATTCTTAGTAAAAGTCCAGACCAATACAAAATTGTTTGTAGTGGGAATCAAATGCATGTCGGTATAACAAATATGCATACAATTACTATATCATAATTATTCTTTTGCCCTGCTCCCAGTTTTGGCCTTATATGTTGTAAATGAAGTAAGACGGCCCCCCACTCAATGGACCGATAATCTGGTCAAGATGGCATGTAGTCCGAGGATGCAGACGAGTTTAAATTGATCGACGTGGAAATAAATTTGGGAAGCCTATGTTTAGCCGTGGATGTCTGAAATTCCTGAGAGAATAAATGAGTGTGATGATGCAGTAAACAAAATTATTCAATGTAAAGTATAATACTACCTCCAGAATTCGGCTCTGTAAACTGGCTAGAGCCGCCAGTTTACCGCTCGACTTGCCAGCGGTGACATACGGCCGGGAGCCGGGATATTTTTGATATCGAGATGCACGCTCGCGCCTCACTGCTCGCGCAATATGTTGACCTTTTTTATTGAATCCGACTCTGGAGATTGGCTATGAACTTGCATATTGATTTAGCGGATAAGACGTCCTTTTCAATATTATGAGTAAAATAAAAATATGTTCGTAATCTTTATTACTTAAACTGATACAAAACTGTCGTATATTTATAAAAAAAAAGATTACTAGAAAACGTAATTATTATCGGTGTTTTAGGTGTTATAGTGGACTTTGTAAGTATATTGAATTTGACTTGCGTAATATTAAGGAAAGTAATAAAATTTCGAAGTCCAATCGGTATCGAGATTGAAATGCATCGTATCATATCGACGGACCGACTTTATCGTCATCATACATACATATTTTCTAACAATTGCACCAATTATTTAGTTCCGAGATAAGTATCTTCAGGAACTTGTGTTATGGATACTAAATAACAGATAAACATAAATAAATACTGTTTTTTTTGGAAATACATACATAATATACATTAGAAAACACCCAGACCAGAACAAATACTCATGTTTATGCACACAAAGAGTTGACCTGTGTGGGAATCGAACCCACGACCTCAGGAGCAGAGTGCCAACCACGTCGCCTCCATGCCAAATCATTTCATCTTCATAAAGTCCACTGATTAACATTGGCCTTCCAAAATGGTTAACATTATATTGAAAGTATTTGCCCATAATCGCCACGCTGGGCAGGCGGGTTGTTGATCGTAATTTTAGCCAGTTCGTAGGATTACTCTGCTGCCCATCATCCGGTGAGATGTATCTTCGTCGACCCTTACGACTTCTCATGAGATGAGAGGGGTGCCACTATTCAAGGCCGGTACCACATGCCTACTTGCCTTGAGCTTAAAACAATTTTTCCAAGCCCTTGAGATATTAAAGTAAAAGTAAAAAGTTCCTTATTTCATAAACTATTACATAGCATCACGAAGCTTAGATTCACTTACATGCAAATAAATAAAAATTAGGTATAAGTGAATCTAAGGGCCAGTTCCGAGCCCCCGCTCTGTGAGAAGAACTGACAAGAAACTCACAGGCTCTGCTCTTTTACATTATTTTTATTACAAAACACACACAGTGTAAATTTGAAGATACTGAAAGGGTCCCCCGAAGCTGTAACCAATAAAGTAGCACTAAAGGAACCTTCCATCACAGTAAAGTAGTCATGATTCCTAAGAGTTGACAGAAATATTTTGAACGGAATAGATTGAAAATTAATCCATAAAAAGGAAACCTGTAATGATTGGCTCGATTGAACAATCGGTCGACGACATAACTACCAAAACAAAATGACCCACCTAAGAGAATCATTAAATAAAACAGACAGACTCAAAACTCATACAAAGTCCCGGATGATAGATTATTATTTACATTTTACAATATAAAGTCGTTCTTTGTCGGTGGCAAATCAATTTGCATGTAATAGCAGCGCGAACGCAAACAACCGCAGACTTTTGACAATATTAATGTTGTGTACTCCTGGTAGGTACTCCCTGAATTTCGGGAGAATTTAAGTCGTTTGTCAAACGGCGGAGCAATTATTTTGTTATTTATGCAGTGGGGTGGCGATATGTTCGTTATCTGTGAATCATAACCCGCGCGAGCCTTTACGTCACGAATGGAACAATGTTGTTTGACTGTGTTGTTTTATATTGAATTTATTGAACTTTTTTAATGCATTTCGGGAAGCTCGTGATTTAATTGATAGCTTTATGTGTTGGTAAATAAATAAACAAATAATGTTAACTAATAAATAGTAAACGAGACCTCAGACAGCTATTAAATAAATAAAAAATAAATATGTTGGAAGTTAAATTTAATCTGTCCGATGCTAGATTACCAGGCAGGTTCAATTTATAGATGGCCAACATAAGTTTCGTCAGACTACTAACCACGGATATTCAATTACAAACCAAGCATTATTTCAAGTCTTATAGAATAACGCAGAACCAGAGAAGCCTGGCGGCGGTAGGTGTGTGGCGTTTTGCTGTTTCTATAAGAGCATCTTTTTTGCCTAAATTACATAATTTATCTGTGCAATAAAGAACAATAAAGAAAAATACATAAAGTAACCTCAATAAAATATAAATCTACATTAACAAAGCCTAACGAATTTTATGCCGAGTACAAGTGCTTACTCATAACAATATTGTGTAAATAATAATAGATGCAAAGGCATACACGCTTACTGTGGGACCGCAGTATAAATACCGCTTTAGTTTTTGTAGATTGTTCTTGCCCGCCTGGATGTCTACTACCCAAATCTTATCGTATGGCGTTACAACGACTGAAGTTATTGAGATGTCTTACTCCTTGATTCCTTTCATAGTAGTTTCTCAGGCCCCATAGAATTTGTTTTTATTCGTTATGAAGCTGCGGGAAAATATCTAAATTCATGGGATATCCTAATTATAAATTTGTAGGCAATTTTTCATAATATTTACACAGTTATCTCATAGTAGAAAATTTTTCTATGATAGATAATCAATCTCAGCGATGACATATACTGGAACATTTATATTTTAATTACACAGTTCACACATGTCTCTATAATGTCTGCCAGCTCCCCCTCGATATAAGAATATCACAAATATTTTATCGAAATACTTACTACGTTTTTATTAAAAGTAGACAATCACATTAGTAAGAAAGTAATTTTATCAGACATAGGTATCTCAAGTCGCGATGTTTTCCCACCGACATGAATAAAATTAGGAGCAATTTGAATATAATCAGCTGGCAACACCGACACGTTAGCATGGCGGGTGATTAATAACCGCCGATAACGCATTTTGCATATCGCGGGCGGGCGTTATAAGGAATTCATTTTGTTGACTACTGAATATAACCTCATATGTTATTATTAAGATTTCGTGGCGCCGCTATGAAAAGTCTTCAGAGACGATCGTTAAAGTCAAGCGGCGTATAAAGATGTAATACACAGGTCACCACAAAAATCGACCCACTCGGTTTTTTAGGTTTGTGTTGAACACTTTGGGGGTTCATTCATGAGATGATCAGTGTTGTTAGATGGGTCAGAACTTGTGCAGTGTTTAAATGTACAGTTAGAAGAAATAAATCTAAAGAATACCAATGCACACAGGTGCCTACAGAGGTCACACGGACGAAGATATTAATTCTAAGCAAAACGCACTGACCCAAGTCACTATTTATTACACTATTTAAGTAATATAAGACGATAGCCCAGTGGGAAGCGACGATATCCTAGTGACGATACCGACGATACCCATAGACTTCTAAGTCAGAGGGTCTAGGTTTCAAACCCTAGGTGGCGCATCTATGACTTTTCGAAGTTATGTGCGTAATTATCGCTTGCTCTGTGCCTCGGAAAGCACGTTAAGCTACAGCGTTACCGTTTACGTGCGTGGTCCCAGCTGTCATGAACATCTATGGCAGTCGTAATTCAGGAAGTCAGTGCCTTCTAAAATTCTAACAACTGGTTTAACGGTTGTGTTGGTCAGAAGCCAGTCGCTCCATGTAATAATTGAAGTTCAGCTAAACCTGGTCAGACTAGTGAGCAGACCCTCCCCTTCTCTCCCCGTCTCCACCTTGCCGTGGTGGGGGGGCTGAGTACCTTCCGGTAGGGAGCAGTGGGCGCTAGGGAAAAGGTAATACCTAGAGATTGGCGACTTTGAGTGGCCTTAGTGCTGACTACCGCGGGGGGAAACTTATAGGGCGTAGCGGGCATGTTAGGAGGGCCCATCAAACAGCGCCAGGACGTTTTTAGGTAGCAGGGACAAGGGGGGGGGGGGCTTGGTCTTGGTTATAATGATAATTCTAAGAGCACCACAATGTGTATACCTGTCTCCGCTAATTTGCAATGGGTGTCCAGCAGTAAATCTTTAATGGGTAATTTAGATCTTGATTTGTATTAACCCCCTGAATATCCGAATCTATTATCTGTTAATTACTTATATTTAATTTGTTCCAAGCGTTTACTAATTATTACAAATGAGCACAGAAACACGACGGATACGAGCTCATTTACTTGAAAATCCCTCAAATCCCTTACACTGCCAGTACAGACAAACGGCTAACTACAGTGTTGCTATTAATCAATCGATCTCCCAAACCGTGCGGAGGCTGATTGATGACGTGTGCCGGAATCAGGGACCTGACGGGCCTATTGCGGCCGGATCACGCGACACGGCCCGGACGCCGCCGGACGGCTATTAATAGCGTCAAACATGTTACACGGACATGGTTTGATTAGGATTTGTAATTCCTGTTTTGATTTTTAATATTGACACAATTGTGATGATAATGGATTGTGTCAATATCTGTGAGTTTCTTGCCAGTTCTTCTCACGAAGCGGTGGTTCGGAACTGGCACTTATATTCACTTACACTTTTTTAACAAGCCCAGCCAACAAAGTGTTATCGGCTTTCAGATCATCTCGATACCTCCTAAGTATACTGAGTCAACTAGCAAATTTAGGTATTTTATGATTTTTATATAAATGTATACAATAATCTATGATCTAAATGATAGTGTTGAAAAAAATATTAAAAAGAACAATATTACTGAGATAATTTCGCGTATACTAAATCAATTTCAACATCTGATAGATTCGTACATTATATACTCATTCAACTGACATCGTACCGGTATACGCGGTGTGTGCGGGGGGACGCAACGGCACAAGTGCAACGATGTAAATATAACCAATATATAATTTATAATAATGCAGGAATCGAAGATGCCTAGCAAAACAGACATGAAAATGGTAAGTTATCTTTATCTATATATAAATATAAGCGTATAACTAATATTATAGTATTTTATTCGTAATTATTGTTCACGTCACTGACTACGACGTATACGGATACAAGTACATTTACACCAGTATACGGGGTACAAATTTCATATAGAAAACACATGACTCATCTGGCTGTAATTATGTTCTAATTAAATTGTTGATATAATTGTGTTATAATTTATAACAGAAACAATAAATATTTATTGTGTTAAAATAAATTATATTTTGTATTTTTTACATGTTTTATTACATTTTTTACATGATTTTTTGTGTTTTTAATTTTAAATCTTGTTTTAGAATCTTCATTGCCACCTGGTGCAAATTTTAAAAGAGTCAGAGTCGTCAAAGAAGTCAGAAGAAAAATTGAATTAATTTAATTTGAATGACAGCGAGGACATATTGCAGAATATTCCTTCTAATGCTTCTATAACATTCCCGAATAATATTCCTTGCTCCTCGCCTTTTATATTGAATGGTGATAATAGAACTCATATAGAAAACCGATCGCCATCAATTATAGAATACACCCCAGGTAATTCGCCCATCCAGAATTGGATTACTGAAAATTACTGTAATATAACTCCAGTACCATCGCCGTTTATTTCATTTGCTCCATCACCTGTTAATTTCGAGCTAATTGATAGTCCTGCAATAGCCACCCCTGCATATGACATTAATGATGTCTCGTGAGTATGAGCGTCTCATAGCGTAAAACGTCGAAAACGGACTTCCACTGCTAAAAAAGATAAAGGAAGGCTAAGAGAACGTTTTCATAAAAAATGGAAGGATCAGGAGAGGCAATATAATGTTTATAATAGAGGTTTAGAATATGTCAGTAGAAACGGAAGAGTTCATGGTAAGAGAATTATGAAAACTTCTTGCCCTACATCTTGTCGGAAAAATGCAGTAAGAAAATAACAGAAGATATTCGGCAAAGAATTTTTGATATGTTTTGGAATATTGGAAACCACTCAAGACATTGGGATCTTTTAGCAGGGTATGCTGTGAGAGCTAAAAAAAGATTTACTGTGGTTAAAGAAAATTCAAAACGTCTTTACACTATTTCCTATTACCTTCCAAGTAGTCAAGGAGATAATATTGAGACCACGAAAATATCGGTTTGCAAAACTATGTTCTTGACAACCCTTTCTATTAGTTTTAATTTTGTTTATATAGCTTTAGAAAAGTCTGACAAAGGATCAGGATTTATTGAAACAGATCAGCGTGGTAGGCATATTAATCATGTTGCGGGACTGTTCGAAAGGGTTACCGCGGCCTTGTTGTTACAGGCTCAAGAAGGAACATGGATGGTTTTTAGTCAGTAAAAGTCTGACACACCCTTCCGCTTCACCCACAGCGGAACCGGTCATTCGATGATTTTCCATTCGAAAAAAAAAGGCATATTAGATAGATAGATAGATAAACTCTTTATTGACCAAATAACTTAAAAACTACAGATTACAATGAATATTAATCATCCAAAGATTATTAATGAAGATATCGTTCGCAGTGTTATAGATCACGTTGAAGCAAGACAAGGAGAAGCATGAAGAGCATTTAAAAGAAAAAGAGAAAGCTAGAAAAATGAAAACAGAAGATAAAGAGTCAGCGTTACAAAATAATAAAATCCTTACAGCAGCTTTTGATCTTCAAAAGAGCCTTAATGTCCATCATGGGAACGTAAGTACGTTTTATTATAAACGGAAACTTTCTGTATATAATTTCACGATATTTAATTTGGGATTACGTCAAGGTTATTGTTATTCATGGCATCAACAGACAGCAAAGACAGGCGCAAATGAAATTTCTAGCTGTGTTTTTAAGTTTATAGAGGATACGGTATGCGAAGACTACAGGTTCTGGTCAGACAACTGTGGAGGCCAAAACAGAAATAGAATTGTTTTCTTATTGTACATGTTAGCTAGTTCGAAGTTTCGTGTAGATATTAGCCATCGCTTTCTAATAGTGGGCCACACTGACCTGACATCATGACACTGATTCAAACTAATTTTGAATTTGTTAAACCTTTAATATTTTTATATAATTTGCTAAAGCGATTTATTTTGAGCACTACAATTTTATTGTCTAAGCTTCTTATGTTATTCTTTTTGTTAATATTCATTAACAGAAGTTACCATTTTTAGTTCTTATAATTTTATTTACCTGCAAGAGAAGTCCTTGTTTGTTTTTATTTTTACTGTTTGTTTATTTTTTGAATTTTTTATAATATATTTTTAATTCTAATTTTTTTTATTGAACAAAGACAAGTCCTTGTTTTAGTTATTATTTTAAATGTTTTTTTCTTTCGTATACTTTGATAATACTCTGTTGTCGTTGATTTTTTCAAGTTAAGTCTTTTAGTGAGGCTGAATAATGTTAAAAATATTATGTTCCTACTTAATTACAACGAAAAATACACTGTGATTCTTGAAAATGCGTTGTTTTTGCTTATGACTCTTCCTTTTCTTCCTAGCCTTTACTAATCCCACATTTCGTAAGGTATTACAAACAAAAATAAACCTCGGTAAATTATATTGGTCCAGTATACGTCAATGCTTAAATACTATATAGCTAAGTACATTCCTAGTATAATGAGTCAAGTGATGTAATTTAATTATTTATTATGAACTGAGCCAGAAAATCCCATAATTACCAAAAGTAAGGGATGATAATAATAAAATAACAATCCTATATTATAATATTTTGGCGTAAACCATGAATTTTGGTGTACAACGTACATAAATATAAGTGGTAGTTAAACCATTGTACTATTGAGTTCCGCCGGCGTATACCGAGCTATGTACATAAAATATAATTTAAAACAAAAATCAGCAAAAACATTTCATACCAAAAGAAAAGCTTACCATATTTATTAAAAAAAACATTTAATTTACTCTGATTAAGATTAATTTCATAAAAATATAAGCGATTTGTCTTAAAATCGCTCTCCTACAAAATTACTATAATGTTAGTTGACTCATTATACGTAGGAGGTATCGATCTAACTTGCATTTATTCTCATATTTCAATAATTACTGCTCAAATATTGTACATCGTATTTAACATTTATATTTTAAGAAATATATGTGGCTGTGTATGTTATTTTAATTTTATCTAGTGTGTAGAATTCTCTTAGAATAAGTGAATGCCGTGTTTGGCTGTAATCGGAGTACAGGTTTAGTTATATAGAATTTAGTTTATAAAAAAATATGATTATCGATTTGTACTCTGTTCTGTACAATAAACAAATAGATAAATAATCGTTACTTATTGCTTCTACGCTACAGAGCCCGAACAATCTCTCTACGGAATTAAAAGGACCAAAAATTTAACACCGACGAAAAGGTTGTACCTTTCACAAACAAATTACAAAAGAAATATCTAAGACATTCGACCATAGCACCTGCCGTAACTCCTTTGGCACCCCTATAAATCGACAGAAGCAGTTAAATCGAATGCCCGCAAAGATATACGAGATAAGAAAAAAACACCATTGGGCCGCGAATCGTTGTGCGGTAACCAATTCTGCTATCCATCATGTATTGTGTTACATTTTGTGTTTGATATATTTTTATGGAGGTATGGATGGGTTGGAAGTGCTATTCAATACTGGTTATATAACGGATATTGTTCTGTCACTTAAAATGCTTCTTACATAATTTATTTGTTGCGTTGTGGCACCGGCCTAGAGTAATTCCACCCTTCTCATCTCACGGGGAGTCTTAAGAGTCGGCGAGGATAAATTTTACCGGATGATGAGCAGCAACGTCATGCTGCGTACTGGCTTGAACTGCGAGCCTTTGAGTTTCTTGCTAGTTCTTCTTACAGAGCGGTGGCTCAGAACTGGCACTAAGATTCACTTACATTTAAATAATTTAGCGATTTAGGCGTTCATTTGCGGAAATCTATTGTAAGAAAGTGATGGATTAAAAATAACTTTTGTAACATTTCCCGCTCTACTATAATTTCCCAAAAAATCTAGAAACTATTCAACACTACACGTGTTTCGCCCTTACACAGAGCATCTCCAGGTAAGATAGGTTCCTCAGAACAACGATATCTTCTCAACCAACGCTGAAATGAGTTCGAATATTTTTTGTTTTTTAAATTGTTTTGTTGAATGTAAGTGAATTTAAGCTTCGTGATTTCAGTGTAATCATATTTCGATTGTTTTTTATATTTAATTTTGACGTTTTTAAGTACTATGTAATAGTTTAAGTAATAAAAAAACGAGCGCGAAAACTAGATTCTTATATATCTCTAACCCTCCAATATTTTCTTTTGATTTCTTTGACGTCGTTAACAAAACTGCTAATAAGAGACAGAGATAGGTATGTAGATCTCACCACCCGCAAAGAAAAGCGCCAGCAGTGATGTCTAATAAAAATCTTCCAACGACGCCGCTGTTGATAGTTGATTAAAACCTAACTGGGTTTTGGAACTTCTCCCGCGCTTTAACAGTACCCTCAACTTGACTTGGAAACAGCGGTGGTAACTGTGGCACGCTGGATTAACGTGTCATTGGAAGACCGGAACAAAACCTGCGAACTTGTGACTTTGGCCACCTAGTGTGAAATTATAAAAAATCTGTTACTACTAATTACCTCTAAATCTTTAATAACTTGCATAAAATAAAGACAAATACCTAATATGAAGCAAACCCCATTTAAACAGAAGCTGCCAACCCAATGTCACAATGAATTAATTACAGTAAATTAGTGACGATACTAACAAGCTACCTCGGAACACAATAAATTATAGTAGGGCCGCAGACTCGCGCCCTTCCTCCAATGGTTTTTGCTAAGCTAGTATCTTCTAGACGTGTGTGGTGGTCGGGCCACGAAAATGACGATAAGTCCATAACCTTATAAAATTTATACATACATATAATAATTAACATCCCAAAATCCACAAGTTACAATCGCAATATCGCTAAGTATCGTTTCTCCTCGCCAAAATTAACAAAACTTGAAATATGAAAATCTCTAATGGTGACCTGTGCCCGCACCTCGCTCACCCGGCTGCTATTAATGTAAGTGTCAATCAAGATATAAAGATATATTAGGCTTGTACGGAAGACCAGCGCCGCGGGGCCATAGTGATCCCTCGGCATATGCTGAGTATAAAAGCCTTTTCGATGCCACATGTGTTTATTAATTTTTATTTTTGTATTTTTGTAAACCATGTGTCATATGTGTCTGTCCATGTGTATCATGTGTCACGGAATAAATTATTTTCTTTCTTTCTTTAAAGATGTACCAAGAAAATAATTAACTATAAATACTATATATCTTCCAGTAAAATCATATGGAAACAGTAAATTATAGTTACAATCTTGTCTCAATATTGTATCGCAATATCGCTAAGTTCAACACGTTTTTCATGGCCCCGAATCCCCACGAAATTAACAATAGTTGAAACACAGTACCCTGTTCGGGATAGTTGAAGGTCTGTATCTCTAATGGCGACCTGTGTCGTTTGACATATTCATGGCTGCCCGCGCCACGCCGCCCGGCCGCTATTAAATTTATTGTTTTAATTAACATTTGCAGTGGAGACAGCGCGGTTTTGCAATTACGCAGCTGTTTATCAGATAGAAACGATTTTTGACAGTTATCGGCTGTTTAGGAGCAAAACGCTGTAAAGTTACGGAGGCAAATATTATAAATAAATAATTTCCAACAATTGCACCAGTTATTTAGTTTTAAGTCCAGTATCATTAAGAATTTGTATTCTGGATACTACATAACATTATCAATTCCACTGTGCCTGTGTATTTTTTGCCCGTTCTTCTCACAGAGCGGGGGCTCGGAACTGGCACTTAGATTCACTTACACCAAATTTTTATTTATTTGCATGTAAGTGAATTTAAGCTTCGTGATTTCAGTGTAGTAATATTTAGTTTTTTTTTTATTTATATTATGTTCTGACGTTTTCAAGTGCTATGTAATAGTTTATGTAATAAAGAACTTTTTTACTTTTACTGCTAAACGTTATCGTTATCAAATTGTTAATTAGCTTGATCGTAAAAGAATAGGCAAAAAATTAAAAAAATCGTCAAGTTAGTTTTTTCACCAGCCAGAAAATTTAATCTAAATTTTTTGTTACTTACGAGTACGCTTGTTAAAATATTTCTCATATACTGACTTGTTCACATCTCCTTTATGCCTTAATTATGGAAGTTAACATAATTTCATGAGTCCTACTTCATTGAAAACGCTTTCTCTGAAAGTGACTCCATCTGTGGGTCGTTAATTAGGGGCTGTCATTAAAAACGTCAAAGCTGACACAATTTCTCGGGCCTAAGGCTAAAATGTACATTTGAGCAATTCATATAATATTTTCTTTTTATGATTCACTCGCAGTCGGTGGTAGCCATAACTTTATTTCGTGACCCAAAGACTTCTTTCATGTGATGAAAAGTTGCTTTTTTACTGATTATTTACTTAAGCGTTTAAATTTATAAGTATGAGATGAGTGCCTATGCGGTGACATACATTTTTCATAATATTTTTTTTCCACAGTTTTCTTTTATCACCATATTATCAACCTTATAAAGCTGCTGAAAATTGACCTCCCAATAGATTGTATTCTATTGGGGGTATTTACCCATAATCACCACACTGGGCAGGCGAATTGGTGATCGCAGTTGAAGCTAGTATGCAGGATGACGCTGCTGCCCATCGTCCGTCGTTCTCGACTACTCCCCGTGAGATGAGAGGGAGTGGAACTATTCTGGACCGGTACCACATGCAAAGTTTTCTTCAGCAAAAAGATAAACCATTTATTGACATGAGACTCTCGACTTATTTTACGAACTACAAAAAACTGAATTGGCTGAATTGGCTTCCCATTCGAAGGCGCAGAGACTCTCGTATCCTATGTTTACTATGCAATTCTCTTTTTAATCCTACATATCCCTCGTATCTTCGTGAGCGGTTTTCTTTTATTTATGCGCCTGGTTCCCCATGTAGGTCAAATCTCCTTTTCCTCCTGAAATTCCCCTCACATAACTCCGATTTCTTTTCCTATTCGTTTTCTGTGCATGCGGTTAACCTGTGGAATGCGTTGCCAGTCATTATTCGCACTTCGAAAAGCATTTCCATTTTTAAGAAGGCAATAAGGGAACACTTCCTTGCTGCTATCTTTGTGCATGTTCCTGTGTGTGTATGTGCATAAATTGTTAAATAAATAAAAAAGCTAACCTACTACCATCAGTAGTCTTATCAGGTGGACAGATAATGAGGTGATTCAAAAAAAGAAATAATTTTTTGAAGTCTGTAAATTTTAATGTAGACTCTAAAAACGAACTGATACTAAAAGCTCCTGTGTTCATATTATTAATGCAATTGCTTTAACTATCATGTTATTTGGGAGGTATTATAGAAATATGTGTAGCGTCCAATTATTTATAGACTAACATAACTTTAATCGGATCTAGTGTTTCAGGTCTTTCTAGATGAATCGCAATATTCCGCCTTTGTGTGGTCATTTTAGACTCTGGTACTGGAAATGGGCTAATTGCTAACTCGAAATCTACTTCATAAAAATTGCTGGTTAAAAATACAACTGAACAAGTATAAACAAGATGTGTGAACCCTGGTTTTAATATGTAATACAAAAACCACTAAACCGATTAAGGTTGGAAGCGCTCGTGCGGAAATGGGTATTCGGAAACGATCATGAAAGTAAAGCAGAGTTCACTGTAGTCAGTTCTGGCATTGGTGACCATTTGTTTGGCATTTAATATCGAGCTTAAGGGGGCACGTTAAGATTTTGGTTTCGGTTATCACTATGCTCGTGCGTGGTAGTTAGTTAGGACACATAAGACTTGAAAAATCTTAACAGCTAGACATGGACGTAGCAAAGAAGTGCACTGTGGGGCAATGCCTTATCTCTATCATCAACTTACGACGACCGATATGGCGTAGTGGCGAGAATACCTGCTCTCCACTCCTTAGGCCGTGGGTTCGATTTCCGAGCAGGACAAATCTTTGTGTGCATGAACATGAATGTTTGTCCTGGTCTGGGTATTTTCCTATGTATGTTAAGTAAGTATAAAAGTATATATGTATGTTTATCCGTTATTTAGTATCCATAACACAAGTTCTTAATGATACTTATCTTGGAACTAAATAATTGGTGTAATTGTCAGAAAATATTTATTATTATTAATAATGGAGGTTTTGACGGAAACAAGACATCAAAGGTTATTTATCTGTGTGTGGTGTTAGTGCTGTACAGTTTTCAGAATGCTTTTACTTTCGTCTTACCTGTTGACAAACCTAATAATTAGTTCAAATCAAATAAAATACTTTTTATTTCATAAACTATTACATAGTACTTGAAAACGTCAAAATTATAAAAAATAACAAAAACAAATAAAATATAATTATACTAAAATCACGAAGCTTAGATTCACTTGCAACCAAACAATTTTAAAAAAACAAAAAATATTTAAGTGTAAGTGAATCTAAGTGCCAGTTCCGAGCCACCGCTCTGTAAGAAGAACTGGCAAGAAACTCACAGGCTATGCTTTTTTAGTTATTGTAAGTCTTTTTTTTTCCTAATATTTTTTTATGGTAATATTTTGTATGTGTGTTTATTAAGTGCAATAAACGTTTTATTTATCTATCTACCAGTATGATGACCATCAGAGAGTCAATGACTCATTGATATTTCAGATTTGAATGATTGTAAAGTATGAGAGCTATCTGAATCTCTTCCAATAAAGTTTGTAAGAGATAGCCTGAGCCGAGTAGTCGAAGTTATAAGGCTGGGTAATGATGATACTATATTTTTATACCTTTAACATTATTTACGGTCATATTTTGCTAATTATATTACTGGTCTCATGTTATAGGTGGCACGCCTGTTGCCGCTTACCCAACTTTTTGTTTGCCAGAATATCGTCTGTTGATCGACAGGTGCACCATTTATAGGTAAGGTAGGCTTGGGCAACTACTTATAGCATTAAATATGTAGTTTCTAACACAGTAAGGTTGCCTGGAAGATATTGCTGTTAGCAATAAGGCCGCCCATTGGATCATATATTTGATCACTTTTTTATATGTAGTGTACAATAAAGTGTTTATTCATTCATTTATACAGTAAAATTTATTATTATTACTAACACAGTATACATATTTAATAGACGTTATGTTTACAGGATAATGTGATGATGAAAACTTTATAAGTAAATTCCAAAATCATTATTCTAAGCACGCGTATCGTAAAAATAAAAATTGAATGCGTTCCTTTTACAAGTTATAGACAAGAAGACTACCTTGCCTTATATGAGAAATAAAAATAAAACTTTTATGGGTGAAGCGTAACGTTCGCCAACTAAATTGATTCATAGAGATTCGACATTGCAAGGCGGCGCACGATTGCTATAACCCGGTGTAATGTATTTCAAGTGAGGTGGCTCGTTGGCGGATTAATACAGTATTGCAGGGTAAGCTGTTGCAATAGCGTACGGTTCTATTACGATGAATGTCGAATGTATTAAAACAAGCTCATTCTAGAAGTGTTTTTTTAATTTTGTGATTTAATTCCTTGTTGTAAAAAAATTCAGCAGGAGTTGTATACTTGTATATGTATGGTGTGATGGTCGAGACATATTAAGCTAGTTTTACGTAAATACAAACATACGGACATCTTATACGCCCACATATCGCCAGTTATATTGTTGGTCCCATTTAATAGGTGGCGAGCCTATTGCCGCTTACCGGACACTTATTTGTTAGTGAGGGTTCCCGTGTAAAGCTTGTATTCTTAATTGTCAGTTGCTTGTAAAATCTTACATAAAAGTATGTAAATGAAGCTCTTTTAATCTCCATTTAATATGAATTTCCAGTACGTTGGACTGCATACGCTATCTGTGAGAGCAAGTCTGCACTAATCTATAATTTGATGAGTCTTTGAATTGTGATGTGACAATCAAGTCAACACGTTTTATTGATTACTATAAAATAATAGAAAATTATTGAAGCAATAGCTTTTAATGTTGTTTCCCTTTTCAGGTTAGTAATTATTTACTTTGTAACATAGAAATACGTTGTGTTTAAAGAATATGATACGTAAGTACTACCTACACAGTTTATAAATATTTTAATTAAAATAAATTCCACTCTTTTCAGAGCAATAACTTATGCAGTTGTTTTCATAAATAACTAACATATTACAAGTATAACTATAAGCATGGAAAAAAATTAGAATTATTTATAGACTAAATTTTGACTCACTCAAAGTTTTGACATACTCAAATACGGCTTCAAATATGAAGAAAATACACAAATAGATAACTATATAATTACCGCTCTCATATACTTAAATTCTCTGACGCTCTATATCGTTTATAATAATACAAAGCTCCAAACTAAGCTTGTACATTAAATATATGGAAAGCACCCAAACTAAGTCTAAGCTTCATGTTAATGCACACCCAGATCGGTGTTTATTATTGCGAATCGAACCCTGTGTCAGCGCCATAATGGTTGCCTTACATCTTCAGTGATGTTACAAAGCATTCAATAAGAAACTTGTAAAATTTTCTCCTTCGAAAACATCCCACTTATACTCCTCCCAAGCATCAAAATGCAACCACGTCAAAGCATTGAAGCTACACAGCCGAACGTTCGCCGAAGTATTCTCCCCGAAGTTCGTCATAATAAAACCGCACGCGATCTCAAACAGCACCGCGAAATGATGTAATTACTTTAAAAGCCCGGCAAATATTTTTATTCGGAATAAACGTCGGAGGCTGTATTAATAAGGCTGCATTGGCTAGGTACTTTAAACAAATCTTTAACGTACACTCAAGAGTTTGCTTTTCTGAAGTCTCACAATGTTAATGGATAGTCTACAATTCTGGTTTTCGTACTTTTAATTTCTATTTTTTGCGGAGCTCAGGGCTCGGTGGTGTGGAATCGGAAACTTTAACTGAATGTTCTTGTAAAGGTTAATATTTGGGTGACCGCTTCATCATCATCATCTCCATTTGAAATCCACTGCTGAAAAGAGATTATAATTAAAGTATTCGCTTTCCCAATTGCTTTCCACAGGGATCGATCTTGTGCCTCTTGCATCCACCGGCTTCTTGTCGCCTTCATCATCGGTCCACCGGGTGGAAGGCCGCCCTTTACTAGGATTGCCGATTGCTTGGTAAATAAATTAGAATATTTCTGACACACCAATTATTTAGTTCCAAGATAAGTATCATTAAGAACTTGTGTTATGGATGCTAAATAACGGATAAACATACATAAATCGTTTTTTTTTTAAATACATACATACTGACATAAGAAAACACCTGGTCTGGACCAGAACAAATATTCATGTTCATGCACACAAAGATTTGACCTGTGTGGGAATCGAATCCACGACCGCAGGAGCGGAGGGCGGGTAATCTCGCCACCACGAAATGAAACTAAGTAAAACATTATGACAGTTTGTAGATGGTTTCTAAGATCAGCACGAGTCGTTTGATTATTTTAAACGAATGCTTATATTATAATTGCAAATATTAATATCTGTTAAAATTTCACGCCTAATTTTTACTCATATGATGGAAATGGCATACAACCCACCTGATGGAAAGCTTCACCACAGCTCTAATATGGTATTTAACTTATGGTACTTAACTTAATTTAATTAGCAATAACTAAGTATAACATGGGTGTATAGGGGTTCTACGAATGAGCCCAAGCCAACCTCACCTGCAAGTGGTGCACCTGCTGATCAACGGACGAGGCTCTGACGAACATAACAGTGCCCGGTAAGCGGCAATAGACTCAAATATATAATTGGCGAAGTGTAATATGCCTCTGCCTACCCCTTCGGGGAAACAGGCGTGAATGTATGTATGTATGTAAGTATAACATGCTGAAACGTACAATAATTGACGTTAAATTGTATAACCCAGCAGACTGAAATCTGAAACGGTATCTCCAGTAAAAAATACTCAAAGACGAAATTATCATCTTAAAGCCATATCAGAAATTTATCTTACATTTACCAGCGGTATGAGTCAGCCACGACTCAACTATGAATGATAATTTATGAAAATTTAAACAATATCTCTTAAGCGGCGACAGGGTGCATCCAGCGTAAACGAAACCGGGCGCTTGAGCAAACGATTCTATCCATTTACAAGTTTTCTGTTCTATACAGGTGAATTATATTATACTGTTATTGCTTGGGATGTCTGACTGTTTCAAGATAATATTAATAATAGTTTATTGATATTTTCACAATTTCACTATAAAATACAGACACTGAATCCTATGTTAGGTTTCCCTGTGGTATAGAAGTCAGTTCCTTCCCAAAGAGAGATTAAATTAATTGTGACGCAACACAAAAGGTACTCCTCAAGGTCTAAACTAAATACAAAAAAGAAAACATACAAAATTTAAAAAAAAATAGATATAAAATGTGTCACGAATAAAATATATGTATGTATAATAATTTAAGATAAATTTACAGGAGTATTTTTTTAGATACTTAACAGCTTATTTGAGATTGTCCTAGCTTTATGTATATTTATTTATTAGTTTTATTATTGGTTTATAACTGGATAGATTAGTAGTGTGATAGTTTATAATAAGTGTAGTTTATCTTTTTTTATGTTAGTTTATGTAAGTTTAAGAACTACCGCACCGCCTTAAAAGTTTTCTACTAACCCTAAGGTTAACTGGCAGAGAATGCCTTATGGCATTAAGTTCGCCTTTTGTAATACTTTTAAGTGTGCAATAAAGATTAAATAAAATAAAGAGCGGCGACTCAGGGTGTTACCTTTTCCTTGGTGGCTTTCTTGCCCTACCGGAAGGTACTCAGCCCCCTCACCACGTCAAGGTGGAAACCAGTAAGGGAGGTTGTAGGATGGTATACTACGTTTGTCCCTGACGCCATTAGAGAACCTTAACGGGTTATAATAGATAATAAAAGTTCTTTGGGGACTTATTTTGTTACGATTTTTTGCGTACACAGGCGCCTAAAACGCCTCTGTTATTTCAAATGCATGTGTAAACTAAACACTTTCTTTTAATTAATTTACTAAATTGTTATTATTCTTCATAGCCTTCTCTTTCCTTTTTAACATATATACATATTATCATGACTGTTTTCCCGAAGGGGTAGGCAGAGGCCTATTATACGCCCACATTTCGCCAGTTATATTGATGGGGCCACGTGATAGGTAGCGAGCCTATTTCCTCTTACCGGGAAGTGTTCTGTTGGCCATAACCACGTCCTTTAAACGGCAGGTGCACCACTTGCAGCTGAGGTTGGCTTGGACTCTTAAGATTACGGTGCGCATACACTATTTTTTGTTAAATATTTTCTTATATCTTATTAAAGACTTTATGAAATTGACCTTTTTACAAGGCCAAAAACTTAAGTTAGTTTGGAACAAACTGATTACTGTAACATATGTAGAATGTGAAAGTTATTTTATAAAAATATTACTTTGAACTTTCAAGATTTAAGTCTTTCAATTGTCAATATATTTTATAAAATCGTTTTAAAAAAATAGTTTTTATCAACAGACGAGGCTCTGGCAAAAAATAAAGTTCTCGTTTATCGGCAATAGGCTCGCCACCTATTACGTGGGACCATATGCCTCTGCCTACCCCGTCGCGGGACAGGCGTGATCGTATGTATGTTTAAGAAAATATAGTATACTACACATACTTTAAAACTTCTACGGCGTAGCGTGCTACGACACTACGCCGCCGTAGAGGTGCGGCCTTCAAAGAGTTTGTTTCGACTGATTCAAAGTTTTCCACAAGTTTTATTGTCAAGTAATACCCACATATTTTTAATTACCGAAACTTTTGTGGGATGTTAAAAGTGAAAACTATAAACATATTTATTTTCATTTAGATTTACTAAGTTTTTGGTTTAATATTGTAAGAATATGTAATTTCTTAAAAATAATTATAAAATGATAGTAAATTTATTTTTGCTATTATAAATCATAAACTTAGTTATATAATTTATTATTCGAAATCCTAATATATAAATCAACAAACTTCGTAACTAAAAATCAATTTTGAGAAGTTTATCATAAAACAAATTACATACTAAAAAATATTTACTCAAAATAAAAAAAAACTTTCTTTTAATCTATTTCTTAAATAAAACTTAACAAACTTACCGCTCAGAAGTCGCCGAGTACAACTAACACCATACAAGTCAATACACTTTCTACACAAATCCTACTTTAACTTCTAAGTAGTTAAAACACCTACAACTATTCTACTACAGTGTCACAACCATTTGAGTCAGCATTAAGTTTTTAACTAAAATCTACTTTTAAAACACATCTAAAAACTATTCTAAAAAGAGGTTTTTATTCAAAAAAGTTCTGGTATAATAGTTACTAGTAATATAAGTTCTTTTTTTCGAATTCTCAGTTCTTTTGTTTCGAATTTTATTTGTTAAAAATGTTAGTTGAAGTATAGGAGATTTACGAAACAGTTGGTAACTTTTTCGTGGAAAGGGCGCGTGCACCACAGATCCGCGACAGCCTGGAACTGCGGCTATCAGACAGGCTCTAGTGATATTGTAGGTCTATCCTAGCCGTAGGCATGCCTGGAGCCCTACTGCATGTGTGCGACTGTCGAGATGTTCTCGATTGTAACTCGATTTCATTCTCATGGTATGCTGAGCTTGTGTTCGTAGCTAGTCCTTTGGTAAGGTGTGTTTGAGGAGGTTCCATGTTTTGTTGTCAAGTTTTAGGCTGTTATTAAATGCATGTTTTGTGTTTACCAAGACAATATTGAGTGGAGCTCTATGCATAGCTGTTTTACGTACGATTCGCTCCTAAAGTCATTGGTATGATTCCTACACAGAACAAAAAATACGAATTCTTGTACGTCTATCTGTTAATGAGTGCCAATAAGACTATCTCTGATTAGTTTTGTAGTTTGACAATCCATAGATGCAGGAGGTAAGTTTACTGCAGTTCACTCGTAAGGTCGTGAGTTCAAATCTCACACAAGACATACATTTATATTTATAATACGAATATTTTTCTTAATAAATAGGTACATATTTAAAGTCTATATACGTCTAAGTATGTATACACAAGTTTCTATTCCTATTGATACTTAATATCTAGGAACTCATTAATTGGTCGAATAATAGTGAAAATAATACAATCAAAAAATAATAATTACCTTATAGAATTATTTATTTCTTATTATTTGACTGGATATATAATTCATGAACCTTAAAATCTAAGAAGAATTATTGAAATAAAAAATATCGGCCAGGGAATTGAACTAATGACCTTTTCAATCTATGCCACTCACTCAAATGGTCCACCAGTTGGGCCTCTGTTCCGGTTGAGTTTACGTTCTGTTCTGCCCTTTGACGAGTGCGAGATGAAAGCCTGCTTTATTGGCTGCCCACTTTGATTATCTCAGATATTGCAATGTCTGCCCACAGCCATTTTACTATGTACTTACGAACCGTGTTATTTAACATACAAACATAAAAACTAAGAAACATTGGATACAGGGCACAATTCATTCCATATAGAAATAACTATATGAAATAAGTTAGTTAGTTATGAGTTATGTGAATGTAGCATTAGTTTTTTTACTTGCTTGAAGTGACTCAACGTAAGGCCTAACTTGAAATATTTAAACATTTTCTGACAACTGCATCAATTATTTAATTCCAGGATAATTATTATTAGGAACTTGTGTTACGGATACTGAATAACGGATTAAATAATTTTTTTTGTAAATATATAGGAGAACACCCAGCCCAGAACAAATATTCATGTATTCGGCCTGTGTGGAAATCGATCCCAAGACCTCAGAAGGAGTGTGAGAATTCTCGCCACCACGCTATACCGGTCTTCTCTAGCTAAGAACCATAATATTTTTAAAAAATATGCACTTTTTTCTAAACCATAATATGGCACAGATTTATACATGCACCTGATGGAAATTGGTCTAGTCTTAGCCTACAGCTGCTTGTATAAAAAGCTAAGTGCTAACTAAGCTATGTTATGCAATAATGTTTTAACCCACAAAAAAACCAAGTTCCTATTAATGACATCTAGTAAACCAGGGCAGTACTACTTAACGCTCGAAAAAAATACCGAACCGGTACATACAAGTGCGGCACTGAAAATTTTGGGAATCAAGGTCTTCCCCGAACTGTCCCGGGTTACTAGATGACACTAACAGGAACTTTGTTTTTTGTGGGTTAACACATTATTGCTTAACATAGCTCATTACTCTTCGAAACCCTTTTCACGACCTTCTTGCCTTGCCTCAGGGGGCCGGGGGGTCGTAGAAGGAGACTAGGGAAGGGATCTTCACCTAGTGCCTATGAGGGCCTATGAGGCTAGCCACCTCTTAAATGTTTGATTCGTTTCATCTAGAGACCTTTGCAGAAATCGAAGTTTGCTACAACTAAATGGTGTCTCAGTAAGAGTGTACTTTTTAATTTTAAATTAAAAACAAATATATTACGTGCTTTCCGAGGCACGGGGCGACCAATAATTACGCACTTAACTTCGAAAAGTCATAGGTGCGCCACCAGGATTTGAACCCAAAACCCTCTAAATTTAAAGGCAAGGGGTCTCGACACTGGGCTATATCCGCTCTTAATAAAGATTGATTGATATGCGTTATAAATACCAAAGTAGATAAATTATCAATATGTTTTACGTTTTCCAGCTTTTTGTGAATTTATCACGTTTTTATGTTTCAAAAATTATATCATCAGCGCTCGCAGCTCCACGGTGCTCGGTGGTCAGAAACGATCACCGACATAGAGCAGAGTTCACAGAGATTAGTCGTTGGATGGGTGACCGTTTGTGGGGCATTTGATATCGAGCGCTTCCGTGCTTCGAAAGGCAGGTTAAGCCATTGGTCCTGGTAATCACTAAATGTGATAGTCTTTAAGCCATGTTAGAAGCCTGATTGGGCCGCTTAAAAAAAATCTAACAGCAGGACGACATACACCTGCCTCCACTAATCCGCACTGGGACCGCATCCATACCTTTGTATGTGAAAGGAGGCTCGTGGTCAGTAGTGGGACGTTAATGGGCTGAGATGATAATGATGATGACCGTGGGTGAACTAATATATTGGGAGTCAAGCCAACCATACCTGCAAGTGGTGCACCTGCTTATCATCGAACGAGTCTCTGGCTAATATAAAACCTCTCGGTAAGCGGCAATAGGCTCGCTACCTATTACGCGGGACCAACAACATAGTTGGCGAAATGTAGGCATATAATATATAATATGCATATAATATGCCATATAATATGCCCTTCGGGGAAAAAGACGTGAATGTATGTAAGTATACAGAATGTATGCAGAATATACTCGTACTTACATGTGTGGTATAACACGCAATATTTTGTTAGTGTCGTGCAGGATAAATTTGCCCAATAAGACATGCAAATTGTAATCTCAGAAAGCCAACCAACGAGTAGTTACGGTTTTCAACTTACAAATTAATAAGTAACACAGTTCTATTAACATGGCCCTTAGGAAACAATAGCACTTATGTTTAGTCTGGATGTCCGTGTCTTAAATCTAAAGCAATAGACAGCTGCTCCGACTTTGAGGTGTAAAGTTTCGCTTAATAAATTCATAACAAAATTAATTTAATATTATTGTGTGATTATTTTACTCAGAACTTGTATAATTGGCATTTGTAGGTTACATGCTATGTACCCGTCTTCTCATAGACTTTATTTCAAGCTACCCACTGAAACTAGAAATGGAAGTAAAGTTAAAAATTACAAAAAAGTTGATAACAATAATTCGACATATGAAATCTTGCAATAATAATAATGATAATAAATAAATATTTCTGACACTTACACCAATTATTTAGTTCCAAGATAAGTATCATTAAAAACTTGTGTTATGGATACTAAAGAACAGATAAATATATTGAAATACTTTTTTTTGTTGTAAATACATACTTAAAATACATAGAAAAACACCGAGACCAGAACAAATATTAAACACACAACAAATATTGAACAAAAATATTTGTCCTGTGTGGGAATTAAACCCACGATCTCAGAAGTGGAATACTCGCCACCACGCCATATTGGTCGCCGAATAATACTACAATATAATAATACAAATCCTCATAATCAAAATGCGGAGATGGCATATGAAACTTAACAAGAAGCAACATTCCACATAAGTAACACAAACCTTTGCATTTCACAACACACACATAGCTAGTTGTGTGAGCACAAAGTCGGAGGCCGGAAGAGCACGGAGCGACGCGAAATGTCGACACAATGCACAAAGAAGTGATTGCGCTCAGACGTGAACCATCGGGTAACGGCGGGCAGCGCCATCTAGCGGCGGAAATGGGCACCGCTTAGCCGGACCCTGATTGAAACCGGCCCTTTGTCTGGCCCGTTTGGTGGGATAATATTTGGTTGATTTTTAGCACACGAAAAGAGTGTGTGATTTTGAACTGTTGCCGTTTTATTCCGCCGCTAGGGTTTTACAAATGGAAACTCTTAGGTATCTGTAGATTATTTCAAACAATTTATAGATTAGACAGCGCCATCTATTGGCCGAAAGAATGTCATTGTTGTTATTTTTTAATTAATAATAGACTTTTATCAAATAAGATAGGTTCCTTATTACAGCTTCTTTGATATGTACTTGAAATTCTGTGATAATAGTAACATTCCATAAAATTTACACATACTGTTAATTTCGCGAACGCGAACCATAGAGTCCCGGCGGGCAGTGCCATCTAGCGACGGACCTGAAAATGGGAACCGCTTTGTCGACCTTTGTTTACCCTGATTGAAGCCGTCCCTTTTGGTGGGATAAAATTTAGTTGACTTATAGCACACTTTTTCGTGTTTTATTTCAATCTGTTTCGTTTTATTTCCCTTTAGAGTTTCAAATATTAAAACACATAAAGTACTCTGCACACTGTACCAATAATCTATAAATAAGTCAACGCCATCTAGTGACGGAAATATTGTTTCAAATTTTTTTTTCTGTCAGAATTTTTAGGTAATTAGCAAGAATTTTTCGGGGTTCCTAAATTAATATATAAAAAAAATATACCCTTTCGTCTTGGTTTGTGAGAAGAGGCCCGTGCTCAGTAGCTGATAATGATCATGATCTCGACTGTGACCTGAATTTATTGAACCTGTTTTCTTTTAAGAAGTTTTTATTTCTTAATAAAATAGAAAGAGCTTTTCGGTTACTTTTATTCTATGCACATTGACTACTTAGACAATTTGATTTTGGTAAAAATAATCGCTTATTTTTAATACCACTCTTGCCACGTGTACTCTGTACCCCTGGCAGTCACCTACCACCTCACAGATTGATTCACTACCTGTACAATTGCAAGTAAACAAACGAAAATAGGCATTACGTTAACGAAACCACACATTAGAGCCGTGTCTAATTCGGGGAGACGTCAAATAACTTGTGGACTGAGAGTGTCCGGGCCGGCCATTTCCATAACTAATTAAATCGCGGTGGCAACTTCGGCCGCAGGTGCCGCCGTACTTCCTCTTCTCAGGTGCCTGCGGTACTTGGTACAGTCCAAGTCATTATTTTAGACCAATTTGAACAGTGGAGAAAATAAATAACGGTACGTATTATTGCCGTGTGGTAACCGGCCTAGAATAGCCACCTCCTCTTGTCTCACGGGGAGTACCTCGTAAGAGCCAACGAAGTGAAATCGACTAGAAGACCAGAAGAGTACTTGAACTGCGATCATCAACCACCCGCCTGCCTAGTGAGGTGATTATGGGCAAACATACTCAATAGAATAGGGAATGCCTATTGTCAGCAGTGGACTGAGTAAGGCTGATATGATGACAATGATGATTCCCTCTCTGTTCCTCTCTCGAACTTTACGTCAACAAGTCTTAGGAACCCTTCCCCTTCTTACATTGTGCAGTCTATCAGCACTCGCACCAAGATATTAAGTCGTTCCTGTATAAGACCAGCTTTGGAATGTTTCTCCGGCACGTGCGTTACCCAACTTTATAGTCCTAGATATTTTAAGCAGGGCGTGGAACGGCACTTATTCATGCCGTCAGAAGTGGGTGCGCTTGTGTTCGTGCTTATTGCACGGTATCGGCCTAAAATTGTTATGCCTATTACATAGTATAAGGGTCTAATACAGTTTACTTCAGCCAACAATTATACTGCTCTCTTACTGTACAAAATATAACCACAAATTTTTGGACTACATCGCTGCTTACCATCCCATTATAGTTATGTCCCCAAAAATGTGGTCAGGTATACGTTATATTTGAACCTCATTAGTTTAAGAAAACAGAAAACCGAAATTTATGCGAGCAGAAGCTATGTATGGTTCGTACCGAATCATGTTTTTTTTTAAAAAAACCTATAGCTTTTTTTTGATTTTTGTATAAGCGTTCATGGAGAAAACAATCTTTGGAGAAATGTAAATATACTCGTACTATCTATGATTTTATGTAGCTGACTGTACACTTAGAAAACAATCTCATGTAACACTTCATTCAATGTGCACACGAAAATAAACCAATGTGACTTATATCGAATTTTTTGGATACTTCGAACCTGCTTTTAACAGTATATGCTATTTTTATTTAATTGAGTGGAGTATTGTCTATTTTTTCGTTCATCAATGGATCTTCATAATGACTTATTTTAATGTTATACCTTACATAGTTTAAGGGCCATACAGCGCTAAAAAATATGTTATTAATGGGTATTTAAATAACATAGTCACAATAAAATTTAAACATATAACACGTCATGTGCTATAGATAGTATGACGGAACATCGATTGTAGCAGCATTAAGTCTCAAACTTAACAGTACTACAGGTTCCAATAGACTTGTTTCCAGACACTTACACCAATTATTTAGTTCCAAGTTGATCATTAAGAACTTGTGTTATGGATACTAAAGAACAAATATTAATATTTATACACACAAAGATATGTCCTGTGTGGGAATCGAACCCACGACCTCTGGAGTGAAGTGCGGGTATACTCGCCACCACGCCATATCGGTCGGTTGAAATATGTAAGTACTATTATACAAATCAAACAATAGAAGGATATTGCTTCTTAAAAATAAACTAGATGAAGAAATCATTGAGAACACAGACACGGACACCTGGAAACAGAAAATAATAGAATTTCAAATTTATCTAAATAATCTAAAAAAAAAGTTTACAAATTTTTGATTCGACTTTCAGTTAACACAAGTTACAACACAAAGAAGCTAAAGTTAAACCTACTGATAAATACAAAAGCCAACAATATTCATGCATTTCGCTCAATGGGAATCGAAGTCTCAGGCACTATTGAGCGTTCTGAGCGGTGCCATACGTACAGCTCATTACCGGAACGATTCAATTTAACCGGTAAACCGGGAGTGTTACGGTAATGATAATGAGAACCGGCTGATACCGGCTCGACAATCACACGGCGCAATCCCGCTGCACCTTGCAAAGCCAGACAATACTACTTTTTCCCCGTATCCGGCTCGTAGGACCATTTAAATTTTATTGCGAATCGCTTATCTTTTATTTGCAATTGAGATTTGAGACCCATAGTTTTGGATTTCAACAGAGATATGGTATCTATTACTACAAGAGCTCTTACGAGATACCTTACATTATAAAAGCACGCAATAGCATTATTAAAGGCCTTAAATATTTAATTTCTGTATTTTTTAAAATATAGGTAGGCGTAATTCGACTACTTCACTATAAATATAAATTAAAAATTTATATGTACGACATTTCACCTATGCATCACAAATAAATGATTTGGGGTTAGTGCGTATAGGTTCATATTATTACGTCTAACAATTGTATAGTTAGAATAAGAAATTAAATATATTTATGTAAAATCCTCACAACAAGCTTTTTCATTATGTAATGTTTTTTTTTCATTTAAGTAATGGCTTCGTGCGTCTAGCACATCTAGCCAGTGTCAAGTAAGTGATATATTAATAATATATAATTCATAGTAAATGAAAATGAGTGATGATAAAGATGATAAATGGTAAATAAGATACCCTACCCTAAGCCCCTTGAGTCCTCAGTAAAGATGTGGGACTATACTGAGATCTCACATGGACTCCTTGAGAGAATTTGAAAAGTGATGTTGCACTGCTTTGTTTTATTTACCAACACTCATGTATATTCACAGACACTTAACGGTCAATAATCCACCGTTATTACACATTAATGTTAAAAATATCACAAATTTTAGAAAATAAAACAAAACTGCAGACACGACGCTTCACTTTCCCGGCAAGCATTTAATATGTTTATGACGCGATTTCCAAATTTTTTTTACTTTATAATTTCCAAGTAAAGATTTGGGTTTTTTATTCAAATACTTGGAGTAAGCACGATTTAAAGAACTTGAACCTCGAAGCGATCTCCGCATTAAAAAAAATTATATATGAAGTAGTTATTAAGGGAAAAGTATTTATGATCCTGATGGAGATGTGAACACTGCCTCACTCATTTTGCATCAGCACATTTAACTCGCATCAATTCAATGACAGAATGGAATTGAAGCAATTGCACACGTCATGCCAACATTTGTACAAATTTATAGAGTAGCCTTCGGATGGACACACGGACAAAAGACGCATTTACATAACAAATTGAAGGTCTACGGCACTACGATTGCTACGAGAGGCTACGACGCTACGCCGTAGCAGACCAGGCCTTTAGTTTTGGTCTTAGTAATTCCATTTTGACAAGATTGTTCCATCTTGTTTCACTGTTATGTTAAATAAGTGTGGTTGAAGAGGTTAGTGCTTTTATGTATTAATAGAAGAAGGTTAAGGTTTAAAATAAATCAAAATTCTTTAAAATTATTTCCGAAGGGGTAGGCAGAGGCTTATTATACACATTTTGCCAATTATATTGTCGGTCCCACGTAATAGGCGGTGAGCCTATTGCCGCTTGCCGGGAACTTGTATGTTCACCAGAGCCTCTTCCGTTAATCGGCAGATGCACCACTTGCAGGTGAATTTGCAGCGAAAAATGGCAAGGATAATTCTCTGACTAGATAATTGTTTAGACAGTGGCAGACGGGTCGGCACCCGTTCACGAGTATGTATCATGAATCAGCCATCACTTCGCTCAACTATAATGCTAGGGAACGTGACATGACCGTTAACTTCTTTTTACATATCCCATTAATATTTTTAAAGTTGACTTTGCCCTTTTTTTTTTGTAAGGTTGTACAAATAGTTATATAACTACTCACTTCTATAAAGCTTTATATAGCTGTATTGGACTTTTAAAAAAAAATAGGTATAACTCTTGTGAAAAACCACAATAAACAGATTTACTGAGAAACCTTGACGAGTTCTTCTTTCTTTCTTTTAAATAATGGCTTCGTGCGTCTAGCACATTTAGCCAGTGTCAAGTAAGTGATATATTAATAATATATAATTCATAGTAAATGAGAATGAGTGGTGATAAAAATGATAAATGGTAAATGAGATACCCTCCCATAAGCCCCTTGAGTCCTCAGTAAAGATGTGGGACTATACTGAGATCTCACATGGACTCCTTGAGAGAAAATTTGAAAAGTGATGTTGCATCGTTTTGTTTGATTTACCAACACTCATGTATATTCACAAACACTTGACAGTTAATAATCCACCGTTATTACACATTAATGTAAGAAATATCACAAATCTTAGAAAATTAAACAAAACTGCAGACATGACGCTTCACTTTCCCGCCAAGAAGACCCTTGACGAGTTCTGACAAACAATCCATTTAACTTTTATTTATCTTTGTTTCTAGATTATGATATCGCCCATATCTATGTCATTGTTGTTAAAAATAAAATTATTTTCGATTTTATTTATGAAAATTTGACGAATCTAAATGATATTGTTGTAAATTTTTATTTTAAACCTATGTCCCTTGTTAGATTTTATTTCAAAGGTAGTCAGAAAATTCAAGATCTTATAAGTTTTCCGTTTTGTCACACGAATGTGCAGGACCCTCAAAAGTATTTAAAAAAAACATCAGCACTCATATGAATTGAAATAAATTTAACCATTAAAAAGCCGAGGGCTATCCATTGCGCTTTCCATACATAAACAGTAATGAACAATAAACATGAACGCAATTATCGCGACGCGGCCGTCCCCTCGGAGCTAATTGGGCCCACGCACTATTTCCGCACAATAGACTTTTATTGCATAGTATAAGCGTGATCGTGCGAGTTTATATGAAATCGTTATCAGAGGCTTTGTTGCTTACCTGTAACTTATATTAAAATCATGTATTCCTATTATTTATTGCAAGTACGAAACAAATTAAAAATAACACAATATTGGTGCAAGTAAAAAAATTTAATTTATTTATTTATAAAATTAATTGTAATGTATAAAAGAGACTGTGACCCAAAGACAAACCAGTCAAACGGTTTTGTGGGATATGTTTTTATATAACTTGTATTATTTAAAGGAAATAAACGTTTTATCTATCTATCTATCTATCTATCAAGTCTCATCAAGATAGGTAATCGTTTGTTTGATATTTAATATTGAGCTCAGATGACACATTAAACAATTTATTGATTCAGGCGTTACTTTGCGGAAATCCATTGTAAGCAAGTGATGGATTAAAAATATCTTTGTAACAATTCCCGCGCTACTATAATTTGCCGAAAAATCGAGAAACTATTCAACACGACATGTGTTTCGCCCTTACACAGGGCATCTTCAGGTAAGATAGGAGCCTCAGAACAACGATGTCTTCACGACCAACGCTGAAACGAGAGTACAAAAATTTCCACTCTACCCTTTATAAGGGTTTGTGATTTGCGGCACCTTTCGTTCTTTTGATATTAATGTAATTTTTATTTTTGTTTAATTCTCTTTATCCTATAACTTGAGAATGTCATGCTTACACAAATGTTTTGGTGGTGGTGGCGTCATGTGTCGGGTCATTGAATTTTGTCTATTAATTAGTATCTCTGTCTAGGCATTGTAGTGATTAATTGGCTGAATCGTGTACATTTGTTATTTGATCAAACTTAACTACAATTTCGTTTGAACATTATCGGTAATTTAAAACAAACTTTTTTAAGGACTGAAAGTTTTGTCAAACGCCATGGTAACAATATAAGGTTAAATATTTTAAGAAGTTTGATAAAAATGTGGAAGGTCGTTAAGTTTTCTTAAAATGTCCAAATTTTTCGCTTAATTTTCTCAACTTTAACAAACAAACCGTGCCCCCACAATAACAAACACAGTAAAAAATTAATGCTTCAATTAGATTCCGTTGTTTTAAAGTTATGTGCGTACATAGATTTCGGATATAATTTTTTATTTATATGGGTGCCTTATAAGCAGAGGTCGGAATTAGGTAGAGTTATTTATGTACTTGCATCGAAATGTTGATATTAATGTGGACCTTCCCGGGATTTCAAATGGACAATCCCGTGTGGCCAACAATATTACAAATAAATAATCATCCAATATCATTGATGTAAGTTTGGCAACGTCGCGCGTGCAGTAGTCTAAATTAAAAAAGTAAAAGTAAATAACTTTTTATTAAAAAGTAACGGGATTTTTTCTATTCTTTAAAATTAATCCCGGGATTTGAGGCATATCCACTATATTCTTTCGCTGTGTGAAATCAGTGTAAGTACATGAATAACTCTACCTAATTCCGACCTCTGCTTATAAGAAAAAAATATATATCGATTTTTTCAATAAAACAATTTCTAACGAAGTCCAGCACCCGTGTCTCTATCCATTATTCATCCCGCAGTCCACTTACAGTCTGCTGCGTTCCCCAGCACTAAAACGCACCCTTAATTTATTCAATAGTGACGTTTAAACTATAGCTCCATTAACGAGGACCCCCTTTTAACAAATGTCTTTATTCACAGGTTATGTCGTGTAAATATGAATTTGGTCATAAATTTTCATAAAAAATACTTCTCTTACACTTGAAGTGCTCCCGCTGTGTCGGTGGATGGGGGATAGAACTCTGTCTCATTTATATTCATTACTTGAGAAACTCTTTTGAAATCTGTTTTTAACACCATTCATCATGCCTTCTTCGATTGTCGTTTAAATATATTTGAGTTATAGAGATGGTATCATAGGTTTGTCTACCTTGGTCTGTGACGTTATTATGAGACGATAGATATTATTTTTATGTCTAGACCAAACAAAATGAAGTCGCCTACTTTTATAGATTTTCCTGCCATTAGTCGCGTCCGAAATGGCGTCAGGTCTTAGTTCATAGTTCTTTATTTGCGTCATGTTGTACATGAAGATCTTAATGTTACAAATAATGGTTCTGATACATGAACCCTGCAAGGGTATTCCAAAAGCATTATAAAATATATACAAATATTATTATTAAATTCTACATAACAAATTACAATTACACACAGTATGAAAAACAAAAATTATAATTAAAATATAGTTACAACTAAAACCAAATCAAATTAATAACAATACTTATACAAATTAAAAACAATAATTATACAAATTAAAAGTTACTACGTCAATTAGGTAAATATTCACATAAGTCATAAAAACATTTTTCTACTAGTAAGTCTTTGAGCCTTTTATAAAATAAACAGTCTTCCTCTACGTTTCTGATATCATGTGGCACCTTGTTATATATTATTAATGACATATGATATGTCTCAACAACAACCTGCATTTTTTGCTCTTAAAGATTAAGGGCATATTTATTTATTTAATAATTTGGTACGCAATTGAGATCTTGGAAACAATATATAAAAAAACACTTGTACAGGGGCTACTTATTTCAAAAGAAGTGTTTGCTTAAAAACCTAACGCTTTAAGCACTGTTACATTCATATTGAACTTAAGAAAAAAATAAGAAAAACATAGGTTGAATAATTTTACCCATAAGCACAGCTATCGGATAAGAGACAGGTAAAAGCTACTGCATTTCACAAATCCGTATACTCGTATATAGTATTTTTTGCAAAGACGCCAGATGAAAGAAGATTTCATGAAAAGAAGATAAGTATGTTGCAATTGATATTTGTAATAATAAAGTTGACGAACGAAACGGCGTGGGGGCGAGTATACCCGCACTCTACTCCTGAGGTCGTGGGTTCGATTTGATATTTATTCTGATCTGAGTGTTTTCCTATGTATTATTCCGTTATTTAGTATCCGTAACAGAAGCTCGTAATTATACTTATCTTATGGACTTATCTTACGAACTTATCTTATGAACTAAATCATCGGTGTAAGGTGTAAGTGCCAGAAATATTTATTTATCATAAAGTAAGAAAGGAAGGATTGAATACACAAATAGTATTTCTTTATTTTTGACGACCGATATGGCGTGGAGGTCAGTATACCTGCACTTCACTCGAGAGGTCGTGGGTTCGATTCCCACACAGGACAAATCTTTGTGTGCATGAACATGAATATTTGTTCAGGTCTGGGTGTTCTCCTATGCATCTTAAGTATGTATTTACAAAGTATTTATGTATGTTTATCCGTTATTTAGTATCCATAACACAAATTCTTAATGATACTTATTTTGGAACTAAATAATTGGTGTAATTGTAAGAGAATATTTATTTATTTATTTATTATTTATATTAAAAAGAGACCTCATAATTTGTAGCTTTTAATTAAAATATCGATAAAATGTCACAGAGAGGAAATGATCAAAGAAAAAATATGACGATGAAGTGAAATTTCGCCCCTGTGCGCGAACCCCGGCCGGATATTGGTCGGGTCGCCGTTTCCGCTGCGTTTCGCGTGTAACCTTACCAGAGATATTTGCAGCTCTTAATAGGAATCAATACTTATTTTTTTTAGGTAATTTTTTTCAGGGTATTAAAAATTCAAAATCATTTATTCAATTTTGGCTCAAAAGAGCTCTTATGAACGTCAAAACTTAAAAACTAGCGCGCCCTTTCACTGCGGGCGGGAGCTTGATCGTAAAAGAACGGGAAAGAAAATCGTCAAGGTTAGTTTTTTCTCCCGCCAGTTACAATATAAAAGTATTGACGTTAGGCTGGACTAGCGACCTCATAATTCCCCCCCGAACAGGTCTCCACCTTGGCGTGGTGGGGGGGCTGAGTACCTCCCGGAGGCCGGGAAAAGGTAACACCCAGAGACCGACGACTCTGGGTGCCCTTAGTACTGACTACCGGGGGAGAAACTAAGAGGGACCTGTGGAGGGCGCAGCGGGCGGGCCAGGAGGGCCCGCTCAGCAGCGCCAAGAGGGCCTAGGCAGTAGGGGCAGGGGGCCCCTGCTGTCTCACCATGGACCCCCCGGGAAGTCGGCCACACACGCTATGGTCGCACGGGGAGATACTCCTATCCTCCGGGCGCGTTCAATGCATCTCTCTGAGGAGGTCCTCCCGGTTTTGGTCCAGGGGACGTTGGCCGCAGGCGGGGTGTCAGTAGCTGCAACCCAGGTACTGGCCCCCGCCTCTTTCTCAACAAGCGGCGGGCGTCGTCGGAAGATTTTTAGTGGGTATTACTGCAGGCAGTCGTGTCTGCCGGCGGTGAGTCCCACACCCCCTTTTCGGTCCCTCTTTGGCCGGAAGGCAGTGCGTAAATGCATTTTGTTACCGACGTGAAACAAAAAAAAGTATACCCATCCTTTTCACTCGATAATGATATAACTAGCGAGTGAAAGACACAGGTGTAACGAAGTTAAGTTTTTCGTTGAATTAGAGTTGACCTGCAGGTTTAAAGGATTCACTCTTCATTGCCTCATTAACGGAGTCAGGTGCGCGTCCTGTTGTAAATTGTTTAATACGTCCAATAGGGACACTAACATAGCATAACTATTCATACAGTAATAACCAGAACCAATATCTTAACGTGACTTCCGATCCTCGAAAGCACTCAGATCAAAATTCAAATTTAAAATCATTTATTCAAGTTTGGCTGAAAAGAGCTCTTATGAAGGTCAAAACTTAAAAACTAGCGCGCCCATTCACTGCGGGTGGGAGCTTGTAAAAGAACAGGCAAGAAAATCGTCAAGGTTAGTTTTTTCTCCCGCCAGTTAAAAGAAAATGTACTTATATGTAATATTATCTGACACACAAGACAGAAATGAGGAGATCATTAAAAGAACAATATAGAAAAAATATTAACAAGGCGTCGGCGCAGACAATAGTTATGAAGTGAAATCCTTTTGATAGGAATCGTAGCACGTGACTTCCACCCGCAAGATGAATAAACGATTTGTTACAGGTCGCACGTTAGTGCTGGATGCAGGGCGCATGCCATCGGTTATATTGGAAGTCTTAGAAGGAGACCAGTGTCCAGGAGAGAACATTCTTACGCTGGGTATAATAAGTACGACGGGGACCCTAGATAGATAGAAAATTCTTTATTGTACACCAAATTAAAAATAAAACAAAAAAACAGTTGCAAAAGAAAAGTGATACAATTGGCGGCCTTATCGCTTACAGCGATTTCTTCCAGGCAACCTTAGAATGGAGAGTGATTATAATTAAATGAAAACCGGGGGTGTAGAAAATAATAAAAATATATAGTTGTATTTTAAATAAACATAAACAAAAATAAATACTATTAATTTAATTAAATAAACGTACATACATAAATACGTACATGATATAGGAACACTGAGCAGCAGGACATTACTTCTCTAAAAGGAAAAGCTTTTTTATTCCAATTTTGAACACATTTAGTGATTGCGCTTGTCTTATAGTAACTGGGAGAGAATTCCAGAGACGAGCAGCTTGTACAGTAAAAGATGAATCGTAAAAAGAAGTGACATGAGACGGAATCTCAAGGCTCAGACTCTCTGATGACCGCAAAGAACGCGAATGTGAGCAGTAAAGGAAGTTAAAGTTATCTTTAAGATAGTGAGGGTAAGTAGGATTGTGCAAAATGTTAAAAAGAAGAGATAGAATGTGAGTATTCCGGCGAAGACGAATAGGAAGCCACTTGAGTACAGAACGGTAATGAGATACATGGTCATATTTGCGCAAACCAAATATGAATCTTATACAAAAATTTTGAAGACGCTCAAGTTTATTTAGCTGGTCCTCCGTGAGGTCAAGAAAGCAGGCGTCGGCGTAATCAAGAACGGGAAGTAGCAGAGACTGCGCTAACGCTAATTTAGTGGTAGTTGGTAAAAAGTTACGTAGTCTTCTCAATGATGCAGCGGAAGCGTATAACTTACGGCTGACAGCCTGAAGTTGCGGACCCCAACAAAGAGTATCGTCCATAATTACCCCCAAATTTTTGACCGTCTTTGAATATGGTATATCGACACCACTAAAATTAACTTTCGGAAGTGAATTAAAATCAACCCTTGACAGCAATCGGGAGCTACCTACTATAATTACTTGAGTTTTTATAGGATTAATCTTAAGGCCAAAAGCTTGGCTCCATTTTGCGATGCGACACAGGTTGTTATTCGTAGCAATTACAGCCTCAGCCAACTTCGGAAGCGGTGCTTGACTGTAAATCTGAAGATCGTCTGCATAAAGGTGCTAGGAACAGGAAAGGTTATGAGAAATAGAATTAATAACCCTACTAAGACCTTAGAACCTGACATAACCTCAACTACAAATAGTGCGGACAAACGCGCTACAAACGGACGAGGCTCTATATACGCGAAAAAACGCACATTTCGCAAATTGTATTTTGTTAAAAGGTGTGATTGTACGTATGTAAAACTTTATCCCTAATTAAGCACACAGACTACTTGTTATCCCGAAAACCTTATTAGCCGTCAATTATAAGTATTTGTTTTAAAAATAGGGTGTATAAGGATCCTACCAAGACCTGAGGAGCCCAAGCCAACCTCACCGGCAAGTGGTGCACCTGCCGATCAACGAACGAGGCTCTGATGAACATAACAGTGCCCGGTAAGCGGCTATAGGCTCGCCACCTATTGACGTGGGACCAACTATATATTTGGCGAAGTGTGGGCGTATATTATGACTCTGCCTACCCCTTCGGGAATACAGTCTTGAATGTATGTATGTTGTTTTAAAAACGCACACGAAGAACCGGATTATACTTGGTACACTAATTTCACATCTTTTTTAAAAAGATCTGGGATAAAATTTTAAAGTCAAATGGTTCTACAAAGAAATGAGTAACATTTGTTTGGTACAAGGGGTAACATGAGGGTGATCCCTAAAAACAGCAAGATTAGTTCGGGAAAGAAAATAATCGTTCTGCCAACTTTAAAAACATAAAAAAACAAAGTTTTCACTGTGCTTATACATTCTTAAGATATTTCACAATTTATTACATAAAAACTGTTTACTCCGAATATTTAAATGTGGCAGCACTCTTGAAATAATTACTTCGTTCAAATACCTTCACTTTACTTAATAAGTTTCAGAACGCATTATTATAAGAATGAAGACAATCATTTATTATATTTCAATGAAAATTAAATACTTTTAAAAGCATTCTTTGGTTTATTTGCCATGGCTTCTCATTATTATTCATAATGTAAATTGTTTCCAAGTTTTTATATTCGAAATATATTATTCATAAAAATGGCGAGTTGACAGAAAGTTTGTTTTTAATTTTTGGCGATACTTAAATGGGCTCTCATTCAAAATCAACATTTTCTTAAGAGTTTTTTTTTGTTAATTTTCAGACGACCGTTTCTGTTTGCTGTTATGATTATTTGGAATTCAAATATAAATGGCAATGGCTTAACTAGACGAATAGGTTAAAGAATTTTTCAAGTACATATTCAAATATTCTAGCTCATTACATTATAGGATTAAAACACATATTTTTTTAAAATTAAAATATCTAATTTGAATTACAATTACGCTGCGCACTTTTTATCTTTAGTGTTAGTCATAGTTTATCAAGTCTTTCAGCTTATAAGTACTGTGGCGGAAGGCCGCTACTAAATATTAATTGTGTTCAAATAATCATATGGAAAGTAGTAACTTTAAAAAATATATATGTATTAATCCGTTCTATAGTATCCATAACCGTATCATCAAAAACTTGTGTTATGGATACCACATAACGGAGAAACATACTTAAGTACATTATTTTGTAAAAACAAACATAGAAAACCACTCAGACCAGAACAAATATTAATAGATAGATAGATAGATATACTCTTTATTGGCCAAGAAACTTAAAAACTACAGATTACAATAATAAAAAAAAAAATTTCAATCCAATCTAGGCGGTCTTGTCGCTAAAGGCGGACAACCCGCTTCCAGACAACCCGATGCAAAGGAGATGACGACGAACAGGAAAGCAGACAAAGATTTGTCCTGTGTGGCAATCGAACTTACGACCTCAGGAGCGGAGTGCGATAATACTCGCCTCCAGGCCATATCCGCCGGGCCATATTAAAATAAACGGTCTATATAGTCAAAATATAGAGATCCACGGCGAAAAGCGACTTTATTTTATACAATAATAAATAAATATATTCTGACAATTACACCAATTATCTAGCTCCAAGATGGTATCATTAAGAACTTGTGTTACGGATACTAAATACCGGATTAACATTCATAAATACTTAATATACATAGGAAACCGCCCAGACCAGAACAAATATTCATGTTTATGCACACAAAGATTTGTCCTGCATGGGAATCGAACCCACGACCTTAGGTGCGCGGATATTCCCGCCACCACGTCAAATCGGTCGTCAAATGTAGTAGTAGTACAATGTAATGATAGTCAAGATTGTAGCTGCTGATTGTATGATCAAAATGTAAAACACCTCTTAACTTTTGACGACCGATATGGTGTGGTAGCGAGTATACCCGCACTCCACTCCTGAGGTCGTGGGTTCGATTCCCACACAGGACAAATATTTGTGTGTATAAATATGAATATTTGTTCTGGTCTGGGTGTTTTCCTATGTATCTTAAGTATGTATTTACAAAAAAAAAAGTATTTATGTATGTTTATCCGTTATTTAGTATCCATAACACAAGTTCTTAATGATACTTATCTTGGAACTAAATAATTGGTGTAAGTGTCAGAAATATTTATTTATTATTATTTATAACTGCAGGTAGATTTCGCCAGCTATTTAGCATTTACGGAAGCCTACAGCCCCCAGCCGTTTATAGACACGTGGCCATGCCGCCAGTTAGCCGGCCGGCAATTTACATATTGAGAGGCTGCCTGATGCGATGATGCCACGATCATTTCATGATTGCCTCGCGATTATCGTATTCAATCCGTTTGAGCTCTATTTGATTAATATTCGATGATTTTGACGTGTGAGTTCTCGTTGATAGCGAGCTGGTTGTTGAGGTGTTTAGTGTTGCATGTTAGAGATGAGATATGGTTGAAGAATATGCGGGTGGAGTACCAAAAGCTACAAACCCGGGCACTGGTGCCTCGCCCCTTTTCAACAGCAGTGGGCGTCGTCGAAAGTTTTTTAGTGGGTAGGACTGCGGTGGTCGCGCCTGCCGCAGTGTGCCCCACACCCCCTACCGGTCTCCCCCTTTGGTCGGGAGACAGTGCGTTAACAACATTTTTTATCGACGATTGAAAAAAAAGGGTTGAAGAATATAGAGCGCTAGTTTTTAAGTATTATAACATTGACTTTCATTAGAGCTCTATTTAGCCAACCTGAATAAAAGACTTGCGGTACAAGAGTGAGGTACAAGAGAAAGGTACAAGAGTAAAAAATAATAAAATATTAGTATAAAGTTTTACCGATTACTATAAAACCTTTTAAAGTTTACATTCCTACATAAATAATATCACGCCTGTTTCACCGAAGCATATTATACGCCCACACTTCGCCATTTACATTGTTAGTCCCACGTAAGATGTCGAGCCTATCGCTGTGTTCCGGGTACTTTTATTTTCGCCAGAGCCTCGTCCGTTGATCGGCAGGTGCACCACTTGCAGGTGAGGTTGGCTTGGGATCCTCAGATCTTGATTGAAGCCCTTTACACCATTTTACAAGTTTGTATATATTTATTGTCGCTATAGTAACAAAGAATAAATTTATAGTATCCATTTTAATGTAAATTTTAAAATAGACGAAAATCTGACAGACGTTCGTTTCCTTGTCATCATCACCACTAAGTTTTTTTAAATGTTTTACATAACAATTTATTTTTATTCATTTACTTCAAAAAAAACTGTAAGCTATTTATTTACATAGTTTTTTTAACATGTATTAATTATTTACATAATTCAAAAAATCTATGAATTTATTACGCAACCCTTTGCAGGTCCCTCACACATAACTAAGTTTAAAAGATTACATGCACATAACTGGATTGCTTATAAAGATAGAATCTATCTTATTTTACACACAAAAAATAGTCAAGATATCAAATAAATTATATATATCCAACCTTAAACCGCGCCTGGGGATCAAATAACCAGCGTAATATATTATTTGGAAATCGATATTACACCCAAATTACGATAACGAATTTGAATGATGATACTTCGAGGACTGGTTGGCATCGATAAAGCGGGAATCGAATGGAATCGAGCAATTTATTCGAGATCTACGGCGAGTCGATAGCGTTATTCGTCCCATGGCGTTGCGTTTGTGCTGATAGCGGGGAACTCGCGATTCATTGACGATGCGATTGTTTTTTATAGAAATCTTGTAGTATTTTTTACTTCACATATCCTTATATATGCCGTGTGGTACCTAGAATAGTGCCCTCTCATCTCACGGGGAGTCGTAAGAGTCGATGAAGAGATTTTTTACTGGTTATTGGGCAGCAGCGTCATTCTGCTTACTGGCTTGAACTGCGATCCCCAACCCGCCTGATCAGCGTGGTGATTATGAGCAAATATCTCCGATAGACTATAATCTATTGGGGAGGACATCGATCAGCAGTGGACTCTTAAGGCAAATATAAAAATAAAAATAAAATAAAATATACTTTATTGTCTTTAATATCAACATGATCATTTAGATTCGTCAAACATTTACACAAAATGCAAATTCCATATAGTTTTTTAACAACAATGAAAGAAATATGAGCGGTACCATAATAAAGGAGTAAAAGTAATGGGTTCTTTGTCAGAATTTGTCAGTTTATCTGTCGGTTGTGGTTTTCTCAAGATTTGTCAGTCTATATCTGTCAGTGATTCTAAAGTCTCATATCTATAGTCAAATGTCATTATCATCATCTAACTAGAATTTCACTGCTGAACATAAATCTCCCTAATGTATTAATTATATTTTTATGATATAATCATACGGATGTATAGGGTTCCAGCCAAGATCTAAGGAGCCCAAGCCAACCTCGCCTGCGAGTGGTGCACCTGCCGATCAACGGACGAGGCCTTATTATTGGTAATCACTAGCCTAATGTAATAATTATAACATAAACTATCAGCCAATGAAAGTCTCGCCGAAATTGGTCCCGCCTGCTTAGATATAAGCCTGCACAGACAGACATATAAAATTTGGGAAAAGAAATTATGTCATATGGGTCGTTTCTACATGAATTTCATAAAAAGCTATTATTTTATCAAAAATAGACACACTAATTTTGTTTATCTATATACAGTCCCTGGCCAATTTATTAGACGCACTACTGTTTTTATGCAAATTTAGATTACTAACTGATGAAATAATTTTTCTCAGTGTAAAGGTTAATATATATTAATATACAAGTATGGTATTACTATTACAGTTATAGTAACAGATATGATATTACAAATAAAACATCGTCATTAATTTAAAAAAATATATTTTTGAATATTAAACCAAAATAAAAATATTTGTGATATTTTTAATATTTTGTTGAGTCACCAATGGCAGCTTTGCCAGCAGCCTTAATCCGAAGATGTACACAAAATTATGTTGATGTACACAAAATTATTGTCTTAAATTTCATATTGCAAAAACAGATATAAAATGCATTCATACAATAAGTGTAGTTATTATACGCAATATAATTTATAATAAATCGCATCAAATAATATAGTAGTTAATATTTTAAATTATTTAAAATATGCAAAACTCTACCCGTAAGCTTAAAACATAAATACTTATTGGCTGTAAACAACCATGGCGGTCAGGAGTTTAGCATGACGACCGTCTCAAATAAATATAATACTCGGTCTATGGCCACTGGCAGATATATAATTCCCATGATACACAACTACTATGGTGACAGAACGTTGAAACAACGTGTGCCATATTTATTAAATAGTCTGCCAGAGGACGTTACCTTTATAGATAGTAAGTCTAAATTTAAGAGAAAATTAAAACAATACTCTTTAAAATTTTTTTTGTTAATGTATTGTCTTTCTCAGAACTAAAAATTAATTATATAGTTAAAATTAAATATATATAGACGATAAATGTACGGAGAATCAGACCCCGCAGTTAAACCGTACTCACGGTTTTGTGGGACTATGTTATAAATAAGTTGTTATAACCTGTACTTACTGAATAAATAAATAATAATAATAAATTTCAATTTCAATTCTCTTACAACAAATTTCCCAAACAATAACAATGAAACAGTTCTAATCAGTATAAACAGTTAGAAACCTCTAAACTACGGCGATCAGAACAAGTAGATGGCTGTCTCCGCGCACTGAGGCGTGTCGAGGGGCGAAGCCCTACGGAGGCCCCGACTGGAACGCCGCTGTACAATGAGCCATGACTGTAGGATGCAACATTTCATTGTTCATAGTATTCTCTTTATGATTAAAGATGTAGGATTAGTAGCAAAATTTTATTGTTACTCGTGAATAGTTTATGTATGAAAACACACATTTTTTCAGGAGAAGCGTATTTTTTTTCAAATATGTACATACTGCAGTATTTTCATAAGATAAACAGTTCTTTTTTTTTAACAATGTTAATCTCGTTAACTTTCAGTGGTAAGCATAATGAGTTCCATTAATATTTTAAATAAATTTTACTTTATTAGCTATGTCAATTATAGTCTGCTTAGAAAATACTCGGCAGCGAAAATGGCAGTATATATGACTTACAGTACAAGTCAAGAAAAACTCTAATGGAAACTTTTGTGGTTATTGTGAAACAGGCCGTAAAGACAACAAACTTTTAATGTGTTATTTTTTTGTCGAATACATTATTAACGCCATCTACCGCCAATAAATTTACTTAAAAAAGTAAAGCAACAAATAACCGTTTACACTTTCTTTTCAAAATGCTTTTCTTGTATCATCCAGTGACATTAATAAACTGGGGCATAAGCCGGTCCGTTCAAATCGAAATCACAAACATTGTGAACTATTTTAGACCACATTAGCCAGATTTCCCTTAACTTTCCGATGTAAGTTTAAAGCGCTTGTGTATAATACATGTACCTACCTGTAATAGTGATGTCATAACCAACAAACTTTTAGTGTGTTGTATTTTTTCCTACACATTATCAACGCCATCTATCGACTGGCCACAAAATTACTTAACAAACTAAAAGCAAATAACCGTTAACACTTTTCTTTTTATCCGCTTTTCATGTATCATCGAGTGACATTTATAAACTGTCGCATAAGCCGTTCCGTCCAAAGCGCAATCTTAAACAATAAATCCGTAGCTCGGAACATTCGGCCGGTCTCCGGTCGCACTGAAGCCGTCCTTATCTTTTCGCTCGAGTAACAAGTTTATCTCGCACTGTATTGGGTTCGACGGAGGATGTATTGTATGGACTTAGTCGATTGTCTGGTCCTTCATGTCCAGTATTCTGGCTGATCCAATGTTATATAGTCCTTTCTATGGATATTTTTCGGTGCAACTCGGTGCATAAACGAATCGAGCGGGATGCACCCAAATGTCTGTCAAACCGATTAACTTGGAATGCTTTGTAGACTTGTAATTTTAAAATGCCCTAAGCATACATTATTTAACTAATTCTACATTTAGAGACTTTCGGGAGACTGATTATTTTTTCTAAATTATAATACAATAAGATATGATAAAAAGATTTGGTTCTCAAGGTTCGGCCGTACGTACTCGCCTTAAATACATACAAAAAATACAGTGATTTATTTTTCTTAAAATGTTCTTGGATAAAAGTTTCTAAGACATTCACACCTAAATTTCACACAACTCTATCGAAGTTTGGCAAAACCAATATTTATCCCCCCAGAAGCAAAACAGAGCATCGCACAAAATTCCGAAAAAACCGTTAGAAGCGACGAATGCGAAATTTAAAAAGGGAATTGGTCCAATTCCGTTTTGCCATGCAAGAGTGCGCAAACTTATTAGCCAGCTAGGCGAGGTTATCGGCGATCTTTTACTTTTTGCAGGTGATCGGGGCGTGCGATTGATTGGACGTCGAATTGATTGCTGGCCCCGTGACTCATTTCTGCCGTCAACGACGCCGTAAAATCTGAAATTTTAAGTTATGCGCTTCTTAGGCTCAGTGGGTCGACGACGGGGGCAAGCAATAATTTTTTTAATTAAAATTATTATTTTTATATTCAATTTTCGATGTCGTTTGTAGGTTGTAAAACTTTTTACAACTCAGATTTTTTTAATGAAGTTATTCTAGTTTTTTATTAATGACGTATTTCATAATAAAATAATGTTTTCTTTACATACTGCTTAATATTTATGAGACATAACCAATATCTTTCTCGACTCTGCCTAAAAAACTATATTGTAACTATTGTGATTTCAGTTACATTTTTTAACTAATTATATTTTTTTAATATTTTTTTTTGTTATTAATATTTTTAAAGGCAGTTGTCAGTTAAAAGTCAATGTCAGCTATTACAGAGAGATTGGGCAATGAACATATTTATTTTAAACTTTCGTTGGTAGAATAGGATACAGCTTGCTTAACTAGTTTTGCCACCCCTAATGACTAAGGGCTTGCTACAATGAGAAACTCGGTTAGGCCTACGGATGCATTTAGCTATATTAAGTATGTATGTACAAAAAAAGTATTTAAGTATATGTATCGGAGTTTTGGCGCGAACGCAAAAAAAGACATGTTGCGGCAGTATTTTATTTTTTTGAGAATATTTATGTATTATTTTATTTATTTTATTTAATTTATATAATGAATGTGTCATAGTAGTGCTCCCACAAAAGGTATCTACGGAAGACCAGCGTCGAGGTGTTTTCGTGACACCTCGGCTTTATGCTGAGTGGATACCTTTTCTGTGACACTCTTCAAATTGTTACTTAAATATTATGTATCTGTTTTATTTTAAAGTTGTCATAGAATAAATTCTTTTTCTTTCTTATCTTTCTTATTTAGTCAAAATTGAAGTGAGATAAAATATTACACGATCGTAGTATGACACAACCTTCACCGAGCTGGTAAATAGATGAAATAATTTATACCAAATAAATATATTGCAAATGGGTTGGCTCAAACAATTAAGTTTATTTTTCTTTAAAATAATGGTTTCGTGCGTTTAGCACATTTAGCCAGTGTCAAGTTATAAATATATTCATAATATTTATAAGTAATATATATATAATTTATAGCCACAAAGAAAGAGAGGTGATAAAGATGATAAATGAGATGCCCTCCCTGAACCCCTTGAGTCCTCAATAAAGATGTGGGACTATACTGAGATCTCACATGGACTTCTTGAGTGAATTTGAAAAGTGATGTTGCACTGTTTCGTTTGATTTACCAACACTCATGTACATTAACAAACACTTAACGGTTTATAATCCACCGTTATTATACATGAATGTTCGAAACATCACAAATTTTTGAACATAAAACAAAACTGCAGGCATGACGCTTCACTTTCCCGCCAAGAAGTCAAGTCAACAATTCAGTTTAATACAATTTTATTTAACATTTCACTCATTTGGTTACTAAGCAATTACTTATATACCAATCGAAAGTATGAAGTCTATAGAATGCCCAAACGTTATGTCAACCTTATTTTTTTCCGCAGATCTCTTCTGTAGGTATAAACAGTTAAGTGAATACTACATTATTTTTTGTTAAATTTTGAAATTACGTTACTTATATTTTTTAATATCAATAAATGACTATGGAGTACGTCAGAGCAGACGATTTTCTCACCCGTTCTTTTACGATCAAACTCCCAGCGAATGGGCTAGTTTTTAAGTTTTGAGCTCTATTGAGCCAATCTTAAATAAATGATTTTGACTTTCACTTTAAGTTGGACTAGCCCGGTTAATTAATCTAATTTGCATAGCAGCAGGATGCTACACTCCTGTCTCTGCCGTCTGCACTTGGTCTACGTGGCTTAGTATGACCTAAATCCCTTTTATCATAGTTTTTAAGACCAAGCCCATGCATAGTAATAAACTTAGAATGCCATACCTATGAAATAATGTCAATGAATATCCAATGTACTGTACACAGCTTATTGCTTTTCTTTGTGCATTGTAATTATTATAGGATGATATTTTTAAAATATTGCATTGTGCCGACTTTCGTGGTGGCGAGTATATCCTCACTTCGCTCTTTAGATCGTGGGTTCGATCACAATTCGAGGACAAATCTTTGTGTGCATAAATATAATTATTTGTACTGGTATGGGTGTCTTCCTATGTATATTAAGTATGCATTAACAATAAAAAAGTATCCATAACACAAGTTCTTAATGATACTTTTCTTAGAACTAAATAATTGGTGTAATTGTCAGTTCCCTCTGGTATGAAGTATGTACGTAACAAGATTACATTGGTGCTCGTTACGAAAAATGCTACCGACGCACGCGTCTACACCAACAACATTAGAATAATTGATTAACTAAAACGCAAAGAGAAATAATCGCAATTCAGCGTTTTGCCAACTAAGGCCGGGCGCGGACTTGCAACAATTTCCGCTATACACTTTTGAATATTCAAAAATTTTACTAACGATTATAGGTACTTACACTTACGACCGCAGTTTACTCTGCGTAAAATACATATATAAATTTACGCCTGTTGCCCCGAAGGTCAAGGCAGAGGCATATTATACGCCGTCAATTATATAGTTGCTCCCATGTAATAAGAGGCGAGCCTATTGCCGCTTACCGGGAACTTTATTGTTTGCCATAGCCTCGTCCGTTAATCGGCAGGCACCACTAGCTGGTGAGGTTGGCTTGGGCTCCCTTGATTTTTTGTAGGATCCCTATACACCCATATGTTGAAATATACTTGATAGCAACTATCTCACTTAACTTAAGTGAATTAATAATTATGTATACCCTTACACTTAAGCTTTAAGTTCCAACTTGAGCATAGGTGTTTATTTTGTTATAATATACTTGATAATACAAAAAACATCCGTAAGCTAAGAAAATGCGATTCCACGACATATGGTAAATTGAAAGTGCTTTACCATGGACCACTTATTAATGTCAAGATAACTTTATACTGATGCGCCAACTTACTTTGAGAGGAGAAGATACGGGCAAGAAACTCACCAAGTTTGTCCTCCTGCTAGTGCAGATTGAGCTATAGAAATAAATAGAAAGATGAAAGGTGCATTTGAATCAGTATAGTAAAGGATTCCCCTATTTAAGCTGAAAATTAATGTTTTGCTCTCTCAGAGCAAAAAACCCACTGAGCCTTAGCCATTCTGCAGCGCTGCAACACACATGCACACTATGTGAATGCTTTACTTTTAGTTTTTTTGTTGTTATATATTTTTTTAATTATTGTAATTTTGTTTTTATTGTTTTATATGTATGTGTGTCTTTCGTTGCAATAAAAAGTTTATCTATCTATTTATCACAAATTTCGTGCCAAATGACGAAATCTTTTTATTTTACGTGAAATATGGTCCTTGAGTGGACTTAAAATATAAAATGTAAACTGGTACGCAAAAATACAATGTAAACTAGCAAATTTTACAATTTGAAGTATTCACTTAGTAAATAAAAACATTTATCTAAAAGTCATTTCTTTTAATTAACTTTTAGTATGTTCAATGGTTTCACCTTGAGGTTATTGTCTAGCTTATTATACACTTCTATTGGCATGACATAACTGTTTTTTGCATCAGATGCAGTAGTAATTATGGGACAAGTCGGCCTATTTTAATATCCACATATTTCTCTACGCTCTTTCTGGTACAATTCCGGAGTGAGGAGCGGAGTTTGTGTGATATTATGTTTTTTTATGGTTTTAAGCATCATTAGTCGGTTTATTAAACTATTTCTTTAAAGTTTAGTGTAGAGATCTATTGCATTACATAAAAAAAGTTGGAAACATCCGCTCATAGATATATTTTAATTAAGTGTTTTAGAAGTAAACAAAAAGACCAATAGGTTACATATATTTATATAAGTATGACGCTTGTAACTGTCCTAAAATGCCGGCGTGCCAGGAAAAATGATTTATAAAAGCTCGGTCCTCTACTTGTCTCCCTCTCACCCAGTCCATCCCAGTATTTCCGTCCCTGTCTATTCTAGTCCAATTTCACAGGCGGCTGGATGCCTCCATAGGACCTCTGCCGTAATGCCTTTATTGATTAAGAATCTTGAATATTCATTCAATTATATGTTAGCAAAGACTTATTGTTGTGTTATCATTGAAAGGGTTTAATTAACATTTTCCGCCGGGTGTTGTACGGAGTTGTGAGAAATTTCGGGGTTTTGTAATGAGATTTGAGGTTTTTGGGAAGATGGTGAATGTAGCACGTTATCATTTACATTTAAAGAGACCTCAATTGGTATCGAGAGGGGATTTGAATAAGAAACAGTATCTACTTTAGCTAAGTTTATAAGCGCTTACATAATCGTCTGTTGTTTACGTTTTAAGTAAATACAATCTACTGCCTGTTTTCCCGAAGGGTAGGCAGAGGCATACTTTAAGCCTATATTTCGCCAGTTATATTGTTGGTCCCTCGTAAGTGCTATTGCCGCTTACCCGGAACTGGTATGTTTGCCAGAGCCTCGTCCGTTAATCGGCTGATGGACCACATGCAGGTGAGGTTGGCTTGAGCTCCTCACACCACGTAAATAAAAATACGTCATTATTTATTAAAATTTATTAAAAGACTGAAGGGAGCCCTCCAGCTAGGTGGAGCGATGGCATACGCAAAACGTCTTGAGGCCAAGAGCTGAACGATCGAGCTCAATGGTGTGCCATTGAAGAGGCCTGTGGGTGGGTGAAGATGGGCTGATGATAATAAGAGGTTACATACAATTGTTTGGTTCATGTTAGGAGACATCGCTCTTTTATAACAGTAGTTAAAATACAATTTTGTAAATATCATTGATTAAAAAAAAACCACTTCATTAAGGCTTATATAATTATGTAAAATCTAACAAGAGAGTTGGTAAGAGATTAATGCTGTGTGTGTCTGTCTTCAAAAAACTAGTGAAAATAATTTGAAATTCACAGCAATAAAAATGCTATTTTGAAAAATATAAAGCCTGAGCCTATTAATTTTCGTATCTTTGTTGTGGTTGTTATGTACTGATTATTTATTTTTGATGACTTTTTATTTCTTGTTATTACTAAGCTTTTGTAATTTTCATTGAAAATAGTACTTTGTGTGTAATTTTTTATTTTCATTGTTTTTAAAATCATTACTAGTTTAAGTTATAGTTATGCCACTGCGTCATAAGTTGTGGTTAAAAAACCAGCGCAGCTATGACATTGTTATAGCTGCATTAAGCTGAAGCAATGCCTTTTGACTGCACAATTTCAGTCTTGTGAATTTTTTACAATTTTATGTACGTACTTGTGCAGTTAATAAACATTTCTTTCTTTCTTTCAATGACCTAGTAACGGCCCTAGCATTGCAATTTTCATTGCGCTGCAGTGATCAATTTCCACCAGTTGGGCCGCATGTTCATCTTGAAATATTTTTTATGCAAACTATATTTACTTATAACGTTTGGCTATCCAATGCAATTTAATTTAGTATTGTGACTATTTTGCTACACCACAAATGTAATAAAAGGTTATAACGAAAAACTGCTGGGTACACATCGCAAACGTAAATGAAAACAAGCCCCTAAAAAAACACACACACAGGATATTAATAAAGATTCTGTTTTCCCAAGACGGGGACATATCGCGGCAATATCTGCCTAAACAAACGAAATATTCATTCATAGCGAGAGGTTCGCTCGTTCGCCTCGCACAATCTATCGCCGCATAATGGAGCTGTTAAAGACAATATGCCGGGAAACATATTGGATGCAGCCGGCGAGTGTGTAAGCGAGCGCGAGACGACTGACGCGCGAGGCCAGTGGTGCACTGGGAGAAGACACAGAATTTTATTGGAAAATATCTTTACCCAGACCAGAAAATACCAGTTAGATTTGTTTATCCTTATTATGGATGCTATAGCTTGAACTTGGAACGCCAAAGTTGATGTCACGAAGCCATGATTATAGTTCAGACTTTTCGGGGTTTCCTTAATCACTGATAGGCTTGTACCTTACTACCTACTACATTGTATATCATATTAACTGACTGAAAGATTATATTAATTGGCTGACTGACAGATCCCCCCGATAAGAGTCACCGACAGACTGACAAATCTTGAGAAAAACCTCAACAGACAGATAAACTGACAAACCTTGACAAATTCTGACAAAGAACCCATTTGCTTTTATTTCCTTATTATGGTACCACTCATATCTCTTTCATTGTTGTCAAAAAAATATATCAAATTTCCATGTTGTGAGTGAATGTTTGACGAATCTTAATGATCATGTTGATCTTAAAGACAATAAAGTATATTTTTATTTTATTGATTGATAAATATTGTTCGTAAAATCCTACCAAGATCTGAAGAGCCCAAACCAACCTCATAAGCAAGTGTTGCGCCTGCCGATCAACGGACAAGTCTTCGGTGGACGTAAAGTTACGAGTAAGCGGCTATAGGTTGGCCACCATTCGGTGAGTCCAACAATAAAATTGACTAAATGGGAGCGTATTGTACGATTCTGTCTATCTCTTTGGGGAAACAGCCAGGATTGTATGAATGTGTTCTATAAATTGCTAGTTACGAAAAACTTAAGTTAAGAAGCACATAACCATCATCATTTTGTCTTTTAAGCGGGGCGTGAAACGGCAAAGCAGGACGTCAAGAGTGGGTGCGCTTTGTACCGTGCTTACTCCACGATATAAAGCGTCTTATTTTTTTTGGTTTTCAAGCAGGGTGTAGTCATTATGACGTTTTACATTAAAAAAACCCTCCAATTTTGAGCTTATTATTTTCAGGGCTATCTCCTTTAAAACTGGAATCTTATGTTTTATAAAACTCTCTTATATGACGGCACAATTATAGTAAACAACTACCAGGCATCTTTTGACATAAAAAGATTTCCATACTAAGCTATGCTATCAAACATCAACCCGCCGTGCTCCCAGACTCCTTGCTCTCTTAACAACCCAGCATTCTGATCCACACAAAACGTCAATAATCTATGACACCAACAATACATTAAAAAAAAGATTATCTATAATGTGTTCCTCTCAGTGTACCCCGTGTCTCAGCGAGCGATAAATCCAGCTACATCTGGGCAGGCGCTGGGTTCAATTTTATTACTATTCCCCGACGACTTATTTGATTCGGCCGTCAAAGCCTCCAGAACACTTCGGTTACATTATCTCCTCTCCTATCGCAGCCTTTGTGCCTCGCAGTGGCACCTTCAGAGCCTCACAAACAACCGGCTCGCAGATATGCAATCACTTTGAGTATTGTAAGTAGATTTTTGCCTATTGTTATACTCTAATGCTTCTCTTTGTTGTTTCGAGTGTAAAAGGATTCCAAACCACCTGCCGAACAACGGACGAGGGTCTGCGAACCTAAAAGTTCCCGGTAAGCGGCAATAGGCTCGCCACCTATTATATGGGACCAACAATATACTTGGCTAAATGTGGGCGTATAATATGCCTCTGCCTACCCCTTCAGGGAAACAGGCGTGATTGTATGTATGTTGTTATGAAGCGCTTGTGGAGCAAGTGGTGGACTATGTGGTGGAAAATATTTACAAGATGGTCAATTGACCATCGTGCTTCGGAAAGTACGGTATGCTATTGGTCGGTACCAATACGGATACGGATAATAGTATACGGATAGTAGTACGTATATTTCAAGGGAATGAAAGTAGGTGAGTTTCTTATGCGATTCTTCTGTACGGTCCTACCGTTAAAATAAATCACACTATAAAAGAACGAATCATTTGCTATATCACAAAATAATTGAGGTTAAAGTAAATCCCGACGCAACTTTTATTACTTTAACTTTTCATTTAATTGTATTTTGTGGTTTAAATATTTTGTTTTATTGTTAAGTTTCTGCCTTTTGTGTGGCTGTTGCACACGAAAATTGTAAGGTCTCCACGGAAGACCAGCGCTGTTGTGGCCCTCCACTGCAGCACATGCTGAGTGGAGGTCTTTTTAGGCATACTATGTAAACTTATGGGTAAAAATTGTTTACTGATTTCAATACTGTTTTTTGTTTATGTGTATTTATGTCTATATAAATTTTATTTCATTTCATTTCAATCTTAAACTTAATTTACTTTATCACAAACACTTAACGGTTAATAATCTACCGTAAATAACACATAAATGTTCGAAATATCACAAATTTAGAAAATATAACAAAACTGCTGACATTATTTTCCCGCCAAGAAGTCCCTCTTTATTGTTACCGATAAAAATATTTCTTGATATTATGTATTCAACTTGTATTTTACATAATATTCTTTATGGTTTCAGAGTGTTTTATCACCGCAGACTTGTGTTTCACAACTTTGGACGCAGAAAACAAAATGATTTTCTTTTTATGTAAGTAATTGGTTTTAATAAAAGTAGCAAATAAATGTTTTTTAAAATAAATTAATAACAATTATTTAAATAAAATTATAGAAAACAACTGTATTTCTTTAAGTAAAGTTGTCGTAAATTGGTAAATTTGTTTTTAAGGGTTTATCTCTGAAGTCATAGGTTAGATTTTGATTATGCTATGTTTTATTTTCATAACCTTGGCGAACTCACTGCCCAAATATAGTTATTATTATGCCTTATTACACTTGTTTGATAACCTGAAAACCCAAAGCCAATTAAACGAAGAAATGCTTTACTTTTTCTTAGTGTTGTTATCTTATGTCTTATATATGTTATTAATATACATTGACGGGTAGCCAACTCAAACACAATTGTACAGACTTATTGGGTTGGGTATAATTTACCGCTAAACAAAATTAACACTAATGAGCATTATTTCTAGCAAAAAAAAATACTAAGTACTAAATATGAACTATTTATGAATCTATGAACTATTTAACATTTATATTGTCATCTTGAATTTGTATTGTGTATTACTAGTGATATATTAGGTCGGGGAAAAAGTCTTTTCGCATAACGTAGGTATAAACTTATTATAAAATTTTTTTGACTGTACTATTTGTGTCTGGCTGGTTTTGGTAACATTAAAAAGGTTCCATTATAAAGAAAAGAAAAAAATAAAAAAAAGTTGTTTCCCGCTATTTTTCATTTGTTTTTCTCTCCGAAAAAATGAGTGAATCTAATGAAGAAATTCGATACATTTTAAAATTTTATTATAAAAAAGGCAAAAATGCAACTCAAGCAGTGAAAAAAATTTGTGATGTTTATGGACCTGATGCAGTGTCAGTAAGAGTAGCACAAATTTGGTTCAAACGTTTTCAGTCCGGAAATTTTGATGTTAAAGATGCACCTCGCTCTGGTCGCCCTGTTACGAATAAAATGGACGCCATTTTTGAAAGAGTGGAGCAAGATCGGCATATTAGTAGTTACGATGTAGCTGAAGAACTGGGAATTGACCACAAAACAGTTTTGACCCATTTGAAGAAAGCTGGTTATACAAAAAAGCTCGATATTTGGGTGCCACACGAGCTCACTCAAAGAAACTTAATGAACCGTGTACTCATTTGCGATTCATTATTGAGACGTAATGAAACCGAGCCGTTTTTGAAGAGATTGATAACTGGCGATGAAAAGTGGATCACGTACGACAAGAACGTGCGAAAAAGGTCGTGGTCGAAAGTTGGCCAGGCTTCACAGACTGTGACCAAACCTGGCCTAACACGAAATAAGGTGATTTATTTAATTTATTTATTAAAATAGTACAACCACATCATACATATTAGCACAATCTTAAATTAAAAAGCACACAACATAAATTACATCTGATATGTACGACAATTACGGTGTACATAACATTCACTATAAATTTGCGGAAAGGTTATAATAAGAAATTTATTAAAAATACAAGATATTAAAAAAAGAAAACAAAGAAATCTACAAAGAAATTAATAATTCAGTAACATGAATGTACAAAAATAATCTTATTCTAGGACTAAGGACTTAAACCGATTCTAAATATGTTTATAAGTTTTGTTTTATATTTGCTATATGAATAACTGAAGATGTCAATGTCCTGGTCGCGAGTTTGTACACTATTATATTCATTCAAAATTCTATTTATTGGTGATTGACGGCCTAAATTGGTTTTGGAAAATTCTATGTGGAATATTTTATTTATTTTATGTCTTGGATAGGAATGAGGAACAGTCAAATGTATACTTTCTAGTAGATTGTTGCATTGTATTTTATTACTAATTATCTTATATAGGAAACAGAGGTCAGAAATACGTCTACGATTTGACAGAGTTATCATATTAAATTTACATAGGCGTTGGTCATATGGCCTCCTATGTGAAAAACCACTATAAGAGTAAGCAAGATATCTGGTAAATGCTCGTTGTATACTTTCAACCCTTTGTGAGTGAATTGTATAATATGGTGACCATATAGTACTTGCATACTCGAGATTAGAGCGTACAAGAGAATTATACAATAGTATTTTTGTGCTGAAAGTCTTAAACCCTACCATATTTCTCCTAAGAAAACCGAGCATTTGGGCAGACTTAGTTACAGTTTTATTAATGTGTGGTATAAACGTGAGCTTTCTATCAATAATCACGCCCAGGTCCCGAACTTCATTGACCTCTGACAAATAAACTCCATTAATCTCGTATTTAGTGTCAAGTGGTATTTTTTTGCGGGTATACTTAATATGAGAGCACTTATCAATGTTCAAGGTCATATGATTTTCATTACACCAACCTAAAATACTATTAAGGTCATCTTGAACTAGTTTCGAATCATTTGTTGTTTTGACTGAATAGTATATTTTTAGGTCATCGGCAAAAAGCGACGCATTACAGTGCTTAATTCTAGAACTTATATCATTAATGAATACTAGGAACAGGACTGGGCCTAGGTGGGATCCCTGTGGCACACCAGATGCAGCATAATATGATTGGGATTCAAAACCATTAATAACCACACTTTGTGGTCTTTTGTGCAAGTATGATTTGAACCAGTTTAGTAGCGATCCTCCCACGCCGTGAGCACATAGCTTACGCAAAAGTATAAAATGATTGACCCTGTCAAAAGCACAACTGAAATCTGTGTATATTGCATCAACCTGCGTTCCAATATCCACTTCCCGAATTACGTCCGAAACAAAGGTACCTAAGTTTGTCAAAATTGAGCGTCCACTTCTAAAACCATGCTGAATGTCAGTAAAACTGCTGTTGACTAAAGTTGATATGGCAGGATATAGAACCGACTCAAATAACTTTGAAAAACACGAGAGAATCGATATTGGCCGGTAATTTTTTACGTTAGCATGATCTCCTTTTTTGTAAACTGGAACAATACGAGCTTTTTTCCACTCATGTGGAAATTTCCCTTCAGCAATAGAACGATTGTAAATTATCGAAAGCGGTAACGTAAGCGATCGGCCACAAGATTTTACGAAAATTGGTGGAATCGAGTCAGGTCCCGCACTCTTTGATCCGTCTAGTTTTCTTATTGCATTTGAAACATTGTGTTCTGTAATTGATAATTTTGATATATATTTATTATTATTATTGGAAACTATTAATGTGTCAGGAGCAAGAGGGCTATCCAAGTAAACTGAGCCAAACTGTTCAGCGAATAAATTTGCTATGTCAGTACCACTTTGTGCAATCGAGTTATCGTTGTGCATTTAGGATGGTAATGAAGATTGTCTTCCGCGCTTTTGTTTGACGTAACTCCAGAAAAGCTTAGGATTGGACGCAATATTCAATTCTATGGTGTTTTTATAATTTTGGTAACATGTGTCGATCAGTTTGTGACAGCGATTACGAAGAATATGAAACTCTATTTCGTCACGAGGATTACCATACTTTTTGAAATTTTTGTGCAGTTTTTCCTTTTCACGTAGAAGTTTGATTAATGCGTTACTGAACCAAGGGGGATAACGTACATTTGCAGCTTTCTTGATAGGTACATATTTACAAATTGCTGTTCTTAATATAATATAAAAATCGTTCACCATTTCATTGACATCTTTACATTTACTTGAAATATTTAACCAGTTAACACTACTCAATTCAATACAAATATTTTTATAGTCGGCTTTATAGAAGTTATGTTTGTCCACTGGATTCGGGGTAAGATGTTTAACAGTATCATCACAAGGAATATTCACAAGTAAACATGGATGTATTTTATAAGTTTTGCTTAAAGAGTGTAAGGGTGTTGTTACACTTATCTTAGGTATATTTCCAAGGACTAAATCTAACAGACGACTATCACTATTCTTAACTCTATTAAATTGTAGTAAATTATTTAATAACATAAAATCAATAAGAGAATATCCCAAGCTTACATTATAATTATACGGAGTCATATGCGTGGAAATATTATCACAACGCCAGTCGATAAAGCCCAGATTGAAATCACCAAGTATAACTACATCATTACTATTATTGACAGCATTATCAAAAGACTCCAATATTTTAGATAGTTGTGGTAGCTTAACTGGTGGTGGTAAATAAACCACACCTATTGAAAGTTTTTTAACAGTATGATTTTTAGTAGGGATTTCTACTGTAACCCACATATCCTCGGCATCGTTTGTCTCCCAATTTTGAACTCGAACAGAAAAGAGTTCTCGCGACACTGCAATCAATACACCGCCACCATCCTTTTTAGTGTTTTGAGAACAGATACGGTCTTTACGATACACAACATACCGACCATCAAACAACTCAGCGTTGGATATACTTAAGTTTAACCATGTTTCAGTGAAAACAATAATCTTATAATTACAATTTATAATATTTTTATAGACATCATTAATCTTCGTTCTTAGTCCCTGTACATTTTGATAGTAAATATCAAGCTCTTCTATAAGGTATCTATAACTACACTCACTGTAAAACATTAGGGTTTCGACTTATTTCATAAGGTTAAGGCTGTCCTCACTCTTAATTAATATAGCCTGGTGATTTTCGTCCTTACTCACATAAACTCGTCCATTGCGGACCCACACGAACCTAAACGATAAGTCTTTAGCTTTTTTACGTGCCATGGCATGCAGGTGCTTATTGCTCGGGGTCAGGTGTTCGCTGACAAAGACCGCCGACCGACTACCGCCTATTCCTAGATGGCTGGTGCTGAGTTTCTCCTGAGGGTTCTTCTTGTTGAACTTAGTCACTGCAGCCAGAACTATGTCTCGGGTACGGGGGTTACGTAACTTTGCGACTATTGCGCGGGGCCTGTCACTGTCTCTAGAGATTTTAGCTACCCTAGTAACCGAGTGTATATCGTCGGGGGTTAGTGGACTTTCTGTCACTTTGGACAACTGGACTATGGTGTTCACAAGATTTTCAGATCTATTTTCGGGGATACCATTAACCTCTATATTACATTCCCTCATATGTAACTCAGTTGAACAAAGACGTCCTGTTAGGTCACTAACAGTAGCTTTCAACCTTTCATTATCCTTCTTCAGATCATTCATGCAATCAATTGTGTCATTCATTCGTACCTTCATCTCCTCGTACTGCTTATTTAGGAAAGACATCGATTCTTGGTAACCATTTATTTTATCATATATAATCTTCAACTCGGAAGATATTAACTGCTTAATGGAAGACTTGACCGCTGAAGAGATCTCTTGCTTTAATATTTCACGTAGTTTATCTTCAGTGACAAAATTATGCAGTGGATGGGAGGATTGCGCCGATTCCGTTCGCAAGGTAATATTCGCCCGGTCATCAGTTGATACTGGAATACCGGGTACAGTTTTATTCTTATCATCGTAATTGACTTGACGCGCCGGGGTGTTGGCATTGTCACTCTTTGGCATTCGATTACAACATTCTGGGCATTTCCAATGTTCCCTCAGCTCAGCATTCATTGATCGGTAACGCCTTTCCGATATATTTGCGCAGAGTAGGTCGAACAAAGAGTGACAAGTAATGCATTGCAATCGATCTTTGCTTTTAATAGGTGCCAAACACCCGGCGCAATTTTTAATAGGCATTATTTTGAAGTTTGACTAGTAAGTATCTCGATTTCTACACTATTCCAAGTAAATAAAATACGTTATTGCGAATTTATAACGTTCAGAGCTGGTATCTTATGCTATATTCGCACTAGAGTCAATTAGTTAAAGTAGACTTTCCTGTGTAATAGAGTGTGGCGCTGTCTCGGATTCCACGCCAGCGCGCTGTGTGGTCGCGTCCAAAAGGTCGTAGGCGCCGTGGATTTCGCGGCGCTTACGTGTTCTTGCCGATGCACAATGCTGTCACTAAATCACTTTTCGTTTTTGTTGTTTTTCGAATCTTAATTATTGTTTATTGTGTTATTATCAACTCAAAACTATGATATTGATCGGTATTATGATAATGTAGACGATTAAAAATATATATTACTATTTTAATTTTTGAAAAACGTATTTTAAACTTGCAAATAGAATTATTTTTACGGAACAATCACAAAATACACTTTCTTTCACGCCTACCGTTTACTGACTAGGTGATGCTGTGTGTATGGTGGGATTGGAAGGGCATTGTTTATTATGAGCTTTTACCGCCCGGCAAAACCATCGATTCTGATCTTTACTGCCAGCAACTGATGAGATTAAAAAGTAAGCAAGTGATGGATTAAAAATATCTTTGTAACAATTCCCGCGCTACTATAATTTCCCGAAAAATCGAGAAACTATTCAACACGACACGTGTTTCGCCCTTACACAGGGCATCTTCAGGTAAGATAGGAGCCTCAGAACAACGATGTCTTCACGACCAACGCTGAAACGAGAGTGAAAAGATTAAAAAGTAAAAAAAAAAAAGTAAAAAGTTCTTTATTTCATAAACTATTACATAGCACTTGAAAACGTCAAAACAAAATATACATGAAAAAAAAATTTATATCAACCCTGAAATCACGAAGCTTAGATTCACTTACATGCAAATAAATAAAAATTAGGTGTAAGTGAATCTAAGTGCCAGTTCCGAGCCTCCGCTCTGTGAGAAGAACTGACAAGAAACTCACAGGCTATGCTCTTTTAAATTATTTTTGTTACATGACACACACAGTGTAAATTTGATGATACTGAAAGGGTCCCCCGAAGCTGTAACCAATAAAGTAGCACTAAGGGAACCTTCCATCACAGTCAAGTAAGTATGTATTGTGAAACTGAGCTGAGCCTGTACAATAAGGGATACAAGTTGAAAATGTTAAGCCCAAGCTTGTTTATCCGATAAGTAATCATTAACAGCATAAAACCCCTTTTGAAGAAACTGCTTTTTAACTACAGTTTTAAAAGTTGCCAATGGTAGATCAATTATTTCCTGCGGAATTTTATTAAAAAATCTGATACTATGACCCAAAAATGAATTTTTAGTTTTGTGAAGTCGACAATTTGGCAGAGAGAGCTTATTTCTATTCCTAGTATTAAAATTATGTACTTTTGAATTTTTATCAAATGTATTAATGTTTTTGCGAACATACATTATATTATCAAATATATACTGAGATGCAACCGTTAATATGTTAATTCTTTTAAACATCTCTCTAAGAGAATCTCTGGACTTAAGATTATAGATAGCTCTTATGGCGCGCTTTTGTAGTACAAATATATTATGTATGTCCGCAGCAGATCCCCACAATAACATACCATATGACATAACGCTATGAAAATAGCTAAAATAAACTAATCTAGCTGTTTCTTCGTCTGTTATGAGTCTTATCTTTTTGATGGCATAGCATGCTGAGCTAAGCCTTCCGGACAAATCCATTATATGGGGGTTCCACTGCAATTTAAAATCAATATTGATGCCTAAGAACTTTGTGTCATTTAATAACTCGATATTCTTGCCATTCATTTTCAAGTTAGTTGAGACTTTTGTAACATTAGGCAATGAGAACTTTATACATTTAGTTTTACTTGCGTTAAGAGATAGATTGTTAACCGTAAACCAATGTAAAACCTTCGCAAGAGCATTATTTATCACGTCAGAATGATCCTTGCCTCTGTTCACTTTAAATATCAGAGATGTATCGTCAGCAAACAAAACTGTTTCGCACAGATCTCTAGTATAGAAAGGTAGATCGTTAATATAAATTAGAAACAATAAAGGGCCTAAAATCGAACCTTGTGGAACTCCCATAAGCAATGGCGCGCCAGAAGACTCGACTCTATTAATAACTACTTTTTGAGTTCTGTCACTCAAGTAAGATTTAATTAATTTAATTAATTAAATGCGTTGGCCACCTCTTCTTCTTCTACAATATCTTTATCATCGACTTTAAGAGTTATTATGCTATGATTATTCTTGTATTTTCCAGATTCTTGATTTATGACATACCATGTAGCTTTAATTTTATTTTTGGAATTCATAATTTTATTTTTAAGATGCATTGACTTAGCAGTGGTGCAAACAAGTTTGAACAATTTTGAATAATTTCTAACATATTGAATAAAATTTGAATCTGTTGAAGTACTTTTTTCTCTATATAAATCAAAAAGTTTCTTCCTACTTTTATAAATTCCGGGAGTAGCCCAATCACAAAACTTCCTTTTGTTTAAAATTTCCACACTTTTCAGCTTAAAGTTATTCTTAAATTCTTGTTGTACAATTCCGAACAATTTATCATAATTTATAGCGGAATTGTTTTCTAACGTGGTAAGCTTTTCGTTGACATTGCTTTGAAATTTCAAAACCAGATTCTTTGTTATTGGTCTAATTAATATTTTTTTAGTTACATTTTGAAAATTATATTCAAAACTAATAATCTGTCCACTGTGGTCGGAAGTTACGCCATACTCAATTGATTTATGTATAATAGTAAAATTACAAAAAATATTGTCTAAGCATGTTGAAGACGTAGGCGTAATTCTAGTGGGTTCAAGAAAAGAATTAAGTAAATTAAAAGACTTGAACAAATTCAAAAACCTAACTGATATTGAGGAAGATTCCAAAATATTAACATTAAAGTCACCACATACTATAACTTTTTTATTACTTTTGCATAAGGTTGCTAAAACATCCTCCATTGCAGTTTCAAACTGTTGATAATTGCCACTAGGCGGTCTATAAACACATAAAACAATAAAATGGTTAAGCTCTGTACAAGACAATTCTAAAACACGTTCAACTGAAGATGTTTCAATATCCCTACGAGCCCTATTGTTTAAACTATTATGTACTAAAATAAGTGATCCACCTCTTATAGATTGTATCCTGTGAAATGCACTAGCTACTTTATAATTTTGTAGTCCCAGTAGAGACTCATTAACATTTAACCAATGCTCAGTTATACACATTACATGGATATTTAATGACTCTAATAACAAACTTAATTCTAGATCTTTGCCTGAATTTATTATTAAATTAAAGGAAGCAGTCGAGAGAAAACGGCCGGAATTGATCAACAGGAAGGGTGTGGTCTTTCATCACGATAACGCTAGACCACACACATCTGTAGCCACTCAGCAAAAATTAAGAGAGTTCGACTGGGAGGTCCTAGTGCATCCACCATATAGCCCTGACCTTGCGCCTTCAGATTTTCACCTGTTTCGGTCTCTGCAGAATTCTTTAGGTTCTGTAAGGTTGACCTCAAGAGAGGACTGCCAAAACTATTTGTCCCGTTTTTTTGATCAGAAGTCCCAAAGTTTCTACAGTAACGGGATAATGTCTCTGCCCACAAAATGGCAGAAAGTTATTCAACAAAACGGTACATATATATTGTAAATAAATGTAAATAAACTTTGAAAAAAATGTCTTGACTTTTCATACAAAAATACAAAAAGACTTTTTCCCCAACCTATTATATATTTTTTTAAATTTTAATTTCATTGTGTTATTTAATTTAATTGACGGTGTGATTTTCATAATTTTAACTCAACTTACTAATTTATTGTAAAATAATTGACTTTATGATTTTTTTTAAAATATTTTTGTTCATGTCATTATATTTGAATTGTAAATCTAGGTTTTAATAAAAGGAAAATGTAAAATTAATATTAATAATGCATGATGTAATTTCCCGTAACTGAGAGAACACGGGGCCAGTTAACATTTTGATTGATTTTATGTATTAGAAATATATATTTCTTGTTGAAGATCCAAAAATAAATAAATAAACTATTTCCAGTGCAGACAATGCTAGCAGTTCCGGTATACTGTGAGACAAGAATACCTATAGCTAATGTGACTGACAGTTTGCAGAGAAAAATACCCTTGGTACGTGTACATATACTAGTGTCGTGTGTATAGATACTAGGGAGCATAATGTTCACTGCAGCCCTATCAATCATTATTAACATGAAATCTGTGGGTCATACATAATAAGAATTAAAGATTAGGTAGTTACCCTGCCGTTTATTGACTATTAATTATATTCACAACTTATATTTGCAGCCGTGCAAATTATTTATGACCAAATCAAACAAATCCTTTGTTTTATAAGTGACTTACAATAACTACATCTTTATCATTATGAAACAGTCGAAAAATATAGCGCTGCTATCGTTAAAATAAGTACAGTACCTAAAAAGTATTTCACGCCCTGCTTACAAAACTAGCCACGAGCTCTTCAGCATTACTTAAATGCAGCCATTATACTACATCTTAGTCAACATGAAACAGTCGAAAAAAATATCGCTGCATTACTTAATATAGCAGTAAAATTTAAACAAGTGTTTCACGCCCTGCTTACGATTTCAATTCAATTCATTTATTGCCATCTAAGTGTACAGAATGGTCTTAAGAATAAATGTGTTTCAACTTAGTTACCTTTATAGGTGCTGCAATGTCTTATACATAGTCTTAGTAGGCAACAGGTTTTTAATTACACAAAAAATATATATTTTTACAAAATTTTGTGTTTGGATATTTAACATTATAACTTATAACATGCATTTAATAATATAATTATAGTTAAATAATATTAATAATTAATTATTCTATTTAAGATGTATTTAAGATGTACAAAACTTGCCATGAGCTCTTGAGCATTACTAAAATGCAGCCATAGACTAAATATTATTTCATATCAAATAAAAAAAAGGTTAAAATTATTAAATACAAACAATTAAAATTTAAAACAACTACAGTACAATGGTCTGCATTTGTTACAGAAAGTATTGGGAGTGAGTCCCGTAAACACAGTGGTGTCAACATTGTTTCTGAAATTTCCGCTGTGCAAACTGGCTGGAGTCGCTGAAAGGACTACCCAGATCGAGCTGATGGGGGCTATCGGGCTTACCAACACTGAAATGGTGAGTATCAGCCTACTAAACAGACTGCACATGAAGCTACTTCGTGAAGACGAACATTCAGCATCATCTAAGCCTTTTTTCATTTCACACTAAGAATCGGGCTTCTTTAAACAAACCAAGGTAACACAAATTCAGGGCATACTCCATAAAATACTAGAATTCGATTCCATCGTCTCTTCGCGTGGTGCATGTGACATGATGCGTAGCACATAAGTCATTCGTTATCATTATCGACAATATTTGGGGCCAGTTACTAATGGCGGCTAAAAATCTTGCATTGTGGTGGACCTACCTTAGTGTCCTCAACCATACAGCGTAACCCATACACCATTGTTTGAAAGGGTTACCCGGTCCCCGGGACATAGCAAGCTCAAAAAGGAACATGGACGGTTTTTAGTCTATGGCATAGCAGATATGCCGACTGCAATTTGATAATGGTCAATCCGAAATAAAAACCCTTACAACCTAGGGTAACGTTAGCAATATATCCACTAAAAATCTAATAACGCCTAACTTGTCCACTAAAGGCAAAAAGTAATAAAAGAACTGTCTAATCTAATCAACCGAAATCCTCTACTATTAGACAAGCTCAATCATTAAATGTTTTCAAAATTGAAGTAAAGAATCTTTTCCTTTCACAGAAGTAATGACCTGCTGCTCAATGTTCCTATGCCATGTACATATTTATATATGTAGGTTTATTTTATGTTATTTAAGTAATAGTATTTATTTGTATTTGTCTATTAAAATATAATTATATATTTGTTATTCTTTTTTACACCCCCGGTTTTCTTTTAATTTTAATCACTCTTCATCCTAAGGTTGCCTGGAAGAAATCGCCGCCAATTGTATCACTTTTCTTATGCAATTGTTTTCTTGTTTTATTTTAATTTGGTGTACAATAAAGAATTTTCTATCTATCTCTAATTCTTCGAAAGCGCCTAAATCAAATCACATTTCAGCTTCGGGATTGCTACCAAAGGTTCCAGTATCAACTAGAAGAAATGGAAAACTTTGAACTGTTGTGGACGAGCAAGATGTACATCGATGACTTTTTGGACGTGGACCTGAGGTTTACTGAGAATTCCAGCAGCAACTATGGTCTTCGGGTGGATAAAGTCGGGTTTCACTACCCAGACGCTGCGGCCAAGTTTATTAACAGATGGGTAGGTAAGGTTACAAAACATACTAATTCTATTCTTACATTGCGTATTGGTGTACTTACTTAACCATAAGTATATATAGCACGTTTCCACTACTGGCCACGGGATGGCTTTTGAGAAGTCATACAAGTTTATCAAAGTAATAATAATTTGACACTTTATTTGATAGATTCTTCACCATTAAATCCTATTGATTAATCAGTTCTGACTATAACAGTAGACTACCTTTAGAAGCAGATATTTATTGTAAAATGTTTTTTTGCAGATGTTTTTTGTAAAATCTTTTGCGAAGTCTCAAACAACAATCTAATTTTATATCAGCACTTATTATTTTAATTCATTTATTCTTTATAATGATATAATGAAATCCTGATTTAAGGAAATGATTATGTAATACCTCTACCTTTTTATTAAAAAAAAAGAATTCGATAAGTTAGTTCGTCCATTTTGCGGGGGGAAGTTCCACGCCACGCTGTCTGTCGAAGAGTCTCCATTTTAAAAGTTTTCTGCCCCAATAGCTGTCAGTTCCACGCGCTATGTTCCCTACCCACTGCCACTTCAGCTTGCTTACTCTTTAGGTTATTTCGGTGACTTTAATTCTTATACGCATCTCCTCATTCATGATTCGATCTCGTAAGGGAACCCCAACCATAGCTCTCCCAATTGCTCGCTGTGTAACCCGCAAGATGGAAGGGCAATCTGATAGAGGTTGCTGAATCAGAATGGATGCAGGCCAAGACCACTAAACTCTGGGATTCGCTGCTGGCTCATGTGTTTTTTATTTCCTATGATCCCGGGTCTTTTAAGCGGGGCGTGAAACGGCATTTTAGCAGGCCGTCGTGAAAAAAGGCCGCCTACAATCAGTCATGCTGAGAATTTATGGGAAGGTGTTTGCAGGACACTTCCTTGGGCTAAAGATAATAATAAAATTATTAAGTCTTATACTTAAAATAAAATAAATTTCCAGATAGAGTCAGCGATGTTGAAAAGAGTTGACAAAATTATAGATCCGGAAGAACTGGACCCGGGGACGAAAATGGTGATACTGAACGCGGTACATTTTAAGGTAAACACTTGTCCTACGTAGAATTAGGTATTAATTATTTACTTTAAGTTAAAATTATATTATTATAATAAATTATGTACCATTAGGGACAGCCCTAATAAGCTGAGGAACTGTTTAAAAATTATGCCAACGTCCTCTTGCTACAATCGCACTGTTCGCCATCGGCAGAGGGATCATCCTCACACCCGAGAAGGCCTTTTTCGATATCATGCAACCTGTACGTGTCCTGTGTATTGTTTTAAATTTTAAATTAAATATTTTTTAATTTTATTTCATTTCATTTTTATTTCATTTTATTTTCATTTTTATTTTCATTTTCATTTTTTTTTTATTTTCTTTTTTTTTTTTCATTTTCATTTTCATTTCAAAAGAAACTGTCGCGTTTTATACACCCTTGCTAGAATATTTAGCAGAGATTATTATGTATTAATTTTTCAGGCAACATGGGAAATACCTTTCTTTACAAATCTGACCAAGGAAAGGAAATTTAGAACATTGGACGGAAAAGTATCTAATGTACCGATGATGGTCACTCTAGAAGAAGTTCTCTTCTTGGACTACAAACCTCTGGATGTTAAGGTGATGTTATTTAAGCGACTAAGGTCAATAAGAGTGTTTATTTACTTCCCCTAAAGGGTCTTCATATGGTATTTTTAAAGAATGGAAGGATACCTTAACTAGTTTAGTAAGGGTTACTTTCTACTTTCTTTAATAACCTTCTTGCTTGTTTCCTCCCCACTAAAGCATCATCATCATATCCTAGCATTATCCCAGTTGCCCTAGACTTAAGCTTAGGGCCCAGGGTCTGCTCACTGATTCAGCCAGGTTTGACTGAATATCAGTTATTACGTGGAGTGACTGTTAACATCATTCTATGGTTAAACCAGCTGTCAGTTTGTTAGACGGCACTGACTTCCTAATAACGACGCCATAGATGTTCTTGACAGCCAGGACCAACGGCTTAACGTGCTTTCCGAGGCACGATGCAAGCGATAATTACGCACATAAAGTCACTGGTGCGCCACCAGGGTTTGAACCCGAGGCCCTCTGAATTTAAAGGCAAGGGGTCTCGCCACTGGACAATCGCCGCTTATCAGCTTTTCACTAAATCATCTGCTTTGTATATGTCTGTACACTATCTGTTAATTGCAATGTACAATATAGAGAGGCTGCGCTCGACATTGGACCTGAAAAAGTATGTATGAGCGCTTTCTTGCACTTTTTATACTGCTTTGAGCTGTGGGATAAGTAGTATAACTATAATGTAAAACAGACTTCATGTAATAATTTTTACTTTAGTTTTAAACCTTGTCCTTGAAAAAAATCGCGGGAATAGCCGGCAATATATTTTTAATTTCATTTGAATTATTCGCATTTATTATATATAGTTATGAGAAAAAATATATACTCTTGGGCCACCGTGATTTCTACTGGGGCAACCGCAAACGAGTTGTTTTATCTTTTAAAAATTTCGTCTCATGGAATAAATTTAAATAACAAAGTAATATTAATTTCAGCTTATATCTATAACTTTAGTGGACTGTTCAATGCTACTCGTCGTCCCGTCGCAAGCCAACGGCCTGTCAACGTTCCTAGTGAAGTTGAACGAAGACCAGACGCTGATGAGGAAGATCAAGCCGGCTATGAAGAGGAAGATCATCAGCATCACCATGCCTAAGTTTAAAATCAAAACTTACGTAGACTACACGGGGTTTTTGAAAGAAGTGATTTTTTATTTTTATTTTACATTATTATTTTTATTTATTAATAGTAAATAATTTTACTTATCTAACAAGCGGTAGACGATAAATATTAAGCATCATGATTACATACATACATATTTGAGTGAAAGACCCTATTTACTTGCAATAACTAAGCCATTGCTTATAGCCGATTATAAGATAGATTACAAAAAGTAGCCATAAGAATGAATAATTATTTATTTAACAATTTATGTACACACAAAACATATATAGATAAAAAGGTAATTTTTTCAAAAATGTACAATGGAGCTGCTTATTCCAAAAGGAATCTCTTCCAGCAGTCCGAAATAAAGAAAAAGCATTAAACCGTGGACGACATGTGTAAACAAAACAATTGAAATAAAAAAGAACAAAAAAAACATTATAATTTATCATTTTATCAAAATTGAAACCAAAGGGTATGTTCAGCATTATACTTTCGTGGGCTGATAATAATTTCTGTGATCAAATTTGCATGTCACGTATGTGAATATGTGGGTTGTCTGGAAGAGATCGCTTTTAGCGATAAGACCGCCTAGATTGGCTTTAAATTTAATGTTTCTTTTAATATTGTAATCTGTAGTTTTTAAGTTTCTTGGCCAATAAAGAGTATATCTATCTATCTATCTAATACCTATACCCTCTTTATATAGGTAGGCGTGAACCAGGTGTTCAACAAAACCCACTCTGGTGTAAATGGGCTGCTGAACAATAGCAGCCAGAGCAGTGTCCACTTGAGCAGAGTGAAGCAGAAGGTGCTTTTCGAGGTAGACGAGTTTGGTGCGATGAGACATCGGCCTGAAGGAGGTGATTTTTTGTATAATTCTACGTATAATGATGGCAATAATAGTAATAATATATGTTCATTAAACAACTATTATCTTTGAGACCTAGGTATTTAATAATTTACACCTTGAGTTACGTTCCTACCAAGACCTATGGAGCCCAAGCCAACCTCACCTGCAAGTGGTGCACCTGCCGATCAACGGACGAGGCTCTGGCGAACATAACAGTGCCCGGTTAGCGCATTGGCGCATGGAGCCTCAATAGGCTCGCCACCTATTACATGGGACCAACTATATAATTGGCGAAGTGTGGGCGTTTAATATGCCTCTGTCTACCCCTTCGGGGAAACAAGCGTGAATGCATGTATGTTGAGTACGTTATTGGAGTTTTCGTAGAGATCTCAGTTTTTTTCTAGTATAAACCTAAATTACTCAATGCAATATAGCATTCTAATGTTGACCGAATTTAATAAAATTGGTTCAGTTGTTATTCCTTCTAACATCCTAACAGCTGGTTAAGCCATATGATTTTGTTGGGATCCTGCCGTTTTGCCAAAACTATTTTGACAAAAATTTATAATCCAAACAAATTTTAGCAAACTTTTTTTACACCAATGCAACGTTGCGAATTATTTTAGTACGCAAATTTTCATTTGGTCAAATTTTTACTCGGCAGTATATTACTACGGATAATGACATTATGGCATTAGGTTTTTTAACAAGTAATTTATTACGGCAAACAAACTTTAGACAAATAACATTTAATCAAATGATTTGTTTGGACATAAAGTTTTACGTTTATTATTTTAAATAATCGCCAAGCGAAGGCGAAGCGCCAGAAAATACTACTGTTGATTTATGTATGGCCAATATTTGTAGATTAGTATTAATAGTAAAGATGCAAATAGAAATGGTTATTTGAAAAGTTTCGAGACGAATTATTTGGCTTATTTTATTTTGCGTAAAATATGTAATACTAACTGAGTTATTGTCGAAACGTTCACTTGGAAAGCATTACGTTTACGATACAATTATTTGTGAAGAGTTTATTTGCCAAGTAATAATTTGGCAAATGAAATTTTACAAAACAATATTTGGGAAGTGATAATTTGTCAATTTTCTTTTGGTGTAACTAGGGATACCCGATTTTGTTTTCCTTTTGGTTGCGGAGGTAAGACAGCAGTCGCTCCATGTAATAACTGAAATTCGATTAGGTTATTATCAAATCTGGTTAGGCCAATAAGAACAAGTAGACATATGTCATAAAATAGTACATTAAATAGTGCCTCGAATCTGTGATTTTTGGTTTCATACGCATACCATAACTAATTTTGTTTTTCGTAATGAAAATCATTAAATGACCGTCTTCCGCTGTGGGTGAAGCGGAAGGGTGTGTCAGACTTTTACTGACTAAAAACCATCCATGTTCCTTCTTGAGCCTGGAACACCAAGGCCGCGGTTACCGTTTCAAACAGTCCCGCAACAGACTCTGGACCCTAAGCTTAAGTTATTATTGCTAGGATTACTCATTACAAACACCGAAAATGCAAATATTTATAATATTAGTATAATGTAATTATTTTTATAGCGCTCGTAGCTCGGCGGTGCTCGGTGGTCGGAAACGATCACCGAAGTACGGCAGAATTTACAAAGGTTAGTCCTTGGATGGGTGACAGTTTGTGTGGCATTTGATATCGAGCGCTTCCGTGCTTCGAAAGGCACGTGAAGCTGTTGGTCCTGGTTATCAATAAATGTGGTAGTCGTTAAGCCATGTTAGAGGCCTAAGAGGCGAAAATTTCTAACTGCAGGACGCCATACACCTGCCTCTGCCAATCTGCACTGGATCAGCGTTGGGGACCCAATACCCTCACAACTTGGTCACATACCAAGAGAAGGCGCGTGCTCAGTAGTGGAACATTAATAGGCTGTGATGATGAATTCTGTTTAACTTTGTTTCCAGACATCAGTAACCTACATGAATTGCAATATTCTTCTTATATGTATGAAGAAGTAGTGCTCGACCGTCCTTTCTACTTTGCCGTCTATTTTAAAGTACAGGGTATGGACTATGATATATTTAATGGAGTGTATTTGGGACCAGACGCTATTTAAATAACAACGAAAATTGTGTAGTTAAGTATTATTAAGTTAATAAAAATAAAACATTTGTTATATAGTCTTGGTCTTATTTCTAAGCACTTGTACAAGTTAATGTTTTTATTATTCAAGTTAGGTTACTTGATACGTACCGACCTGAGGAGGAGATGTATTGAACTGATGGTTTAATGCGTCGCCATAGTCTGCCTGATGGCAGGCAGTCGATGTTGTCCAGAACCATAACACCACTCCATGGAATAAGCACAGATTTTATTCTACTATAGTGTATGTTGCCACAGACAAATGAAGATAGTAATTTAAGTACCTGATTTACAAAGGGTTAATTATCCAAGAACTATTCAATATATGCTGAGCAGCTTCGGGAATAATGAAACATCTAGGACATTAAATTACATATCTTATGTCAACCAGTACCAAACAATATTATAATAACATTATTTCAATTTTTTCAATATTACTTCGAAAATGTATAATGTTAGAAATATAAATTTTTTCAGTTCATTAACACAACTTGCAACACTAACAAGCAATAGATTCTTCTGAAGCCAATTTGTGCGTAATCGCCGCTACAATGGCTAGAATAATGCCCCCTGATTTGACAGCTGGATGATTCCTTCACCCCTTTGCGTGTCGCTGGATTTGTCGAGCAAGAGGGTCTCAATCAGCCGGCTGACACGTGTCATGTAACTAGCTACAACTACGAAGTAACAAAGTTTAGTGGCTTCTTGGCGGGAAAATAAAGCGTCATGTCTGCAATTTTGTTTTATTTTAAAAAATTTGTGATATGTCTAACATTAATGTGTAATAACGGTGGATTATTAACCGTTAAGTGTTTGTAAATATACATGAGTGTTGGTAAATCAAACAAAGCAGTGCAACCTCACTTTTCAAATTCTCTCAATGAGTCCATGTGATATTTCGGTATAGTCCGACATCTTTACTGCGGACTCAAGGGGCTTAGGGGAGGGTATCTTATTTACCATATATCATCTTTATCACCACTTATTCTTATTTACTATGAATTATATATAATTAATATATCACTTACTTGACACTGGCAAAATTTTTCCAAATTATAAACATTGAATTTGACATACTGCTTTGATTTGTAGACGGCAGTCTACAATATGAAATAAATAGCTCGAAAAGTCGTAACCCTTCGAGGGGCAGAATATGTTCAAATTTTTCATTAGTTTCTACCTTAACTCAACTCCATGAGGTTCAATTTATGGTGGGAATACATTTACCACTACCTTACTAAGGGTTAACAACGGATACCTCCAGAAAACAAGCATAACAATATGTAATTTTATTACGAATAGAAAAGCTTGGACAAAACTGGAAGGTATACTTAAAAATACGCACCCATATAGGTACCCATATCAAACCATCAAAAGACTAGCAGATTTAGTATGTTCCGTTCAACTTTATCGTACAGCACACTGTCACAGATTTTTTTGCGTCCTGGCTGGCGATAAACAAAATATGCTTGAAAAATTGTATCACTGACTTAAAAACCAAAACACACATTGAAATAGCAATGTAATTAAATAAATTGAGTATGTTCAATCCATTGTTAGTTTTAATTTTGTAAAATTTGCACCATCTCATATTTATTGTGAATCGATACCTAAGACACGATTAATAAAGACTAATCAAAGTAGGTAGGTAACATTACTAACCCAATTTATGTATTTAGGCAGTAAAAACAAATATAATAAAAATATAAACTATTATTATTATTATTATTATTTATTACAACAATACTCAATTACTTCAAATTCTCCACAGAACCTAATAAAATCCAGTGATATTATGACGTAGGGACCGGTATAAATAACAATAAACCGAGAAAATGACACTATTTGGTATGCATGGCGGAGCTAACTGTATTCAAATCGGCAGTGTATAACAATCAGAAACAATTAACCGTGCTTCGGAGGCGCATTTGCTAAGTCTCCCACTGTTAACGTAGTATTCCATGTAACAAAATGTACAATATCAGAAATATTGTGTTAACATTGATAATATACGCGAAACTTTCCCACAGTGTATTGTAGCCCCAAACGGAGCATGTATAGGAATAGAAAACAGATAAGTACTTAAACACCTGGTTTTAGAGAAAGGTTTGGTCAAGTGTATTTTAAACCGACGTTAGTATGAGAAGGTTAGTTAGCGCGAATAAATCGAAAAGTGTGTACCAAAACAGTAGCAGGAATAAAGCATGACAATATGAAGGAATATAATTACAATAGGAGCAGGAGAGAATTTTCAAGTCGAATGTTTTGCAAAAAGTCTTGCTAGTGTTTGATTGTCAAGCTCCAGGTTTGGTGCTGGGAATCTTGGCTTTAAATTAAACTCATTTTCGATTATTAGTTAAACTGCATTTGCATTGTTAATAGTTCTGAGATGAAAGCCGTGCGTGCGCGCCTGTCTGTCGTGAGTGAGTGGGTTGAATGTAGGTCGGCCACGTATCGCGGGAGCCGACCGGTTCTCGGCGGCACGGCGAAGTGAAGACAGGAACACTAGTCAATCTGAAAATGCACAGTATGATGATATATAATTTATAAGACCAGCAGCGTCTCGAAAAGGAAAGAAGGCGCAATTATAAAGAACAGTTCAGCAGATCACTCTCCTTAATATATCTCATAGAAGACACTTAGAGAAGCAATGTCCCTACTTAGCTAAAGGTCCTTAAGAGAGGCTATATACTCAGCATCCCCTGTAACGAGTATAGCTCTTCATTGCACAAGAGCGTTGAAGAAGCAAAATTTAGCGAAACCATCCCAGGGAATCAGATGTAAAATATACCTAACACTCGGTGACACTTGAGTATTTTACAGCAAACATCGCTAAATATATAATAATATCTGCTGCCTTAAGTATGAGGGTTAGTAAATACGCTGAGAATTCCCTCCTCAAACTATGCAGATGAGCAATACACAGCGACTACTGCTCCGAACAGGGGGAACTAATAGATTTTTGATTCATCACCTCAAGGGTTTTTGGGGAGCATCTTCTGTTTACATTGTTTAAATATTCAGAGTACCTAGTAATAAAGAGTTAAAATGTGTTTGTTTGAAGTCAAACTCTTCGGAGAGTTAGATGGTAATAGTCTTCAAAGTTGAGCAGGTTTTATTGAAGTCGATTTTTGGATACGTGACCGTTTTTGTGGCGTTGTAATATATTTAGCCTCTCCCTGCTTTTAAAGACACATTAAGTTTATTTTCACATATCGAGGCCAATTTGTTTTCCTAGATCCGGAACTGGTGGCTCGGAACTGGCACTAAGATTTACTTACACTAAATTATTTTTTGTTTGTAAATTGTTTTGTTGTGTATAAGTGAATCTCAGAATAGAATAGAATACTTTATTTGCACTTGATTTAGGTACATTACAGTTCTTGTACAATAAAATAAAACTCCGCTCATTCAGCCAACAACGGTGGCATGCAAATTATAATTAAATTACACATCAATTATTAAAAGAAAATCAGCTTCGTGATTTCAGTGTAATAATATTTCGATTGTTTTTTTACATTTAATTTTGACGTTTTCAAGTACTATGTATAATAGTTAATAAAATAAATATATTTGAATTTTGAATTTTTGGAATTTTATATCTTTTTGTTTACAATTAGGTTACATGCAAACTTACAATCACGCCTGTTTCCCCAAAGGGCAGAGGCATGTTATACACATGGCCCACATTTCGCCAATTATCTTGTTGGTCCCACCTGGCGAGCCTATTGCCGCTTACCGGGACCTTTAATTGTCGCGAGAGCCTCGTCCGTTGATCGGCAGGTGCACTTGCAGGTGAGGTTGCCTTGGGCTCTTAAGATATTTGTAGGATCCCTTCACAAATTATACCAATAAAAGTTCAAATGATACCAATTAAATCATTATACTTCTTATAAATCTCAGTCTGTGGACAATACATAGATAGATTGTATAATTTTAATTTTACCAAACGATATTCATTAATTCTTGATTGCTTGTTTTTAAAAATGACTGACTTTTTTAACTGTCTCTCATATAAAACAACAATACTCTTTTAGTCATACAACAGTTTAAAATCCCTAAACAATGGGCAACACAGTGTAGCTAAGGTATGCGTATAAAACCAAAAAGGACAGATTGCAAATTCGAGGCACTATTTTATGTCTCCCACTATGAAACTTCTACACTCCCTTATTCAAACAAAAGTACCTATATTATTTTTTATAAATTTAAGAAGGCTAAATGTGATTCATTGGATAACCAGCGACGTTATCCACGACATTGGGAAGCATATAAAACGAAACGCAACTTAATAAATTATAGAATTACTGCATTACTTAAATACAATATATATTCCCAGGATATAATTAGGTTGACAGGATAAGATTTACATACTAATATTTTTAAAATATGTGTGCTTTATTCCACTGGTGCCAGTACCTTCAAAATTTCCGTTTAATCTATATGGGGAGAGTGCAAACATGTCAATGTCCTTGATATTGTCATTGAAAGAGAAATTAAATCCCTAAACAGTGACCGACACAAGTGCAGTAACGGTAGCAGGGTACGAAGACAAAAGTTACAGGTTTCCTTTTTAAAGCATTGTTATCTGTGTTTCCTAAATTAAACTGCAATAGTATATACTCCCTTATTCGGACAATAGTAGTAAACCCCTAAACAGTGACCGACACAGTGCAGTACCGGTAGGAGCGAACGAAACCCCCCATTAATTGCCCGGGCGCAGCCACCGCAGCTCCGTCAGACGTACGGTGCGCAGAAAAATCGCACGCCGCGCCTGCACCGACAGCGGGTCATTTGTTAATTCCCTGAAATATGGCGGCGGGCGACAGCCATTCATTATAGCTGCTCGTTCGGGACACACGTGTGAGCCGGTAGCGTCGGCAAAATAGGCTATTTCACCTGGTAAAATTAAATGCTTCTTTTAATAATTTTGCCATTTCTTTTCTAATCTGAAATATCTTTTGTGAAGCCAAAATTATTACTCATATACACAACTATGTCAAAATATTAATTCCAAAATCTGATAACATAAATAAAAGACTTGACGATTTATATGAAATCGAATCGAAATATGGTTACACTGAAATCACGAAGCTTAGATTCACTTACATGCAACAAAACAATTAAAAAACTAAAAATATTTAATTGTAAGTGCACCTAAGTGCCAGTTCCGAGCCAACGCTCTGCAATAAGAACTGGAAAGAAACGCACAGGCTTGTTAAATAAGCTGTATATTCGATCTACCCTTTAATGAAAGTAGAGCTTTGCCGATTTCTAAATAACAATTTCACACCCTTGAAGACGCTTCGAGCATCAAGCTAAATGTTGTATGTTGTACTAGTATAAAATAATTTCGAGTTCTCAAATGTAGTTTTTGGAAGCTGCTACTATATCCTTAAAACTAATATTGTCCGCTATTTGTAACTGTAAGCTCAGTTTGAAGTACCAAAAGTTAATTAAAAGCAAAAACACAAACTCTTTTGCCAACTTTACATTGAAAAATATAGTGCAAATGTTAATAGTATATAGTTGCTGACGCTACCTGCACCCGGTGCATTCGCCCGTGTCATGGCTGACTAATTTGTCTGTCCCTGTCTAACTACGCACTCCCGTTCACCTGTCTCGCTCGCACAGTAAAATAATAATGTCCATATGAGATTAAATAAAGTTGTTGGTATCAGAATTGCAATAGCAATGATATAAATAATTGAAAAGTTTGTAATCTATTGTTTTTTTTTGCGGCGAGACGACGGTAATGTAAACTTGATAGTATAAAATCATACATACATACAATCACGTCTGTTTCCCCGAAAGGGTAGGCAGAGGCATATTATAAGCCCACATTTCTCCGGTAATATTATTGGTCGCACGTAATAGGTGGCGAGCCCATTGCCGCATACCGGGAACTTTTACGTTACCCAAACTCATAATAGAATACTACTACTAGGCTTTTGCCTACATTAAACTTTAATTTAAATAATTAAAAAGCGTATTCTTGACTCCTCATTGAAATAATCAAGAAAAGGATTAGAATATATCGATGATAAGATAACAAAAATAGATTATACTATTAAAACTATTATACTTCTCTATCATATTCTAGCATCATCCCGGTTGCCCTAGACATATGCTTAGGGCCCAGGGTCTGCTTACTAGGGTCTTAGGTGGCTGGGGCAGGGGGCCCCTTCCGTCTAGCTATAGACCCTCCCAGAAGTCGGCCAGTTACGCCATGGCCGCACAAGGAGGTAGGAGGGGCGCGACACACTGCGCTTCTCTGAGGAGGTCCTCCCGGTTCTGATCCGGGGGACGTTGGCCGCGGGCGGGGTGCCAGAAGCTACAAACCCAGGCACTGGCCCCCTGCCCCTTTTTCAACAGCGGTGGGCGTCGTCGGAAGTTTTTTAGTGGGTAGGACTGCGGCGGTCGCGTCTGCCGCAGTGAGCCCCACACTCCCCTCCCGGTCCCCCCATTGGCCGGGAGACAGTGCGTAAACAGCATTTTTTTATCGACGATAAAAAAAAGAAGAAAAAAAAAGGGTCTGCTTACTGGTTCAACCAGATTTGACTGAATTTCAGTTATCACGTACGAAACGTCATTCTATGGTTAAACCGGCTGTCAGTCTGTTAGAAGGCACTGACTTCCTAATAACGACTGCCATAGATGTTCATGACAGCCGGGACCAACAGCTTAACGTGCTTTCCGAGGCACGGAGCAAGCGATAATTTCGCACTTAACTTCGAAAAGTCATAGGTGCGCCACCAGGGTTTGAACCCGACACCCTCTGAATTTAATGGCAAGGGGTCTCGCCACTGGGCTATCGCCTATTAAACTCCTCAAATACTTCTAAGTGTACTTATGACTACTGAATTAATCTTATATAAATGCAAATAAACATTGAAGCGCTCGTAGCTCTGCGGTGCTCGGGGGTCGGAAACGGTCACCGAAGTACAGCAGAGTTTACAGAGGTCCTTGGATGGGTGACCGTTTGTGTGGTATTTGATAACGAGCGCTTCCGTGCTTCGGAAGGCAAGTTATGCCGTTGGTCCCGGTTATCACTAAATGTGATTGTCGTTAAGCCATATTAGAGGCCTAATGAGAGCTTGAAAAAGAGCAGGACGCCATACACCTGCCTCCGCAAATACGCACTGGGTCCGCGTAGTGGAGTATAACCCAATACCCTCACATACCAAATATGTGAGAGGAGGCTTGTGCTCAGTAGTGGGACGTCAATGGGCTGAAATAATGAAATGCAAATAAAATTTTACTTAAAATACACAAACGAATAAAGTTTGAACATTATCACTATATTTTATTTCACATAAACTTTTCAATTCATATCACTCAATTTCACTCCCATTTTACTTTTTAAGTGCTCTCATCTCTACTGCATGAATCTTATCAAGCAATTAAAATCTTGCGTAAAATACACAAGCCAATAAAGTTAATAGATTTCCAGTTAATCTATAAATGCACAACGTTGTCAGTTATGGTCAATCCAATGAAGCAATTGCCTAAATACGCGCAATTGGGCTTTCATTGGGCCATTAGCATTCCGCACGCGGGCGAGAGGGAATACGCAATGACCCAGGGGTCGCATACACATATACTTGGTGCTGGTTTACATATGTAATGTAAACTGCGCACCAATACTGTATTATCAAAGTCTTTGAAAGGCCCACTACTAGGCTCAGGCTTTCCATCAGATGCTAATAAAGGAAGAAAGAAAGAAAAATTTAATACAAGTTGCAACAAAACATAAAATAAGCACAAAATATAGTTAACGCAATTCAAGAATAGAATTATAAGAACTTAAGTGAAAGAAGAACTCAACTTGTAGGACTTCTTGGCGGGAAAGTGAAGCGTCATGATTGCAGTTTTGTTTTATTTTCTAAAATTTGTGATATTTCTAACATTAATGTGAAATAACGGTGGATTATTAACCGTTAAATGTTTGTGAATATACATGAGTGTTGATAAATCAAACAAAACGATGCAACATCACTTTTCCAATTCTCTCAAGGAGTCCATGTGAGACCTCAGTATAGTCCCACATCTTTACTGAGGACTCAAGGGGCTTATCATTTAACATTTGCTAGACGCACGAAGAAATTATTTAAAATAAAAAAGAAAAACTCAATTTGTATTGAAATGGTTCCTACTCACCATTTCTAATGTCGGATCCAGCCAGTGCGAATTTGAGAAGACAGGTGTGAAGTGCACTGCTTTAAAGTTTTAAGCCACTCAATAGGGACATGATCTTTGTTTAACTTCAACCACAAAAAAATATATTCAGAACCAACGGCTTGACGTATCTTACAAAGCACGGAAGAGCTCAAAATTAAGACAGAATTAAAATGTTATTGTTTCTCTTCTCTCAGCAGTTGTCTACTACGTAATAAATTTAATATTGTGTATTTTTATAGATTGTTGTAACTACAAATTTTTCGAATAGCAATAAGATACATAAAGATGAATAACTATGTAAAGCTTATAAGCGTCAATGCGTCGAATATCAAACTGTGTCCCAAAAAACTAACGTCCCTATCCCTAAACTTACGCCTACTCACAGATTTGCATTGAAAAAAATATGTAAATCACTTCTTACGGGAGGAAAAAGTTTTGATTTCCCAGCAAAAATTGGATGTAACCGCCTTTGTTGGGTAATCTCTTGGTAATATCATTTTTCCCTTTTTTGAAGTGACAAAAAGCGTAGACAACCTTTTCTTTAAACTTTCTTGGGGTAAAATAGAGATTTTGGGTAAAAACGTATTCAGAATAGTGCTGGGAAACTTGTGTAGACAGAATGGTTAAATTGATCATTCAATTACACACATTTTTTATAAATATCAGGTATTTATTTATCACTTTTTATAATATAACAATTAATGAAGACAACTATGCTTAATAAAGTTAATATTTTAAAAAGATCAGTTATAAATTACAAAACTCTGTGCTTATATTTAAAATCACATAATTTACAATATAAAACCTTGCATTACAGAAGTGAGCAAAGGGTTTGTAGGGATCCCTAATATAAGTCGTTTCAAATATTATAAGATAGGAAAGAAACTAGTGCTACCACTGTCTTCATGTTATCAAGTCTGAATGTTTACTTAAGTGATCGCAGAAATACATTTTCTTTTATTCTGACTAGAAACACTTTTTCAATATTATCAAAAACTCACAATTAATTAAAGTGAAGACAAATCACAACAGCAACTCAAGTGCAATACTTTGATATTTTTTTTATTAAATTACCAATAACATAATAATAATGTTAATTTCGCACCACAATTACAGAAATAAAATGCTTAATTGGTGATTATAAATATAACTATTGTAAGAAAAAAATTTAAGTACTTTGAAAAAACATGAGTAATATAGTAAAAAGAAAAGAAAATATTACTTCACTGTGTTTTGTAATAAGACATTTGCGAACCTTTAAAAATTCTTTTTCATAACCCCTAGCTGATAAAAAATTATAATATAATAAATTCAAAGAATATGTACTATTGTTGCAAGTAAATCAAAATAAAATATCATTATGTGTTGTGTATTTATTTCACTTCATTCAGCTCACAGCTTTATTTGATTTCGCAGAATATAATTGGCGTTAACGTGCGCATTTCGAATACGACGCAAACGGAATGTTAATAAGATTTTTAACATTTTAACGTGTCACGTAACATCAGTTACCGAGTTGTTAATTTTAAAGTGTTAACTGCTTTAAATATTCCCGTAAATAAATGCACCGATGATGTGTTAAAAATACGAACAGCGCTGAATGTAAATATTTATGAATGGGCATTTCGCAAGGGTGCTTGCTGGGGCCGGAATTTTCTTTTTCGATTTAGGTTTTTGATTACATAATTCATCCTAGATGTGTTTTAATAAATAATGCTGATCAGTACGAAGTTTTTATTGTCAATAAATGAATGACTTTTATTAATATGAAAATTAAGTTACGATACATGTCACAAATTTTTTTTTATGTTATTTTTATTTGACTGTTCTTTTTTGGCTATGGGAATCTTCGCCAGACAGAATTAATCAGTCTTCTTTTAAATATTGTTTGGTACTGGTTGACTTAAGATATGTGATTTAATGTCTACATGTTTCAATATTAACGAAACTAATCAGCATATATAGAGTAATTCTTTAACCCTTTGTAAATTATTTGATATTGAGTGATTCCGTATTTCGTACGGCATCAGTTGTTCCTAGTTATAACTTTTACTGTCGTTAAAGCCTAATTAGAGACCCTATTAGGCCCTATCAGACCCTATTGGATAAGGTAAGTTATCACAGCAGAACGCCACAATGCCGGCGGCGGCGGCCTCTCGCGTTCGGCCCTGTTGAGAGAGAGAATGGGATGCTGTCGCCTCTTTTGGTGAAGCAGTCATGCTAGCAATGGAGGCGGCGGAACGAGAGAAGCAGAGTGCCTCTCGTCACGGATCCAGCCACCGCGGTGGACGCCCGAGACGTCGGGAGCCGTGAGACGACTCCCGGCCACCGTAGGCGCTGGCTTGTAGTCGGTGGGTAATGGGCAACTCGCCGCCCGTCCGCCTTCTATAGGCGACAGGCTGCGTTGACGGCGCGTTCGTGTTTCACGCGTGCCTCAAAAAGCACACTGAGGGGCCCCTGGGTTCCGATAGTGTTCGAAAGGGTTACAGCAAACTTAGTGTTACAGGACTCTTGAGTGCCCTTAGTACTGACTACCGGGGGGGAAACTAGGAAGGACCTGTAAAGGGCCAGGAGGGCCCGCTCAGCAGCGCCAGGAGGGTCTAGGCAGTGGGGGCAGGGGGCCCCTGCTGTTTAACCATGGACCCTCCGGGAAGTCGGCCACACACGCTATGGAGGAGGAGGAAGGAGGTAGGAGTGGCGCGTCCACTGCGTCTCTCTGAGGAGGTCCTCCCGGTTTTGGTCCGGGGGCCGTTGGCCGCGGGCGGGGTGTCAGAGCTGCAACCCAGGTTCTGGCCGCCCGCCTCTTTCTCAACAAGCGGCGGGCGTCGTTGGGGCCTCAGTGTTACAGGCTCAAGAAGGAAAGTCTGATACACCCTTCCCCTTCACCCACAGCGGAAGATAGTCATTTGATGATTTTCTATCCGTGAAAAAAGACGGACGCCACAATGCATCTTCCGTTGATGGTGGAGAATGACATAAATCTTTAACACCATGAGTTTTGAGAGCAGGCCTAGTAGGATGTTGATAAGTTTTTTAATCATAATTAATTACCAACTTTGACGTGATTCGTCATAATTTTTTCACAAAGAATTTCCAACTAAAATTAAAAGAAAGAAGCATTTTGTTATTTTTTTTTACTATTATGTATGCATGCTGTAATTACCTATAATTGTAAGAACAGTTAGCCTATTTATGTGTAGATTTTACTTGTTACTTGTTTATGCTGTTTCTTATGTTGGTGATTCAATAAATTAAATAATTAAATTTCATTTAAATATCAGGATACCATCACTGAGGAGGAGAATGGAAGCAGGAAGAAGCAGGGCAGGAGGATGATGATAATGAATGTTTTTTTTTCTTTCATAATGATAATATCCCCGACTATTATTTTTTCAGAATTTTTCTTTATTTTGTGTTGTTAAAAAGCTATTTAATTATATTCTATAGTACCTAAAGCCGAAGGTCTTGTGTTAACTCTGAACTCAATTCCACGACTGATTGTCAGAGTTCCCAAAACAAATAGCAGACAGATAAGTATGTAATATTATAGTATATCAGTTTCGGGGTGCATAATGTGAGTGTGTGGGTGCAAACAAAGCCGGCTGATTGGCTAGTCGCGCGGTGTTTGCGGTCGCTAACTAGCTGACACACGGCTTCTGTCGAGTATGTTTTACACTGTGTGTTAGTTATAGTGACGTTTCTTGTCTAGGGTGACTTGCAAGCGGGTTTCAGAGATATTTTCTGGCTGATTTATAAATTTTGGAGATTCGATATAATAGAATAACTTAAATTCAGCCAGATCTAGTTAGCAAATGATGGATTAAAATATCTTTTTGACAACTCCCGCACAACTATGATTTCCCGAAATATTATGGAACAATTAAACACTGCACAGCACACGTTGGTGAAGTGCCCAGCGTGGGCGTAACCGCGGCCCTGGGTAGAGCCGCTCTCTCATTCGCATGATGGTCGACAGCGGGATGGCGTGGGAGGCAATGGCCTCCTTCTGCGAAGTGGTGATGCCACAGAAGCAGGCCGCGGAGCGGGAGAGGAAGCGGGATCCGCTCTCTCTCTGGCTACGCCGTTGGCGCATCAGGCGGGCCAGAAGGGCATGTCCAGCAGCGCCAGGAGGGTCTTAGGCGGCGGGGGCAGAGGGCTCCTATCGTTTAACTACGGACTCGAGAAGTCAGCCTCATAGTCGGCCATCCGGCGAGGTAAGGGGCTACACAGGCGCTACACGCTGCGCCTCTCTGAGGAGGTCCTTCCGGTTCGGATTCGAGAGATGTTGACCGCGGGCGGGGTGTCAGAAGCTTTTCTTCAGAAGAGAAGCTCTTTTTCAACAGCGGGGGGTTTTCGTGGGAAGATATTTAGTATAGTAGGACTGCTGGCGGTGGCGTCTGCTGCAGTGAGCCCCACACTTCCCTTTCGGTCCCCCCTTTGGCCGGTAGGCAGTGCATAAAGGCATTTTGTTACCGACGTAAATTAAAAAAAAATGAGTAGACCCTGGGCCCTATCTTAAGTCGAGAGCAACCGGTATACTGAATGATATGAAATGAGATTTTTTTTGAATTGTAATTTGTGTTATTTTACCTAAGATTTGTTACTATAAGTTTTTTATGTACTACACTTTTTTAAGGTATTTAGGTACTACACTTTTAAAATTATCTCAAGAGTTCCATGTGAGATCTACTGAGGACTCAAGAAGTTTAGGGGAGGGCATCTCATTTACCATTTATCATTCTTACCACCACTCATTCTCATGTACTGTAATTTATATGTTATTAATATATCTCTTCTAAATGTGCTAAACGCACGAAGCCACTATTAAAAAAAACAGTTACTCAAACCAGATCCATAAGTAAATTTGAAATCACCTCAGGATTATAATCCGGTTTAATTTTTCAACTTTCCGACCTGTTACAAAGTTGCACACTTCACACCTAAGGGGCGGTACGTAACAAATTCGGCCATTTCCACAAGTGGCTAGATTTAAGACAAACACAAACTATGCAGACAGCCGCTCTGTGGATCCATTTAATTAATGGCCATCCAGCGGGAGGTGGGCGAGCTGCAGGAGATTTTGATCCTCGATGTTGCTAATTCGTTTCACACAAAGTTCTATTTATTTATTTATTGGATTACCAACATAAGACACAGCATTAACTACAATAAAAATAACAACAATATACATTAAACAACTAACTGCTCTTATAATTATAGGTAAACACATCTCAATGTACTTGGTATTGTATTCTATATTTTATTATTTATTTACGCTTTATTGTACACCGTTTTAAGTTATTACTCTATATACACTAATTTATTAACTGGTTAGGTTCTGTTGTGAAAACCAATAGGGGTTCGGAGCGACAACGATAATCTTATTTTAATAATATATGTTATTCTATGAAATTATTAAAAATAAAACTTTATTGTCTTTAAGATCAACAGCATCATTTAGATTCGTCAAATTTTTACAAACAAAATGTAAAATTCGGTATTTTTTTAATAACGATTAAAGAAGTACCATAATCAAGAAATAAAAGCAAATGGATTCTTTGTGAAGGTTAAATAACTTGGGAAAAGCTTTCTATGTGTCAACCTTTTAAGCCTAAGTAAATTTCTATCAAGTGATGGATTAAAAAATATCTTAGTAACAATTCCCGCGATACTATAATCTCCCGAAATAATAATACGAATAACGAGAGATAACTCTCGTTTCAGCGTTGGTCGTGAAGTCATCGTTGTCCTGAGGTTGTCCTACGTTGGTGTTGAATAGTTTCTCGATTTTTCGGGAGATTATAGAAGCGCGGGAATTGTTACAAAGATATTTTAATCCATCACTTACTCACAATGGATTTTCGCAAAGTAACGTCTGAATCAACAAATTAATAAAAAGTCTATCAAAAATTGTGCTCAAAAATCAATATCGATTAAACAACGATGTTTCCAAATAAGGGTTGTTAGTGACAGTGATTAAATACTCCCTCACTTTCAACTCTTTGCAGGCGCCTATTCGCACGACGAATTGAGCGCCCCCTATTCGGTTATACAGAGATTAGGACTCTGATAACTAATCCCATATTGTGTTGCATTGTTTGTTTACAATATGTCTGACGAAGCGAGATTTTTATACTCTGGTATCGTTACGGGTCGTGGGAATTTATTTTTAATTGCCATTTATTGGCCACTAACTTTCAATAGTTTTATTAGGCGCTGAAAATTGTTACACTAACGTCTACGATTTACTATTGTATTCATCTTCGCCGCATGGTAATTAAAATTCTTTTTACTCGTTAGGGTGTATGAGGATCCTATCAAGACCTGAGAAGCCCAAGCCAACCTCACCTGCAAGTTGTGCACCGGCCGATCAACTGACGAGGCTTTGGCGAACATAACAGTGCTAATATTATAAATACAAATGTTCTTGAGTATGAATGTATGCATTTGTTACTTTTTTACGCAAACAACACAGAACGGATTTTGATGAAATTTGGCACAAAAGCAGTTTATAACCTGGATTAACACATGAAAAAGTGCCCGAAAAGCGGCAATAGGCTCGCCACCTACTACGTGGACCAACAATTGCAATTATATTGCCGAAGTGTATATATGTATATGTAAATGTAATATGCCTTTGCCGACCCCTTCGGGGACACAGGCGTGAATGATTGTATGTATGTATCACTCGTTAAAAGTATCCGAGTGTAGAAAAAACTTAAATATTTTAAAAAAATACTTGAAGAGAGATTTCCAACGCGGAAAAGTATCAGTATTTTATTTTCATAAGCTAGTGTACATTCGAGTTTTTATGTGTTAATATAGTGGATTTTTAGATATAACTTCTTTGGCAATGTACACAGCTGTAGGAAAGTGACAAATTGCAGAGGATTGTGATTTTCCGTGGAGATTCTAAAACTCCCTAGAAGCCTCTAGTAAAGTCTGCCCTATTTTACTGGGATATGAGTCTGACTTGACTCGACTGTGACGGAATTTACTTGACTTTGTACTGAATGACGAAAATAATGCATGTATGCAAATAACTTCATTAATTATATAAGTTGACACTGGCATATACTCTAAACGAGTGACTCCGTATTTAAGAGAAAAAAAACTGACTTAAAACCTTTTTTATGATAAAAACATTTTCGTTTTTTAAAAGTTTTATTGAGGTATAAAATAACTACAAATAATTATGATAGAAAAGCGTTATTATTTTACTTTAATTAATATGGTGTCAATATTAAATAATTTTAATCAAGATAACAATGAAAAACGAAACATATCTCTAGATATAAAATAAATAATAAATATTCGAAATACACAAGTTACATAATGCTACATGCATATTCCTACACTTTATTTTTTATTTTTATTGTGACACGTCATAATGACTACATCCTGCCTGATGATAAGCAGTCGATGCAGTCCAATAAGAAAATGAAAGCGCTTTATAACGTGAAATAAGCACGCTATAAAGCGCATCCACTCAAGACGGCCTGCTAAAATGCCGTTTCACGCCCCGCTTAAAAGACCCGGGATCATAGGAAACAGGAAACACATGAGCCGGAAGCGAATTTCAGAGCTAAGTGGTCTTGCTCAAAACGACCTCCCAAACGTTCATAAATACAATTTTGGATTGTTTTTACTGGCAAATATTTGGTAACTGTCACATGTACAATATCTTTCAGGTTACCAGACAGTCTGTCACGTCCTTCTGCCAACCACAACAGAGCAGAAGTTTATAATTATTATTCTTAATGTACATAATAGTGTATAACCGACCAACATCTGAGGAACCCTTTTTTTTGATTTACGTCGGTAACAAAATGGGGACCGAAAGGGGGTGTGGGACTCACCTCCAGCAGGCGCGACTGCCAGCAGTAATACCCACTAAAAATCTTCCGACGACGCCCGCCGCTTGTTGAGAAAAAGACGACATCTGAGGAACCCAAGCCAACCTCACCTAAAAGTGAAACATACACTCTGGCGAAGATAAAAGTTCCCGATAGGCGGCAATAGGCTCGCCACCTATAAAATATGATTGGCGAAATGTAGGCGATAGTATATATCTTTAATGTTTATAAATAAAATACTTTAGATGTGAAAAAGCACAGAAAAAGTACAAAGGAGGACTTGTTATTTAACAGAAATCTCCGTAACTTAAATCGGAGAACATACATGGATATAATTTATTATATGAATTAAAACAATACGCATAACTTAAGCCTAACTTAAATCAAACAAATCAAATACGTCAGTTTAATCGAATTGAGCCAACGATGCACAGAGACATACATAAAAAGCATGAATTTTTTACCTAACACTCACTTCTCTCGCTTTAATTTCAGAGCTTAAATTCCCGTACCATAGCTATCCGTTTCAAGTTGCAAGCAGTACATTAAGTTGGGCATGATCCTGCAACTTAGCGCAACTTAGATGGAGTGCGTAATGGAATTGCTTTCAACGAAGGTAGTGCTGACTAAAGTGAGTGCTGCATCAGATTCTAGCAAGCCCTGCATGCTAGGTACTCGGAGTTTGGTAGGAAATTGGATATCTGCTATTGTGATCAGGTTGTATTATTTTGTTATTATATTTAGTTGTACATGATTGTTAAACAGTTGATAGAATGTCTGACTAATTACATATTTTTTGAGTTGATTACATAATTTTTTTAAATTTTTAGTATGTTTGTTACGCGATATCTTCGTAAGTTATATGTAATTGCGATAAATATTGAAAGAAAGAAAGAAAAAGAATTTATTCTGTGACAACATCAAAAGAAAACAGATACATTATATTTAAGTAACTATTTGAAGAGTGTCACAGAAAAGGTATCCACTCAGCATAAAGCCGAGGTGTCACGAAAACGCCTCGACGCTGGTCTTCCGTAGACGAGAGCACTGCTGTGACACATACATTCTATACATTGTAAAACACAATACATACATACAGTTACAGTAAGACATAAGCATACAAATAAGACATAAGCTTGCAGGGAACCTGAGTAGCAAAAGTAAGAGGACAGCACAACCATATTGTAAAAACTATTTATTTAAACACGGATGTTTTTTTTTTTTAATTTAAGCCAGTACAGGTGGTCAAGATAAAACTAAATAGGGGCCTACATATATAACACGTTTGAACGTTATTGTTATAAAGATAATCTGAATTTAATAACATACTCAGATTCTAGCAAGGCCTGCACTGCTAAATAGGTACTCAGAGTTTGTTAGCAAATTGGATATCTGGTATTATAATCTGGTTGTATTAACTGACTTTTTAAAGCTGAAATTACGATAATCGAATCAGAAAGTTACTTGCTTTAAAAATGTTGTAATAACAAAATCACAAGTAATGTTCGTACAGTCGTAGAGAATCTAGAATTACAATGTTTTTTATATTCCTTACTGGAGAAAGAAGTACCTGAGACAAAGTCAGAATTACTTTCGCATTATTATGGATAAGAGTAGTAAAAAAACAAAGAAATCTCTCACACCGCTATTGGAAAGTATAAATGTGTATATTTATTTTCGTCCTGAAATGAGATACGCTGAATATGTCAATACGGGGAAATACGGCTAACGGCTGCGGGGTCGGTGGTGACCTTCTCTATGATATTATATCCTGTGACTTAGGAGAATTTCGCGTATATGTTACTGCATAACCTCGAACTATGGATCTTAAGATTTACTGGTAAGGAATGAGATTTACGTCGGTAAGTAAGTAGGTATAGTAAAAATCCGGAAAGTTTCTTTATATTTAGAAATTTTTGTTTATTTGTAGTATTTACTGTCATTAATGTGTTATATCACTTACACAATACAATAAATAAATATTTTCTAAAAATTACACCAATCATTTAGTTCCAAGATAAGTATCATTAAGAACTTGTGTTATGGATACTAAGTTACGGATGTACATACATAAATATCTACTTTTTTTGTAAATAAATACTTAATATACATAGGGAAACGCCCAGTCCAGAACAAATATTCATATTCATGCCCAAAAATATTTGTCCTGTGTGGGAATCGAACCCACGACCTTGGAGCGGAGAGCGGTTATACTAACTTTAAGTTAGTAGAGAAGTATGTAATAAAGAGAGATTGTTTTCTTCCTCAAAACTAAAATTGACCAACCTTTTTTGATCAAACCTAAGATGTATCAGCTTCTAATGTTTAATTGACCCTGTCAATCTTGAGAATTATTGGTAAAGCTTAAGATTTAATGTAGTTCAGCATTTTACAGTAACATAATGTAAACAAGAAAAAGCGTAACAGATGTATTTTGGAATGGATTGTATCTCAAAAACTCAAAGACAAGCACTTAACTCAAAATGCACCATGCCAAAACATGAAGAAATTGCTTGCGATCTTTAACTCGTGTTTTATAATTCTATTCTTAGCGGCGACCAAAACATAGCAACAAAGCTTCTACGAAAATGTAACTCATACTCCTCTCACCTCAGTAGTTCAACACAGCTTATTGCTATATACTATGCTATTGCTATATTTTCAATTTCAATTTTCAATGAATAACCTGAACAATATTGATTTTCATATGGAACTTGTCTTGACTTACTTTGTTACGATTTTTATTTTTTTTATTTACTTCGGTGTTAACATAATTTTTAAAACTTGTTAACATATGATTAACGTAATAACTAATTGACATCTTTTGTGTTCGGCCGACTTATAAAATTTAATGTTGACAATTATATAAATTTATGCTATTATGTGTATTTGCTATTATTGTAGTGCCCTTTCAGGGTTCATGTGTCGGATAATTTTACTTTTTTTTTAAAACATCTTAATAAGCGCATGAAACAATGAATAAATGAATTATTAGAAATAATAAATGAATTATTATGAATTATATTCATATGAAGTATAATATAATTAAGCAATTATTGAAATGAAATGAAATTAAATAAAATGAAATGAAATGAAATAATTTATTCACATAAAATAGAGTAACATGAGGTGGTTTTCGTATATAATAGAACATCTATTTTGCCAAACGCAGGGCGTGTGAATGTCAATATAAAATAAGTAGAATTAAAAAGTCATTGTAATAATCATAATAAAATAAAATTGATGTCAAAATAACAAATAATATCAAATTATATAATTTCAATTTTAGTGTTAAAATATTCTGCGAGTGAATAAAAACATTTAGTTTTAAGCCATAACTGTAGTTTTATTTTAAATATGGGTAAACTAAGCTCTCTCATTGAGTTTGGTAACTTATCAAATATCTTAACATAATTTGGATAACAATTCCTTTTATAATATTGTGTGTGCGTATTTGGCAACATCAGCTTACCATGATGTCTCGCTATACTGCAGCTATTAGCATTTTTGCTTTTTTTATTATGGCAAGAGAACTAGAAAATATCTTATACCTAAATTATTTAACCACATACCAAGTGAAGTTGTTTGCTGCAGCACAGCAGTATATAAAAACAGGTTAAAAATACCTTATTGATGTTTCTGATTCTAGCTGTTCCTAACCTCTTGTATAGGATTAATTATTATACTCGCCACCACGTCATATCGTACGTCAAACTAAAACTTGTCAGCCTAACTAAAACTAGTTCGCAGAGTTAAAATCTTAATTCTTTGAATAAAACCTGGAAGGTTGCCTGGAAGAAATTGCTGTTAGCAATAAGGCCGCCCATTGTACCATATACTTGTTTATGTGATTTTATTACTTTTTTATATTTAGTGTGCAATAAAGTGTTCATTCATTCATTCATTCAAAACTATTTTTGTCGCGAGATACAATATCTTTGTATAAAATATGTATAATAATAATTATGCATAAAAATTATCATTCTACTTCTTTCCATTCGCTTTTGCATCATTGTAAAAGAAACATACTTATAAAAGTTAAAAGTTATCATTAATCCTAATATCTAAGAATCAATATTTTATTTGCATTGTTTTTCCGGACTCATTTGTCCATGATAAATAATTTTATATATCTAACTTCTATATGGCATTTGTGTACCTTGATAAAGGTGGAATTATAGTGATACTCTAATTTAATCTGTTAACAACATCCAGTTTTCGCGGACCAGCTGGAAGATATTAATTTTTGGAATACGCTGTGCCCTGAACCCAATGTTTCTTAGTTATTCTGTTTGTACATTTCTGTGTGTGTACTAAATAAATAAATAAATAAATTATGTAACCTATTATTCACAAATAAATGAATTCTATTCTAACATTAGGAGGCAGACCAATTTCAATTTTTTTCCTGCTTGTTCCGTCCTTGTAATTCAAGTACTTTTCGTCCCGAGCCGGCGTGATTATGGCGTCGGTTTAACCTCAAACTGCGTGAATGCCGCCGATTGATATTTAATCTCGTTTTACTTATTTTAAGATTATAGGTTGTTCTGGGCCCATAACCTGTTCGATTATTAAGTAAAAGAAGACTTATATTGATGAACTTGTAGTATTTATTTAACTTTTAACACACAACGTTATAGTAATGTTCACAGCACAGAGAGCAGAGAGACCATAGACAAGTGGTGACAAGACAACATAGATCAGGCTATAGAGTAAAGAAACTGTATTATCATATTAACCATAATATTATATTGTCTATTAACAAATATAAAACGATACGTTTGTTAAACTCTCATCAAGAAATCTCTCCGCACATTTTCACATATTATGCCAAATCCAAAGGCTTTACTTAGTCTTAGGAGAGACAGACATAAATAAAAACGACACTATATATAGAAAAAACGCTTGGATTCATAACCCTAAGCCACTTCTAACGCAAAGCAAAGCCGTTTCCACCCGGCTTTCCAACTTAATTATGATCATTAATAGCTCCGGAGGCTGAAACAAAAATAAGGCATAAAGCCTTTTGAGTCGTCTTTCCAATTACATGTGAGCACGTAGTATTACGGGCGCCTCGCTTTCTTTCAGGTCCACACTAGCCGATTATTACGGCCAAATGATCGTCTTAAGACTCAATCTTTGGCGCAAGTTAAAGGAGATAGTCTGTTAATTTTTTTAAAATATTTTTCTGATAGTTGAGATGATTTGTTGCGCGCTCTTGTGTGAGCTAAGTAGTAATGGGGTAAGTGGAACTCAGATACACGCTCTGCCCTAATTCGACATAAAACCTGATACGCCTGTCGCTTGTTCTCAAAGAGGATACCACAAAGCTAACATCCACTGTCAGCGATCACACCAGCGGGCAGTTTTTTTTTTCTAACAATTACACCAATTATTTAGTTCCAAGATAAGTATCATTAAGAACTTGTGTTATGGATACTAAATAACGGATAAACATACTTAAACCACAACCTCACGTGACCACAGCGTCCATTAGGGCCTGTCTATCCTTCTTATACTCACTAGTTGCTAAGTCGAACATGCCGAGTAATTTAATAATTCGAAATTTAAACATTCAAACAAAGCTAATTAATTAAATTACCATATGATCTAGGACCTATGAATGTGTTCCATTACTATGGATGATATTGGTCATTGATAAACAACAATGTACTTGCTAGGATTTACATGAAATGTATATAAAAAAGATAAAAGATCTTTTCAAATGCCATCTCTATTCGAATGTGTTTTTTTCTTTAGTCAAAAGAGAAATAAGACATCGGTACGTTAAATGTGTTGCATATAGGACATGACTCTTACTCTCTTTCAGAACTATATACTTTTTGAATAATTATAATTTGAAATAACGCCTCCTTTCATGTCTTAAACCAAGAAATACACAGGGAGTGATCGTAAGGGGCTCCGTATTGCCATCATTATGGGACTCATCTCTCGATATAGAGAATTGATAACTGAACCTTTTAGTTGAGGAAAATGGCGGCTAGGTGGAAACTCGGAACTTCCGCTCTGCTGGTGACAGGTGCCTCCCTTTATCTTAGCCTTTCAAGTGTATTTTGTTGTTAAAGTGTACCTACGTGTTCATTTTATTGTGTGTGTCTAATGCCTTGGATCTCATTTGATCATGGGCTGTTAAGTTTTGCTAAATGTATTGTGGCGAATATAGTTTCATATCATTCGGAAATATATTTAGTGATTTTATAATAATGAATTGCCAACTTATCCTTACCTGACTGCACATCAAAAATCCTTCAAATCTTGATTCAGCTGTTTTAATGTGCAACAATTCAAAACCATTGCAAATTAATCATCGAAAATAATCATGTAAGCCAGATCAAGAGTACTTTATTTGGACCTGAATATATAAGTATATATATATATAATATGTTTTATAACCCTTGGTTCAATTGCGAAATCAAACTCAACTGCGTTGCTCTGAAAATAGAGCTTTATTATTTTTTTATAAATGTTGTATACAATTCAATCATTATATTATCAGGTTTCTTTAATTACATAAACATAAACTTACCTGAAAATAGAGAAACAACATTTAAAGCTACTAATTCGCAATAATTAATTTTACAAAATATACTTTTATATTCGACGCTCAGATGAATGAATATCAATAGATGAAGTATAACTTAGTAGGAGCTACGACGGTAATGCCATCCTTGTTACGCTAATGGAAGTTGTACAGGCGAAAAAACAAGATGGAAGTATTTTTATCGCTATGTCGATTTTTAGCCGCCTGCAGCCCTATCTGTCAAACGCTAGCAACCAGGGATGTAACAATTAGTTTTAATCGATATCGATATGAGTCGAATGGACCAACAAGTTGAGAATTAATATTTAAAAAAAAAATTATGTCCTTCCTCTAAGTTCAAAAAGTATATTAATATTATGAATGCGAAAGTAATTATATCTGTCTGTTAACTTTTCACTTTTAAACTACTAGGCCGAACTTTTTATAATTTAGCATAGCGATAGCTGGGAAACACGAAACGGACATTAATTGCCACACGGGCGAGGCTACGGGCGACAGCTACTCTACAATAAAATACTAAACTCAAATTATTCTTATAAATATAGCTTTATTTTACAGAAACAAAAATAACTTAAAACGTTTTAAACCAACAATCAAGTCACAACATCTTTATTTAGTGACCGTACAAATATAATTTGTAAATAACAAACAATGAATTAAAACAATATATCCGTATGAGTTTCTTGCTACTACTACTTCTTCTCTGCGAATGAAACTTAGCGAAGTAGTGGTAAGTGGATTGTAAAATTCCTATATTAATATACTCTAGAATCATATTTACAATTATTTATTATTGACCTTTGAATATAATACACTTGCGAGCAAAAGTATGGAATCACTTGCTTGAATTTGATTCCACGCGATCTTGAGTACTTAATAACTAAATAAAAATAATAAAAATGATACCATTTTAAAGGTTAAAATATAGTCTTTAAATTGATATCAAATTCATTCAAATGGCTCCATTATTTCTGGAGCTATCCTGGATTAAGTGAAGGAGGTAGGAAAAGGCAAGGATAACGGAAAAATTATGAATGAAAAAAACAACAAAAATTAATTAATAAAAACTTTATTTCGCCTAAAAACTTAATGTCAATACTTAGTGTTCCCCCCCCCCTCGCCCTAAGGAGGTACTGCATTTTCTATCAAGCGAGCTCGCAATAAGCTCCCTCCCACAAAGCACTCGGGATTAAAATGTCTTGAGCATACTTTCCAATAGTGTTTGTGCTGCTTCTCACTCCTATCAACAGCAATGAACCATCGCCTGCGAATGTCTTCAGTTTTGGGAAACCTTAAAGAAAGTGTGAAGAACCATAAGCTAAATCTATTAGATTGAATAGTACTTTTTAGTTGACAAGAAGCGAGCACGCCTGACCCTGACTTTCGCCCGCCTTCAACTGAGTTTATCGCCCTTTTGGTGTAGGTTTGAATTCTTACAGACAATCCGAAGATTCCAATTCGACTGTCAGGCGAATCGGCTTTTGATCTCTAGAATTGTAATTAAAGAAATGCTAGATTTATTGAAACGATATTAGCTGTGAATGTCAGTTTCATACATTTTCATTCATTTTTATTCTATTCCAATCGATTTGCAGTTGTCGAATACTTACCTACTTACTTACTTCTACTACCTTAACTTACTTAAAATAAATTACAACGTATGTAAAGAAAATATATTATTTCGGAAATAATGCTACGAATATTAATATTCTTTTAATTGAGTCTAACTTTTAAAGCACTTTAACGCCTAGCGAAGCTTTAATCAGCGCGCAGAATAAGTGTGCAATATTGTACACTTCGGCCTAACGTAAAATTTCGGAATATCAATATAGCACGTTCCGTTTTCGACAAGTAATCGATAACCATTTTCACATCACTAATAACCTCAAATCTGAATTGTTTATATTCACGATTTTTATTCTAAAATAATTGAAATTGTCATTGTTTAGTAATATAAGAAATCGGCGGTATTTTGCCTATTATGCCCATAGTATTTTGTGGCTTATTTCAACATAAAAACATTGTAGGTACTCACTTGTGGAAACTGATATTTTCGCCTGAGTTTTCTTTGTTTCCCGAATGCGATCTACAACCGCACACGATGCAAGACATTTCTTTTTCTTACTTCTTGCACAAACAAACGTGAAACAACCACAATTTTGCGTAATTTCCTTGAAAAATTGCTGTTTTCTGGCGATGCGTTCTTTAGCAACGGCAAAACTTGACACAAGTGATAAAGCGACCGAATTGAAAAGAATTAGTTACCATGGTAGTAAAATGCTATGAGTGCCTTTTTTATTTGGTGGCTTGGATAGGAGTCTTTAGGAGTCGAAATGACATTTTGGGTAGTAGGGTATGACGTCATCAACAGTTCATCTATTGATATTCATTCATCTGAGATTCGACGGTGTATTTTAATCTTTGACACAGATTGTCATGTCACTTATTATTTCACCGTTCAATACTACTATTTTACCGTCACCTCATAAATACAGTTATTTAATAAAGAGCGATGAACTTTATTTACATATAATTATTCGGAAATCGATAGCAGCTTACATATTCCAATGTGTATTTTTTGGAATCATTGAAGCCCCATGTATCTTTCTTTTCTATTATCAGATATGTCTATTCTGTCTGTTCTAGTCTGTATATGTCTTGTCTGTTGAAATTTAAGGATAATGGTTGTTTATTCTACGTTTCTTTTCGATAAATTTAACAAATACAATTACAATCAGTAGTCCAAAACTTCATCAAAAGCAGATTGTATTGATATAAATTTCCCTCACGCTCGTCAAGGTAAACAAAGACATAAAGTTAGGTGGGCAATCAGCGTCCCTTTTGGTGCAGCGATGCGTGGTCCTGCAAGGGTCAGTGTTAGGGGCACTTGACTGGCCACTGTTTTTTGTCATTTCGATGACATATAGAAACGTATAATTGCTATTGATGCCATGTGTCACTTTAGTATAAAAATGCTTGAATCAATTTAGGCGCATAAGAACGTCAAGAAATCTTAATATTAAATCGCACATTCACAACGTGCAGGAGCTTGAGTTAATAATTATCTAAGTCATCTTGTTACAGTTACAGTAAGATTAAAGTTGTATGGCAGCGATGCGTGGTCCTACAAGCTTTTATCTTTTCGATGGCATAAAGGTACATCTACAATGTGTGTCCTACCTTACTTTAGATCTCCTTGATAAAAGATTTAAGTTCTTATGCAGATTTTAAATGTGCAATTTGAATATTCTTATGAAAAAGTAGGAATGTGGTATCAAAAATATTTGTAGTTAGAACAACTGGTTACTGCAAGTAATTTATATTATCTATATCTACAGGCTATTAATGGCATCCTCTTTGATCTGTGTCCTACTTCGTTAGTGCTTAGTCATCATATTATACTAATAGTTACTGAAAATAAAAAAAATAGAGCAGGTTTTCGATATAAACATACAATTATTTAATTTTGCTGACACATTAAATGCAATCCAAACAATAACAGCATTCCGAAAAGCTGCATCGCTTATGAATAATGCAACTGCCCAAAATCTCCACCTTGAAGAAACGAAAGCTTTGCCTAAGACCTGGGGCCCTCGTACCTGCGACACAGCAGACAATCGAAACTCGCCAATCCAAGGAGTCCCCTCGAAGATCGGATTTGAATAAGAAGCAGCTCACAATTAGCATAAGCCCGTATTTCTTGCTTTAAGTTTTGGGTGCATTATTTGTGACTAAGATCTCCTGGTTTATGTGCGGTGTCGACTTAAGTCTAGACGATCACAAAACTGTTATCTGTGCGATTTATAATATATTATACTGTTGACTAGGATTTTCAGTTTACCCTTTAACTAAATGCTGCATATAAATAGACCTATGTACTGATTTATATAATTAATGTATGCAATTTTTTTTATAATAATTATTGAAACAGATTATTCCAGTTATATAAATAAACTAGCGGTCGCCCGCGGCTCCGCCCGCGTGGATGTCGGTTACCGCTGCAAAATGCCTACCCAGGAAAGACACGGTCAGCAAAATGATTCCGAGGTCAATTCACAGACACCGACACTAACATCGACGACGCAGTCATTATCCGCAGGCTGCATAGATTGTCTTTATGTGGATGTTAAAGTTGTTAATGATGAATATACTTAAATGTAATTAATATTAAGTTTTTACTCCTACCGGCAGTCCCGGAGTGCAACCCGTTGTTTTGGGATAGATATCTAAAGCGATTATTGTAGAGCTTCTCTATAAACAACATTTGACGTAAAATTATTTTTAGGTAACAAAATAAACTGATGGTCGGGAGCTCCGACCCGTGATAGGGCGCCGCCCGTGCAGCAAAAATCGTAATACCTATTTTAATTTCGCCATAACTTCAAAACCAAACGTCCAATTTTGATCATTCCAACTTACGGAACCCTATTTTTTCCAAATTAAAATTTAGTCTATGTTACTCAGAGATGATGTAGCTTTGTAATGAAAAAAGAATTAAGAAAATCGGTCCAGTTCTTTTTGAGTTTATTCGTAACATACAAAAATACAAATCATTCCTCTTTATAATATTATTATTATTAGTGTAGATAAAAATTAAGAACTTGTGTTATGGATACTTACTAAGGGATAAACATTCATAAATACTTTTTTAGTAAATACATACTTCATTTACATAGGAAAACTCTCAAACTAGAACAAATATTCAGGTTTGTGTGGGAATCGAACCCACGACATTAACGGCGGAGTGCGGATATAGGTACTCGCCATCACACCATATCGGTCGTTAAAGCTAAGCAACGTTTTTAGAAGTTTGTACCTGAAAATGTTATATTCTGATTCTCTAAGTTCTACAAGCAACTTACATCTCTTTTGGTGCAGCCGTGGTGTTGTTGGTAAATTGTTAGATTTTTTGATTTTATGTTAAGTATGCACACATACATTCACGCCTGTTTCCCCGAAGGGATAGGCAGAAGCATTTTATACGCCCACACTTCGCGAACTATATAGTTGGTCCCACGTAATAGGTGATATATAAATAAATATTTTCCTACAAATATACCAATAATATGGCTCCAAGATAAGTATCATTAAGAACTTGTGTTATGGATACTTAATAACGGATACATACATACATTCATAATGTCTCGCCTCTTTCCCGTAGGGGTAGGCAGAGATCACATCCTTCCACTTGCTACGATCTTGGCACACACTTTTAGCTTCATTCACACTCATTAACCTCCTCATACACGCCCGTCGGTTTAGGGTAAACATACTTAATCACTTTTTTTTGTTAACACTTTATTAATATACATAGGAAACACCCAGACCAGAACAAAGACTCAAGTTGAAACTGATACTTTGCAGTAATAAGGCTTATAAGTAATATTACTGGTTGTGCTACGTATACTGAATAATTTATTTACAATACTTTAAAATTTTGATAACCAATAACGTGTTTCAGCCCACTGTAATAGGTTAATAAGGGCGCAAGATTATATATGTATCTTCTAAGGCTGGCTGCCAATAGCTCTTTGATAGTGTTCCATCTTGGTGTCAATTGAAAAGGCCCAAGGCGCTTCTCCTGTCTCATACAAGTTTCAGATAGCTTTCATATTATGCTCATTGTTAACTATTGCTTTGAGTTTACATGTAGTTTTAAATAACATTATGTACCTCATTTGTTTGTCTTGATTACTATTATCAACGATGTACGTAAGTGGCTGTTGACAATAAAGGACAAATCATGATACATTTTTAACTTATAAAATTTAACTTTATAGCTAGCAGCGCCCGGTTTTATCCGCGTGGTCCCCGTTTCCGTGGAAACATCGGGATAAGGAGTGCCCTATATATGTTAGTCCAGGACTGCAGCTATACACATACAAAGTTTCATCACAATCGCTCCAGTAGTTTTGGCGTGAAAGAGTAACAAACATTCATCCACACATACAAACTTTTAGGATGTAGGCACCCATCGTTACAAATTTAGTTTAATTGGTGCGCGTGTAATAATGTACCAATAAGATAAATAATTCCTGTGAATACCTACTTTACTCTGATTTAATTAACTTAGAACTTGAATATAGCCAATATAATACAACAGTAAATGTACTCAACCAACTAACTAAATGGCCAATTAATTTCCCGCCATTCGGTGGCTCGGTCCGCGACTGACAGCCACAGAACAAATGTGACGTCACGTGTCAAATTAGTAACGGTCGCCTTCGTCCATTTTGCTTTTTTAAATTTCGAACGCCGCATGATTGGCGCCTGTTATTGAACGAGACTGTCCCGTTCGCGTGGAAACTCGCCGGACCAATAAGGGACGACGCATTTTGCAATTTTATTTTTAAAAATTGAACATTGATAATTGACCAAGCAGTTTTATTGGACGTTCGGGAGATTTTTTATGATTTTTCCGTTTGAATTTTTGCTTTGAACAATAATATGGAGTCGGTTATTGTTTTTTCCTTAAGGGGCGTAGGGCTTTTCTAATGATTTAAAAAGACAAAAGGATGATTGGGTATGGATTGAGATACTTCAGGGAGATTCCCCCCAAATGACCAATTGGGGGGGGGAGGTCTTGATCTTGAAGTGTTTAGAGGGCTGTGTACCCCCGGTTGGGCGGAGGAGCCGCAAGGAAATGGTAATACCCAGAGATCGGCGACACTGGGTGCCCTTAGTACTGACTACCGGGGGGAAACTAAGAGGGTCCTGTGGATGCTTGCCGGCCATGACAGCAGGGGCCCCCACCGCATAATAGACCCTCGAGAAGTCGACCACACACGATTTGCCTGTGGGACATTGGCCGCAATCGGGGTGTAAGAGGCTTCAACCCAAGTACTGTGCCCCCGCCTCTTTCTCAATAAGCGGCGGGTGTAGTCGGAAGATATTTAGTCGGCAGATTCTTAAGGAATCCGACCAATAGCAGGCGGCAACCACATGAAGGATATCAGTCCGACTTGCCCTGAGGATCTGGATGACCTGCGATCCACCTAAAACGGCATAAAGATAAGATATGGCACCATAGGCGAATGTCTGTGTTAAAACGTCATGTGTGCCAATCATAACACACACCATCGCTTTTTTTTTACTAGTATTCGCGCCTCTCCTACCTTCGTGACCTACTCCTCGGAGGGTCTATGCATAGACATTGGCCTCCAGCCCTCACCGCCTAACATGCGATATAAGATGGTGCATTAATGCATGCTTAAGCAGCGCTTGCCTGGACCGCTCGTGCGCCCTCAATTCTCTCTTAATTTATTTACCCAGCCCCCCCACCAAGTCAAGGTGAAGATCAGTCCAGGGGGGAAACACTTTCGCCCGCCCCATCAGCAAACAAGTTCTTACGAATGAATTAAGCTAGTGGATAACCCATCCACTTTCCATATGACTAGCAAAAAGTATTATATATCTATAAGCTTTTACTTTCATTTCTAGATTAGTTTAGTTTCCAAAAGGAATATGTACAAAGTGAACCAGCACATAATCTGTGGCCAGCATGCAAATTTATTTGGTGGTAAAAACATAAGTTTTCTCCGCGGAGCCGAGCTGTGCACGCAAAATGGAAAAGTTTACCTTCCTTAGCAATATTGCAATATGTATCGCAGATCAAAGAATATGAACCAAAGAATAGCTTTGAAAGAAGAAACACAAAAATTTTGTGACTGTAGACAAATGCATGCCTGAAATTTATGATAAAGAAAAAGATCAGTCCTTTTATATGTCATCATCATCATCTCAGCCCATTAACGTCCTACTAACTACTGAGCACGAGCCTCCTCTCAAATATCAAGTAGTATCAGTGCGGATTGGCGGAAGCAGGTGTATGGCGTCCTGCTGTTAGAATTTATCAAGCCGCCTATTAGGCCTCTAACATGGCATACGACTACCACATTTAGTGATAACCGGGACAAATGGCTCAACGTGCCTTCCGAAGCACGGAAGCGCTTGATATCAAATGCCACACAAACGCTCACCCATATAGGTATTTTATATGTAAATACAAGTATACCATCAACTATAAAAACTATTTTGATGAAAACTACATGCCTATAAGCATTGCATACCCTAAAAAAATCATATAAATATAGCCGTGCCACTATTGGGCTCAGGTCTTCTCTCCCAAATCATGTAACGTACTACCTTAGACCATTTCCTATTTCCAAGAAATTAGCAGCGCCCAACAGTGTTACCAAGGTGGGTCTGTTCCCGTGGGAACATCGAAATAAAAAATATTTTATGTATTAGTATATATATACATAATATCACGCCTGTTTCCCGAAGGGGTAGGCAGAGGCATACTATACGCCCAAACTTCGCTATTTACAGTGTTGGTCCCACTTAATAGGTGGTGAGCCTATTACCGTTTTTCGGGCACTTTCACATCTGCTAATCCAGGTTATTACTTGCTTTTGTGCCAGATTTCATCCAAATCCGTTCTGTGTTTTTTGGGTAAAAGAGTGACAAATGCATACATTCATACTCACAAAAATTTGTATTTATAATATTAGCAAGATTTATTCAATAGTCAGAGCACATACACAATCATTAAAGTAAGCACAAAACTGCATTAACTCTTCTGCCCAAAAAGGGATGCTCTTTGCCATAGCTATGCCTTTTAAAAATAGTAAGAGTTTTAAGGTAAGCCGCGCTGGCTCGGTTCGATGTAATTTAATTTCATGAGTGGCCTGCCGGGACCTGTACGCGGAATCGTAATAAGCAAACTTTGCCGCGAGTTTGATAAGCTTTCCACCAATTACTAAGATTAAATAACTGTGGGCCGCTGAATGGACTGGGGGAATTTTGGGCGATTCAGTTTGTTTGTTGAAGAGCTTGTGGCTCTGGGAAAATTGGTTGGATGCGATTATTAAAGTTAAGCAGTGTTGTTACAGACAGTCTTTGGATGGGTGATGGTTTGTGTGTGATAGTTTGTGTGTGATGGTTTGTGTGTGATGGTTTGTGTGTGATGGTTTGTGTGTGATGGTTTGTGTGTGATGGTTTGTGTGTGATGGTTTGTGTGTGATGGTTTGTGTGTGATGGTTTGTGTGTGATGGTTTGTGTGTGATGGTTTGTGTGTAATGGTTTGTGTGTGATGGTTTGTGTGTGATGGTTTGTGTGTGATGGTATGTGTGCGAAGGTTTGTTTGTGATCTGACATTAAGCAGTTGCGTATATGAAGCGCGTAAAGCGGTTGGTTCTGGTTATAATTTCGTAAAAGTTGCTAAATCAATATAGATGTCAATATTCTAACAGCAGGATGCCACACACTGGGTCTGCGTGGTAGAATATGAATGGATAAACCTTAATCCCTCACATCTTTATTTGTGATCCAGTTATTAAATAAATTGGAACATTTCTAATGGCGCTTCAAGCCCCAACCTAAGTAGAACTTATTTGATATTACTTATATTCTTCAAAAGGGGTATTATGATGTAAATGATTGCTTGTCAAATAAATAAGATTGTTTTAACATTTCTTCTTGGCGGGAAAGTGAAGTGTCATGTCTGCAGTTATGTTTTATTTTCTAAAATTTGTGATATTTCTAACATTAATGTGTAATAACGGTGGATTATTAAGCGTTAAGTGTTTGTGAATATACATGAGTGTTGGTAAATCAAACAAAGCAGTGCAACCTCACTTTTCAAATTCTCTCAAGGAGTCCATGTAAGATCTCAGTATAGTCCCACATCTTTACTGAGGACTCAAAGGGCTTAGGGGAGGATATCTCATTTACCATTTATCATCTTTATCACCACTCATTCTCATTTACTATGAATTGTAAATTATTAATATATCACCTTCTTGATACTGGCTATATGTGCTAGACGCACGAAGCCATTATTTAAAAGAAAAAAAAACATTTTATACTTGTAATTGTGTAAATTAGAATAAAAAGTCAACCAAGTTATTGTTGTGACCATCCATCCCCTATCCAAAAAATTCAGCTCAGTTTCACATTACATATTTACTTGACTGTGATGGTCAGGGCGGCGGGGAGCCGGTGGATGCAGGCGGCAAAGAATCGATCTACGTGGAAAGCAATTGGGGAGGCCTATGTTCAGCAGTGGACTTCGAATGGCTGAAATGATGATGATGATGATGGAAGGTTCCCTTAGTGCTTCTATATTTGGTTATTACTTCTAGGGAACCTTTCAATATCTTCCAATATTCACTGTGTGTTCTATATTAAAATATTTGATTGATAATTTAAAAGAACATAGCCTGTAAGTTTCTTGTCAGGTCTTCTAACAGAGCCGTGGCTCGGACCTATTTAGATTCACTTAATTTTTTGCATGTAAGTGAATCTAAGCTTTGTGATTTCAGTGTATTTTTTTATATTTCATTTTGACGTTTTCAAGTCCTTTGTTATTACAAATTGTTTATGATAAAACGAACTTTTTATATAGTAAGAATGCAGGATATATAAACTCTCGCTCTGTGTTCACACGGAATGCTATTTTTCAGGCAGGTTTGATTAGGTAATTAGGTTATTATTGTATAATCATTGATTAATTAGGCTTTAGTTACCACTACAATATATCCAGATGATTTTTGTAAATACGACACCACATAAAATGTTTATAAATACTGTCACACAGAACTTTATGCCAATGTAATATGTAAAAAAACCGCATCTTCGATTCACATACAATCCAAAAAAATAATACCCAATAATAAGGAGCTTTATACAGAAAGCCACATTATCTACAAACATATCGGCTTCAAGACGTCGTATTAATGTCACGATGTCAATATCTACTGTTGAAGGTTCTTAGGCGAACAATAAAAGCTTGGCTAGCCGACAAGTCGCGATTTAACAACCGTAGCGTAAAAGCATCAGCGGGCTCATTCAAAAAAACATTTTTTTACTCTTTAAGATACCTAGTACCTACGATAGTTTTTGTTACTAAGTTTGACGACCGATATGGCGTGGTGGCGACCTGCTCTCCGCTTCAGGGTCGTGGGTTCGATTCCCACACAGGACAAATATTTGTGTGCATAAACATGAATATTTGTTCTGTTCTGGGTGTTTTCCTATGTGTATTAAGTATTTATTTACAAAAAAATAGTATGTGTTTATGTATGTTTATCCGTTATTTGGTATCAATAACACAAGTTCCTAATAATACCTTATGTTGGAACTAAATAATTGGTGTAAATATTTATTTATATTATTTTATTTATTTCAATTTCAACAATGGACTTACATTAACTTGTTTTCTTTATATCATCTAAGATTTTTTTAAAAATTTGAATTAATGCATATAGGTTGTTGTTAAAATTCACATTTACATTTAACTATTCCACTACACTCTATCTTAATGTTGCTGGTTGGAGAGGAAGTTGACGACCAAGGAAGAGATGAATTGAGTTTGTGTACAATAATATGATCGAGATTAGGGTACATGATTCAATGACAAATCGTACACGATGCCTGATAAACTAGGGGCACGGAAGAAATTATCATTGAAATGATTTTACCACCTTCTATCATAAAAATATTCATTGTGTGTGTTCCGTATTGTTGTATGTGATTGATAATTTTAAATAGCAGAGCCTGTGAGTTTCTTGTCAGTTCTTCTCACACAGCGGGGGCTCGGAACTGGCTCTTAGATTTACTTACACCTAATTTTTATTTATTTGCATGTAAGTGAATCTAAGCTTCGTGATTTCAGTCAAGTAATGGTTAGTATTTTTTTAAATTTGTATTTTGTTTTTACGTTTTCAAGTGCTATGAAATAATGAACTTTTTTCTTTACTTTACTTTATAATTTTATTTTATTTTATTTTATTTTATTTTATTTTATTTTATTTTATTTTATTTTATTTTATTTTATTTTATTTTCTTTGGGGGCTTACAGCTAACACTGCTATATAATTTTAAAACATATATTCTAAAAGCCAATAACAAGCCTCCACATATAACAATTGGCTAACATTAACTAGAAATGTACATTTTAATTTAGACTAATAATCAATTTAAACAGTTAACATAAAAATTCACTAACCTATACTAAGTGAAGTAGTCTGCAGACAGAATTTTATTAATTATAGATATATTGCTGCAGTAGATATCGAGGGTATCAGAATGATTATTATGAGTTGAATCAAAAAGCTTGCTAACGCGAATTAAGTAGGAGTTGCCACGATAAACACTACGGTGGGTTGGAACATGTATAATCATAGCATTCATCCCGATTGTGCCCTAGATTAAGTGCCCATGATCTGCTCACTGGCCTAACGTCCTTTCCAAGGCACGGAGCAAGCGATAATTACGCACATAACTTCAGTAAGTGCATGGCCTAAGGTTATGAATTCGTGAGAATGATAAGGGTATTGCAGTCTAATGGTCTCGCTATTGAGCTAACGCTTCTAAGTTAACTTTTTTATTCATAAATTCAAGAGCAGTTTAACGCAGTTTGGCAGATGTATTGTATTTCATTACAACAGTACGTTTTTTTGAACCAACCAATTTAAAAAAAAAAAAGAAATTTACTAGCCACACATAAAGTTCTCAAGCTGTTTCTAGCCAGGATGTGTGGGGACCAAGCGTCCCCCAGGTAGCCAATTAGCCACCCCGTCCGACTCGCGTCCTCCGTAACGAGCTGTCAAACTTTTTGTCCACACACCCTTTGTTTGTGAAACCCGCCCAATAATGGAGACAGTGCAGTTTTTTGGCGTGCCAACATTTCTACTATGCTATGCCTACCACTGTCGGCTTTAGAGTAAAATATAATAGTTATTATGTTAGCTAATAAGTTTGATGCACCAATTATTAGGCACTTTGTGTCTGTATTAGTGCATCAAAAGCCACGGCTATGATTTTGTTAATTTTTTGTTGATTTCATAAATTACTATTGTATTTACTAATACTACTCTTTAAGTTATGTAAATTACTAACAATGGGACCATTGTTGTGAAATAAATGAATTTAATTATTCTTGTAATTATTATTTATTTATAAGCGAAAATATGAATATAAAAATAAAATAAATATTACTGCAACGAAAAACTATTAATGAATAAAAGGTGCTCCACTCAAAATATATAGATATCTGTAAGTATATACATACATTTATGCCTTTTTCCCCGAAGGTGTAAGCATAGGCATATTACATGCCCACACTTCTCCAACTATGTTGTTGATCCCTCGTAATAGGTGACGAGCCTATTGCCGCTTACCGGGAGCATTATTTTCGCCAGAGCCTCGTCCGTTGCTTAGAAGTTGCACCACTTGAAGGTGAGGTTGGCTTGACTTCTGAGATGTTAGTAGGATCCCTATACACCCTATAGTATTATATATTTGTTATAACTTTTTTACTTCATATTATTTTAATAAGATTATATAAAATATTTATGAAGCTTACGATTGAAATAACTGTCTAGTTACTACGCTAATGTACATATGACTGCATTATATTAATATGATATATTCTTCAAAAAAAATAATTAAAAATATTGGAAAAAATAAATAGTAATAGTAAAAATAATAGTTTTACAATGTTATAAACGGTGTTGTGGCTATTCTATCAATTGCACTAGTTAGGCTGTTTTATCATATAATGTATTGTCATTGTTTGTTTACCCAAATTAATTATTTTTTTAAAAAATAAGAAGTATATTGTTTTTTTCATTTTTTGTTTAATAATGGCTCCTTGCGTTTAGCACATTGCGCCAGTGTCCAGCAAGAGATATATTAATAATACATAAATCATAGTAAATGAGAATAAGTGGTGATAAAGATGATAAATGATCAGTAAAATGTCCTCGCCTAAACCCCTTGAGTCCTCAGTAAAGATGTGGTACTGTACTGAGATCTCACATGGACTTCTTGAGAGAATTTGAAAAGTGATGTCGCCCTGTTTTGTTCCATTTAACCACCTTAATGTATATTCCAAAACACTTAACGCTTAATAATCCACCGTTATTAGACATGAATGTTCGAGATATCACAAATTTTAGAAAATAAATCAAAATTGCAGACATTACGCTTCACTTTCCCGCCAAAAAGTCACTCCCAATAGTTATTGATAGTCAATTTCTATGAGTTCAAGTTCAAGTTTTTTACTCAATATAAATAACGACCACTACAACTATCCCTTTTTCTCAATATGAAATTTAAAAGAATTCAAAATTTAAAATAAGTTTCCAAACAATATAACGTCAAAGCGTCCATAAGTTACCTTCAGCTTAATCCGCACTGGCCAATCGGGTGTGGCAAATCGAATTTGGAATCCACGGAGTTCGGACCAATGAGATCATCAAACAAATGGTAAGCCAACGAACCGAGAAGCACAGACGGACACATCTATATTATTAAAAATTCTCTACTTTAGGATTTTTGAATGATAAATCTTTTATTTATAAGTCAAAATAAAAAGAAGATAAATATTTACCTGTAACATGTGAGTTCTTGTGAGTTATTATAACAGAGCGGTGACTAGGAACTGGCACTTAATTTTTTTTTTGTATTTGAGCGAATCTACGCTTTGTGATATTATTTTGACATTTTCACGTGCTATGCAATAATTTATAAAATAAAGATCTTTTTACTTTACTAAAAAGAAAATATATAAAAAAATATTGAATCTGTACCTTTCAAAAGTGCGATTTAGAAGACAATTAAACTTTGAAATTCTCTGCCGGCTTATGTGTTTTCCAGCTCCTATACTTCCCGGTATTCTAAGCGGGGCGTGAAACGGCATTTTTGCAGGCCTTCATAAGTTAATGGGCATTTTAACGAGCGTTCTCCTCGATATGAAGCGCCCTAATTTTATTGAACTGCATCAGCTGCTACCATTAGGCATACACTAATAACACTATTGATATAGCTTTCCCGAAAGGGTAGGCAGAGGCATATTATACGCTCACACTTCGCCAATTTTATAGTTGGTCCCACGTAATAGATGGCGAGCCTATTGCCGCTTTCCGGGCACTGTTATGTTCGCCAGAGCCTCGTCCATTGATCGGCAGGTGCACCACTTGCTTCATTAAAACTTTTATTTATATTCGAAAATGTACATTGGTATAGGAATTAATTTCAAAGTAGTAATAAAAAGCTCTTGAAATATCTAAGTGTATTAAAAAAGCTGTGACACACTTATTTTCTCTTCATTCGCAAAAGTCGATCACAGAGACTTAGCCATCATCGAGAAAGGCCAATAAATGTCCTTTAATAAGGACAATTAAATCCGTCCCCATTGTCCTTTTTACAGAACTAGCGGTTCCCTTACAATAGGGTTGTCACAAACGTAATGGAAATTTAAACGCCTGTTTCCGCGGACTCTCACAATGGCACGAGGCGTTAATTGTCGTCACTTGGCGTTTTTTTGTGCCACTTAAAAGTGTCAAATTGGCTATTGTAAAAGTCCAATCACGTGGATGGTATACAGAAGTGATAGGCAGTAAGGTTCGTCTGGTCGTATGTTGCATGTATGTATGTTCCAATTCGAATGATTTGTATTAAGTAGGTATTGAAGTACCTCCGTGAAATATTGATAGATAAATAAATAAATAAATAAATATTCTCTTACAATCACACCAATTCTTTAGTTCCAAGATAAGTATCACTAAGAACTTGTGTTATGGATACTAAACAACGGATAAACATACTTAAATACTTTTTTTTTGTAAATACATACTTAATATACATAGGAAAACACCCAGACCAGAACAAATATTCATGTTCATGCACACAAAGATTTGTCCTGTGCGGGAATCGAACCCTCGACCTCTGGAGTGAAGTGCAGGTATACTGACCTCCACACCAAATCACCAAATAGATTGTTATTAGTTTTTAACTGATTTAAAATTGAAAATTTGATTTACCAATATTTCACATATAAGTTATCTAATTTCAATTCTTAGGTACTGGCACTACGTCAAATAAACAATAAGGTAAAGGAATTATACTCAGTTTTAATTTCTTATTTGTAAACACATAGAACTTTACTCATTAATTTTAAAGCAAATTTAAATAAGAGCAGCTTGAATAAATTAAGTGTTTGACTTAAGAATAATATGATATTATAAGATTACGATACTATAAGAATATGATATTAGAAATTTTGAGACTAGAACATTATCATTAGACCCCGATTTTCAAAAATTATGACAGTCTACGACAAAAGGCTTACAACTATTTTTAAGCCAACATATAAACTGTGGCTGAGAATAAAATTTGAATCGCCGAAGCGCGTAACAAGAAATTTTAGCTTTGTGTCCGTTTTGATGGACTTGTCGAAGGCCGAAGCGGCACATCGACTCGTATCACCAATTACCAGGCCCTGCACATTCCATGCCACTGACAAAAATAGGTATTTTGTAACAGGAATACCTAATGTTTGAAACGAGTTAGGCTAGCGCTGAAATAAAAAGTTGTTCGTTTAGTTCTGTGTTCTAAACTATATCACTGCCCTTCAAAAGATCAGGTTTTTAACCCCTGAAGGTTTTCAAAGAATCATCAGCCGGCTTTCGTAACAAGAATATCTAGCTTTGTGACCGGTTTGATAGAATTGTTGAAGGCCGGAACGGCACATCGACTCGTATCACCAATCATTAGGATTAGATTAGGGATAAAATAATAAAATAAATTGTATGGAATTACTATAATTTTTTATATGGAAATATTCCACAAGTAATTCTTAGCTACAATTTTTCTTTTCAATTTAGGTAAACTGAGCTCTCTTATTGAGTTTGGTGACTTAAAAAACTCAACTCAATTTGTAAAACCAATTCCTTTTTTAATACTGTGTGTGCATATTAAGCAGCATTACTTTACCATGATTTCTCGCTATTCTACAGCTTTCAACAATTTAAACATTGTTTTTTTGCATTTACAGCACTGCCCTTGAGAAGCTCTTCTCCTCTGATGAAATTGCGAAGATACGTCTGCCGCCTTTGCCGGATCAAATTGTTACGAGTACTCTAAAAATAAATTAGGTATGGATTGAGTAATGAAATATGGAATTGAGTTTACATCATTTCAAGTTAGGCAAAATATAAATGTTTAATTTAAAAAGGATCTGCTTTAGTTATCCGATTATTTTACTTATCTACCTATTGTTTGTTTCCTTTTCTTATTTGTAATGGATTTTTTTAATTTTGTTATTGACATTTTTCATAATATTTATTTCTGTAAGATTAATATCCAGTTTTTTTTTATTTTGATTTTTGACATTTTATGCTCATTTAGTTTTATACTTAGTTAATTTAATACTTAATAATTTAATTTTATATTTCATTTTCAACTTATTTCTAGGGTGTTGCTTCTTATTTAACACTTGTGGTCTTCACCTATAATTGTAATGACATTTAGCAATAGAATTTAATTGTGTGTAATATACTTGTACTGTGTTGGTGTTTATTATGTTGGTGTTCAATAAATAAATAAATAAATAAATTATTAAAGACCCCATTTCTTGAATCCCAACACATATTTCATTTAATATCTTCGTCTTAGCGTTATCTCGGTTGCAGTCTTACGGGCCCGGGGTCCGCTTTCCAACATTTTCTTCTCCACTTCGCACGGTCTTCGTCACCTTTGGTCGATACGTTATTGGCACGCATGTCATCCCTTACGACGCCAAGCCAGTCTTACCTGAACCTGCCCAATATTTCATTTAAAATGGGTGTACAGGGATTCTACCAAGATCTGAGTAGCCCAAGCCAACCTCACCTGCAAGTGGTGCACCTGTCGAACAACGAACTAGGCGCTGGCGAACACATAAGTTCCTATTACGTGGGACCAACGGTATAATTTGCTAAATTTGGGCATAAAATATGCCTCTCTACCTCTTGGGGAAAACAAGCGTTGTGTGTACAAATAAATATTATATATATATATATAAGATCATGGGTTATTTTCGTCGAAAAGCATAAAACAAAGAGATTTATTTATTAATTACAGATAGGTGTAAACTTATACTTATCAAATTTATCAACTAATGCAATAGTTACTAACCTAAATAAAGAGAATAGATGTTCATGCTTTACTTTTCTTATTTACGAAACTTAGAACACCTTTGCACTTTCAAATTATAACTTATTCACAACAAACTGTGTTTTACCCTCAGATCAAGTAAAAAAGGTAGATACCTTACGACTAATAACAAAGTGAAGCCATATTTTTAACTATGTGTGAGTTACTGAAGTGTTGCCACTTTTTGAAAATCTTCCCAGATATTACAAGTATAATTAATTAATAATAAATATAAGCGATTTACGTTAGTAAATTTACAAGAATCAATTTACCCGGTGATATACCAAATTCAAATTTTCTAACGATTTTTGCAAATTTCAGCTCTCTACGAAGTAGAATTTTAATTCAATTAAAACACTTATTGTAAATATTATTACAATTATAGTATGTATCATTTAACATAATGACAAACAGACGCAAGGCAATAAGAAAATTAGAATTTTGCGATATATCAGGCATATTTTAATTATTTTTATAAACTTTATAGTAATGTGTAAAAAAACAGACAGCTTTTGTGAAGTATTTTTATTACACAAAGTAATATATTAGGTCGGGGAAAAAGTCTTTTCGCATAACGTAGGTATAAACTTATTATAAATTTTTTTTGACTGTACTATTTGTGTCTGGCTGGTTTTGGTAACATTAAAAAGGTTCCATTATAAAGAAAAGAAAAAAATAAAAAAAAGTTGTTTCCCGCTATTTTTCATTTGTTTTTCTCTCCGTAAAAATGAGTAAAAATGAGAACTAGTGCAAAACAAGTTTGGGATAACCTAGCCAAAGCATTTGAAGACAGTGGCTTGACTAGAAAAGTTGGGTTATTAAAAGTCTTGATAAATACAACATTGGAGACGAGTGAAAGTGTAGAAGCTTATGTAAATAAGATTATGTCATCGGCCCACAAGCTCAGAAATATCCACTTTAATGTTGATGACGAGTGGTTAGGAACATTGATGCTTGCTGGCTTACCGGACAGTTACAAACCAATGATTATGGGTATCGAAAGTTCAGGTTTAAAGATTAGTGCTGATATAATAAAAACTAAACTTCTTCAAGAAATAAAGTCAACTGATCAAGACACTTCTGCTTTTTACACCAAGAATAATAAGTTTAATAAGTCTAACTTTCAACAAAGTCAGAAAAAAGACCCGAGATGTTTTAACTGCAACCGTTATGGTCACCTAAGTAAAAATTGCAGGCTTAAGAAAAATTATAAGGAACAAAATAATAAAAATTCTGGTTATGTAGCCGTGTTCTCAGCGGCAACAAGGAATGATGATGGGTGGTTTATAGATTCTGGAGCATCTATGCACATGACAATGAGGCAAGACTGGCTTTATAATGAAATACCCCCTCCGATCACAAGCATTAAAATAGCAAATGATAAAATGCTTCTAGTTAAAAGTTGTGGCAAAGTAGACTTGAAAGTTATTTCAAGAGATAGTAAAATACAAACTATCCAAATAAAAAATGTTCTCTATGTACCAGAATTAGTAACTAACCTACTGTCGGTTAGTCAGATAATAAAGAATGGATGTTCCTTACAGTTTACTAATCACAGCTGTAAAATATTCAATAACAAGAATACTGAAGTAGCAGCTGCAAATCTCATCAATAATATGTACCGGCTGAATACTGACACTATTCCAGCATACAGTTGTAAAGCAAATGAGACAGATTTCTTATTATGGCATCAAAGGATGGCACATTTAAATTTTAATGATTTGAATAAACTAACAGAAAGAACTGATGGAGTGAAAGTAGTTGAAAATAAAACTAAAATGATATGTGAACTCTGTCAAAAAGGAAAACAAACCAAGTTGCCGTTTCCAGCTGAAGGTTCCCGAGCAAAGAAGACTTTGGAGTTAATACATTCTGACATCTGTGGACCGCTAGAAGTAAAATCACTTGGAGGAGCCAGGTACTTTCTCACATTCACTGATGATTATACCAGAAAAGTATTTGTATATTTTTTACACAACAAGTCAGATACAATATTAAAATTTAAAGAATACAAAGCATTAGTCGAGAATCAGCTGAACCTAAATATTAAATGTTTACGTACTGATAATGGAGGAGAGTATTTAAGTAAAGAATTCTCAGATTATTTAAAGAAATCAGGAATAATTCATCAAACTTCTAACACATATACTCCTCAACAAAATGGTCTATCCGAAAGAATGAATCGCACACTGATGGGGAGAGCACGCTGTATGCTTATTAATTCTAATTTACAGAAACAGTACTGGGCAGAGGCAGTAGCAACAGCTGCCTATATTACAAACCGGTGTCCAACACGTGCACTTTCATATGCTACACCTGAGGAGATATGGTCTGGGAAGAAACCTAACATAAGTCATTTAAAAATTTTTGGATGTGAAGCCATGGTAAAAGTGCCTAAAGAAAAACTTCAAAAACTGGATGCTAAGGCAAGTAAAATGACTTTTATTGGTTACTGTGAGACTACCAAAGGCTACAAGTTGATAGATCCAAAAACACGAAAAATAATAATAAGTAGAGATGTTTTATTTATGGAAAATTCAATAAAACAAGATCATGTAGTGGTGCCCCTAACTTCAGTTGAAAATAATAATACAAATTGTGAAACAGAAACTTTAATCAGTTCAGAGTTGCAAGATCTTAGACTAGATAATTCTAAATCAAATGATATAACTGCAGATATAGACAGTAATGAGTCTTTTCATTCCGATGACAGCTCTGATGTACCTGAAAGAAAAATTGAATTAGTACCAAAAAGTAACAATACAACTAGATCTAAAAAACTAAAAGAAAAAATTGATACTTATCTCTGTCATAGTGGAATTCCTGATGATGACAACATACCGCAGACATATGTTGAAGCTGTAACATCAAGAAATGGAGAAAAATGGAAACAATCGATAGCAGACGAATTGAAAGCACATGAGCAAAATGAGACATGGATAATAGTAAAGAAACCACCAGAAGCAAAGACTATCGGATGTAAGTGGGTCTTCCGTATAAAAGATGAGCCATCTGGTGTAGTGTACAAATCTAGACTATATGCTAAAGGATGTTCTCAAAATTATCAAATTGATTATACAGAAACATTTTCCCCAACTGTGAGATACGACTCTGTGAGAATTTTGCTTTCAGAAGTATGCCAAAATAATTTAAAAATGATACAGTTTGATGTTAAAACGGCTTTTCTCTAAGGTGATATAACAGAAGATATATATATGAAGCCACCTGAAGGAATAGAACCTGCACCAAACTATGTTTGTAAATTAAAAAGATCCCTATATGGTTTAAAGCAAGCTCCACGTTGCTGGAACAACAAGTTTAAATCTATACTAAATAAATTTGGTTTTTTAAATAGCCACTCCGATCAATGTGTTTATACAGGTTGTATAAATGGAACCAAAGTGTACCTCTTACTTTATGTCGATGATGGATTGATAATATCTAAAGAAACAGCTGTTATTAATCAAGTATTAAAAGATCTAAAAGAAAATTTCGAAATAAAAACAATGGATCCGAAGAATTTTGTTGGTCTTCAAATAGAACAGTCCAACAAACATATATTTATCCATCAGAAGAAATATATTGAAAAATTACTTACCAAATTTAATATGAATGATGCAAATGGAAACAGTATACCTGTGGATCCTCATACGACCTTGGTAAAGTGTAAAATAGTGCCCGAAGAAAAGATACCATACAGAGAGGCAGTAGGGTCTCTCATGCACCTTGCTATTGTAAGTAGACCGGATATTATGTTTGGAGTCAGCTTAATAAGTCGGTTCCTGGACTGCTATGAAAATACTCATTGGACGGCTGTTAAAAGGATTCTAAGGTATTTAAAAGAAACCAAAGAATATGGAATATTGTATTCTTCAATGGAAAACAATACAGTGGAAGGATATAGTGACTCAGACTATGCCTCTGACAGTGATACAAGACGATCTACCACTGGATATGTATTTATAAAAAATGGAGCAGCTATAACTTGGTCTACTCAGCGACAGCAAAGTATAGCACTGTCTACTACAGAAGCAGAATTCATGGCAGCATGTTCTGCCACAAAAGAAGCCTTATGGATTAAAAGACTACTACTTGATATTGGTGAATATAATCAGGACAAAATTTGTTTGTGTGTGGATAATCAAAGTGCAATATCAGTGATAAAAAATATAGACTTTCATAAAAGGTGTAAACATATTGATATTAAATATAAATTCATTAAAGAAAAATATCAAGAAAAAGAAATTGATGTAAAATACCTATGTACAACTGAACAGTGTGCTGATATGTTTACTAAAGCTCTTCCTAGATCTACATTTCAGTATCTTAGAGACAAAATAAGCATAATGTTATGTAATTGACTATATAAGTATCAGCATCTTATAATAATGAACAAAATTGTTTGTACCTATGTTGTTAATATGTTTTTAACTATGTAAAAGTTAAATTTATATTTTTGTACTGGCATTTTGTGACTGTATATCATTTAATTAAGAAAGGAGAAGGCTTTAATTTGGTGGGTGTGTTGAAATGTATATTTGAAATTGCCGCCTTCACTTATCTATGCCTAATGTCATTGTTTTTGTACAGCAGAGGTCGCTCTGTACTCTGTGTTACATTCCGAGTTGTATCCGTTCAGAAAATAAATTAATCCACACAATAAGTAATCCGTTTTAATTACAACAGAATCTAATGAAGAAATTCGATACATTTTAAAATTTTATTATAAAAAAGGCAAAAATGCAACTTAAGCAGTGAAAAAAATTTGTGATGTTTATGGACCTGATGCAGTGTCAGTAAGAGTAGCACAAATTTGGTTCAAACGTTTTCAGTCCGGAAATTTTGATGTTCATTCAAAAAATTCATATTCATTTATTCAAGTTTGGCTCAAAAGAGCTCTTATGAACGTCAAAACTTAAAAACTAGCGCGCCCATTCACTGCGGGCGGGAGCTTGATCGTAAAAGAACGGGCAAGAAAATCGTCAAGGTTAGTTTTTTCTCCCGCCAGTTACAAGAATATGTACTTAGTAGTAAAACAATTTGACAAATCTACAAAAACATGTGTTCTGCAGTCACATGATTTAAAATAAAAGAAGAAAATAACTTTTTATTTTAAGTTATACGAGTATGAGTACGAATAAACATAGTAGACATGAGCAGACCAGTCCTCACTGGTGGCACCCGTTCACGAGTATGACGCATGAACCAGCCATCGTTTCGCTCAACCATATTTTAGGGAACGCAACGACCCGACGCATGACGCCACCACCGCAAAGACATTTGAGTGAGCATGACATACTCAAGCTACAGGATAAACAAATTTTAACAAAAATAACATTATATTAATTAAATGTGCTGCAAACCACAAATATTTTTGGTCTTATGAAAGATATCATTTACAGCAATTCAGTCTTAATATCTATATAATCATTTGAACAATACTATGCGTTCCTAATCAAAAACATCATTTAGGAGAATGATAGGACAACAAAAATTGTGTGTGCAGCTATCAGATTAAAAATAATATTAACTTTTCTCAGTTAGCTAAATCTTTAATTACAAATATAAATAGTAGACAAGAGCAGACCAGTCCCCACAAGCAGCACTCGTTCACGAGTATGACGAATGAACCAGCCATCGTTTCACTCAACCATATTTTAGGGAATGTAACGACCCGACGCATAACGCCGCCACCCCAGAGACATTTAAGTGTGCATGACATACTCAAGCCACAAAATAAAAAGATTTGTACACATTTGTACTATTAAAGTAGCAGAAATAACAATAATATTATAAAAATCAAACAGCCGCAGACCACAAAATTGTTTGTTCTATGATAGATACAATTTACAGCCATGCCGTCTTATCATTTATATAATCTTGCGTACAATAGTATGCTTTCTTAATCAATGTTTCTTTAATAGCTACTTTAAATTTGTTTAAGGGCAAATCCAATATATCATGCGGAATTTTGTTGTAGTATTTCATACCTTGCCCCATAAAAGACTTCCGATGCACCTAATGCGACTAAAGATGCACCTCGCTCTGGTCGCCCTGTTACGAATAAAATGGACGCCATTTTTGAAAGAGTGGAGCAAGATCGGCATATTAGTAGTTACGATGTAGCTGAAGAACTGGGAATTGACCACAAAACAGTTTTGACCCATTTGAAGAAAGCTGGTTATACAAAAAAGATCGATATTTGGGTGCCACACGAGCTCACTCAAAGAAACTTAATGAACCGTGTACTCATTTGCGATTCATTATTGAGACGTAATGAAACCGAGCCGTTTTTGAAGAGATTGATAACTGGCGATGAAAAGTGGATCACGTACGACAAGAACGTGCGAAAAAGGTCGTGGTCGAAAGTTGGCCAGGCTTCACAGACTGTGGCCAAACCTGGCCTAACACGAAATAAGGTGATGCTGTGTGTATGGTGGGATTGGAAGGGCATTGTTTATTATGAGCTTTTACCGCCCGGCAAAACCATCGATTCTGATCTTTACTGCCAGCAACTGATGAGATTAAAGGAAGCAGTCGAGAGAAAACGGCCGGAATTGATCAACAGGAAGGGTGTGGTCTTTCATCACGATAACGCTAGACCACACACATCTTTAGCCACTCAGCAAAAATTAAGAGAGTTCGACTGGGAGGTCCTAGTGCATCCACCATATAGCCCTGACCTTGCGCCTTCAGATTTTCACCTGTTTCGGTCTCTGCAGAATTCTTTAGGTTCTGTAAGGTTGACCTCAAGAGAGGACTGCCAAAACTATTTGTCCCGTTTTTTTGATCAGAAGTCCCAAAGTTTCTACAGTAACGGGATAATGTCTCTGCCCACAAAATGGCAGAAAGTTATTCAACAAAACGGTACATATATATTGTAAATAAATGTAAATAAACTTTGAAAAAAATGTCTTGACTTTTCATACAAAAATACGAAAAGACTTTTTCCCCAACCTTCCCTTTTTCATTTGGGAGGGGCAAAAACTAAACAATAATCTAAAACACGTTATGCTGTATAAGTTTTTTAAAATGTTTGGGGCTTAGAGCTCAGTGTCATCGTCAGTGTATTTATTTTAGAAATATGATGCAGTCTTATGTCCAAATATTTTTTATTACCAATCGAATTAAATTTGCTTTATGCCTATGACCTGCACCGTAATGGTCATTTTCTGGGTTCTTAAAAGTTTTATTATTACCTGTAAAATAACCTAAAATTTTAGTGACCTTATATGTGTGCTGGTTAATTGTGTCTTTCATCATTGCATCTCTCAGTAATTTCTACCGGAACTACTATGATAGTGTTCTGAGGAGCTTTTCGATCTCATCCCGCCCTCTCCTTTCCTCTCCCGAACAACACGTGCTGGTCTTAGAAACCATCCTCATACTGTGCAGACTATCAGCACTCGAACCAAGAAATTTGGGAAGTCGTTTCTGAGCAAGTGGAATTCACTGCCGGCTCATGTGTTTCCTATTTCCTATAATCCCGGATCTTGTAAGCGGGGTGTGAATCGGCATTTTAGCAGGCCGTCATGAGTGGATGCGCTTTGTACCATGCTTACTTCACGGTATGAAGCGCTTTCATTTTTTATTGAACTGCATCGACTGCTTACCATCAGGCAAGATGTAGTCATTATGACGTGTATATTATTACTTGGATGCGGCAGACAAGTATTAAAAGTTTGCCTCACGTATTCATATGCCTTTGGTGAATAATAGTTAAGTGTTAGATAAAATCTCCTTAGTACTGGAGTGTACCTACTTAAAAAAAATTACGCCTTTTTTCTGTTCTTAATATTAAATAAATTTATAATTGTAATATTTTCACTTAATGTATTAAATAAATCTGGGTCTATTAAATTTAGTTTTTTTATATTAGTAAAAATATCTTTCCTCCGGACCTCCGGACAAAAACAAACAAAATTAAAAATGATTATGGAGAATTTATTTATGCGTGCCAAAGCACCCGGTTTTAGTACCCACATTTTTGTTGAGTATTAGAAATACCAACTACTGGCAACACTGTCTGGTTGCGTCAACTCGTGTTATTTTGTCAATATTTTTCCGAATAACCTACAAATTATTTTGAAACATAGAAAAAGATAGTTTTGTGTTAACTTATGTGTGAAACGATATTTCTTCAGACTTTTTGTTCGCTTTAGTGTTGTTTTAGCACCATTTAATCACACAGGGCGGCATTTTATTGACAAAGTTACTACTCGGTGTCTCGGGAGATACTAACGTAAAACTACGCTCATTTTACGTATGTGTGTGCGTGAGCGCGTGTATTTACACAAATGAGCTTAGTTTTGTGACTTCAGTGCTATCAATGGCCATGCGCTATCTATCTTTTTTTACTTGATCTGAGGTTTTACCGAAATTTGTGAATGTGAGTTTAATCTCCCTGGTTACTATCGGCTTTGACACATTATAATTCCCTTACTCCTGGCTCCCTCTTACGGCTAAACACTAAACTAAAATATCAAATGTCAATGATCTTTCATATATACAGGGTGTCCCAAAAAGAGCGTGCCAAGCTTAAGGAGAAGATAGACGGAGGGGTGATCAACTAGATAAAAAAAAATACTTTAGTAAAAGTACCACCATTTTTTAACTATAATTTTTTTACATTTTTCGTAAAATTTCCCGATTTAAGCAGTTTTTTTTGTTGCTGTGTGTACAAATAAGCATATATTTTTCTTATTCTTCTTTTTGAATAGTCTCGAAGATTCAATCTACCATATTAAAATATAATTTTGTGTTTCAAGTTAGAGAAACCTAAGAAAGAGTGCTTTTACTTTAATTTATTTATTATCAAAACATATTTTATTGAACTTTGAACTTCAGAGGTGAAAAAAAAATGTACTGCGCTGCTGCTGCACATTACATAAATAAATTACTTGTTTAATGGAGATTTCAGAAAGGTACTATACTAACTACTTTTTTCTGGAAAAAAGATTTAGAACTATTTTTATGCCAAAGGGGCTGATTTGGATGAAATAGTAATTTACCTTTAATGATCATCTTTGATTACTAATAAAGTTATGTACTTAATTTGAGGTAATACACACATTTTACTTGCTTGTCATGATGGAATATTATATATTTTAATTTATAGTTCATTAGAAATTATCACCGATTTTGTGATTTTCTTTTCTCTATAATCCTTTAATGTTTAAATGTAATCGTAGTGTATTAAGTTTAGAATGTTAGGTTTATTATTATTTTTTGCTATTTTCTTTTTGATTGTAATGTTACGTATGCAAGATGTATTTACATATAATTATAAGAACAGTTAAAAAAAAATCTTTATTTACTTTTTTATGTAAGTACAACACAGCTAGTAGATGGAGTCTCATTTTAGACAAAAACGTCTGTATTAGGAGGCACCGCTCTTCCATTGCATAAAAAAATTAATTATAAGTTACAGAGTACCTTAGTTCACAAAGTTTTTCAGCTTAAAATTAAAGGTAAGTTTTTATATATATCTATATATATATAAAAGAAAGTCGTGTTAGTTACACCACTTATAACTCAGGAACGGCAGAACAGATTTGGATGAAAATTGGTAGGGAGGTATCTTAGAGCCAGGAGACGGACATAAGATACTTTTTATCCCGTTCCACAGCGTTCCCGTGTGACTTGACATGAAACGTCAGTCACTATTAAACGTGATATAACAAAAAAGAATCAGACTTGGAATAACAAAACGCAAATGACAGCTATGTAATTGACGTATAATGACAGCTATGTAATGACGAATGGATGATAATTTGATATTTGTAAGAAATCAATATTGAAACGATTTCTGACTTCTTGGCGGGAATGTGAAGCGTCATGTCTGCAGTTTTGTTTTATTTTCTAAAATTTGTGATATTTCTAACATTAATGTGTAATAACGGTGGATTATTAACCGTTAAGTGTTTTGGAACGTACATGAGTGTTGGTAAATGAAACAGAACAGTGCAACATCACTTTTCAAATTATCTCAAGGAGTCCATGTGAGATCTCAGTATAGTCCCACATCTTTACTGAGGACTCAAGGGGCTAAGGGGAGGGTATCTCATTTACCATTTATTATCAAACATTCTCATATACTACGAATTATCTCTTTTACTATTGATATATCACTTACTTGACACTGGCTAAATGTGCTGGACGCAAGACGCCATTATTTAAAAGAAAGAAAGAAACTATTTCTATTAAATAAATAATTAACAATATAATGTAATGATAGCCATTGCCCATTCGTATAAACAGTGAAGTGAACTATAAAACTCGGTATGGTTGAAAATATGAGTTTTGAAATATTTTTTTAGGTGAATTGAAGTGAAGTGAAGTTTAATTAATAATGCCGCGAGCAAGACGATCGAATCTTTCCCGACAAAGCCGTAATGCAAGAAGAATACGAAATACTGCAAATGAAAGGACTGAAGAAGAACAAGAAATTGCACGTCAACGGCGCGGCGATAGTATGGCTCGACTTCGTGCTTCTCAATAGATAATAATAAAACAAAAAAATGTCGTGTATCACAAGGTACTTAAGTGAAGAGCAACCTATGTACTAAAATACAGAAATAATAATGAATGACTAATGTAGGTATTTAACTTTTTTATACTTTTTCCAATAAAAAAAACACAATCTGCTTATTTATTGCCATTAAGGCGGAACAAAGTTCGCCGGGTCAGCTTGTATATTATAAAACAGTTAGTTGTTTAATGTATATTGTTGTAATTTTTATGGCAGTTAATGCTGTGTCTTATGTTGGTAATCCAATAAATAAATAAATATCAATAATATTTTTCCCAAACAGTCTTGTAAATCACATGCATCCCGACAATACTTAGTCTTAAGTAAATGACGAGTGCAATATGAAAATATCCGTCTACTAAAACACGCTACAGGCAATAACTATCGATTGTACGGTGCTTTTAATGATTTATTAGCTCTAGAACGTTGATTGCAATCACTTTAATCAGGGGCTGTGGGTTCGTTTTCACAAATCAAGGCTTAAACACCGCAAAGCGCAGACGGTGTTTGCTTAGGGGACTCCCTCATGCGTGTCTAACTTTTAATCTTTATATCTTTTTGCTAAGTCTGGACTGAAACCTAAAACTTCTTGCTTAATATTAGCATTTACCATGTAATTTCCCTTATTATGTCTATCTACTTCATTTCATAGCAAGCTCCTGATTTAGTGAAATAGGTCTCCTAGATTTAAGTGACGTTCACTAGTGCTCTGAAATGAAGTCGAGCTGGAATAATATCATTGTGAAGGTTTTTTTAAATAGTTTGATATACCCGTGTTTCAATCCCGAGTGTTCAATCTTCAAACAAACAAACGTATGAGTGCATAAACATAGATTTTGCCTTGGTGTGAGTGTTTTCTACGTATTTTTAATATTATGTATGTACGAATAAAAAGTATGTAACTATGCTTATCCAACATTCCGACCGAATTGACGACCGATATGGTGTGGAGGTCAGTATCACTCCAGAGGTTGTGGGTTCGATTTCCATACAGGACAATTATTTGTGTGCATGAACATGAATATTTGTTTTGGTCTGGGTGTTTTCCTATGTATATTAAGTATGTATGTACAAAAAAAAATATGTTCTTAGTGTCTTGGAACTAAATAATTGGTGTGATTGTAAGAGAATATATATTTATTATTTCATACGTACAGGCTCTATTTAGTTTATAGCTAGATGGCATTGTGTTAAATGTACGAGGGTACTATTATTGTTATATTATTCCACAAAAGGAATCAATATACTCTCTCTTGTTATTGATAAATAAAAATAAATATTTTCTATTCGATGCGGATTTATATATCGGGATTGACATATTCATTAAAACTAATACAGGATTATACGTATATCTATAATAGAATCTTCGTGTGAGGGGAACAAAATGGAAGATTATTTAACCTTTTGTTAGTTCCTGATGAGGGGAGAACTTGTTGGGATCGAATCTTTAGATAATTACACGAGATTGGATTAATAAACTAATGCGGACTTTTTTGTACACGCTGTTTTTTTTCTCTAAATTCGCAGATTATGTTGTGGTAGTGCGGGCGGTAGGAGTATGGACTGTTTTGAGATTTTTATTATCTGCCAGTGGATATATAAAAAGTTTCTAAATTTGAGAAATTGTGAATGGAAACGAAAAATATATAGTTAATTTGTAATTGTTTTTTTACGTACTAATATATATACATTTATGTTCACCATGTGAATTTGTAACTGGCGGGAGAAAAAATTTACCGTAACTCTTTAGATAATTACACGAGATTGGATTAATAAACTAATGCTGCTTAGAAATTTAATAAATATATACTTGTTTTTTTACGTACTAATATATATACTTAGAATTAACAAGATACACACATACAAGAACATATATTAATGTTCACCATGTGAATATGTAACTAGCGAAAGAAAAAATGAACCGTAACTAGATTTTTGCCTTTTTCTTCTATGTTAAAGTTTCCGTTCGCAGCAATTGGGCGCGTTAGTTTTTAAAATTACGTTCATAAGAGCATAAATATCAAAATCTTTTTTTTTCATAAATTATTACACAATCTAAATATGATAACACTGAAATCGCGAAGCTTAGATACACTTACATGCAAAAAAACAATTAAAAAACAAAAAATAATTTAGTGTAAGTGAATCTAAGTGCCAGCTCCGAGCCACCGCTCTGCAAGAAAAACTGGCAAGAAACTCCCAGGCTATGCTCTCTTCTAAATTTTTAATCCACACTTGAATTAATAACTTTGGCTTTTGAACAATATCCAAATGTGTGGCCATATCATCGACACATCGATTTGAAGGCATTATTAATAATTAATAAGGCAATTTTTTTTTTTTTTTGGGTCCAAAGACTATCAAAAAGTATGACACATTATACAACAGTTCCGCCCACGGCCACATCATTGTCTAAGTCGACCTATTCTTCTTATTACCATTTAAACCCCATAAAGTGTGTAGAGATCCTATCAATATCTTAGGAACCCAAGCCAGCCTCACCTGCAAGGGATGCACCTGCCGATCAACGGACGAGGCTCTTGTGAACATCACAGTTCCCGGTAAGCACCAACAGGCACGCCACGTGGGACCTACAATATAATTGGCGAAGCGTGGGCGTCTAATACGCCTTTGCCTTCCCCTTCAGGGAAACAGGCGTGACTGTATGTATGTATATATATGTACGTAAAAACCCATGTAATCAATTTCAGTTCCGAATTCATACACAAAGCCAACATAATAATTTAAGGGGCTTTAATCCAGCGCCCTGTTAAGTATTCCGTGCGCATAGCTCAATCGCCGTTAACACATAATGGCGACTAATTGAGATGCAAAATGTCGCCTTGCTAGCTGAAAATCACTGATAATTGTGCTCGCGTGGCCGTGGACACAATATTGTTATGATAATGTTTAAAACGGACCAAATTGAGTGCCAGACTCGTATTACGATGCGTTATTTCACTGACATTTACCAGTAATAAATAGGCTATTGTTGAAGGTATAATAAAGCCAAAATCTCTTTTTAATCCTCCATCTTTTTTGTCAAAAGCTAAAGATAGCATAGAATTGATTTACTTGCCAAAATGTATGGTGCTTCGATGAGTGGTGGATAGACAGGTAGAATTTGATGATCACTGTACTGATTTGCTGGCCGATATGGAGGTCAGAGTATACAAGCACTCCGCTCATGACGTCGGGAGTTCTGTTCCCACACAGGACAAATCTTTGTGTGCATGATTATGAATATTTGTTCGGTCTAGGTGTTTTCTTTGTATATTGAGTATGTATTTACAAAAAAGAAAGTTTTTAAGTTTGTTTATCCGTTATTTAGTATCCATAACACAAGTTCGTAATGATACTATCTTGGGGCTAAACAATTGGATTATTTATATTACATTTTGAAAGGCATATAAATGTTGTTTTATTTCTATTTACGCGATTACACATAGAAAATACATTTTACGAATTTAAATTATGTTTGTTAAAACTATTTATATCCTCACGACGACAACATGATCTTGATAGTGAATCGTGGACACGGAAGATGTGTGATGTGAGACAACCAATTTAAATATCCATTTTTTCAGACGTATTCTGTATATAATAAGACAATTTCGTAAATATCCGGTTAAAGTTAATATCAAGTAAGTTAGGTACATTCACTTTTCAATTACTCACTTCTCATTCACTTCATATTGCAATTGTTTTATCTCGCATATTATGCGCTCTTTATAAAAATATCTCTATTGTATTATCACTTTGCGGTGGAAATTAATAATTAGATTCTAACAGACTATTTTGACATACATTTCAATCACTTCTATCTTCTTTCCATAGAAACAAGTAAGTACAAGTTAAATGAACAATCACACTCACACATTTCTATATGCATGATAGGTTGTATTCAAGTACGAAATAAGACCTACTTAAGCGTACGTAAGGTCACGAATTTCATTAGCTGCTTCAAAAGGTTTTCCCGGGGGAACTAGCCCTCCTTTTATGTTGGAAATATCAGTGACCAGCGAAACTTGGTCCTTCGATTGGACTTTGGAAGGGCTGGTTCGATCTTAAAAAATATTTATTAATAATAATATTTATTATGTCAGGGGTGCATAGGGACCCTAACAAGACCTAAGGAGCCCAAGACAACATCACCTGCAAGTGGTGCACCTGCCGATGAACGGACGAGGTTCCAACTATATAATTGGCGAAGTGTGGTCGTATTAATATGCCTCTGCCTATCCCTTCGAGGAAACAGGCGTGAATGTATGTATTATGTCAGAGATAATGTTGGTAGCAATTTTTCCTTCTTAATTATTACCATGCCCATAAAACCACGCTGGGCAGGCGGGTCGGTGATCGCATTTCAAGCCAGTACGCAGAATGACGCTGCTGCCCATCATCCGGTAGTATTTCTCTTTGTCGACTCTTACGACTCCCCGTGAGATGAGAACAAATTTATAAAATTGTGGTAACTTAAACATGTACAGAACTGATTCACATGTACAGAACTGATTCACATACAACAAGGGCTTACACATAAAGTTTTTATTACCTGTTTTTATTTAGCAAAATTTTAAATAATTAAAATTAGTCGCTCCGTTGCATTTATTCTTAACGTATGGTTAAGCAAAGCGTTAACTGATTTCTTTTTTAATGTGACTGGTCATTAGGTACACAATTACATCCTACCTGATCATCATCATATCGTATGGCGTTGAGCTACCTGATTCCTAATTTAAATTTCAAGTGTCAGTTGGCGCAGCCACTTCTCAGCAGCTGGAGTCAGAAGATGAAGTTCTTCAGGACCACCGGGTAAAGAGTACAGCGGGCAATCGTTTACAACATGGGCCATAGTTTGATCTGGCGCTCCACAATCACAGGCCGCGAAGACTCCTTCAATCCCCATTTACTGCTTGATCCTACCTGATAGTAAATAGTCAATGCTGTCCAAAAAAGTAAGAGCACCCCATACCGTAGAACAAGCACGAATTCTTGCGATACGTTCAATTTTAGTTTATTCCATGTAAAATGTAATACAGAAAGACAAAGAAGTTCCTTTTGTATAAAAATATAGTGTGCTACCCCCAGTATTATAAAAAAAATCTTTATCACCACCAGCATATATTTTACAAATAAATTACATGCGTAACAAGTTAGATGTGAACTGAATCTATAGTTCAAGCCAACACAACATTTTATTAGACATAAGTTTAAGAAATAAAAATGAAATGCTTTGAGAACTACTATAAATAAAATCGGGTTTTCCAAATGGATACAAGCAGTGTTCGGAGTACAAGCTGAATAGCTAAACTAATCTCTTGAGGCGGAGCTGCCGGTCCTAGGGACCTACGTCTGGGATACGTGACAGCTTAGTGTCTTGGAAGTGGGTTAGTTAGTCTTTAAACTGACACAGTAGCATTACTCTGATGTTCAGTCTTTAACACAGGTAACATGTCGTATTTAAAATGGCATATATTTAAATATTCATCAAATTAATACATTGCCAATATAACCTAACCTTCTTGTACATCGGAAACACTAATTTAGCCGCCTAATCCCCTTTTAGGTGCTCAATCAGTATTTTTGACAATCAAAATAGACATTTTTAGAGGATCAGTTTATTATATTTCATTTAAATCTTACACACATAGATACATTCACGCCTGTTTCCCCAAAGAGGTAGGCAAAGGCATATTATATGCCCACACTTTGCCAATTACATTGTCGGACCCACGTAATAGGTCGCGAGCCTATTGCCGCTTGCCGGGATCTGTTAAGTTCGCCAGAGCCTCGTCTGTTGATCAGCTGGTGCACCACTTGCAGGTGGGGTTGGCTTGCGCTCCTTAGACGTTAGTAGTATTATACACCCAAAATTAAAAGACTTCTGTAGCCCATGTATAGTCAAGTAAAGTATATCTAAAGAGCAATACAGACAGCCCATATGTAAATTACATTATTTTCGACGGGTTGGAGCGGAGGCATTCAAGTGGGCTAAGCATTTATCCTATGTTTATTCGATTGTATATTATGTGCTATTGTTACATACATACATACACCTGCTTCACTCTTCGGCAGCTATGTTTTTGGTCCCAAGTAACAGGTGGCGAACCTATTGACGCGTACCGGGACTTTTTATGATCGCCAGAGCCTCGTTCGTTGATCGGCAGGTGCACCACCTGCAGGTGAGGTTGGCTTGGGTTCCCTATGTTTTAATAGGATCCCCATTACCTACAGGGCGTAATTCTGCGGCGGTCAAGCATATATATCATTTATTTATTTTTACTTATTTGACAGATGACTTCATATATATATATATATTTATTCTCTTGATATAATCTACTAATTCGATTAGGTATTTTTAGTTTTCTGTGTTATTGCTTGTATTAAATACGTTTTGTGTAGCGTTAATAATTAAATTAATTGTTTTTTTTATATTTTTTCTAAATTTATAGCACGTTAGAAATAGTAATATTTTAAAAAGTTTGTTTAGATTTAGATTTTGAATATAGCCAGTTAGCAGCCTCGTCGGCAGTTCTTATTCTAAAATCTAGGATAGTTCACCGTGTTGAGAAAGCATTTATTTTGTTTCAAAACTCAAAAGTGTTATCAAATCTTACCAAGAATACTCTTTTAGAAATTAATTTATGTGGCAGATGCAAAATTTGAGATTGATGACCTGAGAGATTGTTGACCTGATTGATGACATGAGATTCCTTGACCTGTTCTTTTCTACACAAGCTTCTGTCCGCAGAGTACGGGCGCAGTAGTTAGGTTGACTCAATGGAATAAAACTTTTACGTTATTCAACAAAACTAACAAAAAAATCTCAAACCTTAAGCTCTATTGTAAAAATAACAATGTGACTCTTAAATCCAAAAAAAACGAAGGACCAACTTACGCCGGTCCCCGCCCAATAATCAACCCGGCGAGCCATTGTCAACGAACGGGTTTATCAATTCGCAAATAAATTGACCCTTCCACGGCCATGGGTCGCCGAGACCCCGGTGCCTAAATAAAATTGAATTGTACTAGACGGACGTCGGATCTTCCGCTTAGTTGGCGATGATTTTGGACCCGCTTAGTTCGAACTGGCAGGGTTAGTGCAAATAAATAATTTAATAGTCCATGGCAGTTGATTTAACAATCACTGACGCTTCGAATACTTTTGATCGAGTCAAAGGACTTGGTAACACGTGTGACAGACAGGCGTTCATAAACCCAATTAGTTTGGCAGGCCATAGGTCACATAGGTCACACAGGTCACACTTACTTATGACGAAGTAAATTAAGAGTTTAGTTTTGGGACAAAGTCGGCTTACACTGAGTTCTAACGCTATATAATAATAATTTATATTTCAGGCAGAGCCCATAGTGTTAGTAACAATTATTCTTATTTACTAATGTTAGTATTACAATAAAAAGGTCATTAAAAATTATAAAACTAAAATCTGCTAGGCTATACAGCGGAATTCAGGTTTAGCCATCGCTCTAGCTGTGGCGAGTCCCATCTGTCAGCCAACACATATAATATAAATTATATACTACGTAATATTTTTTATTTACCATGATGGCATATAGGCACTTCTGCCTGATAGAAAGTTGTAACTGCGACATAAAACCAGTTAAATGTTGTCGCCCGCAATACTAGCGTGTTATTTATTTTAATCTTTATTTCACACACATAAAAATACTATGTACATTAGGCATTTTCTACCAGTTAACCTTGGGATTAGCAGAGACATTAAAGGCGCGTTTCCAATACCTTTGAAACAGTTTAAAGCCTTTTCTGTAGATCCCCATACTGTAATCTCTGCACATTAACTTATTACGAGTAGTTAACATTATGACCAACTATGATCCAATCAAGACCTAAGGAGTCCAAGCCAATCTCACCTGCAAGTGGTGTATCTGCCGATTAACAGACGAGGCTCTGGCGAACACAAAAGTTCCCCTATAACCGGCAATAGGCTCGCCACCTATTACGTGGGACCAAAAATATAATTGGCAATATGTGGGCGTAAATATTTGCTTCTGCCTATCCCTTCGGGTATGATAATTGACACATAGATGCGTATTATTGATGTGCTACATATTTTACCGCTGAACTGTGGCGTTTACTAGACACTGAGTTAGTTTACAAAGCTTGATCCATTTTACAAGGCTATATACATTTTAAAAATTTCCTAAAAAAAACTAAACCATAAATGATTTTTAGCTCTGCTTTGGTGAAATTCAGTCTAATCTGGTTGGATCAGTGAGTAGACCCTGGCCCCGCCTGCCAGATTAATAATAATAATAATAATAATTTATTTATTTCCCAAAGAAAATGTTTACAATTTGTGCATTTTTACAATTTATAGGCGCTACAGTTATCAATATAATACATTTACGCATAAGATTTGTACGACTTGCTTTGAGTGTTTCTATAATTATGCTTTAAACAGCTGGCACTTAAACTGGGACAACCCGTGCTATAAGTACCATAATTAATTAGATTAATTCTAGGATAACTGAGATAATGCTGGGATATGATACTTTATTTAAATACACTGACTTCAGATGCTATGTCGATCGTCATTAGTTATGATTGTCAGCGTAGTAATATTAGCACGCCTTGTTATAAAGTAAAGTAAATTTAAAGAAATATTTATTTCATAAACTATTATACTTGAAAACGTCATAATAAAAACTAAAAAAAAACAATCGAAATATTATTACACTAAATCACGAAGATTAGATTCACTAATACTATTATGTAGCCGTAACTACTACTACAAGACAACAAGACACAAAATATTTATACAAAATAAATATTATACTAAACATTGACTTCCAATTTATAGCAGAATAAAAAAATTACAATTAAATTGTGTAATGGAACTAATGCTCCCTATTGTCTACCGAATAGGCCAATTTTCCAGGTCGTTTTGTTCATAAATAGAGCAGTTATTTAGTAAATCAGCTTAACGCAGCTTATTCGTCTAATTGCGCGGGCGTGTCACGGGCGCGCAGCGGGAGGGTAGCGGGAGGGCGGCGGGCGCAGGACGATTCGTGACACGTGTCATTTCGCACCCCTTTTTCCGCACGTTCCTCTGATTTGGCTGGTGCAGACGGACGGTTAAGCTATATTTTAATAGCTTATAAAACGTTCAAAAGACGTCATATGACTCAGGTTATTTTGAAAGTAAAAGAGAACGATAGAAGTTTTTAATTATTCTTTTTGTTATTTTGTTTGTATAAGTTTGTTAATATGCTTTTAACAAGAGATAAGGTACATTGCTTTAGTAATTTAACATGTTCATACATTGCCAGATTAGCCTAAGAAAGAATAAGCAGACAGAGAGGTTGACAGACAAGATTCAAATATTTTTATAAGAATATTCATATAGTAATCACGTTAATTTATTCAATCTAAAGTTCATTCCGAGTTATGACTACAACTTTGTGAGAGCCATTTCACTACAGTGGGGGCTTGCTACGAGACTAAGTTGACAAGAAACTCGGTAAATATTTTGTACTGTTTTGTTCAAAACTTCTTTCACGTGTCTTATTGTAAAAATGTAATTGTCCTTAATTATTATAAAATGCAAGTCCTTATATTAATGTATAAACTCTTAAATATAGCCCATAAGTTTAGCGTTCATTAAGTATCCGATGTTTGAGCCAACTCGTCATAATAGTCCTTGTAAGCGTACGGCACTTGTGTGTTAGTGAGCTCAGTTAAAAAGACTATTAGCGCCGTGTTTTTGACAGTCTCATCAATGTGTCAAATAAATAAAAACTATGAAATAAGTCAATTCAATTCAATTCTTTATTGCATGCTCAGATCAAGTAAAAAAAGGTAGATACCTTACGACTAATAACAAAGTGAAGCCATATTTTTAACTATGTGTGAGTTACTGAAGTGTTGCCACTTTTTGAAAATCTTCCCAGATATTACAAGTATAATTAATTAATAATAAATATAAGCGATTTACGTTAGTAAATTTACAAGAATCAATTTACCCGGTGATATACCAAATTCAAATTTTCTAACGATTTTTGCAAATTTCAGCTTTGTACGAAGTAGAATTTTAATTCAATTAAAACACTTATTGTAAATATTATTACAATTATAGTATAATTTGACATAATGACAAACAGACGCAAGGCAATAAGAAAATTAGAATTTTGCGATATATCAGGCATATTTTAATTATTTTTTTAAACTTTATAGTAATGTGTAAAAAAAACAGACAGCTTTTGTAAAGTATTTTTATTCCACAAAGTAATATATTTGGGAGGGGCAAAAACTAAACAATAATCTAAAACACGTTATGCTGTATAAGTTTTTTAAAATGTTTGGGGCTTAGAGCTCAGTGTCATCGTCAGTGTATTTATTTTAGAAATATGATGCAGTCTTATGTCCAAATATTTTTTTATTACCAATCGGATTAAATTTACTTTATGCCCATGACCAGCACTGTAATGGTCATTTTCTAGGTTCTTAAAAGTTTTATTATTACCTGTAAAATAACCTAAAATTTTAGTGACCTTATATGTGTGCTGGTTAATTGTCTCTTTCATCATTGCATCTCTCAGTAATTTCTACCGGAACTACTATGATAGTGTTCTGAGGAGCTTTTCGATCTCATCCCGCCCTCTCCTTTCCTCTCCCGAACAACACGTGCTGGTCTTAGAAACCATCCTCATACTGTGCAGACTATCAGCACTCGAACCAAGAAATTTGGGAAGTCGTTTCTGAGCAAGTGGAATTCACTGCCGGCTCATGTGTTTCCTATTTCCTATAATCCCGGATCTTGTAAGCGGGGCGTGAATCGGCATTTTAGCAGGCCGTCATGAGTGGATGCGCTTTGTACCATGCTTACTTCACGGTATGAAGCGCTTTCATTTTTTATTGAACTGCATCGACTGCTTACCATCAGGCAAGATGTAGTCATTATGACGTGTATAATATTACTTGGATGCGGCAGACAAGTATTAAAAGTTTGCCTCACGTATTCATATGCCTTTGGTGAATAATAGTCAAGTGTTAGATAAAATATTAAATAAATTTATAATTGTAATATTTTCACTTAATGAATTAAATAAATCTGGGTCTATTAAATTTAGTTTTTTTATATTAGTAAAAATATCTTTCCTCCGGACCTCCGGACAAAAACAAACAAAATTAAAAATGATTATGGCGAATTTATTTATTCGTGCCAAAGCACCCGATTTTAGTACCCACATTTTTGTTGAGTATTAGAAATACCAACTACTGGCAACACTGTCTGGTTGCGTCAACTCGGGTTATTTTGTCAATATTTTTTCCGAATAACCTACAAATTATTTTGAAACATAAAAAAAGATACTTTTGTGTTAACTTATGTGTGAAACGATATTTCTTCAGACTTTTTGTTCGCTTTAGTGTTGTTTTAGCACCATTTAATCACACAGGACGGCATTTTATTGATAAAGTTACTACTCGGTGTCTCGGGAGATACTAACGTAAAACTAAGCTCATTTTACGTATGTGTGTGCGTGAGCGCGTGTATTTACACAAATGAGCTTACTTTTGTGACTTCAGTGCTATCAATGGCCATGCGCTATCTACCTTTTTTTACTTGATCTGAGATTGCATGCTACATTGGGTAGTTACATAATGTTATGTACGTATGTATGTGTATACATAGAGATGTTAATTACAATGTAGCGCCCTGTAAGGACATAGCAAATTGTTTATTACTACATACTATATATCGTTCTTATCTAGTCTATCGTTTTATGTTTTACATATTATTATGTCGAGGCCAAGCTGGTTACGAAATGAACCACATTTAGTTAAAGTCTTTTTAATATTATTTTATGGAACTGTTTGTTTGTTTGTTTGTCGCGTTTGCAAGCTAAAGTGGCAGTGGGCGGGCACATAGCTCGAAGAACCGACGACCGATAGGGCGCTAAGGTTCTAGAATGGCGATCAAGAATCAGCAAGCGTAGTAGAGGGCGGCCCCCCACGCTATGGTCCGATGACCTGGTAAGGGCGGCGGGGAGCCAGCGGATGCAGGCGGCAAAGGATCTTAAGGAATTGGGGAGGCCTATGTTCAGCAGTGGACTTCAAATAGCTGATATGATGAACTGTTTATTGTCCTTAATATAATAAAATAAAAAATAACGCCCGTCTACCCGCCCCGAGCCCCGTGGGAGAACGCCGCGACACATTGCATGTGACGGATTAACATTATCATTTGACACTGCATTTATTTAAATAACAAGTTACAACCGGCCTTTGTTTACTCATCGCCCCAGTTGTGTTCTTTTGGATTGTTACACTGTGTGTGTTACTAGCTTCAGGACCAGCTATAGTTAAGCAGTATAAGTGAAGCCTTGAATAGATACTTCGCACATCTAGTTCATAAAAGGTGTATAGGTGTATAGGGATCCTACCAAGACCTGAGGAGCCCAAGCCAACCTCACCTGCAAGTGGTGCACCTGCCGATCTACAGATGAGGCTCTGGCGAACACAACAGTGACCGGTAAGCGGCAATAGGCTCGCCACCTATTACGTGGGACCAACTATATAATTGGAGAAGCGTGGGCGTATAATATGCCTCTGCCTATAGGCGTGAATGTATGTATGTATGTAGTTCGTAAAAGACGTAACTGTCAAAAAAATCAAAATTGAGCTCAGTTTTTTTATACCACTAGGTTGCACTCAAGCATGAAGCCCACCTGACAAAAGTGGTCACCGCACCTTATGGATGCTTGCTGCACCAGGGACATCACTAGCGCGTTGTCGACCCATTAAAAACTGTTAACTATCAAAACTGCATTGTGTGCTTAAATATCTTTTTTCTTATTCGGAAACTGTCCGATAGAGAGCTAAACACGTAATAGATTTTAGACAAAAAAAACTTTTACGGCTACGTGCGTTTAGCACATTTAGCCAGTGTCAAGTAAGTATATATAAATCATAGTAAATGAGAATGAGTGGTGATAAAAATGATAAATGGTAAATGAAATGCCTTCCCCCTCCAACCCCTTGAGTCCTCAGTAAAGATGTGGGACTAAACTGAGATCTCACATGGACTCCTTGAGAGAATTTGAAAAGTGATGTTGCACTGTTTAGTTTGATTTACCAACACTTATGTATGTTCACAAACACTTAACGGCTAATAATTCTCCGTTAATACAATTCAAAAAATAAAACAAAACTGCAGACATGACGCTTTACTTTCCCGCCAAGAAGTTCCAAAAAATAGACACGGAAGGGTACATCGCGATGTACGATAATAATTAAAAACAAAATAAGTACAAGACAAAAAATAAATTAGACTAATACAAGGATAAAAAAAACTACTACTTCTAATAAAATAAAAAATAATGCTACATATTATATAACTAACTAGCGGTCCCCCGTGGCTCCGCTCGCGTGGATGTCGGTTACCGCTGCAAAATACCTACCCAGGAAAGACACGGTCAGCAAAAGGATTCTCAGTCAATTCACAGACACCGACACTAACATCAACGACGCAGTCATTATCCGCAGGCTGCATAGATTGTCTTTATGTGGATGTTAGAGTTTTTAATGATGAAAATATTTAAATGTAATTAATACTATGTTTCCACTCCTACCGGCAGTCCCGGAGTGCAACCCGTTGTTTTGGGATAGATGTGAGGCTAATTCCAGCCTCAAAAGGCTCATGAGTATGGGGACAGATAAACAATGCCCTGTATTCATGTTCAAAAATAAATTCAAAACAAAGGTCCCCACTAGGGATGAATGGGAGCAAGGGCCACCTACTCCTGATGTAAACAGCCTTGTCTGGTATACTGATGGTTCCAAAATGGAATCTGGTACGGGCGCGGGTGTTTATTCCAAAAACCATGAAATTAGCCAAAGCTTAGGCGAATATGCTACGGTTTTTCAGGCTGAAACATATGCAATAATCATATGTGCTATGAAGATCCTCGACCTGAACATCAGGGACCGAGTGATTTACATACTCAGCGACAGTCAAGCTGCACTCAAGGCTATCGCCTCAGTGCGAGTAGACTCAAGGCTGGTACTAGAAGCTGCTCAAACCCTTAACAGACTGGGCCGGACAAACAGGGTAACCCTCATGTGGATACCAGGCCACGCCGGATTTAAGGGGAATGAGCACGCTGACAGGCTTGCCAGACAGGGCTCGGAATCAATTTTCACTGGACCGGAGCCATGCATTGCACTCTCTATGAGTACAATAGCCACGACGCTAAAAAAGTATACGGTGGAGAAACATCTATCGGAATGGCAGCTGCTACCGGCGCTTAAGCACTCAAAGGCCTTCATCGGGGTGACAGGGAGCAGCTGGTGTAAGGCCCTCTGCGAAGGTAGCAGGTATCAAGCCAGACTGATAATTGGGGCTCTAACAGGGCATTATGCCACAAACAAAATGCTCCACAGGATGCGACTAGTGCAATCACCGCTATGTCGTAGATGTGGGGACGAAGAGGAGTCTATGGAACACCTGCTGTGTACCTGTGACTCGTTGGCTGCTTGCCGAATGAGTCTCCTGGGGGTGGCCTACCCACAACCAAGGGACTATGGGCTCCAATCTGCAAAAACTGTCATAAAGATGATGGTAACAATATTTGGAGATTTGGAGTGATAGGCAAGGGGATGCACAAAAGATCCGGCATAAGGGTCAAAGTGCGCCACGGTTAATCTGTGGCCCCCGCTATAAGATAAGATAAGATAAGATTTGGGATAGATAACTAAAGCGATTATTGTATAGCTTTTCTATAAACAACATTTCACGTTAAATTATTTTCAGGTAACAAAATAAACTGATGGTCGGGAGCCGTGATAGGGTGCCGTGCAGCAGAAATCGTAATAATTTAATTTCGCCATAACTTCAAAACCAAACGTCCAATTTTGATCATTCGAAGACCAAATATTATCTACATAAACTGTACTTGGTGATAAAATAATTTATTTTAATAAGGATTGATAGCATAAGTAACATAAATGCGTTTAAATGAACCACGGCACTGCAACGGTTCTTCCAGCAGTATTATATTCCTTAAATATATAACATAAAAAATATCAAAAGTTGACATTTAAAATTTATAACTTAGTGAATTCTAAATAAAAATGTACTCTCGACCTAACCGGCAACTAACATATTGTAGACGGGTAAGACGGCTCGGCAGGATATATATAAAAATTAAAAGACAGGATAACTTGATCGAGGTGTATTACGGAAAAAGTGCTGACTAAGAGTGACAAAAAACAACTTATAACTACGCAATTGGTCGCGCGAGGAATATTGCTGATAAACTATTGTAGGCGCTGCAACATATCCCCGGGCGTTGAAAGTCACGCTTTCAACCAGAAGACACAGGAAGTGGACAGATCTTGCTAAAGGCTCTTCGAACGACACCAACAGAAGTTTTAATGTCCGCCACTCGAGCTATGCCATCAGTTCCAGGGTACACCGCTACAATTCTTCCTAGTTTCCATTTTAACGGAGGAAGGTTATCTTCTTTAATAACAACCAGAGTCCCAATCTTTAAATCATATTTGGCGGAGCGCCATTTGGTCCGTTGTTGCAATTCCGCAATATATTCTTTGCTCCAGCGAGTCCAAAAGTGTTGCTGTAGCTGTTGGATACGATTAAATCTAGTTAAATGACTAGTGGTTGAATCGCGTAGATCTCGCTCTGGCAGTGATGTCAGCGGACGCCCAATAATAAAATGTCCTGGAGTAAGTGGGTTGCAGTCGGCTGGATCCGAAGATAGCGGTGTTAGTGGCCGGGAGTTTAAAATAGCCTCTATTTGTGTGAGGGTGGTGTAAAGCTCATCAAACGTTAAGTGACAATTTCCCAACACTCTTTGCAAATGATATTTGGTTGACTTGACACCTGCCTCCCAAAGACCACCAAAATGAGGAGTATATGCTGGTATAAAATGAAAATTAATGCCATTATTTGCCATGTCCTCACTTAAAGAATTGCAAGTGCCCTTTAAAAATCTTGACAAATCGTTGTAAGCACCGACAAATGAAGTTCCGTTATCGGAATAAATGTTTATAGGTTTCCCTCTACGAGAGATAAAACGACGTAATGCCAGCAAATAACTATTGCTAGTCAAATCGCCAACTAATTCTAAATGTACTGCCTTAGTCGTGAAACATATAAAAATTGCAATATATACCTTAATCAACTTACATCCACGACCTTGACGGCTAGCACACATAATGGGTCCCGCATAATCTACACCGACAGATTGAAATGGGTAGCCATCTGATATAAGTCGCTGCTGTGGTAGATTTCCCATTAATGGAGCCACAGTCACAGCTTTCATGCGAGTACATTTTACGCACTTGTGATAACAAACCTTTGCTAGATTACGACCGCCTATTGGCCAATAAGTTTCCTTTAAGGATGCTAATAAATGTTGAGGGCCAGCATGCATCAGTCGTATGTGCTCATAATCGAAAAGTAATTTTGAAAACAAATGAGTGGACTGTATTAATATAGGGTGTTTTTTCTCATATGAAAAGTTTGAATTCTTAAGACGACCACCGACGCGCATTACTTTGTCGGCATCTAGAATTGGATTAAATTTAAGCAATGGACTTTTGTTAGGCATTACTTTGTTTTCTATAAGTATTTTATATTCAGGAAAGGATTCTTGTTGACTTTGCCTGATTATAACTACCAAAGCGCTTTGAAGCTCATGTTCCTCTAGAAAATTAGTTGCAATATGCTGAGCTTTACACGCCCGAATAAAACGTAAAGTGTAAGCCACGGTACGAATTAACCGCAAATAATTTGAAAACCGTTTAAATTCAATTAACAAGCTGTTAACAGGGTTGCTTATAACTGCTTGTAGTGATACATCGGTGCGAGTTTCCGGTAACGATACAACATGAGCAGGTTGAGAAGGCCAATTACACTGATCATGCATCAGAAACTCCGGACCGTTCCACCATAACTGTAACGTTTGCAGAGAACCAATATCCACTCCGCGAGATATTATGTCTGCTGGGTTCTGGTCTGTTGGGACATGTTTCCATGTAAGATCGCCGGTTGATTCCAAGATTTCAGCTATGCGATTGCGTACAAACGGCTTAAGCTTGGAAGGCAGCATTCGCAACCATCCCAAAACGATAGTGGAATCCGTCCAAAAATAAGTATCATTGAACTTTACTCGAAGAGAATGTGATATTTTCTCAAAAAGACGAGCTCCCATTAGAGCACCACACAATTCCAACCTAGGAATCGTAGTTGGTTTGATTGGCGCTACTCTACTTTTAGCTATAAGTAGACGAACCATAACCTCTCCACTGCCATCAACACTGCGAACATAAACGCAAGAGCCGTAGGCATTTTCAGAAGCATCTGAAAAAATGTGTAGTTGTAGTCTTTTATAATTATGACAAAAGACATGACGTGGAATGTAAATATCATTAATTAAATGTATATTTTTAATAATTTTATTCCATGTTTTTATAATACTGGGAGGTAAGGGTTCATCCCAAGACAATTTTTGAAGCCACAATTTTTGCAAAAGCATTTTCATGACAATAACACACGGCCCTAGCAGACCAAGAGGATCGAAAATTCTCGATATAATAGAAAGTAAGTCACGTTTTGTATGGCTTTTGAATGATAGTACACTAATTGGAAAGCACAACTTATCTGTGCTTGTCTGCCAACCCAGACCCAATAACTTATTTGGTTCATCAGACCCGATATTTAAATTAATAGACGAATCACCAGAATAAAATATCAATTCAGGTACATTTGATACCCATTTTCGCAAAGTCATACCAGCTGATGCGAGTTCATGAGTAACGCCATTACGTATGTCTTCTATAGTTTTTAAATCGTCACTACCGGTTAATAAATCATCTACATAAAAATCGTGCTTGATTATTTCTGAAATAATATTGTTTGAACAATCAGAACCAATCTGCTTAAGGCATCTGGTCGCCAGAAATGGAGCACTCGCGGTCCCGTAAGTAACAGTGTTCAATAAATAGGCTTTGATGGCTTTAGTTACGTCATCACGCCAGAGTATTTTTTGCAAGTGTCTATCAGTAGGATGTACCACTATCTGCCTATACATCTTCTCAACGTCGGCTGATAAAACGTACCTGTGTTGCCTAAAACGAAGAAGTATGGACAGTAGGTCATCTTGAACCGTCGGGCCAACCAACTGAATATCATTAGATGAAACACCTGATGTTGATGGAGAACTAGCATTGAATACTACTCTGAGCTTAGTAGTTGTACTACTGTCGCGCAAAACTCCATGGTGGGGCATGAAATATGAAAACGGTTCCGGCTCTGGTGTATGGTGCTCTGACATGTGGCCTAATGATTTATACTCGTTCATAAATTCATGATACATTTTTTGTATATGTGGTTTATTAATTAATCTGCGTTCTAAAGATAACAAACATCTTTTAGCTCTTTGAAAGGAATCGCCCAATAAATCTGGTTTAAGCTTAAGAGGTATACGGACACAAAAACGACCATCATCAAGACGTATCGTATTTTTAATAAAATGTTCCTCACAGAGCCTTTCGTCTGCTGAATAATGAGGAGAATTTGAATTTATTTCTTCTAATTGCCAAAAACGAGTTAAATCGGATTGGATATCGTTCTTATCATCGTCAACAGAAAGAAAATTAGTTGAAGTTAGATGACATCTTATGTCACTAGCTAGTAAACTATTGTGATTAAAACTTAAAGGACCTGCAATAATCCAACCTAATTTGGTCTCACATAACACTGTTTGAGAGTTAGATAACTTTATTTTTTGTAATCCAACTAAATCCCAAAATATATCAGCTCCTAATAAAAGATCTACTTCCGAGGGTTTGTAAAATGTAGGATCAGCTAAACAAATGTTAGATGGAATTTTAAAATCTGAAATATTTATTTCACGACCTGGTATTTTATTAGTAATTGATGGCAAGACATAACAATGAATAACAGTACTAAAGCTGTCGTTTAATGATTTCATTGTAACATGGCATGTCTTGCCTACGTGTGCAGTAACGTTATTAATACCCAGTATCGATCTATCGATTTGTTTTGTGGGTAATTTTAATTTTTGACACATACTTGAGGTTATCAGGCATGACGTGCTACCGCTGTCTAACATGGCGCGAACAACGTGCTCATTATTATACTTATCATATAATTTCACTAACGCCGTAGACAACAATACCTCGCCAGCTGGTGCTTTACAGGGAGGTGAAGCGAAATTAGCAGATAAAGCGATATTGCTATTACCATTCGTTGAGGTAGGAGCATGCATTGCTATTGAACTCGACGATGCGTCTTCAGTACAGCTGGTCACATCACGTAAAGCGGGTTTAGGTTCTGCCACATGCACTAACGTGTTATGACGTCGCTTGCATATCTTACAGCCTGGCTTTTTGCAAGTATTAGCGAAATGACCTGTTCGAAAACAATTATAGCAAACCCTTAAGCCAGGTAATAATTTAATACGAGCGTCATTAGTTAAAGCCAAAAATTGTGGACAATTATTTAAATAATGATCACCTTTACATTTACGACATGATTTTAATGAACTTTCAGTGCTTGAATTAAATGAATTTTGTGTCACTAAGGTCTTTAGCTTGGAGTTAGATTTTTGTGAATTATACTGGTTACCACGACTTAATTCTAAGGTTTCAATAAGATCGGAACGGTTGCGTAAGAAGCCTAAAAATGCATCAAATGTGATTGGACTGTCTTTATTCTGGTGACCTTTGAACTCTTCCCACTCACGGTAGGTTTTCTGATCTAATTTCTGGGTAACAATATATATTAACAGTGTACCCCATTGCGTCACCGGTTCACCTAGAGACTCGAGTGCACGAAGGTTTTTATTAACTTGGTCAATTAACCGTTTTATAACCATAGATGACTCCTTTGTAATTACTTCTAGATTAAATAAGGCTGACACATGATTTTGAACAAGCAAGCGTTTGTTATCGTACCTCTCACACAGAAGCTTCCAAGCCACAGCATAATTTAAAGCCGAAAATTCAATCGATTGAATTATTACAGCAGCAGACTCCTCCAAAGAAGCCCTTAAATAGTGAAATTTATTTATGTCATCTATATCGTCATTAGAGTGAATGAGGCTAATAAAAGTATCATGAAACTCAAGCCAAGTTTCGTAGGATCCACTGAACTTAGGCAATTGTATAGTAGGCAATTTTACCAACTTATGTTTACTGGCATTAGACATTCTATCACTGTTTTGGGGATCATTAACTAATAAATTATTAAAATCATTTAAAATACCCTGAGCATCCGATAAGGATTTGTAATAAAGTGATTCAAATTTCGCGCGCTCTGATAACTGTGTTTCCAAGTCACTTAAACATTCTAATTGCAGTTGCACTTCATCATACTGCTCATATAAAGATTCAAGCTTACCCATGCGCATTTGCAACTCCCTGGCTATTGAGGCGGTAATTGGCATATCTAATAGTTCTAGGTAATTTATAAATACCGTTAAACGTCCTTTATAACTAGCCCTTCTCTTAATTAACTCCTTTTCCTCACTCATTTTGGCAATCTGGGAGAGAAGTGATGTGAACCTGTAATTCAACCAATATAATAGTTACAATAATGAGTTACAATAATTGCAATACAACTGAAATTAGTTAAATTACTATGAGATAACAAATAAATAACTAACCAAAACAATACTCGCTTCTAACAATAACACGAAATTACTTTTAAGATAAAGACTCAAAAATAAACAATTTAACACTAGGTAACTTATATAACAATAATGAAAGATTTATTAACGCAACACTATACAATAGGCGGACTGTAATAATGACTGACCAATTAACAAGAACTATAATAATAAACTCAATTTGATGTAGCTACTATGCGTACTGTACTGTATATGAAGTACTTGAATTTATTATTAATTTAGTAAATACAATCGAAAGGAATATTACAGTATGCACGAGGTAATTAATTTACAAGTTTTTACTAACCTGATTTATAAATTATTCTTAATTACTCTTATACTACCTGGTTGAGTGTTGGGTTATATTATTTTGTGTAAATATGCACTTAACACCACTTATTTTCCAATTTAACTGTTGATCCACCTGGCATTATAACCTCCGACGCCAACTCCGTTTAATATTTCTTGAAAATAATACTTAATCCAATAAGTATTCAGATCCGGTTCGAAGGACCATGTAGACGGGTAAGACGGCTCGGCAGGATATATATAAAAATTAAAAGACAGGATAACTTGATCGAGGTGTATTACGGACAAAGTGCTGACTAAGAGTGACAAAAAACAACTTATAACTACGCAATTGGTCGCGCGAGGAATATTGCTGATAAACTATTGTAGGCGCTGCAACACATATGAAATAGACATAAAATGAAAAGTAAAGTCCCGCAAGAACGACCATGCTATCCGTTCCTCTGCCGTCCCGGGAATTAGTTGGGAACAGACTTTTTTGGGCTTCCAAAGTAGCAACAGTCGCCTGTTCAAATATAGTTAGTCTGTGGCAACTTTCTGAATTTGGCCATTCGTAATGCTACTAATGAGAAAATGGATTCGTTCTAATTTTAATTACACATTGCTTTGAGAGGGAAGTGTTAATTTTAATCTCGAAAGCTTGTAACATTGCCTTGTTGTAAATATATACTAACTTAAAAATATTAGATATTACGTTTTTATCGATTGTTAAATAATTGCAAAAAGTGATTCTCTCGACTGTGAAGGTAATCGTAACTTCACAATGCAGCGCAAATTATTGTAAAGTACTGAGAAGATTCAACGTGTCTTTCGGTGTCCTGGTAGCTCAGCGGTTACATTGGACCGGTTATACAACGGTCGTGGGTTCGAAACCCACTCAGACTACCGCGGACAATTTTGAAATTGATTATTTCTAGTGAACATGTATAGTAGTATATTTTACAAATTATCATAGCAAGCTAAATTTAAAAGTATGAGAACAATAATACCATGTAAAAAGAAATGTGATTTAAGGTCAAGCACGGCATTTAATATCATTATATCAGTAGCGTAGTGGAAACAAAGAACTATGATATTTATTATACTCTTTACTATATTTATTAACTCTTTTACACTTGCTGCCTTGTCAAGAATCTCATTACCTTCTATTAAAAGTATATATACTAAATACATGCATACATTCACGCCTGTTTCCCCGAAGGGGTAGGCAGAGACATATTATACGCCCACACTTCGTCAGTTACATTTTTGGTGGTGAGCGCGCCGCTTACCGGGATCTGCTACGTTCGCCAGAGCCTCGTCTGTTGATCAGCAGGTGCACCACTCGCAGGTGTGCTGGGCTTGAGTTCTTTAGAGATTGGTAGGATCCCTTAACACCTATCAAAAGAAAGTAATGAAAAGATGAGATTATATTCATTAATTTTCTTATCCGGCAACTAAATAAAAAATATATTGCTTCTTTTCCCATAAATCGTACAACGTGTGGTATGTTAATTCAAATTTAGGTACAACAAATTGCTTCCAAAAATATCAACTTATTTCAGTAAGCAATTCATTAAAGATATAAAGCGCTTGTCGCTACAAAGTCGTGTGCAACGTTGTATAAAATTATAACACTTGTACATTATTTTCAATTCGTGACATTGAACTCTACTCGCGCTTATTTAAAGGTTAATTTAGAAGTCTATTCATGCTGCTTTTCATGTAATGTATGAGAATTGGTGCGTCTGATCATAAATATGCCTGTGCCCCTTTTTTATGAGTCACAGATGAGCGAATTTAAAGGAGTACGCCACCGCAGAGGGCTAAATTAAGTTGTTAAGCTGAAAAATTGCTTTCTGGGCAATTTTCTTTTTTGCTGAATATAATTTGAGCTGGTTATTTATTTGGAGTTTGAAATATTAGCGAAGGAGCCCCGCGAGATCCTTGCTCGTCGACGGGTTTGGGGGTAGCAATCAACAGACATGAACACGAAGGACTATTAAGTTACATGTTAGAGAACATAATGATAATTTGACAATGATAATTTTAACAGATGGCGCCAGGTATGTTTTCGTAGAACTAATAAAATTATTAATAATATTTAAAATATCTATCGATAGTTTCAAAACGAAATAAATATAACCATAATTAAAGTTTGTTGTTTACTTTACTCAAAAAAAAAAGTGAAAATCTTATTTTTTTGCGTGTGAAGAATTCTCAAGTTTTGTCAATCAGTCGTCGGTTCTTACGAACTATAAATTTCCGATTAATAAAAAGTTATTAAATGTATAGTGTGATACCCACCTGGAATAATGTCACCCCCTTTACTAATATTAGGAGTCGTAAGAATCGACGACAAGAAAACATAACGGATGAGCAGCAGCACCACCCTGCGTACTGGCTGCACCAGCCCCACCTGCCTAGTGTGGTGATTATGTGTCAATACCTCCTATATAATGTAAACTATTAGGAAGGCTTATTTTCAGCAATGGACATAGTACGGTGTGCAGCTTAGTTGACCACGTAACACCGTACAGAACGATAGTTGTAGAGTAGATAGTTGAAATAGTAGGATGAGCACGCCAAAGAAAAAGATCACCGAAGTGTATAAAAGTATAATAAACGTAAATTACATATAGTTAAATTGGCAAGTCTTCTCTTGAGTAGTGACTGTTAGGACAGTTATTGACGTACTACATCGTATAAAGTAAGTAAGTGTGCGCGTGCGTGCGTGCGTGTAGGTCGCTGCGTAAGCAAAGGTATGTACAGTTGCTTACCCTGTGGGTTTGCCCGTACAGACATCATATGGCTAAAATGATGCAAAACTAAACACATACAAAATTCAAAGTTCATATAATAACAATTCCGTTAAAATAACTCGTTGACAAAGTGTAACAGCACGAGCACCACGTTATGGTAATTTAATTATTTTATTGTCTAGACGATAAATGGCGCGTTCGGGTCTACGCTTGTAAAGTACCCGCTTGTTTATAACTAAGAGCTCAATTCTACTAAACTAAATACTCTTGACGCTGATAAACTCACGTTACAAAGCGCTTTCATTTTTTCATTTGGACTGCATCGACTGATTACCATCAGGCAGGGTGTAGTCATTATGACGTGTCACATTAAAAAAAAAAACAAAAAAAACTACTTGTAGCTAGAAAGCGATCAGCTCCGTTAAGCTGTGAGGAAGCGGATGACTGGCTGGAAATAGGAAACAGATTTTCAATTGTTTGGATGTGTAAAAATTTTAAACTAAAACGAACACTGAAATAAGTCTGTGAGGTAGTGGATGACTGGTGAGAGATAGCAAAAATTATAATTTTAATTGTCTCCGGATATTTAAAAGGCTGAGCGAGGCTGTTGCTGCTACTTCTGGTTGGTACTGAATTTGATAGCCATTAAATGTACTAATGGGTAAACACAATAATCTAACAGTAGAACTCCACATACCTTCCTCACTCAATTCACACTAAGTCTGAATAATGAAGAGAGATCAGGGGGCCTACCGCCGAGTTCGATGGCAATCGATTATAAGGCAAAATGGATTTCGAATTGATTCTGTCGTACCGCCGAACTCATGGAAATCGAAACAAAATAGCGTTCTCTGTTTATCTATTGGTCTGTCACGGACTGAAGGTCATGAATGAGAGGTGGCTGTCGGCAGATTCCCCGGTACGGATTAATGAACGCAAAACAAAGTTTGATCTAGATGGATTACCGGTAATCCATCGAATTCGGCGGTAGGCCCCCAGGCCTATTATTATGCAATTCGAAATCTATGATCCGCTAATGAGTTTCATAAATAAAACAAAAAACGGATTGTAAAAGAAAGACCAAAATAAATATTGAACGTGGATTGACGACCAATATGGCGTGGTGGTGAGTAGCGGGTATACTCCTGAGGTCGTGGGTTCGATTCCCACACAGGACAAATATTTGTGTATAAATATGAATATTTGTTCTGGTCTGGGTGTTTTTCTATGTATATTAAGTATGTATTTACAAAACAAAAAGTATTTAAGTATGTTTATCAGTTATTTAGTATCCATAACACCAGTTCTTCATGATACTTATCTTGTAACTAAATAATTGGTGTAAGTGTCAGAAATATTTATTTATTATTATGACTCGATGGCCCCAACGAATAAACGTGCAAGAGGTCTTATCCAAAAATATTTTTTTCGTATTATTCGTTTATATGGCCTTTCATACAACTATATAATTTTTCAAATATTTTTTAGTCTTAAAATAAGGCTTTTATGGCACAAAATTCGTTTATTGTACGGATAAAAATATTATCATATCACATGAAAAACAAAACATGCGTCACATGCATATTATTTGTTCCTTTGAGTATACCAGAATTAATGTGTTAAGTCATTCCGACAATCGTGTCTATCTTCTCCTTTGAAGTAATAACTCTTACACGATTATTCAGGTAAAAATGGAAGCAACTTTTATTTGTAATGCTTCATTGCAGACGGCAAAATGTCGTGCATGTAACACTTTTTCTTTATTCCGACAACATTAATGAAAATGACAGTATTGTATATAAAAAACAAAATAAAATTGTAATTATAAAGCAGGCAGCTTCATCTTTATCAGGTAAGAATTTAATATTTTAACAAAGATTTATTTTTAATGATATATAATAGACAACTGTACCTATTTCAAGGCAAATAATAGGCATCTGTTTTTTTTTATAAATCGCTTTTTTGGCATTTTATTGGAAATTGAGTTGGTATTTATTAATTTACCTATTGCAATTAAGATGAAATTAGACCTGAGGCTTTTAAAAACAAACTGCTAGTAATAAGCAATAAAAGTAGCAAGTGTACCACCACACAATGATAGGATATCACAACACGATAATAGTATATCACCACTAAACGTACTAACAAGTGAAATTATAGGTATTTCTTATAAGATTATTGAACTATTACTACATGAGATGGAATACCCTTCTCTATTGTAATCTGTGAATAAAAATAAAAATTTACAAACTACTGATAATTCAATGATATTCTATACTTCGTCAACCGAACAAAACTAGATATTATAGCCATGCCGGCTGTGTTATACATTACTAAGGATTATTATTTTAGAAACATTTCCGAATTATAAGGTGTTTTACATAGTATTGAAACACAATAGATATTATAGAATTGGTGGAAAGACCAGTAACACCATTATACTATTCATTACAATTTATTATTCACGGAAAGATCACAAAAAATTAATAAAATTTTTTGGAATGTCACTAAAGACAGTAGGATTTTTTTAACCGCCATGAAAATAAAGTTAACGTCAAAAAAATTACAGTTGTACGTAAAAATAACCGTACTCAAATGATTAAACTTTACAAGTTATTTTTCAAAATACCTTGTCTCTGTGAAACTTTGAATATCTCTAAAATGCACCGTCCATATTTAGAATGTATAGATACAAACAACCAGTACAGTCAAACATGCATGCTATGGAACAACTAAACGCCAATATGAAATAATAGGTATTTTATACAAAATTTAATCTTTCCTTCCACAAACCTAAAAAGATTTATGTAAAATTGTGTTCAATTTACCAAACTTCTGATGGTGTTAGAAAAGATCAATTAAAAGCCGATAATGATAAGCACTTAAAAGAAAAGAAATTGGTAAGGCAATTCAAAGCACAAGATAATGAAAATTATTGTTCGGATGACAGTGTTGTACCATGTTTTGATCTGGAAAAAGTGTTGAATATCCCTCAAAGTGCAGTAGGCATATTTCATTATAAACGGAAGTACCCTTTTTATAATTTCACAATCTATAATATCATAGAGAAGAACGTTTACTGCTACGTCTGGCATTGTCAGATTCCGAAAAGTGGTGCAATAGAAATTTTGCAAGTTTTCTTTGGTAATTTATACAGGTACATGTCGAAATAGGAATAAAAAATGTATCCTTTTATATATGAAGCTGATATTCCAGGCTGATTTTAAACAGTTAATAAAAGGGAAGAATTGGATAAAAGATACAGATGGCGATAACATTTATTGAAACAAAATAAAAAAAATAGATTTTCTTATAATCATCCTTATACAATTTACTTTAGATACAATTTCGAAGACGAATAACAACATATGCAAACTATCACGAAGACTAATTTTAAAACGACGAGGAGAACCTATAGAAGACGCTGAAAGCCTAAAACTAGCGTACACTGGAATGCTACCCACGCTTTAATAAGCCTGTGCGACTCAGTAGCCATACCAAATCATGACCAGGGTTTTCACAAGAATGGAGGAGAACTAGTACCTTAACTAGGTACTAGTTCTGTTGTTTGTTGTTTTCTGTTAGATTTTCTGTTTTTTTCTGACCTTAACAAAAGTTATTATCTAATTTACATTACATGGTATAATAAAGATGTATTACATACATAATGAATCGATCTCATTAACATGCGTGCATTTATCTTTACAAACATAAAAAAGCAACAAAACATACAAAAAACAAGTGTGTAGATGGCCAAAGCATGGCTCAGGAAAAAACATATTTACATAGAATAACCGTGCAACATTTCATTACACTTGTTTTTGCTAAATTTATAGCACGAACAAAAGTGCAGTAATACAGTACTGTTAACATGTCACATATTATTCAATAGAATAATAAAATAATAGGGTTTTTTTTGAATTTGTTGAAAACTGATAATATATTTCATATAGTAAATATGTGACCTGAAAGATTATTTTTTTATCTATAATTTTATAGTACATTATATTAATCTATGTGTTATGTTATTAAAGTTATGTAATTCCAAACGTTTTTATATTTTCCTGAAAAGTTGTCGTTTTTTGTTTGCACGTTTATTCGTTGGGGCCATCGATGTATAAAGTCAAGCCCTACACTGTATAAGTTACTAGAATCAGGGCCCGCTGCCTCACACTGCGTGATCATGAACGTTGGCCTTTATATATATCGGGACAAGCTCATTAGATCTATGAAGTACGTACTGATTTAACATTTTATTAGGTACGCTATAATTTAGTTTAGTATAATTTAAATTAGAATCAGAATTGAACAACTAACTAACAGGTTGAGAACGTGATTGTTAGGTTCGTCATCATCATCATCATCTCAGCCATCTGACGTCCACTGCTGAACATAGGCCTCCCCAATAGATTTCCACATTGAGCGATCCTGAGTCGCCTGCATCCATCGGCTTCCCGCCGCCTTGACCAGATCATCGGTCCATCGCGTGGGAGGCCGTCCTCTACTACGTTTACCGGTTCGCGGTCGCCATTGCAGAACCTTGACGCCCCATCGGTCGTCGGTTCTTCGAGCTATGTGCCCCGCCCATTGCCACTTCAGCCTGCAAACTCGCTTCGCTATGTCGGCCACTCCAGTCCTCCTACGGATTTCCTCATTTCTGATTCGATCACGTAGGGACACTCCGAGCATAGCTCTCTCCATTGCACGCTGAGCGACTTTGAGCTTTCTAATGAGGCCCATAGTCAGGCACCAAGTCTCAGTACCGTACGTCATCACTGGCAACACACACTGGTTAAAGACTTTTGTCTTAAGACACTGAGGTATTTTTGACGAGAAGATATAGCGCAGTTTCCCGAACGCAGCCCAACCGAGCTGGATTCGACGATTGACCTCTTTCTCGAAGTTGGACCTACCCATTTGGACTTTTTGTCCCAGGTATACATATTCGTCGACAACTTCGAGAGCCGAGCCTCCAATAATTATTGGGGTAGGCTTAACATGGACATTTGACATAATTTTCGTCTTGTCCATGTTCATTTTGAGACCTACCCTTTGGGAAGCTCTGTCGAGGTCTTCGAGCATTGTGCCCAGATCCACAAGTGACTCCGCTATGACCACTATATCGTCGGCAAATCGAAGGTGAGACATATACTCGCCATTTATGTTGATGCCGTAGTTTCCCCAGTCCAGCATTTTGAAAACATCCTCCAGGGCAGCAGTGAACAGTTTCGGAGATATGACATCTCCCTGTCTCACGCCCTTCCGCAGGAGGATAGGATTCGTGTGCTGGTCTAGTACGCGTACGGACATGGTGGCGTTTTTGTATAAACTTCTCAACACTTCAATATACCGATGGTCAATGCGGCATCGCTGCAGGGACTGAAACACTGCCCAAGTCTCGATCGAATCGAAGGCCTTTTCATAGTCCACAAACGCTAAGCAAAGTGGCTGGTTATACTCCTCGGTCTTCTGTATAACCTGCCGCAGCGTATGTATGTGGTCCATGGTTGAAAAGCCTTTTCGGAAACCGGCTTGTTCGGGAGGCTGGAAGTCGTCAAACCTATGACCGAGACGGTTCGTGATGACCCGTGAAAACAACTTATAGACGTGGCTCAGTAGCGTGATTGGCCTATAATTCTTCAAAAGAGATTTGTCACCTTTTTTGAAGAAAAGTACAACCACGCCACTGGCCCACGCCTGTGGCGTACGTCCCTCGAGGATGACGGTGTTAAAGAGCCTCTGAAGTACCTTTAGTACCGGTGTACCACCCGCTCTCAGAAGCTCTGCTGTCATCCCGTCTTCACCCGGTGCCTTGTTGTTCTTCAGCTGTTTCAGGGCCATCCTAATCTCGTATAGGCTGACGTCCGGGATGTCTTCGGTGTAGTGCCTGGTTAGTTTGGCTCTAGGATCTTTAGCCAAACAAGTAGCGGGATCCTGCGTACTAGTATATAACTGCCCATAAAACCCTTCGATTTCCCTCATGATCTCAGGTTTCGACGTGACTAGATTGCCCTTGTTGGTCTTCAGCTGCGTTAACTGATTCTGGCCAATAGACAGATCTCGTGCGAACACTTTCGAACCCTTGTTCCTCTCTATTGCATTTTCAATACACGTAGTACTGAATCTGCGAATATCAAGTCGCAAGGATTTCGTGATCTGTCTATTGATACGCCGGTAAGAGAATGCATCTGCTGAAGACTGCAATCGCATATGTCGTCGTGCTTCCATGAGATCAAGAGTCTCAGTCGATATTTTTTGGGTTTTATTTCGGGGTCTGGTCTTGTAAAATTTGGACCCCACCGCGTGGACAGTCTCAACTAGCCCGCTACTTAAGTCGTCGACGGACACGCAGTCCTCTAGACCTGCGAAGCGATTTTGAAGCTCGATCTGAAAGTACTCGGGGTTTTGAATATGGGCAACTGAGGGTCGGAGCGTAGACTTCATCAGGCGGGACCTTTCAAGCTTGACATTAATATTCAATGTGCCTCTTACAATTCGGTGATCGCTGCCGGTTTTCACCCTAGCGATTACAGAGACATCATTGAATATTTGCCGCTTAGTGGTCATGATAAAGTCTATCTCATTCCTCGTGAAACCATCAGGGCTCATCCAGGTCCATTTCCTCTGCGGAGGTTTCTTGAAGAAGGAGTTCATCATAAAAAGTCCCTCCTTCTCCATGAAATCCGCTAGCCGCTGGCCCCTTTGGTTCCTTCGCCCTACTCCAAATTGCCCCACTTTCTGCTCGTCACCACTTCGCTGGCCTAGCCTTGCGTTGAAATCCCCCATAACAACCGTGTAGTGAGTTGGTGAAGTATGTATGGCGGCAGAAATGTCGTCATACAGTAACTCTACGTCCTCATCAGGGTGTGTCGAGGTCGGTGCGTAGACCTGAATTACCTTCAGCGAATACCGTTTGGTGATTCTGAGTATTAGGTACGCTACCCTAGTCGACACACTCTTTATAGACACGATGTTGTTACGGATGGACTTCCGGACTATAAAACCGACACCACCTTGGGACAGGTGGTCGCCCTCCCGGTGGTAGAGCAAGTTGCCGGACTTGAGGATTACCGTATCCTCCCCCTGTCTTCGGACTTCAGATAACCCGATAATGTCCCAGTGCAACTGCTCTATTTCCTCTTCCAGCTCGTCAATCTTCTCATCAGTCCTCAGTGTGCGTGTGTTGTAGGTTGCCAGGTGCAGAAGTCGTTTAGGATGGTAGCCGGATCTCTGCCGGTGATTCTTTGCACCCCCTGCCCCGCCGTTACCAAGACCGCTACCGTAATCTGGAATAGCGGGGCCGCCGGGGACTGGGGGCCGTTTGTGTGTATGTGCCATTCTATTAGGGGTATTTGCCCGTAATCACCACGCTGGGCAGGCGGGTTGGTGATCGCAGTTCCAGCCAGTACGCAGGATGGCGCTGCTGCCCATCATCCGGTCCTATTTCTCTTCGTCGACTCTTACGACTCCCCATGAGATGAGAGGGGGTGACGCTATTCTAGGCCGGCGCCACACGGCAAGGTTAGGTTCGTACACTTAGAGAAAGGGTTGATGAACATAAAATCACTGGTAAGAAATACTGAGAGTTTATTAGACGAGAACAATTAGAGAGAGCTAAAGACTAAATGGTCAATGGTGTGAGCAAATACGTGTGATTGGTACGATGATTGTTAAAACACTAAGTACAAAATAGATAATTAAAAGGAAATTAAAATTACGCCACGAATTAGAATATGCAAGTCGGGGCAAAATGCCGACACGCGACATAGTTACTTGATGTACGTTCAAAGATCGTACAGTGATATCACTTTTATGTAAAATTATAAATTTCAAATTAAATATGAAGGCGACTGTTCTACTTGGTCAGGCTTGACCGTAGCCCCCAGAACTGAAACTGGAGGGGTCGAGTACCTTCCAGAGGGAGCAGAGGCCGCTAGGGAAAAGGTAACACCCAGAGATTGGCGACTCTGGGTGCCCTTAGTACTGACTACCGGGGGGGAAACTAAGAGGGACCTGTGGAGGGCGCAGCGGGCAGGTCAGGAAGGACCGTCCAGCAGCGCCAGGAGGGTTTTAGGCAGCGGGGTCAGGGGGCCCCTGCTGTCTAATCATGGACCCTCCGAGAAGTCGGCCACACACTATGGTCGCACAAGCAGGTAGGACGGGAGCGTCCACTGCGTCTCTCTGAGGAGGTCCTCCCGGTTTTGGTCCGGGGGATGTTGGCCGCGGGCGGGGTATCAGAGCTGCAACCCAGGTACTGGCGCCCCACCTCTTTCTCAACAAGCGGCGGGCGTTGTCGGAAGATTTTTAGTAGGTAATTACTGCTGGCGGTCGTGTCTGCCGGTGGTGAGTCCCACACACCTCTCTCGGTCCCCCTTTGGCCGGTAGACAGTGCGTAAATGCATTTAGTTACCGACGTAAATCAAAAAAAAAATGGCTTGGCCATAGCACTTTATGTGTTGAGTCAACCCTGGAGGTAGAACTGAGGCGATTCGTTGGTTTCGTGGTGGCTCGCCGTTGACGTTCGTTAAAACCGTGACTTTCAACATGACAGCCCGTCCATCGACACGACGCTCCGCCAGACTGACAGATGCCAAATCTCGTTCCAAAGTAATTTAAAAGGAGGCGCTATAAAATATAATAATAATTCACTAGAAAAAAAGTCTTTGTTTTACATAAACTAATTAATAATTTGTTAAATAGGTTTACTGTTTTACTACTGCAAGTTTATGTGTAAAGTATATTTTAAATACATATTAAAATTATTTGTTTATATACTTGTTTAAAAATGTTGCACTATAAAAAATACTTCTTTATCATATCATAACAACTGTATAAAATGACTTCTTGGCGGGAAAGTGAAACGTCATGTCTGTAGTTTTGTTTTCTAAAATTTGTGATATTTCGAATATTAATGTGTAAAAACGGTGGAGTATTAACCGTTTAGTGTTTGTGGACGTACATGAGTGTTGTCAAATAAAATAAAACAGTGCAACATCACTTTTCAATTTCTCTCAAGAGGTCCATGTGAGATCTCAGTATAGTCCCACATCTTTACTGCGGACTCAATGGGTTTAGAGCAGGGCATCTCATTTATCATTTATCATCTTTATCACCACTCATTCTCATTTACAATAATTTATCTCTTACTTGACACTGGCTGAATGTGCAAACCGCACGAAGCCATTATTTCGAGGAAAAAAAACTGTATAAAAATGTTTTACCATAATCTTTCCGCAGGGAATAATGTGTGAAGAAGGGGCCCGTCTGAAAAAAGTCTAAAGTATTACTTAATTATATTTTACTTAACAAAATTTAAAAGACCCATTTAAATAGCGACTGAGGAGAGTCTGCGAAGTGTAAAAGCTCCGTCTCTTAGCGAAGCAAAGCCGCGAGCTAAGCTTCTGCCGTTTACCGCTCGAATAATTAAAGAAACGCACTGAGCAGAAGAATTACGCATTCTGTACTTTCTTCGTTCTTTCTTACTTGCAAAGTGCTTCAATAAGCATTTTTAAATGGCAAGGTCACTTAAGCAAAAACAGCTGTGGGTCCATTTTGGCTCACATATTATTATAAATTCTATTCTTTAACTCACTACCGATTTGTGTTCATAATAATCACTCTTCTTAATTCCTCTAGAAGCTTTATAATTTTTCTCTTTAAAAGCTCACAACAGTAAGTAATCATATTTTTTTAATAATACTGTTACTACCAAGAACCATTTTAAATTCATTATTTTTTTATCATATTTTTTTTCTTCATAACATTCAATGATCAAATTGCTTAAATTAAGACTGTTGTTACTCATTTACCGGCAGACGCGACTGCCAGTAGTAATACATACTAAAAGTTTCCGACGACGCCCGCCGCTTGTTGAGAAAAAGGCGAGGGCCAGTACCTGGGCTGCAGCATGTTTGTGCATGCTTGAGCGAGCCCTCCTGGCCCGCCCGCTGCGCTCTCCATAGGTCGCTCTTAGTTCCCCCCCTATCCCCCGGTAGTCAGTACTAAGTGCACCCAGAGTCGCCAACCTCTGGGTGTTATCTTTTCCCGGCCTCCGGGAGCTGCTCAGCCCCCCCCCACGCCAAGGTCGGGGGGCCCAAGCTTAAGTCTTGAAATTTTTTAACAAAATTATGCCACACAGATACACACTTAGATATTAGTAGGATTATTTTTTTAGAGGAGGCTCTAATAAATTAATCCTACTAATATCTGAGCGGCCCAAGCCAACCTCACCTACAAGTGGTGCACCTGCCGATCAACTGACGGGGCTCTGGCGAACATAAAAGTTTTCGGTAAGCGGCAATAGGCTCGCCAACTATTACGTGGGACCAAAACTATGATTGGCGAAACGTGCGCTCATAATATGCCTCTGCCTACCGCTTCTACCTATGTAGAAAGTCCTTACTGGATTGGCAAAAAAACCTCGAACCTAATCTATCATGAGTTCAGGTAAAACCTACCAATAAGTAGATTTATTTTTAAAAGTGCTCATATACAATATAGATCTATTTGATTTTCTAGAGAATCAAATTTTTACTTCTACTTTTATTTCCAGCCATAGATTTTCTTCTAGTATTACACAACGGTTCGTTAGTACATAAATGTACAAAGTATATAATTACAGTGCAATATTACGTACGAAAGTGCGAGCGCCATCAAAATCGCTCTTCCAACGTCTGCCATCTTTGAAATTTAAATCTTTAATTGACAGAAGGGATTTCCTTAAACAAACACAAGAGCTTTCGGCACAGAACTTTCCGAATTAACATTTATATTAATTGAATATATTGTCTCCCCACTTTCCGTATTTGAAATTGTAAATACGCAAATCTTTGAAGGGGGTCAAATTTTGGAGACTGTTTTAAATGAGTAATTGAATAAAGGCTATAATATCATAGCTGTGATGTTTAACGCTAAGAATAGGAGCTTGGATATATTAATTAATATCGATTAAAGTCGACGAAAATAAATGGCATTAAGAATATTAGTTCTTCAAGCACACACAATATACCCAGAAATTTTAAAAACAAGTTCCATTCTCTACAAAACAAGCAAAGTGATATATAGAACAATTAAAACCAATTTTGAATTATAAATTTTATCATGATGTTACGGAAAAAATATATAATATAGGTTTGTGATTCTTAAAAATAAATCATAAGTTTTATAAATGTTTTTTGTATTAATAATTTTGTTTTATTTTTTTTTGTATTTCGTCAATGATTGATTGCAAGTCCCCTGTCTTCATTCTTAAAGTTCCGTACCAAAATTGTATAACATCTATGTTTAAAAAATGAATATGTTGTATGTGTAAGCTGCACTTGCAGGTGAGGTTGGCTTGGGATCCTAAGGTCTTAGTGGGATCCTAATACATCCGTAAATTCTGTTTAATAAACGCTAAGCTAGTATGGTGTTGTTTATTTTATGTCTCAAAGACAAACGATCAGTCAATAAATACACCCATACAGAAACAGACATGCAATTCAAATAAAAATATACAGCAAATAATAAAAATATGTAAACAATAAAATAAAAATGCCATTCGCAAATGATTGGTGTGATTAAAAATTATAATTAGATGCTCTCCTTATTAAGTACATACTAAATATTTATTTACTCAAAGTAAGCCTATTCCTAGAATAATCTTCACGATATCGTTCAAAAGCACACCAATGGTCACCCATCTGAACTTTGTAAACTTTTCTTAGCTTCGGTGATTGCTGTCGACCATGCAGACCCTCGGAGAAACTTGATAAAAGACTAAGTTCTACACAATAATCATAAAATTAGACCTAAAACAAAACAGAAGCGTCAAATATAATTCGTACTATGTAGTAGGCACTCGTAATGAATATAAGCCTGCTTGAAACGGGACAGTAAATCGTGGCGATAAATTAATATGATCATTGCGAGTAATTGCGTTGATCAATCAGCTTGTCGTGCGTGGCGAAGTCATCAGTAACTGCGGCGGGGTCGCGTCGCAGTGTCCGTCGCAGTGCCCGTCGCAGTGCTCGCCGCGCGGACGGTCGCATTTGAGCGCGCGGGCGCTGACGCCGCAAATTTGATCGCGTGGTTTCGGGTTACAGCTTCGTTTAGTGTGTACAGGATGTTCTCGAATAGTATTTTTTTCCCATACAATTATTGTATCCCCGCTTGTATCTTTTTTCTTTTATTTCTAAACCTGTCTAATTTTATAGTTCTATTTAGATACTTTATGCTGGCTGCGGTTTTGGCTCGCCAGGCCTACCTGCGTTGATACGGGTCTAGACTACGCGGGAACATACTCACGTGGAGTTATATATATTGTACCTTCGACGGCATTTACATACATTTTCATGTCTCTTATAATATCTTCTGGTGTCCTATTTGATCTGAACAATCCGGCCGTCAGCGGCCGGATTGTTCAGATCTTAAGTGATAAAACCAACGCATATTTTTTGTTTTGACTTTACAAACTGATCGATTGACATAGATTGATTTTATTAAACAACGAGAGCATTTGCAAAGCGACCCATTTGAAGCACCCTGTACTACGCACGGCTATGATTCGCGCGCAAAGAACCGTGAAATTGGTTTATTCGCCCGATCCGATGAATAATTAATATCGTAACGCGCGTCTAGCCGCCCGTATGCGCACCCTGTAGCTCTCCAACATGTATCAGCTTGTAGGTACAGTCAGCAATGAATGCCACTTACTGTCTTTTGTTTAATTGGATACTAGACAACGGATAAACAAACATACATACTTTTTAACAAAGTGTGTATATCTCACCATCTTTTTTGCGTAGAGCGTATGTGAATGTTACTAAGAATCTTATCTTAAAACCCCTTTTTTTTTTTTGATGTACGTCGGGAACAAAATTCATTTACGCACTGTCTCCCGGTCAAAGGGGGATCGAGAGAGGTGTGTGGGACTCACCACCGGCTGACACGACCGCCAGCAGTAATACCCAAACTAAAAATCTTCCGGCACCCGCCGCTTGTTGAGAAAGAGGCAGGGGGCCAGTACCTGGGTTGCAGCTCTGACACCCCGCCCGCGGCCAACGTCCCCCGGACCAAAACCGGGAGAACCTCCTCAGAGAGATGCAGTGGACGCGCCCCTCCTACCTCCTTGTGCGACCATAGCATATGTGGACGACTTCTCGAAGGGTCTATGGTTAGACAGTAGGGGCCCCCTACTCCCGCTGCCTAAGACCCTCCTGGCCCGCCCACTGCGCCCTCTGCAGGTCCCTCTACAGTCCCCCCCGGTGGTCAGTACTAAGGGCACCCAAAATCGCCAACTTCTGGGTTCAACCTCCCACCACGCCAAGGTGGAGACCTTAGATGCCCCAGCCAATTTCGGTCCACTTAATCCACAGACGAGGCTCTGGCAAAAATCCTAGTTCCTAGTAATCGGCAAAAGGCTCGCCACTGTTTCGTAGGACCACAAATAATACTAAAACTTGCATATATTAGTCCTGTTTGTAACAGGCGCAAATGTTCATATGTAATTTTATTTTCCTATATATATAATTTTGTAAACTATAGCAGAAAGAACCAACGACCGAAGGTTCTTCATAGCGAACGCGAATCGGTAAACGTAATAGAGGACTGCCTCGCACGCGATGGACCAATGATCTGGTCTGGCGGATGCAGGCGACTCAGGATCGCTCAATGTGGAAATCTATTGGGGAGGCCTATGTTCAGCAGTGGACGTCATAAGGCTGAGATGATACATACAATCACACCTGTTTCCCCGAAGGGGTAGGTAGAGGCATATTATATGCCCACATTTCGCCAATCATGTTGTTGGTCCCACGTAATAGGTGGCGAGCCTGTTGCCGCTTGCGGGAACTTTTATTTTTGCTAGAGCGTCGTCCGTTAAAGTAAAGTAAAGTAAAAAGTTCTTTATTTCATTAACTATTACATAGCACTTGAAAACGTCAAAACAAAATATATATGAAAAAAAAAAATTATATCAACCCTGAAATCTGTACTTCTTGCAGGTGAGGTTGGGTTGGGCTCTTGAGATATTGGTAGGACCATTTAGCACCCTGAGAGAGATGATAATGATGATGATGTGAACCAGTGGTCTCCTAGTAGCTAAGATTTTAAAGGGCGATCAAATTATTTCGTTTGAGTAAATGCCTTAGAATTATTAAAAATTATTTGACTGTTTAAGTACTTGAGTGAATCTGCTGACGGTACCGCTGCGCCGGATTACCGCCTCAGCATGCAGATGATGGGAACTCGGCGTGTGCGCACCTCGCACTCCGCGCGCCCGCTCCCGTAGCGGCCCGTACACATCTCCATATCGCTCACTTATTGAATCAATTGGGATTTACATTACATTATAATATCTTTGCAAATACTTTTGTGAATCGTAAAGTGATGGGATTTTTAATGAGTTGATTAAGTGACACCTGTTGTCAAGTAAATAACTCATTAGTAAAGTTAGTATATAAAAAATTATACGAAGTGTTAGACACGTCTAAAAATCTCTTTCTTTTTTTTTAAATAATATTTGACGAATCTAAATGATCATGTTGATCTTAAAGACAATAAAGTATATTTTATTTTATTTTTCGTTGAAATAAAATAAAATCTGATTTCAAATTTACACCATAGAAACGACAGGATGTAACCGATACGAACCCATGGGTTATAGAATGAGATGAGATTTTTAACTGGCGATTCCATCTTAAAATTTTACAGCATTCCTCAAAAGGACGCAAAAATACTTTTTAAGCCGATAACGCACCCTGATATTGCAAGCGTGTATCTTTGCAGTTAACGCCTACCAAACGTGTCAAATGGTGGCTAGGCCTTCTCCCACATGGATATCCTCAAGGATGCCACTCAAGGATATCTCAATCGCCTTCTACAACACCTTCAGGCAAGACATGAGGTGGCAGAGTTCAGGGAGAAATTGGAAAAAACTACTGAACATACTGTTGTGAACTCCTACTCACAAAAAAACCATAGTGGTTTAAGTGAGTGGCTTATAAACATAAATTATAATGTTAATATATTTTGTACAATAAATTTTAAAAATAATAATAATATGGCACATAGCAAAAATATTATCAACAAAATTAACACAGACCCGTTAAATGATTACACATCCTCACCACGAGTTTTGAACTTAACATCAACTGACGCCGTAATTTTAACATAATGCTCCTTACAGTACCCGGAAGTAAATACTGCACATCGGCAATCATCGTATTTCCGAATACAAACTAATGCTACTTGAACTTTAAATCGTTTTTCAGAACTAAATCTCAATCTCGTTGCCTTTTGGAAGCCTCGTTAGAGTCACCGACAAACTGACTGACTGACGAACAATCCCCTCCCTCCTTTAGAATCACGACAGGCTGACTGACAGATCCCCCGATAAGAGTCACCGACAGACTGACAAATCTTGAGAAAAACCACAACAGACGAATAAACTGACAAACCTTGACAAATTCTGACAAAGAACCCATTTGTTTTTATTTCTTTATTATTGTACCGCTCATATCTCTTTCATTGTTGTTAAAAAATATATAAAATTTCAATTTTGTGTCTGAATGTTTGACGAATCTAAATGAGCATATTGATCTTAAAGACAATAAAGTATATTTTTTTTTATAATACTTTATTTCTGTATTGTGTCGGGCGTGTATAAGAAGGTTAATGAGTGTGAATGAAGCTAAAAGTATGTGCCAAGATCGTAGCAAGTGGAAGGATGTGGTCTCTGCCTACCCCTACGGGAAAGAGGCGTGACATTATGTATGTATGTTTTGATTTTTGCATTACTAAGATAGAGCTGTAAAGCTACTTCCTTATTCAAAGTTCGATGTGATATACTTAACGCCTTTAATTGTTTAAGTCAAACAAAGACGGCAAACAAGGAATTTAATAAGGTGTAAAGTTATATTTAAGCACATTAAGACGGTATTAGCTCCCTTCCCCTCCAAAATACCCAATACTTTAATTAAGTTGTTTAAGAAAGCCCATCGCAAAGGGGTCGAGGTATTGTTCAAATTGGATGTTGATTTCTTTCATCTGATTCCCTGGGATCTCGAATCGCGAGAGACCCATTAAGGCTAGATTAAGTATTTAATTTATCTTAGTTAAAAGGTTTTCTAATATACCAGTGCAAATATAGCAATTCCCTACTAACTATAGAATAGACATAATTTTGTAAGTAGATTAATTAAAGAAGCATGTGTGCAACAATGCAACAACCAACAAAACAAGTTCCTTCCTCTCTCCTACTATGTTGTGTCCGCCCGGGTTCGTAATTGGTACCATATTATTTATGTCACCTTCAAAAACTTTTAAGCTATTGCATAGCTTATATCGCGGGCCTTGAGCGTGGAGACCGATTCCAGAAATTCCGTAACGAAAAAAACCTAACAGCCCCCACTCTGACTGGCACAGCGGTAATACTTTTTAGTTTTTCCATCTATCGAAAAATAACAGAACTTTCTTTAGTCTAGTCTCTTTAGTTCAGCAACCCGCCTTTAGGTGGCGTTGGTTGTATCGACGTTAAATTAATTAGTTGATTTCAAATAATTATTTAAAATCATTTTTTTTATTTATTGTTTATAAGTTATTTTTAATTTATTATTATAATTAATTTTTTATTATTATTTTTAATTATTTTTTAATATTTATTTTTTCTCAAAAAAACAAAGAAAAATAAATACGGCATAAATAAAATAATTTCATAAGTCGATGAAAAAGGCTACGCAATAGCTTTATTTATTTTTTATAATCTATTACATAATAATAATTACATACTTACATACATACATACATTCAAGGGGTAGGCAGAGGCAAATCACACACACACTTCGCCAATTAAATAGTTGGTCCCACGTAATAATAGGTGGCGAGCCTATTGCTGCCTACCAGGCAACAGTGCCCGGTAAGTAATTTCTTTATTCCACATATAGTACACCATTTTCTTACAAAAACCCTGGCTTCAAAACTAGTTATATAACTGTATTTCAGAAGCCAGCTTCTTCTTAAAATAAAAATTTACAATATTTATTTTTTAAATACAAGTACAAAATAATTCAATTCAATAACAGATAGTTCTTTTTTTCAGAGTATCAAACAGCAAACCGATGAAAAATCAGCCCTCAAGAATGAATAAAAAATCGCGGTTAGTTTTCATAAGACAAACCGAATTGTAAAAGAAACGGATTTGAATTTCAGAAGGGTATCAAATAAAAGTGAGATCGCCCCCCTACCGGGGGTGGGTTCCTAGGTTCTTCACACGTTATTATGGAGAGGTTTAGCTTTGAGCCAGAGGTGACATGATTGTCGCCAAAATTGGGGATCCACCGCATTTATTAAACTGAGGACCAACAAAGGATCCGTATTGACTTGTAGGGCAAAGGGTGAGAAAACTGAAAGGCTTGTTTGCTTTTTAAGACGGTAAATTAAAATGAGAATCTCTATAGGTTGGTTCATAAAGGATTTGATATCAAAAAAAATATTTTATTTTATTAGTAACAGTAAACAGGAAGAATTCTTGGCGGGAAAGAGAAGCATCATATTTGCAGTTTTGTTTTGTTTTCTAAAATTTGTGATATTTCTGACATTAATGTGTAATAACGTTGGATTATTAACCGTTAAGTGTTTGTGAACGTACATGGATTTGGTAAAAAGGTAACAGTAGACGGGAAGACTTCTTGGCGGGAAAGTGAAGCATCATGTTTGCAGTTTTGTTTTGTTTTCTAAAATTTGTAATATTTCTGACATTAATGTGTAATAACGTTGGATTATTAACCGTAAAGTGTTTGTGAACTTTCATGGATTTGGTAAATAAAAAAAACTTTAAATTTCTGAAATTCTTTCAAGTAGTCCATGTGAGATCTTAGTGTATTCTTACATCTTTACTGAGGACTCAAAGGGCTTAGGGAAATGAATCTCATTTATTATCTTCGTTACCACTCATTCTCATTTACTATGAATTAAATATTATAAATATATATTTAACTTGACACTGGCTAAAAGTGCTAAGCGCACGAAGCTGTAAATAAACGAACAGTAAATAGGTGTATAATATATGTTACCATACATCCTTATATGACAAAATTTTAATGAATGTTAATCCAACAACTTTATCCATACATACATACATTCACGCCTGTTTCCTGTTTAGACAGAGGTATATTATAAGCCCATACTTCGCCGATTATATAGTTGGTCTCACGTAATAGGTGGCCTATTGCCGCTTACCGGGAACTTCGGGAACGGGAGCCTCGCCCGTTTATCCACCATATGGGTTATAATATTACATACATACATACATAATGTCACGCCTCTTTCCCGTAGGGGTAGGCAGAGATCACATCCTTCCACTTGCTACGATCTTGGCATACACTTTTAGCTTCATTCACACTCATTAACCTCCTCATACACGCCCGTCGGTTTAGGGTACTTTTGACCTGCCCTTTCTCTAACATTTTTTGTATTTGGTCATGGAAGGTCTTACGTGGTCTTCCCCTCCCAACACTTCCATCCACTTGTCCATCATAAATCACTTTCGTTAATCTACTTTCATTCATCCTCTCAACATGACCAAACCATCTAAGCATACCTTTCTCAATTCTGGTCACTATATCTTCTTTTACACCAGCTTTAACCCTTATCACTTCATTCCTTATCCTATCACTCAATTTCACACCAAGAATATTTCTGAGTGCTCTCATCTCTACTGCATAATATTATTATAATATTATAAAATACTGTTATAATATTATTGGTGTACATATAACATGATCAAAATTAACAGAGTGAGTTTTTGAAGTAAAAATGCTTACATTTCTTACATGGAATTGTTGAGTTTGAATAAAAGGATCAATATTCTCGTTTGTGTTTTACGTATCGATTTTTAGTCACACACATAATTTTATGATATTTCATTTAACCTCTAAATGATCATGTTGATCTTAAAGACACTAAAGAATATTTTATTAATTTCTTATTTTATTTCCTCGCCCTATGTAATTTCATGGTCAAAGTCAAAGTGAAAATCATTTATTCAAGTTTGGCTCAAGAGAGCTCTTATGAAGGTAACACTTAAAAACTAATTCGCCTAGGTTATCGTTTCAATTTCCACACAATTTCTTTTGTTAATATATATTTATATAACCTTTATTGCACTCATATGTTTATTCAATTTTTAGGGTTCCGTAGTAAACAAGGAACCCTTATAGTTTCGCCATGTCCGTCCGTCCGTCCGTACGTCCGCGGGTTAGCGCAGAGACTATTAACATTAGACAGCTGAAAATTGGTGTGGGTATACATATTAATCACGTCGACAAACCTGTAGAATAAATTTTTTTTAAATATTGTTTTTTAACGTACCTCCCCTACACGTAAAGTAGGAATGATTTATTTTTCTCGAGTCTATCTTATCTTGTTTAGAAAGGTCTTTCAAAAGCGAAATATTAAGCTTTAAAGTGGAAAAAATTGATAGAGTTAAGTATCCTCCCCCCCCCCAGGTAAACGGTACTTTCAGAGTGGCTAAAAAAATTCACAATAGTAGTATATATAATGAGGTTAAAAGGAAAACTATCACGGCTAAGTAGGCTTTACTGGTTTTCGAGTAATGGACGACAATCAAATATTTTTTTGTATGAAATGTATTAAAATTTCATTCATTAGAAAAGGGTGACTACGGAACCCTATATTGCGCGTGGCCCGACACGCACTTGGCCGGTTTTTATTTGTGTTCTATATTACTGCACTTAGCACAGTCGTTTTCCACTGTCTATTCCTGTGTATGCAACTGATTGTGATTCGGTTTCTTTTTAATAGATATAATGATTCAAAAGGATAGTTTAGGTATAATAATATGTAGGTCAAGGGTTCGAAGTCGCGAGCAGCTGCTTGTATTGTATTAGTGAGATTTACAATATTCACAGTAAATTTTTACCAAAATTATCACATCAAGTTTCAGAGTATTTTTTGCAAGGAAAACAGGTACTCAACCAATAAATCAAAAATCATCTATTTCATAAATTATTTACATAGTACTTGAAAACGTCAAAATTAAATATAAATACAAAAACAATCGAAATATTATTTTACTGAAATCACGAAGCTTAGATTCACTTACCTGCAACAAAACAATTAAAAAACAAAAAATATTTGAGAGTTAGTAAATCTAAGTGCCAGTTTCGAGCCACTGCTGTAGTTGTTATGTGCTGGAGTTGGTCACCCAATCTTTTCGTCCTAAAACTGCTTCGTTTTTATTACAGTTACTCGAACGAGGTACGTACACCGGCTCATTTCCCGGTCGAAAGTGAGAGGTCTCGGGGACACAAAGGACCTCCAACTTCTTTCATTGCTGATTAAATTCTTAGCCTCCGCACACCTTGGATGAGCCAGCTGTCCAGTTAAAGATATGCTACGGTTAAATATCTGTCGGGATGCCAAAGTTGACAAGTCTTTTGCTCAATTCTTCTCGTAGCCTGTAGTGTGGAGGATAATATAAGTTTTGAGTTAAATCAATACTCAGTACTCATTAACATATCACAAAGAATTAAAAATAAAAAATCATTACATAAGAATCGACATTAATTAATGCTTCAAGCACACATTGAATGAATATTTTTAACTAACCTGTCTTATCAGAAATACCTAAAAGAATTTTATGAAAGTTTGTAGTTTAGTTTCGTATTCACGGGAAATCCGGACGTATTTTCATTGGACGAATAGGCAATTCATGGTGTGCGACAGAATCTCTTGCGAATTTCTCGTAGCAAGTTCCCGCTCCAGTAAAGTGGTGCTCTTAGATTTAAATGACGTTTACAAGTGCTTCGGAATAAGATTGCATAAATTAAAGCGATGTATACAATTTATGATAATCCATAATTGTACACGACTTGAATCATATATCATTAAATAATAAAACAATGTCATTGTCATTAGAAGAATTAGGTATCTTGTAAACATCTTGAGCATGAGGCAATAACTCAGTGTCAAGAAAAAATAAATGAATACTTCTTACCGCCGGCAAATAGTTATGAAGTTAAATTAAACTAAGTTAAATCAAAAACAATAGAATTATTGACCGTGAACCTTTGGAAAGGACTTCTTGGCGGGAAAGTGAAGCGTCATGACTGTCTGCAGTTTTTTTCTTTTTTCAAGCAATTTCTCTCAAGGAGTCTACGTGAGATCTCAGTATAGTCCCACATCTTTACTGAGTACTCAAAGGGCTTAGGGGAGAGTATCTCATTTACCATATTTATCACCACTTATTCTCATTTATTATTTTTTATATATTATTAACAAATCACTTACTTGACACTGGCTAAATGTGCAAAACGCACGAAGCCATTATTTAAAAGAAAAAAACCTTAGAAAACATGTTTTTTCCTGTTTTTTTGATGATCATAATATTAATATTTCTTTCCTTCGATGGTAGTTCTAACAACATTTATTAATATTGTCACTTGTTTGTCTTATTAGGGCTATACGTAATATCCGACTCGAACTAAATTATTCCTGTCACTTTCCTGGTAAGTTTTTTATGTTTATTGTAAATATTTCCATTTAAACAATAAAAATAAAAATATGACAATTGCTTAATCCTGGTGTAACTCGACGACCAATGTGTACTCTGCACTCCGCTCCTGAGGTTATGGGTTCGCACACATGACCATTTTTTTTGTGTTCATGAACAGGTATATTTATTCTGGTTGTTTCCTATGTATATTATAAAGAATTTAGAGCTAATACAAAACAAGATCTAAAGGTAAACCAGGTTTAAGACTTATGCTGTCACTGTCTTCTTTTTATCAAATAAAAGTTACAGCACTAGTTACAAACATGATTTAACTTTAGACCTTGTTTTGTAATAAGCCGATTTATGTCTTATTATCCATTATTCAGTGACCATAACACATGTTCTTTATGATACTTATCTTGGAACTAAATTACTCGTGAAAATTATAGCTACTACTGGACAACTAGCCCATTCTTCCTTCAGCTTAATCTCGGCGACCGCGATTTTAATACATATTTATTTCATCGGAATATTTCACGAATTATTACATCCATTCTACTGCTTGTTCCATAAATAGGAGTTTATTAAACTCCGTTCCTTTGAACGGCAATCTTCTTTTACATTTTTAATGTCCCTTTGCTGACAAAATTCTGCTGGAAAATTTGATGACGCCGCAGTGTTGCTCAAACAATATTTGACGTCAAAGGACATTATTGAAATCGCTTTATGACATTTTTTGGTTTATTATTTTATTTTTGAGTGACATACTTACTTACCTATTTTATCAATTTATTTAATTGCTTGTGGAATGGTTACACACCTGAGTGTTAGTATGTAATTTGAACACTTAGCACGTGCCGACCTGCAAAAGTACCGCAATTTTAACATAATAATATACAATTATACATCATAGACTAACGTACGAGATATTTTTTTGTAATTTTTTATTTCGTCACATATCATTATTTAAAAAAACATTGCAAAGGTAGCAGAGTAATATTACTCTGTATTTATGATTAGAAATAAACATACTATATGTTATAGTATGTCAGCAACAGTTAGAACTCAGAGCCAACTGATTCTTTGACCAAACGCTCAGCCGATATCTTAAGACCGTTTTGTTGCTTCATTTTTTTTAACTAGTCATCGATGACGATATTTGATGGAAGATGACAGTGAGACAATCATATTTTTACATGTTCAAAAAAGTAGACCAAAAGGGGTCCAGCTGATATTTTGAGGGGGTTTAAATTTGTAGTGATATAGGTTAAAGGGGTAACAGAACTGAAAAGTTTAGGAACCACTTGTCTAGACACTTATCATAAATAAATAAAATAAATAAATATTTTCTGACAATTACACCAATTATTTAGTTCCAAGATAAATATCATTAAGAAATTGTGTTATTATGGATCCTAAACAACGGATAGACATACTTAAACATTTTTTTTTTGTAAATACATACTTAATATACATAGGAAAACACCCAGACCAGAACAAATATTAATGTACACAAAGATTTGTCCTGTGTGGGAATCGAACCCACGACCTCTGGAGTGAAGTGTAGGTATACTGACCTGAACGCCATATCGGTCTTCATATTATAGATAAGAGAGATTCCTTTATTTTTCTTTTCTTAATTAAAAATCAAACTCCACAAAGTTACATCGTACATGACTTAACATGACATATCCCAGACATCGTATGTTTTAATTCCCTTTTCCCTCTCACCTCTGCGTTGTGTACGACAAACAAATAATTATTTAGAATAATATATCAAAGTTGTAGCCAAGGTGCTGAACAACAGCTGATGTTGCGACTTTAAATCAAACAGTTTGCGAGTCATTAGAACCAAGTGGCGTCGGTCTTACTGGGGGCTCTGTTTTCATTGTAACCCGATTCCGAAACGACAGATTTTCTAATAGGAATAATTCAGGTGCAGCACAACCACGCTAAACCCATGCGTATTGCGTCCATGTTTTTGAAAGGTATCTTTAAAAATAGAACAAAGTTCACTTTCGAATTCGAAGCGCTCGTAACTCCGCGGTGCTCGGTGGTCGGAAACGATTACCCTAGTAAAGCAAAGTTTATAGAGGTCAGTCTTTGTATGGGTGACCGTCTGTGTAGCATTTGATATTGAAATGAAACGCGTGTAATGGTCAGGGCTGACTAACCTTTCGCGTTGTACTACACCTCAGCACGAAGTCTTCGGCTGTGCCGCAACAACAACGACCAGTTTGTACTATTATTGTAAACCTGAACATCTTTCCATATCTCTCTTTCTTACTATCTCTTCCAGGTCTATTTTCTCTTAGCAAGTGTGTTTAAAGATAAATGTAAGAGAGATGACTGCTCGTAATTATATTACTCATGTCAAATCTATAGTTCGAGAATATTATGTTATTTAAGCCAAGTTAAGTAAATAATGCTGGCATACAATGAAATATTTGTTAAGCTATACTATAGCACACACATTCCCCTGTCCAACTAGTTCAACGACTGATCTCTGTGGGCTTTGCTTAATATATATTGGCCACTTACAAATATAGGATAAGTTGACTTATGCAGGCTTATAGACATCCCCGCCGGACAGGTCTCCACCTTGGCGTGGTGGGGTGGCTGAGTACCTCTCGGAAGAATTTTAGTGGGTACTACTGCTGGCAGTCGCGTCTGCCGGTGGTGAGTCCCACACCTCCTTTCGGTCCTCCTTTGGCCGAAAGACAGAGCGTAAACGCATTTTGTTACCGACGTAAAAAAATAAAATAAAAAGGCTTATAGACATACGAATGGACCGCCGCCGATACGATACGCGCTACACTCGGCACCGGAACGACACAATCCATCCATGTTGCTAATGATCCTGATAATTAGAAAACCTTTATTAAAAAGATCTTGAAAGAAGCTCGCAAACTCTCAGTTATGAGGAAACAACGCACAGAGAGAGAGCTGGTCGTAGATGTCCAGGTGAGTAAGATCGTGAGACAATGCAAACGCGCGTCAAGAATAATGAAAGCACGAGTGAACGGACACCCCAGCGCTATAATTATCCGGACAAGTTAGGTGTCGCGTATTTATCACGGCGCGGCGTGCTCCGTATGGCCCGTGTGCCCTTGCCGCTCTTTGCCGCTCTTTTCCTCCTTGTGCCGCCCTTGCCGCCCCCAGACACTAAACAGATACAATAACCAGCCTGTGATAACTCTTCTTGCGTACCGAGTTCAAGTTACAGCTTAAAAGTTTATTTTAAGTTCGCAATCTTCACGCGCCTGCTGGTGGCTAATGCTATATAATTTTGCAGAGCTTATACTATGCACTCAAAATATGCTTTAATTTTTTACGTACTTACTAAACATAAGAAAGACCCCAGACCAGGACAAAATTCCCACATTTTTTCTCTTATCATATTAGTCTTACATAGGTCACTGTTGAATATTATTCTCCCAAATAGATTAAATTCTTTTGGGCAAGAGCACTCAGAAGTATTCTAGGTGGGAAATTGAGTGATAGGATTAGGGATAATAAATAAATAAATATTCCCTTACAATCACACCAATTATTTAGTTCCAAGATAAGTATCAAGAACTTGTGTTATGGATACTAAATAACGGATAAACATACATAAATACTTTTTTATTTGTAAATACATACTTTAGATTAGATCAGAACAAATATTCATGTTCATGCGCACAAAGATTTGTCCTGTGTGGGCATCGAACCCACGACCTCTCGAGTGAAGTGCAGGTATACTGACCTCCACGCCATATCGGTCGGATGAAGCGATAAGGGCCGAAGCTGGTAAAGAAAATATAGTGACAAGAATTGAGAAAGGTATGGTTTGGTCATGTTGAGAGGATAAATGAAAGTAGACTACTGAAAGTGAATTATGATGAACAAGTGAATGGAAGTGTTGGGAGGGGAAGACCACGTAAGACCTTCCATGACCAAATCCAGAAAATTTTGGAGAAAGGGCAGGTCAAGAAAGAAAAAGTACGCTAGACCTACGGGAGTTTTTGAGGGGGTTAATGAGTGTGAATGAAGCTAAACGTGTGTGATGTGATCTCTGCCTACCCCTACGGGAAAGAGGCGTGACATTATGTATGTATTTGCCCATTATCAGCACGCTGGGCAGTTGCATTGGAGATAGCTTAAAAAACGTTGAGATTGGCTGACAGGAATTTCTATCAAAAAAAACTCAAAGTGCTTATTCTAAAGTTAAAGTCAAAACCATCTATTCAAGTTTGGCTCGACTTCTTGGCGGGAAAGTTAAGCGTCATGACTGCAGTTTTGTTTTATTTTCTAAAATTTGTGGCATGGTGGATTTTGTGAACATACATTAGTGTTGGTAAATCAAACAAAACAGTGCAACATCACTTTTCAAATTCTCTCAAGACGTCCATGTGAGATCTCAGTATAGTCCCACATCTTTACTGAGGACTCAAGGGGTTTAGGGGAGGGCATCTCATTTACCATTTATCATCTTTATCACCACTTATTCTCATTTACTATTATTTATGTATTAATGATATATATCTTACTTGACACTGGCTAAATGTGCTAAACGCACGAAGCCATTATTTAAAAGAAAGAAAAAAAAGTTTGGCTCATTGTAATATAAAGTGGCCTCTAAACAAATTTTACTACTTAATTCCAGCGTATTATTTAAAATCTAGTAACGAATTATCTGTTTTAAGTTGTTTATTTATCTACCGCTATTTCTCATCACAAAACGTTCATGGGTTAAAGTGTTATGAAAATATTCCATTACAACAAAATAGATTTTGCTTTAAACCATTCTCAAGTCTAAATGAAATGAATAAAATATCCTATCGAAATCAATTTATATACAAAAACAATATCATTACTGCCATATTTGCCAAGCGTTTATCATCCGAGCTTCCCTGTAGCATCAGAAAACGTTTGACATTAAAAAAAGAGCGATATAAAATTAAGTCAACAAGTTTGCGCGGAAAAAATATTCATAGAAAAAGATCGCTGGGAGGGAAGTGTGAAGGGATAGGAAGGGAAAAATGGGATAACTACCTTCATGAATTGGAAATGTAATTTGGTGTGGGGGTGCAATTGTTTCTGCGAATGGTGGGCACGCGATTTTTGTGATAAACGCGTATAGCCTGGAGGGGAGTACGGGATAACCTCTCCTTTATTTGTCAACAGTAACTTGGTTTATGCTGATGTCTTGTAATAAACCTATTTCGTTGTATTGCTGAAACGGTTTGTTTTTGTCCTTTAAAGAAAACTAAGAACACTTTGTGTAAATGAATTGCCAGATAAAACTATACTGTTAATACAAACACATATATTTTTCCCATCTGGCTAACCCTACGCAGAGATCACTTACAGATCCCGTCCTTCCACTTGCTACGATCCTGACACATAGCTTTTTATTCTCAAACATATGAATTTACTGTTAATAAAAGTGTATTTTGTATTTAAGCTCACGCAGGAGCTTAGGCCGCGAGCTTACGCAGCGAATTATAAAGTATGTGCTGTTTTCCTAAGGATAATTAAGATTGTTTTTCAGTAAATGACGCTTGTGCTGAAACTTGGTGTTCGATTACATACCAAATGCATATGTAAAAGTATAATATATAAAATTTGTTAGATTAGCCATAATCGTACAATAAAAACTATTAAAATATTTGTAGCTAAATACTTACTTAAGCATTTTAAACACTATAACGAATAACATAGCATGCATATTAAGAAAAAAGCTAACACGAAAAAGCAAACGTAAGTAAATATGGTAAAAAGTGGAGATACCTTAATTTTCTCTGTCTACTCCTGTGGGAACATAACAGCTGGTATTCCAAATGTAATCAACATCCCTTCTACCAAAACCCAACTATAATCAAATTCTTATATGAAAAGACCAATCTAAAAATATAATAAAAATCTAATCTAACACACGTTTATGCCAACATATCGTAAACAATAGTTACAGGGCTGGCGTAAGGGGAATAATCCGAAATGAATGAGTCGGTAAGTGCATCCCTGTGTCCTCTGCAATCCCATTTGAAACAGCCACGTCGCGACACCTAGACAAAACACGTTTTCATAGTCATATACATCTAGGGATGGGATAGAAAGGGCTAAAGAGATAAAAAAAATTCGTGAGTGGATAAAGGGTAAACTAAACAGTATATATTCCTGGGCGGGAAGATTATTTTTTTCATGCAAAAGCTTTGTAGCTTCAAATTTAATTTGACATAACATCTAAGGTGCACAAGCCAACCTCACCTGCAAGTGGTGCACCTGCTGATCAACAGACAAGGATCTGGCGAATGTAAAAGATCCCGGTAAGCGGCGATAGGCTCGCCACCTATTACGTGGGACTAATAATGTAATTTGCGGAGTGTGGGCGTATAATATACCTTTGGGGAAACAGGCGTATGTATGTCACTGGTCCTAGATTGAGCACCACTTTGCTAAGAAATTTTAATATCGAGCGCAAAAGCTGAAGAGCGATCGTTAAGCTACAGCGTTACTTGAGCAAGAATTACTACAGAATTAAATACATATTATTATGATCATTATCTAAGCTCATCATCCTCCCCTGCATTGGATGGAAAAGACCTACCTTTCACAAAGCAAGGTAAGAAGAAGATTCAGATTTTACTTCATGAGAATTTAGTTTTCATTGGCAGAATCAGGTGTGTCGATATATAATTTCAAACTAGTCCTAGGCTGCTAGACCACTAGCTCGACTTACCGACTGCTACAAACAGTGGTCACCAGGTTCAAACTTCTGACTCTGTGAAAGCCGCTTAGCTTCGATCCTAACGAGTGTTTTACAATATCTATCAATATTCATATTAGACTTGCAGTTCGATCCTCAGGTCGTGGGCTCGTTTACCACACAAGATGATTCTGTGTTTTCTATGTATAATAGGTATTTATTTACCAAAAGAAATTAAATATTGAGAATTTTTGTGATTACTACGGTATTGTATCCATAACACAAGGTCTTTGTCATACTAATCTCTAACCTAAATAATTGGCGTTGTTGTAATTCAAAACTTCAAAAAACTTCAATAACTTTTTATTTCATAAACTATTACATATTACTTGAAAACGTCAAAACTTATAACAAATATTTTAAAACAATATAATTATACACTATAACAATAATAACAATATAACAATATAAATATAATTATACTGAAATCACGAAGCTTAGATTCACTTGCAACCAAACAATTAAAAATATAAAAAATATTAAAGTGTAAGTGAATCTAAGTGCCAGTTCCGAGCCACCGCTCTGTAAGAAGAACTAGCAAGAAACTCACAGGCTATGCTCTTTTAAATTATTAATTGGTTAGTTACAAGCTTAATTTGTCTGTGAAGGTATACAATGCAATATAATATAACATTAACAATATTCATGTTTTAAGTCATTCATATTAGAATAGCCTGTATGAAACGGCAGTTTAATCCCAAGCATTTTTATCAGCCATATAGTCTTTGATAGAATAGTATCCCTTTAAAGACAGCTTGCGTTTTATTGTTAATTTAAATTTATTTAGGCTTAATTCCTGTATATTGCTTGGGATTTTATTATAAAATCGCACACATTGACCTTTAAAAGATTTGTTAATTTTTTTTTTGTATTCGTTTATTTTTATAAGTAAAGTCCCATAAATAGTCCTAGAGCCCTAAAAGTAAGTCCCATCACTAAAACAGCAGACAAAACGCGCACTTCTCGTAAAACACACACTTCACCGTGTTATTATACAGCGTGTTCTCTATTGCCGACTTTTTGGAGGGAATCTAAATTGGTCACAATTTTACGACACCTAGACAATTTGTCTCGAACGCGGTTATGGCCGTGTCTTGCCATTTTATTAATTTGAAAGAGAGTTCCTGTTTTCGGGATCTCCTGTATCTCTTGAGTAAATTGTTTATTTGCACTTACAACCTTTTATATTAACTTTTGCGAATGTATTGGGATTTACTTGGATGCTTTATCTACCGCACAATAAGTTTCATTAGGTACTACATAAAGTGCATCAAAAAAGCATGTAATTTTTATTTTGCCGAGTTTCATAACCGAAGCCGATGGATGCAGGCGACTCAGGATCGCTCAATGTGGAAATCTATTGGGGAGGCCTATGTTCAGCAGTGGACGTTAGATGGCTGAGATGATGATGAAGATGATGAGTTTCATAATCGTCTTTGAATGTTAAAGGTTCCGTTAGTGCTAAGACTTAATTCGTTCCGTTTCTAGAAGAACACTTTAATCTATTGACGTTCCAGTTTGCCGTAGGATTTGGTGACGAGTAATAATGACAAGTTTGACATGAAGCGCTCGTAGCTCTGCGGTGCTCGGTGGTCGGAAACGATCGCCGAAGTACAGCAGAGTTTACAGAGGTCAGTCCTTGGATGGGTGACCGTTTGTGTGGCATTTAATATCGAGCGCTTCCGTGCTTTGGAAGGCACGTTAAGCCGTTGGTCCCGGTTATCACTAAATGTGGTAGTCTTTAAGCCATGTTAGAGGCCTAATTGGGCGGCTTGAAAAATTCTAACAGCAGGACGCCACACACCTGCCTCCACCAATCCGCACTGGGTCAGCGTGGTGGAGTATGACCCAATACCCTTACACCTTGATGTGAGAGGAGGCTCGTGCTCAGTAGTGGGACGTTAATGGGCTGTGATGATGATGAATAATGACATGGACATAGTTGTTACGATGCTTTTTTAACCAGGCTGGGTGATTACTATGACGTGTCATACAGATAACTCAAGCGCGCCTTTAAAATTGAGATCTATTTCATGGTACTTACTTGAAATTCTCAAGTGAATTTCTTAAACTGCTAGTAGTTTCAGGGCATTCTGAACCATATCAAATAAAAAAAACCCCTTATTTCTCTTCCTCTCAGTCCTGTTAGTTTTGTTTTTAATTAAAGTTCAAATTACCGTGAAACAAGTTCCCTGGATGCAAATCGCCGTCCTTTTTATGTAAAACCCAAGGATGCTGGTGGTTTCGATTCCTCAGCTGACTAAATACCTATCAGAGCTTAAATCGAGGCTTGTAATTCAGACTATCGACCAAACGTTTTCATTACTTAATTTATAGATTAGTTGTGGTTCGAAGCTTCGTTCTTTATATCAAAATAATTTACACCTTTTTATAAGAAATAATGTAAAATCAACTAATTGACTATATTTTTATAAGTATTTTCATCAATATCGATGTTTCCTTTCTAAAATTCAGTACGATCTAACAAAGGAGGACTGCCAGAGGACATTACCTTTATAGATAGTAAGCCTAAATCTAAGAGAAATATAAAACAATACTATTTAGATTTACTATATTTTTTTACGGTAGCTACGTAATTTTATTAATGTATTGGCTATCTTACAGCTAAAAACTTAAATATATAAATAAATGAAAAATGTTCGGAGAATCAGACCCCGCAGTTAAACCGTAATCACAGTTTTGTGGGACTATGTTATAAATAAGTTGTTCTAACCTGTAATTACTAAATAAATAAATAAAAATAAATAAACGTTAGATTTTTCTTAAATAAGCTTTGCTAAATAAAATGGAAACAAAAGTGTCAGACTGAAACAATTTGATGAAAACGAAACTATTAACTGTGCACGTTAACATGTCCAGAAACTGATAAACACAAAGCGGCATCAGAAGTATAAATACTTTAGTACTTTAATCACAAGCTGAAAGAGAGCAATAGTCTTTCAGTTGACTTTCATAAGGGCTTTGACTTGAATACATGATTTTGACTTTAACATTGACTTCACATTCAGTAAGTTACAACCTTACTACTTGAACTCCATAATTGGGTTAAAATAGTATGTAGGTATGTGTTCAGTGACTTCTAAAGCCAACCATCTACTAAGTCTTAACTCACCCAAATCTTATCAAATATCTTCGCCCCAACCAAGTTTCCTAAAACTGCATATTTGACTATAATTTCAAACATATACATAGAAGCGAAAACTTTACGCTTACGGAAATAGGAGCGAGTGCGCGACAGAGTTAGCGCCAAATTTGTAGTTGAAATTCACGCGAGCGCCTAGACAATCAGCGGCGGCAATGAGACTCAAACAGACGCAAGTCAAACTGTAATCAGGCGCTCGCTTACATACGGTCGGCGGCGGGCCCGGCGCGACACGGCGCGGGTATTGTTATGTGTTCATATCGGATCTTAGTCTTATAATATAGATTGTTCTCATATATCATTTTATACTTGTCTTTGCATCTGTCTTTTCTTGTACCTATGAATTATGATTGTTCTCTTCATCTTAGCGTTATCCCGGTTGCTGCCTCATGGGGTCCGAAGTCTGCTTTCTTATATCTTCTCCTCCTCTTTCCACGGTCTTTTGGCATGCATGTCATCCCTTACGACGTCAAGCCTTCCTGGGCCTGCCGAATCTACCTCGGTCGGGTGAAGGTGCCATGGCCAGACATTAAAGTTTATTCCCCATGTAGGAATCGTAAGAGTTCCGATTTCTACATGGGGAAAATATGTGCCCAGTGTTTCCCACAAATATTTATCATTGCACATATGTGACATTTAATTTAACCTACCAATATAAAGGCCAATGTTCAGCAGTTGACTTTATAAGGCTGATATGACGAATAAAAAGACTAAAAACCAATAAATTTCCTTCAAAAAGTATGTTTTATTTACGTCATTATGACCACATTCGGTCTGATGCAAAATATTATTTTTTTAATATTAGTAACGATATCAACCGCTCTTATTTATAATTTCCGTTCCACGTCCCGCTTAAAAAAATAGGGCTGTGAACTCTATTTTTAAAATTTAAAATTACTTTTTTTGTTTAATTTCTTAAACACATTAACCAAACAAATATTTTAATGAAATGCGATAAAACAAATAAACTGTTAACCAAATGAAGGCAATATTTATACACATCAAAGCCCTTTCGCCTTTGAATCAGCGCCTAGGTAACTGTTTGCAGTGATGATTAGCTGATTAAAATACACCGATACATGAACCCACGCCGCCATTTTGCCCAGCAATTACATCTAATTGATTGAAAGGGGTAACTTGAAAAGGAATAACATGAAAAGGTGTTTTTTTACAATATTTATGCTTTACGAAGCTGAAAAAGCTGAATACAAAAAACCTAGGTTATATTTAAACGTAGATCTGGACTCCAATAGACGTGTAATATCAAGAGTGGGCTCAAATGTATCTAGTCTGTTATTAGTAGTGCCTCGTGACCAACTAAAAATGGTGGACGAAGTATGTAGGTATGTCATTTAGTAATATGACTCTCACTTTAGTTGTTGGACAGGTTTGTTGGTTTATTTTTGGTCTTTTACATGCTCGTCTATTAAAATTGGTAGTTATCTGTAATGTAATTTCATCTCTTTATGTCGGAATAGCTTAATTACGCCCATGACATGTCTATTGGGACAGATGGTCTGTGTTTTAAAATTTTCATCAATTTAATACATTTGCACCCCAGCCTAATTTTACTGGTGACTTTTATTGGTGTTTGTGGTCAATGTATTTCAGGTAACATCAAAATAAATAATTAGCCATTAATGCATTAAATTAATTTGATTTGTACATATATACATACATACATAATATCACGCCTGTTTCCCCGAAGGGGTAGGCAGAGGCATATTGATTTGTAATCGTCACTTACTTTAGATCGCTTCCAGCCATGGTGGTTGGCTATGAAACCAGGTGGCGCCAATTCTAATCCCGCTCTCTTCTGCCTTCTCCCGAACTGCACGTGCTGGTCTTAATAACCATCATAGTATGCAGACTACTAGAAAGTCGTCTTGAAAGATTTGGCTTTGGAGTTCGATGCCGGCTAATGTGTTTCCCAGCGTTTTGCTTTTTTAAACTGCATCAGCTACCAGCTATCAGCCAAGGTTGGGTAATTTTGACGAGTAAAAACGTAAGCATTTACTGAGAAAGGATTTTTGGAATTGTTCTGTTTTTTTTTTCGCGAAAAAACAACAGCAATCCTACAAGGAACTACCCCCCTACGGTGGAAGGAGGGAGATAATGCCCCCGCATACCACACACCCGGTGTGTGTGGTCATGTCGGACTTGAACCGACTAAACCTCTCCCTGTAAGTGTATACTACTGTGAAGCTACTGTGAAGGCGACATGTGTTGCTACTGTGAAGGCGACATCTGAAGCGATCGGCACCGACGCGGCGCGCACTAAGCGTAAGGCTAGGTGGCGTATATTGGAAGGCGGGAAGCCTTAGCTGAAGGGTAGCCATTAGTCACCTCTTACAACACCTTAGCTTTGAGTTGGTTCTATTCTTGAGCCGGAAACCACACGGCTGACGAGGCTAAAGACGAGAGTTAACCTAGCTTGACTGACGGATTATTCTGGTCGTATTTAGGAGTTTATGTAGGTAATGGAAAGCGCGGTGCTTGGTGATCGGATACGACTGTTTGTGTGGCATTTGATATCTAGCACCTTCGTGTTTCGGAAGACACGTTATCCGTTGGTCCTGGTTACCTCTAAACGTGGTAGTCGTTAAGCTATGTTAGATGCCTAATTGGGCGGCTTGTTAAATCTAACAGCAGGACGCCATAATGAAGTACCTGTGCTACACAAATGCCCAATCAATACAGCAACTATACCCAAGTATAGCTAAAGATTCAGGTCGTTTTCCACCACGAAGATCCAGGGACAGATATGTGGTGTTTGACAGATTGTGCTCCAATTTTTTGGACGTAAACCTCTTTTTCGAGAAGAACTCAAAAAAAACTGCTTTTAGTAAAATTCAGTACATTCTAAAATACTTTAGCTTTACTTGGTTCAGTACTGATGTATGTCATCTTTTCATCCTATTAACGCCCAACTACAGTTAAAGAATTTAAATTTTATTTTTTGTAAATTTTCATCCCCAAAAAACAATTCCTTCCTAATTTTGTGTAAGAACTAGTCTTCATGACAGGACTACATATTTGATTGTATTTCATTCGGCAGGATTAAAAAAACGTCTCTAATAGAGTCAATTTACTACGTTGCGCTTCTATGGAATAACACACAAACAGTCTTCTATACTTCTGTACTAACCTCTTACTTAACTTCGCCGATCGTTTCCAACAAAGTACTTTCGCAAATCTACAACCGCTTCATTCTACTTTATGCCCAAACTAAATTCGATCCAAGCACACCTCATTCCATTACAGTTACCGACACCCGACTTCGCTTGTACTCATCACGTCGTCAACTCCCTAAAACAATTACCATAAGCCCAAACAAGCGCTCATATCTGCTATAAACCGGACACTTCCGCGGGCTAAGCTAGTTGAGCAGCCATTCAGCCGGCTACCTGGCGAGACTCAGGTCCATCGTCTATGGGATAACTCTGAAATCAGCCATTCCTATGCAAATTCGTTCGCTGAACCAACTATGGCTTTATGTAAAGGCTAGCTTTCTAGTTAACGACTTTGTATTCGCTATCCATTTATTACATATTTTGTTTTTTTAATTGTTTTGTTGCTTGTAAGTGAACCTAAGCTTCGTGATTTCAGTGTTATCATAATATATGTCAATTGATTTTTTATATTTATATTTCATTTTAAAGTTTTCAAGTTTTTTGTAATAGTTTATGAAATAAACGTTTTTGAAGTTTGATTAAGGCCTGTTACTCAACAAATATCACATACTAAAGTGGGCTACATAAAAGTAACTCAAAATTTATCAAAGTGGCGTCGAGTATCGAGTAATTGGATACAAAATGAGCAATGGTGGTCGAAGTAAAACCGACTGGGGTTGATAAGGTGCTAATATATATATATATATATATATATATATATATATTTTTATTTATTTAATATTCCCATCCTTATTCTCTTAATAAGCAATGGCTACGAAAGAAAAACCTCTTGATAAGAATTGTACCTACACCAATATTAAAATAAATTTAGTCCATAATAAAATTCTGTTTCATTACAACTCCCCATAAAACTATTGTCAGAAATAAAGAGCAATCCGTCGCAATTTTTAGTCTTAGTAAAATTACTAGTATGGAATGCCCTGACCATAACGGAAAGCCACTTCATCCTCAATGTTTGGAACGGGTCCGGTACAGTCAGTAAGTGAATTTGCTTCCCGGAGCCACTTGCCTGCTCCGGCATCCATCCTTTCATTACACTTGCCCACCTATGGTCTGCCGCTGTGGAGGCCCTTCAAACTAACGAGATCTACCTAGATTACTAACTGCTCTTGCATTTTTCTTGTAGTTTATTTGAGGAAGGATGTGTTGATTGCTAGGACTTAATTGAAACTTTAACAAATTCGGTAATACTTTGGATTTACTTACAGAACAGGCAGTGTTCTGTTTCATTGTCTGATCAACCTATTAACGTCCCAGTACTGAACTGCTTTAAGAAGACCTTTTCTCATACCAAGGTGAATTAGTGGAGGCAGGTATGAGGCATCCTGCAAAGTTAAAAAGGAATCTTAAACAAAAAAACACTAATACATCGCCTGACCTATTTATCAAAATATCTTAACTAAGACTTTAAACAGTCCTCTTTTGCCATATTCAAGCCTTTTCTTTACCTTCTTCATCCAGGAAGCTTTTTTTTGATCTTACCAACACCTAAGGAGCCCAAGTCAACTTCACCTGCACTCTGGTGCACCTGCCGAACAACGGACGAGGCTCCAAAACTTACCGATAAGCGGCAATGACCTCTGCCAACCCCTTCTTGATCTTGGTAGGATCCCCATTCACCCGTAAATGTGTATTAACAGTATAATTCAGTTTTATCTTAACTCTGTAGCCTACGGGTGCCCTTTGGTTCGCCTAAAATTGTTTGTCCTAATATGGTTTGGCCAAACCGTTTTGGCCTAAACTTAAAACGTACAATTATTGTTTCGCCTAAAAATAGTTTTGCCACCATTATAGTTTGGCCTAAGAATTGAAAGGCCTAATTTTAGAATGTCTAATGTAAAATAGCCTAAACTATATTGGCATAACTTTATTTTGGCATAACGATTATTTCACAAATTTATAAAAGCTCTAATTTTAGCATATCTAAAATGAAATGTGCCAATAATGTATTGGAATAAAAGCATAGAATTTTATTGAGAAAATAAATTGACAGAAGCGAATCGCTGCAAACCCGACTCCATGTAGTCTTGTCTGCCCTACCCTAGAGTGCAATATAAACCCGCGTAGGCCGAAGCCTCGGTGGTGAGCGAAAACAATCTGCGACGAATAGCTCGCGTGGGACCGCCGGAGCCCCGCAACGCCGAAGCCGTGACGGAAACTATGCATGCTGCATGCCTGCATGCATGCCTGCTTGCATGCTGCATGCCTGCTTGCACGCTTACATGCCTGCTTGCATGCTGCATGCCTGCTTGCACGCTTGCATGCTGCATGACTTATAAAAATGAGTAGGCGTTTTGTACTTTATGATTTTTAATTTGGTGCGAGTTAATATTTAGGGTTTGTAAACTTTAGGGATTACGAAGTATTCTGCCAAATGACGCATTTGGTAAATGACAATGTGGCGATAAAAAGTTAGGCAAAGTGAAATTAGGGCAAACACGATTCTGAAGAGTGAAATTAGGCGAAAAAATTTTAGGCTTTTCGTTTGGGTGCCATTACAAATTAGGCGTACAAAAAATTAGGCGATCCGATAGGGACCCGTAGCCTACATTTGACTTATTTATCTGAATATCGAAACTAACCATCATAAATAACCCCTTTGTACATCTAAGCCTTTTCTTTACCTTCCGCAGCCAAAAACATTCTGTCGCATAAGATGATTGCGAGGCTGGTCACGAGCTCATCTCTAGGCTAGCAGGACTTGCCCCTGTACCACGTTGTCAGTCTCAGCTATTCTTGCGATACAAACACAACAGTCAGAGTGGGATACAGCTACCTGGTCATTGACGATATTAAAACTGTCTTAGAATCCGTTCTAAAGCTAAGAATATATTTTGACAGTTAAAATTTTCCTGGCCTTGCCCTTCTGTTGATAAACTTAAAAAGCAAGCATATGTGTGTGAAATTTAATGATTCGTTTTTACTTAAAACTTGACAGTCACGGAATTTTATATTAGATATTTGACCGAGCTGTTTGCTCTAATTTTAGAATCTTAAATTTCCAGCTTTATATAGCGTTTTCTCACTCTAAAACTCATGTTTGTATCGCAAAAATCTCGTGGTAGCTCCCCGGGGCAAGACGCCAAACTCCTCATTAGCAGCGCCTCCTGGTGGCCAAAGTAAACACCCACAGCCAGCCTCCGAGACACTTTAATTGTTATCCTCAAGTTTTCTAGTTAGTAATTCCAGGCTTCCCGCTGTGGCAAAGAAGACGTTTTAAGAGAATTTAATTAAGACATATGTCTTTTGAATATAAAGTGGACAATCTTACATTTTCTAAACTATACTGAGCTGAACTGGTGTATACCACAAAATATTAACTCATAAGGGCACTGTCGATATCAAGATACACTGCCATTCAAAACTAAGTACTAACAACACTTAAAAAAAATAATTAAATTATTCTAAACTATAGTGTGTGTTTTATAAAGTATATTTTAGCTTTTAGAAGTGTATACGTAAAAGTTATTTTCGCATGCCAGTGTAGTGTGGTAAGTAAGCTTTCGTAGCTTGTCGGTTAAACGTAGGCTTTAGATTTGATTGCATAAAGTTCATACCTCGTACTGCAGACCCAGTTTCCAGAATATGCCAATTCTGAAGAATTTATTAAATTAATGCACGCAACCGCTATTTAAACACTTTTAATATTAGTAAAATTGTATTTTTTTGTAAGAGACAACTCAGCTATGTAACTTAATATGGAAACTAAACAAACATACAAATGAACCATAAACATGTTTTTACGTCACGTACTTAACCTAATTTACAACTGCTAGGGTTGGTTGGTAGAGATCTCTCCTAGAGATAAGTCCACCTTTGTACTTTACTTTTTAAATACTATGTTTGTAATTTAATTGTGTTATTATGTGCAATAAAGGATTAATAATAATAATAATGTTTCTTTTACCATAAGGCTGTCTGTCTATTGAAGCGGAGCTACGATGCAGAGCTGAGAAACTGACAAATATTAACCAATGGGATCGCTTCTCTCCTGACCGCGAATACCATTGGTTAATATTTCTCAATATCTCCATGCTGCTGCCTCGCTCCGTTTCAGTGAACGGGCAGCCTTACACCCATGTCCGACAAGACCCCAAGAGGCAGTAGCCCAAAAATAACAGAAAAACTCAATTGGAAAACATAACATGGCAATATCTGGCAAGGGCAAATATTTGGCGAGCTGCTCCCAGATAAGTCGGCTGGAGTTACGCGTTATTGGCACGGCACACAGCCGCGGCTGACGATGGACGCCCGCTGATTTTAGAGGTTTAGCAATGATTAGCTTACTGTAGAGTGGCATTTACGATGTGATGACCGTGTTATTTTTTATTATAAATAAATAAATATGTTCTGACAATTACACCAATTATTTAGTTTCAAGATAAGTATCATTAAGAACTTGTGTTATGGATACTAAATAACAGATAAACATACATAAATTCTAATATTTTTTTGTAAATCATACTTAATATACACAGGAAAACACCCAGACCAGAACAAATATTCTTGTTCATGCACACATAGATATGTCCTGCGTGAGAATCGAACCCACGACCTTAGGAGCGGAGAGCGGATATTCTCGCCACCACGCCATATCGGTCGTCATTTTTTTATTATGAAGAAAGTAAATCTGTCGTACAGTAATCTGGGTAGTTAAGAAGGCGGATGAAATAATATTGCATGAAACGAGATGAGAATGTTTATTTTGCGTCGTGGAGTGTCTAAAAAGGATAAGAGATGGAATGAGCTTCCAGATAATTCGGGCGGGACATTTGCTGATTCAGGAGGTTTTGCAATTGTTAGTTACGCGTAGACTGTAATTTGCGAAGTAATATATTCTAATAGTTATTGTATTCAAAATTCAAATTTAATTATAAATGAAATATAGTAAACTGATTCTCTAGCATATTTTTTTTGACCATCGATAATACTGACTGAGACCGTTGAAACGTAGACATCGTTGTTCTGAGGCTCCTATCTTACCTGTAGATGCCCTGTGTAAGGCCGAAACACGTGACGTGTTGAATAGTTTCTCGATTTTTCGAAAAAAATTATAATAGCGCGGGAATTGTTACAAAGATATTTTTAATTCATCACTTGCTTACAATTGATTTCCGCAAAGTATCGCCTGAATCAATAAATTACTGATTGAGCACCACAATCAGTATGTCTGATGTACAAAAAAGTTAGGTTAGGTTGGCATTTTAATATTTTTTATGGTAAAATAATAATAAAAAAGGATGGATAACAGGCCGTCATAAAAGCTTTGCTTTATTCTGCAGCTCTTGTGAACGATACTTAGATCTCGGAGCGCCGCTTACCTAGTATTTTTGTTGGGCAATCAGGTATTTTTTGATTTAAATTTCTTTTGAAAAATATGCTAACAAACTGCTTATACCATCGCAGCGCTTGCTATTGGCAGAGACTTCATCCTCATTATTAGCATCATTACCTCAGCCCTTTAATTTGACGACCGATATGGCGTGGTGGCGAGTCTCAGCTTCTAAGAGGTTCGATTCCCACACAGGACAAATCATTGTGTGCATGAACATAAATATTTGTCCTGATTTGAGTTATTTCGTATGTATTTAAAAACATCAGAGTTTATGTATGTTTTTCCGTCATTTAGTAAAACACAACTTAATATCAAATGATATCAACAAACAAATGTTTGAGTTTAGTTTTTCCATTCTTTCTAATTATTAATTGACTGATATATTTTTGGGTATATATACTATAATAAGAGTATTGCAGGTTAGTAACACTTCCAAACTTAGGTGAGAGAAAATACTATTCCAATAAGTAAGTATATTAAGTATGTATTTACAAAAAAAGTATTTATGTATGTTTATCCGTTATTTAGTATCCATAACACAAGTTCTTAATGATACTTATCTTGGAACTAAATAAATGGTGTAAGTGTCAGAAATATTTGTTTATTTATTTAAGTAAAAAAAGATGTCCATTCTGCACAATAATCTTTGACCCCGGGCGGCCGGTCAACTATTTGCATTGGAAATTCATAATAATGTCGTTAGTCCAACAATTGGCACCCTTTGACAGCCGCCCTAACCATGTTTGGTTGTTTGTCCGTCTGTCTTATTGATTCTTCTTATTAAACAAAGCCCTTTTAGTTTCACGTGGATAATTGGGTAGCTTTTGTTAGGTAATCTTGTAGTAAAATTATTTAAAATATAAAATATAAAAATGAAATATTTAAATATTTATCAAAGAAATTTCAATTTCCTTAAGTAGGGTGTTATTTTCAAAGTTTAAATTCTATAAACGTTTAAATGTAGGCTTTAAGATGGTATATCTGACTGAATATTTCACTTACTTTTGAATCATATTATTTATGTCAGCTGATATATTGTATTTCGACCGATATGGAGTGGTGGCGAGAACACTCGCTCTCCGCTTCTTAGGTCGTGGGTTCGATTCCCACGCAGGACAAGTCTTTGATCATGAATATTTGTTCTGGTATGTATGTACAAAAAAGTATTAGTATCCATAATACAAGTTTTTAATGATATCAATATATATATATATATATGTATCTTGAAACTAAATAGTTGATGTAATTGTCAAAAATATTATTTTATTTATTTACTATAGAGGTCAGAACTCAACATACCTACTACACTCTGCTCCTGAGGTTGTGGGTTGAAATTCCACACAGGACAAAATTAATATTTTTGTTAACACATACCTATATTTGTATTGGTTGGACAGAGAATTTACTATGTATTGTAAGTGAATCCTGTTGTGAATATGAATTTCTTTAGATTGATTTAGGAAATCGAGTGAGTAGGCCTATTTCTCAGCCGTGGACTTATAAAGGGTAAGATAATGATTTATTCGGGACCAGAAGCGTTTTATGAGATGATCAGCAGTACTTATTTACTAATAAACATTGTTATATGCTAAGATTTCAACTTTTGCTAACGGCTTTTGACTGCACTAGGGAGCTAATTACTAGTAATGTGAGGTCCTACTACTTTACGTATGTACAATAAATACATATTCATTTTTCTTTAGATTTATTTACACTTAATTATTTTTATGTTTTTAAATTGTTTTGTTGCATACAAGTGAATCTAAGCTTCGTGATTTCAGATAATATTTCGATTGTTTTTTTATATTTATATTTAATTTTAAAGTAAAAAGTTCTTTATTTTATAAACTATTACATAGCACTTGAAAACGTAAATACAAAATATAAATAAAAAAATAAAAAAACTAACTACACTGAAATCACAAAGCTTAGATTCACTTACATGCAAATAAATAAAAATTAAGTGTAAGTGAATCTAAGTGCCAGTTCCGAGCGCCCGCTCTATAAGAAGAACTGGCAAGAAACTCACAGGCTATGCTCTTTTAAATTAAAATAATTTCGTCGTTTTCAAGTACTATGTACTTAATAGTTTATGAAACAAATAATTTTTGACTTTGACTTTCTTTCTTTAAGAGGAATATACAAAAACGTTTGTTCATCCGCAGCAATACGTTCAAATATAAATTCTTTCCCGCGTCGAGCTTCGTTTGTTTGTAAGACAAAGAGGCTTCCAATGTCTAAACCTCAAACGATAAATCCATTGGTGTCCGGCGCAGCTTAGGCCCCCGCCCCTCCCCGGACCAAACACCCCGCACCCCCGCTACTTCACTGTACGGAACAATACAAAGCTGGAAAAGAACAACTAATACTTGAAGTTAAGCTCTCGAGAATAAGCCTAAAAATATTTTTAACATAAAATTTATTTATTTATAATCTTATGCTACCATTAGGTACAGGTGTCTTAACCTAATGCGATAGCATAGCAATTCTTACAATTAATACAATATTCTATTGTTTTAATTATCAATCTACAATATTATTTAAAGGTCAATGTGTGCGATTCTACAATAAAATCCCAAGCAACATACAGCAATTGTGCCTAAATAAATTTAAATTAACAATAAAACACAAGCTGTCTTCAAAGGGATACTATTCTATTAAAGACTATATGGCAGATAAAAATGCTTGGGATTAAGCTGCCGTTTCATACAGGCTATTCTAATATGAATGACTTGAAAAAATAAATATTGTTAAGGTACATAACCTTAACTTATTGCATTGTATAGTTTCACAGACAAATGAAGATTGTATTTCTAGTACCAAACTAATGGACATATTTAAAAGAGTGAGTTTCTTGCCAGTTCTTCTTACAGAGCGGTGGCTCGGAACTGGCACTTAGATTCACTTACACTTAATTATTTTTTGTTTTTAAATTGTTTTGTTGCATGTAAGTGAATCTAAGCTTCGTGATTTAGTGTAATATTATTTCGATTGTTTTTTTTTTTTTCATTTGTAATCATGACGTTTTCAAGTACTATGTATAATAGTTTATGAAATAAATAATTTTTTACTTTTTTACTTTTTTACTTTTAAATATAACATAAACTAGCATATAACTAAAATGTAAACGTTAGTCTCTGACATATTATAATATTAGGTCGGGGAAAAAGTCTTTTCGCATAACGTAGGTATAAACTTATTATAAAATTTCTTTGACTGTACTATTTGTGTCTGGCTGGTTTTGGTAACATTAAAAAGGTTCCATTATAAAGAAAAGAAAAAAATAAAAAAAAGTTGTTTCCCGCTATTTTTCATTTGTTTTTCTCTCCGTAAAAATGAGTGAATCTAATGAAGAAATTCGATACATTTTAAAATTTTATTATAAAAAAGGCAAAAATGCAACTCAAGCAGTGAAAAAAATTTGTGATGTTTATGGACCTGATGCAGTGTCAGTAAGAGTAGCACAAATTTGGTTCAAACGTTTTCAGTCCGGAAATTTTGATGTTAGAGATGCACCTCGCTCTGGTCGCCCTGTTACGAATAAAATGGACGCCATTTTTGAAAGAGTGGAGCAAGATCGGCATATTAGTAGTTACGATGTAGCTGAAGAACTGGGAATTGACCACAAAACAGTTTTGACCCATTTGAAGAAAGCTGGTTATACAAAAAAGCTCGATATTTGGGTGCCACACGAGCTCACTCAAAGAAACTTAATGAACTGTGTACTCATTTGCGATTCATTATTGAGACGTAATGAAACCGAGCCGTTTTTGAAGAGATTGATAACTGGCGATGAAAAGTGGATCACGTACGACAAGAACGTGCGAAAAAGGTCGTGGTCGAAAGTTGGCCAGGCTTCACAGACTGTGGCCAAACCTGGCCTAACACTAAATAAGGTGATGCTGTGTGTATGGTGGGATTGGAAGGGCATTGTTTATTATGAGCTTCTACCGCCCGGCAAAACCATCGATTCTGATCTTTACTGCCAGCAACTGATGAGATTAAAGGAAGCAGTCGAGAGAAAACGGCCGGAATTGATCAACAGGAAGGGTGTGGTCTTTCATCACGATAACGCTAGACCACACACATCTTTAGCCACTCAGCAAAAATTAAGAGAGTTCGACTGGGAGGTCCTAGTGCATCCACCATATAGCCCTGACCTTGCGCCTTCAGATTTCACCTGTTTCGGTCTCTGCAGAATTCTTTAGGTTCTGTAAGGTTGACCTCAAGAGAGGACTGCCAAAACTATTTGTCCCGTTTTTTTGATCAGAAGTCCCAAAGTTTCTACAGTAACGGGATAATGTCTCTGCCCACAAAATGGCAGAAAGTTATTCAACAAAACGGTACATATATATTGTAAATAAATGTAAATAAACTTTGAAAAAAATGTCTTGACTTTTCATACAAAAATACGAAAAGACTTTTTCCCCAACCTATTATATCACATATTTGTGCCGTGTAGTACCGGCCAAGAACAGTGTCACCCCTTCTCATCTGATGGGGAGTCGTAAGAGTCGACGAAGAGAAATCCTACGATGGGCAGCAGCGTCATCCTGCGTACTGGCTGAAACTATGATTACCAACCCGCCTGGCCAGCGTGGTGATTACAGGCAAATACCTGGGTAATTTCATTTATTGGGGAGACTAATGTTGAGCAGTGGACTTTATATGACTGAAGTAATAACATTAAGCATAATAATAATAATAATAATAATAAAGCCTTTTATTCAGATCACTTAGTACAATGCACAGATTTAAACTAATATTTGTTGCTTGGTTACCTTTCCTAGATCTGTTAATATAGTTGATAATAGAACATTAAGCATACTCTACATTATACAATTTGTACAAACGACCAACGCTGAAACGAGAGTTAGCGTTAGTCGTGAAGACATCGTTGTTTTGAGGCCTATCTTACCTAAAGATGCCCTGTGTAAGGGCGAAACACGTGTCGTGTTGAATAGTTCCTCGATTTTTCGGAAAATTATAGTAGCGCGGGAATTGTTACAAAGATATTTTTAATCCATCACTTGCTTACAGTAGATTTCCGCAAAGTAACGCCTGAATCAATAAATTATTTAAAGCTCTTCCAGTTTTAAAGACTGTTAAAAAATGTCTTTTATTTTTTAACACTAGCTCTAATAATAATAATAAATAGAGAATATTATGTTTTAAGCTGCCTAATTAGGCGTGGCTTAATGAATGCCACATTTAGTAAGACCGTGCCAAATCTAATCAAATGTGTACTAATAAAATTATTGCAATTAATGTAGTTTCTTTTAAATTACGTATTATTTAAGCAGGCAAACTAGTGTTGATGTTGTGAATAATCCCTAATGCACTATACATTGCGCGGTGCGACCGATACATAACTCCGGATGGTTGTTAGTGACGCAGCGTTGAACACGAATAGTTCTCACCCCTTGGCTATATTAGAATAGATTTTCACAGTATATTTTGTAAACGACGTAAGTGGAACATTGAGCAGAATAGCAAAATAGTAATTATAAATAATTATAATAAATAAATTATAAATAATAAATAAATATTCTCTTACAATCACACCAATTCTTTAGTTCCAAGATAAGTATCACTAAGAACTTGTGTTATGGATACTAAAGAACGGATAAACATACTTAAATACTTTTTTTTTTGTAAATACATACTTAATATACATAGGAAAACACCCAGACCAGAAAAAATATTCATGTTCATGCACACAAAGATTTGTCCTGTGTGGGAATCGAACCCACGACCTCTGGAGTGAAGTGCAGATATACTGACCTCCACGCCAAATCGGTCGTCAACCGGTGGTAGTTGTATTACATTACCACATAATTTAAGAATTTGTTTTGTGTGGAAGGAAATTACTTTGAGTACCTAAGTATACAGTAGCTATAGTAATCCAACTTTCCAAAATTATAGCTTGCTCCATGTCCCATAAAGCAGTTTTTTTAATAATGGCTTCGTGACATAGCACATTTACCCAGTATCAAGTATATTATATAATATATTGAGCTGACCTTAGACAGACTGGGAGCAGGGCATTAAGGTTCTTTATTAATGTACAGAGTGTGTAAGGATCCTACAAAAATCTTACGAGTCCCATCCAACCTTACCTGCAAGTGGTGCTGCCGATCAACAAACGAGGCTCTGGCGAACATAAAAGTTCCCGGTCAGCGGCAATAGGGCCGCCACCTATTACATAGAACCAACAATGAAATTGGCGAAATGTGGGCTTATAATATAACTCTGCCTGCCCATTATGTATGTATGTATGAATACTATTAAAATTAAAAATTAAAAAAATTAAAAATTCATTTATTCAAGTTTGGCTCAATAGAGCTCTTATGAATGTCATACTTATAAACTAACGCGCCTAAATCTAAATAAGGTTCCACAAAACACTTATTATAACTACTATTAGTACTAGTAATAAGTATATTAATCCTGCTTTGTAAATGCACCTTTGGTAATATTTGGTATTCAGTGACTGAGGTGGAGCATCGATTAGATAAAGTAACTTCATGCCAAGTCTCAAAGAGGTAATCAATCACGATAGTTTGATCAACAAGTGTCGCGTCTACCGACTCCGAACAGGACAAACGAGTTTAGAACTTGCTATCTTTAAGGCCTGCAGGTTTATCGTGGGAATTCATTGGGGCTGAGTCGTAGTTAGGCGAAGTATTACTATTCATTTTGTAAGGGGCGAGGCGTGACCCCCACCAAAGGTAAGATCTTTCAGCGGGAGGATGGATGTGCCCGGGGTCCGCAGCCTAACTGATGATGGTTGGGTATTGTATATATAAAGACGAGCCTGAGAAATTCTGTTTGCGCGATTCTATGTTTATCATCTCAGCCCATTAACGTCCCACTACTGAGCACGAGCCCCCTCTCACATATCAAGGTGTGAGGGTATTGGGTCATTACACCACGCGGACGCAGTGCGGATTGGCGGAGGCAGGTGTATGGCGTCCTGCTGTTAGAATTAGCAAGCCGCCCATTAGGCCTCTAACATGGCTTAACGACTACCACATTTAGTGATAACCGGGACCAATGGCTTAACGTGCCTTCTGAAGCACGTAAGCGCTCGTTATCAAATGCCACACAAACAGTCACCTATCCAAGGACTGACCTCTGTAACATCTGCTGTACTTCGGTGATCGTTTCCGACCACCTAGCACCGCAGAGGTACGAGCTTCAACTTCTAATATTCTATATTATATACTATTCATTTGCCTTCCTAAATGACTATGCTCTTCCAGGGCATTACATTTGGACCAATCATATCATATAAATGTGATATGCATTATATGATTTGATATTCAATTCAATTTGACGTCACATAACCGTCATAAAACCAGAAAACCACCAAATCACAGCGCAGGCTGTTGTAACACTTTCAGTCCCACAATTAGTCGTGCCAGGTACGCGGGAAACCGCTTTGGGACTAGAGAAATGAACATCTACAACTTGAAGTACAGTCACATTGATATCTTCATTTCCAATATTGCGCAATTCAAAAGGAATTTGCGTACACGTAGTGTTATTGACGACCGATATAGCGTGGAGGTCAGCATACCTCCACTTCACTCCAGAGGTCGTGGGTTCGATTCCCACACAGGACAAATCTTTGTGTGCATGAACATGAATATTTGTTCTGGTCTGGGTGTTTTTCTATGTATATTAAGTATGTATTTACACAAAAAAAGTATTTAAGTATGTTTATCCGTTGTTTAGTATCCATAACACAAGTTCTTAATGATACTTATCTTGGAACTAAATAATTGGTGTAATTGTAAGAGAATATTTATTTATTTATTATTTATTGATGTGTGTATGTAGATATATATTTATACATTTATGTATATAATATATATAAATATATACATATATATATAAATATATATTTATTTATTTTTTATATATTTATTTATATTTATATTATGTATGTGTATTTAAGTTTTAATATATTTTTTAGTTAATTACCTGAAATACTTATTTCAGGAAATCAATTTAAGTTGATAATGTTTTCTGTGGAAACTGTTTTGGTATTGTGTGCTATTTACTGTAAATTACTTTTGTATTACTTAAATAATTTTTTTTTTTAAACCAAGACGGTTCTAACTATATTTAAACACACACATTGCACATGTAAGTACTACATACTTGAGAGCTAATACGTATGTTGTATGAAGGATGTAGCCAAAAGTTAGTGATGTAAATTGAACGTCCAACGGAGAGGTTTTCCGGCCAATTACGCGCTCGTTTGCGGCACGAGACGCGGGTCGCAACTGTGTGGCGGCGCCTCTTGAGATGAGGCCTGGTCTGACTGCAGGGGAAGGTTCACGGCACTCGTGGCTTGTTCACATGGAACCTGAAAAAATTAAAAAAATATTTATTGATAAATTATAATATATCTGTGACTTTTAGTGAGCTTTAACGAGGAAGCTGTGGTTGCCTGGCGCCCTGGAAGGCTGCATAGTCGGAAATGATCAGCGAAATTGAGCATTAATCAGTTCAGACTCTGAAAGAGTCGCATTATAAAGCAGGAAGAATATGATTAAATCAGGCAGATCATAATGTGTCTGGGTGTTTTATAAATGCCGTTGTATATAGATTAATTCTCGACAGAATGTTAACCCATAGCAAACAGGATCAGACCAGATAGTATTTGGTAAAATATTTTTTTTGGTATTTATTAACACCTAAATGCTAGTTGTAGTGCCTCGACTTTATTAAGCATAGTCAAACTTTATGGCTATCAGAATTCAACGATCAGGCACCAGCACAGACATCAAAACACCATCTGTGTCTTTAGACTAGACTTAGACTTATCTAAGTCTAGTCTAAGTAAAGTCTAAGCAGCCAAACGAGAAAAATATTGACTGAATCTCCGTATCAGTGTGACTGAGCCCTCTCCGACCACTCTCCACTCGACATGTTGCTAACAGGCCAAACCTTATATACGCTCTGCTTTTCCCTGTACAAATATTTGCCCTCTAACATTTTGCAAGTCAACGTATGGACATCCATGCCGTTATGATTCCCTCAGGATGAGAAAATTGGATGTGAGCATTGTTTCCTTACAAAAGAGAATATTGACCTACAATTATTTGTGTGTCTTGGGGTTATCCAATGCGGTTTTTGGAATGTTCTGGCCATGTCGCAAGTAAATTGTAAAACGCGTTGTTTTACTCATGGCAAGTATATTAAAGTATGTTATTTTACTTATGGTCTAAGGAAATTGTCTTATTAACCGAGTTTAAAAAAGGAGAAGGTGCGACTGTCAGTTCTATTATTTTTTAATTAATGATCACCAGTTTATTTGCCGTAGGACTTGCAAAGAAGCTGTTATTTTGACTTTTTAAAATATCTAATTGCGCGAGTAAACCTATTACCTTACGCCATTATTTAAATAAGTTTCATTGTACTATATAAGTAGTTAGAAATAAATATTCTCTATACAGTATTTTTGAGTATAACTTAAGGACAGTTCATTGATCCTACTTCCGACAGAAAACAGTAAACAATTTGTTATGATAATAATGTGAAATAAACACAAATTTAACTTTCAAATCAAATCTCAATCAGTTAATTCAAGATATAATAATAATAATAATAACAAATCTTTATTGTCCTTCAAAGGTTAGTATTACATGGGTTGGTACTACATCTTTTAAGTTTAATAAAACTTGTGTTAGAAGAGTACCCTCTTTGCTGTGGTACATATAATAACGTAAGTAGACTTAGATTTATCATAATTATTAAGTATGTATTTCAAATATAAATATTTATTTTTATATATATATAAAAAAACAGTAAATGAAGAGTACTGCGCAAGTAATAAATACAATAAGTTGGTTATTTTGTTCAAACGTGCTTGCGCGTGTTGTGTATCTGTATTTGAGTGCGTGTGCGTGTGTGTGTATGTGTGTATGCGTGTGAGTGTGTGTGTATGCGTATGTGTGGATATATCAAAAAGATAGGAGATATCAAAAAGAGTTGACACCAAAGAATGCCCTCAAATGAAAAGCATTTTTTAGAATATTATTTTTAGGTTATTCTTAGAGAATCGACGACCATCTAACAGAATCAACATAATTACAAGACCAACCACCGTAAACAACTAAGCCCTTAGTACATGGCCCCGAAACACGAGCACTACTATAAAAGACATAAAAACAAGACTTTCCAACAGTTTCTTCGGTACCAGGAGTTCGCAATAAGTTGGCCAGCCAGGTGAAACTTGCCCCGGTAATCCGGTTATACCCCGTTAATATTCGGCTCAGGACGTCCCCGGGGCACAATTATACCGCTAGATATGTACGTTCATATTGGCCAGTTCTGGCACGCAGCTCGTATAGCGCAGGAATGTACGCGTGACGTCATTATTGGCATGCCGATTAGTTTGTGTCTGATTTCATTTTTACTAAACGGCAGATCAACACTGCATCCTATATAATGGGAGAATGTTTATATAGGAAAGCAAATGACCTGTTATTTTTATTTTACTTTGTGAATGCGAACGCACTTTAGCGCCCATTCTACATGTGAGCAAACGTTCTGTCGGACATTCAGACCCAACGATACCCCTCAAAGGGCGAGACATACCGCCTAAGCCCTGGAGCGCTTACGACCGCTTTACAGTGTTACAAATCTATAGTATTTACTAGCCCAATTTGTGAGCATGTAATGAGAGTAACGAAGAGCAGGTGACGTGAGTCGATGAGAATGGAAGAAAATGACAATCTGCGCCGATCCTAGATAAACTGGGAGCGGGACTTATGAACCCACCTCTTCATGGCTTGGTTGTTATGGCTGAAATGCTTTGGGGTACGTCCGCAGTCCGCGGACAATTAGCTCTGCCACAAACGATGCTTGACCCCGAAAAATTATAAAAATAAAAGACCAGTCCCGTCTCGAGCTTTCTCCCTTCTGATGCCTCGTCTTTCATTGCTTAAATAAATAAATATTTACTGACAATTACACCAATTATTTAGTTCCAAGATAAGTATCATTAAAAACTTGTGTTATGGATACTAAATAACGGATAAACATACATAATTACTTTTTTTTGTAAATACATACTTAATATACATTGAAAAACACCCAGAGCAGAACAAATATTTATGTTCATGCACACAAAGATTTATCCTGCGTGGGAATCGAACCCCACGACCTTAGGAACGGAGAGCGAGTATACCCTCGCCACCACGCCATATCGGTCGTTAAATGTTCTTGTCGTTGGTGCCACTGCTTCGCGAACGCTCTGAAGGAACGCAAGTTAGCCTCACACGAGACAAGTTCCCGGTAGTAAATCGGAACGAGGAGCGGGACAGTAGGATGATAAGTGTTGACTTGCGAATCTCTCCTCCACGGAACAACATACATAATGTCACGCTTCTTTCCCGTAGGGGTAGGCAGAGATCACATCTTCCACTTGCAAAGATTTTGGCACACACTCATAGCTTCATTCACACAGAGCGGTGGCTCGGAACTGGCACTTAGATTCACTTACACTTAATTATTTTTTGTTTTTAAATTGTTTTGTTGCATGTAAGTGAATCTAAGCTTCGTGATTTTGTGTAATATTATTTCGATTGTTTTTTTTTTTTCATTTGTAATCATGACGTTTTCAAGTACTATGTATAATAGTTTATGAAATAAATAATTTTTTTACTTTTTTTTACTTTTTTTACACTCATTAATCTTCTCATATAAGCTCGTCGGTTTAGGGTACTTTTGATCTGCCCGTTCTCCAAAACGTTCTGGATTTGGTCATGGAAGGTCTGACAAGTTCTTCCCCTATCAACACTTCCATTCACTTGTCCATCATAAACTTTTCTTAGTGTACTTTCATTTATTCTCTCAACATGACCAAATCATCTAAGCATAATTTACTTAAGTCTTCTCTCTATATCTTCATTTACACCTGCACCGGCCCTTATCACTTTATTCCTAATTGTAAGGGCAGATGCCTTTACATTTAATGTTGAATGTTAAATTAAATAAATGTTTATGATAGAAAATGTTTAATAAAAGTTGATTATAATAATGTTACAAAAAAATGTTAAAATTAAATGTTTAAAATGTTAAAAGATGTTAAGCGAGCTCGATGGTAAACCGATAACTGACGTACTTGCGTACGTGATTTTTCTAAATTATATAAATTAACTTAATGTGCAATAATACAAACTAGGCCAGAGTACAATGTGCGGTTGCTGACCGTACATCTTGGCGGGGCAACAAAATAATGTTAATAGGTTAAAAGTTAAATAAGGTATTTTAAAATACTAATAGTTAAAGTTAAATTATACAAAAAATATAAAAATTGAAAAGTAAGAAAATCTAAATGTTAAAAGAATGAGGTGTCGCGTAAGAAGAACTCCTGTTTACGGTCCTTTCTATATTTTCTGCCCTTCTTGGCTTTGGTGGTGGTACTGTGGTGGTCGTGTTGGCATTGTTGACGGCGAGGGTGCCGCGGCGTTTGCAGTACACGTAGAGTCCTCCCGCGACGAATGCTGACAGGATCAGTAGCCCCATCGTGACGTATGACACGATGTATTGGTGTACATCGTGTTGAGACATTTCAGTCTGTTTTGTCTGTTCTTCTAATTCCTTCAATGAATTATGAAGTTTGTCGTAATCGTGTTTTATGAATTGTGTGTTTGGTTGGTGAAGTGATAAATCAATAGGTTGCAAAGATGTGAGATTATTGATACCTTCCAGGTCTAATAAAGGTATCTCTGGGTTGACGTAAATGTTATTTGTGTAATAGACCTGTGTGTGGTATGTTTCCTCATTGTTTCTTATTATGCATCCTTCCTTGGCTTCTAAGATGCCGGTTGAATGTATAGCCTTAGAAGTCATGCGACCTTCACATATGATCTGTAGTTGACATTCCGTGCAACAGGCATACAGCCATGTGTTTGGTTTACGTAATGGTGTCCAGTTACTATTACAAGTTTCCGATGTGTATACACATTTTGCTATAGTAATATTTGTTATGGCTCCAATTTCACATGGAATTTGATGACTCCTCATGTTCCGTGTTGGTTTGTTGACTGAGCAAACATATGTGCTTGGTTCTATTTTTATGCAACGGTCAAGGTCGCTGCCTGTGAGTTGCATAAATGTTTCTTTTCTCATGTTAACTGCAACGTATTCGGAGCTTGTTTTCATGGAAAGCGACGTCTTATTGTTAGCTTTCATCGGTATCGGAACTGTTTTATATACAGTAAACGGTGTGTCACCTGTTAGAGGCAATGTAATTTCTATGATGAAGTAATTTTCTAATACTCTTGATTTGACCTCAAGTAGCTTGTATATATCTGCTAGTTGGGTTTGAATGTTGTCCACAGGTATAGATAACTGCTGAGGTAACTGTCCAGAAATAATGTTCAGTTCCTGGAAGAGCTGACTTTGGGGTAGAAGTCTGGTATCTACGTGACCATTGTGAATATTAGTTGTTTTAATATTAGTTTAACTGTCTTCAACTTATCTTCAAGTTGCCACTTTTCTTTCACGTTCTCCAGATCCATGTTTCTTACCGCCCTCTCAAAGGCTCTAATGTTCGACCGCTGTTCATTCATTATGTCCCTTGTACGCTGGTCTACGTCTTTTCTCTCGTCTGACATTCTCCTACTATTATGTGGGGTCTCCTCGTCGTCATGTTGTCCTAAATCCTTCTCTTGAGTACATGTAGCGCTACTTTCTCCGTGTTTTTGGTGTTGAGTAACGAAGCCAAGATTTTCATCTTCGATCTTAACTAACAATCTTTGTTTCGACTTGTTTATCATAGACTTGGTTTCTTCGTAGAGTTGTTCTAATCGATCATACACACGATTCTCGTAGTAAGGCCCTGACTTTTCGCAATCAAATAATGATAACTTAACGTCGTTTTTCTTAAATTCGCTCCATAAAGTTTCTAGCTTGTTAAGTCTATCATCGTGATATTCAAGAGACGTTTTACGCGAGGGACCATCTTTCATAAAATTATCCTTGATCTTTTTAATTGCATCAAGAATTGTAGATTGATTGGTAAGAAGGTCATCGTAGGAAGCCATTGTTGTTGTTTAGCGGAGTTTGGTGTACACGGAATATGCCAAGTTTCCCAAAAGGTAGTTAAAATGGAACGTGCTCACCGGGTTTGCAGCTACCGCCTGTTGCTATACTGCTCTGCGATCTGTTACCACTTTCACAGTCACTTAATGTTAGTTTTTACACTGATTTTAATGTTCTGTTATGTTAATGTTCAAATGTTCGCACAAGTGAATTATACCACGGCACTGATTCTACTTCTAAATGCTCGAAGGACCAAAATGTAAGGGCAGATGCCTTTACATTTAATGTTGAATGTTAAATTAAATAAATGTTTATGATAGAAAATGTTTAATAAAAGTTGATTATAATAATGTTACAAAAAAATGTTAAAATTAAATGTTTAAAATGTTAAAAGATGTTAAGCGAGCTCGATGGTAAACCGATAACTGACGTACTTGCGTACGTGATTTTTCTAAATTATATAAATTAACTTAATGTGCAATAATACAAACTAGGCCAGAGTACAATGTGCGGTTGCTGACCGTACACTAATCTTATCACTATATTTCACTGCTAGCATACTTCTGAGTGCTGTCGTCTCCACTGCTTTAAGCTTATTTTCATGTTTCTTCAGCCATACCCAGCATTCGCTTCCATACGTTAGTGTGGGTACCAACAGACCTCTATGAACTGGAATTCGTGCTTTTTCGGACACTTTCCGACTGCTTACAAAGGCGTGCCCCATTCAGCATACACACATACAAAATGTTCCACTTTAAAAACCACACTACTTTTTAAATGGAACAAGGGCATCAAAATAATCTGTTCCGTTAGTAGGTTTAATGAACCGGTAACTTTAAATCCGGCAGTCGTATTTACCGGTCGGTGTTTAATCTCCGCGCCGGATTACCGGTAAAGCGCCGGGACCAAATTGTCGCGCCCGCCATGTTTCCATGTGCTTTATAAATGAGCTTATTAATTGAATGGATAAAAATCCAACACAAGGCAATTAACGTGACGAGGTGAATGTTTTGATGGGGCAGTTGCAGTTTTAATTGAAATCGTTCTTGAGATCTTAACCGCGCGTACGTAGCTGTAGTTCATTTTGTTTATTGCCATTTCAACATCATCTAGTCCCAAACTAAGCTGAGCTGGTCATTTTTCCATAGTTAATAAAGAACTTTCTTGCGTATAAAGTTTTCTGACAAAGTGAAACGTTTATGCTGATACTCATAATACTTATGAAATTCTGCCCTTAAGGAAAATTGAGGACCTTCTAGACAATCAGAGAATTCAGAATACAACACTACAGATCATTCAGAAGTTTTTAAAAGATTTAAATGAAATAAGCTCATTGATCATAATTATAATTCTGCTCTATGATAAACATTTAAAAAGCAGTGTATATGAGTACCAGAGCTGTCTTTTTTAGCACAGCGTCATCTAGACATCTAAAAATGATTGGCTAAACCAATTTACAAAGATATATAGGGTGTATAGGGATCCGACCAAGACCTTTGCTTTTTTTTTCGTCGGAAGCTAAATGCGTTTACACGCTGCCTTTCGGCCAAAGGGGGACCGAAAGGGGGCGTGGGACTGACCACCGGCAGACGCGACTACCAGCAGTAATACCCGCTTAAAATCTTCCGACGACACCCGCCGCTTGTTGAGAAAAAGACGGGGGCCAGTACCTGGGTTGCAGCGTCTGACACCCCGCCTGCGGCCAACGTCCCCCGGACCAAAACCGGGAGGACCTCTTCAGAGAGGCGCAGTGGACACGCCCCTCCTACCTCCCTGTGCGACCACAGCGTGAGTGGCCGACTTCTCGGAGGGTCTATGGTTAGACTGTAGGGGCCCCCTGCTCCCGCTGCCTAAGACACTCCTGGCGCTGCTTGACGGGCCCTCCTGGCCCGCCTGCTGCGCCCTCCACAGGTACCTCTTAGTTTCCCCCGGTAGTCAGTACTGAGGGCACCCAAAGTCGTAAATCTCTGAGTTTTTCCTTTTCCCTAGCGCCCTCTGCGCCCTACCGGCTACCGGGAGGTACTCAGCCCCCCACCACGACAAGGAGACCAGTCGGGGGGGATCCTACCAAGATCTAAGGAGCCCAAGCCAACCTCATCTACAAGTGGTGCACCTGCGAATCAACGGACGAGGCTCTGGCAAACATAACAGTGCTCGGTAAGTGGCAATAGGCTCGCCACCTAAGTGGGACTATATAATTGGCGAAGTGGGGGCGTTAATATGCCTCTGCCTACCCCTTCGGGGAAACAGGCGTGAATGTATGTATGTAATTCACAAAAACAACAAGACACAATCAACATTATCCCTATTATTATAAAGCGTACAAACACATAGGTACATGAGTGGTTCTAGTTTCCAGTTAAGTTCCGCAGTTAGTTATTTGTCGCGCGGGGCTACAAAGTTCCGGCGGTCGGGCGCTGCCGACCGTGTAATGGTTTTTGTGCTAAACATATTATGTATTTAGTGACTGTACTAAATAATGCTTCTCTCAAATGCTGGCAATTATTTGTTTTGGTCCTTCTTGCTCAATTATATTGGTTTATTTTGAGTACGAGTACGAATACGAGTGCATAACAGTGGCCACAAATTTATCTTGAAACTCCAAGTGCATTAATGGTCCTTTTCTGCTCTGAATGTGAGTGACGTTAAATTAAAGTCATCACATATAAAGACTCAAAAAATTTCTTGGAAATATACCTTGAATTACTTAAATAAATGACCCCGAATTCACTACCGTAGTGTTCTTCGGAGGTTGCCTGCCGGGGTTACGGGACTGTTGAAGGGGTTACCGCGGCCTCGGTACTTAGCAGGCTCAAAAGATGGGTGGTTTTTAGTTATTAGAAGTCTGACACAAACTCCAGCTCCACCCACAGCGGGGGAAGGTCAAGGATGATTTTCCACCCAATAAACAAAAAAGTGTTCTTTGGAGGTATCCAAATTATTATCATCATCAGCTCAATGACTTATACTGCAAAACATAGGCCATCTCCATAAACTTTAAAGAAAATGTATTGTAGATGACCTGGACTAACAAATAAAAATAATTAAATTCACATAAAGACCCAATGAAGCTCTTTTTGTTTGCGTTCCCAAGACATACTGTCTTAGAGAGAGAATTAGAGTATGTGGTTATTTTAAAACGTCACGTGCCAGGCAGGTGTACTGGGAAGATGCCGACACAACGCTCACTAAGCGAAGACCTATGTGGGACTCTTATGAAAGTCAACTTTGATACTAATGCCTAGTACACGGCCTATATCTATACTACAGACGTGAAACCAGACACTTCGAGTTAACCATACACACGTACACATACACATTTAATAGTTTCAGAGTAAAAAAAAAAAAAAATATTTCGTGAACTGGTACTATTATACAATATTTTTAGGATGGAGGTATCCTTTTTAGTATGCTTTACATCTGTGATAGGATACCCCCCTCTTCCATAGCAGAGGTTACACCGAGGGCTTAAGAAACTATTAAAAGTGCTTTCCGCACATTGTTAACAATCTTCAAAAAACTTAAATATTCTTATGCTTTTCACGGGGTTAAAAATAGGAATATTTTAAATAGAAGGTCTTTCTTTTATGGAAGTAGACTTCACAGCGGTCAGCATTAGAACGGGTGACCGTTTGTGGGACTTCCCTCCAAGGTCAAATTTGTCCGATTATAGGAGAAATTTATCTGGAGTCATTCGTAAGTTTTCTGTCAAATGGTCTCCATTACGTTACTATTCTGCCACTTACACCTTGCCACTTCAGCTCGTTAATTCATCTTTGGATCTACTTCTGAATAGATCTAGTAGTGTAACTCGAAGCATAACATTCTCCATTGCTCGCTGTGCGACTTACTTAGCTTGAGACTAGACGGAGTTGAGTGAAAATGTTCAAAGATCTAATAAAATCTATGAGCAATGCCAGTGACGTTTATTCATCTTCGGATCTATTTCTGAAAAGATCTAGCAGTGTAGCTCGAAGCATAACATTCTCCATTGCTCGCTGTGCGAGTTACCTTGAGTCTAGATGGAGTTGAATGAAAATGTTCAAAGATCTAATAAAATCTATGAGCAATGCCAGTGACGTTTATTTATCTTCGGATCTATTTCTGAATAGATCTAGTAGTGTAACTCGAAGCATAACATTCTCCATTGCTCACTGTGCGACTTAGCTTGTGACTAGATGGCGTTGAGTGAAAATGTTCAAAGATCTAATAAAATCTACTAAGCAGTAATCTAACCTTAAAGCAATCATGCTCTTATTTTAAATTCATACAACGGCTTCAACAATACATCATAAACACTAATAAAACATTCGCGAGTCTTAAAGGTCGGGCAAGGGTCCCTTAGGGTTTCGAAATATGGCAGCCATATTAGCATATGAATTCTGCGAGTGTCATAAACCAGTAATATGTTAATGGCAGGTCGGGAACATTCGTTGTAAAACGCTATTGTAGCGTGGTCGTTAAACAAATCCACGATTTAGTAGTTTTTATTGGTGTCTAGGGATATGCGGGCTTGCTAACGTAAAAGCTTTTTAGGTATTTCGCGGCTTAAAGATAATAATTCAAACATGATTGTTGCATAAAATTATCAGCTTTTTTGTTTTGAAACTGATAAAAGCTCAGGAAACATTGCTGTGGGTATCAGTAAAATGCTGGGTGCGATGCTGAAAAGAGGACGTTGGCATCATCTCAAAGAGTTTCACGGCAACCAGGGCAAATGATTGCTAGTAGAAAAATTGGACATAAAACTCGTAAACTTATTCCAGATAGAAATTGTAAAGAGAGCTGGAAAGTGCCATAGAATCAGTAGATATTTACAATAAATACCATTCGATTTCAATTATGTTATGTAACTATCAAAACAATCATTGATCACAAATTATTTCTACGGACCCACTTAAAATAGGATTGTCATTAAATAGGAAATGGGATCTATTGATGTGCAGTGAAAAAAGCCTCAAAAACAGCTTAGCGGCTTTAAAAATATGAAAGTCAGCCAGAAAAATAAAGCCAGTACCCAAACAAGGCTAATAAATTAAAATGCGGAAACTCAGCGATCGGCATCATCCTAAAACAAACGCCCACATAACCGGTTATCGGTCTCTTTTAACCCGGGTAATCCGGGCGAGCACCCTACCAAATTCAGAAGTCACTTCCACGTAGATGGCAGTGTATGGAGATAGGTGGCCTTTGAAACCGGTCAGGTTGCACCCGGATACGAGGAGCGTTGGTCCGTGAAATTGGGCGATGTCGCATTTTGCTTCATTCGACTCGCTCATAAAATATAACTGACGTATAATGATCTACGACACAATAAGCCGTTGTATGTCTGGTCTGCTTATGGCGATCAAAAATTGTAACAAAGAATTCAAAGAATATGAAGTGTTAAATACCGAATGAGTTAGTTTTTAAGTTGATGGTCATAAGAGCTCTATTGAGCCACACTCAATTTTCCTATTTTACTAGGACATAATTATATGGACAGGGTATTTAGATAACATGAGATAGTGTCATTATTACAGACCACGGAGAAACTAATTAAAAAAAATTCAAAATTATTTATTCAAGTTTGGCTCAATGGAGCTCTTGTAAAGGTTTAAAATTTAACGCGCCCATTCTCTGCAGGCGGTAGCTTTATCGTAAAAGAACGGGCAAGAAAATCGTCAAGTTTGGTTTTTTGTCCCGCCAGTTACAAATGTACTGAAACTAAAAGTTACAATAAAAAAAAGTACATAGTTTACAAAAAAAATACTTGTGTTTTGCACTCACAAAATTTTACGAAAAGAAAAAAATATATATATTAATCTCTGAATCCTTAGCAAGATGAACCTAATTAAGGATAAAAATGGTGGAAATGAGCAGACCATTCCCCTCTGGCGGGGACCATGTTTTAGGGAATGTGACGACCCGACACATGACGCCAATAGCTTCTATATTATTACGACTTAATTTTTCATCTGCATTAAAATTCTGTAAATTATATCGTGAATCTGATTCTTACTTGAGTCACCGCTGACAATTGATTTTTCTAGTGAAAATTTCATATTAGAATCTTACAACAATATTAATACAAACGTTAAAGCGTGTTACTCTTAATCTGAGTCAGAGTGTACACCACAATTAACCGAAGTATTAGGCAGGTCTTTATCGACGGCTTGCTCGAATGTAACTCACAAATCTTTATAAGCAGCGGCTAACGCGGCGGATTAGTCTTAATTTGCGATCGGAGTGTACTCCATTAGTTCAGCTCTCATTGGTTGGTAACTTTTTATTAGACGAGCTGATTTAGAGAGACATTGCACCGAGCTGAACAGAAGATATATGGACATATGTTAGCGGGAGAACATACTTCAGAGTTTCTTGCTTCTTCACATCTGGTTAATATTCTTCTTCTGTTCCTAGTGAATGAGCTCGTTAGTATGAACCGTATGTACGGAAAGCAGTAATATTGGTCTTCAAACTAGAAATCATCTTCATCATCAAAGCCCATTAAATACCCATCACTAGGCACGAACCTCTTTCCAAACACAACGTGAAGAGGGATTGAGCTAATAGGTATTTCATCACATGATTAATATGCTCTTTATGAATTGATGTCATAAACAGTCTCTCACTCTCTTAATCAATAGTGCTGAGTAAGATGCCCTAAGTTATTGATATAATTATATTCATACATACCCGAAGCGCTCGTAGCTCTGCGGTGCTCGGTGGTCGGAAACGATCACCGAAGTACAGCAGAGTTTCCTGAGGTCAGTCCTTGGATGGGTGACCGTTTTTGTGGCATTTGATATCGAGCGCTTCCGTGCTTGGGAAGGCACGTTAAGCTGTTGGTGCCGGTTATCACTAAATGTGGTAGTCGTTAAGCCATGTTAGAGGCCTAATGGGCGCCTTAAAAATTTCTAACAGCAGGACGCCATACACCTGCCTCCGCCAATCCGCACTGGGTCAGCGTGGTGGAGTATGACCCCAATACCCTCACACCTTGATATGTGAGAGGAGGCTCGTGCTCAGTAGTGGGACGTTAATGGGCTGTGATGATGATGATGATACATACCCACTAAAAAACTATCACGCCTATTTCCCCGAAGGGGTAAGCAGAGGCACAATGTACGCTCACAATTCGCCAATATATACTTATACGCATAATTATCTGCATTATCAATAATAGGGTACAGACTGATAATTCATACTTCCATACTAATATGATAAATGCAAAAGTAACTTGGTCTGTCTGTGTCGCTTTCACGCCAAATCTACTGAACCAATTTAAATGAATTTGGTACACAGATAGTTTAGAGCCTACATAGGATTTTAAATTGAAAAAAGTGTTGCAAGGGGTTGAAAAGTAAGGAAGGAAGAAATTTTGTTAGGTTTATATTAGCTGATATAAATATTACTCAACCAAGATGCGCGATATAATCGAACTTTACGCCGACGAAGGCGCGGGCGAACCACTAGTATTACATTTAAAGTAAAGAGCAAGTTATAATTTCACATATCTATAGTAAAATTGTACAATTAAAACTTTACCGTAACACGAAGTACATCGGACTTACCCCTCAATAGCTCTGCAATCCCAAACGCATTAGTCCCCAAGTGGTCGCAAGTCAGAGGACGACACTCATACGCAAACTTACGGGAATCGAACCCGGCTCGTCTCAAGTGTATGGTAATGTCCATCTGCGGGCGTTCGATCGGGCTTGCATGTCTTATATCCTGGACCTCGATTCTGCTAAAATAAAACGCAACCGTTAGGGCCATTTTCCTATCAAGCTCTAAATTGTTTAAACGCAAAGTAGTACAAATATGTTGCAATAAATAGAATAATGTTATTTTAGTTTATTTCTTTAATATTTTAGTTTATTTCTGTATATATTTATATTTAAGTTTATAATATTTGAATGAATGTTTATGTTAAAATTATAACAATGTAGTGTCTGCTCCCACAATGTAGTGTCAATTCATTCAAGAACAAGCTGGACAAACACATGCAACCGGGTAAGAGGAACTAAATGCAGATGAATTGGATACAGGCGCAATCAGTTTTCAAACTGCCTGCCTGTTAATTAATAATAATTATAATTTTATATGTTTTGATAGTGTGAATATGTATTTAAACTGTAATTAAGGCGTCGTTTGAATGCTGTGTACATATAAAAACTTTTTTTGGTGGAAATGTTTTAAAATTATAATATATGTATATTGTTAATGTTCCAATTATATATAAATAAATAAAGCTCGATTAAGTCCGCTCGCGGGTGTGTCAAACTGGTTGCATTTTTTCTTTTGACGCATGGCACCATCGTGCGGGCTCAAACCAGCTTAATAAGAAAAAGGCCCTTAGGCATTGTAACTATTACCTTATTATCATTATCATGCTTTAAGTCTTCTGCTTCTTCTCAGCATATCCGCGTCCACTGTTAAACATATGCATTCTTTATGCGGCGTTTCAAGTTCAGGTAAGCCCGTTGTCAAACCACCTATCTGCTGTTCTGCCCAAGTTCCGTCTTCCTGTTCAAAGTACCAAACGCTTTTAGTGTTTAGTCACAATTTCAAATTTTTACGTCATCATCCTCATACCGTTCTCTCAGTTTATCTAAAAACGGGAAAGCATCGACACACCCCCGCAACATTATCTGTAATTTGTAATGAAATTATTTAACGTTATTCCCACTTTATCTCCGAATCTATTGAAATAGTCTACACATATATCATCATATACTAGCATTATCCCGGTTGCCCTAGACTTTAGCTTAGTGCCCAGGGTCTGCTCACTGGTTCAACCAAATTTGACTGAATTTCAGTTATTGCCGTCTGACCTCCGCAACCCAGGGGGAAACCTCGTTCTATGGTTAAATCAGCTTTCAATCTGTTAGATGGCACTGACTTCCTGATAACGACTGCCATAGATATTCATTACAGCCATCTTTGTACGTAAAAGTTTAAGAAGACGTTAGCACTGTAAAAGATTGTGGAATCACGCACAATAGTCCACTATAAGGATTAAGTGCAGAATCCACAAATAACATAGGTAATAGAATCAGGTAAGTACCTGCAAGTGCAGCATTTGCAAGACACACGTATAAAAACAGACAGACGACCAAATTAAAGTGTTGGATCGTACTGAGTTTAGGCAGCCTGCAAGAAGTTTTTTTTATCGATGACCGATTGCAGGCTCATATTTCATTATTACAGCCCATCAACGTTCCAGTAAAACTCGATATTAAATGCCACATATTCGTTTACTGGGTGTATAGGGATCCTACCAAGACCTAAAAAGCCCAAGCCAACCTCACCTGCAAGTGGTGCACCTGCCGATCAACGGACGAGGCTCTGGCGAACATAACAGTGCCCGGTACGCGGCAATAGGTTCGCCAACTATTACGTGGGACTTACTATATAATTGGCGAAGTGTGGGCGTATAATGTGCATCTGCCTACCCCTTCGGGAAAACAGGCGTGAATGTATGTATATATGTACATTCGATCACCAATCCAAGAAAAAAATCCTATAAGAGTTCTACTTTACTTCTTCTTCTTCAATTTAGTTATCCAGGCTGCAGCGTTACGGGCCCGGGGTCCGCTGTTTTTTTTGTTTTACGTTGATAACAAAATGCATTTACGCACTGCCTTCCGGCCAAAGGGGGTGTGGGACTTACCACCAGCAGACACGACTGCCAGCAGTAATACCCGCTAAGAATCCTCCGACGACTCCCGCCGCTTGCTGAGAAAGAGGCGGGGGCCAGTATCTGGGGTGCAGCCTCTGATACCCCGCCTGCGGCCAGCCCCCACCACGCCAAGGTTGAGACCTGTCCGGGGGGCTGTCTATAAGCCTGCATAAGTCAACTTATCCTGTATTTGTAAGTGGCCAATATATATTCGTCATCCTTGGTCCATCTTGTTCTGCTTTAGTGCGAATTTTTATTTTATTTATTATTATACCACTAGTTGGCAACAGGCAACGGCCCACCTGATGGAAAGTGGTCACCGCAGCCTATGGCCGTTGCTGACCCATTATAACCGTTTCACGCCCTTCTTGAAGAGCCCTATGCTGTAATCTCTTGGGAAAACCTCGTCAGGGAGCTCATTCCACAACGCAAGGGTACGGGGCAGAAAGTTACTTTTGAAACGTACCGTACGTACACCCGTCACTTTTAATGTGAATATGAACTCCCTGCCGATGGCGACCGGTGCGAAGATAAAAAAGGCCGCTGTTCTGATCGTTTTTGAGCTCAATGCAGGCTTTACAGAGAAGTCAAAATTATGTTTAGCATTGTTTTAGTATCTTCAACTTCAAATATTATATTTAATATTCAAATATACTATGACAATCAATCAAAATATGATAACACTGAAATTACGAAGCTTAGATTCAGATACTTACATGCAACAAAAAAATTAAAAAGACTAATAATTTAATTGTAAGTGAATCTAAGTGTCAGTTTTAAGCTACCGCTCTGTAAGAGGTACTGGCAAGAAACTTACAGGCTCTTATAAATTATCAATTGGTTAGGTTTCATTACAATCTTCCTGTGAAGCTATATATGTACAATGCAATATAATATAACATTAACAATATTCATGTTCTAAGTCATTCATATCAGAATAGTGTTATAAAACGGCAGTTTAATCCCAAGCATTTTTATCTGCCATATAGTCTTTGATAGAATATTATCCCTTTGAAGACATCCTCTGTTTTATTGTTAATTTAAATGTGGCTTAGTTGCTGTATATTGCTTGGGATTTCGTCCTTGGGCTGATGACGATATTTATATAAGATGGTGCCTGACTATGGCCTCATAAGGAAGCTCAAAGTCGCTACGCGTGCAATGGAGAGAGCTATGCTCGGAGTGTCCCTACGTGATCGAATCAGAAATGAGGAAATCCGTAGGAGGACTGGAGTGAACGACATAGCGAAGCGCGTTTGCAAGCTGAAGTGGCAGTAGGCGGGGCACATAGCTCGAAGAACCGACGGCCGATGGGGCGTTAAGGTGCTTGAATGGCGACCCCCACGCGATGGACCGATGACCTGGTCAGGGCGGCGGGGAGCCAGTGGATGCAGGTGGCAAAGGATCGATCTACGTGGAAAGCAATTGACTTTTGAAAAGACTTCAAGATGGCTGATATGATGATGATGATGATTACACACATAGGAACTAATTTTTTTTCTTGCTGCAGATATAATTTGCCTGCCTACCAACAAGTATACTCGTAGTACATGATCTGGGCGGCACCGCCAACTACGAGTATTTCCGTAGTTGATTGTATGCGATTTCTGACGAATTTTAAAACAGTGGCCGCGTAAGGAGGGCGGGGTTAAATTCTTTGGCATTTGAAACAAAACATTACTAAAATCAGAAAGTTAAGCTTAAGAGAAAAAAAACTACGAGTGTACCTACACCTACCATTTTATATGGTGGCAATAGCCATAAAAAAAAGATACTACGAGTATACTTTTATGGCAGTTAACGTGTTAATATTATTTTGATAGTTTATATTCACTAGCAGGAAGTTCAGATGATTCAGCTTAGATAACTTAACAAATTACAATGAGTACCGAGCAATGTGAATTGACGCTTCATTTACTACTTTCTCGGCCCCAAATAGAGATAAACCATAAATCGCAAGGCAAAACACCAAATTTTCAAATAAATCTTTTTCGTATTCTGACACAAGGCCGATATGAATATTACCGTAGAAATTCCAGTAGGCCGGAGGCGGCACGATACGGCGCCGCGGTTTGTTAAAAAGTTACCACTGCTAGTGATGTGCCACGTGTACCACTAACAACTAGAATAGATTACATTTTTTTATTGACAAAGTAACACAACACATTACCATAATTCACAATACATTAAAAGAAATAAAGAATTTCACACAAAATAGACAACAAAAACAAAATGATCTAAAGTTAGACCAGGTTTAACCCTTTAACAGGCAGTGTTCAATATATGACCACTATAAATTGAATCTTATGCGGTTAACTTAAGGTGGAAAACCGATGAATATTTTCAACGTGCTCTGCCTGTTAAAGGGTTAAAACTTCTCAGGTTCTGTCTCTGTCTTCATCTTATCAAATGAAAGTGACAGTACTGGTTTGAAACCTGATTAATCTCGTTTTGTAATAAGATCTATAATGTTCTAAGAATGTTACATATCATGTCACCTGTTAAATGGGCGCTGATACAGCGTAACTGCTGATGTTGATGTTGATCAGCAGGTGTACCACTTGCAGGTGAGGTTGGCTTGGGCTCCTTAGATATTGGTAGGAACCCTATTATTACATAATATAATATTACACATTACAATATAACATAATTTTTTTTTTTCAGATATGGTGCGAAATAAATTAGTATTTCTATATATCAACATTTGACACAGTATACAGTATTTTCAGTATTCTGTATTTTAAAAATGTGGTCACATAATTATACCTTCTACCTGTCCCAACTGTAATACCAATAGACATGTTTTAAGATAGTAATCAGCCCTGCTCGTTTTCAAACTTCATTTTATTTGCATGACCCATTTTGATTCAGTTCATAATGACGCATACTCTCTCGAGATCGCCGGAGATAAAAATTACCATAATCGCTTGACCATGGAAACTTGACATAGAATACATTGTTACAGAAGTGGGAAGGAAAGTAGTTTTATAAGAAAAAAATGAAATATCCACTCAAGTGGTACTCGAATGACTCGTCGTTCACAGGCGAGTGACTCGAGTGAGCCCAACCCTAAAGTATAAGCAAGGTAATCAGAACTTCAGAATTGTCTTGTTATCATTGGTGTCTCTAATCAACTTGCAATGAGAGTGGGGCCCAATGTCTCCGAGACACTTTCCGATTGGTATGTTAACCGTGATAAATGAGTGTTTGTAATGTTGATTGTAAGATACAGACCAAGTTTTGTAATGGGAGAGGCTTACCTGCTTTTTAATTCGAGGGTGAGTTAATGGTCTGTGGGGTGGTTTAGGAATCGAATGGGATTTTAGCAACGATGTAATTTTAAGGGTGATTTTCATTTTAAAATGCAGACTTGGTCTGTTGCATCTATTATTATTATATACACACTTTTTAAAGACCAAAAGTGAGAAATTAATATTAATCCACTCATTTTTTCTACACACAATTTGTATTTTTATTTTTCTTACAACCTAAATTCATAATTATCATCCCATTTATTAGACGTCAAATCTCACATTTTCTATTAAAAAAATATAATTCACTGCTTTCTGCTGATAATATTGACCCAGGCACCCTACAGTCGCCACGTCTTTTTTTAGAGATTGGCTTGATTTAATTTAATTACGAATTAGCGTCGCCCGCGGCTTCGCCCGCGTGGATGTTGGTTACTGCTGCAAAATGCCTACCCAGGAAAGACACGGTCAGCAAAATGATTCCCAGGTCAATTGACAGACACCGACACTAACATCGACGACGCAGTCATTACCCGCAGGCTGCATAGTTTGTCTTTATGTTGATGTTAAAGTGGTTAATGATGAAAATATTTAAATACTAAGTTTTCACTTTTGCGGGCAGTCCCGGAGTGCAACCCGTTGTTTTGGGATAGATAACTAAAGCGGCTATTGTAGAGCTTCTCTATAAACCACATTTGACGTTAAATTATTTTCAGGTAACAAAATAAACTGATGGTCGGGAGTCCCGACCCCTAAGGGCGCCGTGCAGCAGAAATCGTAATATTTAAATTTCGCCATCACTACAAAACTAAACATCTAATTTTAATCATTCAAGAATTCAATATTTTGAAATAAAATAATGGTTGTTGTGCCTCACTCGACATAGATAGGTATAGTGTGTCGCGGACTTTTTTGTAGATATTTATAAGATCTATAGTTCTATCTATAGTATATCACATTTTGTGGTTCAATCTTTTATAGTTTAGGCAGCGTATGCAAAATGAGTAACTTTTTATCACGTATTTAAATGAGTAAGTTAGCCTATGTTACTCGTGGTTAATGTAGCTTTCAAATGGTGAAAGAATTTTCAAATTCGGTCCAGTAGTCTTTAAGCCTAATCATTACAAACAAAGTTTTTCTCTTTATAATATTAGTATAGATTAACTATAAAACAGTAATTCCCTAATGAGCAGAACTTACCAAAATCAACTCTTTGGTTGAGAAAGTAAAGATAACACGTCAAAAAGGAACCGAAAACTCACATATTCGCATTTTAATATTAATAAGGAAGTAGACAAGAATACCCATCTCCTTGACCTGGAACGGCTGGAACCTTCCGCCAGGCTCACAAGACTTTAATCTCCATCCTCCTCAGGATCTTTCAAGAGAGATCGTTAAACCGTCTCACCTGAAATTAATAGTAACTTATAAATCCTTCAGTGTATGGCCAATTTAATAGTAAAAGCACGGAGAGCGGCGATAAAAATGCGAAATCCTCTTGCAACGAATGGAATTGCGTATTGGGGCTCAGACAGGGTGTAATCTGCCTGCCTGCGGAGCCCGAGCGCTCCCGGGAGTGCAGCACTAGTGCACTATGTACTTACTGCCATAGAGTAGTTACTGGTTGAGGTAAGTAGGCACGGACTAGTGTTCAAAGTGGAATACGGAGATCACTTACTTTTTATTGATAAAGAATATTTAACGCAGATTTTTTTATCGAATTAAATTTTTTTTTATAATATTATACGACTTATAAGACTTGTTTGTTCATCAAATAGCGTATCCGAATGATACTTTATATTTGTTCGTGTTATACATTTTTGAATATTTTTTAATATATATTTTTGTACATTCCCATAACGTTACGTACATTGCCGAAACAGTAAGAATTCCCGTTCAGATACCCGTGCATCGCCCCAGAGCTAGTTTTGGCCTGCGGCTTAAAGACCGATTTATTAATCGCCTATGGTCCACCGTAGGTATTTTCACTCTTGCATTGCGTCAGGACCCGAAGCAACAAGGATGACCTAGTAATTATGAGCGAGACTAAAAATTATTTAAAGTTTTTTTTATACATGGAATCTGCAAACCCTACTTGCGGCAGGCGTGCACTTCCGGAGCAGAGTACGCGCATAGCCAGCTAACTTGGTTCACCACCGTGGCAGTGGCCCAAGCGAGACGGCTGACTCCCAGATACCTCTCGCAGGCGAGTAGATTATGCCGGGAACCATAAGGGGCTGACCGACTAAACTCTATGTATGTGAATGCTGCTTGCTTCTGATGGCTGATACAGCGCAACCGGGATAGTTTGGGGAAGGCGAGGCAAAAGGCCTCAACTAAGGGCGGTCTCTAGTAGACCTGAACCTTGGCTCAGGATGTCGTGGGTGAGTATTTAAACTCGGGGGACGTTGGCCGCGGGCGGGGTGCCAGAAACTAAAACCTAGGCACTGGCGCCTCGCCCCTTTTTCAACAACGGCGGGCGTCATCGGAAGATTTTTTAGTGGGTAGGACTGCGGTGGTCGCGGCTGCCGCAGTGAGCCCCACACCCCCTCCCGGTCTCCCCCTTTGGCCGGGAGACAGTGCGTAAATGCATTTTGCATCAAAAAAAAAAGGGTGAGTATTTAAACTAAGGGCGCTTTCAATTTAAACGTGTGTCGGACCGCTGCTGTCCCGAAGCTGTGCGTTTGTTATATTGCGCACAGACAGTCGGTTGTTTTACATACAAAACGCGCGGTGTGATAACAGACGGCAACTGTACCACGCCCAATGGCATTGCCGTCGTGCGTGTCATCATCATCTCAGCCCATTTACGTCCTACTACTGAGCACGAGCCTCCTCTCACATACCAAGGGGCGAGGGTATGGGTCATACTCCACCACGCTGACCCAGTGCGGATTGGCGGAGGCAGGTGTATGGCGTCCTGCTGTTAGAATTTTTCAAGCCGCCCATTTGAGCCTGTAACATGGCTTAACGACTACCACATTTAGTGATAACCAGGACCAACGGCTTAACGTGCCTTCGGAAGCACGGAAGCGCTCGATATCAAATGCCACTCAAACGGTCACCCATGCAATGCTGACCTCCGTAAACTCTGTTGTACTTCGGTGATCGTTTCCGACCACCGAGCACCGCGGAGCTACGAGCGCTTCGCCGTGCGTGTGTGGTGCGGTTTATATGAATACGATAGTCCGTGTGTAGATCGACTACCATACGCAGGACGACAACAAACGTCTAATATTGAAAAAGCCCTAAGTTAGGTAGAAACTAAAAACGCAGCAATGCACCCTCCCGTCTGCGGAGTGCAATCTGTGGCTCATGGAATCGCGCCAGAACTAAATGAAATTGAAATTAGCTTTCTCTCCCAAGAGCCTTTCGCGGAATTTCCAAAAATAAAAGCGTATTATATTTTAAAATACGATTCCAGTCGCGCTAGTCGAGGTGCACCGGAAAATACTTAACAATGACGCCAAAATGGCGGAGACGAGAATTGGACCTTATCGTGTATCTTGTATGTAAAAATAACAAATTATTTTTTAATTGACAGGTCGTATTACAGAGTTTTGGCGCCAACGCGGCAAAAGACACCTCGCGGCAATATTTAATTTTTTAAAACTAGTGTACATTCGAGTTTTTATGTGTAAATAGTGGTTTTTTAGACATTACTTCTTTGGCAATGTATACAAATGTAGGAAAGTGACATACTGCAGTGAATTTTAATTTTCCGTGTTCACTAAAACCTGCCATGACCAAATCCTGAAAATTTTGGAAAAAGGGCAGGTCAAAAGTACCCTAAAACGACGGGTGTGTATGAGAAGATTAATGAGTGTAAATGAGGCTAAAAGTGTGTGCCAAGATCGTAGCAAATGGAAAGATGTGATCTCTGCCTACCCCTACGGGAAAGAGGCGTGTCATTATGTATGTAAACATATAATTGAATATATAAATAAATAAACATATAAATGTACCAATGTATGTATGCATTCCAAAACTCCCTAGAAGCCTCTCGTAAAGACGTCACTGTTTTATTGGGTTATGACTTGACTTGGCGCGCTCGTTTAAGTTTTAACCTTAAAAAAGCTCTTTTGAGCCATACTTAAATTTTTAATTTTGACTTGACTTGACTTTGACTTCACAATGACGGATTTTACTTAGATAGATAGATAGATAATACGTTTATTTCGTTTAAATAATACAAGTTATATAAAAACATATCCCACAAAACCGTTTGACTGGTTTGTCTGTGGGTCACAGTCTCTTTTATACTACTTTATACATTACAACTAATTTTATATATAAATAACTTACAATTTTTCACTTAAACCAATATAATGCTTTTTTAAATTTGTTTTATACTTATTTTTGTTTGTTTCCATTCTAATGGCTTCAGGTATACTATTTAATAGGTACGGGAGCCGTTTTTTTATAGTTCTGTCACCATAATTATACTTATTATTATTACTTGACTTTGAGTGTACTGAAAAACGAAAATTATGTATTTATGCAAATTACTTGATTAATTATATTACTTGACACTGATAAATACTCTACACGTGTGAGTCAATATTTAAAAAAAAGATTATGATGTATGTCATTTTTTAGTCTGACAAGAAAGTGAATAATTTTTACTTTAATTTCCAATTTCATTAATTTTATTTTTGTTTTCTTTTGGTTGGTTGTTTAATGATGAACTGGCTTAAGATTGTTATTTTTATTGTTATGCCTTTAAAAGCTAGGTCATAATTGTTTGAAACGTTTAAGTAACAACCTGTGTGCCACAATAAAGAATTCTTCTTATTTCGAAGAAGAATTCTGTAATTTATTCATCTCCTATTGAATCCTAATTTAAAGACAAAACATGACCAGTTTCTTGCTCAATTCTTTACATACACAACCAAACAGCTCACAACAAATGGGTGCGTTAGTTTGTAAGGTAAAATTGAGTATTGATAAACCATTGAATACAATGATTTAAAGTAGATATATTTCCGTTGTCGATACTTGCTATATAACTGTCAAAATAAACACTCAGCGACTTTAGTTATCACATCAAATCATATGTTGCATGTGACATTACATGATACATAGATGGCAAAAAATAATAGTTCTACATGTGAAGCCCTGCAAAAGGCCAAGGGCAACTAAGGAAGGCTAAGAGCGCTCTTATTAACTTAATAAATAACATAAACGTTTTTGTAACTAATATAATTGTACTAGAATTTAATTATCTTTTATATTGAATAAAATCTTTAATATTGCAAAACCTATTCTAAAATTTTGACGACCTATATGGCGTGGAGGTCAGTATACCTGCACTTCACTCGAGAGGTCGTGGGTTCGATTCCCACACAGGACAAATCTTTGTGTGCATGAACATGAATATTTGTTCTGGTCTGGGTGTTCTCCTATGTATCTTAAGTATGTATTTACAAAAAAAAAAAAAGTATTTATGTATGTTTATCCGTTATTTAGTATCCATAACACAAGTTCTTAATGATACTTATCTTGGAATTAAATAATTGGTGTGATTGTAAGAGAATATTTATTTATTATTTATTAATTTGATTTATTTATTTTAGGTTATTAATGTTTTTCATATAATTAGGTACCTAAATGATTATAAATATTAAACACCATGTTATGTGGACTGCACGAAACTTTAATGTAGACAATGGATGCTTTCGTTTATTACTTAATTTAATATCTTTAACAGGAGTATAAAAAGCTGGGTGTTTTCTGATTCACTAGCAATGGGGGCTAAGATTAATTGGGCGTTTGTAAGTTTCAAAATTACTAATAACAAATTAAAAAAAAATTAAATGATAAAAAAAAGTTGTTATTTTTCCATTCCGATCAACTAAGGGACTATCCATAATTAAGTCACACGTTAAGGGGGCGGGAGGGGGTTGACGAAGTGTGACATGGTGTGACAAGGGGGTGGATGGTATACAAAGTTTCGCGACGTCACATTTCAAAAACTAGGCCCTAAACTAATTTAAAACGAATGCTGTTTTATTGTAACTTAAACTTATAAATACATAAATATTTAATAGGTAAAAATAAATATTTGTGTTCTGTATCTAATCAAATCACGGATTAAAGGATTTTTCAATGGCACTGTAATAAATTTAGGCAGAATTTTTACAACCGGAAACTTATATACAAATAGAAAGAATAAAGAAAGAAAGAAAATAAATTTATTTAGTACCTACAGTGTCGCACACCACAGGATGTCACGACGCTGATCTTCCGTGGACACCTAGACATGAAGTGTTACTACGCGCAGTATTTGTGAAATGCATCTATTTAAATAATTAAAAATAAGTTATCAATAAGTATATAAAGTAGTTTGTATAAAGAATGGAACACTATAATAAAAAGTTTACATAAAAGTATTAAGTATACAAATGAGTATAATGAGAAAGAAGAAGAACGAATAGTAGTGAAATGCAGATAACTTAACCAAATCGAAGTAAGACTGTGATAAGATAAGCTATGAATGACACAACACAGGTATAATTAATCTTTTTGCAAAATCAGTAAATATTGTTATATTTAAATTTAAAAGTTAATATTGAAGAATATAGTTAATATTGTAATAAAGATATATTGCAGAGACTCGTCTGTTGATCGTCAGATGCACCAATTGTAGATGGGGATGGCTTAGGCTTCTAAGATCTTGGTAGAAATGTAAATAAAACTATAATGAAAGCTAGCCTCAACCTGAGGTGCTTTAGCCTCCCTCATGATTTCTAAAAGAAAACCCACACAGCCCACAACAAACAACAGGGTGAAGCCAATGCCCCACGCATGAACGGAGCGCACCGGGAGCGAAAAAACCGCCGCGCGCGCCACGAATTCTGATCATATACCTAACTAATTTACCTCGCGATTTCGACGGGAGAACACGAAGCCGCTGGAAATGGATGAGGCAGTTCTTTGGCATCATAAACCGGTTATCGGCGAATCTTTTAATTTTAATAAACTAGCGTACAAGTAGATAATTACTATGACGAAATGCGTAATGAATGAGAGTGTAAAAAATGTGCCCGAAATCAATTTCAAAATCATTTAATCAGTGTTGGGTCAATAGAGCTCTTATGAAACACAAACTCAGAAACTAACGCGTCTACATTAGGACGAAGTCTTATTTGTTAAGTCGCATACTTAGTAAGTACACTCATCACTATCGTCTAAGCCTTATTCTGAAATCCGGGGCCCGCTTTTCTACTTTTTGTCTCCTCATCGCACGGTCTTCCGTGTCTTTATAAACCATTGAATTCCGCGCGTTTTTATAAACATTATTTATATTTATAAACGAAAGGTGTGTGGGACTCACCACCGGCAGTCACGACCGCCGGCAGCAATACCCACTAAAAATCTTCCAGCGACGCCCGCCGCTTGTTGAGAAAGAGGCGGGGGCCAGTACCTGGGTTGCAGCTTCTGACACCCCGCCTGCGGCCAACGTCCCCCGGACCAAAACCGCGAGGACCTCCTCAGAGAGGCGCAGTGGACGCGCCCCTCCTACCTCCCCCTGCGACCATAGCGTGTGTGGCCGACTTCCCGGAGGGTCCATGGTTAGACAGCAGGGGCCCCCTGCCCCCGCTGCCTAGACCCTCCTGGCGCTGCTGAGCGGGCCCTCCTAGCCTACCCGCAGCGCCCTCCATAGGTCCCTCTTAGTTTCCCCCCCGGTAGTCAGTGCTAAGGGCACCCAGAGTCGTCGGTCTCTGGGTGTTACCTTTTCCCTAGCGCCTCCTGCGCCCTACCGGGAGGTACTCAGCCCCCCCACCACGACAAGGTGGAGACCAGTCGGGGGGGAAGTCAGCTCTGCCTGGGCCTACCTCGACCAAGGCCTTAAGGTAATACTAACAATTACACTGGCAACTCCGAGAACGGCAACAGCCCAGTGGCGAGACCCCTTGCCTTATGACTTATGACCTATGACTTTTCGAAGTTTTGTGCGTAACTATCGCTTGCTCCGTGCCTCGGAAAGTCCCGGCTGTCATGAACATCTATAGCAGTCGTTATTAGGAAGTCAGTGCCTTCTAAGAAACTGACAGCTGGTTTAACGATATAATGATGTTTCCCTCTGGGTTGCGAAGGTCAGACGGCAGTCGCTCCACGTAATAACTATAATTCAGTGAAATCTGGTTGAACTAGTGAGCAGACCCTGGGCCCTAAGCTTAAGTCTAGGGCAACCGGGATAATGCTAGGATATGATGACACTAGCAACCCCGATTCAAAGATGCTGCCTAGAACTGTAGCACGATATTGTATAAACGCTTCTCTTTAGCAGCTATATTTCTGGCACTTCAAATGTTGCACGGCGGTGTTCAATTCATTTATTGCCATCTAACTCTACATAAGGTCTTAAGAATCAAATGTGTCTCAACTAGTTACTTTTAGAGGTGCTGCAATATCTTATAGTCTAATTAATGTTAGTAAATACAAAAAAGTATAAATTTTTACAAAATATTGTGTTTCGGTATTTAAAATTATAATTTACGGCATGCGTTTATACAATGACATTATAGTTATTAAGTTTTAATCAATAATTATTTTATATACATTGTCAGAAAAATTTATCTAATTATATGTGAAAAACTCGTATAGAAGCATCCTGAAACTAACTTTTTTTTTTACTTTTTACTAAATTAAATTAATTTTGTTCAATATAAAGTGGGTTTAGATTGTACTCTTAGTGGACTCCATACACCTGCCTCCGCCAATCCGCACTGGGTCCGCATGGTGGAGTATGACCCAATACCCTCGCACCTTGATATGTGAGAAGAGGCTCGTGCTCAGTAGTGGGACGTTTATGGGCTAAGTTTGGAAATAAATAAAAAAAAAAAAAATGATGATGATAATGAACGTTTAATAATTGTTGACATTATTTTGATATATTATGTACCCACTCACTAACTGCAACATTATTGTCATATTTGTACACCAGTTATGGTAAAACATGTTAAAACTATATACTTTATATCTTAACATCCTAAAATAAGCATTAACATGTATGTTTTATTATTACCAACTCATGTTTTGACAAATAAATGAAACTTTATCGAATTTCCAAATTCTAATTTTCATGTTCATTATCTACCTAATTTTCCTATATCAGAATTGAAATTCAGAAATAAGTACTTTATTGATGTTTGATTCCCGCTTAAACTGTACCTAAATTGCCTTATCCAATAATCGTTCGTTACCCGTGTGTACGTTCCTCGTGTAGATGCACGTACGGTGAGCAAACGGCGCGAGCCGTGCGGCCGGCCAAGGCTTTTTGTGCGGCCGTGCGAGCGGCTTCTAAGGATTGGGGGCCCAATTAAGGCGGGATAGACGTTTCTAGAAAAAAAAATTGTAAGACTTTTTTTGGCAACGCGTAAGGGAGGTATTGAAAGTGTCTATGTCCGCATGTAATATAAAAATAATATCTCTAGTTAAGACTGCCGCATAAACAAACTGTTTAAAAATGTAATTTTGTTTTATTAAATGTTTATTGTTTGTTTACCCTCACACCTTGATTTGTGTGAGGAGGCTCGTGCTCAGTAGTGGGACGTTAATGGGCTGTGATGATGATGATGATGATTGTTTGTTTATCATTTCACTGCAAACTCTTCACACTCTTTTCACTCTTAAAAACCAGTTTTCAAGCATCCCTTAGCTCTATTTTATTAGTAAAGAGACGATTGCAATTATCTAAGAGCCTATTTCACAATGATTGATTATGTGGTACTCGGCAGTTAAAATGACAGTTGTGTATGCATCCTTTTTGTTTTGATTTACTTCGGTAACAAAATGCATTTACGAACTATCTCCCGGCCAAAGGGGGACCCAGAGAGGTGTGTGGGACTCACCACCGGCAGACACGACCGCCAGCAGTAATACCCACTAAAAATCTTCCGACGACGACGCCCGCCGCTTGTTGAGAAAGAGACGGGGGGCCAGTATCTGGGTTGCAGCTCTGACACCCCGCCCGCGGCTAACATCCCCCGGACCAAAACCGGGAGGACCTCCTCAGAGAGACGCCGAGGACGCGCCCCTCCTACCTCCTTGTGCGACCATAGTGTGTGTGGCCGACTTCTCGGAGGGTCCATGGTTAGACAGCAGGGACCCCCTGACCCCGCTGCCTAAGACCCTCCTGGCGCTGCTTGACGGGCCCTCCTGGCCCACAGGTCCCTCTAATTTCCACCCGGTAGTCAGTACTAAGGGCACCCAGAGTCGCCAATCTCTGGGTGTTATCTTTTCCCTAGCGTATTCTGAGCCCTACCGGAAGGTACTCAGCCCCCCCACCACTACAAGGTGGAAACCAGTCGGGGGGGTGTGTATGCATCCATGTCAAGTAAACACTGATTATATTTTATTTGGTTAGTACGAAACAGGCCCTAAGTGTAGCTAACGACGGAAGGCAGAATTTTTTTATTATTGACTCTAGCCCTAGTTCTAGATCTAGTGGTTTAGACGTGCCTTTCGGCGGGAAATAATTGGATTTAGTGACTGGTGGATTTTTTAGTGGATTGGATTATTGAAGTTAGTGGTCAGCTTAGACGTTAAACCACTATCTAGTATTATCTTTCATTATGTTTCTAACCCAATATAAAATCAAAATAAAACCATAGATATTACAAAAAATGTTAACTAAAGAAATTTATTCTTCACAAACTGAACAAGCAAATGACACTGATTCCTCAGAAGACGATTATCCTTAGTTATGTACCTACTTACGTAATGTTTTCCTTGTAGTAACAAAAATGATCATCATCATCTCAGCCCATTAACGTCCCACTACTAAGCACGAGCCTCCTCTCACATACCAAGGTGCTAGGGTATTGGCTGACCTTGACCCAGTGCGGATTGGCGGAGGCAGGTGTATGGCGTCCTGCTGTTAGAATTTTTCAAGCCGGTCTTTTAGGCTTAACGACTACCACATTTAGTGATAACCAGGACCAACGGCTTAACGTGCCTTCGGAAGCACGGAAGCGCTCGATATCAAATGCCACACAAACGGTCACTCATCCAAGGACTGACCTCTGTAAACTCTGCTTTACTTCGGTGATCGTTTCCGACCATCGAGCACCGCGGAGCTACGAGCGCGTAACAAAAATAATTATTTCATAATAATAATGTTTTGTTTTCAAATTATATTCAGTTGTTGTTTTTAATTTTTTTGTGGAATTCTGGTGGTTCGAGAGGACATTTAGGTTTTAGTAGTTTCTTCTGGTTTACGCTACCACATTTGGTAGGTTGGTAATAATAAAGTTGTCAACACTGCTCTAGCCTTATTTCATAGAACTTTATTCTATACCACTAGGAGGCACATAGGCATGCGGGCTATCGGGCTAGCGGGTTAACCAAGCAAGGGTATGCGGCAGAAACGTAAATACCTGTCGTTAAATATATAACATATTGAAAATATGAGTTTCTGATCGATAGACAGGACACCGAAAAGAACAATTTATTTACGTACGCTTGTTCGGCTTGGAAGGCCGTTCTAAGGTTGTGTGGTGAATCCTCAAATTCATAATAATGTACGTGGAATGCAGGGCGCATTCAATTGATCATCTTTAGTTATCTATGTTTAGCAGCGAAGGTCCTGTGGCTGATAATGCTGTACTGACACGTAGATTCACTTACACCTAATTTTTATTTATTTGCATGTAAGTGAATCTAAGCTTCGTGATTTCAGTGTAGTAATATTTAGTTTTATTTTTTTAAATTTATATTTTGTTTTGACGTTTTCAAGTGCTATGTTATAGTTTATGAAATAAAGAACTTTTTACTTTTTTACTAGTTTTATGTGTTAGAACTTCAGGCAGATAAATTATAATGTTTTAGAGAAATAATCATACCACCGAAGTGAACAATTCATGTAGGTATGTATAATGTAAAAGCGTTAATTTGTCGAACGGAAGGCGGGTGTTGGTTCCCACACCCCTCATCAAGTATGCGCGCTCTGAATTTTGAGCGGTGCGGCGCCCGAGCGCAAACGTGGCGCGCGACATAAGCCTTTACAACGCGCATTTTATTCCGATCTAAATATTCTAATGAGAATTAGAATTGGCGGTTAAATACTGGAACAATTCGATGTTACAAACATTTGTTTCATTTGGTAGGTAGGAGTACAGTAAGGTATAGAATGTGTAAAAGTTATCGCTATGACATTAACCCTTAACCGGGCAGTGGGAAATATTAGGTCGGGGAAAAAGTCTTTTCGCATAACGTAGGTATAAACTTATTATAAATTTTTTTTGACTGTACTATTTGTGTCTGGCTGGTTTTGGTAACATTAAAAAGGTTCCATTATAAAGAAAAGAAAAAAATAAAAAAAAGTTGTTTCCCGCTATTTTTCATTTGTTTTTCTCTCCGTTAAAATGAGTGAATCTAATGAAGAAATTCGATACATTTTAAAATGCAACTCAAGCAGTGAAAAAAATTTGTGATGTTTATGGACCTGATGCAGTGTCAGTAAGAGTAGCACAAATTTGGTTCAAACGTTTTCAGTCCGGAAATTTTGATGTTAAAGATGCACCTCGCTCTGGTCGCCCTGTTACGAATAAAATGGACGCCATTTTTGAAAGAGTGGAGCAAGATCGGCATATTAGTAGTTACGATGTAGCTGAAGAACTGGGAATTGACCACAAAACAGTTTTGACCCATTTGAAGAAAGCTGGTTATACAAAAAAGCTCGATATTTGGGTGCCACACGAGCTCACTCAAAGAAACTTAATGAACTGTGTACTCATTTGCGATTCATTATTGAGACGTAATGAAACCGAGCCGTTTTTGAAGAGATTGATAACTGGCGATGAAAAGTGGATCACGTACGACAAGAACGTGCGAAAAAGGTCGTGGTCGAAAGTTGGCCCGGCTTCACAGACTGTGGCCAAACCTGGCCTAACACGAAATATGGTGTATGGTGGGATTGGAAGGGCATTGTTTATTATGAGCTTTTACCGCCCGGCAAAACCATCGATTCTGATCTTTACTGCCAGCAACTGATGAGATTAAAGGAAGCAGTCGAGAGAAAACGGCCGGAATTGATCAACATGAAGGGTGTGGTCTTTCATCACGATAACGCTAGACCACACACATCTTTAGCCACTCAGCAAAAATTAAGAGAGTTCGACTGGGAGGTCCTAGTGCATCCACCATATAGCCCTTTTTTTTTTTTTTTTTTTTTATTATCGTCTGTTAAAAAATGCTGCTTACGCACTGTCTCCCGGCCAAAAGGGGAAGACCGGGAGGGGGTGTGGGGCTCACTGCAGCAGACGCGACCACCGCAGTCCTACCCACTAAAAAACTTCAGACGACGCCCACCGCTGTTGAAAAGGGGCGAGGCACCAGTGCCCGGGTTTGTAGCTTCTGGTACCCCGCCCGCGGCCAACGTCCCCCGGATCAGAGCCGGGGAGACCTCCTCAGGGAGGCGCAATGTGCAGCGCCCCCCCTACCTCTATGTGCGGCCATGGCGTAACTGGCCGACTTCGGGGGGGGGTCTATGGCGAGACGGAAGGGGCCCCCCTGCCCCCGCCGCCTAAGACCCCCCGGGCGCTGCCGGACGGGCCCTCCTGGCCCGCCCGCTGCGCCAACGGCGTAGCCGGAGAGAGAGCGGATCCCGCTCCCTCTCCCGCTCCGCGGCCTCCTTCTGCGACATCACCACTTCGCAGAAGGAGGCCATCGCCTCCCACGCCGTCTCGCTGTCGACCATCTTTTGCATGATGGTCGGCAGCGAGAGAGCCACTCCACCCAGGGCCGCGGCTAACGTCGACCGCGGCCCCGCCCACGCAGGGCACGCCACCAAAGTGTGCTGCGCGGTGTCTTCCGCGCAGTCACAGTGGTGGCAACACCGGGTCGACTCCCCCCCGGCGACGTCACACAGATACTTCCCAAAGCACCCGTGCCCGGAAAGTACCTGCGTGAGCCGGAAGGACATCGACCCCCACCGACGGCCGACCCATCCCTCCAAGATGGGCCCAACCGCCTCGAGGATACGGCGCCTCGAACCTTCAGCACCCTCGGCACTCCTCAAGAGCTGCCGCCGCCATGTGCCCAGAGCCTGCGTCTGAGCGTCTCTACGCCACCGCACCACAGTGTCCGGTGCAGGGCGGAGACCCTGGCTCCGGGATTGCGCGCCACGCCAGAACACCGCCGAGAGAACCTCAGCGTCGAGATCCCAGGGAAGAGAACCGGCGAGCGCGCATGCCACCTCATGGGAGATGGTGCGATACCCCCTAGCGACACGGGTCGCCATGACCCTCTGCGGCCGCCGCAGGATCCGTCGATGGCGACCCGATACGGAGCTCGCCCAAATTGGGGCCCCGTACAAGGCTTTGGACCGCACCACTCCCATGTAAAGGCGACGGCAAGTGCCGCCACCCCCCCCGAGATTGGGGAGCAGGCGAGATAGAGCTCCCGCCGTGCTCACCAACCTTGGTCCTAGGTGCCGAAGGTGAGCTTCGAAGTCCCATCTGCTGTCGAGAAGGACGCCGAGATACTTCAGCGTGTTCCCGACAGGGATGGGAGTTCCTCCAATCACAATGCTGGAGCCTGAAGGCGGCCGCCTCCGGGGACCATGAAAAACGATAGCCCCGGATTTGTGCAGTGCCACCTCGAGCCCCAGCCGCCGTATCCTCTGGACCACCGTCGCGACGCCGGCGGTGGCCAAAACTCTCGCATCCCGGAGGTCAGAACCCCGGGATGTTACGAGAGTGTCGTCGGCGTAACAGACCACGTCCACGCCGTGCAGGTTCACACAGCGCAGAACGTAATCATATCCGATGTTCCACAGGAGTGGTCCCAGGACAGACCCCTGTGGAACACCGCACACCATACGCCGACGACAGCCTCCTCCGCCCATCGTTGGGAAGACTACCGCCCTCTCCGACAGGTAGCTCCCCAACAATCTCCGCAGATATGGAGGCACCCCGTGGAATCGGAGCGCCTCCATTATCGTTGGCCAGGGCAGGGTGTTGAAGGCGTTTGCGATATCGAGCGACACCGCAATCAACACCCCACCCCGGGAAACCGCCCTCTCAGACAGGTCCCGCAAGCGGCTGATCGCGTCAATCGTCGATCGGCCGCGGCGGAACCCGAACTGGAGGTCGGACAAATCCGGTCCGACCACCTCTAGGTGCTCGACGAGGCGGTTGGCGATGACACGCTCCAGGAGCTTACCTGCCTCGTCGAGCAGCACGATGGGCCGATAACCAGAAGGGTCATCGGCCGGACGTCCCTCTTTGGGAAGGAGTACCAAGCGGCCCTCCTTCCAGCGCCGCGGAAAAACCCCATCCCGCAGACACCTAGCAAAGAGGGAGGTCACGCGGGGCAGAAAAGGCGCTTCCTCCCCGCTCAACACCAGGTCCCACGCCCTCGTCGGAATGCCGTCGGGACCTGGGGCCGTGCTCTTGCCCCTCAGGCGTAGCACGGCCCTTTCTACCTCCTCCTGGGTGAGCTCGGGCACATCCTCAGTGCCCGAGTCACCATGGGTGACGTGATCCACCATATAGCCCTGACCTTGCGCCTTCAGATTTTCACCTGTTTCGGTCTCTGCAGAATTCTTTAGGTTCTGTAAGGTTGACCTCAAGAGAGGACTGCCAAAACTATTTGTCCCGTTTTTTGATCAGAAGTCCCAAAGTTTTTACAGTAACGGAATAATGTCTCTGCCCACAAAATGGCAGAAAGTTATTCAACAAAACGGTACATATATATTGTAAATAAATGTAAATAAACTTTGGAAAAAATGTCTTGACTTTTCATACAAAAATACGAAAAGACTTTTTCCCTAACCTATTATATTCCCACAATAAAATTGAACCTTATGTATTTGAGTTAGGGTGGAAAACCAATGAAAAATTTCAACATGTTCTGCCCGTTAAAGGGTTAAAATAACTTGAGTTTTTTGTTCTTTTAAAGAGTATGTAGGAATCCTACCAAGATCTGAGAAATCCATCCCAGTTTTGGCCCGGGGGACTTTGGCCGCAGGCGGGGTGTCAGACGCTGCAACCCAGGTACTGGCCCCCGCCTTTTTCTCAACAAGCGGCCGGCGTCGTCGAAAGATTTTTAGTGGGTAGGTCTGCTGGCGGTCGCGTCTGCCGCAATGAGCACCACACCCCCTCTCGGTCCCCCTTTGGCCGGGAGGCAGTGCGTAAAGGCATTTTGTTACCGACGTAAATTAAAAAAAAAGTGGTCAATATATGACCACCATAAATTGAACCTAATGCGGTTAACTTAAGTTAGAAAACCAATTAATATTTTCAACTTGCTCTGCCTGTTAAAGAGTTAAAGAAAAAAGAGTGAAAAAAGTCGAAAGTGCAGTGGTGTATCGATATTAATGTTTTTATTAGCAGGGGCTCCTGCCCAACAAGCACACTAGTGGAAATAGCAGCCTATTTTGCTTTTACTATACTTTTACATGTACAGTATCGCTTTAGGAGTTCAGAAAGTGGTTTTACATTCTACTATGGCTTCCGTTACTGCTTATAGCTGTAAGTATCACAAGGAGTAGCAGAAACTGCCACTCTAGTTTAGGCTTTATAAGGGTTCATTTTGCAACCGAGTTACCGTCTATAGATATATATATATACCGTATATATATATATTTAAAAGAGAGTAAAAAAAATATGTTAGAGTTTTAAGCTGCTAAAAAGTTTCTATTGCCGCTGGCGTACCCTTTAGAACTGCATAAAGACTTTAATTGCAAACTTTTTAACTGAACGGTATCATCATCATCATCTCAGCCATCTGACGTCCACTGCTGAACATAGGCCTCCCCAATAGATTTCCACATAGAGCGATCCTGAGTCGCCTGCATCCATCGGCTTCCCGCCGCCTTGACCAGATCATCGGTCCATCGCGTGAGAGGCCGTCCTCTACTATCTTTGCCTTCACTACCTTAACATCCCATCGGTTCGCGGTGAAAATACAAATACTGAACGGTATACGAGTAAAGTATATATTTATCACTTTTGTCGCTGAAAATTTAATTGCAGAAGTGATTTTTTCATTTACGCAGAATGAAGTAGCAAATTGATCGACTGTTTTACTAATAGATAGCGATTATAGAGTACAGCCCTGTGTAGTAGTGGAGACTTTACTAGGAGTTCTATGGAGTTTTGGAATCAACATGGAAAATCACAATACCACTTTCCAACAAATGTATAGGTACGTTGGCGAATATGCCGATTAACAGACGAGGCTGTGGCGAACATAGAAGTGTCAGGCAAGCGGCAATAGGCTCGCCACCTATTACGTGGGACCAACACTACAATTTTTTTTTAATGTGACACGTCATAATGACTACATCCTGCCTGGTGGTAAGCGTCGATGCATTCAATCCAATAATAAATGAAAGCGCTTCATAACGTCACATAAGCACGGTATAACAATTGGCAAAGTGTGGGCGTATATTATGCCTCTGCCTACCCCTTCGGGAAAATAGGCGTGATTGTATATATGTTTATAAAAATCCACTATATTTACACACAAAAACTCGAATTTACACAATTTAAAAAAAAACTGCCGTTATATCTTTTACCGCTTTTGCGCTAAAACCAGTTTGTGCACTTTATGTCACCTTATTTTTAAATCTAGACTTTAAAAAAATACTCTGCTGCGCTCCAAGAGGTCACATACTAAGTGTGATTTCTGTAAATCAAAATTATTGAAAATAAAAATACAGATTATATTTTTATTATTTTTTATTTAAAACAATATTATAACTTAAAAACAGTAATAGTTTCGTTAAAATACATTAAATATAATTAAATATCGATAATCATACTCAAGTTTGTTTGAGCTTGTATGAGGCCTCGAGTGGGATTACCTTTGTCATAATAAATTAAACAAAATTGATAGTATTATTATTTTTTTAAATGTTTTCTATATTTTTTTAATAGTTTTACAATTTATTGCAATGATACTACTCGGTTAAAAGTATAACGTTTAATGTCACTAATTAGTAGGTATAAATAATATATTAGACTATAAAATATTGTTTACAACCTAATAATAATAAGTGTTCTTCTAATAAATAGAGGATAAGGAGTCACACACTAGAAAATTACTAATATTAAACTTATAAGTCGCAGAAGAAAACTTGCTAAGAGGTTAAAATTTTCATATTCCTAATGAAAAAGAAGAAACATTAATATTTTATAATTGTTTTAAAAAGTTACGTCTATCAAATTTAAAATCCTTTTCCGGAGGGCTTTTTTCAGAAGAGATTATCGGTCTTTAATTGAACACAACCATTTATTATAAAGATTACTGTACAAATATTAGATTACTGTAATAATAAACGGTTGCATTGATTGAACTCTCGAATCTTATCAAAAAATATGACAAACAAATAAATTTTCTTTAACATAACCTAAATTTTAAAGAGACTCAATAATAAAGTGTGTAAAAAAGTAATTTGACATTTTTTTTATTAAAATGTTAAATGTAAAACAGTAAGTTGTGATGAAAGGACCAACTTGAGCTAGTTTCGGCACTGAGTGATTATTAACGTAAATAATAATATAATTTAAAAACTATCGTGTTTTTATTAAATTTGTATTCCATTCGCCACTTTCTTCTCTCTCAGTAATATTTCAGAGATTTTAGATTACCCACCTAATAGCGTAATAATATATCATAAAATTTGAATATTTTTTCTAAATAAACATTAAAACATAACAATTTAAAAAAAACAATAGCATTGGCACAAAAAAAATTATAAAGATATATTGTGTAAATGTACCAATATAATTATGATATTTATAGGTTAAGAATAACATCTTTCATTAGAATTTATGCAATGAGTTTGAGTAAGAAGTTGTAAACTTAAAATTATTAAAATTATCTGACGATGTTTTAAAAAAACGCCATCTGTCTATTACTTTATGAACTACTTTGTACTTTTCTTTCTCTTTATAATTTTAGTTTTTTCTACCAATGCTATAATTTTTTGTAGACTAGTGGTACACTATCAAGGTTCTATATTTTTTTTATTAACAAAATAATAGTAACTACTTGTTATTAAAATTATCTGACGATGTTTTAAAAAACGCCATCTGTCTATTACTTTATGAACTACTTTGTACTTTTCTTTCTCTTTATAATTTTAGTTTTTTCTACCAATGCTATAATTTTTTTGTAGACTAGTGGTACACTATCAAGGTTCTATATTTTTTTTATTAATAAAATAATAGTAACTACTTGTTAATATCTAAGAAAAAATATAAAAAAAATTATATAGTAACAACGCCATCTACCCAAAACATAACGAACTATTTCAACCTTTTTTGAGTAGAAGGGTTATATTTTTGCCTACCTAATTTTTAACAACTTTAAATATACACATTTTACGGATTTATATCGCTGTTTGATCATCATTATATCCTTGCATTATCCCAGTTGCCTTAGACTTAAGCTTAGGGCCCAGGGTCTGCTCACTGGTTCAACCAGATTTTGACTGAATTACAGTTATTACGTGGAGCAACTGCCGTCTGACCTCCGCACCCCAAAGGGTAACATCATTCTATGGGTAACCCAGCAGTCAGTCTGTTAGAAGGCACTGACTTCCTAATAACGACTGCCATAGATATTCTTGACAGCCGGGACCAACCGCTTAACGTGCTTTCCGAGGCACGGAGCAAGCGATAAATCGCTGTTTAACCAACTATTTTTAAGCAAACGACAATAGAAAGTTTTTATCGAAACATCAAGTTAAAAAATGTTAATTAAATCGCGATTTAAATCCGTGAAATGTGTATTAATTACTATGTATAATCACGTTAATAGAAAATATTAAGCTTTATAACTATTGTAAGAACTTTAAGAACTATATGAAACTGTTTCAGTAGAAGGGTTATGTCATTGCCGTTTTGACTTCCTATCCTTTAGTAGACTAGATATAAAGAATTCTCCAGCACGATACGAGGACCTTACTAAAGGTCCACTGGCTGTGTAAAGGAACCCTAGCTCGTTGCCTCTTTGTTCCCAGTACTTGTACTTTTCAGGGGTGACGTACTCGAAAACCTTGAGGTGTCGTTTGGTCGGTTGCATGTACTGGCCTAGGGTCACGCAGTCTACACCAGCTAGGCGAAGATCTGGAAATAAGGAAGGAGGAGTGTTGAGCAAGGGAATCACATCGCACCTTCGGTAAGATAAGGGCATAATTGTCAAAAATTGTGAAAATTTGTTAGGTATGCAAAAATGTTTAAATAATGCCTTAAATTTTTTATTTATTCTATATTGTATTGTAAATGGTAAATATATTTTATTATTTGGATATAATGCTTTAGCATGTTATTATATTAAATATGTAATTATTATATAATAATTTGTGTTATGTTTATTTCAATATATATTATTTTTGTTTTAGGAATTTATCATCAAGGTATTCTTTAATACTATAATAACTTATTTATAAAATTTGTATAATATGGTTCTTCTAAACGGGCTTTGGAAGTTTATATATTTTTGTTGCCATTGCATATGGGCTTTTGGAATGAAGGGTCAAATTAGAAGTAGGTAGTATTAGTCGGTCTTTGTGTCTTAAAAAACAAGCATGGTTTTAAAAAACGCCATCTGTGTATTACTTTATGAACTACTTTGTACTTTTCTTTCTCTTTATAATTTTAGTAAGGTAGTAGAGTAAGTAAGTTTATAAGGTAAGTAGATAAAAAGATGTTCTAGAATTTTAGCTACTTTTAATCCAAAAAAGAATGATTGGTTCATGTGGGACTCGATAAAGTAGATTAAGTGGATGGGAGCTTTAAGGGAGGATTACGTATGTAATGATCGCTAAACGTGATACCTTTGAGGGTCTGCTCGACCTGCTCATCAGTCTCGCCGAGTCCCAGCATGATGGAGGACTTGGTCACCAGATCCGGGTTGATTTCCTTGGCCATTTCCAGCACTTTCATTGTTTGTCGGTACCTAGAAATTAAATAGTAGCAATTATTTTTATAACTTTAATTTAACAAAACTTAATCCATCATCACGCTTATATTATCGGCAAAAAGTGAGTGGTCAAATATTTATTGAGTAAATTAATAATAATAATAAATAACAAATATTTCTGACACTTACACCAATTATTTAGTTCCAAGATAAGTATCATTAAGAACTTGTGTTATGGATACTAAATAACGGATAAACATACATAAATACTTCTTTTTTTTTTGTAAATACATACTTAATATACATAGAAAAACACCCCGACCCGAACAAATATTCATATTTATACTCACAAAGATTTGTCCTGTGTGGGAATCGAACCCACGACCTCTGGAATGAAATGCAGGTATACTGACCTCCACGCCATATCGGTCGTCAATTACTAATAAAGAGTGCTCTGTTCCAATATTCTTGAAAATATTAATAAAATCATTACAGTGTGTATACTGAAAAGGGCAAGAGGAGATGCAATGTAGGACTGGTAAGGTTAATAAATTAGAAAAATATTTATTTACACTGTATAGTGCTCTAGATGCACTAAGTATATGACATGAACTATGAATTAATAAAATATCAAATAAACTATACAATTCTGATAGTAGTAAAAAAATTAAGTTACCAATAATGGTTTTATTCTGATTTAGGACATTGATGTTGTGAACTATTTATTTGTGAATCTTTATGTAAAATTGTATAAATAGGACCTAGTATGCTTCCTTTCTCCTAAGTTTGCCGTGCCCAACAGGGTCCATAATTGTAACTTGTGTAGATGTAAAACCTTATGTAAAACATTATGGAGTGCAATATACATTGAATTGAATTGAATTAAAGGGACGTCTATGGGCTAAGATAATAATTCGATGTCTACTACTCATAATCCACTCAGAGAAAGATATTCAGCTAGAAGTGCTGCGCTATGATATGTGAGCTAGTTTATTTTTATTTAAAAAAAGATTAGATAGAACATTACAATAATCTGGATACCAGATCATTTGTAGCTCGTCTGACAAGTAATAATCACTACACAGTATAAAACAAAGATAGATCTTTAAAAATACGCCACGAATTTCGATGTGGTTAATAGATACAGTGATTCAAGATGAAGGTTTGTATATTAGCCAGGTGAAATAGTCGCGTGCGGCTGCTAGTTATAATATTACATTTATATGATGATATCCTAGCATTATACAGGTTGCCCTAGACTTAAGCTTAGGGCCCAGGGTCTGCACTGATTTAACTAGATTTGACTGAATTTCAGTAATAATATTACATTAATAATTAATAATTTACTTACTTATCTTACTATAGTAATATATACTATAGTAATTATTTATTTACTTATCTTACTATAGTATGTACCCATGTCACTAAATTTAAATAACTAGGTATAATATGTACAAGTACTTTTCTATTCTCTTAGTCTTTATAATAAGTCTTGTATTTGATGTAACACGTCTTTTATCCTGTTTTGCTTATTACACACAAATTTGAATTACAATCTAGATTCTGTACCTTAGTTCTTAAGATTTTTATTTGTAAAATTGTAATTTGTCGTTTGTATTAATTAATAAATAACTACTCAGTGCCGTGAGGCGACAATCTAGAACATACCTCTTAACTCATGAGGAGTCTTAATCAACTGTAAGATTACCTATCGGATGCAAGTGACGGATTAAAAATATCTTTGTAACAATTCCCGCGCTATAATTTCCCGAAAAATCGAAAAACTATTCAGAAAGAAATCAGAAATCAGAAATTCGGAAATCGACGACGACGGAATACGAGAGTAACTCTCGTTTCAGCGTTGGTCGTGAAGACATCGTTGTTCTGTACTCCTATCTTACCTGAAGATACCTGTGTAAGGGCGAAACACGTGTCGTGTTGAATAGTTTCTCGATTTTTCGGGAAATTATAGTGGCGCGGACATTGTTACAAAGATATTTTTGATCCATCACTTGCTTACAATGGATTTCCGCAAAGTAACGCCTGAATCAATAAATTACCTATCGGATGATAGGCCGCGTCGTCCTGCTTCTTAAATTGCTATTACTAACCCGTCTGCTCAGCATGGTAATTATGAGCAAATACCCCAAATACGTGAAGCGAAGCGCTCGTAGCTCTGCGGTGTTCGGTGGTCGGAAACGATCACCAAAGTACAGCAGAGTTTACAGAGGTCAGTCCTTGGATGGGTGACCGTTTGTGTGGCATTTGATATCGAGCGCTTCCGTGCTTCGGAAGGCACGTTAAGCCGTTGGTCCCGGGTATCACTAAATGTGGTAGTCGTTAAGCCATGTTAGAGGCCTAAATGGGCGGCTTAAAAAATTCTATCAGCAGGACGCCATACAACTGCCTCCGCCAATCCGCACTGGGTCCGCGTGGTGGAGTATGACCCAATACCCTCACACCTTGATATGTGTGAGGAGGCTCGTGCTCAGTAGTGGGACGTTAATGGGCTGTAATGATGACCCCAAATACATTGTAAACTCTTGGGAGCCTATGTTCAGCAGTAGACTACATATAGCTGAAATTACTCAGGCAAACCTGTATGAATAATGAATGACTCACCCAGCTCTCGGATCCCTCACAAAAGGCGTGAGTCTCTCCACAGTCTCCACGTTGTGCGCGTAAACATCAAGCCCGCTATTTGCTACCAGTTCCACGCTCGAGCGGTTCTCACGGAAGTCGGGGACCAGACATTCTACTAGGATCTCAATGTTTCTGGATAAAACATGATAGGATTAATAAGTATTCTAAAGCGGTTAAAATTACAAGATAACATGCAATTCATTAGATGTTTTGTCTGCTTGCCTATCTAATATAGATAATAGTAGCCCGGTATAGCAGTAAATGTCACATATCTATCTTTGCTTATCCAGACTGGGCCTGCATGGTGAAGAATGACCCATATTCCTCTCCCTTCGGTAAGAGGAGGTCAACAAGTTATCATTACTGAGTTGAGATGATAGTGAATTCTCTCTAATAAAAATGCTTGGGATTCAACTGCCGTTTCATACAGGCTATTCTAATATAGACTTAAAACATGAATATTGTTAATGTTATATTATATTGCATTGTATAGCTTCACAGACAAATGAAGATTGTAACTAACCAATTGATAATTTAAAAGAGCATAGCCTGTAAGTTTCTTGCTAGTTCTTCTTACAGAGCGGTGGCTCGGAACTGGCACTTAGATTCACTTACACTTAATTATTATTTGTTTTTTTAATTGTTTGGTTGCAAGTGAATCTAAGCTTCGTGATTTCAGTATAATTATATTTTGATTGTTTTTTTTATATTTGTTATAAATTTTGACAGTTTATGAAATGAAAAGGTTTGAAGTTTGAATTAATATTTAAAGCATACTTTTCATAATAACAGACTAAAATAGTTCAATTTTTAAATAGAGAAATGGCATTTATAAAATCTTACCGTACTACATAAATATATTTCACTTACTGCTTTTTAATTTCTCTCACTGTTTCAGCTATGTGCGCTGCGCCACCGTCAGGCAAATCTACAAACAAACAAAAATATGTTTATACAACAGATATGTACATAATATATTTTAGTGTTATCCAAGAAAACAACAGATTTTTGGGGTATTTAGGCTAGTTAAAACTTATCTAAGATTCAGTAAGCAATCATGTTCTATAATTGCAACGTTGCCACGTCATCATATGAGGACGATCATGGCGTGGATGGCGGTATACCTGCACTACGCTCCTGAGGTCGTGGGTTCGATTCCCACACAGGACAAATCTTTAAATTCATGAAAATGAATGTTTGTTCTGGTCTGGGTGTCTCGTTATGTACATAAAGTATGTATTGACAAAAAAAAAGATTTGAATATGTTTGTCCGTTAAAAATGTAAGAAAAGAAAGAAAGAATTGTGTGGAATTTTGACATCTGATGCTGCTTAAATCTTAAATATAATTAACCTTCTACATAGCTTGATAGTCAATTGCTTTTGGCTCCGAACAGAGCCACTGGCGCGCCATCTTAAGCGCTACATAATAATATGACACATATTTGAGCTAATCACTGTAAGCTTCTTTTAGCTAAAACTACTGTTTCACATAGGCTATTCTAATATGAATGACTGAAAACATGAATATTGTTAATGTTATATTATATTGTATAACTTCACAGATAAATGAAGACTGTAATTCAAGTACCAAACCAATGGATAAATTTATAAGAGCATAGCCTGTGAATTTCTTGCCAGTTCATCTAACAGAGTGGTGGCTCGGAACTGGCACATAGATTCACTTACACTAAATTATTTTTTGTTTTTAAATTATTTTTTTGCATATAAGTGAATCTAAGATTCGTGATTTCAGTGTAATAATATTTCGATTGTTTTTATATAAATTTTGCGTTTTCAAGTACTATGTATAATAGTTTATGTAATAAATAATTTTTGATTTTGATGTGTTGAGCTTAAGTTAGTAAGTTTCGTTATTAAAATTTTTCGTTTAAGAATTTTCTCTCTAGAATTCATATAAAAACTAAATTCTCTAAATAAATAATTATATAATTACATTTTCAAACCTTCGATTTCATAAAACCTTGTTCATCATCTGTTGAAAACAAATAGATGCAAATGCCAAACCAAACGGAAGCCTTAAAAAATTGGTTGTCTGTAAAGTCGGTTTACTGACGATAGTTGAACGTGACAACGTCTTAAGAAAATACTGATGGAATGGTACTATAGTATAGCAGCTGTCCACGCAGACGCATCGCTCACTCAAGTAGGAGTAAGACGGATGTCGAACGCTGCCGAACGCAAAGGCCGATTGTGCTTCTATGTCGCTCGTTCCGCGCTCTCGCTTGCACTTCAAGCCTTACATGGAACGCCTCAGAGCGAGGTAACGCCGCATGAGTCATGTTTTTTCGTGCGTGCAGCCAGCTCTATAGAATTATAAGACGTTGTCACGTCAAAAACGAGACTAACCATCTCTATCAACAGAAGTGAGCACGACATAGCCGAGCCCCCACTGGTGGATGGCGAGCGCCGTGGCTGCCGGCTCCCCGGGCTGCAGCGGCGGCGGCGTCCGGGAGGTCTTCACGGAGCAGAACATGCAGCCGCGGGTACATGTGTCACCCATTAGCTGTAACCAATAAACGTAAAAATCAACAGGAGGACCTAGGAAGACTTTCTTTCTCATAGAAACACGTTCACTTAAAAAGAGAATACAAATCATATTTACAAAATAAAATTATGTGGCAATTTGTGATTGTGCAAGTGCATGTTGAGCATTTTTGCGAATTTGTCAAGTTATATTAAGACTTTCAAATGAAATAAAAAAGCTGAAACCTTATCATGACCAGACTGAAAAACCACTGAGATTTTTTTATGTACCCCGTATATAAGTGACATTTTTATTGTGCTATCACAAACAATATTTCAACCTATACTTATTATAAGATATTGACTTATGTATAGTACAGTCTTAAATTAGGAAACAAATATTTTTTATTCAAGTTTATCTTCTTATTCACTGCAGCCAGAAGTTTGATTAAAGGAGAATTTGAACACAATTTGTGTTTTTTATTATTATCTACGCAAAAAGTGGAGTCATAATAGTATGTTCACTAAACGTTTTTGATTTGAGAATAAAACTCATCAAGATTTTTTCTGCCACATACATACCATAATAGTAGCAGTGGACAGTCCATGCTTGCCTCCACTCCAACACTCCCCTATATTTGGACATCGGGCCTCTTCACAGACTGTACTTAACTTTAAAGTGCGAAGCTGGCTTTTTAATTCATTAAACTTTGATCCTGAAACAAAATATAACTTCAAGAGTGAAATATATAGGTTATGCTGGAAGTATTAAGACTTTAGAAAATTAATCAATAATATGGCATCAAGATCTGTGCACCACTTCACAAAATTACTCAGCTTTAGAACAGCTTCCCTGTATGGGGCTCCTAATATTCATAACAAAATATCTAGTTGTTTTTTTTAAACAATTGCTGACGTAGACATGACATATCCCAGCATCATCCTGGCATTAGCTCTAGATTTAAGCTTAGGGCTCAGGGTCTGAGCTGAATTTCAGTTTGTATATAGAGCACCTGCCGTCTGATCTTCTTAACCCAGAAGGAAATGCCATTAATGGCTAAACCAGCTGTCAGAATATTAGAAGGAATCAAAGCACTGACTTTCGAATAGTGACTGCAATAGTTGTTCATTACAGCCAGGAGCAATGACTTAACGTGCCTCTGTGACACAGAGCAAACAATAAATAGGCCCATTTAAGTTAACCTTCATGAGAGCTCTATTGAGCCAAACTTGAATAAATGCTTTTGACTTTGGCAAAGACAAAGACAAAAGACAAAGACTTTTTATTTCACATGAAATATGGTACATAAGTGGTGGTGGTATGGTAAAATTTAATACAGTCCGCATATTTCACCAGTAACTGGTATGCAAAAATATAATTAGAGGATTCTAATATAACAATCATATATTTATTGTTCAAAATATTCACTCAGTGAATAAAAACACTCATCAACAAGCCATTTTAGACTTTAATAGACATGACATAGCTGTTCTTCGCATAAGATGCAGTAGACATGATTGGCAGAGTCAGTTTATTTGGATATAAGAAGTCATTGGTAGGATACTGGTACCTGAGACCCATAAATTTCATGGCTAATGAGACATGGCCTACAATTATGTCTCACAAATAAAAATTATATTTTAAATATACACTTAATTATTCTCTTATTGTTTATTGCTCTTTAAAGTTTTTAACTAGGAATTTTAAAATGATCTGATAAATTATATAAATAAATAAAATTTTAAGGTCTAACAACATTCTTAATTTAACTATTGAACATTACAATGGGCCATAATAATGAGTCAACAGTAAAACCAAGCAATTTAGGGGAACTGTAGCTGATAACATTAAAACAGATTGTAAGCTTGGCTTGATGTTAAAATATTAGGACATCACTTACAAAGCAATTATTATATACTTTTACTCATAATATATAGGGTTCCTACCAAGATGCAAGTGCTACTCACATGCAAGTGGTGCAGAGCCTCAGGTGCGAACATAAAAGTTTCAGGTAAGCGGCAATAGGCTCGCCACCTATTACGTGGGACCATCAACATGACGAACTGTGGGCATATAATATGCTTCGGCCTACCTCTTCGGGGAAACAGGCGTACTATTATGTATATATGTAATATCGGAATGATTCCCATACCTGTGGGTATAGACGTTTTCAACCAAGGGGGCAAGCGTAATCGCTCTGTGTCGCCCTTCCCTCTCTTTAATTTTCCTTCATATTCATCCCAATTTTTAGGGCGGTCTTCTGAAATGAAATCACCGAGTGATGGTCCATCATGCAGCTTTTCTCTGATAGCATCCAGTTTACTTGTATGCTTACATCTGTGAAACTATCGAAAACTCGTGTTTATTAGTTAAACTTAAAGTAGTTACTATTTACAAGTTTTTTTTTCAAACTTACGTCTGTTTTCTTTACTAAGAGGAAACATTTAGTGTTTTTGCGAAGCATGATGATTATTGCATAACAGTTTACAATAGATTTTTAGAGCAACATCAAAACATAAACATCTCTGACCTCTAGCTCACAAATTGGCAATTTACGAAATTGACAGACAGTCTCATCTGACTGATGGTCAAATTCAAGGCGTAGTTCTATTATTCTGGTAAATCTAATAAACTATATGATAATATTATACCCTAATAGTCTACTTTTCTGAATTCTTTGAACTAAAAGATCTTATCTAATTAAAGGGTGAAGTGGAACACACACAGTTCAAAATGTGACACGAGCGTGACATTAACATCTAATTGTTTTTAATAAATGGTCGAAGGAAACTGCAAATGGTTAACGAGATTGTTGGCGTTATTTTTGGAAGCCCTACGTTCATCAGTGGACGGCAATTAGCTGACTGATTGATAGACTCTATATTATGTGTTTCATAGATTAAGGAAGATTAATAAAATTTTGGAAAACTAAATGAGACCCAACACGGACAGTTGTAATCTGTTTATTTCAATTCAATGATTAGTTTATATACCTACATGAATTATGGTCAGTATGTAAAAAATAAAGATATGCAACATCGGTGTAAGTTGCCGACGCATGTAGACGCTAAAATTGGGCCGAGTCACTGCTGACCATGATAGCGCCGAGCCCAATGGTTGTAGGCTTGTTCAATAATACTAATTCATTGATAAGAAAAAATTACTTCTTTATTTTTACTTGACGATAGTTGATACTTTGCTTTTATTAATAAATAGAAATTCTAGCAAAAGTATTTTTTAGATTAACTTTAAGAATACATAATATTAATTTAACTGCAGAATTTGCAACTTGAATTTATGAAAAAAATTGTTAGTCGTACTTTGGTTGATGATTTTTAAATTATACTTTACCACGAATAATTTTAAAATAAAGACTAGGCAGTATGGTTGAGTTTGCCGCTTATATAGGAACAAAATAAATAAAATATACAAAAAAAGCTTAGGTACCTTTGTTGTTGTGCTAAACTAAATGGTAATCACAGTCGACTGTTCGGATTTGATAATGATGTATCTGCAAATAGTTCTAACGAAATATAAATATAATTATTTTGATTAGTTCATATAAAATGTTTTCTAACATCAAGATAAGCAAATAAAAACAAAAAAATATGGTGACCTTGACTGCCTCAGCTGTCATGCTGTCAACCTAACCAATTTCTACCAACTTTTGTGTACAAATCAGTTTTCGTTAAAAATTAAAATATGAGGAATGTTGACCCACAGCTTCTTGGTGGGAAGATGGACGAGTCCGTTACACACTATATTACGTCTCACCACCCCAATGAGGTATGTGTTCATTGATTTTATGTAAGTAGCTAAAGAATTTTACTAGTATGCAGTTTCGCCCTTACAGTAATGTTTTAATGATAGATAGAAGATAAATTTACCTATAGATAAATTGAGGTGCTAAGATTTTGGATCAGCTATGGGTTATAGGCATAATTTATTTCATAACTTTTTATTTGTACACCATGACAAATATTACAAAAACAACATCATGCTGTAGGGATTAGTAAAAGGGGGAATAAGGCAATGTATATATACTAGTGATAATTAATAATAATAAATCTAATGGGCCCTGTGCAGTTAAAGCACAAAACAGTGATTGATTTGATATTATAGAAAAGCTTTGTGATTTTGATGGCAAAAGTTAATAATTTAATAGTATCACAATAAAGTAGAGTTCAATGTGTCTAAAGGAGCAGACATTTTGCCACCACCGACAGAGAACATAAACTTTAATAAAAACATATATAAATTAATAAGAACCTTTTCAATTTCACCCACACACATCTCTTGCTACACCCCAATCTACGATACTGATTATAAGTGTAGTTTAGAGCAAATCAGATTTGTCATTACAATAGCAAGGGTATCATCACCCTTTGTTTTATGGTTATTGAGAAGATTAATTACTGTATATGATTTGCAAAATTTACAGCAAATATGTTAATTATACTGGGCCATACTTCCTTACTAATACTAATACTAATATACTAATATAATACTAATACTAATACTAATACTAATATACTAATATACTATATACTAATATACTAATACTAATATACTAATACTAATATACTAATACTAATACTAATACTAATACTAATAATATTATAAATGCGAAAGTAACTCTGTCTGTCTGTCTGTCTGTCTGTTACTCTTTCACGCCAAAACTACTGAACAGATTTTAATGAAATTTGGTATACAGATGGTCTAGACCCTGAGAAAAGACATAGGCTACTTTTTATTGCAAAAAGAGGGTTGTAAAGGGTTAAAAAGGGGGATGAAAAGTTGTATAGGATTTCTTATTTTTAAAATATAAAACCATGAAACTTCATATTTAAGCACTTGATAAGAAATAATTAAACATTTGTTCGAGGGTTTTTGAAATTTCGGCCTGTGAGGGGGTGAAATAGGGGTTGAAAGTTAGTATGAAGTTCGTCATTTATGAAGATAAAAAAATTACATTTTGTATTTAGGCACTAAATAATAAATTTTACCGTAGTGAGGGTGAAATAGGGGTTGAAAGTTTTTATGGGTGTTTGTCATTCGTGAGCACGAATCTAACTATACCTAGACGTCGTTGTCGGACGCATACGATTAAAGAAATTTGCGCTACAGAGAATTAAATTTTTCGATCCAGTAAAATTATTTTATTGTTTCATATATTTTTTTAAGTAAGTATTTTTTATTAGTTAGGTCCTGTAAATTAATTTTGTACATATACTTAATATTTCCGGATCGTTTAGTTCAAAGTAAGGTAAGATAGTTTCCGTTAATTTAAAAAAATCTGATTTTTAGATACTCTTTGCCTCTCAATGGAATACATAGGTACTTTATACCTACTGTAAACAATTTTATTTTTTAAATATATTTATAGTAGGTATACTAATGATTCTTACCAATTAATTAAAAATGCTACCCAAAGATACTATACCACGCTGACGAAGTCGCGGGTAACAGCTAGTAATAAATAAATTGCATTTATACACATAATGTCAAACCTCTTTCCATTAGGGTTAGACATTTTGAATAATAATTATTATAAGGTAATAATTTAATGCTTCTAATAAACTTTAAGTTGTAGCAATATAAGGATAGACTAATTTATAAAAGACTGGATACAATCAAAAATAAATCACTGAAACATTATTGAGGTCTAAAATTACCTATAACTAAGCTTTATTTCTTTGTAATCTATTATGGAAAAGAATAAAAGCCATTTTCGTATTTCCAGATAAGTAAATGTTGTTTCATAACCTAGTTATCTTGGTTTCAGCCCGTTCACGTGGACAGCAATGGGTTGACTCTGAACGTGCAGGACGATGGAGGAGGGAGAGTGGTTACTGTGATGCATCCGCATAACTTCTCCTCAAATATGTGCCGGTGAGTAATGCAATACTCAAAAGAAAGTATGTAATAGAATAAGTGAATTAATATTTTGTTTGTGGTGTGGGTATGTACTTATAAATACTTAAGGCAAATGTCTTTACTCTTTTTATACATAAAATGTAGAATTTTTTTTACTAAAACCACATAATAATTGTCAGTGCCCTGTATAATGTTTCACACAAAATAAACCAATATTGTGTTTAATGCAATGACCAATATTTGTAATTGTTTTTTTTGTTATCAGACAATTGGCAGGAGAGCAAGTTGTAGAGACAGCGTGGGGCGAAGAGTTGTTGGACACAGATGGCCGACTTGCCGCTCTTGTGGCACATCTTGCACAGAACTCACATGCTCGTCCACCACACCACATGAAGGTAAATCAGCTTATTAAATAGCTTCATCATCTCAGCCCATTAAAGTCCCACTACTGAGCACGAGCCTCCTTTCATTTACCAAGGAACTCCACCATGAAGACCCAGTGCAGATTGGCAGAGGCAGGTGTATAATGCCCTGCTGTTTGAATTTTTTTTTTTAAATTGGTCAGTGTGAAAGTGACGTGGATTGAACCGAATAGTATTTGGTTCAATCCATTATTTTGCGCATCTCTAGTTTTTATGCATGTCGATTTTAAAACTAACATGCCAATTTATTGCGAATTGGGTGTTTCCCTTGGGTCCCACCTGTTTCTATTAAAGTTTTATACAGCCTCAGAAGATTGATAATGAATTTATTACAAACATTAGCACTAATATTTGTAAAGCTTAAACAAAGCTTTGACAATATTTGCAGTTTGTTTTAGATCAGGGCTTCAATCAGGGACTTTTAACATTCTGTATTTTATACCTTCCATGACCAAATTCAGAAAGCAAATGTACCCTAAACCGACGAGCGCCTATGAGGAGGTTAATGAGTGTGAATCAAGCTAAAAGTGTGTGCCAAGATCGTAGCAAGTGGAAGGATGTGATCTCTGCCTACCCCTACGGAAAAGAGGCGTGACAATATGTATGTGTGTATTTATATTAACATTTTTTAAATTGTTGCAGGTGACATCAGTAAGATCAGATGTTGACCCATCAGTAATTTTAGATACGCCCTTAAGATTGTTCAACGGTCAAAACTTGGTAAGTTTTCATGGAAAAGATGCTATGGAATGTTGAAATTCACTGCTGAACATAAGCCTTCCTCAGAGACTTCCAATGTGACTAATTGCAAATGGTCTGCATTCAGCCTGATCCAGCTACCTTTATCATCACACTCCATCATTTATATTATCACATATTCTAGAAAGTAATATTTCTATAAACCATCAAATAGCTTATCTGTTTTTTACAGCATAATACAAATGTATAATCTCAATTTGTATTTTAGGAACATCCACCGGATTCCTCATTGGTGGTGGAGGTGCCCCCACTGCCACCGTTACAAGATATGAAGAGGTGTGCCGATTCTGACTGGTTCCATAACAAGACCAAGACAATACTCAAGGTGTGTCTTCTTTATTAACAGACCTCTGTTATTAACAAACCACAGAGCTTTATATTGGATATACCTATTGCTATAATTATGTTATACATCATCACAGCCCATTAACGTCCCACTACTGAGTACGAGCCTCCTCTCACATTTCAAGGTATGAGGGTATTGGGTCATACTCCACCACGCTGACCCAGTGCGGATTGGCGGAGGCAGGTGTGTGGCGTCCTGCTGTTAGAATTTTTCAAGCCGCCCATTAGGCCTCTAACATGGCTTAACGACTACCACATTTTAGTGATAACCGGGACCAACGGCTTAACGTGCTTTCCGAAGCACATATCAAATGCCACACAAACGGTCACCCATCCAAGGACTGACCTCTGTAAACTCTGCTGTACTTCGGTGATCGTTTCCGACCACCGAGCACCGCAGAGCTACGAGCGCTTCCGTTACGTTATTTACGTTAGTTACGTTATACATACATAGTGTAAAATTATAAGTAATTTCATTCTCATTGCATGTGGGGTTCACCTTCATTGGCGAGTATACCCGCACTCCACTCCTGGTCGTGGGTTCGATTCCCACACAGGACAAATATTTGTGTGTATAAATATGAATATATGTTCTGGTCTGGGTGTTTTCCTATGTATATTAAGTATGTATTTACAAAAAAAAAAGTATTTAAGTATGTTTATCCGTTATTTAGTATCCATAACACAAGTTCTTAATGATACTTATCTTGGAACTAAATAATTGTTGTAAGTGTCAGAAATATTTATTATTTTATTATTATTATTGTTGGTTTTACTTAGCTAATTATAACATGTTTGATGTTTTTAAAAAATACCTAAATATTAGAAAAAATATAAAAGACTTAAAAAGAGCTTAATGTGTGAACACTCTTTAACCTTTTTACTCACAGGTACTTTGCTAATGCAGTTACCACATTTTTATAAATAAAAGTGCTACATAATTTGTGACAACTTAATTTTGTTTTAATACATGTGGTATTTATTTATTTATTTATTAAGGAAGAAATTCGAACAAAGGATACACAGTACATGCAATATTATATAAAGTTCTCAGAAGATTTGTGCTCCTTCAGTTACAGGAGAACACATCATGCATAGATCATCTTTTAAACATAATTTTGAAATAAACAGTTAAACACAATAAAATAAAATTCAAATCAAAGTAAACAACACAAGATAAAATAAAGTTAAAGTTAAACATTTTAAATTAAAATACGGAATATTATCTTAAAATAGTAAACAATAAAAATTCAAAAAACGAAAAGTAAAAAATCAAACAAAACTAATACAATGAAACAGGAAACGAACAAAACGAAAGAGAAATTATAACAATTAAAAACAAAAATTATGGCAATGTCTTTCAAATTACTCTCAACCGCTCCAGTCTCAAGTAAGAATGAGTGTGACCTGTCGATACGCCAACATTCACAAAGAGCCTGAAAATAGTGCTATAAAATGAAACTGACCATAATATGGTGACTCAAGCTCCATTTCACGAAAACTGTCACGCCCATAGACGCTTGCAACCTTTTCATTACAAATATTTATTTATTATTCATTTATGTATTCATAAAACTTACAACTATCTTTACAGGCACCAAACCTAATACGATAGAGTAGCTGAGCTTACAATAAATACCTGACTAAAAACTTTCACATAATTTTTATCTACTAATCACTAAACTACTACATTATTATCTACTGCAGAAGCAATATGCTGCTTCATGTTTGAATATTAAATACCAAGTTTTGTCTCCCTTTTTTTTTTTCAAATCTTGTGACTGCAGAACACAATTGTTTTAATATTATATATTTTATTGTAACTGGCGGGAGAAAAAACCAACCTTGACGATTTTCTTGCCCGTTCTTTTACGATCAAGCTCCCGCCCGCAGTGAATGGGCGCGTTAGTTTATAAGTATGACATTCATAAGAGCTCTATTGAGCCAAACTTGAATAAATGAATTTTTAATTTAATTTTAATAAATTTTAGTAATTTCTGAAGTGTGAGGCTGAACTCCCATTTTTACTAAAAAAGTCACCACATTATTTGTGACAATGTTATTATTTGTTAAAGGACGGCAGCCCAATAATGACAGAGGCAGAAAATCCAGTATTAGAGTTAGCAGCGGCCTCGTCTCCTGCGCACATCAAGCAGAACAAGAAAAGCCTACCACACAAGAAGAGAATATCCAGAAAACTAAGGAGGAATAATGGAGGCAGTACTCCACAACAGGTTTGCTAGTCATTATGTTTTTCTTTGTAAATATGTTTTGAGATTACCTTAAAGTACACTTGATTTGCTTATGTATTAGTTAAACAGGCTTAGCCTACTTACAATACCCAAGTTGTAATGCTACAGACAGACAAATTACAATTATACTCAAAAACAAATATACGAAAAAGTTCCTGTTCGAATTGAATGGGTGCGTGAGGTGATGAAGTGAGGCCTCACTTGTATCAGTGTGGTTGTTAACCAGTCGGTAATGTAAAAATACTGGTTGGTTACAGGATATAGTGGTGATAAACTGCTCAGAAGAAGTCCCCCAAGAAATCCTACCAGACAGCTTCTCTTCAGTGCAGCATCAGCAGCACTTGCCGACTGAAGCACACCACATAGAGCATGAGGCAAGTAGTCTTAGGTATATCTTAACTAGGCAACATTAGGACAGGACATTTTTAAGAATTATTACAGGACTAGTTGAAATCACTACGTCCTGGCTGATATTTGTAGACTGCAATCCACTTGCAAAAGCAATTGAGGCTTATTACAAAACAAAATCTAAAGTTGAACCAGGTTTAAAACTAGTGCTGTCACTATCTTCATTTTATCAAACAAAAGTGACAGCACTATAGTCCTTTTCACCTAGGATGAGTTCTATGACAGATCGATTTTTGACACTTGTAGAGATGTCTTTTTATGAAATCGTATCTAATATTTCCGATAATCGATAATAATTTATAAGGAAATAAAATCGATCGATTAATAAACCAAAACTTAAATATTGTTGGTGTATAACTATTATTTTGAAAGTTAATTGTGCTTAAATATATAAACGGTATATTTTTCACAGTTTTATTAAGGTAAATTACAACAGAATTTTGAAAGACTTAATTCTGTGGTCACTTTCTTAAAAATCACTGTCAGAATCTCTTGAAGAGTCGCTATCGCCGAAATTATTATAAGTTCGTATTTCCACCTGTCTATTCTGACCTATTGCTCCCAGTCCTCTAATATAATCTCTGCATTTTCGAGCGATTGTCGAGCGATCACAAGATGACCGCCGATTATGTGATTTCTCAGCCCTATGATCTTTCTACGTTCCGTTCCACGGCCAAGAATTGATGATCTTTCTACGTTCCGTTCCACGGCCAAGAATTGCATAGGTATTTTATTTATGTGCTTTTTTATTTTGTATTTCATTAAATTAAACTAAGCGAGACTGTTTTTGTTTTATAAGATTAAGGTATTCAATTTTTACATTTTTCGTAGTAAGGTCACCGTAAAATAAAAATATTATACAGTAAAATTATTTTTGTTTTTCAAACAAAAAACGCGCAGTTTGGAACACGATAAAGTGTCACAGAAATCATCCAAGGTGAAAAGGACTATAGTTACCTGTTGTTTTGTAGTAAAACCTATAGTATTTTAGTGTTAAGTTTCAATGGAGCTTTTAACATTTTAACATGGCGTAATCATTACCGCACATAGTGATTTCCTTGCCCACAGGCGAGGCTACTAAAAAACGATCTTCCCGCAAATTTTTAGGTTTTATTTTTTTAAATAATAACAACAGCTACTAATTTATATATGACAACCTATATGATCCATACATGTAAAATTACGTATAAGATGACGTGGAGGTCCTGAATGAAAGGTCATAGACTTCAATAGCGTTATAATTAAGCAGATAAAGAAAAAAATAAGTTATTAAAAATGTTTAAAACTACATATGTATTTATATATGGACGATGTATAGGGATCCTACATAGGGAAATAAGAAGCCCAAGCCAACCTTACCTGCAAGTGGTGCACCTGCCGATAAACGGAAGAGCCTCTGGCGAACATAACAGTGGCCGGTAAGCGGCAATAGGCTCGCCGCCTATTACGTGGGACCAAAAATATAATCGCGAAGTGTGGGCGTATAATATGCCTCTGATTACCCCTTTGGGGAAACAGGCGTGATTTTATGTATGTATGTATATGTCTCATAACTCTCATAAGTCAATATGTCTCCTTAATAAATCACACTCGATATTTTTCTTACATTATTCAGAAATTAACATTGGAGTCTTATCAGAGTCACTATAGACACATATACTCAACAATTATTTGTTATTGTAAGAACTTAAAACTTTTGAAGTTAACATTAGGGTCAACCGAGTATCAAAAAAGCACTACAATTAGCAGTTTGATTAGATTGCGTATGTGGAATTTTTAATTAAGCCTTTTATTCCAGATGCGTGCTATTTTCATTTGCCAAATCTGTGGCGAGTTCTACGGTGAGGAGCAACTGAAGTTCTTCCACCATCTGAAGCAGCACTACGAGCCGCATTCCACTATTATCATAGAGAATCCTGTCTCCGAACTCGCCATGGACAAGGTACATACCATAATGGAATGGAAAATTTATCTTACCAAAATCTTAGGAGCTCTATTCAACCTTACCTGCAAGTGGTGCACCAGCCGATCAACGGACGACGAATGGAACAGGCTATCATCATCTCAGCCCATTAACGACCCACTACTGAGCACGAGCCTCCTCTCACATACCAAGGTGTGAGGGTATTGGGTCATACTCCACCACGCGGACCCAGTACGGATTGGCGAAGGCAGGTGTATGGCCTCCTGCTGTTATAATTTTTCAAGCCGCCCATTAGGCCTCTAACATGGCTTAACGACTATCACATTTTAGTGATAACCGGGACCAACGGCTTAACGTGCCTTCCGAAGCACGGAATCGCTCGATATCAAATGCAACACAAACGGTCACCCATCCAAGGACTGACCTCTGTAAACTCTGCTTTACTTCGGTGATCGTTTCCGAACACCGAGCACCGCGGAGCTACGAGCGCTTCACAGGCTATAAGTATATATAATAATAGCTAATAATATTATTAAGCGCTATAAATTAGGGATCTTTACGAAAATTCTGTTTAACCCAAGGAGTAAAATCCAAAATCCTCCTTGTATATTGGTCATTACACCAATTAAGAGTTTTCTCTCATGCCTTTTCTAACCCACTAAACGGCTGGTATGGATAAAGTTTGTGACCCTAAAAAGGACATACAATACAAAACTGTAAGGGGTAAGCTCGAGCCAAAACCACTATCATAAGAGCGCATTATAAACTATATAACACCAATGACAACCGATATGGCGTGGTGGCGAGAATACCCGCTCTCCGCTCGACCGCACGACCTTAGCGTAGGTTCGATTCCCACGCAGGATAAAACTTTGTGTTCATAAACATGAATATTTGTTCTGGTCTGGGTGTTTTCCTATGTATATTAAGTACCTATATTTACAAAAAACTATGTATGTATGTTTATCCGTTATTTAGTATCCATAACATAGTTCATAATGATACTTATGTTGGAACTAAATAATTGGTGTAAGTGTCAGAAATATTTATTTAAAAAAAAAGTTTACTATTGGCCTTTATGAGTCGTCAGAACAGATTTTTAATTTGATTGCACCACTTATAAAAAAGACATGTAGCACTCGGAGACTGCCGCGTTAAAGCTATTGCATAGCATTTTTTATAACTTATGCAATTATAATTATTTAGTTATTTTATTTATGCAGTATTTTTTTTTGTTTTTATTGAGATATAAAAAAATATTAAAAAAAATAATATTAAATATAAAATTAGATTTACAATAATTGTTTAAAAATCAATTAATTAATTTAACACCTATACAACCAATACAACTAAAGAGTATCACCACAGTGCCGGTCGGAGTGGGGGGTGTTAGGTTTTTTTTCGTTACGGAATTTCTGGATTCGGTCTCCACGCTCAAGGCCCGCGATAGAAGCTATGCAATAGCTTAAAACTCTTTATAATAAGATATTAACATAAAATTTCTTTCACAGATGACCAACACGTGTATAGTAGACAGCGTGGCAACATTACCAGACTCAATAGTAGAATTATCATTAGAGAACACAGTGCCAAAGACAATATACCAACCGATAGAAAAACACATTTTGTACACGAGTAGTGATAAATCCATAACTTACCAAAGTAAATCCCATTACTCCGTGGCCAACATGGACAAGGAAACCACTATGCCTAGTGGAGAAGTGGAGAAAAGTGATTTATATGAGACACTGGATAAATTGGAGATGTACAGTTGTGTTAAATGCAACAAGTCCTTTAGGAAGCAGAAGCAGTGTGAAGCTCATATAAAGGAAGCGCATTCTAAGGTTGGTATAGCTATTACTTTTATTCCAGCACACTAAGCAAACTTAAGGTTAGAGGGGTTCAGGTTATATAGGTCATATTCTACCATGCATATCCAGATGTCTATATGTAGAATTTTGTTTAAAAAAATAAGCTAGATGTATAAACACTTCATTGCACACAAAAACACATCAACACTAACAAATTATAATACGCTAAGAGCGATCTCTTTGAGGCATCCTTTGTGAAAATAAAACAAAATAGATAGTGCACAACTCTAATAAAATAACAACGTAGCAAACAACATATTAAAGACAACTTACAGTAATAAAAATAATCAAAATTTATAGAATACAGTAACAAAACGAAAATATAAACATATCATGAATTAAAAAAACACAAATTAGATAAAATATAAATAAATCAAAAGTAAATAATAATGACAAGCAAGAAAATCTAAACAAACAAATGGTATCAAAAATCTAAGTAGACCCACCAAGGAGGTACCTGTGCCACCTTGCCTTAAAGATGTGAAGGGTCTTAGAGTGACGGACTTCCGACGGCCTGTTCCACAAATGAGTAGCCTACACAGTAATAGAGTATCTAAAGTATCTTCCGCGGTAAGACGGAGCATGCAGAATATTGTCGTTAAACTACTTAAAAATTAAGATACGATAATTAAAAATTAAGATACTATACTTAAAAAAATTGATACGATACTTAAAATCAGATTTAGCGATGCGACATATACTCTAATCCCGGGGATTGATCCATGTGAATTATTTTTTTAATAGAATTTGATTTGATATTTTATTTTTTTAACATACATTTATAATATTAAAAAAGGCGATATTTTTTTCTCCAGGCATTCTTCTCAATCTCCTTGCCTTTTTGGAAGCCTCGTTAGAGGCACCGACAGACTGACTGACTGACGGACAATCTCCTTCCCCTTTCGAATCATGACAGGCTGACTGACAGATCCCCCTTATAAGAGTAAACGACAGACTGACAAATCTCGAGAAAAAAAACCACAACAGACAGATAAACTGACAAACCTTGACAAGAATCCATTTGCTTTTATTTCTTGATTATGGTATCTACCGCTCATATATATTGTTGAGAAAAACAAAATTTTGGAATTTTCATTTTGTGTATAAAAATTTGACGAATCTAAATGATCCTGTTGATCTTATAGACAATAAAGTATATTATGTTATTTTATTTTCCTTTTTGCCTATTTTATTTCAAAAATATGTTTGTTCAACTATTTGCATACAAATGCAAAAGTAGTCTTTGAATATTAAAACATTAACGATGTTACTACTCCAGTTGGACGACATGGGGGAATTCAGCGAGCCCGAAGACCTGATGGAGGGCATCCACGTGGCTGTGGAGGAAGCTGGCTCTCCGTACGAGCAGACGCTACTGCCGCATCTCACCGTCGACAACGGGCACGTGCACCAGGACCACGCACGGCATTGGTCAGTTACATACTTGTTATAAGAAGAAGTAGCGTTGGTCGTGAAGACATCGTTGTTCTGAGGCTCCTATCTTACCTGAAGATGCCCTGTGTAAGGGCGAAACACGTGTCGTGTTGAATAGTTTCTCGATTTTTCGGGAAATTATAGTAGTGCGGGAATTTTTACAAAGATATTTTTAATCCATCACTTGCTTACAATGGATTTCCGCAAAGTAACGCCTGTATCAATAAATTATATATCGGACAATTAAACCAATTATTTAGTTCCAAGATAAGTATCATTAAGAACTTGTGTGATACACATACATACTTTTTTTTTGTAAATGCGTACTTAATATACATAGAAAAACACTCAGACCAGAACAAATATTCATGTTTTCAATTCATTCAATTTCAACCCACGACCTTAGGATCGGAGTGCAGGTATACTCCTCCACGCCATATCTGTCGTCGGTGTGTTTAACAATATGCAGCGCTTTCGACATTTAATCAAAGTTAAAGTAAAGTAGTGGACGCAATACTAGTGTCATCTATGCAGTTTTCAAATTCATATTCATTTTTTCAAGTTTGGCTCAAAAGAGCTCTTATGAACGTCAAAACTTAAAAACTAGCGCGCCCATTCACTGTGGGCAGAAGCTTGATCATAGAAGAACGGGCAAGAAAATCGTCAAGGTTAGTTTTTTCTCCTGCCAGTTTCAAGAAAATGTTCTTAGTAGTGAACCAATTTGAAAAGTCTACAAAAACCTGTATTCTGCAGTCACAAGATTTAAAATAAAAGAAGAAACTAACTCTTTTTTAAGTTATACGTTCCTAGAGAAAGAATGGGACAAAAGTACCCTAAACCAACGGAAGTTGTAAAGTAAAAAGTAAAAGTAAATAAATTATTTATTATATAAACTATTATACATAGTACTTGAAAACGTCATAATTAAAATATAAAAAAAACAATCGAACTATTATTACACTAAATCACGGAGCTTAGATTCACTTACATGCAACAAAACAATTTAAAAACAAAAAATAATTAAGTGTAAGTGAATCTAAGTGCCAGTTCCGAGCCACCGCTCTGTGAGAAGAGCAGCCAAGAAACTCACAGGCTATGCTCTTTAAATATATCCATTGGTTTGGTACTTGAATTACAATCTTCATTAAAATTTGTCTGTGAAGCTATACAATGCAATATAAATATAATATAACATTAGTTGGTTAAATAAATGAGCGTGAATATAGCTAAACGTGAGTGTCAAAATCGTAGCAAAGGATGTGATATCTGCCTATCTCTATGGGAATAAGCCAGAGGGGTAGGCAGCGGTAAGCTGACTAAATGCTGAACTGAATACCCGTACTTGGTACAGATGCAGGACACTTGACCAAAATATAGTACTTTGGTTATTGTACCTGCTTGTTTTGGTTTGTTTTATATATACTTGTATGTTTATTTTATTGTACTATGTATTGACGACCGATATGGCGTGGTGGCGAGAATATCCGCTCTCCGCTCCTAAGGTCGTGGGTTCGATTTCCACGGAGGACAAACTTTGTGTGCATGAACATGAATATTTGTTCTGGTCTGGGTGTTTTCCTATGTATGTTAAGCATGTATTTACAAAAAAAGAGTATTTATGTATGTTTGTCCGTTATTTAGTATCCATAACACAAGTTCTTAATGATACTTATCTTGGAACTAAATAATTGGTGTAATAGTCAGAAAAAAATGCTTTATTACCGTGTATCAAATAAAAAAGTTTATAATTATGTGTAGGTACAGTCGGAACGGTTCTTCGAATGGCTCTGTCCCGCCCCCAGACGAAGTAGGGGGCGGGGCGGGGCGCGGGGATGATTCCGACAGCGTTGGCCCCGCGGGGGCAGGCCCGGGGGGCGCGGCGGGGGCGGCGGGGGCGGGCCAGGCCGAGGCGTGTGGCGCGGATTGTGCTTATTGCGTGGTGTGTGCGGGCGGACGGCCTGCGCATGAGTCGCCGCATCTCAAAGGTAACTAATATCAAATGTCTTCTTGGCGGGAAAGTGAAGCGTCAATTCTTCAGTTTTGCTTTATTTTCTAAAATTTGTGATATTTCGAAAAATCACGTTTAATAACGGTGGATTATTAACCGTTAAGTGTTTGTGAACGTACATAAGTGTTGGTAAAGAAAACAAAACAGTGCAACATCACTTTTCCAATTCTCTCAGGAAGTCCATGTGAGATCTCAGTATAGTCCCACATCTTTACTGAGGACTCAAGGAGTGGGGGGAGGGCTACTCATTTACCATTTATCATCATTATCACCACTCATTCTCATTTACTATGATTTATAGTATTAATATATCTCTTACTTGACACTGGCTAAATGTGCTAAACGCACGAAGGCATTATTTAAAAAAAAATGTCTGAAGTCATCATCATCCTCCAGGGTTGTTATGGATCTCCATATCCGTAACGAAAACTATCGGATAATTCGAGATAATACAATACCCGAACTCGGTATGCTCTGGTGAACAAAACAGTGCCTGATAAGCGGCAATAGCCTTGCCACCTATTACGTGGGACCAACTATATAATTGGCGAAGTGTGGGCGTAATAATATGCCTCGGCCTACCCCTTCGGGGAAACAGGCTTGAATGTATGTATGAAATCGGTATAATATTTTTCATATATCCATATCCGGATCCCTGGCTCCCACCCCAGTTAAAAGGAGGTGGGCACAGCATTTATTCTTATTCTTTCGTTCATCTAGGACTAGGTCATTCATCAGGTCTTTCGATCATATGGCTGCTGGCCTTGGCTTGCGACAGTCCTTAAAAAAAGCTTAAGTAAATTCGGTAAACTTAAATCGTAGTAAGGTAGTTAATACTGTAGATGAAAAAAATCGATATAACGCCGACGCCATTTTCCTTTTATTTGTTTTTTTTTAATTCTTGAACATATCTCGGAAATAACTAGTTATGAATATATTGAAAAACTAAGGTTAATTGTAAAGGTATTGAAAATCGGACAATTTTTTTTGGATTTTTTTAAAGGACTGGTTTCCGAACATAGTTATTAAAAATTTATCTAAATTAAATTAATATGTATTATTTTATATTTCTAGGGAAACAAACCTTGTAAAAATATAATACCGAATCTGTGCCATTCTCATTGCAAGGAAGAAAACGTATCGACAATAATTTCTGTTTTTTTGTTGAATTTGGGTCTAAACTTTGACTTGCGTTTTTAACAGAGGAAGTCCTTCAACGTATATTCGAGGCAGAGGTATCTAACGAGGAGGCTAACTTCCCCGAGACAATCATCCCGGACAACAACTCCCTCGAAGAACCGGAGCCGCCACCTCCACCGCCGCCGGTCGATGAAGATAAAAGTGTGTATTGTTCCAATTTATCATATGATTGTCATTCTAATTCGCGTTTCAGAAGCATATTAATTTTATAGTGTACGCTAAGGCTGATCCCCTCTCCCCTTTCGAATAACGACAGACTGACTGACAGATCCCCCCGATAAAAGTCACCGACAGACTGACAAATCTTGAGAAAAAACCACAACATACAGATAAACTGACAAACCTTGACAAATACTGACGAAGAATCCATTTGCTTTTATTTCTTGATTATGGTACCGCTCATAACTTTTTCATTGTTGTTAAAAAAATATCGAAATTCCATTTTGTGTGTAAATAATTGGCGAATCTAAATGATCCTGTTGATCTTTAAGCCAATAGTCTTTTTTTTTTTAGACACTTACACCAATTATTTAGTTCCAAGATAAGTATCATTAAGAACTTGTGTTATGGATACTAAATAACGGATAAACATACATAAATATTATTTTTTTTGTAAATACATACTTAATATAGAATAGAAAAACACCCAGACCAGAACAAATATTCATATTTATACACACAAATAATAGTGGAAACAATATTACTGGAATCGAACCCACGACCACTGGAGTAGAATGCGGATATACTCGCCACAACGCCATATCGGTCGTCAAATCTATCTATCTTTATCTATATCAGCCCGTTTTGCGCCCGTTTTATTTTTATTTCTTTTATTTTGTGGATAGTTTTAAGTGTGACTCATAATGACTACATCCTGCCTCATTGTAAGCAGTCGGTGCAGTCCCAAGAATTAAAACGCTTGATACCGCGTAATAAGCGCGCCCATTCATGTCTGCCTGCAGAAATATCGAAAAAAATAATTTTAAATTTTTTAATATACATAAAATGTTCAGTTGCAAAGTTGCAATATTGTTTTCTATAATAGATTTCTAATATATCTATTTCTAATCTAGATTTGGTGTGTTTGATACTTCATAAAGAAATATATAATTTTTTTTTTCATTTTATTTACACTTCCAATTCTGCATCCGTTTCCGTTTCTGGGTCCGTTAAGACACTTCCGTTCATCATTTCAGCCCATTAACGTCCCACTTCTAAACACGAGCCTCCTCTCACATATCAAGGTGCGAGGGTATTGGTTCATACTCCACCACGCTGACCCAGTGCGGATTGGCGGAGGCAGGTGTATGGCGTCCTGCTGTTAGAATTTTTTAAGCCGCCCATTTAGGCCTTTAACATGGCTTAACGACTACCACATTTAGTGATAACCGGGACCAACGGCTTAACGTGCCTTCCGAAGCACGGAAGCGCTCGATATCAAATGCCACACAAACGGTCACCCATCCAAGGACTGACCTCTGTAAACTCTGCTTTACTTCGGTGATTGTTTTCGACCACCGAGCACCGCGGAGCTACGAGCACTTCCCTTGCAATACTTAAAATGATATAATCGTATGTGTACGCTCCAGGTGCAGGCAACAAAAAGAAGGCCGCGAAGCAGTTCTCGTGCCTGCAGTGCTCGCGCGTGTTCCAGCACCGGAACAGCCTGCTATACCACGTCCTGTCCCACAGCGGCAAGCAGCATCCCTGCCAACAGTGCGGCAAGGAGTTCTACACGGTCACTGCTCTCAAGGTGACGTATACGTTAAAAGTCCTACTTTCCGACGCAAGGTCATTTTTTTTATCTTATTTATCTTATTTTATTCATCTTTAATTTAGCTTTTTAATAATGTAATTTATTTTTAATTGTGTTTTGAAACCATAACTTTAACTAGGAATTTTCGTTATAAACTGTTTTAATTGCATGCTGTCTTCGCCTATAATTATAATGACATTGAGCTAAATACTGCTATGGTAAATTTTTACTTTGTATTATTAATGTTTATTATGTTGGTGATCATTTTAATAAATAAATAAATAAATTTCCCTCCTTCATACTGCCGATCATACTAACATTATGTGCTTATTTATTTTTCTTAATATATATATTTATATATATATTTTAATGTGACACGTCATAATGACTTCATCCTGCCTGATGAAAAGCAGTCGATGAAGCCCGAAAAAAAATTACGTTTAAAAAAAATATGAAATATGTGCTTATTTTATTTGCTTATTTTTTATTATTGCCGTGCTTATTTACGTTAATTTAATTTTTTTAAAAATTATTATTAACGTAAAATAAGCACGGTATAAAGCGCATCCACTCATGACGGCCTGCTAAAATGCCGTTTCACGCCCCCCTTAAAAGACCCGGGATCATAGGATGCCGGCAGTGAATTCCAGAGCTTAGTGGTCTTGCTCAGATTCGGCTTTCCTAATTTCTTGGTTGGAGTGCTGATAGTCTGCACAGTATGAGGATGGTTTCTTAGACCAGCACATGTTGATTGGGAGAGAAAAATGGGGGGGGGCTGGATTAGATCAAAAAGCTCCTCAGAACGCCATAATATGGACTCGTTTGTTATAGTGTTAAGATTATTGATTTAACAAGTTCATTGCTGAATTTAACATTATGCAGCGTATTTGTCATTAATCAAAATAAAGTAAAGTCCGTCATAGTCTGTACCCCAGTAAATTAGTGAAGACTTGTATGGGCATTTAAAATAATATTTTTTTTACTCATAATTACCTCATATTCTCTGATGGCTTGCCGAGATTTCGGAAAACCATCATTGACTCCTTTAATAATATAATATGAGGTCAATCGGTCATGTCATACGATTATATGTTTTTATTAACAAACTAAAACACTTACTAATAAGCAAAGCTTATTATAGTATAGGCGAATATTTTAATGATAAAATAATAAACAAATAAGAATAATAAATTTAACACAAAAATATTTAATATGTATAATATTACATACAATGACATAATAATTTAAACATTAATATATATTGATTGATCGATAATTAGTAATAATAATATAATACTATTATATTAATAATAATAATATATATGAACATAATTTAATTAATAATTAAAATTTGTCCCAAACGTGCATTATAGAAAAACAGTATTACTCACATATTGAATCTAATAGTATAAAAATAAAAGAATATTTAACGGAAAAAATAATATGAAATAACAATAAAGTTTAAATAAAAACAAATATAATTAAGTATAGGTACCTAACATTTTATTACTAAGAAATTTAATGAGAATAACAACAAATAACTACTCGTAGTCAAGGATGAGCAAATATCTATGAATTATTTAATAAACAAATAGATTAAACTAAAAAGTAATTAAACAGCGTCCTTCCTCCTCTCTCCTACACTATGCTGTGCCCGACAAGGTCCACAATTGATACTTTTGTACCTAAACTACCATCCTGTAACACATTGTTGGAACGCAATAAAGTATTGAGGATTGAGTATTGAGTAGCTTTGGTGTTTTTTGATTTGTGTTTTTATAATTATAATTGTTTGTATGTATCTTCTTATTTTTGTGTCAATGCATGCCGTGGTGACTTGTAAGTAAAACAGCACTTAGCTTTTAAGTATTCACTGTATTTGTTATGTTCATTTTTGGTGTATGTTTTGTTAGTCGCCCTAAATGTAATAAATAAAAAATAAAATAAAATAACGCGTGTTTACAAAACAAGCTTCGATATGTTTATTTCCGCGATGGCGTCTAAAAATCTCCGTGTTTATTTATATCGATAACATAAGCACTTGTATTTTTTTTAAATATGTCGTATAAACCGGTAGCGAAAAGTTTTTAAATAATAAAATATAAATTAATCTTTTCATACTTAGCTTCTTTCCGAAGCACTTGTGAACGTTACTTAAGTCACGAGACATTTCTCTCCATCTCTAAAAACACAAATCATTTCATAATAATAAGTTAATACCAAATGGTTAATAAATAACACACAGAACAACAAACGGGGTGTTAAAAGTAAAATATTATTTATACTCAAGCGCTCGTAGCTCTGCGGTGTTCGGTGGTTGGAAAAGATCACCAAAGTACAGCAGAGTTTACAGAGGTCAGTCCTTGGATGGGTGACCGTTTGTGTGGCATTTGATATCGAGCGCTTCCGTGCTTCGGAAGGCACGTTAAGCCGTTGGTCCCGGTTATCACTAAATGTGGTAGTCGTTAAGCCATGTTAGAGGCCTCATGGGCAGCTTGAAAAATTCTAACAGCAGGACGCCATACACCTGCCTTCGCCAATCCGCACTGGGTCAGCGTGGTGGAGTATGACCCAATACCCTCGCACCTTGATATGTAAGAGGAGGCTAGTGCTCAGTAGTGGGACGTTAATGGGCTGAGATGACGATGATCCATTTATTATAGGGTCTTATTTTATTTATTTATTTAAATAAATAAATTATAGGGGCTTCTAAAAAAACTTACGACAAAGTACTCCAATTTGTAAGATATTAAATAAAAGCTAATGAAGCGAGGTGGAGGCGGGACCCCCAGTTGTTTCTAAAAAGAAGGAGTGTGTGCCAGTGATAGAAGTAAAATACTGTTTTATACTCAGATCCACGAGCGGGTCCACAGCGGCGACCGTCCCTGCAAGTGTGAGGAATGCGGCCGCGAGTTCCGCCAGTGGTCGGATCTCAAGTACCACAAGATCTCCATACATTCCAATCAGGTGAGGGCCAATATTTTACGCCTGCCATGTGATGATTCTGTCATAATTATTTTATATAAGAAGAAAAAGAAAGATTTTCGCCTTTTGCAACTAAAGTAGGAGTAAGGTCTTACCTATTGCGATGGATCAATAAAGGTTACTTATATAAAAGCGTTCTTCTTACAGAGCGTTGACTCGGAACTGGCATTTAGATTCATCATCATCATCATCTCAGCCCTTTAACGTCCCACTACTGAGCACGAGCCTCCTCTCACTTACCAAGGTGCGAGGGTATTGGGTCATACTCCACCACGCGGATCCAGTGCGGTTGGCGGAGGCAGGTGTATGGCGTCCTGCTGTTAGAATTTATCAAACCGCCCATTAGGCCTCTAACATGGCTTAACGTCTACCACATTTAGTGATAACCGGGACCAACGGCTTAACGTGCCTTCCGAAGCACGGAAGCGCTCGATTTCAAATGCTACACAAATGGTCACCCATCCAAGGACTGACCTCTGTAAACTTTGCTGTACTTCGGTGATCGTTTCCGACCACCGAGCACCGCAGAGCCACGAGGGCTTCATTTTTAGATTCAAAGTGATATTAATTAATTAAAATAGCATAAATGGAATTGTAAAAAGAAAATAAAGGCATAATAACTTTTATAAGTTTACAGGAATAACTTTAAGTTTTCCTATAATGTGACTTATTATTATGGCTATAAGAACGATAACCAGCGCACCCACATATATCTAATTATTTCAGTTATGTTATTTCTTTGATAGTGATAGTAACCATCTGTTTCCTTTAAAATCAAATTTTTTAAATTTGTTTATTTTTAATTAATTAATTTCTCTTAGTTTTTCATTTTTTGTTGTGTTTATATTTTATATTTTTTGTAAATTTGTAGCTGGTTTTTTTGTTTGTATTTTTTTCTAGTCTAATTTATTATTTGTTTTCTGTTTATTTATTTTGTTTTCAATTATTGTTGTACATCACGACACATCTGTGTCCTTAACTTTTCTGTCCATTTAAGGTTGCCTGGAAGAAATTACTTTAAGCGATAAGGGCGCCCATTGTATATACCTACCTGTTTAATTTTCTTTGTTTTTATGTGTAATCCTTATTATGGTGTACAATAAAGAGTAAATTATTATTATTATTATTATAGCGTAACGAAACTTGAATGTTTTCTAACCAAATATTAATATCGACCAGAAACACTTCAAATGCGAGTTCTGCGGCAAGGAGTTCGCCCGCAAGTACTCGCTGAACATCCACCGCAAGATCCACACCGGCGAGAGGAACTACCAGTGCCACTACTGCAGCAAGAGCTTCCGCGCCTCCTCATACCGCCTCAGCCACATGCGGACGCACACAGGTAATCATACATACATACATACATACATACATACATACATACATACATACATACATACATACATACACGCCTGTTTCCCTGAAGGGGTTGGCAAAGGCATAATATACCTATGCGCCCACACTTCGCTATTTATATTGTTCATCATCTCAGCCCATAAACGTCCCACTACTGAGCACGAGCCTCCTCTCACATACCAAGGTGCGAGGGTATTGGGTCATACTCCACCACGCGGACCCAGTGCGGATTGGCGGAGGCAGGTGTATGGCGTCCTGCTGTTAGAATTTATCAAGCCGCCCATAAGGCCTCTAATATGGCTTAACGACTACCACATTTTTTAGTGATAACCGGGACCAACGGCTTTATATTGTTGGTCTTACGTAATTGTTGGTGTGCCTATTGCCGCTTTCCGGGAACTTTTATGTTCGCCAGAGTCTCGTCCTTGATCGGCAGGTGCCCCACTTGCAGGTGAGAAAGGTTTGGGCTCCACAGATCTTGGTAAGAGCCCTATACCCCCAATTACAGAGGACATTTATACACATAAAAAGACGGCATTTTGCCTGGACTGATGTTAAGCTATGTTAAAATGTAATGCATAATATCGTCCATATTTCGCCAACTAAATTGTTAGTCCAACGTTTGTTAACCGGCGTGTGCACCACTTGCATGCGAGGTTGGCTTGTCCTTGGTAGGATGACTACACACTCATATGACTAACAAAATAACCAATATTAACAAAATAACCAATATTTAAAACTTATTAATTTACTAAAATGTTTCTCAGGTGCACGGCCATATAAATGTGTCGAGTGCGACAAGAGTTTCCGCGCCGCCGGCGATTTGCGGCGTCACGCGCTCATTCACAACAGGCACCGCAATCGACAAAACGAGAAACTACAAAAACTCGCCGACTACGAGCCAGCTGAGAAACCCAAAGTGAAAAACGAACAGCCAACCCAAAAACCAAGCAAAAAAATCGCCGTCGCCTCCACCACCCGTCTCCCATCCATACTTAAAACAGGCGAGAAGAAAACGCCAGCGAAGAAAACCAACGCCAAAAAACCACCGCCAAATGTCACCGTCAGCCAAAACAGAACAGCCGGTCTTCTGAAAGTTACTGAATATAATAACACATTCTTCGAAATGAGACAGGAGGAACAATACACCAAATTCAAAGAAATATATAGCGAAAACCCCGGCACAGAGTTTATTAAAGTGAAAGACTATAGTGAACAAATAGTTTATAAAGACAGTGAACAGTTAAGTGAGGGTAGGGAGTTGATTTTCCGAAATGGACAATTGTGCGATGTGCAGAAGACTTTCCGTGAGAATACAGATGGGAAAATGCATGTTTTCACTCATGTGGAGAAATCCAAAGAGTACAGCGGTCCAGTGGTCACTAATACCGTTTCGCTGAATGAGTTGAGGACTTTGGATCGGGAAGTGGGCAGGGAGAGAGCTGATGGGTTACACGGGGAACAAAACGAAAATGCTTTCCTGGAGAAGTTAGCGGCTCTTTACAATATAACTACATAAGAAATGGTGCAAAAGTGCGTGAGTTCGTATGATGCAAGACTGGTCGATCACTGAAGTTCGACAGAGTTTTACTCATGAGTGCGGCATTTAATGTACGAGTAGTAGTAGTAGTTTGTCTGTCTGTTGTGGTTTTTTCTCAATATTTATCAGTCTGTTGGTGAAACCTATAGGCAGGGCCGTCTTTAAACTATTTCAGGCCCTGGGCACGTTAGGATCATGGGGCCTCTATGACCTTGAGAAAGCTCACTCACTCCCATCTGTCAAAAAGTTCAAGCTATGTTGTACACGGTATAGCTATGCGCATGCAACAAGCTAAAGCTAATAAGCAAGTAGGTATTGTAGTAAGTAATTATCATCAGATTTTTCAAAATTGATGTTTTTCGGTAATACCTAAATATTGGTTATCATTTGGTAATCTGGCAGGAACTAGGGGGCCCCATTAGATCGCGGGGCCCTAGGCACGTGCCCATAGTGCCCAGTGGGGAAGAGGGGCCTGCCTATAGGGGGGATCTGTCAGTCAGCCTGTCGGTGACTAATGAGGCTTCCAAAAGGCTTCCATCAGTGCTTTAAAGACGTTAACCCTTTAGCGGGCAGAGCACATTGAAATTTTTCATTGGTTTTCTACTTTAAGTGAATTGCATAAGGTTCATTTTATGGTGTCAATATATTTGACAATGCCCTATTAAGGGTTAAGCCGTTGATCCTGGCTGTACGCGGTAGTCGTCAAGTGAACTTAGAGGACCTATTTTAACAGCAGCTCTCTACACATCTGCGTCCGTCTTTGAGTATTGGGTCCATATGGTGAAATATGACCTTAATTCTTCTCATCTTTGTGCGAAACGGTCTAAGCCTAGTGATAGGATGTAAATAGCCTGGTGATGAAGAAGTAGTGCCAAAATGTATCAAATTAGAACTTTAATTGCTATGAGTAAAACCCGTCAATGTAAAGCATAGTACAGTCCGCGGCACATAAGTTGAACAATGACCTAGGATGCGCAGTTAGACATCGGGTCTCAATCGAAGTGCGGCATGGGGGCGGGGGGGAGGGTGGCGCGTAAATATAGCAACGCAGCAACTCGTCACTAGCGCTCATAATTTAACTCACTATCTGACCCTTTCTTTATATTATCTACGATTGTACCTTAGCAGACAAACGCTATTAGAGAATAAATAAAAATTATTTCTGTTTGTAAATAATTATATGACACTTACTAGAACTTCCATTATTACTGCGTCTGTTTGTTTATATGAAACGTGAAAACAATAGAAAATATGTTCGGTTATCTCATTTCGTTAGTCTTTGCATTTCGGTAATTTTCTTTTTTATATTAAAAGCAATGGGGATCCAAGGAGTGGGTTTAGTAAGAGAGTGAACGGGCAAAACATTAATTTTACTCATTCATTCTCGACCTGCCTTAACACTAAAGTTAACTATACATCTCTGCTGCCAACATTAATCTATTTGAACTTAAATGAAATGAAGTTAACAAGTTTACCTTAGTCCGAGTCAAAGGATTGAAGGCCTAATATCTTCTTTAGTTATGAATGGCTTCTACGAGTATGTTTATTAACCCTTTAACAGGCAGAGCGCGTTGAAAATATTCATTGGTTTTCCGCCTTAAGTTAACCGCATAAGGTTCAATTTATGGTAGTCATAATTCGAGGGTTCCGTGCTCAAACCCGATAAGTGACAAAATTTGCGTTTTTGAGCTTAAAGCAGTACTTAAAAGAATTTATTGGTTAATTAAAAAAAAAAAAAAAATAAATAAATAATATCACAAGAAAAAGCGGCAGAAATTATATATCTGATGTTGTCACTTATCGGGTTTGAGCACGGAACCCTCGATATATTGGACCTGGTTAAGATGATTTTTCCAATGTCGAGTGAAAGGAAATACCAAATAAAGGATTCTGCACTAAGTTATTTTGTGGTGGCCATGAAAACAGTGCTCTCACTGAAATCTAAAATGTCTTTAGATTCAATTTAAGGACCATAACAGCAAGTGCATCATTTGCATTTAAGTGATTAATGTTTTGTAAGATAGGACTTTTATTTTTAACTTTTTTATGATACATACATAATGTCACGCCTCTTTCCCGTTCTTATAATATCCCTTCTTATCGCATAAATACGTTCATCATCATCATCATCTCAGCCATCTGACGTCCACTGCTGAACATAGGCCTCCCCAATAGATTTCCACATTGAGCGATCCTGAGTCGCCTGCATCCATCGGCTTCCCGCCGCCTTGACCAGATCATCGGTCCATCGCGTGGGAGGTGGGATAAATACGTTACTTAATCATAAAAGTGTATGTGTAAAACCACATTTGATTTATTTATTAAATTTAAATAAATACTTATTTATCTAAAGACTGATTGAATATTTCATAAATATGTTATGAAAATGGAATTGTTACCCATGGGAAGACTTGCATTATATTTAAGTTATTATCAAAATGTATATAATTTGTGTAAATAATAGAGCTCTTAGACATATATTGTTCTTGTAGTATAAGGTTGTTTGTATGTTTGATGATCAATATAGCTCGGTTAATACCCCGTTCTTCATTTTGATTTCCAGTTCAATAATCCGGCGAGTGTTGGACTGGATCGTATCGACTACATTTAATTTGGTAAAAATTTATAACCATTATTGTTAATCACTGTCCGTATTTACTGAATTAGTGCAAACGAATTTTTCACAAGCTCTTCAGAATGTTAGATTTGACTTGATTTTAATAGGAAAGTAAAGTAAAAAGTTCTTTATTTCATAAACTATTACATGGCCCTTGAAAACGTCAAAACAAAATATAAATAAATAAGAAACTAAATATTACTACACTGAAATCACGAAGTTTAGATTCACTTACATGCAAATAAATAAAAATTAGGTGTAAGTAAATCTAAGTGCCAGTTCCGAGCCACCGCTCTGTGAGAAGAACTGACAAGAAACTCACAGGCTATGCTCTTTTAAACTATCAACCAAATACAACAATACGGAACACATACAGTGCATATTTGAAGATATTGAAAGGGTCCCAGATGCCGTAACCAATAAAGTAGCACTAAGAGAACCCTTCATCAAGATATATAATTATAATTGACGACCGATATGGCGTGGTGGCGAGTATATCCGCTCTCCGCTCCAAGGTCGTGGGTTCGATTCCCACTCAGGACAAATATGTGTGTACTTGTTTATTTGATCTGGTCTGGGTGTTTCCTTATGTGTATTAAGTATTTATTTACAATAAATATAATAGGTTGGGGAAAAAGTCTTTTCGTATTTTTGTATGAAAAGTCAAGACATTTTTTTCAAAGTTTATTTACATTTATTTACAATATATATGTACCGTTTTGTTGAATAACTTTCTGCCATTTTGTGGGCAGAGACATTATCCCGTTACTGTAGAAACTTTGGGACTTCTGATCAAAAAAACGGGACAAATAGTTTTGGCAGTCCTCTCTTGAGGTCAACCTTACAGAACCTAAAAAATTCTGCAGAGACCGAAACAGGTGAAAATCTGAGGCGCAAGGTCAGGGCTATATGGTGAATGCACTAGGACCTCCCAGTCGAACTCTCTTAATTTTTGCTGAGTGGCTAAAGATGTGTGTGGTCTAGCGTTATCGTGATGAAAGACCACACCCTTCCTGTTGATCAATTTCGGCCGTTTTCTCTCGACTGCTTCCTTTAATCTCATCAGTTGCTGGCAGTAAAGATCAGAATCGATGGTTTTGCCGGGCGGTAAAAGCTCATAATAAACAATGCCCTTCCAATCCCACCATACACACAGCATCACCTTATTTCGTGTTAGGCCAGGTTTGGCCACAGTCTGTGAAGCCTGGCCAACTTTCGACCACGACCTTTTTCGCACGTTCTTGTCGTACGTGATCCACTTTTCATCGCCAGTTATCAATCTCTTCAAAAACGGCTCGGTTTCATTACGTCTCAATAATGAATCGCAAATGAGTACACGGTTCATTAAGTTTCTTTGAGTGAGCTCGTGTGGCACCCAAATATCGAGCTTTTTGGTATAACCAGCTTTCTTCAAATGGGTCAAAACTGTTTTGTGGTCAATTCCCAGTTCTTAAGCTGCATCGTAACTACTAATATGCCGATCTTGCTCCACTCTTTCAAAAATGGCGTCCATTTTATTCGTAACAGGGCGACCAGAGCGAGGTGCATCTTTAACATCAAAATTTCCGGACTGAAAACATTTGAACCAAATTTGTGCTACTCTTACTGACACTGCATCAGGTCCATAAACATCACAAATTTTTTTCACTGCTTGAGTTGCATTTTTGCCTTTTTTATAATAAAATTTTAAAATGTATCGAATTTCTTCATTAGATTCACTCATTTTAACGGAGAGAAAAACAAATGAAAAATAGCGGGAAACAACTTTTTTTTATTTTTTTCTTTTCTTTATAATGGAACCTTTTTAATGTTACCAAAACCAGCCAGACACAAATAGTACAGTCAAAAAAATTTTATAATAAGTTTATACCTACGTTATGCGAAAAGACTTTTTCCCCGACCTAATAGTATTTATGTATGTTTATCCGTTATTGGAACTAAATAATTAGTGTAATTGTTAAAAATATTTATATATATAAATATTCTGATGAATCGCAAAGGATGGCAAGTAATTTTTGTGAATAATTCACATACTGTTTTGGCATGAATATATAGCATGTCACAGAAATGTTTTGTACTAAAAATGTATATTATGTTTTACCTAATATGTATATTTAGAGGGCATATTACGTTTTAAAGTCCTGTTAAATTTTTAAAAAGAATAAATCTTAATTAAATTTAAAAAAGACTTAAAAAATTAAATACCAATGTCGTAGAAGATTTTTGTTAGTGACTGTACATAATAACTTAATAGGAACCTGTGTCAATAATGTCATAATGTGGCTGCGATACAATGAAATCGCTGCATTTACGTAGCTTCGCTCGTGGCGCAGATTCTATTGGTTCTGAACAAAAACATATCCCTCGCAACGCATCCTTGCAAATCTGTGGTGGAAACGTAGCTTTAAGGGGCTTTCAACGTTAATTCGGTTAAGTCTTTGGTACGCAGTTATATATTAACCCTTTAACAGGCAGAGCACGTTGAAAATATTCATTGCTTTTCCACCTTAAGTTAACCGCATAAGGTTCAATTTATGGTGGTCATTTATTGACCACTGCCTGGTAAAGGCTTATTGGGTCTCAATTAAAGCGTGGTATAGGGGTTGGCGCGTAACTTGCATGCGCTGAGTCATTATTGCATAGATCATTTTATCGGACGCTGATTGCTCGTACCTACATTTGACGTCACTCTAAATCAGTGATTCCAAATTTTTTGACTTCCGTTACCCCTATGACCTATGCCACTACTGAGTTATAATCCCCACCCCTGGTTGACCCCTGGCATTCAGCTAAAGAAGGAACATGGGTAGTTTTAGTTAATATCAGTCTGACACACCCTCCTGTTCCACCCACAGCGAGAGACGGCGATGATTTTTTATCCGAAAAAAGGGGGGTTTATTCCAGGTCTTTACCCCCTCGAAATAACAGTTTTACTCTCGGATGAGATACCCAGGCTTTAAATGATGAATATAACGTGTACATAAGTATTGCACAACATATAGATAAGACTTATATACGTAATAATTTAATGATTTTGTATATAGCAAGAGAAGGTACCTTAAAACTAAATGTTTACTTATGTAATTTCGTAAATTATTAATTATAGATGAAAAAATAAAGATATAAAAATTTATACATTTTTGTCTTTTCATTACCTGAGTACCTTACTTTCGATTATCTTTTAATGGACCTTTACTCTACATACATACATTATATCACGCCTGTTTCCACGAAGGAGTAGGCAGAGACATTATACGCCCATATTTTTCGCCAGTTATATATAGTTATACTGTTTGTCCTACGAAATAGGTGGCAAGTTTATCCGGGAACTTTCAAGTTCGCCAGCGTCTCGTCCGTTGATCGGCAGGTGCACCGCGTGCAAGTGACAAGATTGCTTGGGCTCCTTTGATCTTGGTAGGAACCCTATACACCTACTCTGTTTATGATAAACATTTCATTTCATCACCTACGGCATTCAGGGAAGAACAGTCGTGGCTTCTTTACGATATAAGTACGATTCTGTTTTTGATTCTTACCTATGATAATAAATTGTTTTTCATGGTTTCTTTTGTAATTTAAAGTCCTCACCCTTTAGCAGGGCATTATTACTTTCTTAACCGATAAGTAACATAATCCACTCGCCACCGTACAAGCGATGCATCAATCCTAAGTCGTGCTACCGAATTTGGAAACGTCTTTAGTATGCACGAAAACCAGGACAAGGTCTATTATTTTTATTCAAAGAATCAGTCTTAAAAAAATGTGATGATATCTGAAAACCTCACGATCCTTACAAGCTGATTGTGCAGAGCGCGCGACTTAGGCCCCGCGCATCGTGTGTGCTAAAAAATTTGTGAGGGGTGTGCTTTATGAAAGTTTTATAACGGCCTAGTTGTGGCTGGTGAAACAGCTTTACGTGCCTTACGAAACACGGAGGCGTTCGATAACAAATGGTCACCCATACAAGCACTGATCTCGGTAAAATCAGGTTTACTTCGATGATCGTTTTCGATAATCCAGTATCGCGGAGCTACGACCGATTGGGTATTTACACTTGCGTTAATATCCTTACGTTAATAGATTTTATAAATACATAATGTCACGCCTCTTTCCCGTAGGGCGGTAAGCAAACAGGCATGACATAATGTAAATATGTTGTTTTTCTAAACTAGTGTAAATTTTAGTTTTAATATGTAAATATAGTGGTTATTTAGACATAACCTTTCAGAAACGTACACAAGTGTAGGAAAGAAGTACATTGCAGTGAATTTTGATATTCCGTGTTGTTTTCAAAACTCCAGACACCTCAAGTAAAGTCTCCACTACTTTACTGGTAAGACTTTGACTGGACTGTAAGGGGTCTTCCATAAATTACGTCACACGAATTGACCCCCCCTCCGTCCTTGTCACAGCTGTGAGACTCCCCCCTCCCTAGTTTGATGTCACATATTTTGCAATTGTACATCAAGAAATAATTACCTACATTTAAACAGCAGTTACAAAAAAATTATAGGACCTGGATTTTGAAATATGACGTCCATCCCCTTGTCACACCATGTTATCCCCATGTCAACCCCCTCCTACCCCATTAACGTATGACGTCATTTATGGATAGCCCCTAACGAACGTTACTTGACATGACTTTAACTGTGACAAAATAACGAAAACGCTGCACACTGTTGCAACTTGAAATATCTGATTACGTCACACTGGCTTAAACTTTAATCGAGTAAGACCATAAGTTCCATAAAGTTGGACATCGACACAAATACGATAATATGTCATCATTATCATCAATATCCCATTTTTTTATTTATTGTACAAAGTATATTAACATTATAATTTATGTTATAAGCCACTCACTTAAACCACCATGGTTTTTTTGTGAGTGGGAGTTCACAACTTATATAAAGAAGTAAAATTAATTTACAATTTTGGATACCTACGTACCTATATATAAATAAATGGATAGCTTTACAATTTTTTATAAAATATATATAAATAAATGGATAAATGGAGCTTCACAATATACAGATACAAAATTAGACGTCTGTGAAGATTTTCAGAAGGAAAGCCTTTAAGGATCCCTGGTATGGCTGATTTTCTATGTATTTGGCCAGTGTCCCTTCCGGGATTGTATTTAATATATTAGGCAACAGGTGACGAGACATTCTCGTTCCATACAAGTTATTGTAGTTTGGTACAACATATTTATTAATATTTGACTGTTATTGTTTCTAGTATTTGAACAAAGTTGATCTATATTTATAATTTCTTCTTCATATATCCTAGCATTATACCGGTTGCTCTAGACTTAAGATTAGGGCTCAGGGTCTGCCCAGGGATTCAACCAGATTTGGCTGTTTCAGATATTACATGGTGCAACTGCCGTTTGACCTCTGCAACCCAGAGGGAAACATCATTCTATGATTAAACCAGCTTTCAGGATACTAAAAGGCTTAAGGATACTTTCTAATAACGACCGCCATAGATGTTCATGAGAGCCGGGACCAGCAGCTTGATGTGCTTTCCGATGCACGTATCAATCGATAAGTTATACAAGATAAGCCTTACATAAGATATTATGTAAATGACACAATTGGTGATAAGCCTTAAAGTTCGTGCTGTAGATCATGTTTTATTTTCAGTTGTTGGTCAATCACAAAAACACTTAAAGAATATTTTTATTTTTATTTAGCTTATGATAAGTGTAGTACAGTATTCGCATGTACAATACTCTGCCAAATAATGTGGCAAATTTATCTATAACTAAATTTAAAAATTATATAAAGAGAGATTGTGCCAGAAGGCTTATTATAGTGTGAAAGATTTTATGAACGACAAGTCATGAGACAAGTGACATGAATTGCTCCTTTCTTTCTTAAGACTAGATGAGATATGATCTTTAGATATTAGATTTTGTTAGTGTTAAGAACAGCGGTAATCTTAATAATTTATTTCTTTAATTGTATTAGATCTTAAGACATAATTTGAAAAAAGCCGCGATGAGTTTCTTGAGGCCTTCTTCTCAATCTCGTTGCGTTTTGGAAGCCTCGTTAGAGTCACCGACAGACTGACTGACTGACTGACGGACAATCCCCTGCCTCCTTTAAAATCACGACAGGCTGACTGAAAGATACAGACTGACAAATCTTGAGAAAACCACAACAGACAGATAAACTGACAAATTCTGACAAAGAACCCATTTGCTTTTACTCCTTTATTATGGTACCGCTCATATTTCTTTCATTGTTGTTAAAAAAATATAAGGAATTTCCATTTTCTGTAAATGTTTGGAGAATCTAAATAATCATGTTGGTCTTAAAGACAATAAAGTATATTTTATTTTATTTTGTAGTTTTTTTTATGTATGTTTTTTAACTACCTTTGCCTTTAAAGTTTTCTGCTAACCCTAAGGTTAACTGGCAGAGAACACCTTATCGCCTTTTGTAATACTTTTAAGTGTGCAATAATGATTAAATAAAATAAATAAATAAATGTGTGGTATGGTGAGTGACCGCTCCAGTCTGACTCAGAAAGCGACGCCGTGTCCTATGTTTCATCAATCAGATCTTCAGCGGCCAGTCTTCAAACTGTGAATCTCCACAGTTTCCTGTTGAGAATGCGCCAACAATTCGAAACATTTCCCTTGTATAATTCATGTATCTTTATGAGCCCATTCATTGCGTTGGTATTCTGTTTATATACAAACCGTAAATTTTATGTCGAATCTGCATTTCATAAGTTAGGTTTCAATTATGTTTTGGATCTTGTACGAAACAACATTAACGAGTACCTATCTACTATCAACGTTCTTTATGAAATGTTTTCTAAGTATGCAACTGTGGGACTTAAAGCTTATCTAAAAGTTGCTACAATTTAGGTAAGTATGTCTAACACTGAATTTAGAAACATTGGTACCTATTCCATTACGTTAGTTAAAGAAATAAATATGGTACCTAAGTTTGATAAATGTCAGCGATTGTTTTTGATGGCAATCGCTAAATCGCCACTATTTTTCTGATATTATAGGTGCCCTAACTGCACATTGCTGCTAAAACAAACACCTATTACATCTTTGATGAGACTGAGCAACACCAGATTTGCAGACTGTACAAACATCAATATACCTTCTTACTAGCAGCAGACTCCTGATGAAGAATCGTAGTTTGCATAGATTGAGAAACACTATTAAGTCCCGATAAATCCACAGACCTTTCGTCCAAGCAAATACTGCAATCCCTTATAAAGCTTGGCGGTAAACTATAAGCAAGCGGAGATTAAAGTAAATAAAAACTAGTTAAAATACCAGTGACAAACTTTTTATTTAAACCAGTTTCATAGTCTCGCTCCTAAAAAATCACACGAGCAAATATACATTCACACAAATTCATTTAAACTATTTTACGCTTTCCAATTCCATTAGTTTTATTGCATCCAAAAGAGGGTCAGCTTTTAGTTTCAGCATGTAACTACCAGTTATATTACAGAAACTATTCCGGTCATTATGAGTAACACTAATCTATTTTGAACAGATTATTTTTCACTTCATACAAAACTAAGGGAAATTTCTGACCGAGGCTGAGTGGGCGAAATTAATAGCATGCAGAATAAATTTTAGCATGGCGTTAAACATTCACCCGATTGGAATTCGTTTCTGGCTTATTGAGTAAGTACAAAAGTATTTTTCCACAAGAACGTGCAAGATTGAATTAAAACTGCCTCTAATTCCGAACTGACATTTAATGAATCGTTTAAACTCTTCTTTCAACCGAATAACAAAATATTTCAGAATGTTTATCTGAACATTGCAATTTATTTGAATTGTGTTCGTGTTTCTGTAGTAGGTATATATAATTGCAAAAATATTGATTGAGAATTAGCTGGTCTGAATGTTGAAAGAGTGCTTAAAAACTTTCCTGAAATTAGGCACCTTAAAAAAACCGAATTGGTTCAAGAAGTAGACAGCTCTTTGTAACTTTCTGTGCGGTGCCCCTTTAGATATCACTTCTTTTTTAATTTTTATATACGTTTTGAGACTTACTTTGTAGCCATAAAGTTACTTAATTGAATTTTAAAATAAAGTTGAAAATTAAAGTCATAATTAGGCTAACGTAAATTTTTCACTTTACATTTTATTTTAATCATCAATGAATAACTCATGAAGATTCACTTTCAAGTTAAAAAACATCTAAAATATCTTCAACTTTTTTTTTGGAATTTAAAAAAAAATTACGTTGCTCTTATCACCTTGTGAACAAACATATACATACTTAAGTACAAAGCTATAGAACGACTGATGAGTTTTCCCTTCGATAAATAATGACATTAATTGATTTGATTAAATTCTTTATTCAATAGGTAGGCGGTTTCCTAAAACAATTTCCTTTCGCTATCGTTATCGCGTCGATTTCCCAGATTAAGGCACCTGCTCACTTCTTTGATAAATTATAAGTATTGCCACATTTATAATCACTTTTTAACAATAAATAAATCCCTATATGTTAGTGATAAAGCCGCTGATAATCTTAACATTAAAATACTTTACAGATGATTCAAATGGTTAGATAATACTCTAAGTTATTTGTTACGTACTATAAGTTAATATACAATAGGTATTGTAGAATAGAATAGAACAGAATTTAATTGAATGATGATTATTGATGATGAATAATGAAATAACATCTAAATAGGTATCTACCTACTACTTAATATATCCTTTATTGCACATTCAACAAAACAAAGAAACGCATATACTAATTAAGCAAGTACAAAGGTGGGCTTATCTCTAAGAGAGATCTCTTCCAGCCAACCTTAACAGAAGTGAGAATTTGTATGTGGAATAAAAAAAAAATTACAATAGGACAAAAACATAACAGTGAAACCAAATAAAAACAAATTACTCAACTAGTTGTTAAACTGACTTACAAACAATACCACCTTCTTAAGTAGGTACACACTAGTATGCTCTTTATATTGTATATTTTTGTAAGAAATAATGTATTACATGTCAACAGTGTTGTAAAATAAATAGCTACGGATAAATATAGTAGATATGAGCAGACCAGTCCCCACTGGCGGCACCCGTTCACGAGTATGACGCATGAACCAGCCATCGTTTCGCTCAACCATATTTTAGGGAACGTAACGACCCGACGCATGGCGCCACCACCGCAGAAACATTTAAGTGAGCATTACATACTTAAGCTACAGGATAAAACAATTTTAACATAAGTAACAATAATATTACAAGATGTGTTACTTACGCTTATTCATAGATAAAAATGAAATGAAAAATTATTTATTTCATTTATTTCAATATCACACAAACACAAAACAAAAACAAGAATTAAAACAATACTTGGGTCACGTACAGATTGCATGACATCTGAAAATTGGACGGGAAAGATTGGGAAGGTTATTTTCGATATGTACCTATTCGATATGTAACTATCGGAATTATCAAAAAAATTAATAAAACCGTGTATATATTTTCACCTTTTGCACATGTGTGATGAATCCGTGATGTTTGCGAAACAGTCAAACCTAGGTGGCGAAGCATTATTTATACGAGGGCTGCACTAAAAGTTTCGGGAATGGAATATTTACACAGGTCCTGTCATATTAAAATCTGATTAATTGATAACTACTTGGTTTTTAATATCGAACACCATTTATTTATTGAAAAAAAGAATCTTGGTCTTGTTATAAGGTCTTGTCAAACTTGGTTGGTCGTTGAGAAAATGCAATTGACTCGAGAAAATTCAAGAGCGATGATTTATTATGACTTTCGAAGTGGTTTAACACAAAAACAGTGGATTGACCGGATGATTTCTGCATTTGGTGATGAAGCCCTATCCAAAGCCACAATTTATCGTTGGATTGCTGAATTTCAACGTGGACGTGTCAAGCTTAGTGATGATCCCCGTCAAGGTCGTCCAAAAACCTACAAAACGGCCATTTTGGAGCCCCCTACTTCCTAATGGAATGGTTGATTTAACGATTGGTTTCATCGTATGCAAAAATGTGTCAAATTTCGCGGAGAATACTTGCAGTTAGGGCGTGTAGAGTTAAAACCTTTGGCTTAGCTCTACGAAAGAATTTGTGTAGTTACGGGCTTGTGCAGTTAGGGCGTGTAGTGTTATTTGTAGGCTTTAATTAAAGAAGAATTTCGTTCTCATGAAATGTTCTTTCTTTAAAAAGGATGTTAAAGCTAATAGTTTTTTTAATATCTATATTGCCTTTTATCCAGAGCACAGTAAGAAGTAAGCGATTGTTTAGCGGTAGAATATCTGAAATAGGGGTGGTTTTTTACAACTATATTGTTATTATACAATGTTCTCTGTCATTCTTTTAATCATTACCATCTATTATTTTAACATTAAAGTTTCCTTTCTATGTAGATCATCATCACAGCCCATTAATGCCACGAGCCGCCTCATACCAAGGTGCGAGGGTGTTGGGTCATACCCCATCATGCGGACCCAGTTCGGATTGGAGGAAGCAGGTTTATGGCGTCCTGTAGCGGGACTGTTCGCAAGGGTTACCGCGGCCTCGGTACGTAGCAGGCTCAAAAGAAGGAACATGGATGGTTTTTAGTCAGTAGAAGTCTGACACACCCTCCCGCTACACCCACAGCGGGAGAAAGTCATTTGATGATTTTCCATCCCAAAAAAAAAAAAGTTTATGGCGTTCTGCTATTAGATTTTTTTTAAGCCGCCCAAAGAGGCGTACCCCTGGCGTGGCTTAACAACTACCACATTTAGTGCTTACCAACGGCTTAACATGCGTTCTGAAGCAAGGAAGTAGATGCTAACCAAGTAATAGACAAGTGTTGAAATCTTTAAATAGAATGGTTGTGTTAAACTTTTAAAAGTTCAAAAGCAATCGAGTGCATTTAATCGTTTGATTTAAAAGTGTTCATAATGTCGGATTGTATTGATGCACTTAACATTATCAAGCCCGAAGCCCGCGTCTGTCGGCGCTTATAGTGGATTTACAGTAAATCTGGTGTTAGAAAACAAATACACATACCGGGGCTTAGAAAAACAAACACAGCGGACATGAATGTGTGAGGGATGCCCACGCGCATGAAGCGTTCCTCTAATTAAAGCTGCTGTTTATCTGTGCGAGATATAGCCGCGATTCAGGCTAATTCTGGCCGTGCAAGATCGGAATAGAATCACGTACGCCTTGTTGATTCTCGACTCCAGATTTGGGGGAGGGTGAGTGTAATCATTGCCTTTTAGGGTAAAGTTTGGTTATATAACGGGTTCCGGAATATGGAAGAAGTTGTTTGTTGAAATATTTATATGTGTAATATACCTAGTTAGTCTTATTTTGGTAGTATGTGTCTCCATCTTTTTTTATATTTTTTCATGTACTTTTGTTTTTCTTTTATTTGTTATATTGTAATGCACATACTTGCCAGCTTTATCTAAAGTCTTCTTTTTCGCGGGTCAGCTGGAAGGCATGGGAATTGTGTTTTAAATAAGCTGTGCCGTGTACCCAATTATTCTTAGTTAAGTTTATGGTTGTTTTATTTTTGTGTGTGTACTAAATACATAAAAACACAATGTTTTTTTTGTTGAAATAGCTACCCCGTCTCCAGAACAAAATATGCTCAAGGAGGAACATGGAGGGGCTTATTATAAAACAAGAACTAAAGTTAAACCAGGTTAAATCGAATGCTGTCACTGACTTCATTTTATCAGAAAAAGAGACAGTATTCGTTATAAACCTGGTTTAACTTTAGGTCTTGTTTTGTGATAAGCCCCGGATGATTTTAAGTTAGTAAAAGTCTGACACACCATTCCGCTTCACCCATAGCGGCAGGAATCCACATTTGATTATTTTCCGTCCACATTTGATTTAAAATCTATAAATTTAAATGTAAATCCTGTTAAAACTAAATTTATACAATTCAGAAATTATAAAACTGATTCTTATAAACTTAATGTTACGGATTGTGATAAAAAAATACTTGAAGTAAATGAAATAAATTTTCTTGGAGTTACTATTGATACTCATTTGAACTGGAAATCGCATATCTATAAAATAAATAAAAAAATCTCTAGCTATTGTTACGCTTTATCCATACTTGCCGAAACTACTTCTACTGATGTAGCCAGGGCCGCATACTTTGGTCAGGCTTAACCGCTATTAACATACGGAATTATTTTTTGGGGAAACTCTGTTAACGTAAATTCAACATTTATCTTGCAAAAAGATGTTTGCGCATTATATGTACTCTGATGAAACTGTAAGAAATATTTTTAAAAAGAAGAGGTACCTTGTTTTGACGAGTATTTATATTTTGGAAACGTCATTGTTTATTAAGCAGCACCCTGAGTTTTTTGATGTAAAAACATCGCGCTATAGTGTGCGCAATCAGTATAAACACAATATATGCATTCCTCATGTAAAAAATTACTTATACTATAAGAGTGCTTTTTATACCAGTATAAAAGTATTCAATAAATTGCCTTTCGAAATTAAAGAATTAAGTCTACCAAAGTTTACATACTAATTAAAAGCCTGGCTGATAAAAAAACCATTTTACAACTTAAAATAATACTTTTATACGAATAATATTAAGGGAATATAATAAACTGAACCTCTAAAAAATACTTTTTTGTTCATCAAAAATACTGATCTAGCATCTAATAGGGGATTAGGTGCTCCATCAGAATTTTTTGATGTACAAAAAGGTTAGGTTAGGTTGGTAATTTATTAATTTTGATGACACATTAAATATGAGCCAATATTAAGTAACTATAAAAATTTGTAAGTTGTATAAATTGCACGCCCGCAACGGGTACACTGTTGTTACTAATGTAATGCATGAACACCAGCAAAATGTACACAGTCTTAGCAATAAAGATTAAAGAGACTATTATATTCTATGCGGTGCTTATTTACATTTATGGTGTGCACGCTACTAATAGTTTATGAGATCAATGTATTAAAATAAAATAAAAAATCATTTATTGCTTTTAAGGAATACATTAACATGACAAAATATAAAATTAAAAATAGTCATAATCCTAAAAGCAACTGGAGTAAGCTCAGCTTATGCTGCACATGTATTGTTATGATTATTCTTAACTATCTAATACCATTAAGGAAAAAGTAAGATTGAAAGAGGATATAGGATTACAAAGTAAAATGAACACCTGTACCGCGAACCGAACTTAATCTTGACGTACGATTATGGACGGTGAGTAAATATTTAATAGGATGTAATATAAGATAGTCTATAATGACGACATATGTACCGCAAGGCGACAAACGACTAATCATGTCCAAAAAAAAATTCTTGTCATGATGAATGACTATCAAATAATATACAGGGACCCTAAAAAGATCCTGATGGAAACTCAGACTGTGTTCTGCCCACCATCAGAATATTTTTCAATCTCTATGATCTGGTAGTTATTAACCTTATATATTGAAGCCAAAGTTTTATTAATATTAAAATATGTATTCACGAATTTTTATTCAGCCTCAGAAAAAGGATGTCGACACAACCAACGTGACAACGAAACGAGAAAAAAACGCAAAAGTAACAGAAAATACTGGTCAGTATCATTATCAGTATCATTGACGACCTATATGGCGTGGAGGTCAGTATGCCTGCACTTCACTCGAGAGGTCGTGGGTTCGATTCCCACACAGGACAAATCTTTGTGTGCATGAACATGAATATTTGTTCTGGTCTGGGTGTTCTCCTATGTATCTGAAGTATATATCTACAAAAAAAAAGTATGTATGTATGTTTATCCGTTGTTTAGTATCCATAACACAAGTTTTATAATGATACTTATCTTGGAACTAAATAATTTTGTGTGACACAGTGTCGTGTAATTTGTTGTGTTTATCGAAATAGCGGAGGGTTCGGTAAGGTTTACGTTAGGCTCCCCCTAGACATGTCTTTACCTAGACATAGTGGGGGGGGCTGAGTAACGGTAGGGCGGAGGCCGAATGAAGGTAAAATCTAAAGGTTTGCGACTCTGGGTGCCCTTAGTACTAACTACCGGGAGGGAATCCAAGAGAAATCTGTGGAGGGCGCAACAGGCGGGCCAGGGGGGCCGGTTCAGCAACGCCAGGAGCGTATTAGGCAGCGGGGGCACGTAGCCCCTGCTGTCAAACTATGGAATCTCCGGGAAGTCGATCACATTGGCTATGGTTGCACTTCATGGCCGCAAAAAGAGGTAGGAGGGGCGCGACACACTGCGCCTCTCTGAGGAGGTCCTCCCGGTTCTGATCCGGGGGACGTTGGCCGCGGGCGGGGTGCCAGAAACTACAAATCCCCTGGTGCTGGCCCCCCGCCCCTTCTTCAACAGCGGTGGGCGTCGTCGGAAGATTTTTAGTGGGTAGGACTGCGGCGGTCGCGTCTGCCGCAGTGAGCCCCACACCCCCTCCCGGTCTCCCCCTTTTGGCCGGGAGACAGTGCGTAAATGCATTTTGTTACCGACGTAAATCAAAAAAAAAAAAAAAAAAAAGGAGTTCGGAGAGGCGCGTCCACTTCGTCTCTTTAAGCATGTCCTCCCGGTTTTAGCTAGGGGGACGTTGGCCGCGGGCAGGGTGTCAGGCGCTGCAACCCAGTTAATGGCCCCCCGTCTCTTTCTCAACAAGCGGCGGGCGTCATCGGAAGATTTTTAGTAGGTACTGGCGGTCGCGTCTGCCGGTGGTGAATCCCACACTTCCATTTGGTCCCACTTTGGCCGGCAGGCAGTGTGTACATGCATAATAAAAAGGTTTATGTTAGGCTCTGGCAAATATAGAAGTTCCCGGTAAGCGGCATTAGGCTCGCCACCTATTAGGTACGTAAGACTATTAACCCAGTTGGCGAAGTGTGGGCGTGTGATTGTATGTATGTATGTACAATCAATGCACTCTGAACTCGGTTTTTCCTTGAGGTAGGACGTGGCCGAGACATAGTAATTAATTAAAGCTAAAATTGTTAGATACAATTCCTAATCTATACACTGCTGTATTTGGCGGGCTCGTCGTTGCATACGCCACACGTCACACACATTTACGTCACAAACTTGTCCGTAAGATAATAATGCGGCGAACAGTAATGAGGCAGGAATGTTGGGTGTGCAGTCGACGACTTGTGAAATACATCACTTGCCATGCAAAAACCGCCTCTTAGTCTCATGAAATCAGCTACACGTTAAGGCTGAAATCATCTGAAATACTGTTAGGTAATGTAAACAGTGAATCACGCGCCGAATGAGATTCTCGTAGCATGGTTTTGGACTGTGACGTAGCAGATCACTCATAAAGTAAATAAATAATGTTATTTTTGCTATATGTACTGCTAAACCGAACCTTCTGTAACGACAATCCAGCGTATACGCACGTTACGTCACCGTATTAAACAAACTCGTTTTTTAAGCGTTTTATAAGTTCAGTTAGTTAGTTCATATTAAGTAATGATTCCATTCTAACACACCACTAAAAGAGTTTTATCGTTAACCTAGGCAGAGAGGTGACCCTGATCTAAGGAAAAAGGGGAACAACAATGGGGTCTTAAGCTTATTTTTCATCTGTCAAGTAAGTCTGCTTAGTCAGGAATGAAGCTGAAGATGCTGGTAGGTAAACACAATAGACCTACATGAAAGTAAGCGATAATTAGAGCGAATAATGAAATGGCAGCGTATCCTGGTCTTTTGTGCAATAAACTTATAAAACATTGATTCCTGCCTTCTGCTGGCAGAATATTTGGTTGTGATGAGCAAGGACCTCATCTGCCAAACTAGGATGAGGAGTCAGGTCATACTCAATGCAGACTGGTGTAATTAAGCTGCAAAATATGGTCTCTAATATGTCCTCACCACTATCACAGCAACACATAAGGTCACTTATTCAAGAACTGAACTCTGTGAATTGTGTTGTCTTTGCTATCGTACCGCAGAGCTTTTTTATAATGTGACTGTCACAGTAAGCAGTCGATGAAGTACAATTAAATAAAAACGGTCTATACCGCGGAATGAACACGGTATAAGCACACCAATTTATGAGGGACTGCAAAAATGCCGTTACTTCTTCTTCTGCATATTTATTACATTTTGTCCTTGGGCAATATTCATTGTTATGCAGTCGACAGTATGGTACATCTTGCGGCAAAGCAAGCAGGGCGTGAAACGGGTTTTTGGCAGGCGAATGGCCATGATTGGGTGCGCTTTGTACCGTGTTTAATTTTCCTGGACTGCATCCACTGCTTACCGTCAGGCAGGATGTAGTCATTACGACGTGTCACATTAAAGAAAAAATATTTTTAATGTACGCCAGAGCCTCGTCCGTTGATCGGCAGGTGCACCACTAGCAGGTGAGGTTGGCTTGGGCTCCTAAGGTTTTTGTCGAATCCCCATACAAGATTACAAGATTAATTTACTTTTACATAATCATATTATAATATCCGTTACTATAGCAAAAACACAGTATTTTTCCTATAATAACAAATAAAACGTTTTTGCAGGATTGTTCCATATCCGTAGACAGATCGCGATAATGATATAATCGTAGCTCATCTGAACTTTGGCCGGCTGTTGGGTCATTGTGCTTTGTTTCCATTGCACCACGACACGGTCATTGTTTCTAACGCGGACGAGAAATGTTATTAACTTATTGTCTATTTTTTTAAAACAGTATAGATAAGCGAATGTCTTGTATTATCTTTACGTGTACAAGGCAAGTGTATGCGCATATTTGTAATAATCTCACTTCCATAATATGATCTATTTGGGGTGGGTAGAAATCTTGCTGCAACTATTCATTTTCTTGTAACTGCAGGAGAAAAAACTAACCTTAACGATTTTCTTGCCCGTTCTTTTACGATCAAGCTCCCCCCGCAGTGAATGGGCGCCCTAGTTTTTAAATTTTGACCATCATAAGAGCTCTTTTAAGCCAAACTTGATCAAATGATTTTGAATTATTTTTTTTAAAGTGGATCTATATAGTTGTTACCAAATTCTCTTTTAGCTCAGAGACTTCTAGCAAATCCTTCGCAGACATTGACGTGAGACGAGATCTAATTTATTTAATATTGAAATCCAATGCCCATAAGTTGGACATTCACAGTTCTAAAACTGTGTTCAAACGGAGTTTTAGTGCTGACGTAAATGCAAAAAAGACAGTAAATTTATAGGATTTTTTTGGAAACCTTTTGAATAGCAGAGATATAGAAGGTATAGAATCACACAATTCAATCATATGGATACAATCACCGAAAAATGTGACTTCAAGCAGTCCGTGCTTCGAAACGCACATTTAACCGCTGTTTGCTGCTAAGACTTTAAGGTCCATTATTATTAAGCCAAGTTAGAAGACCTCATTTTTAAAGTTTCAAGTCACCGCCTTTAAAGTTTCTGCTAACTCTAAGGTTAACTGGCAGAGAATGGCATTAAGTTCACCTTTTGTAATACTTTTAAGTGTGCAATAAAGATTATTACATACATAAAATTAATTTCTGCTTCCGGAAATGCTCATTGGGTCTGAATGAAGTAAGACCCGAATTCATTTTCACTGTGGTTTATGCGAGAAGATCGAGCTCAGTAGCGTAATGATCATGATGACATTGTCGGATAGGACCATGAGAACAGTACCAAAATTAATTTGCGTATCAGATTACCGAATTGTAGGGATAACCCACTGACATAAATAGCCGCGAAGGCTGCTCGAACAAAAACCACCATTAAATTCCGTTCATTTTCCCACATTTTTTTAAATCCCCTCACTTTAATGTATGGGGAAATTTGATTATGCTACGTTTTTCACACATTAATAACAATGAACACACGTACTGTCGTGGACTTCACCCTTTGCTTGATTTTATCTATTTACAAGATCTTTCTGTGAGAATGTGTTTTATTTAATAATTCAGCTGTTATGCAGTTGAATTATTAAATAAAACACATTTTACGGATCCGGTTTAATAAGCTATAATGGCATAAAAAGAAGAAAACAATAGTTGAATAATTGTGTTGCATCTTTAGGCACAATATTGCTTGTGAACCAGAAACTTTCTGGCAAAGTTCAGCAGTTCTAAACCCAGTCCTAGTTAAATTATTGTTTCCTGTTTATAGACAGAATTTTACGTGTGCAAGCAGACTTTTTTTTTTGGGATGGAAAATCATCAAATGACCTTCTCCCGCTGTGGGTGGAGCGGGAGGATGTGTCAGACTTCTACTGACTAAAAACCATCCGTGTTCCTTCTTGAGCGTGTAACACTAAGGCCGCGGTAACCCTTTCGAACAATCCCGCCACCGCGGCAGGCGTGCAAGCAGACCTAGCGCAAAAGAAATTTGACCTTATGAATCCAGGAAATTATGACCTCGATAGTACCTACATACCTTTATTTTTTTTTAAATTACTACTGGCTGGCTGCTTACGACAAACTGGAAATAATCATACATTAAAATAAGTTCATTAAAAAAAGTCTATAAATATTTAAATATCATATTAATATCTGACGACCGATATGGTGTGAAGGAAAGTCTCTGCACTTCGCTCGTGAGGTCGTGGGTTCGATTCCCACACAGGACAAATCTTTTTGTGCATAACCATCGCCTAATAGGAACCTAGTAGTGCATAGTTTTCAATGAGGAATTGACAGCGACCGTGGAAGCAGACCTATCAAAAACCAGTCAGAGTTAGCTGCAGGCTTCAGTGTGAATGATAAAAGCATATTGGATCATTTAAAACCAATTGAACAAGTAAAGAAACTTGAAAGATAGGTACCAGATGAATTAAGTGAAGCAAATCAACAAATACGCATCGACTGCTGCGTCACGTTATTCAACCGTCACAATAACGAGGGGATTTTCGATAGTATCATTACTTGTGTTGAATGGATCCTACACGATAATCGTAAACGCTCATCACAGTGGTTGAACCCAGGTGAACTGGCCAAATCTTGCCACAAGCGAAAGTTGACCCAAAAAAGGTACTGGTTAATATATAGTGGACAAGCATTGGTTTCATCCACTTAAGCTTCCTAAGATCTGGTCAGACGATTACGGCAGATCTGTATTGCCAACAACTGGAAATCATTATGGAAAAGCTAGACGTTAAACCAGCGAGATTGGTCAACTGCTCTAGCCCACTGCTGCGTCAGAACAACGCTACACCACACACTGCCACACTGATTACCATTGATTTTGGAGATTGGATAATTTCTTAGTTGGAAATAAATTAAATTCAGTCAAAAACGCCTTTAAAGATTTTGTAAATTCTCACTTCCGCAGTTTTTTCAGCAAAGGAATTAATGAATTTCTTCATAAAATGGCAATAGGATAATAACGGTACACATACTTTAATTAATTACATAAAAAATTAAAAAAATTGAATTGTTTTTATTTTTCCATGTAAAACATCAATTTCACCTAATATTAATAGGTTCTTCCAAGTATGTTAAAATATTAAGAACAAAAAATGTATCAACTTTTTTATGATTTTATTTACAAAGGAATATATTTTTTTTATACTCTTTAAATTTCACTATCATATTCAGAAACAGAAACATAGTAATGAAGGTAAAGAAACAATCCAAATACCTACTTAATCTTGACACTTTATCAAGAGAATACTCCTTGAAGATAAATTTTCTTTTTCATTGAATTATACGGCGCCCTTACTCCTCTCTCCTACACTATGCTGTGCCCGACAGGGTCCACAATTGTACCAAATTGTAATATTCACCACCTTATAAAACCATTGTGGATCGCAATAAACTATTGAGTATTGAATCTTAGTTCTGTGTAGTGCGACGGGGAAGCCGGAGATTACTCGACAAATCTGATTCACGTGACGAACGAGCCAACCTAATTTCAACAAAAACTTGTGTACTTCCCTCAGCAGCGTTCTACCAGAGCGAAGCATAAACTGGGTAATTGGTTAATTACCGGGTCGCGATTCATTAATTCAATGTCCTAGACTTAAGAATTGAGATTAAAAATTACAATACGATTGTTTTCTTGAAAAGTCTTGTTTTCTTTAGTAATGTTGACACAAAAGGGTTTTGTTTGACGAATCTAAATGATCCTGTTGATCTAAAGACAATATAGTATTTTTTTAGCATACATACATTCACGCCTATTTCCCCGAAGGGGTAGGCAGAGGCATATTATATGCCAACACTTCGCCAGTTATATAGTTGGTCCTACGTAATATGTGGCGAGCCTATTGCCGCTTATCAGGCACTGTTATGTTCGCCAGAGTCTCGTCCTAAAATCTACAGGTGCACCTCTATATATAAGAAAGAAAGAAAGAAAAAGAAAATAATTTATTCTGTGACACATGATACATTGATTGGAAAAATTCATAAACACATGTGGCACCGAAAAGGCTTATACTCAGCATATGCCGAGGGGTCACTATGGCCCCGCGGCGCTGTACTTCCGTACAAGCCTATAAATACTACGTAAGTAAGACAAACTTAATATATAATTATAACACCTTTTTATAACATTTCATCATCATCACAGCCCATTAACGTCCCACTACTGAGCACGAGCCTCCTCACACAAATCAAGGTGTGAGGGTATTGGGTCATACTCCACCACGCTGACCCAGTGCGGATTGGCGGAGGCAGGTGTATGGCGTCCTGCTGTTAGAATTTTTCAAGCCGCCCATGAGGCCTCTAACATGGCTTAACGACTACCACATTTAGTGATAACCGGGCCAACGGCTTAACGTGCCTTCCGAAGCACGGAAGCGCTCGATATCAAATGCCACACAAACGGTCACCCATCCAAGGACTGACCTCTGTAAACGCTGCTGTACTTTGGTGATCGTTTCCAGCCAACGAACACCTTTCATAATCATACTTATTTTATTAGGAGGAAACTAATGTGCATTTTTTTTTAACCCAGAGTGTAAAATATTTACTGTATAGCTATCGAAGCGAAGAGACAGTAATTAATTGAGTCAGGCGTTTCTTTGCGGAAATTCATTGTAAGCAAGTGATGGATTAAAAATATTGAGTATCACCGTTGGAATCTTATACCTTTCCTGAAGGAGCCCTGTGTAAGAGCGATACAAGTCTTCTGTTGAATTGTTTCTCGAATTTTCGGGAAATTATAGTTTTGCGGGAGTAGTCACAAAGATATTTTTAATCCATCATATGAGAGAGATGAATAAATGGTTATGTTTTATTATATACCAAGATCTGAGGAGCCCAAGCCAACCAGTGGTGCACCTGCCGACAAACCAAACATTAACAAGAGTTCCTGTTAAGCGGTAATAGGCTCGCCACCTATTATGAGGGACCAATAATATAACTGGCCAAATTTTGGCGTATATTATACCTCTGCCTACCACTTCGGGGAAACAGGCGTGATATTATGTATGTATGTTTTATTATATACATAGGCCTATTAAGATCTGCCCTCTTAACGATCGGATGACTGTATAATAAGTAGAAGTTAATTATAATCAGTCACAACCACAGCATACATTTTGTGGTTTCATTAATGGCTGTTTTAAATTGTTCAGCACAGTTATTTATGGTTTGATGCAATTAGTCTTTGCCCATAAGTCCCCTTATTCTGTGAAATTATTATTGAAAAGTTATAAAGACTGTCGTCCCCTGATAGCTATAAAGATATGCTGCTTATTTTCCTAAAAACTAAAGCATTGTTATTTCTTTATAAATTGATATATGCATAATTGTAAAAAAAAGAGGTATAATTTTTTTTTCCTCCCCAATTGGCAATTTTAAATTTGCCAGTGTCAAGTGTCAAGAAAGAGGTTTCATTGTCTTTTAATATGGCACGGTCCGAGCCATAGACACAAGTCACACTTTTTAATATGTGGTTTGTTTAGAGGTTAGGATTAATTACTTTTATTGGACTTCTTGGCGGGAAAGTGAAGTGTCATGTCTGCAGTTTTGTTTTATTTTCTAAAATTTGTGATATTTCTAACATTAATGTGTAATAACGGTGGATTATTACGTCAAGTGTTTGTGAATATACATGAGTGTTGGTAAATCAAACAAAACAGTGCAACATCACTTTTCAAATTTTCTCGCAAGGTGTCTATGTGAGATCTCAGTATAGTCCCACATCTTTACTGAGGACTCAAGGGGCTTATGGGAGGGTATCTCATTTACCATTTATCATCTTTATCACCACTCATTCTCATTTACTATGAATTATATATTATTAATAAATCACTTACTTGACACTGGCTAAATGTGCTAGACGCACGAAGCCATTATTTAAATGGAAGAAGAAGAATTACTTTTATTGGGATATGTTTTATAACAAAAGGATTGGCATGAGTGTAAAATTAAACTTTAATGTCGTTCTATGTAAGGTTTTGTTACAACAGTGTTATAATCAAGATATTTTAGTTTATAAGAACAGAACAAAATAAGACTTTGTATTAAGAAGCAACACTTGGGTTTATTTCTATCCTGAACCATAAGATTATTGTTATATATTTTTACCGACAAAGAGAATTGACCAATAATTGAATATCAAATCAGTATTAGAGAGACAGTACCTTAAAAAAATTAACCGCATTCACAAGAAATACTACATACATATATCCGCCTGTTTCACCGCTGGGGTAGGCAGAGGTATACTATAAGCCCACATTTCGCCAATTCTATAAAAGGTCCCACATAATATAGGTGGCAAGCCCATTGCCGCTTTACTTTGCCAGAGCGTCGTCTGATCGTTAGGTGCACCACTTGCAGGCGATATTGGCTTGGGGTAGGAATCCTTTACACTAGTCTAGTCTAGTATACTAAATTTCTAGACATAAACTCATTGTACTAAAAACTCCCACAATATTTTTTAAAAGATTTTGTGACAATTTTGTAAAGAGAGATGAAAGATTTCTAGATGCTTCTGATTTAATTTCTGAGACTCTTTTTTTTTGGGTTCCACAAAAAAAACAACATAAACGCTACAAGGAACTACCCCCCCACGGTGGGAGGAGGGAGATAATGCCCCATACCACACACCCGGTGTGTATGGATATGTCGGGCTTGAACCGACTAAACCTCTCCCTGTAATAGCCTTTAGTATTGCTACTGTGAAGGCGACATCTGAACCGATCGGCACCTGGAGAGTCACCGACACTGCTCTTTTTTACATGGCGCTAACTGCTCCTGCTTTTTTCTCTCAGGAAGGGGCAGTTTCGTCCCGCTGGTAAAACTCTATTTTAAAGATCATGCTACATCATCATGTCAGCCTTATAAAGTCCACTGCTGAACATTGGCCTCCCCAATAAATTACATTCTATTGGGTGTATTTGCCCATAATCACCACGCTGGGCAGGGGGGTTGGTGATCGCAGTTCCAGCCAGTACGCAAGATGACGCTGCTGCCCATTATTCTTACGACTCCCCGTGAGATGAGATTTTACAAGCCTCACGGTACCACACGGCATATAAATATTTTCTGACAATTACACCAATTATTTAGTTCTAAGAGAAGTATCATTAAGAACTTATAACACAAGGATACTAAATTACGGATAAACATATATAAATACTTTTTTTTTGTACATACATACTTAATAGACATAGGAAAACACTCAGACATATGACACAGACATGCACACAGATATGTCCTGCGTGGGAACCGAACCCCCGACCTTAGAAGCGGAGAGCGGGTATTTTCGCCACCACGCCATATCGGTCGTCGAAATAGCCAATAATAACACTGTTTTTTTAAGATTTTTCATTTAACCAATATTGTCCCACTGCAAAAGGAAATGGACAATGGTCCAATCCCCTATTGAAATGCAAAGAATACTATAAAACAAATAAATTGATTTTACTATAATTACTCTAAAAAATTAAACAGCAATGTATAGTTTTAAAGAACTAACAAAATTACTAATTTAACATAGTTTTGTAACCAAATCTATCATTACAGATTTCAAATTATTTGAATTTGAAAGAAAATGAAGTAAAAAAAACAAAAATAAAAGCCAAACAATTAAATGTAATTATCTTGTACCACATGTAAGTGGATGATTGCGTTACACATGATAATAATTAGATTTATTGGTAATTCCCTGAGTGATCTAGACCTTCGCTTGTGATTCTAGGAACATGAGCATCGTCGATTCCTAGTTTATGATTTGTTTGACCTAGATGAAACTGGTGCCATATTACCTACTTGTTCCGCATATCTGTATGATGTGTGCTTGTTATTCAAACGTGATTTGAAAGCAATGTTTTCTTTCATATAAAATACAGATTTTCTTTACATTACTTTTTATACTCATAAAAGATATAACTTTAAGCAAGTGATGGATTAAAAATATCTTAGTAACAATTCCCGCGCTACTATAATTTCCCGAAAAATCGAGAAACTATTCAACACGACACGTGTTTCGCCCTTACACAGGGCATCTTCAGGTAAGATAGGAGCCTCAGAACAACGATGTCTTCACGACCAACTCTGAAACGAGAGTGAAAGTATAATAGTGCGGGAATTGTTACAAAGATATTTTTATTCCATCACTTATTACAATGGATTTCCGCAAATTAACGCCTGAAAAAATAAATTATTTTAGAAATAATTTTGGTTTTAACACTGTTTCTGTGTATTATTAACATCAATTACATAAACAAAAAGGCGCATAAGGATCCTAGCAGGACCTTAGGATCTGCCGATCAACGGATGTGGTCTGGCGAACATAACAGTTCGCGTTAAGTGGCAATAGGCTCGCCGTCTATTACATGGGACCAAAAATGTTATTGGCTAAATGTGAGCATATAATATGCCTCTGCCTACTTCTTCGAGAAAGGAGGCGTGATTGTATGTATGATATAAAAAAAAAATAATGTCAAGGTTTGTCAGTTTATTTGTCTGTTGTGGTTTTTTCTCAATATTTGTTAGTATGTCGATGACTTTTATCGGGGTATCTGTCAGTCAGCCGGTCGTGACTATAAAGGGGGGAGGGGATTGTCCGTCAGTCAGTCAGTCAGTCTGTCGGTGTCTCTAATGAGGCTTCCAAAAGTTCTTAAAAGTAGCAACACAATTTAACTATTTTTACACAACTTACTTTTATTTTTATGAGTATGCTGTAAGTTTTCATAACTGTACTGTGAATACACAGTCATTATGCCTATCTCCTTAAACTTATCCCTCAATGAGTCGCGAGATTTCATATCTCATCATCCACGCCAGACAAGACATAATCCTATCCGATGTTCCACAGGAGTGCTCCAAGGAGAGACCCCTGCGAAACACCCGCTGAATCGGAGTACCATCGATATCGTCGACCAATGTAGGGTGTTAAAAGCGTTCGGTATGTCTAGCAACACCGCGATCTTTACCTTACCCCGGGACACTGACCTATCCGACAGATCCCGCAGGCGGCTGATTGCCTCAATCGTCGATCGGCTGCGGCATAAGCCTTACTGGAAGTCGGACAGATCCGGTCCGAACGCCGTGAGGTGCTCGACGAGGCTCGGTTACACTGACTGTATCCTCATTCTTTAACTTTCAAGTATTATTATTTAAATATTTGACAACTACACTATACAAGCCATCTAGCACCTATAGTTGGTGTCAGGCAAACGGCAGGGTGTTAAACTCTTTGCCAAAACTCATATGCTTCGCCGACCCAGAAAAACTGAGAGCAGTGCATGAGAATGACTACTCTTCAAACTGTTAGGGGCAAACCTATGGCGAGATGATATACCGCCCGGCTGTTGGTAATTATATAAAAACGGACCCGAGCCACAATACCATTTGATACTTTACACTGACCTCTATAGAAAGCTTGCACAGGAAAGTGATTTTGTACTTAGTTATATGTGCTTAGTTGTATTTATTTATTTATTTATTTAGTACACACACAGAAATATACATACAGAAATACTAAAAACTAAGAAACATTGGGGGTACAGGGCACAGCTTATTCCAGAAAGAAATATCTTCCAGCTGACCCGCGATAGGAAAAACTTAAGGTAAAACACGCTAGCATGTGCATTATAGTATAAACACAGAGAAAAATTATACATCACAAAAAGGGGAAAAAAATACAAAATATATATACTAACGAAGACAGATACAAACATTGTAAGTGTGCCTTAACTCTTAATACTGTCTTCTACGCCGTGCGGTACCTTCCTAGAATAGTGCCATCCCCTTTTATTATGGGGAGTCGTAAGAGTCGAGAAAGAGAAATCCTTACGGAAGATGGGCAGCAGCGTCATCCGGCGTACGGGTGGGAGCTTGAATGTAAAAGAATTAGCAAAGTGATTCAACAAGATGAATTTGTTCTCCCACCAAAAGATGACGTTATAAAATAAAAATACCACAGTATTATGACTTGTCAAAACTGTGACACAAAACTTAAAGCGAATCCTCTAAATGTCAAATAGATTACGCTGTCAGATAATTTGTACGTGCTTGGGTACGTGACTCTTTCCATGTTAGATGTAAGATAGAATTTGTTTTCGCTTACGTATTACGTTACTAACATTTACAGTAACCAAGTTACTAACACTGAATAGATAACTGTTTTTTTTCTACTATCGGCCTTTCAGGCCATAATCAGAAGGGATGCTCCTAAATAATTACCAGCTGACAGCCCATTAACTGTCATCGCTGGTCTAAAAGAATGAAAGAAGATTACTGAATAACAGCAAAATTGTTATTAACTGTAACAATAACTAAAACTGGGTTATTAAAACTATGTGAAGCTATGATCGTTTTTAAAATGTACAAATCCTCCCTCTACTAGACATTGAAAAGTAACTTTTATAGATAAAATTTACAGAAATGGCTTTTTTAAAATTCGAACTAATTCTGGCGTTTAGGAAAATATAGCAAACAATTGGCATCAGCTGACAGAGTCAATGACCTGCAGTCGCGACTGTCTGAAAGTCCATGACTCATATAACATTGATATTTTCCAGGTCTAATTTACGTATCATATTTTTAATCTTACTAATCAGAAACGCGTCCAATATTATCTCCATACTGAATATAATGAAATCAGCATTGATTTATGACTAAGTTAGTTTTCTAAATGATGAAAACTATTCAGAAACAATAAAAGTATCCCCTTTAATATATTAACATAACCAGGGGCCGTAATTGGCAGAGTTTTTAAGTGGAATATATATCATACAGATCATGAACATACAGGGTATGAAGCCTAATCCTAAATAGCGTGATATAGTTCTAAAAGTGTGACGTATTTACTTCAGATAAATTATATATTATAAAATAAATAATTACTAAAATATGAAAAGTAAAACATAGTTCTGCAATTCTTGATAAGGCATTTGAATATTTCATTGTGAATATGCTGATGTTTGATTTTAAAAAAGCGCTAAATATTCCGATCTTTGGTCATGATGTTAGTTTCAGGGTTCTGTCTGATTCAATACTTATCAAGATTTGAACTCATGGCCTACTATTAGATAGATAAACTTTATATTGCAACGAAAGACACACATACATATAAAACAATAAAAACAAAATTACAATAGTAAAAAAAATATAACAATAAAAAAACTAAAAGTAAAGCATTCGCATAGTGTGCATGTGTGTCGCAGCGCTGCAGAATGGCTACGGCTCTGTGGGTTTTTTGCTCTGAGAGAGCAAAACACTGATTTTCAGCTATTACTAGCTCTTAATTTTGTAAAGTAAGCAAATTAAAGTTTTTTTAAATATTGCTATTGAGGTACCCACATACAACATGTATAGTTTTGTACAGAATATTACTTTCATATATTTTTAAATAAATACCTTAATAGGAATCAGTGTTTTGGAGAGGGGAGGAGAGAAAGAAAATAAATTGTTAAAAATTAAGTAAAAAATTTATTATCATTTAGTGTAATTCGCTAGGTATTTGAGATAGTGAACTTAATTTAAATTATCTATTACTTATATACAAAATTAAATTACTTACGTGATTTTATCACTTAAAGCTTCTTAAGCTTATTATTAAGTTACAAATAAATAGCTTAAAGTTAATAATTAATACTAGGAGATTCTATGCCTTTGGCACATTTATGGACTAGGTCCTATTTAAGTGTTTATGATTTTTCCTACATTAATTGTTCTAAATGTTGATCTCCATTGTCGATCACAAACACAATACATAATTCATTGATTGTTCATTATATTATTAACAATATTCAATGTTTCTCAAGCATATTTTTTTCTCACATCATACGTTTTGAAGCATAACAAACTACATAAGTTAAGTACATAATCAAGATACCTAAAATTCACTACTTAACTTAGAGAGCTAATATTAAGAAAGAGGTGAATACATTTAATTAAAATACATACATTAATTTAATGTAATCGCTTGACTAGCAGCAGTAGTTTACAATTTTATTTAAATTCCTAAAAAACTAACATAATTGGAACAACCTATATCACATTTTAGGAATTACGTAAATTAGTCATTTACGTCTTTATTACCTATAAATATTAAGTATAATTTGATTATACTAAAAAATACTGAACAGTGATGTCACTTCACTCAGTCTAGACAATAATACTTAGTCTAGACATACATACTTAAATACCAGAATTAATATATTTTTAGTCAATACAGTCACCCTAGGTTAAAGTCAAAGTTGTAAGACAAAGTCGTTACTTAAAGTTATTATAAGTGATCGGATTAGGTAGAGCTATTTTAGTTCATTGACCTAAAACGTTGATGTTAATATGGACTTAATGCGGGATTAAACTAAATTATATTGATTCTTGATTGATTGATTGACTGGTGTAAGTTATGATCATAGCACATTATTCAAGGACCTGACAAGTGAATCTTACGCACCAAGAAGTTTCCTGAAGTTTCCTGTTCATTTATTTATAATATTGTACCCCGGACAGCTGCAATGCTAGTGATCATTATTTATAATAGTAATATTCTGCAGTCATCACTTAAGAAGCTACAAGAAAATCTTTGCTATATTTTTCTAAGTTTAAAAGATCAGTGTGGTTAAGGACACAATACAACAATTAAATTTAGTTTCTGCCCATATTAAGCTCCGTTTTTAACTAAGCATCTAAAATATAGATAATTGCAATTTAAATAGTAATGTTTCATCTGTTTAAATAATGTAATTTTATATAAAATTTTCTTAAAAGTTGTCCAAATGTTGATTGGAGTGGCAATCGAAAATCTGCTTTGAATTAATAAAAATCATCTGCTGTACACAGCATAGCAGTGGGTTTCTATATAGTCTCAAGAAAACTTTAGCTAACGACAGTTTTGCACAAAATGCTGATAACGGCTGAAAATCTGGTACTGTTAAATTTCTGGCGAACCTATAAAGTGAATTGATAAGATCATTTAAAATAAAATATTTAAGTATACAGAGCAGCGTTTTACTAAATACATTAAATTTAATAAACGAAAACGTACCAAAAAGTCATGGAATAATGAATTTTAACTTCCACTCACAGCAACTTTTGGTCCCACGTTTCCTTAACTTAACTATATTTTAATACCTCAGGATAAATAACTTAACTCTTAACCTATCGTAATACTGATGTGAGTTCGTTAATACGACTTACAATTATTAAGACACATCGTCAGTCGACTTTAATAGTTGAAGTCCATGTTCACAACACTGTTGCGTTCTGAAGAGATTATGTTTTTTCTCTTTTCCTCTTGAGTTGATCCAGAACTGAGTTCAATTAGTTCATTTGATCTTCCTGCGCTGCTCACACGCGCATTTAGACCGATTCCACCTCATATTCGAGTTCGGCTGTAACAAGAGGAGAAGACATTGCAAAATACTGTTTTTTTGTAAAATCTGATATAAACAAGTGACAGAAACTCAAGTAAATCATACAAGCACAAGAGTTGAAGATAATGGATGTCAAAACGGCATCGATGCGCATTGATGATCAAGGCGTCAGTCAGGAACTTTATATAAAATAATATACGATGAACTAAAAAGTTATACGCTGATATAGTCAACGTTTATCAGAGTGAAGAATAGAGTGACACAGATAACAAACACAAAAGGGAAGTGAAGCATTCTCTTTATTTCGTAACACAACATATATTTATCTCTTTGTTTTTGACAATTGTACGACAACAAGTTTTTAGTTTACTTAATTAAAAAAAATGCTATTAACAGAACCCCGTAAACCGTAAGTCTATCATGTGATGGAAAGATAATAATAATTCTTTTAGGTAGTTTAATCTTCGAGGTTTGAACTCGGTGCTTCTTGACTTAAGGCGATACCTAGTTTCGAATACCTATGTACGCTCGGGTGCAAAAAGTTTTTAGATTTCTTTATTAAAAACACAGTGGTGGCAATTATTATGGCATAAAATATACATAAATCTAACGCCTGCATTTGCTTCTTAGTCAAACAAAACACCATACGAACATAAAAGGGAATAGAAAAAAAATATTAAATGTGATTTTTAATGAAATTAAATAAAAAAGTTTCTTGTTTAATGTGCCTATTTTCCGCATTTTCTTGATATTCAAATATCTTTTTGGTTACTGTCTTTCGCTTTGGTTAGAATCACTTCAGTGCTTTCCCCTGGCGTATCACATTAAAAGATTGTCGCCACTGTCAATACATCATAATTCCAAACGGAGTACTATATCCCTTCATGGTAACCATAAGCCGCTTGTAGCAAGTAGGTAAGCCGCTAATCGGCGATATTTGCACTTTGTGTCAGCTAGCTCTAAACCGGTAAGCCACGAGGGCCTTACTAAGTGCTAAGTGCATAGAAAGAATGTTGAAGTACAAGTGTCAATGATAGCAAACGCCGTAGTTACAGAATAAAGGAGCGGGTGTTATGGATAGCAAGAGAAAGTGCTGACGCTCCATGACAACATCAATAGCAAGCGTCCACGACGACGCGGTTAGTGCGACATCCATCATCTACCAACCTTGCGAAGGCATCGGCGTCTCTCTTCTGTGTTTGGACATTGGCAGGAGCACTTACGAGGGTTGAACACTTTATTGTCTCCGCATTCGCCGTCGGCTGCCGAACAGCATCGGCAGCTCACGTGCTCTTCCACTGGGTATGTGGAGCACGTTTCCTTGTCTGTCTTCACGTTGTATATTCGAATCTGTTGGCAAAATAACTTAAGATTAGCCTGTATACAAACAAACAATTGAATGACTATCGCAAGGCAATAAGGGCCTATGGATGATCATTCCACATCATCAGTTCATGATCAAGAGAAACACTATTACAGTGGGAATGATGTTTTCTTTTGACGGGATACATCCCTATAATTCAGTTTGGGTGCGGTCTTTACCCAGTCGGATAAATAAAAAACTAATACAAACTAGACCAAAGGCGGCATTAGACCTACAAATAAAGATGTTCTAGTTTCTGTAGGAGATGTTTTCTGTGCACATTTACCTTAATTTCTAACCAACTAAAACCAGGACGTTATTAAAAAACCTAAATTTATACTCAATGGTACGATAAAACTTAGCCGGTGTCACTGTCTCCACCTAATGCGGTGTCAATGCGATTCGTTATGTCATTATTATCATTAACGATTGTCTATCGTCAAACAAGAATCTGTGTCAAGGACTGGTGTGTCAGTTAAACAGATAACGTCCTTTTGGCCGCTGATTACTTGGGTAAATATGATGGCGATACAATAGCACCTAACGCAGGTGGTCATTTCATAATAGATAAAATTACTGTTCGCGCCTTCACGTAATGTGTCTTCAACACAATAGTACATAACATTTGTTGATTTTTTGACTATTTTGTGTGTGAACTTAGATTTGTTGCTATGCCAATAGTGTTTCCATATAAACGTATAATTACTATCACAATGAATAGCATTACTGGAATAAAATAGATTCTATGTTCAGGTCAAGATCAATCTTTTTGGTGCTTTTTAAGTACTTCATTCCTTATAAGTGAACAAAACTAAACTAACACTTACTTGTTTTTTAACAATACATCACATCTAGAAAGGTATTATGTGAAATGTGTGTGTGAATTCTTATCACAACACAATTATTGCATAACTTTATGAAATACTATAAATGTATTCAATTTACAGAAATCAGATCAATTTAATTTGTGAGCTTATCAGACTGGAATTTGCAACATGAGTTTGATTTGTTCCTAACACTCATCCATTCCTAGTTAAACACCTAAGAACGATTAGTTTCAAAGATTTGACGGGAATGAACCGATAATGCATTTGTTCTATTAATTATGTGAAAGTTTTCATTACTACGATTATGAAATCACCAATTACAGTTGTCCTTAAATAAGTTAATCAGTAATTACATGTTATTTGATATCGCCTTAAGATAAAGAAATGATGAAATAACTAATCATTGTAGAAAATGTGCAATAGCTATGAAACTGAAGTGCTGTAAACTGCTATTGTGCAGAATGGCAAAGAAAAATCATTGTATTAAGTTTTAAAGCCTCTTCGGGACTAAAATTAACATATTATGTCCGACTCTAAAAAAATTATTTAGAGATGAAAGCGTTTGTACTTTCGCATTTGTAACATTATAAAATATTAGAGTAACTTTCTGCCGCGTATCATTGGGTTTAGGAATAAGCTTCCTGGTGAGATTTTACCAAGAGATTATAGAATTTTAAATGGCCTGTGCTGCACTATTCATGCCTCTGGTATTGAAAGCGTCCTTAGGCAGAGCTGACTACTTTTCATCAGGTAGACCATCCATCAGAGAAAAGCTATCGATTTTTTTATCATCATCATGCTAATATTAACTTAAGCTTAGAGCCTGCTCACTGGTCTAACTAGTTTTGACGGAATTTCAATTATTACATGAAGCGTCTGCCGTCTGACCTCCGCAACCCAGAAGAAAAACAATAGCCGAAATAATATTTTTTATAATATTTAAGATACTTACAGGTATATGTTTTATGACAGTCTTGGTCGGCATGCACTTGGAGCCGTAGGTCTCATAGTCGCAGAGTCCCACGCAGCGCTTGACCCACACTGCTCCTGGACTGACCTGGGGAATACCACAGCGTCATCAACACACACTTAGCAACTATGCGGTTCTCACACAACCACTTCTAAATGACTTTTGTTACGCTTTTGATGATATATTACGACTAACATATGATTTGTGGCTTTAAATTTGAATATTCATTTCGAGGTTTTTTGATGTGGTGTAATGAACTGTCGGTTAGTTTGTTGGTAGGCGGAGATGTGTTTGGGGAAATCAGTTAACTTTTTTTTTATTGTAATTTGTTTTGCAATCTTTGACTTTATATTTAACTCTTTAGAACCTGAACTTCCTCCTGATGGACAAATAAATTATATTATAGTCGTAGAAATTTTCAATAAGGGCCAATGTCAGATAGCCTAGTAAGGGCCACAGCAGTTGAAATGTCATTTTTAAATGGGTAATCTTTTAAGTAAATGCTAATGGGAACTAATTTGGACATTGTGAAACAGGCTCTAAATCTTATTATTTTATAATAATGACATCATATTCTTAAATTATGGTACATTCTGCTCTGACCCAAGTCCTAATATTAGGAATTGTCATAAACTGATCGTTATTTAAAGTCTATTTTAAATTGGCATGTCATTTTACCGAAACGTCACCATGCGTCAACGTTGTAATTAACCAATCACGGAACAAATTTTGGTTGTCATTATCATAATCTATACGTGAGATAGCATATCGTTTACTAAATCAATGGTTTTTTTATAAATTCACTTGTGACATAGCAAAGTTTCTTGACATTGACCAATTAGCTAAATGAACGAACGATAACTAAATAAACGTCGAATATGAGGTCACACGATAATTATAATTAGTTGCGTTCAATTTTCAAGTATTTACTTAATTGATACGTAATAATATTAATGAACTGCTTAAGCAAAAAGGAATTTTAAGGAGTTTTACATCTAAAAATCTAAGCTTTTAATTGTTGCTAAAAGTATGAAGATAATTAATTTATAGCCACTTCTTAATACTAAAGGGAATTCAAATTCAAATTCATATTCATTTATTCAAGTTTGGCTCAAAAGAGTATGAACGTCAAATCTTACAAACTAGCACGAATGAAATAGTTCCTCTTTGGTAAAGAGAACTCTTTAAAAATAAGTTCTTTAAGTGTATTTTACCTGCTCGTGAGCAGCTTGAGGTTCTAAATAAACGAACACATCCTTGGGAGGTCCGCATCTTGACTTTTCTATAATTTCACTGCGCAGTCTGTCATTTTCACTGCTGCATGATACTGTGGACAAATGAATATATTTTTTAATTTATTTCATAATTACAAAACAAATATAAGGCGTTCAAAAGTTTTAAAATTTGAAATTTTTATTTTGAGAATTTTTAAAAATTAATGTTGAAGAATGAGATGTTTTTAATTGCTAAAACTATATGAGATTTTTTTTTGACAAAATATTAATGCATATTTACCTTTCTTTATCACCGGAGCGTCGTAGTCCTCAGCTCCCTTGGGGAACTTGGGGTGGTGTTTATGGGCAGCATCCACTATTACAAACAGAGCCACGAACACAAAAAACTTGGCCATTTTATCACTTTCACTGATCCAAATTAAATCACTTAAACTTTTAAAATAATCCAGTTGCTAATTTAATTTTCAAAAGCTGTCAACACTGAATAACCACTTGTTTGAATTTTGGTTTATCACTTAGATCGCGTAGAGTAGAGTTGGTTAACAGATAACTGTAGCACGTGTGTTACCGTTGGCGGTCGGTATGTGTGTGACGGCGCTGAGGGTTGCGCCGGCTTTAATAGCACGTGCTGGCGGCAGGCGTGTCCGTGGCGTCATGACGGCGACGTCTCGTATTTGCTCAGCTGACGCGGCTGACGTCACGCAGCGGGTAGCGGATATCGCAGCGCTCGCGGTCTGGGTTTTCGTACGGATGTAGTACAGGTGCGAGGAAAGTGCAGGTTAATGCCGACGTTTTGTTTCACTGAAGCAGCACTGACCTCCGCAACCCAAGAAAAAAAATTAGTCGAATTAATAATTTTATAATATTTAAGATACTTACAGGTATGTGTTTTATGACAGTCTTGGTCGGCATGCACTTGGAGCCGTAGCTCTCATAGTCGCAGAGTCCCACGACATCGCAGCGCCCGCGGTCTGGGTTTTCGTACGGATGTAGTACAGGTGCGAGGAAAGTGTGGATGCCGACGTTTTGTTGCACTGAAGGTTCTTGCGTGTAGTGTGACAATCAACACGGATAGAAACGTTCTTAGTGGGTGCATGGGTTCTACTAAGATCTTTGGGCCAAGTCCAACTCAACTCCAAGGGAATGCTCCTGCTGGATGACGGACACGTCACTGGCACAGGCGTTCCTTTCGGGATTGGTAGGCCAGATGGCGTTCGCTCCCGTGAAGGCCACACAGCCACTAATCATGGAAGGATGAAAAAAATTAACAAACGTTATTAGTTACACAGATTGTGGGTTCGGTTCCCCCAAAAGGCAAATATGTGTTTGCAAGAAGGACAAGTCATGTTTTAGGTTTTCTATGAATTATATACCTATAGTCGAAAATTATAAAAATATAATATATTTAACACTTGGTTGTAGACATAATATTTTATAACAGACAGATATGACTTTGAGGGTTTTAAATAAAGATATTTTAATATCTATAGTTAGCTCGTCACTTAAGTATGTTTATCTGATAATTAGATATCCTCATCGGCTTAACGTGTCGAGGAAGGAGAATTTTATGTACGATTAGTTCCAAATTATGACAACTTATTAACCTTAATTATCAGATTAGGGGACGTTCGAATTTTAAATGCCCATCTTTGTAGAGTTACAACGAGTGTTGTTAGAAAATTGTGTAGAGGTGAAACTGGAGTCTCGTGAGATCAAAAAGTATATATATATATGTTTTTGTAATACAGAAGGCTTTATCTAGCCTACCGACTGTTAACTTAGCGAATTCCGATCAGCCACTGTAGGAAATAAGCCTTACCAATTGCACGCCTCCCATTGGGCAAATTCGTGGTCTCTCTGTTTCAGTTCTTTATAAACACCTTATCTGTTGTGAGACCCTCTATTTATTTCATCATCATCATCATGTCAGCCCATTAACGTCCCACTACTGAGCTAGAGCCTCCTCTCACATACCAAGGTGTGAGGGTATTGGGTCATACTCCACCACGTTGACCCAGTGCGGATTTTCGGAGGCAGGTATATGGCGCCCTGCTGTTAAAATATTTTAAGCCGCCTATTATTTTATTTATTTAAACTTTATCGCACAAATTAAAATTAAAATGTACAAAAGGCGAACTTAATGCTGCAAGGCATTCTCTAGACCTCTAACATGGCTTAACGACTATCACATTTAGTGATAGCCGGGACCGACGGCTTAACGTGCCGTCCGAAGCACGGAAGCGCTCGATATCAAATGCCACACAAACGGTCACCCATTCAAGGACTGACCTCTGTAAACTCTGCTGTACTTCGGTGATCGTTTCCGACCACCAAGCACCGCAGAGCTATGAGCGCTTTCTCTTTTTATTTGAATAAATCAATTAATTAACCAGCCATTGCTGACTGATGCTGTACACACCACACCTAAAGAGCGCGAATCATTTTGCTAACAGCATTCATCCAGTTCATACAATCACGCCTGTTTCCCTAAAGGGGTAGGCCAAGGGATATTATACGCCCACACTTCGCCAATTATATCGTCCCCCCATGTAATAGATGGCGAGTCTATTGCCGCTCTATCCATTCAGTATCAGCACATTTTTCGACGAGAATTTCGAATTTTCGAAAAAAAAAACAAACAAGTAAATTATGTAAGGTTTTTGTAGGCTACAACAATATTTCTCCACTTAATCCAGCGTCATAATTTTCCTCTTTATAGGTTTTTCATAATATTTGTCACTAAAGAGTAAGCCTCATTACTCAAAATGACTATTATTGATATCATAACGCACGCGTGGTTTTCCTATTTTGCAATTCATCATAGTTTAACCTCCTGACGTAGGAACGCAGTCAATTCACGTCGGTCCACGTGGGGAGTAAAGACGAAACCCCTTTAATATTGGTAGGTGTGAGGAGGCTTGAACACAGAAGTGGGACGTTTATACTAATTTAGCCTATTGCCGAGATGATAAGTTAAAAAAAATTTAACAACAGGACTCTACATCTACCTTCGTCCATTCGCACTGGCTTAGCATGACCAAATCACTCTTACCTTTGGTTTGATTTGTGAGTAGAAAGGTATCTTTAAGAACACCTATTATTTTAACATCTTAAGTTTAAATTACAATGTCTAATGGTTGGTTGACCTAAATTAAAAACAATGAAAGTTATAAATGTCGAACGATTATTATATCGAAGACCAGAAACCTTAACTTCACAAAACCGAAACTTGAAATATCTTAAGATATAATCCATAATAGTAGGGTCCGAATGATTCATTAACAAAAGAGGCGATCTAGCTAGCTGGTAACAGTTCTGACCTTTTTTTTTTTTGTTTTACGTCGGTAACAAAGTGCATTTACGCACTGCCTTCCGGCCAAAGGGGGACCGAAAGGGGGTGTGGGACTCACCACCGGCAGACACGACTGCCAGCGGTAATACCCACTAAAAATCTTCCGACGACGCCCGCCGCTTGTTGAGAAAGAGGCGGGGGCCAGTACCTGGGTTGCAGCTTCTGACACCCCGCCTGCGGCCAACGTCCCCCGGACCAAACCCGGGAGGACCTCCTCAGAGAGGCGCAGTGGACGCGCCCCTCCTACCTCCCCGTGCGACCATAGCGTGTGTGGCCGACTTCCCGGAGGGTCCATGGTTAGACAGCAGGGGCCCCCTGCCCCCACTGCCTAGACCCTCCTGGCGCTGCTGAGCGGGCCCTCCTTGCCCGCCCGCTGCGCCCTCCACAGGTCCCTCTTAGTTTCCCCCCCGGTAGTCAGTACTAAGGGCACCCAGAGTCGCCAATCTCTGGGTGTTACCTTTTCCCTAGCGCCTCCTGCGCCCTACCGGGAGGTACTCAGCCCCCCCACCACGACAAGGTGGAGACCAGTTCTGACCTACTCTAACCCAAATGATTTAACTGAGATATACTTTGAAACAATTTAAATTTTGTTTTCAATTTGCTCATATTTAATGTTCGTATTTTAACTAGGGTATTGTGAAAGTATTATAAAGTTAAACATGTTGAACCATTAGGTGATTTGTATGTCAGAAATTTTAAACTTTGTTGTTTTGTACTTCAGGGTTTCATTATTAGGTTTTCAGAACCACTTGTTTTTATAATTATAGGGGATTTGAATATTCTTTTTTTAACTTTAGATATTTTATGCGCACCTATGACTTTTCGAAGTTAAGTGCGTAATTATCGCTTGTTTAGTGCCTCAAAAGCACGCTAAGCCGTTGGTCCCGGCTGTCATGAATATGGCAGTCGTTATTAGGAAGTCAGTGCCTTCTAACAGACTGACAGCTGGTTTAACCATAGAATGATGTTTCCCTCTGGGTTGCGGAGGCCAGATGGCAGTTGCTCCACGTAATAACTGAAATTTAGTCAAATCTGGTTGAACCAGTGTGCAGACTCTGTGCCTTAAGCTTAAGTCTAGGGCAACCGGGATAATGCTAGGATGATGTGGAGATATTTTTAATTTTAGGTGATTTAATATGTATCCTAAATGTAGCCAGTGTTAAGTAGTGGGACGCTAATAGACTGAAATAAAGAACAAATAATTTGAAACTTAATGTGATTGTACGATAAAAGAGTTCTATAGTTATCGTTTCAAAGTATAATCCCTTCGTAAGACTGTAATCTCTCCACATATTTTGATCCGATAGTTCCAGGTTATTAATGAAAGGTGTTGATGTGTATAATTGTACTTTGCACTTCGTATCTGCACGTATGGAATACGTGCGGTTTTTTCAATTTAGTTTTTATAACAGCTTCAAGCTGCTTTACTACGAGACGAGTAACATCTGTTTTGTTTGACTCAATCAAATATGTGCACCAGAAGCACCAAAAACAGAGGAAGATGGCTTGATTTTGTGAGACGAATAACATCTGCCCATTAATTCTCGTAACAAAGAAAACAAATGTGTTAAGAGACTCAGATGTATTAAGAGACTCAGATCTATTTAGAGACTCAGATGTTTTTAGAGACTCGGATGTATTTAGAAACTTATACACTCAGATATACTATAATTAGGTTCTAATCTATTGGACAAGCGAGGGCAAGCAACTTCGTATATGTCCCTTCGACCCTTTAGCATTTCAGTATCCAAAAATGTTTGATAGAGCCCAACAATCGTAGGCTAAAGAAGTCTACTAAAAAGCACATTAACAACAGAGTTTAATTAATAAGATTCGAGGTAATGAAGAGCGTTATCGGGACTCCCACACCTGTCATTGTCGAAATTTTATATGCCGACGTTTCAAATGCTTTTAATTGACGCCCAATTACGTTGTAAATGAAAGGTGGTGGTAGGCTTGTACGGAAGACCAGCGCCGCGGGGCCATAGTGACCCCTCGGCATATGCTGAGTATAAGCCTTTTCGGTGCCACATGTGTATATTAATTTTTATTTTCGTATTTTTGTAAACCAATGTATCATGTGTCACGAGTCTTTTTTTTCTTTCTAAAGGTGTGAACAGATATAGATTACGTTTTGTATAATCGTCTAATAAAAGTCATATTAGAGGCAGAATAAAATTAATGAGCTTTGAGGAAAAGAAGTGCGTTATCCGGCCTCAGACACATGCCGAAATTTCACAGGCTGACGTCACGCGAGGTCGGTGGAACGCCGTGAGTCACCTGACACGAGCGACGACACACGCCGACTGTGTGCACGCCTATCACGACACAGGTACGTGCTGTCCAAGTATTGTGACAGCCCTCAGTCGTATGCTACAGCCTGCAGCTCACTGATAATATGATTAGCGCTTATCCCAGCTGTCGAAGCTTTGGTGGTCGTAAATGATAACTGAAATAAACTGATTTCCCAAGAAATTTCGACCGATATGGCGTGGCGTATAACCGCTCTCCGCTCCAGGCTCGTGGGTTCGATTCCCACTCAGGACAAATATTTGTGTGCATGAACATGAATATTTGTTCTGATCTGGGCATTTCCCTATGTATTTATTTACAAAAAAAAAGTATTTATGTATATATATCCGTTATTTAGTACCCATAACACAAGTTCTAAATGATACTTATCTTGGAACTAAATGATTGGTGTAATTGTTAGAAAATATTTATTATTTATTTATTTAAATTTCTGTATGGGACTTTTCGAAGGTAACGGTTTTCAAAGGGCAATGCACTTTGCCGCTGTTAAGGTAACAGGGGTTTCCTGAGACAAATATACAAATTAAAAACTACCACCACTATAAATATCCTTCCACCCTAAAAATGACGGATGGAATCGCGCTAGTAACTCCACTCGTGTTGCAAACGTCTATATGCTGCGTTGACGATTAGGGGGCTGCATGCCTTAGTACCACCTTATGATATTAAAATAAATAAGTAATAATAATGCCCGGTAAGCGGCAATAGGCTCGCCACATATTACTTGAGACCAACTATATAATTGGCGAAGTGTAGGCGTACAATATGCCTCTGCCTACCCCTTCGGGAACAGGCGTGCATATATGTATGTCTGTATGTATGTATAATAATGCACTCGTTGGGATTCACACATAAAAGAGTTTTGCGCTAGTTGCTTTAGGTTTGGACTTTACTTTAAAATTTTAAGAATTCTAACCATCTTCTCTATCATTAGAATGTTCTTGGGCCAAACAGTAACTATAACTTCATTAAGTTTTTTCTACAAAATTCCATGATTTTTTAGTTATTGCCTTTATATTCATTTTTTTATATTCATTCGACACCGTACTTTCTAATACGTCAGAAGTGCGCGATACGTGAGAATAAAATAACTGTGTTTAGTACCTACCCTCCATACAACATGTCTAGCAAATGCAACAACTGCAATAGAAACATCACGAAGTCTAGACCTGGATTAATCTGGAGAAAATAGTGCACCTAGCCAGCCAATGTACCGGACTCACAAACAAGCAACTTACTGCTTTGAAGGCGACGGATAACCTGGAGTGGACCTGCCAAGAGTGTCAGAACAACTCTTCTGAACATCGCTCCGTCATAATTCCAAGCGACGAAGAGGATGACGATGTAATTGGTAACTTTTTATCCATCGTGCAAATATATATAAAAAAACTATTAGGAGATATTTAAAGAGAGGTGGAGAAAGCCATAAAAATAAAATGAAGGATATCACTCGAAATTTGCGATAAATCCTACGCAATAAGCTATTAAATCGTACAACCAAATAGTTCAGTGGATTACTTAAGATTATCTGTTAACTGTTAACGATTCCAGTTCTCAAAACCAACGTCAACGACGGGGTAGCACCAATCGCTTTTATTATAATGATCAGATTATAAATTATGTTTTATAACATATAATGAATGTATAAAATAATTTGATAGCATATCTAAGGAATTCCAACGCTAATAATCTTCATATTATTTAAAAAAAAATTCAATCATTTTTGATATGATAACGTGAATTACTGTTTGGAATGTTTTAAAGTTTCTTCCGAATTGATTTGCTTGATCGACGATTATTTGACGAAGGGCTAAATTAACAAGTAGAGGTATAAGAACATCACAGTCTACAACATATGTCAATAAAATTTAACATTTATCAAGACTTAAGTCATCATTATCCTGCTGCCCTGCCAAATTAATTAACGTCAAGTTATTTGCAATAATTTGTTGTATTTTAGGATCCTGATGTAAGCCACAACAGACAGATAGACTGACAAACCTTGACAAATTCTGAAAGAGAATCCATTTGCTTTTATTTCTTTATTATGGTACCGCGTATATCTCTTTTATTGTAGTTAAGATAAAAATTATCGAAATTACATTTTGTTTGTAAAAATTTGACGAATCTAAATGATCCTGTAGATCTTAAAGACAATAAAGTATATTTTATTTTAATGCTATGAGATAATTACATGAATGGGCATATGTCTCAGGTTAACATGCAAAACAAGCAATAAGAATTATTGTTAAATGGGACGTTAATGAGTTTGTCCGGTAGAAGTATGATTTAAGAATTTGATTTTAAGAGCGGGTAGGGTAGATTTTTTATTAGTAACTATCTTGTGTTTGTGGCTAAATCCGCTTGGAACGCAGTTTTGTGTTTTATCGTATTTTCCGTTAAACAAAGCATCTCATATTTATTTATTTATTTATTTATTTATATGAAACTTTATTTCATTCTATGTGTTAATTAAGGTCATAAGCTTTTGTGTCCCAAATTTCAGCATATTCCCTTCATCCACAAAGGATTTAATTGCGATCAAACGAAACTCATAAACAACAAATATTTTACATTTATAAGAAGGATATACAAGAAATGTACAGTAAACTCGAAATATAAGTTAGCTTACTTTTTTGTTGTGGAATCAGTTACTTATTTGTAGACCAGTTAAATGAACAAGAGAATGATTCATATTTTTTTTATCGATGAAGTAACCACAGCATGTTTGAACTTGTAAATTTCCATATACCTACTTATTTTAATCTGATAGTTGTTGCTATGTAAAATTTTAATATACCGCAATAAAAGTGTTTAATGTTTCATGTCTTATGTTCAGTAGTATATAGAGACGATATAACTGCATTGCGCTACTAAGGTCTTGGGTTCGATTCCTCCTCATATATTTGTATATTGTACTGTTTAATTTGAGTATGTAATAAAAAAAGGTTATACTTTATTATAATCTTTGCTTAGTTTGGTGTCTGGAAGCGCTGTGAAATATTTTCAAGCATATTTAGTTATGTATAAAAATATACATGTATAAGAAAATGAATATTTAGTTATGTATATTAATATCCATGTAAAAGAAAATTACTTAATGGTGCACCTTTTTATTTTTTTTCGTCGGTAAAAAAATGTTGTTTACGCACTGTCTCCCGGCCAATGGGGGGACCGGGAGGAGAGTGTGGGGCTCACTGCGGCAGACGTGACCACCGCAGTTCTACCCACTAAAAAACTTCCGACGACGCCCACCGCTGTTGAAAAAGGGCAGGGGCCAGTGCCTGGGTTTGTAGCTTCTGGCACCCCGCCTGCGGCCAACGTCCCCCCGGATCAGAACCAGCAGGACCTCCTCAGACACTTGCACTGCGCAGTCTCAGTGGTGGCAGCACCGGGTCGATTCCCCCCCGGCGACGTCACACAGACACTTCCCGAAACAACCGTGCCCGGAAAGCACCTGCGTGAGCCGGAAACTTAATGGTGCACCTGCCAAATTCGTAGATTAGTCGCGGAGAAGCTGCTGGGGTAAAGGTCTTCCAGAGTTCGGCTACTCTGGGTGCCCTTAATACTGACTACCGGGTGGGAAACTAAGCGGGACCTGTGGAGGACGCAGCGAGCAGGGGGCCACTGCTGCCCCCCGAAAAGTCATCCACTCAAGCTATGGTCTGTGTCCCCCGCCCCTTTCTGTCAACGAGCGGCGGGCGGCATCGAAAGATTGCTGCGTCGATTGAAGATTGTTGCGTCTGTCGGTGCAGTGGTGAGTCCTACACACCCCTCTCGGTACCCCCTTGGCCGGGAGGCAATGCGTAAATGCATTTTGTTACCGACATAAAAAAACATCGTATACGTGACCCGACAAGAGATATGCCCTACTTATTTGGTTTGCACTTTAGGAAACAATCCTAAAAAGACAATCTTCCGCAAAAAGTTGGTAAAGAGATTATCTGCGGTAATTTCAAAAGTATATCTTCGTGTGTATGACTTCATATCTCTGCGGGGATCTACAACTTTTGTAACTATATTTTCAGTCGATGACATCATACATACATAACATTATTTATTTAATTCTTCCAATGACTTGTCCTTTCTTCTGTGTTCTAGCAAAAAAGTAGGTGTATTTTCTCGAACTGCATACATACATACTTTCACGCTTGTTTCCCCGAAGGGGTAGGCACAGGCATATTATACGCCTACATTTCGCCAATTTTATAGCTGGTCCCACGTTATAGGAGGGAGCCTATTGCCGCTTACTAGGCACTGTTATGTTCGCCAGAGCCTCGTCCGTTGATCGGCAGGTGCACCACTTGCAGATGAGGATGGTTTGGCTCCTCAGGTCTTGGTAGGACCCTACAACAATAAGTATTTATACGACCCTACGATGGACAATCAAGTAAGAGTGATACTTTGAATCTAATGATAATCTGAATGACGTAAGGAAGAATTGTGCCTAGTTCCCTGATTGCTTCATCTCAACAAACTCCATTTCTTCTGGTGTTCCTAAATTTAAAAAGTTGAGGCTTTGTGTGTGGCGTGTCTTTATCATGACTTATTCTAGGGTATAAACAGCTTTTTTACCAAACCAAATTTAATCAAAATACCTAGTCCAGTACAAGACAGGAGTCAATACCCAAAATAAACGGGGATCAGTGCAGGAGAAAGATTATGACATCAAGTTAGTATTTGTACTAGGAAGCAATTTTAAAACTTATAACAATATAATCATTAGCTTGACTTTTAAAACTTTGCAATGAAAATGATCTAGCTTACATTCCGCGTACCTCTTAAAAGTTCTAAGGAAAACTAGTAATTTCAAAGCTGTATTCAGTCGATTTCAAGAAAAATCGTAGATTGTGGTGAAAAACCTTAACAGCCCGGAGGTAATCGAGCTTTACTGCGGCTCACACTAATTACTGATGTAAATTAAGTCTTGCTGCGGGAAATGTGAGGAGGTTACCAGCAAACGAGGTCTGTAACATGCATTAAATGTTTCAGACGAACTGATTCTTTATTGTGCAAATTTACTTCGACTGTGGGCGTTATTTTATAGTTGTTAACTGTAACGTTTAAAGTTGTATGGATACCATTGCTGGTTTTGTTAGAAAAGGAATATAGGTTTATGAATTTTCTCTGGAATCAGAAGATAGACAGGTTCAAATTTTGCTTTGCGTCTAGTTTGTTGTAGAATTATATTTTAAGTCCGGTTAGTCAATACGAAAGCATAAGAGTCAGTACTTTCGAACATTCGAGACATTGTTGTAACATTCGAGAAGCCCAATTGCAGCCATATATTTACGTTCAAACTGATCTACTTCTTACCTTTGTAAGAGGAGGCCTAGAAGTTAATAAGCTGAGATGAGCTAAGGTCCACTTAACCCGTGGGTTACGTGGTGGTGGGTGGTGGTAGGGTACGTGTACCCTCATATCATATCCTAACATTATCCCGGTCCTTAGACTTAAACTTAGGGCCCAGGGTCTGCTTACTGGTTCAGTTATTACATACGAAACGTCATTCTGCGTTTAAACCAGCTGTCAGTCTGTTAGAAGGCACTGACTTCCTAATAACGACTGCCATAGATGTTCATGACAGCCGGGACCAACGGCATAACGTGCTTTCCGAGGCACGGAGCAAGCGATAATTACGCACATAACTTCGAAAAGTCATAGGCGCGCCAAAAGGGTTTGAACCCGAGACCTTTAAAGGCAAGGGGTCTCGACACTGGGCTATCGCCGCTCGCTAAAATTAATAATATGTAATTAAAAAAAAAGAATATTCTTAACCCACGTATCTTAGTAACAGTAATCATAGGTGCTATTTGTCGCTATTGTACAAGTGACAATGGGAACGATCGCAATACGTTTTAGTAACATAGTAAGGGGACGTTTGCATGTCAGTGGTTTAATTACCTGACTATTTCACACTACTGGCTGTAGTACCGTAGATTCATTCGTTCGTAGAAAAAGTTGAAGGTGCGTGACGTCACGGCGGCCATGACGTAGTTGCTAAGTCACGCTTATGTTGCTTAAAATTCCTCAAAAGCAGTAACTCGGAAGCTTGTTTAGTTCCTTACGGATATAGTGTTTTATTACTGATGATGTTAGCTAATTGATCGTAACTAGTACCTTTATTTAATTAGGTTATTGTTTAGGGGACGTCCATTAATTACGTGAGGTGTTTTTTAAAAAATTTGACCCCCCCCCTCCCCCTTGGTGAGATTTACCCAATATTTTTTAAATAATTTAATTTATTTGATTTGTCTTTTATGTACTACATTTTTCTGTGAAATAAGAGAAGAATAATGATACCACGTTTAAGGCGCACTATAACGAATGATGACCGGTATTGATATTGTAATACAAAATTTTACTGTGGTATAAAAATGTATATTCTCTGAATTAAAAAGTTGACGTGAGATTTTTACTGACCCCCGCCCCCCCATTGGTGAGTTTTGGTGAGATGTGGCCGGACCCCCCCCCCCCCCTATTTTAGACTCACGTAATTAATGGACGTCCCCTTAATGGTATGAATAAAATGCACTTTCGATGTTTTATTGTATAGTGCTATACTTTTGGATTAGGTGGTCGAACCCACATCTTAATTCAAAAAGTAGCGTCATGGTTTATGAAAGTTAGCATTCACTGGTGACAGGCCTCCTCACCTGCTTTTCCACTTCGATCGATCTTAACATCTACCGGTATCCTGTCGCTTTGACAAACATCGGCCCAAGCGTAACGTTTGTATCGCGATCGTCATTGATGAACCTTGGTCATCAGCTTTTCGAGCTATCCATCAAATCAAATCGATCTTGCTAATATTATGTCGGTCACTTTAGTCCTCCTACAAATAAAAATATAAAAAAGACGTGTGGCACTCGGAGACTGCCGCGGTAAAGCTATTGCATAGCATTTTTTATCAACTTATGCAATTATAATTATTTATTTTTATGTACATTTATATAAATTATAAATCTTTATTGCATCAAGTAAACAAGTAGGTACCTAAGTAATACAATGAATACTGATACTCCGTAGGGGCACTGCAAATTGAGAGGGAACTTAAACATATTACAAAACTACGTACTTAATTATTCTATAAACTAACAAACTCACCAAAAACAAATATGAAATCAACAAAAAACAATATTTATACAATATTATTATTATATATAACATTTACTCATATTTTATATAATAAATCACTATAGGCTTTTAATAGAGTTTGTCGTCAAAATATTCGTGAAGTGTGTAATAACATTTCGCAATCAGTAAGTTTTTTAATTGTTTAGTAAATTGTTTTATGTTATCTTCATTTTTTAGGGACTCAGGCAAGTGATTATAATTTTTTATGGACATTTGTAGAGGGCCGGATGATACAAGTTTTAAACAAGATGAAGGAGCTATTAATTGTTTTCTACGTTTGGATCTTACTGTGTATTTTGACGGTACTTCTTCACGTTAAGTATAAAAATTTGGATATTTCTTGACAAATTTGCAGATTTCGAATATATAAATGCATGGGAATGATAGAATTTTGTGGCGTATGAAATGGGGTTTACAAGTATCTGTTTGTCGGATATTGACTAAAATTCGCAACAGTTACTTCTGCGCAGTGAATACAGTTGGCGCATCTACGCTGCCGCCCCAGAGGATGACACCTTAGTTGAGCCATGCGTGCGCATATGCATAATAAGTACTGAGAGTAGTTTTCAAATCTGTAGTTTTTCTTATTTCACGAAATGCGTATACAAATCTTGCCAATTTTAGACAAACTTTTTTAACATGATCTTTTCAATTTATGTGACTGTCTATATCTATACCAAGTAATGTAAATTTATTAACGGTTTCAAGTTTTGTATTATTAAATGAGAAGTTTATATCGATGGGGTTTTTTTAATACGGGTGATATGTAATTATTTTTGTTTTATTAAAATTAATATCTAAGTTATGTTCATGTAGCCAATTTACTGTTGTATGTAGAATAGAGTTTACTTTATTATATAATATATTTATGTCTAAATTGTTATTGCACGAAGTAAGCAGGGAAATATCGTCGGCGAATAATACGCATGGTTCTGTCATGATTTTAGGCAGTTCATTGATATATTTCAAGAAATAGATATCTATACATAAAAAAAACGCATGCGCAGTAACGCCGATACAACCAATGCCACCTAAAAGCGGGTTGCTGAACTAAAGAGACAAGCATGATATTTCAAAAAGTCATTAAAAGTTCTGCTATTTATAGATAGATGGAAAAACTAAAAAGTATCACCGCTGTGCCGGTCGCAGTGGGGATTGTAAAATTTTTTTCGTTACGGAATTTCTGGATTCGGTCTCCACGCTCAAGGCCCGCGATAGAAGCTATGCAATAGCTTAAAAATGTAACATTGAGAACCGTTTATTCATCATTCGTGCTAAATGTATGTTGTATGTATGTATGTTTATTTTGAGACTTGGTCACACGCTAGTTGATAGTCGTGGGTGCCGATACCGTGATAGTATCATCTATTAATATCGTTCATGCGATCGGCAGATCTTATTTAAAAGCGTAATGTACGCATGATATATCGAGCTTATTGTGACTTGGCAAAGGGATCCCAGCGAGACGGTGTGGCAGACAGAGACTTGCTGTTAAGATTATATGTAAGTCTTCAGTAATGTCTTCAAAATAGATAGCGAGTAAGAGGTGAATGCACAAATTGTTCAAGCTCCATCCAGCAGTGAATGGGCGCGTTAGTTTTAGGTTGACGTTCATAAGTGCTTTATTGGGCCAAACTTGTATAAAAGATTTTGAATTTGTTTTTGCACACTAAACTATTGGTGAAACGCCTATGAACTGGCTTCACATATTATATATGTATGGGTCGTATACTTTAAAGTAAAATCTGTGCCATGTAAAATTACGAGTAAGTTTTAACAATTAACTTCCCTGTGTGAAAATGTGTCTTAATGATTTCAACATATCATCACCTCCTCACTTGAAGTTAAAATAAAAGCATATAGGTACATTCATACTTTCACGCTTGTTTCCCCGAAGGGGTAGGCAGAGGCATATTATACGCTCACACTTCACCAATTATATAGTTGGTCCCTCCTAGTAGGTGGCGAGCCTATTGCCGCTTTCCGGGCACTGTTATATTCGCCAGAGCATCGTCCGTTGATCAGTAGATGCACCACTTGCAGGTGAGGTTGGCTGGGCTCCTTAGGTCTTGGTAGGATCCCTATACACCCTATATCTTTGCAAGTATTTCAATTAAGTATCTAATAATAAAAATATTACTCGTTGATATGTAAAACATTTTCTTAATGCAATTGCAATCCTTAAATTTCGCTTTTCACGGTCGCTTTTTATCGACAAGTTTTTATTAAAAAACCTTGACCAAAAAGTTGCCTATCACGCTAGTGACGTGGACCTAAACAGTTAAGCGGTCGGTGGCCACGAAAGGAGGCGGCAGCGGCGGCGACTAATAAGAACACTTCAATACGTCATCGCTAACTGCTAGCATTGAGATATCTCTCATAGCAGAAGATGAGATAAGACGTTCATGAGGGATATAGAGGGTATATATATATGTTCATGCATATATATATGCATAATAACCTTAACCTTGACGATTTTCTTGCCCGTTCTTTTACGATCAAGCTCCCGCCCGCAGTGAATGGGCGCGCTAGTTTTTAAGTTTTGACGTTCATAAGAGCTCTTTTGAGCCAAACTTGAATAAATGAATATGAATTTGAATGAATTTATATAATAGGTTGGGGAAAAAGTCTTTTCGTATTTTTGTATGAAAAGTTAAGACATTTTTTTCAAAGTTTATTTACAATATATATGTACCGTTTTGTTGAATAACTTTCTGCCATTTTGTGGGCAGAGACATTATCCCGTTACTGTAGAAACTTTGGGACTTCTGATCAAAAAAACGGGACAAATAGTTTTGGCAGTCCTCTCTTGAGGTCAACCTTACAGAACCTAAAGAATTCTGCAGAGACCGAAACAGGTGAAAATCTGAAGGCGCAAGGTCAGGGCTATATGGTGGATGCACTAGGACCTCCCAGTCGAACTCTCTTAATTTTTGCTGAGTGGCTAAAGATGTGTGTGGTCTAGCGTTATCGTGATGAAAGACCACACCCTTCCTGTTGATCAATTCCGGCCGTTTTCTCTCGACTGCTTCCTTTAATCTCATCAGTTGCTGGCAGTAAAGATCAGAATCGATGGTTTTGCCGGGCGGTAAAAGCTCATAATAAACAATGCCCTTCCAATCCCACCATACACACAGCATCACCTTATTTCGTGTTAGGCCAGGTTTGGCCACAGTCTGTGAAGCCTGGCCAACTTTCGACCACGACCTTTTTCGCACGTTCTTGTCGTACGTGATCCACTTTTCATCGCCAGTTATCAATCTCTTCAAAAACGGCTCGGTTTCATTACGTCTCAATAATGAATCGCAAATGAGTACACGGTTCATTAAGTTTCTTTGAGTGAGCTCGTGTGGCACCCAAATATCGAGCTTTTTTGTATAACCAGCTTTCTTCAAATGGGTCAAAACTGTTTTGTGGTCAATTCCCAGTTCTTCAGCTACATCGTAACTACTAATATGCCGATCTTGCTCCACTCTTTCAAAAATGGCGTCCATTTTATTCGTAACAGGGCGACCAGAGCGAGGTGCATCTTTAACATCAAAATTTCCGGACTGAAAACGTTTGAACCAAATTTGTGCTACTCTTACTGACACTGCATCAGGTCCATAAACATCACAAATTTTTTTCACTGCTTGAGTTGCATTTTTGCCTTTTTTATAATAAAATTTTAAAATGTATCGAATTTCTTCATTAGATTCACTCATTTTTACGGAGAGAAAAACAAATGAAAATTAGCGGGAAACAACTTTTTTTTATTTTTTTCTTTTCTTTATAATGGAACCTTTTTAATGTTACCAAAACCAGCCAGACACAAATAGTACAGTCAAAAAAAATTATAATAAGTTTATACCTACGTTATGCGAAAAGACTTTTTCCCCGACCTAATATATGTTCATGAGGGATATACATAACTAAGTATGGGGTATACTTTTTATGACAGATGTAGCTTAAATAAATATTTCTTACGCCGCCGGGGATAGTTCTCGAAGCGAATTACTTTAGTTAGTTTGCTTTAGTAAATTGCACACTTCTTTAAAATTATTCTATATCAATAAAGTGTTAATATTTCAGGACTAGGTTTTTTTATCTCTCGAAATAAATCGAGAAGCTGCTTACATGTCTATGTGCTTCGTAGAGCCTTAACAGCTGAATAATGATTTTGTTTAAAAGGTGCCCCAATCGAGTCCGATTGCAGCTAAAATTTATTTTTATCAGCTCTGATATTACAGTACAATCAGAAGTTATTATTTTTTTACATAGCAGTTACATTCGCAAATAGCTCTCACTACAACAGCCGCCGCTACTTCTGTGGCCACACTGTACCTTCTAAAGCATTTATTCTATACTTTCAATATGTGAGTAATACGAGAAGCTTTGATATGCTCATTCTTTACAAAGTCTGAAACTTCGATGACGTGAGTTTATGACTAAACAAGTTTTAACTAGCTTTTACGGACAGGAATCAGCTGCGAAACTTACGTCAAACTAGGTTTTTTGTTGCGATTCGGAGCTGTATAATTATGATTCATATGATTATGTAATATAGATCAATAGTTACAAAAGATAAAATTATTAGAAATAATTTATTAACAAAAGTATGTATTATATACGAGTATTAATATTAGCAGTCATATTCTAATATTTTCACATGATTTGTAATTGTACATATTATACGCTCACACTTCGCCAATTATATAGTTGGTCCCACGTAATAGGTGGCGTAATACGTGGGACAAAAACTAGATTATATCCTCGGACACTTCACACTGGTCTCAAACTTAGTAGGACTTGGGTATACAATACCGATTAAGCTGTTTTTTGATAAAACATATGTAAAAATCCGGGCGGGAGCCCGCAGTGAATGGGCGCGCTAGTTTTCAAGTTTTGTAATTTTGACATTTATAACAGCTCTATTGAGCCAAACTTACTTAAATTGTTTTGACTTTGAAACATAAATAAACATAATAGTTACCGTACCACCACCAACTTTATTATATATTACCAACATTTAAAGCAATCCAAAATAAATAACTAAATTAACTTATTGATAATTGTTTCAAAAAAAAAAAAAACATTATTTTTGTAAGTTTGACTCAAAAGAGCTCTTCTGAACGTCAAAACTTATAAAACTAGCGCGCCCATTCACTGCGGGCGGGAGCTTGATCGTAAAAGAACGGGCAAGAAAAACGTCAACGTTAATTTTCACTCCCGGCAGTTACAAGATAATCTTCATTTCCTTTCTGTAACTGCCGTAACTAACTGTATTCTGTAGGAAAAGTTTTGTCTTTCATTAGTAGATTACTTGATAAATCACAGTAAACAAACGATATCTTGGTTAGTGGAGTGTAGTCGGGATTTTCCTGAAAGTAAATAGCATTGAATTAGTTACCGTTCTCTAATCAGCTACCATCTCATTACCAGATGAACGCAATTTCAATCTATACTATTTAATATTACAAAGAGGAAATCTTTGTTTGTAACGAATAGACTCAAAAACTACTGAACCGATTTTAAAAATTCATTCACTATTAGAAAGCTACATTAGTGACAAGTAACATAGGCTAATTTTTATTTTGGAATATAATAGGGTTCCGTATGATATACGGGTTTTTCGAACACAAAATTAGAATTAAATACTTTTGGAGGGGAAAAAAACCAACTTTGACCATTTTTACGATCAATCTACCGCCCACAGTGAACGTGCGCTTTAGTTTTTAAGTTTGATTTTCACAAGAGCTCTACAGAGCCTAACTTGAACGAATGATTTTGACTTTGACCTTCAAAACTAACGCGGTAACCAACTTAGACAACTAACTAAAAAGTAGAAACTGTTTGGATCAAGTAAGCTCATGAGTGTCAAGTTACAAATCAATGCGATAACTTACTCAAAGTACTGACTAAAAAGGTGAAACTAGTAAAAAGCAGAGGTCTGAACATGTTAAATTATTGTGTAACATTCTCTAGGTCGCCACGAGGGCATTGAACCCCAAAAATGTATGGCATTCCTGATCAAGAATGTTATATGGTAATTAGTTGACCTTATAACATTCTTATTCAAAACCTCCACTTGGTAAAATCATTGTGTAAATTGTGAAATGACTCACAGCAATATTATCCAATTCCAAAGGTGTCTCGAAAATTGTGATTTGTGTAACTGCTCGAGCGAAAAGAGATTTAGTTATGGTAATGTTCTCATTACCATTCCTACATACTCATTTGTATTTTTACATTATTATTTACATATTTGAAATGTTAGAAAACCCAGGAAAAACTCGATGGAAGAAGCATAGCCATAGTGTAGGTAAATGGCCCAGTTTCATACGGGTTCCTCTCTAAATCTTTGTTACAATTTTTACATACATATAATCATGCCTGTTTTCCTGAATGGCAGAGGCTAATTATAAGCCTACAATTATATTATTGGTCCCTCGTAATAGGTGTCGAGCATATTGCCGGTTACCAGGAGCTTATATTTTCGCCAGAGCCTCGTCGGTTGATAGGCAGGTGCAACACTTGCAGGTGAGGTTGGCTTGGGCTCCTCTGAACTTAATAGGAGCCCTATATCCACTTTTTAATTTATGTATTACGATTTGTAGTCTAGTTTTTCTTATATAATATAAACATGTAAATAAAAAAAAAATTAATAAATTCCTATGTACATACATAATCTGGCGCCATTTAATTCCATTCTTGAGTGGGCTGAAACCCAGCTTAAAGTACCTAAAATGGACTTATATTATATATAGTTGGAGTAAAGTTCAATTTCAGCTTTTATCTCTATATGAAACGTGTCAAATGGTGGAAGGTGCCTTAGCCTAGTTCCACATTGATACTAAATAAAATTACATACACTTACTAGCTTTCTACAACACCCATATTTATTTATTTTATTATTTATTATCGTACAATTGTTGGACGTGCCGCTACCACACGGGCATTTATTATGCCTGCACTTCACTCCAGAGGTCATAGGTTCGATTCCCACTCAGGACTAATCTTTGTGTGCATGCATGTCTGGGTTTTTCCTATGTATATTAAGTATGTCTACATGGTAGATTATAAATTGCTCGTATGGCCCTCTTCTGCAGTACAAAAATATTTTAATATTACTAGGGTGTATATGGAAAATCTTGGGAGCCCAAGTTAACCTGCAAATGGATAGCCATACGGAGTTCCGGCGAATATGAAAGTTCCCGGTAAGCGGCAATAGGCTCGCCACCTACTACGTGAGACCCATAAAGTAATTGGTGAGGTGTGGGCACATAAAATGCCTCTGCATACCCCTTCGGTTATGTGTGTAATTATACAATGCGGTCTCAAAGAGTTGCTGTCTTAGTGATATCTCGGTTAGAGAAGCAAAACTAAAAGTAGTACAAATGCTATCTTCACTCGACTATGATCAAACGGAGGCTCTTATCCCACACCGATAAACACAAATTACACAGCAAAATATGCACACACAGAGACTCACATTATGCTCACTTAGTTTTATTTTTCTTTATAAAAGTGCAATCAATTTTGGAATTATAGTTAATTTAGCTCTTAAATATATATTTTTTTTCCTATTTTTAATCTAAACTCTAATAAAAATTGGTAACGCAAGATACAGGCTTTTGCTTATTTTGGGAACCCCTGGAAACAATGTGATGTGATTTTATATTTCTGCATTTGGAAACTTATAATCCTAGTTTGTAATGATACTTGAGTTACAATAAATATATATTTTTTTTAATTTACTCATAAATTAGTTGAGATATTTTTTGCCTACCGCAACTCATCAACGAATCATAATTGTGTACTCTAGACATGTTAACTATAAATAAACTCTCTACATTATGCGCTTACGCACATAGTTATAACAACTTTCCGTATGCCATAAATGGACCACGCTTTACTACTGCAAGTCGGGATAACCCACTCTATGCACATTTCATACGGAATTATATTTTACATACAGTACTTAATTGCGTTGTTTTACATCTGTGGGAAATTTAAGTAAGCTGTTTTGATCGATTTAATCAATATTAAAAACTATTATGGTTTAATTGTTTAACTTTACACGCTTAGAAGGTTTTAAATTGTTTTTTTGGAATTATAAATATTTTTCTTTAACTAGAGATTTTTTTGAACAAGGTTTCCTTAGTTTATCTGTTTTTGTTGTATTTATTGGTACAGACCTATGTACAGTACAGACTGTACATAATTGGTACATTTGGTGAAAATGTCCTTATTTTAATTCTTGATTTAAATTTGCCTTGGTTTCGATTGGTCTTGATTTCGAAACGAATATCAAATAGCTTTTAGGATCCTATTCAGTGAAGGCAGTTGAAGATACTAAGGGGTAAGTAGCGTCTCTACGCAACTGAAGTAAGTACTTGGTAAGTGAAGTAGTAAGTTACTACTTAGTAAGTGAAATATTGTGCATACTTTGACATTCATAGATTCACGTGACCCTCATTCTGTCATTATTTATAATTTATTACAGCTTACATTTATTTCGAGTAACTCGTCTAATTATAGGTACATTATCAGCAGTGTTTGTAAATATCAAATTATTCTAGTGGCCCACTGTCCTTATGTAAGTTACTCTTATCTTGTATTAACGCGAGGTCAATTTTGACAAGCCGTACAACTAAACTATTCGCATTGAAAAGAAAGCGCCTTGTCGTCGACATTATTTAACTCGTCCTCTAATCGTGTTCCTTATATCTGAGGGTCGTGATCTCCGTCCATGATCTTGGATTTGACAATGGTCTACCATCCCTCTCTATTGGGTGATGTACTACGCTACTCGCAAATAATTGTAGACGCTGGAATTAGGAGTGGTGCGAATCTGGTCGGACCAACGCAGCGGGCTGAAACCGCGGGACCTTTTTCTTCCACTTTGACCGTGACTACTAGTTTTTCGAGGTTGTCTTCATATTCCCTGAGAATGTGTCCGATGTACTCTAGGATTCGCTTAAGCCCTTAGGCATATTGAAGAGAAAGAGACATTATATACGTGTGCCACCAAACCATTACTACATGCGCCATAGAAGGTACCACTGCTGAGCACAGACCTCTCCTATAGTTTTCTACGTTGATTGTGCATGGATATTGTTATAAGCTACTGCATTGCATAGGGTCGCAGACAAATAAAGATTGTAATTTAAGTGTCTAAACAATTGATAATTTAAAAGAGCATACAATAGCTTGCGAGTTTCTTGCCAGTTATTCTTACAGAGCCGTGGCTCAGAACTGGCACTTAGATTCACTTACACTTAATTATTTTTTATTTTTTTAATTGTTTGGTTGCATTGCATGTAAGTGAATCTAAGCTTCGTGATTTCGGTGTAAGTATATTTAAATGGTTTTTACTTTTAATTTTTACGTTTTGAAGTAGTTAGAATTAGTTTATAACATTCAAATATTTTGAAGTTTTCATTCATCGGCTTCCCGCCGCCTTGACTTAATCGTCGGTTCTTGTGCCACCTGCATCCACCAGTTTTCCACTTTTACAAGACCGGGTCTATCTGGTGAGAGTTCGTCATCCATTACCTTTGCTGGTTCGCGGTCGACAATACGAACCTTATCGGTCGTCAGTTCTTTGTTCAGAGCTATGTGCACACTCACTGTTATTGCTGTAGTTCTATCCGCCTTGCTATCCATCTGACAACCTGTCAAACAGCGTCATAAAGTTCGACACACTTCTCAATTGTCAAGAGGGTTAGGATGTCATCCTCATTATCATCATCACAGCCCATTAACGTCCCACTACTGAGCACGCGCCTCCTCTCACATATCAAGGTGTATTGGGTCATACTCCACCACGCTGACCCACTGCGGATTAGCGGGGGCAGGTGTATGGCGTCCTGCTGTCAGAATTTTTGAAGCCGCCCATTAGGCCTCTAACATAGCTTAACGACTACCACATTTAGTGATAACCGTTACCAACGGCTTAACGTGCCTTCCGAAGCACGGAAGCGCTCGATATCAAATGCCACTCTAACGGTCTATCAAAGGACTGACCTCTGTAAACTCTGCTGTACTTTGGTGATCGTTTCCGACCATCGAGCATCGCAGATCTACGGGTTAGGATGAGTTCCGACCTATATGGCACTTTGGGTGTTAGCAACTATTTGTTGCCGACTGTACTACAACCACTGCTATTTTTAGCATCGGATACGTTATACCTTATTTTATATTCAATTTAATTTCAATAATTTGACATAACTAAATATTAGATTTAACATGATTAATAATGTATTGGAAATGTTTAGTTCTTATAATATAATTGCATGCAGTATCATGTTAATTAATCTTTAAAGCGCCTTGGATCCATGTATCTGTTAGCTTTAAGGACTATGTGTGAATAAATAAATAAATAAATACCTACAGCCGCAAAAGTCAAAAGTCTAAGATAAAATAAAAAGATTTATACCAATGAGACATAACAATAATATTATAAAAATTAAATAGCTGCAGACCACAAAATTGCTTGTCCTATGATAGATACAATTTACAGCCATGCCGTCTTATCATCTATATAATCTTGCGTACAATAATATGCTTTCTTAATCAATTTTTCTTTAATAGGTAATTTAAATTTGTGTAAGGGCAAACCTGCGGAATTTTGTTGTATTATTTTATACCTTGTTTATACGGCAATCAGTGACATTGTGTTCGGATATATTATAGATAATTAAAACAAAGCAAATATTTGCGGGTATTCCTCAAACCAATCAATCATAGCGTCAAACCGAAGATTCTACGAAAAATTTGTTAAACGCTAGTGACCTTGCAGCTTACGGGAAATTGCTTTCGCCGAGCTGCGAGTGAACAGGGGCTGTCTGTACTAAGTGCTATGTGCTGTGTGTTGCATTATGAACTGCTCACTTTACTCTACTGATAAAAATATTCTCTGTAATCTTGATAAAACACACATTTTACGTTCTATATTTTGAAGCTAACATAAAATAGCTAAGCGAAGGTTGTATTTGATGGAAGGTTCCCTTAGTGCTACTTTATTGGCTACGGCTTCTAAGAAACCTTTAATATCTTCAAATATTCACTGTGTGTATTATGTATTATTGTAATTGATTGATACTTGAAAAGAGAATAGCCTGTGAGTTTCTTGGCTGTTCTTCTTACAGAGCGGTGGCTCGGAACTGGCACTTAGATTCATTTACACTTAATTATTTTGTTGCATTAAGTGAATCTAAGCTTCGTGATTTCAATGTATTTATATTTCGTTTTTTATATTTAATTTTTACGTTTTCAAGTGTTATATAATAGTTTATGATATAAATATCTTTTTACTTTAACTTTACTTTTAAGGCTAGAAAACGGACAAACATACTAGGTACTTCTTATTAAGAAGGGTAATAATGTCCTTAGGACATCAATCGTTATCTATATTCATGCAAATAATATCTATACCACGATCGCTATAATCATGATCACAAATAACTGTTCTGTGTTGGAGTCACATCGCTTAAATTCCCGCGGCATAGTGGCCATTAAACTAATTCAAAGAACCATCATAACTTAGATGGTAACTCACATTCGTAAAATCAATGAATCATTCAACACTAAAATAACACTTTCTTTTTAATTGCGATTCTAACTCTAATTCTGTCGAAAGATTGTAAACATCATTACGATTACTCATGTTTAGCAACGATTATTATAGGTTACTGGAAAATCTACATCTGGAGATCAGCAGTTAATTTAAGGGGACGGTGGATGATGGACTTCAGCGATTCGGTAGAATCACCGACACAAATTGACACAACTACACTCGTCTTACTCTCTGCCCCTTTTCATCGTTAAGGGCGCCATCTTAATATCACATCTAGTCGCAATAAAACAATGCGCGAGCTAAAATAAAGTATTTTGCTATAACGACATCTTGCGGCATAATGGTTAATACTACATAACTAATATGTCTGCTTATAATCATAGTGTACCTAATCTCAAAGTTACAAATTATCTTTTCAATATTGCTGACAAAACATTCAAATTAATATATATATTTTAAAGATTGTGTTATAATTTTTGATAATTTCTTAAATACTTTAAGTGGAAAAATATTGAAACATTGTTATATTTACATAAAACTAAAACATCGCATCGTTCTACATATCACAAGCTTAGAGTACCTTTTTGAAAACTACATATATTTTAGTAGGCCGCCAGCTTGACCAAATGGTATAAAAAAATACGTCTATTTTTTTTTTCGTCAAAGGTTGGCTTAAGAATGTTTTAATGCGAGCCTGGTAACAAAGTGTATGAGTAATATACTTCCAGTTAAAGCTTTTGTCAAAAACAAATTGCTGGTCCCACATAATAGGTCCCACATATTGCTGGTTACTAGGAACGTTTATGTTCGCCAGAGCCACAGCCTTGGATCGACAGGTGCAACACTTGCAGGTGAGTTATTATGCTCCTCAGATTCAAATTTAAACTTCAAACTTCAAATATTTATTGCGATCATGAGTAGACTTAGGACGTTATAAAAAGTAAAGGTACATACATGATACCCTGTTAGGGCGCAGCAACACAATCCTTACTTATATATATAATATTATATTATAAATTATAAATGCGAAAGTAACTCTGTCTGTCTGTCTGTCTGTCTGTCTGTCTGTTACTCTTTCACGCCAAAACTACTGAACGGATTTGAATGAAATTTGGTATACAGATGGTCTAGACCCTGAGAAAGAACATAGGCTACTTTTTATTTCGAAAAGGGGGTTGTAAAGGGTTAAAAAGGGGAGGGAGTGAAAAGTTGTATGGGATTTCTTAATTTTAAAAGATAAAACCATGAAACTTAATATTTAAGCACTTGATAAGAAATAATCCTTACTAATATTATAAATGCGAAAGTAACTCTGTCTGTCTGTCTGTCTGTCTGTTACTCTTTCACGCCAAAACTAATATTATAAATGCGAAAGTAACTCTGTCTGTCTGTCTGTCTGTCTGTCTGTCTGTTACTCTTTCACGCCAAAACTACTGAACGAATTTGAATGAAATTTGGTATACAGATGGTCTAGACCCTGAGAAAGAACATAGGCTACTTTTTATTTCGAAAAGGGGGTTGTAAAGGGTTAAAAAGGGGAGGGAGTGAAAAGTTGTATGGGATTTCTTAATTTTAAAAGATAAAACCATGAAACTTAATATTTAAGCACTTGATAAGAAATAATTAAACATTTGTTCTAGCGTTTTTGAAATTTCGTCCTGTGAGAGATGAAATAGGGGTTGAATGTTTTTATGGATGTTCTTCATTTTTGAAGATAAAACCATGAAACTTGGTACGTAGGTCTCTTAGGATGTGCAGAGTTTTTCTACAAACGGAATTCTTGAAATTCGAACGGAACGGAACGGATTCGGCACGGGAACTACGACGCTAAACTTTTCTAATAACATGATATTTAAAAATTTTGGGTGTATCAAGTTTAAGAAATATTTTGTCTTTTGAAGTTAAAGTTCCTTTTAACGAATTCTCTGCATCGCCGCCGCTGATATCTATTATACCTACTAATGATTCTTATTAAATAATAAAAATGCTACCCAAAGATACTATTCCACGCGGACGAAGTCGCGGGTAACAGCTAGTTTTAATATAAAATTACTTACATACTATTTAATTAATCTTATATTATATTAGATCTTGGTATAAACCTATATTAAATATTCCATTAGGTACAAAATTTGTACATAGTATGTTTTGGCATTTCAAACATATTCAAGCGTGACATCATAAGCCAACTTCAATTTACTTGCTCACAGTAAAAATGATGACTAAAGCAAACATCCCTTAGAAAGCGCTATTCAAATAAGCAATTGTTCGGCGGGTTTATTGTGAAAATGTTCTAGTGTTAGTCACAGGTTGAAAGCGGCGCTGCTGTAATGTGAACGGAAGATTCTGATAGCACCTGGCGCTTAATGTACCTCTTAAGAGTAGCTGTAGTCAGAGGGTACAATTCGTACAGTGCCCAGAGCAAATACAATTACTAACGTCATTAATAAATAAAACAAATAAATATTTTCTGACAATTACACCAATTATTTAGTTCCAAGATAAGTATAATTAAGAACTTGTGTTATGGATACTAAACAACGGATAAACATACTTAAATACTTTTTTTTTGTAAATAAATACTTAATATACATAAGAAAACACCCAGACCAAAACAAATATTCATGTTCATGCACACAAAAATTTGTCCTGTGTGGGAATCGAACCCACGACCTCTGGAGTGGAGTGCAGGTATACTGACCTCCACGCCATATCGGTCGTCAAAATTAATACTATTCGTGACAAAAAGAAATACCAAAGGAGCTGTCTAATTAAATAATACCCACCACACTATCAGTGGTGCGAGCCGGTAGTGCCATGGGCCCGAAAAGGGGTACGGAATATATCATCATCATCATCATCATTTCAGCCATTTAAAGTCCACTGCTGAACATAGGCCTCCCCAATTGCTTTCCACGTTGATCGATCCTGTGCCGCCTGCATCCATCGGCTTCCCGCCGCCCTGACCAGATTATTGGACGACCGATATGGCGTGGTGGCGAGAATACCCACTCTTCGCTTCTAAGGTCGGTGGTTCGATTCCCAAGCAGGACAAATCTTTGTGTGCATGAACATGAATATTTGTTCTGGTCTGGGTGTTTTCCTATGTAATTTAAGTATATAATTACAAAAAAAATAGTATTTAAGTATGTTTATCCGTTACTTAGTATCCATAACACAAGTTCTTAATGATACTTATCTTGGAACTGAATAATTGGTGTAATTGTCAGAAAAAATAAATTAAAAAAAACCGTCCATCGCGTGGGGTCCGCCCTTTACTACGTTTGCTGATTCGTGGTCGCCATTCAAGAACCTTAACGCCCCATCGGTAGTCGGTTCTTGTAGCTATGTGCCCCGCCCACTGCCACTTCAGCTTGCAAACGCGCCTCGCTATGCCGGTCACTCTAGTTCTCCTTCGGATTTCCACATTTCTGTTTTTATCACGTAGGGGCACTCCGAGCATAGCTCTCTCCATTGTACGCTGAGCGACTTTGAGCTTTCTTATGAGGCCCATAGTAAGGCACGATGATGATGATGATGATAATGAGTTAAAAGTTATCAAAGCGCCTAATAAGGCATATATCTGGGCTTGAGACATACGGCTTTACGTGTCATCCGCAGCAGGAGAGCGCCTAATAATAAATTACACACCCATTTTTTAAATCTGCTTTAGTGATTCCCTATTTCAGTGATTCCCATTACCTCATTTAGCAATGCTATAAGCGCTTCAAGCGACAGGTTTAATAAATGCACGCATAATCAGAATGAATTAAGATAAGATGTCTCTTCTCTCTGATTAGTTACTTTCTAAGAAGCACAGCCAGCTTGGGGTGCTACGGTGGGTGCCGACTCGGGCTCGGCTTACAAGTAGGTAAATGACTCAAAAGAGTCATGATTAAAGGGCCAATTTACACGGTGCCATTTATTGAGGAGAAAAGCAGTGGTTGCTAGTACTAAGTGAGAGATGCATTGCCGAGGTATATATGTGAACGTAAATACATAATACTTGCGCGATTCAAAAGTGTACAGCGACATCTATTGCTAACTATAAATATGAAACGTCACCTACCAACCGTATGTCATCTATGGTTTGATGTATGGTGAAAATTGTACAACAAGAAAAGACTGAACAAGTGGAATCTGTACGGTGGTCCGCTTGCGGTTGTAAGCCGCCGCTCGCCACTCGTACAGTAAGAGGAAGGAGGGATGAGATGCTGTACCAGGGAGTACCCTGGCCACCAGCGGAGGGAAAAGGAGTGCTGTACCAAGGGGTCGCCCTGGCCACCAGCGGAGGGGAAAGGAGTGCTGTACCAAGGGATCGCCCTGGCCACCAGCGGAGGGAAAAGGACTGCTGTACCAGGGGGTAGCCCTGACCACCAGCAGGAAGGGAAGGGAATGCTGTACCAGGGGATACCCCGGCCACCAGCAGGAAGGGAAGGAACTGTACCGGGGTGTAGCCCCGGCCGACAGTAGGATATGCAGAGAGAGGAATGAGACCCAACACGGACGGTTGAAATCTAATTTATTGCATATAATTGCATTGTTTATATATTAATTACATATTGTGTACACATATAAAGAAATAAAGAAGTGCAACGTCAGTGTTAAGTGTCGACGCTGCACGAGGATGTTGCAACTGGGCCGACTCGCCGCTGACCACGCTAACGCCAAGACCAATGTAAAAGATGTAGACTTGTACAGAATCCAAGTCTTAGGTGCTTCTGTCCATGTCTCTTCTATGTCAGGCACGCGCTTATTAGTCACTTTCTCAGAACCACAATCAGCTTGCGGCGCTACGGTACGTGCCGACTCGGGCTTGACTCACAAGAAAAGCCAAAACCCCTCATTTGTCATGTGGCGCTAATTTCTTTATCAATCAAGTGCAAATGGTTGGAGGCATTTAGATATGAGATCATCTGATTAATCATCGTTTCTTAATCACTTTGCATATACAAACAAATACAAACATCCATAAAAACTGGATGTATGTATACACTCTCTTTGCTTTTAGAATTGTACACAGGCTGATTTTTATGACCAAATATAACTAACTACCTTTAGGGACTTATTGGCGGGAAAGTGAAGCGTTTTGTCTGCAGTTTTGTTTTATTTTCTAAAATTTGTGATATCTCGATCATTTATGTGTTATTATAACGGTGGATTTTTAACCGTTAAGTGTTTGTGAACGTACATGAGTGTTGGTAGATGGAACAAAACAGTGCAACATCACTTTTCAAATTCTCTTAATAAGTCGATTTGAGATCTCAGTATAGCCGGATCCCACATCTTTACCGAGGACTCAAGGGTTTTTAGAGAGAGGGCATCTTATTTACCATGTATTACCTTTATCACTACTCATTCTCATTTACTTCGAATTATATAGTTTTCTTGACACTGGCTAAATGTGCAAACCGTATAAAGCTATCATTAATTAAAAAAAAGTACGCTTAGATCCTGTACACGAAGTCGCGGGTTTATTTGTGTGCGCTATATGTGTGATAACATATATCAATTTTTATGTATAAGCTCTTTTCCATAGTGAATAGGGATCCTACCAAGATCTAAGGAGCCCAAGCCAACCTCACCTGCAAGTGGTGCACCCGCCGATTAACGGACGAGGCTCTGGCGAACATAACAGTGTTCGGTAAGCGGCAATAGGCTCGCCAACTATTACGTAGGACCAACCAAATAAAATTGGCGAGGTGTGGGCGTATAATATGCTTCTGCCTACCCCTTCTGGGAAACAGGCGTGTATGTATGTATGTATGTCTATCAAAGTTTATCAAAAATGATGACATTAACATCGGAGATAGGGAGATAGGGAGATAGGAGAAAGAAAGAAGTTGCATTACACTATAGTCATACTGCTATGCGGGTTTACCTGTGACCATATAATAAAATTAGGTAACAAACACGTGTACTGGTAATATTTATTCATTTTTGAATGAGATCATCGAAAAGAAGTGTAGTATTTTGTCTATAGTGTTTATTAATATCTACACTAGATAGCACCAACACAGAGCTATTTACAGTAATTAGATAAATAATATAATTAGTTATAACGAGTTACCTACAAAACTGTCGTTAAATAGATAATTGTAATTGGAAAAACTAAAATAAATAGAACGTAATAATATTGCAATTATAATGATGTCACTAACTAATGTCTATATGGTATTGCAGACACATTTGAAACAGAATTTGGATTTTCCAACGCTAAGTCTAGGGTATTTCCTGTAACACACAGTTAGGCATTGTGCCTACGGGCTCGACTATCATAGAGTTACATATTTCATCATACATTTTGTAAACTGTCCATAGCATACTGAATTTTTAGTTAATAATAATAATAATAACACACCAGACAGAAAATCCAGCTATAACTAACAATTATAACGTAAGCCATCTTCTTTACATGGATGATATTAAACTATTTGGAACCGATGATAATGATTTACAAACACTTTTACATATCACAGACAAATTTTCACAAGATATAAACATGAATTTTGGAATCGATAAATGCAAAATTAATGCAGTCAAAGCAGGGCAAAACCACCTTATGTCATATCAAATAGAGTCGGGAGAAACAATAGACGCATTAGAAGAAAACGAAACTTATAAATATTTAGGCTATAACCAAAATAATCAAATATTAGAGAAAGAAACTAAAGCTAACCTTCGACTTAAATTTAAACATAGATTAAATAGTATTATGAAAACAGAACTATATAGCAAAAATTTAGTAAAAGCAATTAACACATTCGCAATACCTATTCTATCGTACTCTTTTGGAATTATTAAATGGACAAAAACTGAACTAAACCAATTACAGCGCATCATTAACACAACCATGACAAAGTATCGGAAGCATCATCCTAGGGCCTGCGTTCAGAGACAGACGTTACCGAGAATAGAAGGGGGTAGAGGAATTATAGATATTAAAAATCTACATAACAAACAAATTAGTAATTTAAGAGTATATTTTCACAAAAAAGCTTTAACATCCGATTTTCACACTGCAGTAGTACAAAATGACAATAAACTTACCCCACTAAACCTCAAAGATAATAATGTACAGAAAAACGAAGAACAGACAGACAGACGGACAAAAATAGAGCAATGGACCCGAAAGTCCCTTCATGGGAGACATCGCCAGGATTTGAGCCAAATTCATGTCGACAAAGATGCGTCGAACGCTTGGCTCACTCGTGGCGAATTGTTCCCTGAGACCGAAGGATTTATGCAAGCTATTCAAGATCAAGTAATAGAAACAAGAAACTACCAAAGATATATCATTAAAGTACCTAACCTATCCACTGATTTATGTAGACGTTGCAATAGTTCATCAGAGACCATCCAACATATAACCGGAGCTTGCCGATCAATAGTTCAAACAGACTACAAGCATAGACATGACCAAGTAGCTAGCATAATCCATCAAAATTTAGCATTAAAATACAACCTTAAATCAGCATCTACCATAGTACCATATTATAAATATACTGCAGAAACCATATTAGAGAATAGCAATTACAAATTATATTACGATAGAGGAATACTTACGGATAAAACTGTGCATTTCAATAGACCGGACATAACAGTAGTTGATAAAATAAGAAAAACTGCACTTTTAATTGATATCGCTATACCTAACACACATAACTTACAAAGCTCAATCACAGAAAAATTAACCAAATATGTTGAATTAAAAAATGAAATAATGCGTATGTGGCATCTGAAAGCAGTGTCAATAGTCCCTATAGTCCTATCTACAACCGGGGTTATTCCCAAGCAACTACATCAATCCATCACCACTTTAGATTTACCACATTACACATTTGCAACTTTACAGAAAGCAGTAATTTTGAATACCTGTAGAATAGTGCGGAAATTTTTACAGACTGAACTAGAACGGGAATCGCTCCACAATACTTTAAATTCCTTAGCAGCACCAAATAATCTTGACCACTTGGCTTAGGCCCGTGGCTAGATTAATAACGCCGGTGTCAAAACCGAGATATATAAATATATAAAAACAAATAATAATAATAATAATTTTTATTTCAGGCAGAGCCCATAGTATTAGTAACAATTATTCTTATTTGCTAATGTTAGTATTACAATAGGTAGGTCATTAAAAATTATAAAACTACAATCTGCTAGGCTTTACAGCTGAATGCAGGCTTAGCCACAGCTCTAGCAGTGGCGAGTCCCATCTGTCAGTCAACACTTTCAGGATGGTGTTCGCACTGGCACGCCAGCGGCCCAGCAGCGAAGCACTGCGCTTGCGAATAATGCTGTAGAAACAGTCTACGTGGGCTTCGGCAAACATTGCGGACGCACTGCAGTGCCGCGGCAGCGCGAACAATATCCTGAAAGTGTCATTATACTGGACACGCAATGCCCCATATGCACGCCGCGTGTACTTAGCCCAAAGGGCGCAGGTGTAGAAGGACTGACAGTGTGCTCTAAACAGCGTTAATTTAACTTGAGGGCTACACCGAGCGAACCTTCGAGCCAGCATATTGCCGCGCACACATAAAGCTCTACGCTTTCTTTCAATGTCTAAATCATCAGACAAGTTAGCAGTGACCCAGTGACCCAGGTACTTATACTTATATACTCTGTTCAAAGGGGTACCACAGAGCATCACGGGAGGTATATCACGTTCCTTTGGGCCTATCTTAAATACCATGAACTCGCTCTTTGATACATTGTACCTGAGACCATGGGCCACCGCATATGACTCACAAATACACAAAAGCCTACGCAAAGCCCCCACAGACGGGCAGAGGAGCACCATGTCATCCGCGTAACTGATATTATTGATTGACATACCCCATCGACGTGACAGCCGACTCCGGTGCTGCTCAGCCCGTCCATGAGACTGTTCATGTACAGGTTGAAGAGCTTGGGCGAGCTCAACCCACCCTGCCTCACCCCGCACTCCAGCCTGTACACATCTGAATAAGCGCCTGCCCACTTAACACTATTCCGCTGATTGCTGTACCAGTACTCAAAAATAGATGATATTTCACTGGGTACACTCGTTTCATATCTTAACTTATTCCATAACATATCATACGATACAAGATCGAAAGCCTTAGATAGGTAGGTAGTTAAATACTATATTAATAATTCTAAACACTTGTAGAAGTGTGTGAAGGTTTTGACGTGACAACGTCTTATAAATTGGTTTGCCGGGTGACACTTTAAGAAACTGCGTTACGCTCCGCTCACGTTATGCGATCACAATGAGAGCGAGTGAGAGGCACGCGTCCCTTCCACTCGGGCATGGTTAGCCCGCCTAAGAGCGAGAGAGACAGACATAAAAAGTGAAAGGCACGCGTCCCTTCCACTCGAGCACAGTTAGCCCGCCTAAGAGCGAGAGATTCTTTATATAAATTAATGTTTTAAATATAATTCTTTGTATAAATAAATGTTTTAAATTGTTACTATTATTTCATCCTTCTTCCTACTATACGAATGAATATTCACATTAAAATTATTTTACCACTGAAAGTCGTTGTCACGTAAAACTTTCGCCCGTATACCGACTTTACAGGCAACCAATTTTTTTACAAGAAGATCTCCTTTAATTTATTCTAAAGAGCGCGATAGCCCGGTGGTGAGAACCCTTGCCTTTCAATTCAAAGAGTCTTCAAACCCTGGTGGCGCACCTATGACTTTTTAAAGTTATGCGCGTAGTTATCGCTTGTTCCATGCCTCGCAAAGCACGTTAAGCCGTTGGTCTTGCCTGTCATGAAAATCTATGTCAGTCGTTATTAGGAAGTCAGTGCCTTCTAACAGACTGACAGCTGGTTTAACCATAGAACGATGTTTCCCTTTTGGGTTGTGGAGTAATGTGGAGGTCACACGGCCGTCGCTCCATGTCAAATCTGATAGGACCAGTGAGCAGACCCTGGGCCCTAAGCTTAAGTCCAGGACAACCGGGATAATGCTAGGATATAATGATGATCTCCTTTATATTATTCTCACTTGGCTTAAGCCCGTGAGTCTGAAGAAACACGAGAAAGTATTTTTTTAAGAAAATCAAAGATTACGTTATAGTAAAGATAATAACATTTATTTCAGATTATACATCCATTAACAGTGTTAGTAACATTAAATCTAGGTATCAAAAATGTATATTCTATATTTAGTATGTTGCGGTCGCGCGTAACTCTGCGCGCTGTAAGCGCTCGTAGCTCTGCGGTGTTCGGTGGTTGGAAACGATCACCAAAGTACAGCAGAGTTTACAGAGGTCAGTCCTTGGATGGGTGACCGTTTGTGTGGCATTTGATATCGAGCGCTTCCGTGCTTCGGAAGGCACGTTAAGCCGTTGGTCCCGGTTATCACTAAATGTGGTAGTCGTTAAGCCATGTTAGAGGCCTCATGGGCGGCTTGAAAAATTCTAACAGCAGGACGCCATACACCTGCCTCCGCCAATCCGCACTGGGTCAGCGTGGTGGAGTATGACCCAATACCCTCACACCTTGATTTGTGTGAGGAGGCTCGTGCTCAGTAGTGGGACGTTAATGGGCTGTGATGATGATGATGATGATGATGTTGCGGTATGCATAGCTCCGTTGTATTGCATAACATTATTTAATTAATTAAGTTGAGTTTGGATAAATAATTATTTTAAGTACATATACATTGTAACGTTTATCGTTTGTAGCTCTTGATGTTAATTAAATAATCAATTGCGATGAATTATTAAATACAGTAGCAAGTGTTACAACTTTAGTTAATGATAAGATATTAATACGCAGTTTTATCTTATTTATTTATTATGGACAACCAGTAGCTGTGACATTATTTTCTTATGTCTAAGTAAATATTCATTATAACAAGCTAAATGTACAACATTTGAAGGTGTCACAACATGCATATAAATACTCTAACAGGCTTATTATCAAAGTAAACTATAAGAAATAAAAAATAAGATATGGGATGAGAACGAATTAAAATTAAGATTGGTTTAAACAATACAACACAACAAAAAAATACACGAAATAAATACTAGATTCTATCTCTCAACAACCCCAACAATCTTATTGATGGTTTCGTAGAATTTCATTTGATTATGAATGAAATAATATTTTATGATTCTGTAATGAAGCATTTTTCTTATTAACTTAATGTGCCTATTGTTTATCATATATTATTATATCTAATATATAAAATTTCCATGTCTCAATGTTAGTTACCGTACTCCTCCGAAACGGCTTTACCTATTTTTACCAAATTTTATATGCGTATTTAGTAGCTCTGAGAATCGGCTATTATCTATGTTTCCCCAATAGATAGGGGCCGGGCTCGAAATTTTTTGTTTTTATTTTTTTACAATGTGACATTAAAAAATTCTAAGGCAAAACAACGTTTGCCGGGTCAGTTAGTATTGACCTAACCGTTAGCAAACCTTAATGGTCATTTTAAGAGTTATTGCTTTATATCCATAGCCAATCGGTCAATCGCATTATCTACTCTATATAATTATATTTAAATCAAATCAAATACTTTTTATTTCATAAACTATTACATAGTACTTGAAAACGTCAAAAATATAAAAAAATAACAAAAACAAATAAAATATAATTATACTAAAATCACGAAGCTTAGATTCACTTGCAACCAAACAATTTAAAAAAACAAAAAATATTTAAGTGAAAGTGAATCTAAGTGCCAGTTCCGAGCCACCGCTCTGTAAGAAGAACTGGCAAGAAACTCACAGGCTATGCTCTTTTAAATTATCGATTGGTTAGTTACAATCTTCATTTGTCTGTGACGCTATACAATGCAATATAATATAACATTAACAATATTCATGTTTTAAGTCATTCATATTAGAATAGCCTGTATGAAACGGCAGTTTAATCCCAAGCATTTTTATCAGCCATATAGTCTTTGATAGAATAGTATCCCTTTAAAGACAGCTTGCGTTTTATTGTTAATTTAAATTTATTTAGGCTTAATTGCTGTATATTGCTTGGGATTTTATTATAGAATCGCACACATTGACCTTTAAAAGATTTGTTGTTTTTTGGAGCCTAGTGGCAGGTACAACTAGTTTATGCTTATTCCTTGTGTTTAGGTTATGTATATCGCTTTCCTTACTCAATTTATCAATATTCTTATGTACATATACTAGGTTTTCATAAACAAACTGACCCGCCACTGTCAAAATACCAATTTCTTTAAATTTATCCCTTAGTGAATGGTAGATTATAAATTATTCGAGTCCTATCTTGTTGTATCTAGCTAAAACTAAAAATATTTTCCATCCACTTAATTTGAATGATGTGGTTATTAAGACGTGTCTATAAAAGCCAGGAAGGCTTAATAGTATTAAGGCAATGACGGTTTAAATGTCAAGTGTCACGAAGCGTGAACATCACACTCAAAAAGCATAACATCTAATCAGGCTAGTACCTACCAAATCAGTGTAAACGTGGGGATTCCCTAAACAGCATCCGTGAGAGTTATTATACACACAAAGAGTAATGTCATGCGGTTTGTACGACCGAATGAATGGGCTTAAATGAATCGTTACGGTTCATAAAATGTGGTTTTATAGTAGCCGAGTTCTAACAGCGTTTGGTACTACACATATGTATTGTTTTTATGAAGCGCTTGTAGCTTTGCATGACTAGATTATTGGATACGATTGCCCATGGTTTTATAAAGATTTCAAGGTCAAAGTCAAAATTCATCATCATCATCACAGCCTATTAACTTCCCACTACTGAGCACGAGCCTCCTCTCACATATCAAGGTGTGAGGGTATTGGGTCATACTCCACCACGCTGACCCAGTGCGGATTGGCGGAGGCAGGTGTGTGGCGTCCTGCTGTTAGAATTTTTCAAGCCGCCCATTAGGCCTCTAGCATGGCTTAACGACTACCACATTTAGTGATAACCGGGACCAACAGCTTAACGTGCTTTCCGAAGCACGGAAGCGCTCGATATCAAATGCTTCACAAACGGTCACCCATCCAAGGTCTGACCTCTGTAAACTCTGCTGTACTTCGGCGATCGTTTCCGACCACCGAGCACGCCGAGCTACGAGCGCTTCGTATGTCAAAATTATAATCATTTATTCAAGTTTGACTCAATAAAGCTCGTATGACAGTCTACTTAGAAACTAACGCTGCCAAACACTGCGGGCGGGAGATCGTGAAAGAAAGAGCAAGAAAATTTTGAAGTCAATGTAATTTTTTTTAATTCAAATTTCAATAAAACTTTAATGAACGTCATCTTTAAAACTAACGCGTCACAAGACTTTCAGTAGGTGACCGTTAGTCCGGTGCAGCGATTCTTGGTTCAGTATCGAGCATTCCCGTGCTTTGGAAGGCACTATAATAGTAATACCTACTAAATGTGATTGTCGTTAAGCCAAGTAAGCCTACTTTGGCGGCTTGATAAGTTCTAATAGCATTACGACAAATTTTTCTGCCGCCATTGACATAGAAATTTAAATAATTAGATACTTGAAATGATATGTGCTGCGTAAAACTATCGGAATACATGTCGCTAATTGACGACCGATATGGCGTGGAGGTCAGTATACCTACACTTCACTCAAGAGGTCGTGGGTTCGATTCCCACACGGGACAAATCTTTGTGTGCATGAACATGAATATTTGTTGTGGTCTGGGTGTTTTCCTATGTATATTAAGTATGTATTTACAAAAAAAAAAATATGTAATTGTGTTTATCCGTTATTTAGTATCCATAACACAAGTTCCTAATGATACTTATCTTGGAAATAAATAATTGGTGTAATTGTCAGAAAATATTTATTTATTTAAAATAGAATGCGTTTCACCAAATTGAAAATTTTAGTTCGAGATTGCTTTCATTGATTATGTAGGTACTACAACATTATAGTACATTGATTGTTGGTAGTGAGGCACGATTCAAATATAACGAACGCAATTGGCAATGTATTCAAAAGTTGTGGATGCATTGGTGCCATTAAATACAGCAGTACGCCAGCGATTTTACGCGCGCACAGCACTTCTATCTATTATTACTATATTTCCTTTAATTATATTATTAAAATTTATATGTAAGTTATCAGTAAGAACTTGTGTGATGGATACAAAATAACGGATAAACATACATGAATAATTTTTGTATATACCTACATACTAACTATACATAGAAAACACCCAGAGCAGAATAAATATTTATGTTTTTGCACACAACTATTTTTCCTGTGTGGAAGTCTAACCCACGACCTCGGGATGGGAGTGCGGGTATACTCGCCTAAACGACATATCGACGGTCCCTACGTAAAACATCGAAAGTGAAAAATTGTACTTTTCAGAAGAGCTATTTAAAGTTAATTTTTTGCATAACTTTGTCATTTATGGCTAGATCTTTGTAAAATTTCGGATTCACGGTTAAACTAGGAAAACGAACTAATACATAGCAGCAAAAAATATTAATTATGAATAGTTATGGAGTAAATTGAGTTACGATAGTATACCGCGAAAATGAACTCGCTTGATTTATCGAAACTGGCACTTTCGATTATTTACAGGGAAAAGCATACGCTTAAATGTATTGAAACTGGCACTTTCGATCATTTACGTGGCAAATATTGTAAAGGTAATTAACGTAACTGGTAGTTTCAATGAGTTACGTCATAAAACAGGTATTTTCTTAAATCTGTTTCGATATAAATGAAAAGCTGTATATGGCGTGTAAAAATAAATAAACAAATAATTAATCAATTAGGTAATATTTAATAAAAAAACCGAATATAGTATAACTAACTTTATTAAAAATTACACGTTTTTGTTGTTTGTTTGCATAATAAATGCAATATTATGGCACTAATAACCACATAGAATCACGTTTCAATAAATTCTTATTATTATATTTATATATATATTTTCTTTTTCTTATTATTTATTTCTAATCAAGTCTTATTCCTTTTCCTCCTTAAATTAGTTATAATCACATTTCCATAAAGTCTAATAATGCTTTCTTCTTATTACTTGTAATTGTAATATATACTCATGAACATAGTAATTACGAAACATAAATTTTAATCAGGTTCTAATAGAAAAAATAATAAAAACACTACCAATTTTAATAAACCAACATAATGAAATTCTAGTAGAAAAAAAACTAAAACTCTTTGAATTGAACCAAGTTAGATAAAAACATATAAAACAAAACATATAAACATATAAAACCTATCTATATTATTCCGTCCTCTCTTTTATCAATATGATAACAAAATAGAAAAAAATAACAAATAAAAATATGTCTTCTGAAAAATAAAACTTTTAACAACTGTTAAGCAACAATAATCCTACGAATACAATATCTAAGATCAAAATAGTAGTAAAAATAACTTGTTAAACTCTTCTTATCGAACAATACCTACCTACTATAATGCTTTTAATCTGACTCATCTTCGTCTGTCTTTTTGTCATGCTTAATGTTTTTATAAAATCTATGATACTCCTTTGGTATCACCAATGTGTCACAAAGAAACAAGATCTTTGTATTTCGCTTCGGTAATACTAAGAGTATAAGCCACTTTTAATTCGTCATTGTAAATTTTTCTCCCACGTCCTCTCGTAACAACAAAGTTTAAACAATGTTGCTCACCCTTTAAATCATATTTAAAGAAAACGCAGTTAGGAACATTCTTGTCTATTCTAATTTCCTTAATTTTGTTCCATTGTACCTCATAGTTGTTAGTATCCTACTTCCAATTTCTATTATCTAGAAAAGGTTTAAAATCAAAAATGTCTTGTTGAGTTAATTCAATGACATTATACGGTCTACCAGTGTTTTTGGCCCACCGCACTAATGCATACCACTGGTCGGGCGTATAAATCAACTTCCTCTTTGACTCTTTCTCAATGAGAGCAGGAACGCTATCACCCTCATTTTGGGTGTGGCCCTTTTCTAAGAAACGGTGAGTTATATCAACATTATATACTTTTGATAAATAAATATACATAGAATAGACTACTCTATTTCTGTTTTGTCCTGAGCAGTTATACGACCAAAATAGAAATTCCTTTGTACCTTTGCCAATAAGATTTTTCATGAACATCATCAAAGAACTGCTGACTTCATTGGCTCCCCTCTTTCCTGTACATTCTGTCCACATATAGCAAAATCCTGCCTTATTTGCCATGTCAAAAATTGGGAAATTATGCACGGACAGTTTACGTTTGTAATATAAAAGTCCTACATCACCATGAGGAGAATTTAGAATTTTCTGGAAGTCGAATGTTGCACAAATCACTTCAGAACAGTTCTGAGCTACTCGTTTATTGTTTACAGTTGGGTTTGTAGTGTTTGAATATTAATGACATTTATTACACATATCTTTTTTTGGTACAAAAAATGCAATATTCAAGTTTTCATTGACTATATCAGTGTACTGGCGTAACGAAAGAGCTTTGCTCTCATAATCTTTCAATTGGTCCCATTCTCTAATATATATTCACTGTTGATTGGAATGGGTGATTCTTGTACTGTCTTCTACAATATTGAAAAGTCTTCTGAGGGCCAGTTTTTGTCCGATGAAAGTGCTTCGTCAATCATTCCCTCTAATACGTTCCATTCTCCTTCGCCAAATTGACAAGACACAGGCAGAGGTAAATCTAAAAAAAAAACAGTGGGTATTGGCAGAATAGTACTTACCTACATAATTATTTTAAGCAAATTGTATCGAAAGTGTGAGAATAAATAGTTCAACATTGAAATTGTCTGTTTCGTATTATTACTGAACTTCAAATATTCACCGCAATTAAATGAAACTGGTAGTTTTGTTTTCTTGCTTAAGAAAAAAACCGCAATAAATAAATGAAACTGGTAGTTTCGTTTTCTTTCTAAAATTAAAATCCGCAGTAAATAAATGAAAGTGGCAGTTTCGTTTTATTTATCTACTCAAATACCGCAGTAAATAAATAAAACTACCAGTTTCGACAAAAGGTTACTCCTTACTGATGACAGATAACATCGAAACTGTCAAATTCGATGTTTTACTATATATGTGCATTGGTATTCAGAATTCTATCCATCTATCTATAATTATATCAATAAAAAGTAATAAGTAAATCACAATCTTACTTGGAAACGTATAAAACTAATTATAAATAGTATTACTTTACTAACTTACCGGGCTTAGGTGTTTCATCATGAATCACCTGCTGAGCGTCACTCTCCAAATTTATTAAATGAAAAATTTTCTCACACCTAGTTGATCTAAATTTGTATTTATTCATCGTTTTTAATTTTTGAAACAGAAACTCTTACGCAAGGACACCTCAAGGCCGGTCGGCCGCTAACTGCCGCTAACTGTCGCGCGTGTGGCGTACATACTCGAAAGTGTTAGTTTCGTCTCGCTCGCACGTCGCTCACTCCCGCGTATTTCATCGAATCACAACTTTCGACTGTCTACTTCGGAAAATTTAGTTACATTCGATGATTTACGATTATATTTTCTGCTTTATAGGACTATTTTATTTTTTTTCTTCTATGGTATGAATAAATAAGTATAAAAGAAAACTATTTAACGAATAAAAAATAAACGTCATTTTTGAGTTTCGATGAATTACGTAGGGACCGTCGATATCGTCGTGTAGACAGACAATAAGTACTACTCTACTTTAACATCCTTTTTTGAGTCTGTTTCTTGTAAAACGCCCTTCAATAAAATTAACATGTAAAATAAAACATTCAAGTGTGAAAAGGTGACATGTATGTACACTCGTAACGTTTCCATGAAAATTAGAATACCGTGCCAATTATCAAGACTTTGTAAGTTTTCCGTCTTTAGTTAGCTAATATCTAATCATAATGCTCATAGATCATAGAAGCGCTCGTAGTTCTGCAGTGCTCGGTGGTCGGAAATGATCACCAAAGTACAGCAGAGTTTACAGAGGTCAGTCCTTGGATGGGTGACCGTTTGTGTGGCATTTGATATCAAGCGCTTCCGTGCTTCGGAAGGCACGTTAAGCCGTTGGTCCCGGTTATCACTAAATGTGGTAGTCGTTAAGCCATGTTACAGGCCTAATGGGCGGCTTTATAAATTCTAACAGCAGGACGCCATACACCTGCCTCCGCCAATCCGCACTGGGTCAGCGTGGTGGAGTATGACCCAATACCCTCACACATTTATATGTGAGAGGAGGCTCGTGCTCAGTAGTGGGACGTTAATGGGCTGTGATGATGAGATCATAGTATGTACTTACTAAATTAAGCCGTTATCTGCCATTAATGTACTCCGCGGCCTCATAAACGATAACGTGGCTCCGGTCGCACTTTTCTGAATGAAATTCCACGCGTTTCCTTAACCTTTAACTACTAAACGTCTTAAGAGCCATTTTACTACAAATGAAACCAAATTACTACGAGTGTAAAGATTATCTTTAAAGAAGTTTAACTTAAAATAAAGTTGTAGCGATATTCGATTTACATGCTTATGGCATAAGGAATATTTTAATTGTGTATTACTAATGTGTTACGCCGTTAGGTAATGGTTATGTTTCAAGATGGCCGCGATAGCACGTGGTTCGCACGTGTCATTGTCATTGATTTAACAGTATCGAGTAGGTGGTAGGTAGGATTAGCAACGGCAAAAATATTTCAATCCGCATTCGACTTTCTAATGAAGTGTCATATTTAGTTTCTGTTGCATCATTTGACCTCGTGTCTTTCCGTTTCGTGATGCCAGAAGATGGTCAAAAGATAAAATATTTAGAAGAACTACTACAGGCAAACTTAATGCCATACAGTATGCTCTTCCAATTTATGTGATAAACTAAGGCCAAATTTTTTCAGGTTATTTCACCACACGAAGCCCCGGTGCGGATTAGCTGTGGCACCTGTTCTTGCGAATGTTCAAGTCTACCGATAGGGCCTTAAAAACCACATTAGCAAATGTAATAAAGGGTAACGGCCATTCTTCGCCAAATATATCATTGGTCCCACTTGCGGGTGAGGTTGGCTTGGGCCCCTTAGATCTTGGTACAAGCCCTATACCAAGACCCTAGTCCAATGGTTTGACGACCGATATAGCGTGGTGGCGAGTATATCCGCTCTCCGCTCCAAGGTCGTGCGTTCGATTCCCAGACAGGACAAATATTTGTGTGCATGAACATGAATAATTGTTCTGGTCTGGGTGTTTCCCTATATATATTAAGTATGTATTTACAAAAAAAAAAGAATTATTTATGTATGTTTATCCGTTATTTAGTATCCATAACACAAGTTCTTAATCATACTTATCTTGGAACTAAATAATTGGTGTAATTGTATGAAAATATTTATTATTAATTTATTTATTTATTTGTTATTTATTTATTATTTATTAATGGTTGAACTGCTTGTATCTAAGTGGTATTGGATCAATCCTAGGATTCCTAGGATTGGTGACCGTTTGTGTGGCATTCACTGGCTACCTTCAGAAGCACGGAAGCGTTGGATGTCAAGTGCCAAACGATCACCCATAAAAGGACTGACCTTTGTGAATTCTGCGTAACTTTGCAACAAGCGTTTTATGAATCATAGATGTAAAAATACTAACAACTAAACCATTTATCATTTCAGCCTTGCGCGTCGGTTAATGACTTGCCCTTAAATATGAGATGCAAGATCAGACGGCCTTGCCGTCGCTTGAGGAAAACGCTCTCCAAACTTATTTCGTCTCGTGAATCACCAATCACGATCCTGTTACGATAAATTATGTGTTCGGTCGATTACATAAACTGATACGCACACTAGCTATTATACAGAAATTCTAAAGTGTAAGGTCGAAAAGGAACTATAAAACTGTTGCCTCGGACATTTTTCATGGAACCGAACAGGATAAACGTTTGATGTTCCACGAATGCCTGGACCCTTTGGATGAAACTGAAAAATAAACCTATTTTCGATTTTGATTTATAACGATTTCATGTTGCGGTGGTCGGTATCCCTGTTCTTGCCATCGAAATGTCGTGGGTCCCACATAGGACAAATATGTACATGCATGAATATCGATTGGTCTGAGTGTATTTTAAGACTTATAGGTATATTTTGTAAAAATACATCGGTAAATTTTGCACTTCGACTTTTGTAAAGGAAGTTCGAAATCTAGTAATGATGAACATGGAATTTAACATTAGTTTGTTTGGAAATTCGATGATTGCAGATGTGCCGAAATGTATCTTTTGGGTAACGCGTATGAAGTTTCAGATGGCTGCTAGTTAATAATATAAACTAACGTACGTTTTTCCAAGAATTGAACGATAGTAAGAGTTCATAGACATACAGTGACAAAGTTGCATCAGTTTGTGAAAGCAAGTATCTATAACTGGGCTGATATTTATAAGTGACCTAGTTTTTTTTAAACAGCATTACATGCGAAAACATTTACACTACGCATTCTGTAACGTTGGCCTGTTATTACATACGGTTAGTTACTACTTTTACATGATAGTGATTTACTTTTTGAACACTGTTATATCAATATTTTTGTAAAGTCCTAAAAACGATTTCGCAGTGTCAGGCAAATATTCAACAGTATGATGCATACAATTATAATGTACTTACTTTTTGAACAGTTTTATGTCAATATTGTTGTAAAGTCCTAGAAACAGACATTGCACCTGACTAATTAACTTTACTATTGACTTATTATCAGTCAGGATATTTTCTACAGAAGATAAAAAATACTATTTTACTCAGCCCACGTTTATCATGGACTGAGATACTGAGAGTGGACCTTCTCTGACAAACTAATGTGGATTTGATTAAATCCCCAAACTTTTGACCCTGTAGTCTTGCTGCTAAAGTAAATGTTATTGGACGCAGGCGACCCTCATGAAAACCTAGGCTACGTAGGAATTCTAGATTCTACCAGAAATATTGTGATATGTGTTCTGAACAACTTACGACTTTATCTCTCCCTATCCTTTCCTCTCTCAACGTGCTGGTTAAGGAACCCTCATAGATTGCAGGCTATTCGGTTTATGAAATTCTCTTCCTGCTCATGTACTTCCTAGCTATTATAATCCCGGATTTTTTAAGCAGGACTTGTATCGGCATTCATGCATGCCATCATAAGTGGGTGCGCTTGTTATTAAGCATATTCTACGGTACGGTAAGTAGCACTCGTAGCTCCGCGGTCCTAAGTAAAGCAGAGTTAACAGAGGTCAGTCCTTGGATGGGTGACCGTTTGTGTGGTATTTGATATCGAGCGCTTCCGTGCTTCGGAAGGCACGTTAAGCCGTTTGTACCGGTTATCACAAAATGTAGAAGTCGTTAAGCCATATTATAGGTCTAATAGGAAAGGTTGAAAAATTGTAACAGCAGGACGCCATACACCTGTTGCGGAACTGTTCAAAAGGGTTACCGCGGCCTTGGTGTTACAAGCTCAAGAAGGAACAAGGATGGTTTTTAGTCTGTAGTCTATAGTCTGACACACCCTTCTACACAGCGGAAGACGGTCATTTAAAGATTTTCCATCCAAAAAAAAAGGACGCCATACACCTGCCTGCGCTAATCCGCACTGGCTTCGCGTGGTGGAGTATGACCCAAATCCCTCGCACCTTGGTATGTGAGAGGAGGCTCGTGCTAGTGGGACGTTAATGGGTTAATGGGCTAGTGGGACGTTAATTAAATAATCAGATGATGATAATGATTACGGTATGAAGCGCTCTCATTTTATGGGACTGCTCGACTGCTTACCACTGTGTGCTCGTTATAGTGGCTCATAACAATTAAAAAATGATTGTAAATACAACAACCTACCACAATGCAGGGCAATAACTGCGGTGAGAATATCACTAACACAATCCCTTATCTGTGTGAGTTAACTGTGGAATAACAACAGATTTATTTTTAGTTTTTCGTCATCCACGCGATGAGAGTTTGTCATGAATCATTATGATTTGATACTAACTATGTAATAATTATACAGTGGTTTATGAAATGTTATGCAAGAACAAGACGAGTGGGGTATTTAATAGTAAAGCTGTTACTACATCATATTTCGTTGGAGGTTCATGTTAAAATGAATACATTTCTTATTCCAATTTATGTTGTCCTTGCTTCAATACTTTTCTTGCCTGTTCTTTTACAATCAAGCTCCCGCCCGCAGTGAATGGGCGCGCTAGTTTTTAAGTTTTGACCTTCATAAGAGCTGTTTTGAGCCAAACTTGAATAAATGATTTTGAAATTTGTATTTTTTTTAATTTTGATTAAAAATGTGGAATTCATCCTTTGTAAGTGTATTCGTAATTTATTATTATTATTATTATAGCAGTTAAATATCTTAAAGTATAAGAAGGCTTTTTATGATCACTTCCGCTCCATCATCCTTATCATCAGCCAATATTTATCTACAGCTGGAAATAGGCACTGGCCCGCCTCTGAGCTTGATTTTCAGCTTCTGGTTTTTTGCCTGCATTTTTTTTAAATGCATGTATAATATGCTGTTAAAAGAAATCTTATCAAACTGCAATTATTTTGCTGGAAAAACAGCAAAAAATAAGCAGTCCTTGCTTTCTTGTCCAAAACATTGTTCTTTCAATTTAAATAAATAATTTAATTAAATTGTAATTTAATTTTTTTTTTTTTTTTCGGAAAAGTTGAGGATTGCAGAAGGCTTAAGAGCATAATCAAGATCGTGAATAAAATAATGGGCATGTTGGTTTTTGGTTAAAATGGTTAGGTAAGTCGCAAGTTTCATCTGTAAGGTGACAGACGACAGCCGACTGACAGGATACAATAAAAGATACTATACTTCTTAAAATAATATTTTGTTCAAAGAAGAGAAAAAAAAGTCAGCACTCAGCTATGAAAAAAATGTAAAAATGTACTGAAATAGTACTACTAGAATAGAAATATAAATAAGAATGTCAAATTTTACAAGAAAAGCCATGTCAAACAAATTATATAAAAAAATTTGCAAGCAAGCTTTAAAATAGTCTGCAAACAATATTTTTTCAAGTTTAATTAGCAAAGATATCTCCCGACCTCTTATAACAAAATCGTCAACTGAAAACGTTACACCTTCTTAAAAAACCATACTACTACATAGGCGCTCTACCATATTGGGTAATTGTCGTTCAGTTGACTAATTCGCGGACTTTGCCCCGTGTCTATCAGTATCTGTATCTATGACGCTCGCCCGAAGCAAACACTGATGAAACATATATTTTTTGAGGCGTCATCGTCGGAGAGAGGTGTGTCGCACGTGTTCTAGGTGAACCGCTTTCCATCTGTAGGGCTACCTACTGTGGTTAATAATCATATTAAAGTATTTTTATTAAGCATAAAACAATAATAGAAGGCTGTATGAGCTCCTACCAAAACCTTAGGGACCAAAGTCAATATCACTTGGCGGGAAAGTGAAGCGTCATGTCTACAGTTTTTTTTTTCTAAAATTTGTGTATGTTAATAAATAAAATGTGTAATAACGGTGGATTATTAACCGTTAAGTGTTTGTAAACGTAGGTACATGAGTGTTGGTATATGGAACAAAACAGTGCAACATAACTTTTCAAATTCTCTCAAGAAGTCCATGTGAGATCTCAGTATAGTCCCACATCTTTACTGAGGACTCAAGGACCCCCTAAACTCCTCAAGGGCATCTCATTTACCATACATCATCTTTATCACCACTCATTCTGGTTTACTGATTAATATGTTATTAATATATCTCTTATTTGACACTGGCTAAATGTGCTAAACGCACGAAGACATTATTTAAAAAAAAAAAAAAGTGGTGCCTGATTAACTTCGCTCTGGAAAGCGGTTTCCGAAAAGCGACAATAGGCACGCCACCCGATACATAGGTCAAAATGTAGGCATATAATATGCCTTTGCCAACCCTTTTCTGGGAAACAGGCTTGACTTTATAAATATGTGTCATTTCCACAGTTTTGAATTTAGAATTTAGACAAAAGAACTGAAAAGTGCCAAAATATCTTCTAAATCAACTGCAATACAATGTAGTGATTAATAATTAAAGGATGTAATCAATTATAATGAAAGAGAAAATAGATAATGGAATATAGTACATCCCACCACGAATGGAACTCGCCCATTTTACTCACCCTGATATCAAAAACAATTTAGAGGTAAATTCAAATTTTACACAATCGATAGTTATTCAGGTACTGAATGACTGAATAGTTTACCTGTCGTACATACATACAATAACTACTGGTTTCCTGAAGGGGTAGGTAGAGGCATATTATATGCCCACATTTCGCCAATTATGTCTGTTGTGCACCTGGCACCATTTGCAGGTGAGGTTAACTTGGGCTCATAAGGTCTTGGTAGGATCCCTATCCACGTACCGTTCTGTCTAAGAATACCCTCATAAAATTATCATCATCCTCATTCCAGCTACAAACAGTCAACTGCTGAAGAGGTGGTTAAATTTAATACATATGAGTTTCCTACTCACCAATTATTAGTAAAAAAATATACAGATTAAGAAACAATGTCCTTCAAACTATAATCTTACCGGCGCGGGCGCCATGGTCACAATATGCACCAACAAGATAGTCAAAAGGAAAACATATAAGTGACTTATTTTTTATATTGTTGAAATTACTATAAGTTCAATATTAATACAGATTATAAGCATTTTTATATTATTTCTTCCTTTAATCAATTTCTTGAATAATTTCACCAAAATTAGTCAAGATACTCAAAAGGAAAACATTTAAGTGACCTATTTTTAATATTGTTGGAATTACTATAAGTTCCATATTAATACAGATAATAAGCATTTTAATATTATTTCTTCCTTCATTCCTTCCTTCCTTCTTTAATCAATTTCTCAAATAATTTCACCAAAATTAGTCAAACAGGTTACGACCACTTCGCAAAATTTCAAAATTATAAATTTGACAGTAAAAAAAAGATTACAACGGAAATTTAATACTTAATTATTGCCAAAGTGGCGTCAGTGACCCTAACTAAAGAATGAATGTCAAATAACGCGAATTCAAAGGCGCATTATAAATACATTCTAAGCATTTATAATGCAACTAATTAGAGTATTGCCCTTAGCTTTCTTCTTAGCTATTAATAAACATTATTACACAGACTGGGTATATAGGGATCCTACTTAGATCTAAGGAGCCCAAGTCAACTTTACCTGCAAACATAAAGGTTCCCAGTAACCGACAATAGGCTGGCCACTTATTACGTGGGACCAACTATATAATTGGCGAAGTGTGGGCGTATAGTACGCCTCTGCCCATTCCTTCGGGGAAACGGGCGTGAATGTATGTATGTATTGTATTACATATAAGTTAAAAATACGTCCAACAAAAACGTTCAAACAGTTTGACCAAAGGATCAATTACTATAAACTATGATTAAGAGACTTAATGGGTTCTATGCGACATGCGAACAGGCGAATAGGAGATGCACGTTTGCATGCCAGCCAGTTCAAATATTTCAAGTCCAATTTTACAAGTGTTATCATAAACATTATAATTCCAAATAAATCAATTTACGAAATTCACAAAAGTTAAAATTTTACATTTAAATATTTAAAGCATAAGTTTAAAATATTATTAGAAATTTAAGCATAGAACCACTTGAATAACTTGTTATAATTAAATTAAATTGATTTACAACCATTAAATAACTTTTACTTACTTAATTACAGCTACTATGTCATGGATTTTTTCACTCATCGTTATTCTGCTGTCCTGCTTTGAGTTTATTTAGAGTCAGTGCACCATTTTGTCATATCATAGCATTATATTGGTTGCCCTAACTGGTTTAATCACATTTGTATGGATTTCAGTTATTACATGGAGCGACTGCCGTCTGACCTCCGCAACTCAAAGGGAAACATCATTCTATGGTTAAAGTTTAAACCAGCTGGCAAGATGTTAGAAGAAACTTACCAATAACGACTGCCATAGATTTTCATGACAGCCGGGATCTTGGTCTTCATAAGCTTACCGAGGCACAGACCAATCGATAATTACGCACATAACATAAAGCCATAGGTGCGCCACCAGGGTTTGAACCAGAAACACTCTGAATTAGAAGGCAATCGGTGTAGTACTTTTAATTCAATGCAGAATAATTGTGTATGTACTTACAAAAAAAGTATTAATCGGTTGTATAGTATCAATAGCACAAGATCTACTTAGTTTGGGACTTTAAGGTACTGTGTAGGTGAAGATTATAGTGGACCCCCGGTAATTCGACAAACGTGTTGCTGGGCAGTGTCGGGCTATAGAATTTGTCGGATTACAGAGTACTACCTCAAATCCCTTATAGTCCGGCTTTTATGATAAAGAGTACCTTGCAATTACAGCTCAAAATTAAAAGATTATCATGAAGTGGCGCGTACAAGTTGCAATCTGTTTAATCATGCATCAGCTTTACTTGTGAAGTTTTCCAAAACAATGTTTGTGTTCCTACATTCAACAGTGATAAGCACGTCGGATTACAGGGGCGGCTGATTAGACAGGGGCCGGTTTACCGGGGGTCCACTGTATATGTAACTGATGTATTTAACATCAGTTATCGTCGTATAAGTTCTATCACTACGTATGTCATTTTTAGGAACTTTTGAGGAGACACAAAACACCAGCCTGTCAGTTAGTCTGATTGGTAGCTCCGTGCTGTTACTTTTCCGAAATTTTGAAGGTTTTTATTGGTCATATCTTGATTCTGACTGGGAAAAACGACGAGTCTTAGATTGTCTAGCGCATCAAAATGTGAATACCGCCAAAAAATTTGTTAGTTACGTGGAGATAGAGGTAGGTAGGTGTATATTAATCTAATTTCTCATTCAAGTGACTGTATATGTCGTTTTGAGAATAAATATCTTTAACCATTAGATAGAACTTGAACGACGTTACTAGTCAGCGATTCATCTCAATACTCAATACTTTATTGCATTCCACAATGGTTTTATAAGGTTGTGAATATTACAATTTGATACATTTGTGGACCCTATCGGACACAGCATAGTGTAGGAGAGAGGAGGAAGGGCGCCCTATAATTTAATGAAAAATAAAATTTATCTATAAGGAGTATTCTCTCGATAAAGTGTCAAGCGTATACCTACGTGTATGTGTGTATCATGTGTATCATGTATATCTATCCTGTTTTGATAAAGTCGTCCTTCCCGATTTACTCCGTGGATTATGGCTCCCTGCAGAATAATTTCGCAACAAATAAGAGTAACCTTCGCATATTTTCTGTTATCAGTGACGTCCTGAGTTCAAAGTTACGACAGCGCTCATTATCAACGGAACGTGACCGGTGGCATAGTAACACGAATTTGAAACTTTGGGTCAGAGCACTCGTCTGTGGGTTCAGAGTTGTCCAAAGGTGACGTCGGACGTTGACCATTAAATTTTCCACAGATAGCACGATGATAACATAAGCGGTGTATGTTTAATAGATTTTAAAAACGACATTAACAAAACGAGACGTAGGATAAGTATTTTTCAAATTAGTAATATTTTTTTATTTCAGTACCTACTGTCAAAATAGGAACTAGTATTGGATATGCGCCCGAGTTGTCGGAATGCTTCCCACTCGGATATAATATAGATAGATAGATAGATAAAACGTTTATTTCCTTTAAATAATACAAGTTATATAAAAACATATCCCACAAAACCGTTTGACTGGTTTGTCTGTGGGTCACAGTCTCTTTTATACTATTTTATACATTACAACTAATTTTATATATAAATAACTTACAATATATATACGAGTATTAGGGATCTATAAGTCTAGTATTAAACAAACTGTTTTGGACCTAATAAGGACTGTTTGTATCCTGATTAAAATAAAATATGTGTGTTAGTACAGAAATAGATATTATATAACTATATTGATACGAGAAGACAGAACTAGACATAGGTTACTGGCAATTTTTAAGGATTTAAAAGGAACACAAATTATGATCTTAACTATTGATATTAAAACTCGTTTTGTGAAGAACTCTCGGTTTTTATTTAAAATCAGTATCATGCAGCTAAGTACACAGACTAGTCGAAACACGCACACACTTTCCAAACACAGGTGGGAAAATACCAGCAATATTTCGTAACAATAATTTCTATGTCGTAACACCTTGGCATTGATCCATTAAAATGTTATAAAAGGGGGATTTGTCATACTTGGCCTATATTTAAAAAGTTGATACAGTGCCTAATGATAGCACAAAATAGTTAGGTAAAAAGTTAACTAATATTTAAGGCCGATTCTGGATGCATGAAACTTGTAATGACAATAATAATTTATTATATTTATTTAACAGTTAGTTATCAAGTTTGTTGAAGACATATTTCCAAAAAAAAATAACTAAAAACGTTTATTGGGTCGCCCGCGTAATTTTGAGGAAATTTTTTTCTAAATTATAATCCAGTCACCGTTTACACAACGCACGTTATGAAAGAATAGTATTTTGACGTTGTTGCAATATTTTTTGCTCAGCTACTTTTAGTCCCGGCGCTTTATTATTTAGTCTAAGGTGCCATTTTTGGACAACACTAGACGGTAGAGAAACTAGAGGATATAGGATTGGAATGTCTCCATCACCCACCATATTTCCTGGACCTTGCTCCAACTGATTACCACTTTTTCTGACGCTGTCTAAGATTTTGATAATACTTACTTTCACAGTTTTTTTAAAGAAAATTTAGGGAGTGCCTTTGGCCAACGTTTTGGTGGAGCACTAACAAATAACATACATTTAGCGTCTAGACATTTTATCTAGTAATCAAAAGAAATAGCTATGACGTGACTTTCCAGAATAACACTGTATATACCAGGAAATGAGTCGAAGTCAGAGCCAAGCAGTCTACTCGTTTCGTCTGCTGTGAACTTTCTTGATCTGTAAGTGTAAAAAAATTGGCAGGCATAGTAGGTACTTCAAAGTCATAAATCTTATCTTGTCAAGGATGACGTCAGTAACTCGGTATTTGAACCAATTTCTCGGAAAAATTATAAAATTGGGTTGGAGGTCGCCCCGTCGGATATGCTGTCACTTTTTATGGAGTCACGAGTTCTAAAATTCAATGTTCCGATGTAGCCACGGCGTTACAATTGGTTTCTGATCATATATCTACTAATATTGCAAATTTAGGAATATGTGTTAAATTCTGTTCAAATGTTACGTTTTGACACAAAATACAATATCGAAACATAATCTCACGCCTGTAAATATTCCATTTGTAAACGCAGAACTTATAAATATTTTAAAGAGATGTAACTAAATATATTATAATACTTTAAGCATAGAAATCTCTAGATGAAAGAAGCCAAATGTCTAGATTTTCGCCCATATTGACACTTAATAAGAATCCATACTTTTATTCATCTTCTACGACAGCCTCGCTATCACACCGCATTGCACTGCGTTGGAATTATAAATTAAAAATACGAATAATTTTCATTCAATCAATAATGGTTGCTTGGAAAAGAATGATTGCAACCATGGTACAGTTAATTAAAGATATTTCCTTAAACATGTCGCAAAAGAACAGTATAATAATTGTATATTTCTGAGGAAATTAGATCTAGCACGTTAATAAATAATGCGGAGAATTTTGTATTCTAGAATTTTACGTTTTTTCATACTAGATAATAATCAAAAGGTGTTACTTTATTCAAATAGATAAACTCGTTCATTCATGTTTCGTCGTTTTATCACAATGAGTCATAAAGCTCCTAAATTACATGACATGGGCGCGTGCGCTTGTGCGGTCAGATAGCTATTTATCGCACCAATAATGATAATTGGACTGAATGACTAGAGAAATGTTATTCTGATAAATTTGGGAAGGTTCCAACGTTTCTTTTAATTATTATGCTAATCCATTATTTGATTCGTAATAAATTTTCTTAAGTCAAGTCTCGTTTTTCCCAAAGATACTTTTTTTTCTTTTAAATAATGGCTTCGTGCGTCTAGCACATCTCGCCAGTGTCAAGTAAGTGATATATTAATAATATATAATTATTCATAGTAAATGAGAATGAGTGGTGATAAAGATGATAAATGGTAAATGAGATACCCTCCCCTAAGCCCCTTGAGTCCTCAGCAAAGATGTGGGACTATACTGAGATCTCACATGGACTCCTTGAGAGAAAATTTGAAAAGTGATGTTGCACCGTTTTGTTTGATTTACCAACACTCATGTATATTCACAAACACTTGACGGTTAATAATCCACCGTTATTACACATTAATGTTAGAAATATCACAATTTTTTGAAAATAAAACAAAACTGCAGACATGACGCTTCACTTTCCCGCCAAGAAGTCCCAAGTCAAGTCTCGTTTTTCCCAAAGATACTTTTTTTTTTTTAAATAATGGCTTCGTGCGTCTAGCACATCTCGCCAGTGTCAAGTAAGTGATATATTAATAATATATAATTATTAATAGTAAATGAGAATGAGTGGTGATAAAGATGATAAATGGTAAAGAGATACCCTCGTCTAAGCCCCTTGAGTCCTCAGTAAAAATGTGGGACTATACTGAGATCTTACATGGACTCCTTGAGAGAATGTGAAAAGTGATGATGCACTGCTTTGTTTGATTTACCAACACTTATGTATAATTACAAACACTTAACGGTTAATAATCCACAGTTATTTATTACACATGAATGTTAGAAATATCACAAATTTTAGAAAATAAAACAAAACTGCAGACATGACGCTTCAATTTCCCGCCAAGAAGAAAAGATAATTTTCATTTCTTTAAAAAGGTTTGGTTGTTTTAATTCATAAAAGCATTCGGGCTATTGTTATGACCTGATGATATCAGTTAGCATCAGTTTATGATAGATCTAATAATCGGTCGGAAAATTCGAAATGGCGACTAAGGGAATGTGCCAAGGAAATGAACTTTGCTACATAGATCCCTTTTAAATCATTGCAGTCAAGCTTCTGCCCATCCCTAATGGATATATGGTCGTGATATTATGTACATTTATCTGTTAACTGATGCCATTTCTACAGTAGGTACCTAACTACAATGTCCGGTTAACTGTAGGAGTGACCTGCAATGTCTAATTGCGTCATATATTTGGTACTAGGAACGGATATCTTCGGGAGTCCATACATTTCGGACTTTCCATCGGTAAAATTCACAGCCTTCATTGTTGGATTCGGAGAACTGAAAGATGACTTCATAAATCAAGCCTTTCGGCTACGGTATCTAGATTGAACGCTTTGATTATTTATTGTAGTATAATGATGACTAAATGTCCAATTCTTTTACCTCCATTATCTGTAGGTATTTTTGTGATTTAGTTTACATAATTTAATCATCATGATCTCAGCCGTATGTAGGCCACTGCTGAACATTAGCCTTCCCAATAGAATACTTTAAATTCGAGGGTACTTTCCATAATCAACACGCTGGGCAGGCGTGTTGATGATTGGAATTCCAGCCAGTACGCAGGAAGACGCTGCTTCCATCATTCGGTAGGATTTCTCTTGTCGACCCATACGACTCCCCATGAGATGAGAAGGTATGGATATGAAAAAATATTTATAGCGACATTAGTTTCCAGTTTTTTGGGGATAGTCATATCATCATTTCTATTAAAAGGCAATAGTACCTTATATATATTCGGCCTGATGTATTAGATAATTTATACTCTTCAGTTCTCTGGATTGATACATAAAATAAAAACACATTATCCTAATGATTTATAAAGAAGATCATGAATGTATTTATCTACGTATCTCTAAAATTATAAGTTTATTCCTATAATAAACTCATTAATACTGGAACTACCTTCTTTAAATAAAATACTACAACTGATACTAAATATAGTACATAAGTATGTACATTAATTAGGTGCAATACAATAGATATACCTACGTAATTTATAGTTAGACCACGGTAATTACGACTGTATTTTGAATTAACATAACATTTGGTTCTGACTCTCTTAGTATCTTGAAGACAGAGAAAGCCTAGTGCTACAATAAACAAACTACAAATGCATTGCCAAATATTCACTCGTCAAAATTAAGTATCCGGTTGAGGGCAGCTATAAGATTTTTGTTTATTTAAGATTATTAGCAATATTTTAATCAGCGTATCGTAATGCTATCTTTATAAAGCTTAATGCGCCTATTTATCGTAAAATGGCTATTATTTCCATAAAAAAACGGAAGGAAACTTAATATTTTAAAATAACAGGCGCTTTTTTTAATCAAAACACATTTATACATTATGCCAGATTATACATCATTACATTATTTGCTATTAAAAAAAAAGTTCACATTTTATAATAATGATTAACAGATCAAATAAATAAGAGCTGAAATTGTTTGTCATCAAGTAAAATATCACGGCGAAGTGCTCACTTTCAATGTTATCTCCGAATTTATAATTTACATTGCCAGCAACAGAGGAGTGATAGTTAATGAATCATTGGTTTATTAATAAAATAGAAATAAGCTATAATAGGTCAAGGGTATTATGTAACTCATACTTATAAAAAAAATTAGTCCTTTGAACAAATAAGTAATTAATTTGTATTAGTTCGAATTAATTAGTCAGGTACCTTCAATAATTCTCACAAAAGCGTTTGACACAGTATTTGTTCAGCAAATTTGAAAATCTATATAATAAGGACTGATCTGCTTCCACGTTTTCGGAGTTCCTTTGTACCGCACTCATCGCACCTATAGAACTTTACCAGCAACCATAAATCAATATTTTACGGCGTGTCTCAGGGTAATATTTTGAGACTAGCCTTATCTAGAATTCGTTTGGCTAGATACATTTTCTTTTAAACTGTCACAAAGAAACAAATCCTTTTTAGCTTATGCACTAACTTGTTAAGACACATAGGTATCGTGCTCTTCAGTAAGGGTACCTTGTTAAAAATAAAATAATAAATAAATATGTATAGATCATTAAAACTTAGATATTGTTTGTCCAACCTGCATAATACAGTTACGTGTATAGTATAAACTGTACGCATACTGGTAAGCAGATTCAAGGCTAAAGCTAGAATTGAATTTAAGATTTTCTGGGGTTACATGAAGGACGGACTTGTTTCGTCTAACTTTATACCCTCCGCGAGGTCGGCCACATTATGCCATGGTATCATAAGGAGGTATGGAAAGTGCGTTACAAAAATAAAAAAGGCCAGAAGGCCCCTCTGGACTGGTCTCCACCTTGACGTGGTAGTGGGGCTCAGCACCTCCCGGTAGGTCGGAGTAGGCCGACTACTTTGGGTGAGCTTAGTACTGACTAACAGATAGGTTAACTACGAGAGACCTGAGGAGGGCGCAGTGGGAGGGCTAGGAGGGCCCACTAAGCAGCGCCAGGAGGGTCTTAGGCGGTGGGGGCATGTTGCCTCTGTGCGTAACTGCATTTTGTCACCGTAAAACATAAAAAAGGACGGAATTAAAGTAAATCCCACAAGCTTACTTCAAATGCTATGTGCACTTGAAGTAAATAATATAAATGGTATGTGCACACAAAATTTGTTTAAATATACATAAATATGGCTGTAATTTTATTTATTTATTTAAGGACTACCAACAAAACATTTCTTAATTCAATTTAGTCACACTTGAAAAGGATATATTTGAAAGTAATGCCTTAATTACAGGCTGCCACGACATGCAAAATATTAGACACTTAACATGATTACAATTAAACTTAAACTTATAGTAAAAATCGTAGTTACAATGTGCACTGTTCAAATTTTAAACTCTACTTTGTATTATTCCCCTTCATTATCTTTACAGGCTTTAAAGTACAACTTTTCTCTTAGTTATGAACTCACTCGTTACCTAACAGTATGTACAAGTGTGAAGTAATTTGATACATACAATCACGGTTTTTTCTTCGAAGGCATATTAAACGCCCACAGTGGGCCAGTTATATTGTTGGTCCCACTTAACAAGTGGCGTTGCCGCTTAACGGGAACTTTTAATTTTGCCAGAGCCTCGTCCGCCCATCTTGGGATAAAAAGTAATTTGATAATTCAAGTTATTAACATATTATATTTAAAGTCTGTCATAATCTAGTTAAGTCCTCAACTAAAGTTGTAGAGACATTTCTAGAGTATCTACTTTTTTTTTTTCTTTATTTTAAATAATGGCTTCGTGCGTCTAGCACATTTAGCCAGTGTCAAGTAAGTGATATATTAATAATATATAATTTATAGTAAATGAGAATGAGTGGTGATAAAAATGATAAATGGTAAATGAGATACCCTCCCCTAAGCCCCTTGAGTCCTCAGTAAAGATGTGGGACTATACTGAGATCTCACATGGACTCCTTGAGAGAAAATTTGAAAAGTGATGTTGCACTGTTTTGTTTGATTTACCAACACTCGTGTATGTTCACAAACACATAATGGTTAATAATCCACCGTTATTACACATTAATGTTAGAAATATCACAAATTATAGAAAATAAAACAAAACTGCAGACATGACGCTTCACTTTCCCGCCAAGAAGTCCTAGAGTATCTACGTTATAACAAACTCGAAACTACACTTGATTTTAAAAAAAAAAAAAAATTGCGCGTTGGCGCCAAATCTTCTGTTGTATTTTTTGCTTTTGCCTTTGTAGGTTTAGCACATTTAGCCAGTGCCAAGTAAGATATATATTAATAACACATTGATAAATAATAAATAAGATGCCCTCCCCCTAAACCCCTTGAGCCCTCAGAAAAGATTTGGGTGGGACTGTACTGAGATCTCACATGGACTTCTTGGGAGAATTTCAAATGTGATGTTGCACTGCTTCGTTTCATTTACCACAACTCATGTACGTTCACAAACACTTAACGGTTATGATCCACCGTAATTACACAAAAATTTTCTAAATATCGCAAAGTTTTAGAAAGTAAAACAAAACTGCAGACATGACGCTTCACTTTCCCGCCAAGAAGACTCCTGTTGTATTTTATAGAGCAATGTTGGAGAAATAAATATCTGCATAAATGCAAACGTCGATACCAAACTGCCCAATTTATTTTATTCGAAAAGTTAATTAATTTCTCATTTCTTTAAAATAAACAAAAATGTTTGATTTACAATTTCTAGTTTTGTTGCAATTAATAATTTTACAATAATACATAATATTTTTTTTATGAAGTATAGTACAACTTTTTGTACCCCAGGGCAAATGGCAACACTAACATGAGTTACACGTCAAATCGCGTCAAGTAAATGTTGGTATTTTACGATAGCCAGATGAAATGTTCAATAAATTACGTTAAATCTCTATATTAATGTTATAAAATATAGTGTACTTATAAGAATAATATACCCTTTGAATGTGTAAATAGAAGAAACAGTATCATTCCTTAATTGTAAACATTTATGTTGTAAATTACTCTAAGCTTATCACAAAATGGGTAAGTGTTTTATTCACATTTATATGGGTTATTACTCAGTTTCCAATATCTTATCATAAGCTATAATTATGAGAACCATAATACTTTGCAGGTGGTTTGTTTAGTTACTTCAGAGGCTTGTTAGGAGCAAGGGAAATGAGAATTTTGATTCTCGGTCTGGACGGCGCCGGAAAGACAACAATATTGTATAAACTTCAAGTTGGAGAAGTAGTGACCACTATTCCGACGATAGGCTTCAACGTAGAGCAAGTTACATACAAAAACCTCAAATTCCAAGTATGGGATCTTGGTGGGCAGACAAGTATCAGGTGATGTGTAATAGGTTATGTTTATTAACAACTATTAGTTGTCGATTTGTATAGCTTGCAGGTGACTAGAGGGATCTTATGATCTGATCTATCATTTTATCTGTCCACAATTTATTTTCTGAACTAAATTTTCGCATTTTGAAACATTTATAAATTACACAGACATTTCTGATATGACATGAGTTACACTGTTGAAAATTTCAATTAGATTACTTCTTCAATTTTAGTACATGCCTCACTGCTGAAACATATCTTTGGTGTTGTTGTCTTGGTATTGTTAAATGAAAGTGAAGGTTTATAATGCATAATACTCATGTTCAGGTGCCACTAGTTAAGTTATTTAAGACCAGTCAGTATGTTCAAGGGAGCTTTTTATATTTGCGAGAGAAATAAGAATTGAGATGAGCAGAATTATATTTATTTTCTTAAATGTAAACTGTTTTGATGGTTTGGTTCATATTCCGAATTGCTTCATTGAAAATATGATTGGATAAAGAATTTCTGTGGGCTTATTTATCTGCATCAAAAAAATGTTTTATCAATTTTCTGCTTAATATTTTAAAAAATATTTTCTATAATCAAAAAGCCAGGGGTCAATGGAGCCAGCACACTCACACACACACATACACATACACACACTCATGATTCAACATTTTAGGGTGGAATTAACAGAATGTGTTCTCTATTGTGACATTGTTCGGTGTAAATTACATGCTTGGCAGCCGTTTATTTGGAATTTTCACTTGTATGAGGTATTCCTATTATTGTTGAGATATTCCTTTTATTGTTGAAGCTGGCTGGCTGGCTGGATAAATATTAGTGTTGTAAGAAGCCAAGGCACATAATATATTTTTCATTATGTAGAAATGTTTATTCTCTGGGTAATACCTGAAAGCCTTACATTTATCCGAGCTTCAATATAACCTTATACTCAAATAATTAGTAGACAATAGATAGTTTGCTCTTTTTAAAAAGTAATCAAATCACATAAACATATGTGTGAATAAAATACTTTTGACAGATTGTAATGTAAAGCATACTGTAATTATTATTCCGATACTTTATTAGCAGAAGAACTAAAATTTAACATGTTGCTTTAATATTTTTCTAAATACATACATACAATCACGCCTTTTTTCTCAAAGGGGTAGGCAGCGGCATTTTAAATGCCTGCACTTCGTCACCTATAATGTTGGTCCCACGTAAAAGGTGGCGAGCCTATTGCCATTTATCGAGAACGCTTGTGATTGCCGTCCGTTAATCAGCAGGTGCATTACTTGCAGGTGAGGTTGGATTGGGATCCTACTATCTTGGTTGGATTCCTATTAACCCATTTTTTTAAAATTAGTTTATTAAAAAAACATACAAAAGACTATCATTGTTATCTATAAAAACAATGTAATTTTGAATTATTTATTAATCACGTGTTTATATGCACACATAGGGTTTATACAATATTTTTTATCATACAACACCAATAAGAGTTGTTGACTACCAAAAGAACAAATTGATACGATTGTGCCAAAAATGTATTCATTTTTGTTTATCGACATGCTAAAAAGTATTGTATTCTTGATATGAGTTACAATTATAACTTAATATTAATAATGCTCTTTATCATATAAATTATCTATTTCAGGCCTTATTGGAGATGTTACTATGGCAACACAGATGCAATCATATATGTTGTGGACTCAGCAGACAGAGATCGAATAGGAATATCAAAAGATGAATTGGTACACATGCTTAGGGTAAGTACCTATTTGTATTATGTAATAAAATTATATATTCTTAATACTAAACCGAGCAGCGGCGATAGCCTAGTGGCGAGATCCATAGCCTTCAAATTCAGAGAGTCTCGGGTTCAAACCCTAATGACTTTTCGAAGTTATGTGTGTATCCTGGTCGTCATGAACATTTATGAGAGTCGATATTAGGAATGCAGTGCCGTCTAACATCTGGTTTAGCCAAAGGATAATGTTACCCTCTGAGTTACGGAGATCAGACAGCAGTGGCTCCATGCAAAAATTGAAATTCAGCCAAATCTAAGCGAAATTTACCAAGACCTAAGGAGCCCAAGCCAACCTCACCTGCAAGTGGTGCACCTGCCGATCAAGGGACGAGGCTCTGGCGAACATTATATTGCCCGTAAAGCGACTATAGGCTCGCCACCTATTACGTAGGACTAACTATATACAATCTCTGCCTACCTCTTCGGGGAAACAGGCGGGAATGTACGTATGTATGTATGTATATAAGTAATTAATAAATTAAAGTATAATTCTTTAATAATAATAGTCACCAACAGGCTGACTGACTGACGGACAATCCCCTTCCTCCTTTAGAATCACGACAGGCTGACTGATAGATCCCCCCGATAAGAGTCACAGACAGACTGACAAATCTTGAGAAAAACCACAACAGACGAATAAACTGACAAACCTTGACAAATTCTGAATAAGAACCCATTTGCTTTTATTACTTTATTATTGTACCGCTCATATCTCTATCATTGTTGTTAAAAAAATATATCGAATTTTAATTTTGTGTCTGAATGTTTGACGAATCTAAATGATCATGTTGATTGAAGTATATTTTATTTTATTTTTATTATATTTCTAATTAACTTGTGTCTCAATTGCTTAAAACTATTTTCTGTCATCTCAAAATATTAATCCTTATCCTAAAAAAATATAAATACATTTCAGGAAGAAGAATTAGCAAATGCAATCCTTGTAGTATTGGCAAATAAACAGGATATGGCAGGATGTCTCACAGTGGCTGAGGTCCACCAGGCTTTGGGGCTGGATGCCCTTAGAGACCGCACCTTCCAAATCTTCAAGACATCAGCTGTTCGCGGCGAAGGTCTAGATCAGGCTATGGACTGGTTGTCCAACGCGTTGCAGGCTAGAAAATAACAAAGCTAGGTAATTAAATTTTATGATTAAACATACCAACCTCTTTGTTCCTCTCCTAATCTGCATGTGCTGCTCTTAGAAACCAACACTACACAATGTGTAGAGTGGTCTCATATTTTTTGGACTGCATCAACCGCTTACCATCGGGTAGAATGTAGTAATTATTTTATAAAATTACTTGGTTCGAGTGCCGAGAGTCGGGTAGGTGATGCTGGGTGCAGATAGATAGCACATGTTGTTCAGGAGAAGAAAAGAAAGGGCGGCCAGTTTGAGTAAAAAGTATTAAATAATATTTTAGTAACTGTGATAACATGAAAACAGTCGCTATTAATGTTAGTACAGTCAACTACAGATCAAGGAGTAAAACAGTGTGAAGTATAAATAAATAAACTTTAATTCAATTATTATATGTTAAAGTAAATAGTATAAATATAACGGAAAAATAATAATAGAGGTATATATGAGTATAATAATATATATAGATAGATAAATAATATAATATAAGATTAATTAAATTGTGTTGCTGCGCCCTAACAGGGTATCATTTATGTACCTCTACCTTTAATAACATCTTATGTATCTACTCATGATCGCAATAAATATTTGAAGTTTGAAGGAGTAGTCCTTGACCTTGACGTTTCTATAAAACTGAATGCAATTAATTCAATTCTTACCTGTACACGTTTAATAAATAAACACATAAACAGAATTCACACTGAACATTCTAAATGAATATCCAGATCATCATAATTGTAGTGACAGATAACGTCATACTATTGATATTGAGGCCGCGATCCCTCTTAAAAACCAAGGTCATACTCCATTACGCGGACCCAGTGCAGCTTGGGGGAGGCGTCTTGCTAAGCAACACAATTAAGCAGCGTAAATATTGATTACCGAAACCCACTGCTTAACGTGCCGAAGCATGGAAGCGCTCGATGTGAAATGCCACACAAACGGACTATTCGGATCCAAGGACTGACCTCAGTGAACACTGCTTTTAACGGTGATGGTTTTCGACCACAAAGCACCGTGAAGCTACGAACGGTTCAAAATTCAAAAATTCAAAATTCAAATTCATTTATTCAAGTTTGGCTCAAAAAACCTCTTATGTACGTGAAAACTTAAAAACTATTTCAGATACTAATTTAAAATATTTGTCCTCAGGATATGATTGAAACACACAAATATAATGGGAAAGCAGCCGTCGTGACTGTGAGGGACGAGGAATGAGTTTGGTCGCCTATACGCCATTAGCTTTAGTACTTAGTGTCGTCGCTGAAATACTGGTTAAGTAGAGTTTTATATTTGGATAATGTCAAAGCAATATAATAATAGAAATGAGTCATGTGGCCATATTTTGTCTAATCCTGACTATTCGGTACTGACGTAATTTAGTGTCACAGTGACCGCCCTATTCGCAGTACAGCCGAATACCGTTAGTCAACTGCGTAGACATGCGTATAATCAACGCCGCATAAGTAGAACAATCAGATGCTATTAACAAGTTATCGGGTGTAAATCGAAGTGCGGCGTGGGGGGTGGGGCGTAACTATAGCAACGCGACAACGCGACGCTCTCACAGGTTTTGGCACTAACTGTCCCATTCTTTTTTTGTGTACAATTGTTCCTGACATCTGCCGTTTTTGTTCAACTTAAGAGCTGACTGCTTTACGTCAGTTGTCGGACACCCAAGAAATACTATTGTAGTATCTATAAGTCTGTACGTGATGGACGTAGTCTAAAACGGAATTCAATATTAGAAAACAAATTATTGGAGTGCGAGTTTTTTAAACTTTTTTATCTGAGTTATTTAATTAACATACTATATACGTTACTTAGATATATTACACCTAAGGCAGAATCAATGCAGTTCCATACCATTTCTATTTTTCGTTTACATTTCTACTTAACGCAATGTGTACCATACTCTTCAAATTGTCAGCGCTGAGATATGATTTTACTAAATATGGCCTTAACCCTTACTCGGATAAAACATGCTGGAATGGTATTTAGTTGTCTATGTTATCTTTCCACCATAAAGTGTAAGTAAATGCCTATTTCATAATGTACTAAAAGCGTTTACTTGACAGATAGTTCATAAGAAAAGAACTTAATCAGGCCAGTATCCGCTAATCAAACTTTGTGAAATAGGCCCTAAATTAATGATTTTTCCCGTATTTCAGAAATATTGTGAGTCGATAGCTAGCTTTTTATTAACTACGATTATATTTGCGGTTTTAAATCATCTCTAGCCTCAATTTTTTTTACAATCTTAATTAAATTGATCTAAATCTTAAGTTATTTAAATATTTTTATTATTTTATACAAATAAGTCTATCTGGACGTCGATAAAAATAATTATGTAATTAAATGGAGAACCCTTGTTTTGAAGTCAGCTAATTTGATCTTTGATGTAGGTTTGTTGTGTATAGGTCCATGTGACGTGCAATAACTAAATTTTGTTGCCATGTTTAAAAATAAATTATAACCTTACTTTTAGATTCATTTCATAACTGAACGTAATTAATTTACATATTTCTTAGTAGCAATGTAAAATAGGCAAGTTATAAAATGTCCAGCTGCAACATGTATTCTTTTAATAACCGGCTAAGAGGGCGTTCTCAATACACGATATTGTTACTTACCGCTAAATGATTTCCGTTTCCAATTCATTCTTAATAGTTTGTCGTTATAAAAAAGGTTAAAGCAATAAATGAGACCTATTAAACGCATTCTTTGTATGTTTACGACAAGGCATAAACATGGTCTAATTAAAATACACCAGAAATGTAATAATTTGGAAGTTAAATCTTTATAATAGCATTAGGTTAAATTTTCAGTTTCGCATGCTTAAAGGAACATCGACCCATTAATAGATCGGTCAGGTTTGAGTTACGTACTTATACAGTCTTTCTATTTCTTACTGAGATCGAATCAATGTTAATCAAACGTTCAAAACACAAGCAGAATTACTAATTAATCAAATTAGTATCAATTTAATGCGCTTACAAGTAGGTCAAGTATTCTTTAGAAGACCTTCTTTTGTGATGTCTCAAAAATTGTATTTTTTGAGTTATGTCTATATTCCATTGAGCATGCGATATATTTTGTCTTATAATGAGTAAAATTTTGTTTGATGTCTCCTAATAACAAGCTTTAAAGACCATTTCCGATGTAACAAGACAACTTGAATTTAAAGTTATTGGTCATATGGTACATTTTTAGGCGATCCTGCCAATTTTACAATCGGCCAACAATATAATGATTTAATGATCACAGTAAATCTGGCTAGACATTGTGTTAGTTTTATTTCATTTGGCTGCAAAGGAATCTTAGCTTAGATATGAACGCTAGATGCTAATAATGCAGTATGTCGACACGGAGCATCTAGCGGAGGTGTACACTGGAAAATTTGTAAAAATAACTCGTCCGCGGCGATGTTTTGTAGCAAGGCTATTTTGCTGGTTTGTAAACGTGCTTCTGCATGACAAGTTTTGAGCGTTTACAGAGTGCAACAATAACGATGCAGACGCGCACTCGTATCGATACACATGAGCGACAACATTGCGACTAATCGATGCAAACGAAGGACCGTTTCTGACGACATCGGGAGAACGGAGCTTTCACATTTCTATGACGATGCTGAATCGCGAATAAGGGTGACGGCATCAGAATACTGCCGTCCTTTGGCCGCGAACTGCCAGAGGGTAATTTCTGAAATATGAACTCTATACTTTTGCAGCAGCGTTTAAATTCTAAAAATATCCCACTGATCGTTAACCGCATTTTAGCTAATGGACGGTAGAATAGTAGTGATTCAGAATCTGGGTGAAGGTACATAGCAAGCTACAGCATCGCTTTGTCTGTATCATAGTAAAAACAAATAAGAAGACCAACTAGAGCCCCGAGCATGCGATAATAGCCTTAACAAGAAGGGCTTTTGCGTATAGTGTAAACGTCAAAAATGCATCAAGTAAAGCGACACCACAGTGATGCGGCAGAACGTACGAGCACGACTGGCAGATCCCTTAGCAGCGATAAATTTTGTCAGTGTGTGCGAGGTATGACGCATACTTTTGTACACGCTCACAGACAAATCTAAAAGAAAGAAAATATCTTACATTTTTCTAATATGACTATCGATGAGAATGCGCGACAGCATTGCTACAAAATGTCACTGGACGAGGCATTTTAGAAACGAAAAGGAAATATTTCGGCGACGACGAATTTTATATAAATAATGAAATAAATAAATTGTTCTGTAGGTGAAGCTAGATGGCGACGGATGTATCTATAAATAAGTTATTATTAATTACATGATATAATTAATATATATTTTGTATCAGTGACGTTCACCAAGCTAATTTAAATTATATTGCGGTAAGAGAGAAAGTTGTTCCAAATACAATATCATGTATTATTTTTCGTGCTCTTTGATTTTCAACCTATTGTTTAATGTTTTTTTTAGATGGAGATTTTAGTTCCCAAGTGAAATTATATTTCAGTTTATAGATATAGTTAAATACGTATGATATGCATACACACGCCTTATTCCCCGAAGGGCAGAGGCATATAATACGCCCACAGTCCGCCAATTATATAGTTGGTCCCGTAATAGATAACGAGCCTATTGCCGCTTACCGGGCAATGTTACGTTCGCCAGAGCCGCGTCCGTTTATCAGTATCCGTTTACTTGCAGGTAAGGTTGGCTTGGGCTCCTTAGGTCTTGGTGGGACCCCCGGAACAAACCTTGGTATTAAATAAAAAAGGCCAGGAAGAATTTAAGCTGTATTGAATCGAAAGCCGTATATAACTACAGGTGCCGGACCTATATCGGCCCGAAACCAATAACCGCTTGCGCGATCTAACAACGATCACTGTCATCTATTGTCAAACTAATATTTGTACTTTAAAATAGTTACAATACAGTTTCGAACACCCCCATACACCAAATATGATACCTATACATACCCAGTGCTCTTGATGTATTGTATGAATTAGCTTAAAATTAATATATTTAGTTCCAAAAAGTTTTGGGATAAAAAATTCAATTTACACTGTTGGTCCTTGCCTACGTTACGTACGTTAAAGGGGTATTATGTATTTATTCAGTAATTACAGGTTATAACAACTTATTTATAACATAGTCCCACAAAACCGTCATTACGGTTTAACTGCGGGGTCTGGTTCTCCGTACATTTTTCGTTTATATATTTATTTAATTTTTTACGTGTGGATTTCGGGTGTCGTGTTTTTTGTAGCTCCATGAGACCAGTATATCATATCGTATAGTAGTATCCGAATGTATTTACATCTATGGTGCGCATGCCACTACATGCTTGCCATTTCTGTCCCAGTGTCTTTTAACTTCTGCAATTTTGAGAACTACGCTAAGACAAGATGTATAGAGATTTTTTAAGCAGCTGTTTCGAACAACTAATGAAAATAAACCAATTGCTTCGTGTGGTGTTTATTCCGTAAGTAACGACATAAATTAAACAGTTTTATCATTTCAAAATAATGTATTATTTAAAATCGGACTATTTAAAGGCCTTGGCACACCAAAAACAGGTCAAGTGCAGCGCGGGGTAAACGGGAGCACGAGCAACGGTCCTCGCTAGTGTCGAGAACAGCAACATTATAACAACGGCTCTCTAGCAAAGGTTTATTGCTACATTTATGTTGATTATTTAAAGGGGCAGGGTCATCCAAAGATGTAGTAGGTTAGAAAAGGGCTATGAGTCATGTGTTGCATAGGACCTACACTATACTTAATATGTATCTAACGTGATTAAAATCCACATAATGTGTTATCAGCTCCGCTTGCCTGCTCGGGGTATTTGGGCGAAAATTTGCAAGTTGTCTAGCCCGTTTGGTTTAATCTGGTTGCGAGAAATCGGAGTTGCTCCTGACCCGCTCATGGTGTGCCAAAGCCTTACTTGGTTTCTTTACAGCGTTTTCTGCTTTTGTTCACGTTGACGCAGTCTAGCTCCTTGCTCGTGCTGAAGTATTTATATAGCAAAGCTAGCAACCCTGCGCCCAGAGCTACGCCGCCAATAATTGGCAGCCATGCCACGATGGTGCTATCGCCGTCTGTGTAAAAAAAAATACGATGGTTTATCTGTTATAGTACCTCTATGATCGCGTGACGAGCTCATTAATCCTGCGTACGCATAGAAGAAAGAACTTCTTTGCAGCAATAAGGGGCTATCCTTAAATTACGTCACACGTTAAGGGGGAGGGAGGGGGTTGACGAAGTGTGACAAGGGGAAGGGAGGGATCCTAATTTCGTGACGTCACACTTCAAAATCCAGGTCTTATGAAAATTTTGGAACTGCTGTTTTGATGTAATTATTTCTTGCTGTACAATTTCAAAATGTGACATCACACTAAGGAGGAGGGATTTCCACAAGTGTGACCAGCTGTGACAAGGACGGAGGGGGGTCAAAAAATAACGAATTCGTGTGACGTAATTTTTGGATAACCCCTAACTTACATTACTATTTTTTTTAATAATATCATCCTAGCTCATTAACATTCCATTACTGAGAACAGACTTCCCCTCATGAGGCAAGGTAAGACGAATGTTAGCATATTCGTTAATAAAATAGCACTCATTATACAGATAACGATAATCAATGTGTTGAGTTTATGTTTAGTTTTAAGAATTGATGATATTCAGGAAAGATTAGCGTCGAGACATTTAGGCCGTCCTCATTAGCCTTACAGTGATCGTCTGACTGTTAGCCTTCTAGTAAGCCACTCTATAATATCTTAAGCGAAGTGTCCTAACAGCGTAACTGAACGTTTCGCTTCCCGATACATTTACTGAGCGGCTGTGTTGCAGCGAACGATGCTCGTGGTTGGCGACTCGGTGAGCTCACTACGCCCGCGCTGTTTTAGTTACACGCCGCTTAGTCTTTCAGCGAAAAATGAGCAACTCACTGTGAGTCTAATAGGAACGTGGTGTAACGTAAATGTGCCGACAGGTACTGTTAGCTAAGTAGGTCGCATTTCAGAACATATTGTTTTTGCATTTTATTTGTTTTTGTTTTGTATCTTTATTTCTAAATAACTATTATTTATTTATTTAAACAGAACGGAATACACCAATTACACTAATTATCAAAACAGTAAAAATTAAATATATAATATTAAAATCTCACACATAAAACTTCTTTTCTCCCAATCTCTTACAATACCTCAGACACACTGACAAAATCTCAGGCCATCCATCCCCAAACAAATCACAGTCGGGTGCTGCATCCAGGATGGCATTAAGTGCGTCGAGTGTCCGCGGAATGGGTGATTTTGAGCGGGCTACGGTTCGACAGGTTGGCACAGCAAACAGTTTATGTTTCGTGCTCCTATAATAATTATCGGGTGCATAAGTCGACACAGCTCACCATGAAGATCAGGAGAGTCTATTCTACCACGTAAGTTTTTAATTTTAGTGATTATTTGATCACAGGCTCTTCTCACCTCTAAAGAAACTATAATTATAGTTAGCACATTTATAAGCTTTCTTACCAGAACTTGACCCCCTCCCCCGTGCGCTCATGTTCCAACTTCATTACAGTGGTCAAGTAAAATTAAATTCTTTGGAATCTTTAAATTTTTTGCAATTTTATAAAATTTATAATGTCTCCTTTCTAATATGTAAATGTTTATTTTCTTTGATATTCTCTCGTCATTTAATTTTGAAGTTTGACGTAGATAATTAGCTTCAAGAGATTATTGTGTCATAGAAAGTATTAACCATAGATATAGATGAGGTACTCATAAACAAATATATCTAAAGTTGTATAGGTACAAAAACATTGCAATGACAAAGAAAGGCACAGTTGAAAATATTAAATTAATATACATCATATCAGCCATTCAAAGTCAACTGCTGAACATTAGCCTGCCCAATAGATTACATTCTATTGGGGGTAAGTATTTGTCCATAATCACCACGTTTAGAAATTATTATTTTAAGTTATAAAATAACAATTTTAAGTTACAATTAAAACTTAATTATTGTGAGTTACAGCTTAAAGAAAAAATATAGTAGAGTAGGAGACGATAAGTAGAATAGTAGTTCTCAAAAGAAGTGACGGCAGAAGTAAAACATATCCATGACTTATTAATTTATAATAAAATTCATAATAGGTACGTGGCGAATGCTTTGTTTGAAACTAGCTAGCGCTGTCTGAGCTTGAAAAGCATAGATGGAAACTAGTACTTTAAAGTAACACAAGAACAGAAGAGATAGAAACATGATTTCTTTGTACAACTTTTATTATTGATAACAATGTACAAGATAAACAGTCAGTCAGGCCATCGGCGTCTGGCGGCCAGGATTCGTGGGCAGGCTTTCCGCCACCGCATGACGGTGGTGTAGACCTTATAGGCAAGAGCTACCAGACCAGCGATCAGTGCCAGCCCGCCCACAACGGGCAAAAGCCAACCGCCTCCTCCTGACTCGCCGCCACCTGAAAAGGAATGAGGTTTAAATGGCTTACCACCATTGTCAAAACATGATTTGTGTATACAACCAAGGTGAGAATGTATTTGGTAATATTTTATCACCACTCGAACCCAAAGTAGATTGGCGGAGGCAGGTGACGGAGGAGGAAGGTTTTCCTGCTGTTAAAATCTGTCAAGCAGCCCAACTATGCCTCTAACATGACTTATTAACTACCACATTATTCATAGTTTGATTATGATAAATAAACAAAAGAGTTTCTGTTTGCTCATAGGCTTGAGGTTATTTATAGCATAACTATGATAAAGCCAGTGGCCCAGTGTGACTATAACCCATTACCAGGCAGTGGTCAATAAATGACCATAAATTGAACCTTATGTGGTTAAGTTAAGGTAGAAACCCAATGAATATTTTCAACGTGCTCTGCCTGTTAAAGGGTTAATGTGCTAAGGTTATATGTCATCACTTTACCGGTGCAGATGCTTACCCACCTGTTGGTGCTCGATTTCCTCTGGCACTCATATTTTCATGATTTGTATTAGTGTCATGACATCAGCCATTGTTATTGTTATGTATTTTGCTATTGAGTTCACTGTAGGCGCTGCATAATTAGATACAAAAGATTTTTCCGGTAAAGTTTGTACAAAATTAATTTAATGTTTACATAAAGTTTGACAGATGTCAGGTTCTATAAATGGTAGTATGTCAGACAAATTGTCAGATAACAAGGAGTCTAATGCATGCACTATTCTTTTAGATATGGTAACATCTAATTTATATATCAATTGCTTAACACGTTTTGCTTCAATGCATAACATTGATCACCTTTTATTGGCTTCTTTTTCTTTCTTTTAAATAATGGCTTTGTGCGTCTAGCACATCTAGCCAGTGTCAAGTAAGTAAGTGATATATTAATAATATATAATTCATAGTAAATGACAATAAAGATGATAGGATGGTAAATGAGATACCCTACTCTAAGCCCCTTGAGTCCTCAGTATAGATGTGGGACTATACTGAGATCTCACATGGACTCCTTGAGAGAATTTGAGAAGTGACTTTGCACTGCTTTGATTGATTTACCAACACTTATCATTATTATTCACAAACACTTCACGGTTAATAATCCACCGTTATTACACATTAATGTTAGAAATATCATAAATTTTAGAAAATAAAACAAAACTGCAGACATGACTTTCCCGCCAAGAAGTCCCCTTTTATTTGCTGGACAAACAAATGTTACTGTCAACCTGATGTTAAATTGAAATAGCATCTAAAAGCGAAACGTATTGAATGCCACTGCGAGTCAGGTTAGCCTAGCCTGATAGGTAATTAGATATAGCTACCTAGAGCTGAAATTAATAACTGTATAATGTGACAGAGCGTCAAGGTCCTTGAATGAACTTATAATATTATGTCACTGTAAACTCTATTCTTGACGATTTTCTTGCCCTTCCCTTTAAGATCAAGCTCCCGCCTGCAGTGACTTGACTTTCATAAGGGCTTTATTGAGCCAAACTTGAGTAAATGATTTTTACTTTGACTTTATATACGTCGACGGCACTTTTTTGGTTTACTTGTGAGAATAAAATTGTCATTTATAATAAGTAGTGTATATATGTAAGTAACTATTGATTTGTAAAAATCTCAAACAATAATTTATTTCGTCTAAAATCATTCAGATATTTTTGTTAATAAACTTTTATACGATTTTCCGACTCGCTTTGTTTTTCTGTTTGGTAGATTTTTTTCAAGTAGCAACACCGAAGTCTAGCAATAGTCTTCTAAGGGAAACCTCCTCTTGGCAGGGTCTATCTTCACTGCACAAGGTTTTGGATACTCCATAATATCTTCTGCTCCATTGTCAGCCGAGGTTTTTTTTTTGCATGCTTCAGTGCCGTTAGCGCCGCCGCCATTGCCATTGCCGTTTCCATTCGAGCCATTCTTGTCACATGTCCCTCCTAAATAAATAAAAGTATGTAAGGTGGGTTTGAATGAATGAATGATCACTTTATTGTACACTAAATATAAAAGTAATAAAATCACATAAACAAATATATGGTACAATGGGCGGCCTTATTGCTAATAGCAATTTCTTCCAGGCAACCTTAGGATGGACAGGAAACAATGAATAAAAAATAATGATATAGAGTAGGCACAACAGAGTGCTCTTGCTTACTTATAAGTAAATAATAAATTCACACATACATATTATTACATGAAATGTATAATTTAAAGTTACATACATAAAATAACATATTTAAAATTACAAAGACAAATAATGCTCCCAGACTGATTTCTTAAATAAATCTATTTAATATTTAGTAAAGTATTTAATTTTCGTATACCGATGGGCAGCTCATTCCAAAGACGAACTGCCCCCACAGTTAAGGACGATTCGTAATTTTTTTGACATGCATTGGCATATTTAAAGTCAGATTCTTTTCAGACCTTAAGTTTCGAGAGTGACCATCATGGAGGAATTTGAAACGCTATATATTCATTTTTATTAAAGTGTTGTCCAGTGCTATGTCACACGTATTGCATTATCTGCAGCAATCATGAGCTCGGACCGTGTTCACAGGTCAGAGCACAAGGGGCAGGATCTTAGGTGCATGGTTTGGGAGAGAAACCATACTCACTGAGACACGGAAGGTCACAGTCAATGAAACCCCACCTAAACCGATTATTTTTATTCGTATTTATGTCAGTATGTTAAAGTGACCACAGTTTTCAATGTGTGACTATATCTATAGAAACACCTATCTTCTTGTCTTCATGGATTACCAAAAAAGTATACGATAAGGAACGTCAGGATAAAACAGTGACATAGTGAAGAAAATGGACAAGGGCAGAATCTAAAAAACCTTTTGTAAGGTTTTAACCAACAAAAGGCCGATGTGGCGAAAAGAAAGGTTTTAGAATAACGATCACAATCCGTACAGAACCGGTCATCGTAAAATAATGGCAAGACAATAATAATTTATTGGTCTCAAGCTGCTGGGTGACCTAAATCTCTTTCTCATTAATGTGCTAGAAAACAGTTAGGGTGATAATGACGAATACTCACCAAAGTAATAAATAAGGGCAATGAGACCGGCTCCAATGGCTAAGCCAGCCAACACTGGCGGTATTGCCATACCCTCATCGTCCCCTGAAACAAATGCAATAGTTAAAACCTTTTAAGGAGATTTATATTTTCCGGAGCTGAGAAAAAAGTAGCAAGAAATAATCTTTTGTTGTCATTTAGCTCTCTTATTGTAAAAGATACATTTCTATTTATTAACTAAGTGCATATTCAAAAATATCTAAACCCGTCTTTAGTTACAATTGTATCAAACCTGTTTAGTTACAATGGTAGATTAATCCTATTATTTCGTGGTCATCAGTCACCTCACCTCATTAATTTATTCTTTAGACAGTTTATTAAAAGCCAATGGGAATGTTCCTAGTTCTTCAAATTGTGCTCCAATAGAGTATTTGTATTTAAAAATGGATAACTAAAAACTAGCGCGCCCTCTCATTACGGGCATGAGTTGCCAACTGAAATTTGCCAACTTTTTATTTCCTACTATTTAAAATTACTTATAAAGAACGTTATGTTCAATATCTTCAATAACATCATTAGGTAGGTATGATTACCTATGTAGAAAAAAATATATTTACTTGGAATAAGCCTTAATTCATGTACCTACTAGGGATCGTTTTCCCCAGACAAATGGTGTGTACCTATGCATGTAATTCAATAATAAACGCGCCTATTCCATTGCGATGAAGTTCTGATCTTTGTGCAGAGTGTGTATTGTAAGATGGGTTTCGCATGATATTGTTACTTACCTTGCTTTCACTGCATAACGTTACTTACTGCTTTGTTTCACCTATTCTCAAAGTAAATACATTTAATGATAAGTACATAAACGTAAACGAGCCCATTAATGCTTTCATATAGTACATGATTATTCGGTTCTATACACCAAGTTTGTGTGTGGTGAAGTATAAAGAGAGAGAAGAGGCCTGAGCCCAATAGAAGGACAATAATAGACTGAATATATGATTATACTAGCTGATTCCCGCGATTTCGTCTGCTCGGGATTAGTACTTAACACGGGGGTCCCTCCGGTAAACCGGGCCCTGTCTAATGAGCCGCCCCCTGTAATCCGACGTGCTTATCACTGTTGAATGTAGGATTACAAACATTGTTTTGGAAAATCTTCACAAATAAAGCTGATGCATGATTGCAACTTGTACGCGCCGCTTCATGATAATCTTATAGTTTTGAGCTGTAATTTGTCGATTTGCAAGGTACTCTTTATCAAAAAAAAACCGGACTATAAGGGATTTGGGTTGGTACTCTGTAATCCGACAAATTCGATAGTCCGACACTGCCCAGAAACACGTTTGTCGGATTACCGGGGGTCCACTGTATCTTTATAATTTATAGCACAGTTGTTTATCTGATGTAAAAGTTATATGAAAGAGTAATTAACATCTTTACAAAATTTCGTATTTCTAATATTAGTAAGGATTTATTACTTATGTGTGCATTATTTATATGACTGTAATGAGAGAGGCGCATTTTTCTCATAATTACTAAAATAGTTTGAAGTACGACTAAAGAGATTAATGTAATACTAACTGCGAGGCATATGTTTTCTTGCTAGATCTGTTTATAAGGAATATGATTATTTTATTTGATCTCACGACCATTGTGATTGGCAAAAGCCGAACATTTTGTTAATTAATTTGAGACTTTTTATTTACTGTTTTGTTGGTGACAAATACATCAGGTTTTCAATCATGACAGTAGGCTGTCTAAATAAAATGAAAAAATAATTAGTAGGCTATGGTCATCAATTATACTTTTTTTAGTTATCAAAAATACGGCGAAATGATAAAGTAATTATGGCAATGGGGACTTCTTGGCGGGAAAGTAAAGCGCCATGTCTACAGTTTTGTTTTATTTTCTAATATTTGTGATATTTCGAACATTAATGTGTAATAACGGTGGATTATTAACCGTTAAGTGTTTGTGAACTGTGTTGGTAAATGAAACAAAACAGTCCAACATCACTTTTCATATTCTCTCAAAAGGGCCATGTGAGATCTCAGTATAGTCTCAAGGGGTTTAGGGGAGGGATCTCATTTATCATGTTTGTCACCACTCATTCTCATTTACTATGTTTTAAATATTATAAATATAACTTGACACTGGCTAAATGTGCTAAACGCACGAAGCCATTATTTAAAAGAAAAAAAAATATGGCAGGGAGTATTTTCCTCTGTTCATTCTGGTTCAAGATTTAGGATTTAGGTAAAAGCATAGAGATATTCGATTTAAGCATACATAAACGTAGGACAATTGACAAGCAAGCTTTAGGTTCAAAATTAAACAAAAAAAAGCTGAGCTAATTTCGGAATTCCTTTTGGGTTCTATCACAGTCCGACAATTCTTTACAGTGTTCTCACATACATTATAATATTTTCCTATAAAGTTGACACAAATTTAGTTAGTAAAGTACCCAGCTACTAAGAGCTTTTTAATGCCCAAAGTGGGTTAGATTCCCATTCAGATAGATTCTTTGTGTGCATGAACATGAATATTTTTTCTTTTCTGGGTGTTTTCTATGTACATTAAGTACCAATATATTTATAAGAAAACCTTATAATACAAATGTTTACTCGTTATTTAGTATACATAAACGAGTTCACAACTATATTTACCTTGCAATTAAATAATTGATGTGATTGTAGACCGAACTCGCCGAAACTCTAGAAAACTGTACAATAAAACAGTTTTTTTTTAAAACCGGGATGTCATTACATTCAGACAGTATTCTTTTACAAAGTTGAAACAAACACATAGCGAGGAATATAAAGTGGAAGCATGTTTTGTGCTCATTAGCACCTTGATGATGGACGTACGCCCGGAGATGTTTCGCCATAATCTGTTCGGCTGTGTTGGGTGAAAAAGTAATTGGATTTCGAGATCGTCTGGTCAGTTTGTCTGCCGATGTTTAATTTGTACATTAAGTTACGGAATGTAATCCCTGTTTCTTATCATTGTAGGATTTTTAGAACAAGTTTTCCTGCTCCGTTTCATTATTCTTTTTTTTTTGCCTTCCAGAAAAACACAACATCCCTACAAGGAACTACCCCCACGGTGGGAGGGGGGAGATAATGCCCCCGCATACCACACACCCGGTGTGTGTGGATATGTCGGACTTGAACCGACTAAACCTCTCCCTGTAATAGCCTTTAGTATTGCTACCGTGAAGGCGACATCTGAAGCGGTCGGCACCTGGGGAGGCACCGACGCGGCGCGCACTAAGCGGAATGCTAGATGGCGTATGTTGGAAGGCGGGAAGCCTTAGTTGAAAGGCGCGCACTAAGCGTAATGCTAGGTGGCGAATATTGAAAGGCCTTAGCTGAAGGGTAGCCATCAGTCGCCTCTCACGACACCCTAGCTTTGGGTTGGTTCTATTCTTGAGCCGGTAACCACGCAGCTGAAAATTATTCATGCGAAAGTGAGTTTGTTCGTTACGCATTCACAAATGGAAACTGCTCAGCATATTAAAGTAAAGAGAAGATGGTATCAGGATTGGCCCAAATGATAATAAAAGGCACTGACTTCCTAATAATTTATGATAGCCGCGAGAGTAGCAAGAGATAATTACGTATATAACTTCAAAAAGTCATGGTCCAAGATTTGAACAGCAGACTCTATGCATTGTAGTTTATTGGTATAGCTACTGGGCTATCGCTTCTCTGCAAGTACCACTATAGTACCTGTAAGCTATATTTTAATTCCACTAAACTACTTACTTAGACAAGACTTAACATCATCTACAAGTCTCTTTAAATGGCTTGCCAACGCTTGGGCTAACTTCGCGTTAAACCCTTTTTTTCGGATGAAAAATTATCAAATGACCGTCTTTTGCTGTGGGTGAAGCGGAAGGGTTTGTCAGACTTTTACTGACTAAAAACCATCCATGTTCCATCTTGAGCCTGTAAATACCAAGGCCGTTTCGAACAGTCCCGCAACCCAGGCAGGCTTAGCCCCCTACCCAGGGGCCACACAGTGTGCTGACATCTCTTTGAGGCGCGCGTGGAACACGAATGCGTGTTCGACGCGGTCTGTCGCCTATAGTAGGCGGACGGGTGGCCAGTTATAACTACGCGTGAAACGCGCTGTCATCTATTGAATCTAAATTATAGAAGTGTCGGCAGTCAATTGATCAACCGTCACGGCATGTCTCTGCGATGAGCAAAGAGTTTTACGTGAAGTGTAGGATTAGTCTTAAAGAGCTACCGAGGAAGGATCGCCGTCCCGTCAAGAGGTTTTTATTAGTAGCTTTATTCTAGACCTACAACCAATTCATATGCGGTATTCCCTAGAGATTTTGGTGATTACAGATTAAACACAAGACAATGTATTATAAAGTACCACTTACAACTAATAATTAATTTTAAAATAAATTGCGTAACTTAAATGACGACTAATATTGATTGGTAGCGAGTATACCCGCATTCTGCTCCTGAGATAATGGGTTCGATTCCTATATAGGGCAAATCTTTGCATACATCAGTGTTGTATACAACATGAATATTTGTTTTTGTCTGGGGGTTTTCGTATGTATATTAAGTAAATTCCTATGTATTCACAAAATAAAAACTATTTGTATTATGTTTAATTGAATGAACACTATATTGTAAACTAAATATAAAAACTAATCGTGGTCCCACGGCTATGCCACACGATGAATCCTTTCGATCGGTATGATAAAGTTGCAGGGTATTTTTTTCTCGTGTAGCGGGTTCGATTCCCGTTTCAACCGGGTAATTATTTAAAAATCTATGAATGCAGTTTAAATGGTTTTTGAAATTAAAATAATGTTTTCTTTCAGTCAAATTGTCCATCTACAATATTCAAGATACTTTCCTCCATGTGGCATAGCCGTGGGACGCCCTGTATATCTCCACATGGAGTACGATTACTGTGCAATTATACTTTGGGCTCTAACTGAAAGTATACTTTCATTAATAATGCAGGAACACACAGGTGACACAGCAAACGATCATAGCTACTGTTACGAACAAGCTTTAGCCAACCTGTGGAAAATATAAAAGTGCTAACAAACCAGAGGATTTAAACCCGCAGGCTCCTGATTTCAAAGCTGGAACTGGATTTAACAGGAAGCTGTTTAACTGTACAAAAAGTATAATTTAATGATATCAAGTGAATATCTTTATTTGCCAGATAAGAGTTCTATCTACCAGGAGGAAGGCGGTACTTTAAAGAAGGTAGCTTGATATCGTCAAGAGAATATACCTACTTATATGCAAGACGCGTCCCATTAAACGGCTATTACGATGTTAAAATATCTTATTACTGATGTGAAAGCTCTAAGCTTTGCGCCGATGCAACTTACTAGAGATTGGTTAGACATTGCCTAATGTCGCCCATAAGCGGTTCATCTCAAACAAATGTCTCTTAAGGCCACAAATACCGAGACAATTAGCGATGTTCACACCACGTGTCAGTGCTAGTATTTAACCAAACCTGGTCGTAGTAGATGGTAAATATTGTGGTCGAGCACCAAATACAGTGACCGGTAGCACAGGTGGACACATTCCACGCCATTCGAAAACAACTTTAGCCCCTTTTAGTATGGTCGATAATACCAAAAGTAAGAACTAAAATACTGAGACCCCTGTATGGCATGTCATGTACGAAATAGCGACGATGTTTGTACCCAAAAGAAGAAATGTGTATGTTGCATTTTTTTGGTATCGGTATTTGGTCTTTTTGGTATCGTTTTAAGGTCTCGTTTGGTGTGCGATGGGGGGAGTTTGGGAGCCTGTGTGCGGGGCGCGGGGTGTGGCGGCAGGCGGTCGGACTGGTTGCCCGAGCGACGACCGGAGGCTGCGCACGGGCCGAGTACAATCTTACGCTTAATTTTCTAATTGAAAACCACGTGGTTGTTGCTATATATTCTTATAAAAATATTTATTAAGTCTGTTAATTTACAACACATCTGAATATCAAAAAGAATATTGTAAATCGATCCTACGAAAAGGCATGAATTTGCATCAAGAATATTGATTGAGCATCTAATAAGGAATTTTAGGGGCTGAGTTGAATTTGAAAAAAACCCAATTTGATAACAAAATTAAGAATAATTATAACTTACTTACTTGACATTATCCTTCTACAAAAATTCTAAAACTATATGCAAGCATTTGAGTCGCATTACTACAAACCATACTATTACCATCATCGTATGACACAAAGAAAATACTACTGCACATAAACCACCTCTTACAAAGTTTTGTCTATTACTCTAACAAACAAATAACAAGTTTTTTATTAGATTATATATATATATGTATTCTTTATTGCACAAAAAACAAACAATAACAAAAAAAGCCTTATGTGAAAAAGACGATGTACAAAGGTGGACTTATTTCTAAAAGAAATCTCTTCCAATCAACCTTAACTGAAGTGGGAGAGATAGTTAGCGGGCATCAATAACACAACTTATAATGTGATATGATAATTATACTAAGTCGCGTCCAGAACTTTATTTAACTTAATTATTTAAATGTCAAGAGAGTGCAATTTCAGTTTCATGTTGGCGGTTAAAAGGTTGATCAAGAACCAGTGTAAATAAAGATGTAAATAATAAAATAACTATATAGTCCCTACGTTTGAAAAAAACAAATAGTTTTATTTACATCATCATATATTTTCTTCAAAAAAACGGCGAACTTAGAATCGATTCCATATAAAAGCTTAAAAGCTCTAAAAGCTAAGGGCTTTGCGCTTGACAGTACAAGGGCTCGGCTCGGCACGAGTCTTGTAAAGAATTTATAGGAGAGGCGGGCGCGGGCGGCGTCAGTGTTGCGCGCGCAACGAGTGCGCGACTGCGCGTGCGCCGAAACCGCCGACGCAACGGATGGGCGAGAGTAAAAGTACAGTACAGTGCCGTGCAATTGTGCAGTGATAGTGCAACGTGACTGTGGAATGGATGGCGAGGTTGGTCTCCCACCATCGTGGGACCCATTCAAATGCATCTAATTGATAAGCGAAAGTTTGCAATTTGTGATGTTCTGTTCGCCTGTTTTTTGTTTCTGATAAAATTACTTCGCTTAGCTGCCAATTGAAGCTCATTGTTCTGCGAGTTATGACAGTTGGAATCTCTTGATTGTAATTTTAAAATTCTTAATTTAGCTGATTACTTATCTAAATAGTAGAAGGATAAATGGAAGGGAACATAATTATAACATCATAAATGAGAATAATTATGAATTTAAAAAGTAGCGTTGAAAAAAAGGTTGTATTTCTTATTTTTTTTTCACAATTTGCCTGTTATATACTATTTAGTACATCTATTTTATAATTAAATACTACGTTATTACATATATGTGATTACATATAAGCATTACAATAATAACATATTATAATATATTTTCAAATAGTTTTATGTCACAAAGCTGGAATATCAAGTTAGGAATAGCTTTGAAAGTGTTTACTTTAATAACTTGTAGGTTTCTATGCCATTGTAAACTATTGAATACTATCAAAGAACAATATGCGTAAGTTAAATTACCACGGCGGATTAACGTTTGAAATATACCGCACTAGAGAAAATATAACGTTTCCAAGAATGTGAATATCTCAAAGGTTGTCGCAAAAGTACCGTTACCATGTGTTACTTAAATCAAAAATTCTTGAATAATTTATCAATTAAACTATAAATTACTTAAAAAAACGTACTAGAATCAAATAACCCCTTCCTGAGTTGGTGACTTGAGCGCGTCTAAAACCAAGACCTCTATTTCTGATCTGGATACTGTATTACGGTACTCAGTTACTCTACTTCTGCCACAGTACCTAAATACTACAAGAAAAAAAGTATCGAATTATAGAGACAAAAATAACTTTTATAAATTTGATTAAGAAATGTTTTGTGGATACAGAAAATTTGCCAAGTTCTTGCTATGTTCCTCTTTAGGCCTGAATTTAAGTGACTTGTAAAGATGGGATTCGGCGCTGGATTTCACAAACGCGTTTTGTCACTTACGTGAATCGTCATGTAATTAACTTTTCCTCAGTTGGCCACATTTACGTATCATTTAAGGGATGTAATTAATTGCAAAAGAAACCGAACCTAACCGATACTTGTTCTAATAAAACTCAGCAACTTATTTCCTGTTATAAACGCAAAACTATCAGAATGGAGTAGTTGTGGTACATCACCTTCTTAACTCTTTAATCTTTAGAAACTTAGTAGCAACCTTATCCTTTTAAATATTTTGCCAAAATAGCTTGTAGTGTCATCAGTTTGGGCTGGAAATAGATAACGCTGCACTTAAATGAGTAGCCCAGGAAGGACTCTCTTCACTAGAGTCTTATAAGAAAATTTGTTCCACGTACCTACAAATGAAACATTAAAAAACAGAAGTTAAAAGTAAAAGCAGTGATAGCCCAGTTACGAGGCCTCAAATTTAGAGGGTCTCGGGTTCAAATCCTGGACCTATGACATTTCGAAGTTATGTGCGTAATTATTGCTCGTTCCACGCCTCGGAAAGCACATTAAGCCGTTGTTACCGGCTGTTATGAACATCTATGTCTGTTGTTAAGAAATCAGTTTCTTCGAACATCCTGACGGATGGTTTAACCATAGAATGATGTTTCTCTCCGGATTGCGGAGGTCAGACGGCAGTCTCTATATGTAACAATATAAATTCAGCCATATCTGGTTAATCCAGTGAGCAGTCGTCCCAGACTGGGACTACCGGAATAATGCTGGGGTATGATGATGACATAAAGCTTTGGCGTTAAGGCCATCCAACTTTGGAACTCTCTTCCCCTAAATATCAGATTGGCTTTTAGCCGCGGAAAAACAGCTTTTATAAACTTAACTTTCAATTACTTCTTGAAAGAATGATCATCGATGAAATTTCCCCCCCATGTCATCCATTTATTTATTTTTAAATACACTGGACAGCAAATAAACCGGGCCACCCGCTACCTTGGAACTCTGATTCGATTTTCTCAAAAAGTATAAACCTCACAACTATCAAACTTACACCTACAAAAAGTGCGTATAATACTCTCTGACGTCGATCACTTCCTTGTAGACTCACCCTGGTCTCATCAGTAAAGAGTACATTGCCCCACTGCTCTAACGTCCAATCCCTATGCTCTCGGGCAAATTCGAGTCGTGCTCTACGGTAGGGTACGGTTAATTTTGGGCCTGTAGCAGCTCTCTTTGAAGCCAGATTTCGTTTAGCAAGTCTCCTTCTAGCGGTATCTGAACTTATGACCACTTGGCGTTCGTCACGCAGACTTCGTTGGACTTCAACTGCGTTGAGGCGGCGATTTCGCAAAACAGTAAGTTGGATATAACGATCATCTGCTGCTGATGTAGCCCTAGGTCTGCCCGTACCTAGACGGCGATCGAATGCTCTAGTCTCTAAGTATCGTCTGTAAGCCCGTTGTACCGAAGATCTGCTGATTCGAAGTCTCCGAGCGACTTCACGTGGCGAAAAGCCTGCTTGAAGTAGTGCTACAGCTTAAGCTGCTTCTTGAGGCGTCGTATCCATTATTGACCGAAGAAAATAGCAGAAATACACGCGTCTGGAGCAAATAATGGATGGCAACCAAAGAAATTATAAGAAAAATCCGACTATCCTCATTTAGAAAAAAAGAACGCTAATCGCAAACTCTAGTCAAAACAGAGCAATTCGTTGGTATTGTGTTTGTTGCTTGATTACAATGTGAATTGAGGGTACTTTGGATAAATTTGTGGTCATTTCTCAAACAACATGAAACGCACTTTTTGTGGGTGTAATTTTGATAGTTGTGAGGTTTATACTTTTTGAGAAAATCGAATCAAAATTCCAAGGTAGCGGGTGGCCCGGTTTATTTGCTGTCCAGTGTATGTATGTATTTGAGTGTGTTTTTATGTAATTATATCATCACATTATATATAATATCATAACTATAAATATTTTCTCTTACTCGCACCGCCTTTAATATATCTGCTAACCCCAAGGTTAGACTGATAGAGAATTCCTAATGGCATTAAGTTCGCCTTTTGTACATTGTCTTTTTATGTGTGTGCAATAAAGATTAAATAAATAAATATAGACAGGAAGTATTTTGGTAAGAAACATAATGGTTAGCTGCCTTCAATGGAATATACGGCTGATGAAGGCTGCGTAGAAGACTGTCCACTGAACAATTACAAAAGAAATGTCGTTAATTTGAAAATTGGCATCATCTTACAAACATCTCTAGATTTTGCTTTTGTTATTTCTCTCATACATTGTGTTGTGAGCAAACTCGATTTAAACTGGTTCTCCAGTCATTTTGATCAGTCAAATTATAGGTGTGGGCACGCACTTACTTATTATGTACCTACGTCATTATTATAAGTAGGTGGCAGGCATTTGTATCTACTTGTTAATTGGAGTACTGTCCAGTATGCTGTAACACGTAAGGATTGGGACTGATTTTTCTGTATTTTTTTGGTCTTGTCTTTCAGCTGTCACGTATGTCTGAAAATATATGTTTCAACGGTAGAGCATGGTTAATCACAATTTTGTTGCTTCCGCGCATTTTTTCTCACATAAGAGCAGATTATCAGAAGTTAGTTACATAAATTTGCTAATATTTAATTTCATGCTTTCAGTTACTTCATTATTATTTATTGGTTAATGTGTGGGCGTATAATATGCCTCTGCCTACCCCTTCGGGATAACAGGAGTGAATGTATGTATGTATGGTTAATGTGTTAGGTAATATTCGCAGTTTGCTTTCCGTTTATTTAGCTTTGCCTTTGAATTAAATGTAACTGAATACTGGGCCATCCAATTTATCTGTTAACGTTTTTTTTTACAATAAAAGACAGAATTTTGCCGAATTTCCCGCCACTACTTCACGCAGCATGCTATCGATGTAGTTTTAAATAACGTATAATAAGCTTTTTCAAATATCCAGACACAATTTACATACTACTGTTTCCTGTCAGTCTCGTCAGTTTTATGCCACCTGACAGATTAATTTCGAACTGTCCCCGTTTTAATCTATAGATACCGACTATACGACGACTATAATCTATACGATGACCGATATGGCGTGGAGGACAAGTCTTTGTGTGCATGAACATGAATATTTGTTCTGGTCTGGGTGTTCTCCTATGTATCTTAAGTATGTGTTTACAAAAAAAAGCACTTATGTATGTTTATCCGTTATATAGTATCCATAACACAAGTTCTTAATGATAGATACTTATATTGGAACTAAATAATTGGTGTGATTGTAAGAGAATATTTATTTATTTATAGATAGGATATCTATCCTCTTTATGACTTACAAACTACAGATTACAAGATTGAAAAGCAATAGCTTCTGGAAAGACGTGGGCATGCTGGAGTAACGTAGAACTGCCACAATGGCTCAAATATATGGTTTCGTGCGGCCACTCTTAGGACTAAGGGCTCTTACACATAAACACAATGCGATGTCGTGTTGTAGAAATCTACGACGAGATTCATACAAAGTTTACATATAATGAATGAAGCTTGTCGTACAATTCAACGACACAACGTCACATCGTGAAAATGTGTAAGTAATAGAGCCCTAAGTGCGGAAAATAGTACCATAAACGAAACACTTACAGACAAAACTTTACAGTTTTTTACAGCATCTTCTCCTGTTCCAAACCACTTAAGAATCAACAAATATCTTAGCAATTTTTATGTGTGTGTCTTATAAGTTAATGACATATTGTGTGCGCGGTAATTATGTTAATAAGTTCATTTGTTAACAACCATTTGCAATCATTAATGAACAAGTTCTTATTTATTAACCACACATTTTATGGTACTTGGAGAAGAAGCAAATATACACGATATGTTATGTAAATTCAACAATAGCGCCTATTTTTTTTAAAATTTATGACTGACTCAAGACTTTTTAGTGATAGTAAGCAATTAGAGATGTGAGAGTGATGATCGCAACTTGGAAGGATGAGAAAGAAAGTAAGATTTGTTTATTAACTGCACAATTATTGTTTAGTACCTACATAACAATTGTTGAGTTTCACAAAACTGAAATTGTGCAGTCAAAAGGTATTGATAAGGTTTTATGTCCTAAATAACTAAAACAAATAACATATATCAAACTAAAAAGTGAAAAGTAATTCTTAATACAAGCTGAAAAAAGCATGGGATGCTTGGAGCCATACTTTTTGTCTATAAAATCTTTTATTTTAGTTTTAAGTGTTCAAAGGATTTCAACCACCGAAAACTATTAGGGGCTTATTACAAAACGATGTTTATAGTTAGACCAGGTTTATAACCAGTCCGCCCCGACTGGTCTCCACCTTGTCGTGGTGGGGGGGCTGAGTACCTCCCGGTAGGGCGCAGGAGGCGCTAGGGAAAAGGTAACACCCAGAGATTGGCGACTCTAGGTGCGCTTAGTACTGCCTACCGGGGGGGAAACTAAGAGGGACCTGTGGAGGGCGCAGCGGGCGGGCCAGGAGGGCCCGTCAAGCAGCGCCGGGAAGGTCTTAGGCAGCGGGGGCAGGGGGCCCCTGCTGTCTAACCATGGACCCTCCGAGAAGTCGGCCACACACGCTATGGTCGCACAGGGAGGTAGGAGGGGCGCGTCCATTGCGTCTCTCTGAGGAGGTCCTCCCGGTCTTGGTCCGGGGGACGTTGGCCGCGGGCGGGGTGTCAGAGCTGCAACCCAGGTACTGGCGCCCCGCCTCTTTCTCAACAAGCGGCGGGCTTTGTCGGAAGATTTTTAGTGGGTATTACTGCTAGCGGTCGTGTCTGCCGATGGTGAGTCCCACACACCTCTCTCGGTCCCCCTTTGGCCGGGAGACAGTGCGTGAATGCATTTAGTTACCGACGTAAATAAAAAAAAAAAAGTTTATAACCAGTGCTGTCACTGTCTTCATCTTATCGAATGAATGTGACAGCTAGTTTGTGTACTAGTTTTAAACCTGGTATAACTTGAGACATCGTTTTGTAATAAGACCTTTAGAATCTGTGCAGTGGCTAACAATTGTGAAAAGACAAATTTCATTTATGCTAGGATAAATGGGGACAACCATTGGCATCAAAGCCTTAAGAAACGTCAAGAATCCCTTAAGAAAAACTCGGACTTATAAATGTTGATCTAAAACACCATATTTAGGTTTTTAGAAAGCTAAGCTGTCCCTTAGAACACAATGTAATAGCATAGCAGTTCTAATAAATTATTCAGATTTCTAAAACATGTAGTTGCTATCAATATAAGTCATAGAAACCGTTAATAATTTGCAAGGGAGCCCGTAGATCACCGGCTGATAGCAGCGGAATGGCTGTCCGCGTTGAAACTGCGTCGATTCATTGTGCCAACTGCCAGCCACATTCCCAGAGACACGCCGTGCTGGGGCAATCGTCCTGTCTCTAAGTATATCTAGCTAGGGATACATATTTACTACAACTGTAAACAAAGACTTCGAAAGTATGGATAGAAATAAAATAAAATGAAATAAAATTTATTTAGACATAAATACACATAAACAAAAAACAGAATTCAAATCAGTAAACAATTTTTACATATAAGTTTACATAAAGTATGCCTAAAAAGGACTCCACTCAGCATGTGCTGCAGTGGAGGAGTGGTCCTATAAGGTCTCCACGGAAGACCAGCGCTGTTCCACAACAGCCTTATAACTTTCGTGTGCAACAGCCACACAAAAGGCAGAAACTTAACAATAAAACAAAATATTTAAACCACAAAATACAATTAAATGAAAAGTTAAAGTAGTGAGTTACAGCAGAATTACACTTACTTATGTATATCATATGAAATTTTCAAACTTAAGATTAAATAACATAGAACAAACACAGTTTGATTTGAGTTTTAAAAGATTTTTTATTTTTTATATTTATTGAAGATAATAGAGAGATCGACAGCATTAAGTATTACGTAAATATTTTTTTAATTTATATTTTAAAGCACCAATAGAAATTTGAACTTATAGACAATTTGAACTTTTATTTTATCACAGAAAGGCCGTTACAATTAAAAGAAGTAACTAAATGAAACATCTCACGACTCCACATACCATTTTTTGCGTTGAAAGGCAAAGTTGAAAAATTTACTCAGAGATATAGGGATGAGGAATCACATTTCATTAGTCGACTTCTATAACACTTTTGGCCGAGACATAAAGTGATGGAGTTATTTGAAAGAAAGAAAGAAAAACGTTGATTCGTAATAATATATAAAATTAAAAGAAAAAAAAAATGAAACTGAAGATAAATATCTATACAGGATTATGAAAAGGTATCTACTCAGCATGTGTCGTAGCATCTAAGTGATGGCTCGACGCTGGTCTCCCGTAGATACTTGAACTAAAATAACATGTTATAGTAGGTAAACTAAACAAAAATATTACAATATTTATTTATTTATTTATTTATTTAATTAGAACGGAATAAACCAATTACACTAATTATCAAAAACAGTAAAAGTTAATATAATATTAAAATCTCACACTTAAAAACTTCTTTTATCCCATTCTCTCACAATACCTCAGACACACTGACAAAATCTCAGGCCATCCATCCGCAAACAAATCACAGTCGGGTGCTGTTTCCAGGATGGCATTAAGTGCGTTGAGTGTCCGCGGAATGGGTGATTTTGAGCGGGCTAGTATGAAAAGAGGGCCCTGATACAAAGAGTGTTTATTATGAGATATATACATTACAGATTAAAATGAAATCCAAGTTGATATTATAATATAGCCATTATAATATAACGACGCATAATATGTTTCATTTGGTTTGCCCTAAAATAAAATATTTATAGTCATTTAAATAAATAAATTAGAAATTACACTACTACTTAGTTATTGTCCATTTGTTTATTAATAAGATATTTTTTGTAATTTTCTTTGAAAGCACGTAATGAAGGAGACTTTGTAAAGGGCGGTGGGATATTGTTTCAACATTTTGTGGAGGAATTTAAAATTGCCGCTACCACACGGCGCTAAATAAATTAAAAAGTTAAAGGATATTTGAAGATGTTTTGTAATAGTCAATGAAAACGTATACAAACAATATTTCATCTTATTATATTAACTTTATAAAAAATATTATTATAGTAACTGTACTTGAGTCTTAAATGTCGTTATACAAATAAATTATTTCTTTACCTTCTTAAAAAATATGTGACCTGTCCTTAGACGTATATACAGATAATTCAAATTAAACATAAAACCTTTTAAAGTAATTTATATACTACCAACAAAGGGTCATCTTTAATAAAAAAAAACTAAATAAAAGTTTTAAAAAAAAACACAAAAAAGTTTATATGAAATATAAAAAATTGGCTCGGCGTGCGCAATATTCATGCCTTTTTGATAAGGGCTTCGGAATATGTTTGACATTTCCGTGCTACCAACGTGGCAGGCTGCTGATGCATCTCGAATTAAAATGTCATCCGGAGATGGCCACTTAGGCTGAGGGTACAATAAGCACAAAACGGCGAGGCGGAGCCTGAAGCGATTAAATTTGCGCACGCTATATCAAAAATATGAAATATATAAACCTAAAATTTGAAAATCTTTTTTCCGTAAACTATTACATATTACTTGCAAAAGTCAAAACAAAATATGACTAAACTGAAATTACGAACATTTTTATTCACTTATTTATTTGTTTATTTAAAAGAGATACCAACAGTGGACAATGGAACAGGTTCTGGTATGTACAACAATTATAGATGTACATACCATACTTACATGCAAAAACAAAAATTAAATGTAAGGGAGTCTAAGTGCCAGTTCCGAGTCACCGCTCTGTGACGGGAACTGACAAGGAACACAGACTTTTTTAAATTATCATTTGGTTAGATTAAATTACAATATTGATATGTCCGTCACGCTATAGAATATAACATTAACAATATTCAATAGCCCGTATGGAACAGCAGTATCACTATACACCATAATATCTCTTTGAATAAATTTTCCGTTTTATTGTTGATTTAAATTTATTTAGGCTTAATTGGTGTCATTGCTTGGGATTATGTTGTAGAATCGCACACATTGACATCTATATAATTTATTTATCTTTTGGACCTTAGTGGCAGGTACAGTTGCATAAAAACTTATTAAACTTATAAGTAAGTTGGCAAAATATAGGAATTGAATTTTACCTAAAAATGGTTGCATTCGCAATCCTTGTCGCATTGCAGATCGCTCACTGATGTGTCCTCTACCTAAAATCAACCGGTAAAATGGAGAAAGAAAACGTGAAACGCATTTGATACTCAGTCGCGTCCATATGATTTGATACTCCGCTCAGCGTACCTACAGATAATTTTATATGCGTTCAACCGGTCGTAAAATTAAAGTTACTCGGGGTCGAGAATATTAAAATAACACCAGATACTTTTGGGCTTTATTTTTGATGGACAGTGCATTTAAAGTTTATATCTTCCTACTCATGTTTTGGATTAGGTACGTGCATTCGATTTTATGACTATAGTTGTAAATAGTCATAAAATATTATTCTTTCAAATTTTTTATTGTTAAATGTGAGTTTAAGCGCTTGTTACACTGATAAACTAAAAATTATTGCCTTCAATTAGTTAATTATAAAAAATTTTTTTAAAGAAAATTTGATTTTTAAATTTGGAATATTTTCTTATCGACTTTGAGGCTGGCATCAATCAAAATCGTTTATTGTGAACACAGATTACAGGATAGGTGTGTAGGTTAGTACAGGTTTAGATCTAGCTGTGGTCTGCCTCATGGGCATGCGTGGATTTTAAAAGTAATACTAACAAGTTGGACTTTGTCAAAAGTTTAAATAAAATTTAGATCCAGCACGTTACTATGTCATCCATCACGCAATTCTTGAGAACACACTTACCACGAAAGGTGGAAAAATTTAAATATAAACATTTTTCAAAATAAAATCATTTCATTAATGTTGTTACAGTAGATGTAGTAACAATTTAATTACTTTTTGCAGACATAGGCGATATGTACCATTCAAAAGTCCTTACAATGCAGTCGTATTGATCATATTGCAATTGAGATATGCGAATCATACTACACAACGCGAATATCTGCTAGTGCGGGTATACCAATAACCTAACCAACGTTAAGAAAAAATTTTATACCTACGTACTACTTCTAAAGCTATCACTCCTCAAAACCGACTTGAACCTGAAAGAAACATAGCATCTCTTTGATATTCGTGCAGATTGTCAGCGGCCAGGCCGTTCGCGATAGGCGTGAGTCCGTGGAATGTGCGCCATGCGACCGGGGCCCATAAATTGGGCATCCGCCGCCGACTTTTTGCCCCTTTTTGGATTCCACATTGTCAGGTACAGTGCGGTGGCCGCGTCTCGGGCCCCAAGTGGGACTCTACCACAATGCGTTAATTATTATACCATTCGGAACATGTCCGATCCCATTGTGGAATATCACAAACGCTTTCTGCATTCTTATGTGGTTTATGTGATTTTTGTGGATGTGTTCGAGTTTATTTGGTTGGTTTTGTGTGCTTTATTTGTTTGTTCTGTTTCTTAAAAGGGTACCGAATGTAAACAAACGGACATTTTTGTTTTTTAATGTTTTTGCAGCATTGTGGGGTTCAATACTCTTAAGACCAATTTTATTTTGAAATTCCAAGTTTGGTTGAAAATTTGATTATTTATTGTTATCAATTGCGTTTTAATATTTTTCTAGTATGGACTTTTATAATTCAGAAGTTTAATTCTCACAGTTAGTGTGACAAAGTTGTTATTTAAAACATTAACGAGCAAAGAGAAAATGTCGTTATATATATACGTAACTCTGTGTTGTCTGATAATTTTATAATAAGATCTAAAAAAAACTTTAAACATAGTTTTCTATTAAAAAATTAGTTATATTTGTTGAGAGGTGGTAATTTATAAGGTATCAGAATTAGCCCCTAGTATATAGACAAAAACTTACTCGCTTTTATATTTATAACATTACTTACTATAAGGTACTACTTACTATAAGTATAATTACAAGTAAAAATTATTTCATTTAGTCTTAATGAAGAAGTACTAAAAAAGTAAAGTAAAAGGAAGCGCTCGTAGTTCTGCGGTGCTAGGTGGTCGGAAACGATCACCGAAGTACAGCAGAGTTTACAGAGGTCAGTCCTTGGATGGGTGACCGTTTGTGTGGCATTTGATATCGAGCGCTTCCGTGCTTCGGAAGGCACGTTAAGCCGTTGGTCCCGGTTATCACTAAAATGTGGTAGTCGTTAAGCCATGTTAGAGGCCTAATGGGCGGCTTGACAAATTCTAACAGCAGGACGCCATACACCTGCCTCCGCCAATCCGCACTGGGTCAGCGTGGTGGAGTATGACCCAATACCCTCACACCATAATATGTGAGAGGAGGCTCGTGCTCAGTAGTGGGACGTTAATGGGTGATGACTAAAAAAATTGTACTTACCTGTATCCCACATAAATGTAGACGTATAGTCATCCTATTTTAAAACACCTGCTATCGGGTCTAAATTAATTGATTTCGAACATTATTGATCGATACATAGATCTCTCTCATTCGAATTAATGAGGTTTAAAAGGGTTTGATTTCTTTAAAGATTATCTTTGAAACAGGTCGGTTCTGTGTTTTTTCTTCGTTTTATTCTAAAAAAGGGCTCTTATAAAAGCTGTTCCTTTACCAGGAGAAATTAACTGCAATGTAATGTTACAAATCAATTAAATTTGTGAGGTAAGAGAACTGAGCATTACAGTGTGATATTAAAAGGGATATTAATATGGATCCTACCAAGACCTAAGGAGCCCAACCCAACCTCACCTGCAAGTGCACCTGCCGATAAACGGACGAGGCTCTGGCGAATATAAGAGTGCCCGGTAAGCGGCAGAAGTGTGGGCGTATAATATGCCTCTGCCTACCCCTTCGGAGAAACAGGCGTGAATGTATGTATGTATTAAATTGTAATGATTCAGATCTGAGCTTTACATTGGTAAGTGAAAAGAACTGAGTATTAAAGCGCAATTTGATGATACCATACAGAAAGTTTTATTTTTCACCATTTATTTAGTTCCAAGATAAGCATCACTAAGAACATCTGTTATGGATACTAAATAACGGATAAACATACATAAATACTGAATTTAGATGACCAGACCAGAACAAATATTTATGTTTATGTACACAAATATTTGTCCTGTGTGGGAATCGAACCCTCGCCCTCAGGATCGGAGTGCGGGTATACTCACCACCACGCCATATCGGGCACCTAAGATATATTTATTTAATGTGAATATTGTCAAATGTTGATACAACTAGCGCTTTACTTGGTTAAATGTGTCAGGAGGTTCTGGGCAAGTTAAGAAGGCAATATTTTAATGTATTACTTGAAATCGAATCTGAAATTTTACATAAAAGAAGAAATCCCGTTATGCTTAGGTGGCATTGTAATATAATATTTACTGAAAATCGACTCTGTATCGTTAAAATTAAAAAAAGAAAAACGTTTATTCGTAACCATGTACAAAATTAAAAGAAAAAATAATATGAAACTAAAGATACTTAATCTATACACGATTATGAAAAGGTCCTCTCAGCATGTGCCGTAGCATCTAAGTGATGCCTCGACGCTGGTCTTCCGTAGATACCTGAACTAAAATAACGTATAGTAAACTAAACAAAAATATTACAATATGAAGAGAGGGCACTGATACAAAGAGTGTTTATTATGAGATGTATACATTACAGATTAAAATGTAATCCAAGTTAATTTTATAATATAGTCCTCGTAACATGTGGTAGACCTTCAAAGATTTCTATCACCTCATATCTTCCCTGGCAGCCTCAATATGTACGACCTCTCACCATATTTCCTCTGAAGATCTCTGTGCTAATAGTAAAATTTGCTACAACGTTAAAAAAATATTTTAAATAGGTGAAGCATTAGATAACTTGTCAACTCCTAATGGGATATTATAGGTGTGAGATTATATATGTGAAGTCTACCAGAACAAATGGTTTAATAAATAAAATAAATAAAAAATCATTTATTGCTTTTAAGGAATACATAAACATGACAAAACACAAAATTAAACATAATAGTAATCTTAAAAGCAATTGGAGTGAGCTCAGCTTATGCTGCACAGAGTAGGCTCCTCTGCGCAGCGCTGGTTCTGTTTACCCTGTTTCATTGGGTTCGCAACATAGTAGCGACCACGTAAAAAAAACAGAAATTACAAAAGTTAAACAAGCAAAAATTAAACTGCAAACAATTTGACAAACGGTTTAAACATAGAATTATGTTTCCCTCAAGGTTGCGGAGGTCAGACGGCAGTGGCAGTTATTAACTAAAATTCAGTCAAATTTGGTTAGTTAGTTAGCTGACCCTAAAAGTCTAGTGCAACTGGGTAAATGCTAGGACAATGAGTGTAACAGAACAAATATGAATTGTAAAGCAATTTTATTCCACTTAACACAAACTTATTTGTATGTTGTCAGTGGCTGTGGGTACTTAACTGCATTCTCAGTTCGCAATTGATGGGATGTATGATTATGTCACTGCAATTAATGAGATAAAGCAGAAATTGTATGTAATACCGAAGAGGGTATAATTACTAATTAGACTGAAATAATTCAAGTGTCAGGTCGGAGTAATGTTAAAGATATCAAACACAGAATTAAAGATAAGTTCTACTTACGAATGTAAGTTAAGAAAGATTAACCAGACTATTTCGACGCGTATACATTGCTTAGGATGTTTGTAGTACGGTTTAAATGTTTTAAATTGCTTGTTGATTTCATTTGCCTAGGTTATGTTTAATTTATAAAGATATGTTTATAGAATAAAGGTGTGTTTATATATTATAAACAAAATTTAATATCACTTAATTCGATACAAAGACTTTGGTTGTTAGATTGATTCACCATATATTCTAAATTATACACACATAAATACAATCACGCCTTTTTTTCCCGAAGAGGAACGCAGAGGCATATTGAACATTCCAGTTATTATGTAGGTCCCACGTAATAGGTGGCGGACCTATTGCCGTTAATTCATTCGAATCATTGTGATTGCCAGAGATTCAAAATTATATTAATAATGTTAGTTAAAGTAGTCAGTTATTAATATTAAGTAGTAAAATTCGTGGTTTACGTTAATAAGTGTCCTATATATAACATAAAATATGCTTTTAGTAAAATCAAGTCCATTAAGAGAGAATAAATGCTTTTTTTATCTCTTCAGATTTCAAATAAAATATATCATCTTTACTTATAGGCGCGACTGTTGTTCTATAAACACTATAAACGTATGAACCATTGCTCCAATGTTATGCCTCTTTTCAAAATAAGATTTAAACAACAATATTTATATAAACAATACCTACTTGATAAGTATGGCTACGAATGTAATAAAAGTAACAAGAATAGTCCCAAATATACATCAATGCCCTGTCCACTTATACCTGACTATGATCGTAGGGGTCTGACAAATTATAGTTACATCATACGGGTTGGGTGCGCCCGCGCCGCCTCTTCAACCGAGGCACAGAAAAGTGCATACAGAAGGACGGATTTGGGTTGGATTCGAATTTGTTTTAGATTTTACAATGTGTCCGAAAATGTGTAACGTGTATCTACGTTTTTTTCAATTTTGATGACACGCATGTACTTGACACGTTGTAAGAGAATTATTAAATCAGCCTCATCTCAACCACTCACTATTATTAACTCACTTCACTTACGTGCTCTACCCAAAAGCTGTTTACATTACTTGCCTGTTTTAAAATATGCCTTGTGTTATAATAGTTTAAACTTGTTTCCTTTACTACGCACTAGCACCTTTAATGGTGAAATCTAGAGCCAAGTCCCCGTATTGTGTCAGGAAACTGTTGGCTTGTTTGACAAATTAATCTGTGATGTAGAGTTCAATCGTGCCCATGGTATTTTGATATAAAAAATATCAATGAATAAGCTTAAGATTAAAACTTTTAGCACAATAACGATTGAATTCAAATAGCGCTTTCTGTGCTCTATAAGTGGACAGTGGCGTACATCTTATTGGCCGTGTTTAAGTTAATACATCAAAAGATAAGATACTGAATGTTATGGGTTAACAAAAAAAAGCTCTTATCAAATCCAAAGTATTTTTTCCCTTAGTAAATAGACACAAATTTCCTGTCCAGACTAAAATTTGTAGGAATTCAGTTTTTGAGCGTATCAAGCGTTATTCAGTCCCGAAACCAGTGGGAGTGTATGAGATGGTTAAAGAAGCGAATTCAGCTAAGAGTTTCAGGATAGTGAGTGATCTGTGCCTACACTTACGGGAAAAAGGTGTAACAATATGTATCTAAGTAGTAATCCAGTTAAGAGATTTGTATATCGTGTATCCGACCTTCTGCCTACACAAATTACAGGCAAGGGGTGATTGATGACACGAAGCAGCTACTGGTCCCAACCCGGTAATCTGCCGAACGTAATTTGACTTATGATTCACCGGCCTCGGCACGCGTGTTAAAAAACCGGACGGAATTTTAAGTTGCCTGTATGGCGATGTATGAAGTTGCATGGCATCGCTGATGGCATATAAATTGTCCGGCAGCTTATATTTATGCATCAATTAATTCTTGGTGAAGTATGTGAGAATGCGCATTGGAATTTTGTGTAAGCACTAGTCAATGAGGTGTCAGACGACAATCGGGGAAGAATACAGTGAAAATTTCAAATATGCTTAATATTCCTGACCTGAGAGATAATATAAGTAAGAACCTAAATAAGAACACGCCTAGGCTTTTGGTTAATAAAATATAAACAATCATTTAAATGAACCACATTTTAATAATTGTTCATATTTCTGGCGAGGGAAAGAAAACTTAAAGACTTATTTGTCTAAATTAAAACTATGTAGATATCGGGCCTCGCACTCAATAGCCATATAAGTCTATAACCACATACCTAATAACCAGTGATAGGAATAGGTAGTGCAATTTAGGGGCAATAATCTTCAACATTATAATAGTATGGGTATTTGTTTTAATATTTGCAACTAATTTTATACAATTATTTTATAAAAGTATGATTATTGGCCTTCTAAGGTTCAAAACAAATTCAAGTTATACCATGGATTTTTGTATAAGAATCTAACAAGAGTAATAAGTTCTGTTGAAATTCATTTTCCGCTTAGATAAAAATAATCTATGGTAAATTATTGTACGTGATATGTATATGGTATGTCTACGGATTTAAACAATAAAAGAAGATTGAGAAATTGTCTCTTATTACATATTAAAATTCAAAAGCTCCCAAATAAGAATAAAACCAGTATTTTATTAGTTGGACATTTGTCCTGAAAGAGATTTCAAGCACTAAACTGAATGCCATTCCATAAGCCGCCTTTATTGTTCATTGTTTCAAAATTGTATATTAGAAACACCTACCGCTCTCTAGTGATTTTGTTAGGAACTAAATTGACTGAACATAAATTGTAGTATAATCTGTGGAAACGTTAATAACATTCATTCATTGTATTTTTCACATGCCAATAGCCATTTATTTATCGGGTCATGTGGTACATACATATAATGTCTTGAAATTCATACATGAAATATACATTAGCCTCGCAATTGGTTGTTAGCATTGAAACTTTATAATAATACTTACAACAACAGCATTTATTTCAGTACATATTCATATAGTGTCAGTAATAATTTTTAATAGACTATGTTAGTACTTATCGGAAGTATTTAGTAAGAATTGTATCAAAAAGAGCGTAGAGATACAAGTAGGTATCCAAATAAACTGACTCTGCCAATCATGTCTACTGCATCTTATGCGAAGAACAGCTATGTTATGTCTATTAAAGTCTACAATAGACTCGACAATAACCTTAAGCTGATGCCATTGAATAAATTCAAAGTACATTTAAAAAAATAGCTTGTTGATAAATGTTTTTATTCACTGAGTGAATATGTTGAATTATATAAATATTATACATCTATGTTTGTTTTATTAGAATCCTCTAATCATATTATTGCGTACCAGTTACTGGTGAAATATGCGGACTGTATTAAATTTTAAGACCACTTATGTACCATATTTTATGTGAAATAAAAAGTCTTTGTCTTTGTCTTTATCATTAAAAACAAACACACGACGGTCTATCCAGTGTCTTACAAATGGACCTTTAGGCATGAATTAGAATAAGAATAACTTTATTGCATACATTTTGTACACAGTATACCATCCTTCATTACATTACACAAAAAAGTATTGTATAGCTAAATGCATTACTTTTAACATTGTTGTTGTGTTAACATTTACAAACTTTAAACATAATTATTACAAAAAAAAAACATTTTTTAAGAATAATGAACAGAAATATAATGGAGGGTACTGAGAATTTCTTTACCTCCCGTGCTAGTCCCAAGACTGTCTTACGCCAAAGTAAAATTCTCGCCATAGAATTATTAAGTTGATTAAAGTAAATTAAGTTATGACTTAAATAAAACCACTTATTGGAATTATTGACATTGAAGAAAGGAGTCGCAAGGAAACCGCGCCCCGATGCGTGGTGATGGGTGACGGCGGCGGGAGAGTGGAGACAATGCCCGGAAATCGAACGAGTACCACGGCCAGTCTTAGCTGGCTGCACATTGCCTAATTATATTACTAATTATACTAAATAAAACGCAGTACAAATCGCCTGTTTATAGTACTAAATTATTTCGAACGTTTAGATATACTTATAGGAGACTGAGATGACATTTGTTTCCATAGACAAAGCCATAAATTCAAAACATCACTTACTACGTCTTTACTTGCACAGATTAACCAACAAAAATAAATATCATATTGAAAAAAAAATATTAGTGTTTGTTGACCACTCATAACAATAAGACTTTCACGCAATAATTAACTTATAAAATAACAGAAAACTATAACAACATGTGATGATATTATACAATTGCCCATTTAAATTCTAAATTACATAGTTAAAAAGATTTAAGTTAAATATGAATAGTGATATTACTCTCTTGAACTACATATTATATCAAAGCGGAATTTCACCATCGCTGATGGTCACAGTGATCTCCCATAGGTCGTGGCCCATTTGCCATAAGCTGCGCGCACAGGGAGCGCATTGTGCGCACGCGCATGTGTTGCGCATTAACAAATCCGCTCGACCGTTGGACAGTGCTGCTTTGTTCTGTTATTGACTCGCAAACTGTTAAAGGAAACGCGACTGCTATGTTGATTTATTCCTTGCATATACGTTTATCAGTTATTATCTTCTCTTATATAATAGGTCATTACTTCTGTAAAGGAAAAACTTCTATACTCCAATTTTGAACACATTTAGTGATTGCGCTTGTCTAATAGATCTAGAAGTAATTTATTTACCCAGTAAACGTGGACAAACAGACAAAAAAAAACTTTATTGTCTATACGATCAAAATGATCATTTAGATTCGTCAAACATTCACATACAAAATGGAAATTCGATATATTTTTTTAACAACAATGAGAGCGATATGAGCGGTTCCATAATAAAGAAATAAAAGCAAATGGGGTCAGAATTTGTCAGTTTATCTGTCTGTTGTGGTTTTTCTCAAGATTTGTCAGTCTGTCGGTGACTCTTATCACTCATTACCCATCTCGTTATATAACAAGTATAATATAAAGAGTATTGCCTCATTTTCTACTCAAAATTTAATAAGATTTAATTTAATAAGAGTGTGTTTTGGAGTTTGGGCGCCAACGAGGAAAAAACACATCGCGGCTGTATTTATATTTCCAAAACTAGAGTAAATATAGTGAATATTTAGACACAACTGCTTCGACAACGTATACTAGTGTAGGAAAGTGATGATTTTTCCGTGATGACTAAAAAGCTCTATAGACGCCTGTAATAAAGTCTCCTTTTACTTTATTGAGGTACTTTGACTTGACTAGACTGTGACGGACTTTACTTGACTTGATTTTAACTGTGACTAAATGAAAAAAACGCTACATTTATGTAAATAACTTACTTAAATAATTACTTGACACAGGCAAATATTCTATACGAGTGAGTCCATATTTAAGAAAGAAAAGAGCGATTGATTACTTTCCAAAACTAAACCAACAAGAAAACACCTCTGGTAAAACGTAGCATGTTTTGTGCAGGTTCTATTTTGGAAGTCAGTTACTCAATTATGCTATAACGGCTGCACGAAATAATCTTTATTTCGTTTATAGGGTGTCTGTACAAAGCTTGAAAACTTCTTTTGTAGTTTTTCTAAGTAATTAAAATTTATCAATATTATCATTCTTCTTATTGGTTCAATTCTGAAGTGTGCAGACAAACTCACAGGCTATAGCTAGTTTTAAATACCTAGAACTAAAGACATACTAATTTTAGTCGTATTGCACTCTTAATAGAACGAAGTAAAATTGACGATCTTAAAGCTTAGAAGCATTTTCTACTAGTCTACCATAAGTGAAGAAAATTCGTGAGGTATTTGCTCATTAAATAGCTCATTCTAAGTCAAAGGTGAATGGCCAATATGCCTGTGATCTGACCCTCATTGTTAGAGCAGTTGACCCACTTTCAGGAAACTGGAACAGGATCGTAGAAAGTGCAATAGGAATTGAGGTTCTTAAGCTATGCTTAGGTATATTGTATTAAGACATTAATTGTTTAATTCGAGGTTTGTTGGCACTGCGATCAGTTTAGAGCACGTGGGCATGAGTTTAAGCTCTCCGATATGTTTGCTGTATTCCCTAGGATGCATATTTTACCAATTTTATTCAAAGTCGGCCCAAATCGTAACAAAAACCTATCTATTTCGTGTGTACTATGTGTTATAATTATTAAGTGTCTTGTATTTGTTGTGGTTTTTAATTTTGTTGCTTTTTTTTGTGAAAATTAGGTTAGCCCCACTCAAAAAATTTTTTTTTATAATCATTTAGTAGTGCATATTTGGCATTAGATTTGCGTTCGTGGGCTTCTTATCAAATATATGAGCTTTCCTGTGGCCCTTCTTTGCAATTTGTTCGGAATTATGCTAGGGCGATCAAGGTCAGCTAACAATGTCTTCTAAGTAGGCTGTTCCTCTCCAAGCATTATCCCCTTTAACATTCCACAACATTTCCTCACATAGCCTGGCCTGGCCATAGCTAGGGCCACCCGCTACCTTGGAACTCTGATTCGATTTTCTCAAAAAGTATAAACCTCACAACTATCAAACTTACACCTACAAAAAGTGCGTATAATACTCTCTGACGTCGATCACTTCCTTGTAGACTCACCCTGGTCTCATCAGTAAAGAGTACATTGCCCCACTGCTCTAACGTCCAATCCCTATGCTCTCGGGCAAATTCGAGTCGTGCTCTACGGTAGGGTACGGTTAATTTTGGGCCTGTAGCAGCTCTCTTTGGAGCCAGATTTCGTTTAGCAAGTCTCCTTCTAGCGGTATCTGAACTTATGACCACTTGGCGTTCGTCACGCAGACTTCGTTGGACTTCAACTGCGTTGAGGCGGCGATTTCGCAAAACAGTAAGTTGGATATAACGATCATCTGCTGCTGATGTAGCCCTAGGTCTGCCCGTACCTAGACGGCGATCGAATGCTCTAGTCTCTAAGTATCATCTGTAAGCCCGTTGTACCGAAGATCTGCTGATTCGAAGTCTCCGAGCGACTTCCCGTGGCGAAAAGCCTGCTTGAAGTAGTGCTACAGCTTAAGCTGCTTCTTGAGGCGTCGTGTCCATTATTGACCGAAGAAAATAGCAGAAATACACGCGTCTGGAGCAAATAATGGATGGCAACCAAAGAAATTATAAGAAAAATCCGACTATCCTCATTTAGAAAAAAAGAACGCTAATCGCAAACTCTAGTCAAAACAGAGCAAATCGTTGGTATTGTGTTTGTTGCTTGATTACAATGTGAATTGAGGGTACTTTGGATAAATTTGTGGTCATTTCTCAAACAACATGAAACGCACTTTTTGTGGGTGTAACTTTGATAGTTGTGAGGTTTATACTTTTTGAGAAAATCGAATCAAAATTCCAAGGTAGCGGGTGGCCCGGTTTATTTGCTGTCCAGTGTAGTATGTATGGCATACGTCTTCTTTGAATTTCACATGAGCACATACTTGTCACCTACAAACGTCTTGCCCACTAAAAATGTGCAATTTCATTTTCGATTAAACAATTTCCTAAATCGTCTTCCATCTCTCGTGCCATTTAGTCACGATGCTGACCTAGTAACGCACTTGTGCGTACTCAACTCCTCAAAAACCGCGAAGTGTCTTCAATGTGGCCAATAGTCGGGCGATACACTTTTAGTAAATGCTTAATTTGCTTTTTGGTGTAAAGGTTTTTCCTGTCGAAATGCGTAGTGCATTCTGCGGTACTTTTGCTTTTGCAGTCAAGTCTTGGTCATCCGAAAATTATGCAACATCTTTACCAGTCCCCATCGCAATGTCTCACTTTTCGAGCACTTTCTTTCTAAGCAGGGCTGCTTGATATGGCGTGCAAGCGCTGCTCTCTTAGTGGTAATGTTTTGTCTATGACATTTGTCACAGCTGCGCGTATGTTCTGAAGACTTGGAAAGCTAGAAAAGATGTAATCATGGCTTTCATAATTTCCAGTGAAGATGTGTGCACGCCGCGCGCGGAGGGCGGTCCTCTGGGCGCGGGGGCAGGCACGGGCGGTGCGGGGGTCACGGGGGGGACAGGCGAGCTGCGCGGCGAGCGAGGCTGCGCGTGCGCAGGCTGGCCGCCGCCGCGACGACAGCCGGCGCCACACGAGATACTGCGCCCCAAGCCTAGAAGGTAAGCTCTTGATAGCAATAACAATGTTTAGCAGTGCTTAGGGATCCTACCAAGACCTTAGGAACCCATACCCACCTCACCTAGTGCACCTGCAGTTGAGCAGACAAGACTCTGGCAATCATAGTAGTTCCCCTTAAAGCCTGATGAAACTTTCATCCGCGTAGGTAGTTTGTGGGAGCTCCCTCGCGAGATGTGAAGAGCAGCATGGAGATCTTTAAAATAAGTGTTATTAAACTGTCGGCAATGCGCTTGTTATACCTCTGGTGTTGCTTCCTTATTTTTTGTGAATATCTTTAAAAAATATTACAAACAAAAAATACAAAAATTAATTAAAATAATTTTTTTTATGTTGTTTCCTCGTATTTACGAGATTTTTAAAAATCTACACTATTCAAATTAATATTACCTAAGAATTAAGTAACTTTTTCTGTTAATTTATCGGTATGCCTGTTTTTGACTTTATGACGCTTATATAATATTACACGCTTTAGTTAGTTTTTTGCCGAAAATCATACCTTGTTTTGCTTTTTGCTAAAGGGAAATTAACCATTTCGCAAATAAGGAAGAAAAAGCTCATCTAAACTATTCGGGTCATAAAGTCTGCAATAAATTAAACAACTGGCAGAGGTCAGTCAGACTAAGAATGCGACTTGTATCTGGCTTACAAGTACGAGTATAATGTGTTCTCTGCGGGAATCAAATCAAGCAACAACCTTAGGAATTGAGAGATAAACCTCCATGTCTCATCTGTTGTCAATGTCAGTCAGGCAAATATTCATATAGTAGATAGATAGATAGAAAATTCATTTATGTACACCAAATTAAAAATAAAACAATTGCAAAAGAGAAGCGATACAACTGGCGGCCTTCTTCCAGGCAGATGGAGAAAAGAATAGAAAAAATACATAGTTATATTTTGATATACAAAAACAGAAATAAATACTATTACTTACATAAACATATTTAAGTTTACAAATAGTAATAGTAGTATGTAGTATAGAGGTGCATAGGCCAACCTTACCTGCAAGTGGTAGGTAGGTAGGCACGTAGGACCTACTATATAAGTGGCAAAGTGTGAGCGTATAATATGCCTCTGCCTACCCTTTCGAGGAAACAGGCGTGAATGTATGTATGTAGTTTACAAACCTCAAGCACGTGCAACCACACGCCATATTATCAGTCAGTTGCATGTTTGCACAACGTAAGATTATTTGAAGTGCGTTAACTTTAAATCTGAGCTTTATACGTGAGTCAGGTTATCAGGCATGCTGGGGTCAAAAGGTGGGGTTATCGGAACCTCGTCCCGTTACAATCCGGCGACACCCATACAGTTGCCAATTACCTCCAGCCGCCGCGGCAGATAACGCCTAATCTTAGACTTGTATCTGTCGTTCTTTACTTTGTTTCATAGAAGTTTTCACCTTTACTAGGGTTTTAAGTAAAGAAACTAAGAGATCGCTAAGTTTACGGGAAGATACGGTTTGGTAAAACTTTTCCAAAGTCCAAAAATATTGCGAAGTGCGAATATTCAAATTCGCACGTTCAATTCAATTCATTTATTTCCAAGAATATGGTATACAATGTGGTGTTATAAATAATGACGATGATCGGCATATTCTGCCACCGTCGGCCTGGAAATGTTGGATGTACATTCCGGTTTACATTGCAGTCAATTAACGTTGCAACGCATTGGTATCTGACAGTGCCTTAAAATAACTGAAATTCAGTCAAATCTGCTTAGACCAGTGAGCAGAATGATGGTCGACAGCGAGACGGCGTGGGAGGCAATGGCCTCCTTCTGCGAAGTGGTGATTTCGCAGGAGGCCGCGGAGCGGGAGAGGGAGCGGGATCCGCTCTCTCTCCGGCTACGCCGTTGGCGCAGCGGGCGGGCCAGGAGGGCCCGTCCGGCCGCGCCCGGGGGGTCTTAGTCCTCTTAGGCCTCTTCCGTCTAGTTATAGACCCCCCCAGAAGTCGGCCAGTCACGCCATGGCCGCATAAAGAGGTAGGGGAGGTATTTTTGATGCAATTTATTGTTAGGTTGGAAATTTAATTATTTTGATTTACTTAATTTTAATTACTAGAAATGAAACTCCAAAATATTCATAATTTTCTACGTAGCATTTATGTCTTTCCTAATAAAACAAGTTCAAAGTTAAAAGATTTTATCTCAGCTACGGAACTCTAAGAAGATATTGCAGATACGTCGTAGTGCGGTTCTCAGTTTCGCCTCGTTCGTCGGGCAGCCCGCGGCACATCAAATTCAATCCCAATTTGTTTTTTTGGCGCGCACAAGATGGAGTCGGTAGCAGAATTCCAATCGCAAATGACTATATAATGTGACGTGAGCGAGTTCGACGAATCTCCGCGCTGGGCAAAAACACTGGGATGTGCACCTGGTTTTAGTGGGGTCACTGGAGTTCACACCATTCATACTTGCATAGTTTGAGTGTAGTTTCAAAATCGTTTGTATGAGATTGGTAATTTATAGATATAATGATTTGATTTTTAATTATCATCTTCCTCATTATCATTAATTATCCAGGCTTAAGCTTTGAGCCTGATCACTGGTGTAACCTACAGATATATAATAGATAACGCAAGTATCATGATTTGTATGGAAACCAAGCGTGCCGACTTTTTAACACCCTTTGTGACGTCACTGCCGACATTTAGTGAGGGTTAATCTAAATTGATTCATCTCCACTGACGCTGATGATGATAAATATTTCATATGTGAGGTGAAATTCCTGTAATAGTATTTAAAAAACAACCACAGACGCGCGCGGACTATAAGTAGCGGCGGCCATCCCTGACAATTGGTCGGGGTTCGGACACGCAAATCACAGGCAGTTGCGTTATCCATTGTATATATATTGTAGGTATTATTTGAATTTCAGTTTTTACAAGGAGCGACTGCCGTCTGACCTCCGCAACCCAGAGGGAAACATCATTCTATGGTTAAACCAGCTGTCAGTCTGTTAGAAGGCGCTCACTTCCTAATAACGACTGCCATAGATGTTCATGACAGCCGGGACCAACGGCTTAATGTGCTTTCCGAGGCACGGAGCAAGCGATAATTACGCACATAACTTCGAAAAGTCACCGATGCGATGGTGCGCCACCAGGGTTTGAACCCGAGACCCTCTGAATTTAAAGGCAAGGGGTCTCGCCACTCTGTAGCGCAACCATTATATGACTTAGGAGTTTTAGTCGGTAAAAGCCACATTGCAGCAATATTTTTTTATTCAAACTATTGTAAACTTGAAATATACATACATACATAATGTTACGCCTCTATCCCGTAGGGGTAGGCAGAGATCACATCTAACTAACCGATTGATATTTTTAAATTATCAATTGGTTAGTTACTTTAATTACTATCTTCATTTGTCTGTGACGCTATACAATGCAACATAATATAGCATTAACAATATTCATGTTTTAAGTCATTCATATTAGAATAGCCTGTATGAAACGGCAGTTTAATCCCAAGCATTTTTATCTGCCATATAGTATTTGATAAAATAGTATACCTATGAACACAGCTTCCGTTTACTTGTTAATTTAAATGGATTTAGGCTGTATTGCTGTTTATTGCTTGGGATTGTATTGTAGAACCGCACACATTTAAATAATTTGTCAATTTTTTGGAGCCTAGTGGCAGGTACAACTAGTTTATGCTTATTCCTTGTGTTTAGGTTATGTATATAGCTTTTCTTACAAAATTTACCAATATTCTTATATACATATACAAATTGACCCGCCACTGCCAAAATACCAATTTCTGAATTCAATTGTGAGTTGTTCACTTAAGTAATCTGCTATAAAAGACATCAACGGCCGGTTGCGTGATCGCTTCTCTTAGATTTAACTGTCAATAATTTGACAACAGTACAAACAGAGAAGTTATTTTCCCACACTTTTGTTTTAAAATGTGACACGTCATTATTACTAAATCCTGCCTGAAAATGAAGACGCTCATACCGTGGATCAGCACAGTAAAAAACGCACCCACTCATGTCGGCCTGCTAAAATGCCGTTTCACGCCCCGCTTAAAAGACCCGAGATTATAGGGACTAGGAAACACATGAGCATACCTAATAGTATTAATGTAAACTTTTTATTGACAGATCAATCATGATTAATAAAAGAAGGCATTTATGATTATCCTACGACTCTTCTAAGATATTAAACTACCTCTCATCCACTCATCATTATCATCTTAGCCTAAAATCCTTTGTTCAGGGCGTGCCCACTTAATTTCCACGTCCATTGATCTCGAAGCACCCGCATCAACCGGCCTCCTGTCGTCTTGACCAGATCATCGGTCCATCGATCAATTAAGGTATCTTTATCTATACCAAAATTTCATTGAAATCGTCTTAACGGTTTAATAGCTAACAGACAAACAGAGTTACTATCGCATTAATAATATTAGTATGTAAACTACATTTCTCTCAATTAGTATATTGTTTTTTTTTTCAAATCGATTCAGCGGTTTAAGCTTGAAAACCTTACATACGAAGATACCTTTTTTATGAATGACTACGTTATCTTGATGTAATTATAATGATTAATATAATCATGATTCACTCAAGAAGAGGCATTTATTATTACGATATCAGATTCGCGGTTTTCTCCGTTTTCTTGCGCGCGCGCACACCGCCAACAATAGCGCACTTCATTGCGCTTGCTTGCGCCGAAGTTCTCATGTAGAGGTTATAACTGTTTTACAGTAGACTCGGCATTGAAAAAATACGAGCTTCATTTATTTATAAGAACAACACTACAAGCTGAAAATTGAATTATTAATAAAGATGCTAGATTTAATTAATGGTTCACCTTTCAAGAAAGAAGTCCAGAAAATAATTATACTATACGTGTTTCAGTAGCAGTAGAGCCCAAGAAATTAATTATTAACTTATCTCTCTCAGTTTCGAAAACGAGTTAAGGAACTAGTGTACTGCTTTATTTTTAGATGTGACACGTCATGATGAGATCCTTCCTGGTGGTAAGCAGACAATGCATTGTAAATAAATAAAGGCACTTTGTACCGTGGGATAAGCACGGCACAAAGCGCACCCACTTATGACAGCCTGCTAGAATGCCCTTTCAAGCTCCGCTTAAAAGACCCGGGATTATAGGACCTAGAAAACACATGAGCCGGCAGCGAATTTATGAACGACTTATATTTCGAAATCGAAACGAGACGATATTTGTTCGTTCGAGTGCTGATAGTATGCACAAAGGAAATGAAATCGAAAAGCTCCTCAGAACACTCACCATAGTAGTTCCGATAGAAGACTCTGATAGAGCCCATGTCCCTACGTAGCTGTAGGTCCTCGAGAGAGGCTGTTACCTCAGCGTCTCCTATAATGCGAACCGCTCGCCTTTGTAGTTAAGATTATTTGAATCTTAAGCGCTAACTTATGTAACTTAATAACAGACATATATACATAAAATCACGTCTGTTTCCACAAGGCAGAGGCATATTTTACGCCCATTCTTCGCCCATTAAATAGTTGGTCCCACATAATAGGTGGCGACCTATTGCCTATTGCCGCTTGCCGGGAACTTCTTTGTTTGCCAGAGCCTCGTCTGTTAATCGGTAGGTGTACCATTTGAAGGTGAGGTTGGCTTGGACTCAAAGATGATGGTAGAATTCTTATACACCTAAAAAAATAAAATAAAAAGAAAGTTTCTGACGCGTACCATTCTGGAATGAGGTCAATGGCAAAAATTTCCCCAGAGATTACAGCCTGAGGCTCTTCAAAAAAGGCGTAAAACGGTAAATGCTCTGGGGTCGCAAGCGTCTATAGACTGGGGTGACTACTTACCATGAGGTGGGACACATTTTGAGTTCCACCTAGTGGTATAAAAAAAAAAACTGAAAATTTAGCTCATGGTTTACCTATTATTACCAGTCTATAATAAGCCAACGGTCACATCTGTAAGTTGTTAACTCTGTGCGCATCCACGAGTTTTCCCAGTTTTCGCGCGCAAACACAATGGCGCTGATCTTGGGCACTTTCACCCCTGGGATGAGAAGGTGGTCACAATACCTCACAATGCTTTATGCAACGAAAGTAACTGTTACTCACCATTAATTGTTGTAATATGCAATAACGTGAGATGAGAAAGGTATTGTGATAATTACGAGCACGTACTTACTTTTTGGGAAATTCTCGGTTGATTACTGATGTTATTCATCTTGTTAATGTTCACAGTAATGTACAGATCATTATGTAGATATATTTAATTTCACTTGCGATTAAAAAGCATACCTTTAAATCAGGTACACGCGAACATCGTAAAAAGCTCTATTATAATTTATAATCATCTTAGCTGTTGCGGAATAGCAGAAAATGCACATACTTTTTATATTTGTTGTGCCCCGCGGCCTTTTATTCGTTTATTTTAAATTTTTACATACTTTTGAAATTTATTACTTTTAATACTTTTCTTTTCTTTTCTTGTAACAGTTGGCTTATTATATACTTAATTAATTTAATTTAGTCGACCACAATAATGAAAAATCAAGTCATTGTTCTTATGTCATGATGTCAGTTTGAAAGTTCCCTTTGGTTTGTCATATTTTATGCTTTGAAATAACCTGAATGAAATGGACCAATAGCATCATAAATATTTAATATAACAAAGCTTATAATAATTCTCGTTATAAACTTCCCCTGTACCGTTAAAGAAAATGGATGTCAATCAAGTCGAACGGAAGCCCCCGTCACTCCGACATCACTACAGTTATTGAAATAATGAATTTTAATGCAGCAGCAGAATAAGACGCAATATAATAAAATATATTTGTCGGGAAATACGCAATGTGTGCGGTTAACGAATTCAGATATCTGTCTGTTCTGTTACTTTTAACAAATCAAATCAAAATAGTTTATTGCGAACACAGGTTAAAGGATAGGTGTTACAGTACAGGTTTAGATCTAGCTGTGGTCTGCCTCATGGGCGTACAATAGTTGCGATTTCATATAACGAAGTCAGATTTTATGGATTTTAAAAGTAATACTAACAAGTCAGACTTTGTCAAAAGTTTATAGTGATAAGTCGTTTAAATATTCTTTGACATTATAATAGCATTTTACTATCAATAGTTCACGTAATTTCAACTTAAAGAGATTTCAGTCGTCGAGGGGAAGTGACATTTTATAGTTAGACTAGCGTCCGCCCGCGACTTCGTCCGCGCGACTTATCTATAAACCTTCCTCTTGAGTCATTCTATCTATAAAAAAAACCGCATCAACATCCGTTGCGTAGTTGTAAAGATCTACGCATATATAGGGAGGGACAGACAAATGAAAGCGACCTTGTTTTATACTAGGTAGTGGTATATATCATAAGCCGGTATTACAAAGATATTTGTAAAAACATATACGTATGTGTCATATAGGGCTTTGGCTTGGGCTTAACATTTTCAACTTTATTTGGCTTGGGCTTAACATTTTCAACTTGTATGTGTATATTAGAATAAAAAGTCAACCAGATCATTGTCGTGACCATCCCTTATTGTACAGGCTCAGCTCAGTTTCACAATACATACTTAGTTGACTGTGATGGAAGGTTCCCTTAGTGCTACTTTATTGGTTACAGCTTCGGGGGACCCTTTCAGTATCATCAAATTTACACTGTGTGTGTCATGTAATAAAAATAATTTAAAAGAGCATAGCCTGTGAGTTTCTTGTCAGTTCTTCTCACAGAGCGGAGGCTCGGAACTGGCACTTAGATTCACTTACACCTAATTTTTATTTATTTGCATGTAAGTGAATCTAAGCTTCTAAGTGATTTCAGGGTTAATATAAATTTTTTTTTTTCATGTATTTTTTGTTTTGACGTTTTCAAGTGCTATGTAATAGTTTATGAAATAAAGAACTTTTTACTTTTTTACTTTACTATACATTATACCAATAACAGACATGCCGTATGGTACCGGCCTCTAACAGTGCCACCCCCTGTCATCTCACGGGAGTAGTAAGAGTCGACGAAGAGAAATCCTACCGGATGATGGGCAGCAGCGTCATCCTGCGTACTGGCTTGACCTGCGATCACCAACTCGTCTGTGTGATTATTCAATATCCCCAATAGAATATAATTTATTGAGGTCAATGTTTTGTGGATAATAATAATAAATGTCTTTATTTCATAATCAACCTGGTACATTAGAATATCTAGTAGCTGGTGCCTTTTAAGCTTGAATAAGCCTGTGTCAGGAGACACCGCTCTTCAATAACACATAATCTAAGTTTTGGTTTGAGCAACAATTGTATAATAGTATTAGACAAACAGTTTTACTTATGTTAATGTTAAATAACAATTTATAAAGCTGCTGCACATCGTCTGGTAGTATTATTCTTCGCGAACTCTTACGACTTCCCGTAAGATGAGATGAGAGGGGGTGGTACTTATTTAATACATTTACTTATTAATAAGAGTTTATTACGAATAGTAAAAGGCAAATTTTGCGCGAATGGAGTGTAATCACGTACCTACTTTAATTACAATTATGCAAGAAAGCTTATCTTTATTGCAGTTCTGGTCTGAATCATCACACATTAGTACTAATATTAACCAGTTGACCGGCATACTGTTACCTTTTAGTATAGAAACAAAATGACTTAGAGAAGTGAAAGCCAGCACATTATGCAATTAACCGGTTCATGCATTGTTTTCAGAAGTCAACATTTTATAAAAAAAACAATAAATATTTTCGAATATCTCATAAACTGCGATTATGTTTAAGTAAAAATTTAATTTTCATAACTAGAAAATGCTGTGTGATAATTTTACCCACGAATTCCGAATCACAGAGCAATAACAAATGAGTCGTCATAATTACAGAAGATATATTTTTCAGAATCAAGGCACAGTTAGATTTTAAGGTATGACTCAATAAGCAATTGAAAACATTGCAAAGAGTATTTGAGTATTTTAATTTTACATATGAGATATTGATGCGAGTTTTGTTCAATAACTTCAGAGTTACTAGAGCCTCGTAACGATAACAGAAAGACAGTCCTGCCGTAAATCAAATACTTGCAATCTACGAAACATTAAAATAAACGCAGAAAGCAATTTAATTGAATCGCACGCAATGTATCATTACCCACCCGGGGCTGTCCATGATTCTATAATAACCCCCGTTTGAAGTGTGCTCTATATTTAGAGAACAACTTATGGATTCATTCACCTCACTCTGAATGCAGATGAGCCTCATGTGCAAGAACGCGTCGGCATTAATGTTTACGAGTAGGCACTACAGTTATCCGCCCTGCTGATAATGTGCAGACGCACTTCAAATCCATTAATAAATCGATCGCGCTCAATCGGTTATTGGATTCGGTAGTTACAGATAATCGAGTGTCGACTGAACGGTATCGTTAATCCGTGAATTGTATTGTGCGAGATGCGTGGTAGCGGGGAGGACGGCAACAATGGAGGCGTCGCGGCGGCGCTCGGCGGTGCGGCGGTGATGCGCACAGTGCGGCCGGCACGCCCGCGCAGACATGCTGTGCCCCGCGCGTTGCTCGTGCTTCCTCTGCCGCGAACTGCAGTCCTGTCGCGCCGCCGATGCAAGGAAACCCCCCAACAAAAACATGTGCGACAACTTCATTCTCAAAAAGGCCGAGGCCTGGGAACCTATGAAATTCATACGCGGCGCCGCTCGGCTCTCAGTCCGGCATTGGCAGAACAGGGAGCCGATAACCTCCGCCAAGACGCGGATAGCCACCCACAAGTCCACCAGCTGCGAGCAGCTGTACCCTCACCCTTTGGAGGAGGAAGGACCTTTCGGGATGCGTAGAGCTCCGAGCTCAGATCGCGTTAAGGCTCCGCCTGAACACAAGCCGCTTTTTAATTTTCTCGGGAATTCGCGGCTAAAAAAAATAACCAACAGTGATGCCTCCGAGTCCAAGGTTCGGCGTAGTGTCCTGAACTTCAGGAAATGTGAGACACCGATATCAAAGAACGTTCATGAGAAATATATACCGCTAACCCAAGCGTCCCCTTCTCCTGAACATATTTACAGTGAACCGAGATCATGGAATAACCAAGTGGATGACTGCTGTCGTCCTCCAGTGTACAAAAGTGTCGAAAAGAACAAAGAAGATTTGACCAAGGGTTCCGTATCAGACAAGAAAATCTACAGCAAACGTCCGCCCTGTTACGAAGAACTAACGCAAAGACTGTCACAAGAAAATAGTAAAAAGTCAAGTTTCCCTGAGACAGGTCTCGCAAATAAAATAACGCAAAACAATAATAAGGTTGTAATTTATTTTGGCGACTCAATCATACGTAAACACAGTGAACAAAAAAAGGAAGCGAGACAAACACAGGAAGTTTCACATAAAGAGGAAGTTATTTATGCGAATCGATTGCTCGACGAAACTGCAAACCTAGGTCTCAGTCCAGAAGTGGACAAGGGCGGAGGAATCAGAATTATATCTGAAGTACAAGTTCCTGAGGCCATTTATTCTGAAGTGAAATCCGTAGACAGCAAGGAGACCACAGACGTGGTGACGATAAATGACGCCACGTATAAGAAAGATATATTTGAGACCATGGGTTCTGATGGTTTCTTGATAGTGGAGTTTGAAGGCAACTTTGAAAGAGCTCGGCAGCTGGTTGACCTGGTGCAAGGGGCTAGCGGCACGGACCATCATGAGGCAACAGTGCTTGATGAAGATGAACAATGCGACTGGAGTTTTATTCAAGGCTGGAGAAAACGGTTAGTGCCAGTTAATTGTTATTTGATGTTTTTTAAGTTCAGACTCACCGACCCCGATTACACGAGCTTTGTTTTATAACTCCATCCACGCCATAACTGTGTGACCTAAGATTTAATAACTGATTGTGCATTCGGGAAGCAGGCCAGCCAGCCAGGCGGCGACATAGCGGATGTTTCTATTTTATGTGATAATAAAGTTTAAGAACTGACGACCGATATTGCGTGTAGGTCGATGTATCTGCTTCCTCACTAAGATGAAAATTTATTGTCTTGGCCTGGGGAAGGTTTAACGTCTTATAAGTATGTGCTTTATAAAAAAGTATTAGATTTTGTATTCACGTTTATTATATATAGCTTTGCTTGCTTAGTGTGAGGTTAGATGTCGCGATGCCTAAAAATATATAAAAACTGCAATGTATTCTGATCTAGTTGTATATAAAATCTTTAATCTGATTGCAAATTCATGATTTTTATTTTATAATGGGCTTCCATAATTAATTTAATATTTTCCATGCTTGCATTTAAAACTTTCATTTCAGACTATTTCGAGAACTGTGTCTGTTGGTCTAGCGAAGAAGCTCGCATAGAAGTAACTGTATTTCTGTATTTTCATTCTAAAAAGCTTCTAAGCGGCTGATATTAAAAACTTTGTGGGAAAAATCGCTAAAACCCCAAAAGACATCATAATGTATGTAAAGAAACACTCATAGTATACTCCTTGTGTTGTCTATTCCTCATGTTGGTGAGTGACAGTGACGTTTGATGAATTAGGATATATTGAAAGAAACCTGAGCACACGATTGTTTTTATGCGAAGATAATAAATCTAAACCGAAATAAAGGCTTTAAATGTTGTTTCTTTTATCTACAGGTAAGTGAAGTGTTTAAATTACTGATAAATTATATGTTTAGATGGTAAAATGTACAAATATTAAATAAATAAATCAATCTTTTATCTACAGAGAAACGCAAGTCTTTGTTTTATTTGGATAGTCCAAGAAGGCAATATATTATTATAAAACAACATTTTTGCAAATATTTCAAGAAACATGGAAAAGCTGAGATTCGATTTTACTGTGAAATCAACAACAGACGGAAAATCCAATATCATTTGCATAACATCAATAGCTACACCAAATGGACAAGTTTTTGGAATGCCAACCGATTACCAACCTGCAAATCTACATGGAGTTCTTACTAATACTCCCAACTACACTAAGGTAAAAAAATCATTGAATAAAAGACATCAAACAAGGAAAATATGGATAACTTTGACCGCTGAAATATCAGAAATATACTTGGATGAGGATCAAAATCTCCAGTTTCATGATTATTATTTGGAAGAGATTTTTGATCAAGCTAATAGTGCTGAATCAATACCTAGTAGCTCTGGTCAAGTGTTGGAAAAATTTTTGGAAAAATTGCTTGAAGAAAAACAACAAAAACCTGAAAATAAAAGTTTAGGTAAAATTGTTAAGGATTTCATGATTGATAAATTTACAGGCCGAAACTCAAATGCTTGTCAGTGGATCAAGGAGTTTAACAAAGAGTGTGATCGCTTCCAAATTACAGATGAAAGAAAAAAAATTGAAATTTTAAAACATTTTTTGGAAAATTCTAGTGTCGATTGGTACAGCTGTATGCTAATGAAGCTTACCATGGAGTCGGGGTGGAACAAATGGGAAAAAAATTTTTGTGAGACATTTGCAAACAAAGGATGGTCCCCGACAAGATATGCTCTTGCTTTTAAATATCAAGCAGGTCCCTTACTTGAGTACGCTTTAAAGAAGGAAAAATTATTACTGGAAGTCAGGAAGACAATCGATGCTGGGACACTCATAGATATTATAACATTTGGTTTACCTAACTATGTAGCTGATAAAATTGACAGAGAAAAATTGCAGGCAACAGAAGACCTCTACAACGAAATAGGAAAATTAGAACATCTAGTGGCGAAGAATAAGTATGATAAAATAATTAATAAATTTTCAGATGCTAAACCTAAAAGATTTGAAGAGAAAAAGCCATGCCCAATCTGTGTCAAAGAGAAGAAAGAATACCGCTATCACTCGGAAGAAACTTGCTGGTTTAAAGGGAAAAATCTAAAATCTGTTGTGAAAACTGTAAATAACTCAGAACTAGAAATTGAACTTAATGAAGAAAATCCAAAAAACTAGAAGTGCCACCATTAATAAGAATAAAGTTGCTTTTAAATGACACTTTGAATGTCTCAGGAATTTATGACTCCGGTTCCAATGTGTCATTAATTAACAGTAAATTACTAAAAATACAACACAAAGACGAGACAAGTGCTACACAAAGGGTTAACTTGAAGACTATTAATGGTGAGAAGAAAACGAAAGGTATGGTAACACTAAAAATAAAAATCTATGATATTGAAAGAATGATGGATATTTTTGTGATAGATAGTGAAAATTTTAATTACGATTTTCTTATTGGATTAGACTGTATAAAAAAGTTTAAATTAATACAAAATGAAAAACTTAACATTATACAATGTACCAACCTACAAGAAAAAAAAATATTCTCAAATAACAATTGCATTGAGAACAAAATAAATAAAAATGTCGTGATTCCTGATGTACTAGGTGACAAAATTAAAGAGGAAGTTTTAACATATGCCGAAGTATTAAAACAAAAAAATAATAAACACATAAATACATGTGAAGTAAATTTCAATGAACATATAAATTCAGACGAATTTGAAATGTCAGTAAACCATTTAGATTCATATCAAAAATCAGAGATTGATAAGTTGATTGAAAAATACAAATCAATCTTTGCAAAGCATAAATACGATATTGGCACCGTACGAGATTATGAAGCTCATATTGATTTAATGGTGGATAAATATTGTTACAAACGTCCATATAGATGTACGACTGAAGATAGAAAAGAAATAGAAAGTCAGATATCAAAATTATTAGAACATAATTTAATTGAAGAATCTTATAGCCCATTTGCTGCTCCTGTAACTCTGGCCTATAAAAAAGAAGATGATAGAAAGACAAGGTTATGTATAGATTTCAGGGATTTAAACAAAATTGTAGTTCCCCAGTCACAGCCTTTTCCCCTGATTGAAGATTTAATGATGAAAACTGTAAATTGTAAATATTTTTCGACTTTAGACATAAATTCAGCGTTTTGGTCGATTCCTTTAAAAATTCAAGACAAACACAAGACAGCATTTGTAACACAAGAAGGCCACTTCCAATGGACATGCCTCCCATTTGGTTTGAAAACCTCCCCTGCTATTTTTCAACGAATATTGAGTAATATCATAAGAAAATACAAACTGTCAAGTTGTGCAGTAAATTTCATAGATGACATCTTAATTTTCTCAAGAACCTTTGAAGAACATATAGAACATTTGTCAAGACTATTAGAAGCAATACACATAGAAGGATTTAGACTTAAATTTTCGAAATGTACCTTTGCTGATAACTGTGTCAAATACTTGGGACACATTGTAGGAAATAATGCAGTTAAACCTCTGAAGGATTATTTAACGGCTGTCAAACACTTTCCAGTTCCAGAAACAAGAAAAAATATACGCCAATTCTTAGGAAAGATAAATTTCTATCATAAATTTGTACCACACATTGCAATTATCCTCGAGCCGTTACACCATTTATTAAGGAAAGATATTAAATTCATATGGTCAGGGGAGTGTCAGGAATCATTTGATAAAATAAAATCGTTGCTTTGTTCCGAACCTATTTTGAAGATCTTTGATCCTGAACTTCCAATAGATATTTACACAGATGCTAGTATTAAAGGAGTGGGAGCGGTACTAAAACAAAAAGATGAAAACGGAGAGAGTAAGCCAGTTGCTTATTTTTCAAGAAAATTATCCATAGCTCAAAAAAAGAAAAAAGCAATTTATTTAGAATGTCTGGCTATTAAAGAAGCGGTAAAGTATTGGCAACACTGGCTTATGGGAAAAATATTCACAGTATACTCAGATCATAAACCATTAGAAAATATGAACATCAAAGCTAGAACTGATGAGGAATTAGGCGATTTGACATATTATTTATCACAATACAATTTTGAAATCAAATATAATCCGGGAAAATCAAATCAAGAAGCCGACTGTTTAAGTAGAAATCCAGTTCTAGAACCAGATGAAAATAATGATGATTGTTTAAAAGTAGTAAATTTGATAAATTTTAATCAAATTAAGTTAGACCAACACAAAAATTTAGACTTACAAAAAAATAAAGCTAAACTTATATTGGAAAATGAAATTTACTACAAGAAAAATAAAAAAAGAAAAAGAATTCTGCTGTCAGAAGAATTTAGCAAAACATTAATTAAAGATGTTCATAACAATTACTGTCACATTGGAAGAACTCAGATGATCAACAAAATAACTCCTTTCTACACGGCAAAGAATATCATTACAAACATTAAACAAATTTGTGAGGAATGTGAAACGTGTATTAAAAACAAGTCAAGAAGAAGGTCAAAGTATGGTTTAATGTCACACTTGGGTCCAGCAACACGCCCGTTTCAAATTGTGTCTATTGATACGATTGGAGGATTTGGAGGATCGAGGTCCACCAAAAGATATTTGCATCTTTTAGTTGATCATTTCACAAGATATGCCTATATTTCCACATCCAAAACTCAAGGGTCCAATGATTTTATTAAACTTATACAAAAAGTTACCCAAACATACAACATTGAAATGATATTGACTGACCAATATCCTGGCATAAATTCGAAAGAATTTAAGGAATATTTGAAAAAGGATAACATTACAATAATTTTCACTGCTGTTGATGCACCATTTTCAAATGGCCTCAATGAGAGATTAAACCAAACTTTAATCAACAAGATAAGGTGTAAAATAAATGAAGATGATAAGAAACCAGCATGGACAACAGTAGCCCAGAAATGTGTTGAAAAATACAATGAAACGGAACACACTGTTACAAAGTTTGCTCCCAAATATCTTTTAGAGGGCGAAAATGTGGATATTATACCACTTGAATTGAAATCCAAATGTACAATAGAGGATCTAGAAAGAGATAGAACGCTAGCACTTAAAAATTCAATAAAATCTCACGATTATAATAAAAACAAATTTGATCTGCATAGAGAAGAATATAGACTAGAAGAGGGAGACAAAGTTTACGTGGAAAATGGAAATCGACTCAACAGGAAGAAATTGGATGAATTGAGGATTGGACCATATGAAATTGTAAAGAAGATTTCCAACTCAATTTATGAAGTTAATACCGGACATAAGAAAGCAGAATCAAACTTCTACCACATTACGAAATTATCTCCAGTGATAGCTCATGAATGAACAATTGTAGTGCATGTTTTCACACTAACAATTGTCCCGTTGGGAGGGGGAGATGTAAAGAAACACTCATAGTATACTCCTTGTGTTGTCTATTCCTCATGTTGGTGAGTGACAGTGACGTTTGATGAATTAGGATATATTGAAAGAAACCTGAGCACACGATTGTTTTTATGCGAAGATAATAAATCTAAACCGAAATAAAGGCTTTAAATGTTGTTTCTTTTATCTACAGGTAAGTGAAGTGTTTAAATTACTGATAAATTATATGTTTAGATGGTAAAATGTACAAATATTAAATAAATAAATCAATCTTTTATCTACAGAGAAACGCAAGTCTTTGTTTTATTTGGATAGTCCAAGAAGGCAATATATTATTATATGTATATACCCAAAATTATCAATGTTTTTTTGTTTGTTTGTTCTGGATACTGGATTTGTTAAGAAAGGTTTGCCCTCTCCAAATTGTTGGCCTGACAGTGCCCATAATATACTGTACCCGTTTTGAAATTTAACAACCTTGTTAAGCGCTCGTAGCTCTGCGGTGCTCGGTAGTCGGAAACGATCGCCGAAGTACAGCAGAGTTTACAGAGGTCAGTCCTTGGATGGGTGACCGTTTGTGTGGCATTTGATATCGAGCGCTTCCGTGCTTCGGAAGGCACGTTATGCCGTTGGCCCCGGTTATCACTAAATGTGGTAGTCGTTAAGCCATGTTAGAGGCCTAATGGGCGGCTTGAAAAATTCTAACTGCAGGACGCCACACACCTGCCAATCCGTGCCAATCCGCACTGGGTCAGCGTGGTGGAGTATGACCCAATACCCTCACACCTTGATATGTGAGAGGAGGCTCGTGCTTAGTAGTGGGACGTTAATGGGCTGTTATGATGATATGATGAACCTTGTTACATTAATGGTATGCAATAAATATATTGAGTATGGAAACCGTGGGCTTCTGCTGATATAGTAATTCAATAGGACTTGCCAATTAATCCGATTACTATGAGGATCCCGAGAAACCTAGTGGGAGGTTATTACACTGAAATGAATGAGTATGAGAATCACTTTGTTCTCGTCATTAGATTTATAATCATCATTAAGTATGATCTCCACATTTAGTAACTCTTTATGTGTCATGATGCGAATCATTAAAAAAACTTTCTAAGCTTTCATGTTCATTAATTCTTTAACTAATAGTCTTATCCTTTCTATTATACTTTGCATTGACATTATTTTGTATTCGAGGGCATTTTTAACACAAGGCGTATTATAAATTTTATACACACACAGTACACACTTGATGCGGCATTTCATATCAAGCGCTTACGTGCTTCTAAAGGCCATCCAGGTTATTAGTTAGTGTAAAAGTTAGAGTTCATTTGCTTTCGTCAAAACACTTTAGGTCAGCGTTTATGTGAAGAGACCCATATTCAGAACCCCTTTCTCCGCAGGGTTGACCGTGTCGTGTCAACTATATCAATTTCTTTACTGCTCACAATAAGATGAATAATTTTTTGATCTATTAAAATTGATAAAAGACAAACTTTTGCAATAACATAAAGATAAAAAAACAGGAAAAAAAAACAATGAAATTAAAAAAATACCTTAAACCTATTCTATCGAGTATTCAATCAAAGCGTTAAATTGTGAGCAGTATGGTACGGATCACAATTCGGCAGTTTATAATCTCGCGAGATAGATCTAGCGGTATTAACAATTTTACAGTAATTCCACAAAAATGTTCTTAGTCCGAGTATATACCGACATCAGAGCTAGCCGTAAACTAATTTGTTAGACAAGTTTCTTTCCCATTTATATCATACATTGGTGTTGATATAACATACATTGGTATTAATATGCATTCATATATTATTATCCTGCTGCGGTGCAAAATTTGAACAACAAGTATCTTAGCTACTTCATCCGCGTAATTGTTATTCTCCAATATAATAGTGCAGAAGCCTGTGTCCATCCCTTGGGTGTCTGTTAACTTTCTTCGTATCATGTAAAAATGTATGTGTAAATTTCTAAAATTATGACATTAGACATTTACACATACATTTAGGCTCAAAATTATCTTCGACCTTTATCTTATAATAGTATTATCTGCTAGTGTTTTAGCGTTAAGAAATTGTAAATGGTAGGTAATACAATAATCAGTAGCTTCTCAACACTAAACAATTAATGTAAGCAAGCTATTATATACTCTATTTATTATGCGTTCGATTCGGCGCGGGCGCAGGCGTCGGAAGACACTCGCGTTAATTGTAGTGACTATAGTTCCGCCGATAACTATCTGGTGTCCCTGGTCGACGAACTCGTGCGAGCTTCTGGGTTCTGCCTCTTGGCACCAAGATTGCAATCACCTAGAACATCAGCTGCACCATTAGCAACCTTATATCCATCCGAATACGACGGCCAGCAAACTGCACGTTCCACGCACCTGCTTTTGTTACCTTATCTACATCGAATGCCTCTGGCTTGTCATGTCTGTCACTGTTTTCTTGTTTATTGCTTTTCCCAAGTTTTTTTACTGCTGGACTTCCTTGAGAATCGGTTAATGGTTGCGTTTTAATTATTCTAGCTTCATTAGGTTTTACACACAATTAATTTGTATTATGCAGTTTTGTAACAATATTACAATTACGTTATTTTATCATGTTTAAATAAATAATTATGAACATGAAAGTTTGAATTGGCTGCACAGCTACCCGAGGCAATAAGGAGGGTCATGGATCACATCATATAGTTATTACCCAGGATTTCCTTACACTTAATATTGATCATCACAGCCCAATCAGGGACTTTATAACTTAATCTTCCATCGAAATAGATCGATATTTTACATAATGTTGAAGATGTAGGTATGTGAAATATAGCACACGTTGAGAAATTCTTTTCCTCTTTCTTTTTTTTTCTTTTTTTCTCCCGCAAGGATTAATTCTGTAGTTAACGCAGGTAAATGGAAAATGTCTAGTTTCTGTAAGCTGTTGTTCATAAATATTGTTGCTTAATGGTTGTTGAATATTGCAAGCGTAAAACAGCCACCTGCTCGCGAAAACAAAACTAAAATCCATGAAGGACTGCCAAGGACGTATCCGCTCCATTTTAATTGCTGATCATTCCTAACCCTTTACATTTATAGTTTAGAGTTGAATTTTCATTAATTCAAGTTGTATATTATAGTCGGTTGAATTATTCCGGCGAATGTCATATTGTGTTCATGGTTGGGTGACAATAATTACGTCCACAGTGCTGTCTAGTTGATATGACGTAACGTGTTTACTAACAAAGTTCCTTCCACCTTATTTAGTTTTGTGGTCGGAGGCATTTTGCTTTCTGTGGTTACACACACCGTATTGTTCTTGTGTTCTATATTACTGTTGTCAAGTCTTACACAATCAGTTAATTAAATATTGTTTATTAAAGTAGACAAATCTTTGCTTCAATTAAAATTTTGAAAATTACATTGCTTTGCTAAAAGAAAATGTTTTGTTTCTCGCTGGTTTTTCGATTAATTTCTTTTATTATATATCATTCATATGCTGAAATCAAGTTTATGTATAAAGAAAATTAATTCTAAATTCTACGTTAGATGGCAGACGTGTGCCGGGAGACAAGGAACAATATAATTTTAATAGTGTCTTAATAAATGAAATAGCCTTAAATGATGAACTTGTGTCCAATTTGCTGTGACAGCATCCCGATAAAGTACACAACTAGCCTGTTATTATTTACATATCTGAAAAAAGAAATTTTAATTCATTTACTATAGAGTATAAATAGTTATGTACATGGGATTTGGCCAGGATTGTATAATTAGTTTTATCCAATTACAATAAGTACAAGTCTGCTTAGTTTAGGATTAAATGGCAAGGAAATGGCCGATGATATTATAATTTACACGAAACGCAAAGTAATAAGCAGGAAGTAGTAAGGTTAATCAAAAGACAAGACAGGAAACAATGGATTTTCACTTATGGTTGGTGTTTTGAAACTAGGCTACGTCGCGTCGTCCACTACTAGAGTCGTCGGAATTAGCTACACTAAACGTAAAAGTTGTGCGAAATGGTTTATCATTAACATCGGCGTGGTGGCCGGTGCACGCTGGTGCGGTGACCAGCCAGTGCGTTACGCAAGTGTGCGTTACGCACGTCTCCTCCAACGTTTGTTTGTTCTGCTTCCCAAAACCGAGAGGTTTACGTGGGAGGTTACTTTCGTTTTAATTACTTAATTATTGCTGTCAAATGGTTTTGTAGTATCTATATGTTATTACTCGTAGTAGGTATCATTCTTAGCAGTGTATTATGTCGCACCGGTACTGCAAAGAAAGAGATGTCAAAAATATCGAAGTTGAGTTTTGAAATTGTTAATAACCTAAAAATTTAACCAAATATATTTTCCGAAGAATTTTAGTCTTTATGATTAATACTAAATAAATGTTAAAACCGCATCATGCAATAACAACATTTTTATCAACAAATTTCAATCAATTTTAAGTTTTATGATGAGTAACAAGTCCGTTTTGAATAGCACTCTTATGCCGCTTATGCCGCTTATGCCGCTCTTAAATTTATTTCATCAGAATGTTCAAGGCATTTCAGGCAAAGATCTAGAATTAAGTTTGTTATTAGAGTCATTAAATATCCATGTAATGTGTATAACTGAGCATTGGCTAAATGTTAATGAGTCTCTACTGGGACTACAAAATTATAAAGTAGCTAGTGCATTTCACAGGAAACAATCTATAAGAGGTGGATCACTTATTTTAGTACATAATAGTTTAAACAATAGGGCTCGTAGGGATGTTGAAACATCTTCAGTTGAACGTGTTTTAGAATTGTCTTGTACAGAGCTTAACCATTTTATTGTTTTATGTGTTTATAGACCGCCTAGTGGCAATTATCAACAGTTTGAAACTGCAATGGAGGATGTTTTAGCAACCTTATGCAAAAGTAATAAAAAAGTTATAGTATGTGGTGACTTTAATGTTAATATTTTGGAATCTTCCTCAATATCAGTTAGGTTTTTGAATTTGTTCAAGTCTTTTAATTTACTTAATTCTTTTCTTGAACCCACTAGAATTACGCCTACGTCTTCAACATGCTTAGACAATATTTTTTGTAATTTTACTATTATATATAAATCAATTGAGTATGGCGTAACTTCCGACCACAGTGGACAGATTATTAGTTTTGAATATAATTTTCAAAATGTAACTAAAAAAATATTAATTAGACCAATAACAAAGAATCTGGTTTTGAAATTTCAAAGCAATGTCAACGAAAAGCTTACCACGTTAGAAAACAATTCCGCTATAAATTATGATAAATTGTTCGGAATTGTACAACAAGAATTTAAGAATAACTTTAAGCTGAAAAGTGTGGAAATTTCAAACAAAAGGAAGTTTTGTGATTGGGCTACTCCCGGAATTTATAAAAGTAGGAAGAAACTTTTTGATTTATATAGAGAAAAAAGTACTTCAACAGATTCAAATTTTATTCAATATATTAGAAATTATTCAAAATTGTTCAAACTTGTTTGCACCACTGCTAAGTCAATGCATCTTAAAAATAAAATTATGAATTCCAAAAATAAAATTAAAGCTACATGGAATGTCATAAACCAAGAATCTGGAAAATACAAGAATAATCATAGCATGATAACTCTTAAAGTCGATGATAAAGATATTGTAGAAGAAGAAGAGGTGGCCAACGCATTTCGGAAATTCTTTGTGAATATACCATTAGAGACAACTCAAGCACTTGACTCCTCTACTCAGCGTGCAGTCTTTCTTCTTGAAGACAATGTACCTCTTTGTAGTGAATTATTTAGTTTTAGACATATTGATGGCTCTACAATAGTTAATACTTTTAATACAATAAATTTAAAATTAACTGAGGATTTATGGGGAATCTCAACCAACATTATTAAATCTATCATTAATATTATTGCTCCTCAGTTGGCAGTCATCTTTAATCAATGTATTGATGATGGTTCATTTCCAAGTTTAATGAAATACAGTAAAGTAATACCTCTTTTTAAAGCTGGTGAGAAGTCTGATCCTACTAACTATAGACCAATATCAGTACTCCCAGCTCTTAGTAAAATATTTGAAAAAGTTATTTTTAATCAATTACTTTGTCATTTCTCTCTGAATTCCTTATTTCATTCTCAGCAGTATGGTTTCACTAAGAGTAAATCCACTACAGATGCTGGTGTAGCCCTAATGAAGCATATATTTGACGCCTGGGAGGACAGGCAGGATGCGATTGGAGTATTTTGTGATCTTTCGAAGGCATTCGATTGCGTTGACCATCCTACTTTGTTAGCTAAATTGACATATTATGGTGTTAATAGTAATTCTTTAAAATTAATTAAATCTTACTTGAGTGACAGAACTCAAAAAGTAGTTATTAATAGAGTCGAGTCTTCTGGCGCGCCATTGCTTATGGGAGTTCCACAAGGTTCGATTTTAGGCCCTTTATTGTTTCTAATTTATATTAACGATCTACCTTTCTATACTAGAGATCTGTGCGAAACAGTTTTGTTTGCTGACGATACGTCTCTGATATTTAAAGTGAACAGAGGCAAGGATCATTCTGACGTGATAAATAATGCTCTTGCGAAGGTTTTACATTGGTTTACGGTTAACAATCTATCTCTTAACGCAAGTAAAACTAAATGTATAAAGTTCTCATTGCCTAATGTTACAAAAGTCTCAACTAACTTGAAAATGAATGGCAAGAATATCGAGTTATTAAATGACACAAAGTTCTTAGGCATCAATATTGATTTTAAATTGCAGTGGAACCCCCATATAATGGATTTGTCCGGAAGGCTTAGCTCAGCATGCTATGCCATCAAAAAGATAAGACTCATAACAGACGCAAAGAAACAGCTAGATTAGTTTATTTTAGCTATTTTCATAGCATTATGTCATATGGTATGTTATTGTGGGGATCTGCTGCGGACATACATAATATATTTGTACTACAAAAGCGCGCCATAAGAGCTATCTATAATCTTAAGTCCAGAGATTCTCTTAGAGAGATGTTTAAAAGAATTAACATATTAACGGTTGCATCTCAGTATATATTTGATAATATAATGTATGTTCGCAAAAACATTAATACATTTGATAAAAATTCAAAAGTACATAATTTTAATACTAGGAATAGAAATAAGCTCTCTCTGCCAAATTGTCGACTTCACAAAACAAAAAATTCATTTTTGGGTAATAGTATCAGATTTTTTAATAAAATTCCGCAGGAAATAATTGATCTACCATTGGCAACTTTTAAAACTGTAGTTAAAAAGCAGTTTCTTCAAAAGGGGTATTATGCTGTTAATGATTACTTATCGGATAAACAAGCTTGGGCTTAACATTTTCAACTTGTATGTGTATATTAGAATAAAAAGTCAACCAGATCATTGTCGTGACCATCCCTTATTGTACAGGCTCAGCTCAGTTTCACAATACATACTTACTTGACTGTGATGGAAGGTTCCCTTAGTGCTACTTTATTGGTTACAGCTTCGGGGGACCCTTTCAGTATCATCAAATTTACACTGTGTGTGTCATGTAACAAAAATAATTTAAAAGAGCATAGCCTGTGAGTTTCTTGTCAGTTCTTCTCACAGAGCGGAGGCTCGGAACTGGCACTTAGATTCACTTACACCTAATTTTTATTTATTTGCATGTAAGTGAATCTAAGCTTCGTGATTTCAGGGTTGATATATATTTTTTTTCAATTTTTATATTGTTTTGACGTTTTCAAGTGCTATGTAATAGTTTATGAAATAAAGAACTTTTTACTTTACTTTACTTTTACTACCGTATTTATCGCACTTGAGCGGAGATAGCAGAGTGGCAAGACCCATAAACTTCATATTCATAGTCTTGGGTTCAATCCCAAGTCGCGCACTGGCACGCTGAGCGCCCCAGGGCGCTGATCGCCCAGGGCTGGATCGCGGCACCCCACCGGATTTGACAACCCGGACACAACATCGGCTAAACAGCCACCCCAACGCCGCGTCCGTAGCTACGGACGCTGTACGATATCGATTCCGCGCCGTGCTCCCCCAACAGGGGAACACGTAGATGAAGAAGTACGCGCACCGGCAGTCGTTATTATGAAGTCAATACCTTCTAATATCCTGACAGCTGGTTTAACCATATTATAATGTGTTCCTCTGGGTTGTGGAGATCAGGTCTGGGTTGTAATTTGGTTTGACCAGTGAGCAGACACTTGGCCCTAAGCTTATAAGTCTTTTTTTTTTTTGTTTTACGTCGGTAACAAAATGCGTTTACGCACTACCTTCCGGCCAAAGGGGGACCGAAAGGGGGTGTAGGACTCACCACCGGCAGACGCGACTGCCAGCAGTAATACCTACTAAAAATCTTCCGACGACGCCCGCCGCTTGTTGAGAAAGAGGCGGGGGCCAGTACCTGGGTTGCAGCTTCTGACACCCCGCCTGCGGCCAACGTCCCCCGGACCAAAACCTGGAGGACCTCCTCAGAGAGGCGCAGTGGACGCGCCCCTCCTACCTCCTTGTGCGACCATAGCGTGTGTAGCCGATTTCTCGGAGGGTCTGTCGTTAGACAGCAAGGGCCCCCTGCCCCCACTGCCTAAGACCCTCCTGGCGCTGCTTGACGGGCCCTCCTGGCCCGCCCGCTGCGCCCTCCACAGGTCCCTCTTAGTTTCTCCCCCGGTAGTCAGTACTAAGGGCACCCAGAGTCGTCGGTCTCTGGGTGTAACCTTTTCCCTGGCGCCTCCTGCGCCCTACCGGGAGGTACTCTGCCCCCCCACCACGACAAGGTGGAGACCAGTAGTGGAGAAAGCTTATAAGTCTAGGGCAACCCGGATAATGCTAGGATATGATAACCGTCTTTATCGCACTCACTAGTACACAACGATGCACCTGTGCAAAATGGTAAATGACAATTTTGACATTGTAATACTATGAGTCTGATGTGTCCTGTAAGGTATTAAGCAAATGGCAAACGTCCCAAATGGCTCACGACACCTAGTAGACAGAAAACAATAAAGAAATAAATATTATTTATTTATTTATTTATTTAAATAGGTACACCAACAAGTTCACATGCATACTTTAAACATTTAGCAAAGGTATAGGTTCCGGACTCACATGAGAACCGATAACAGGCGTACACAACATTGTCGATACAGAGCACACATTAATTTACAAAAAATAAAAATAACAGAATCAATTAAAATAAATGAGATGTGACAAAAATGATGTGCAATTAAATTCAACGGAATTGATTACAAATTATACAAATAATAATAATATAAAAACAAAAAATATACATACATATAATTGTTAATTCCTTATATTTAATTTGTTCCAGCACTTTGTGTTTGAATTCCTATTTATGCAACGATACGCAAAAAACACTTAGAACATGTAAAAAATTCAACTTCTATTGCCTCTGTGTAAATTATAGTCAAGTTTGAATAATATATATTTTTAAGTCATAAATGTAAGAAGGCTTTCTTTGAACATTATTCACCAAAGTGCCTTCACAGCCAAGAGCATTACTTATCTGATGACATTGATGAGTTTCTAAACTTCAACAAGAATTTGAAAATCCATTTCTTTTGTAAGGCTTTCATATTCAAAACATTTGTCTCGTAAATTGTATTACTAATCGTCTCGTAACTTCAAGTTAAAGTAAACACGGCAGCTTACATCACTTTTAGTGGATTTAATTGCTGTCAAAGCTAACGAGCGTTCCCACACTTTCCATAAATACGAGTATTTCCTTAATCTCTTACTACGGAACAGATGCTTCTACGTCTGCATTATGTACCGTATTATCTTCGTATAAACCGTGTTTTTGAATAAAATGTTGGAAGATTAATGCTTTCACCTACTTCTGTTGGTATATTGTTTTAGTTTTTGTTGTTACATCCGAGTTCCTCCGAAGCAGGATGTTGGTGTAACTGCTGGTTGGATAAACGTTGACTTGTGAGGTGGCTTAATACTGTCAGGCGACTTTTCTCAGTACTTAAAACTAATATTTCCTAATTGTGAAAGCCCCAACTTTTATACAGAAATTTGAAATCGGAACTCAAAGTTAGAATAGTTAATAATAATTATAAAATTCTTTTATTTGTTCTCCACAAAGGTTTAACATGTACATATTTAAATTCCTTAAAGTAAACATAAGTTACCTTTGTGAAGGACTGGTGTCTAAGCTAGGGTACTCCCTGCGTGATAGATCACCAGGCCCTCACCTTACCCGTCTATGAGTATAATTGGACTCAAATAAGAGAAGAGATAATTAATTAATTTGCATTTCGTGAAGAATAACTGAGATGTGCGCGTGTGTGAGTGTGTGTTTATGTTTGTGTGTGTGTGTGTTTATGTTTGTGTGTGTGTGTTTGTGTGTGTGTGGGGGGTGCGTGCGGGCGTGCGGTACGATACTTAGAACATAGCATAACAAGAGATAGTCCAGAGTTAACCTAACCCTGCGAAATAAAATCGTGGGATCAGTTAAGCTAGCTTTAAATGAGCAATAACCATTAGGGTTTCACTAACATGTAGTGGGATATTCATATTAGTGATTTCAGTAAATTTTCAGTCTCTTCAGTTCATTTAAGGATGAAATAAAATATTTAAACAGAGAACAAAAATATAAATTCGCTCACTGGATTCAAGTAATACTCCACCACGCGGACAAAGCGCGTAGAGACCGGTGTCAGATCTTTTTAAGCCGCCGAATAGGGCCCCTAATGGGCTTAACGACTACCAAACACAGTGATAACCGGAACCAACTGCTTAGCGTGCAAATTGATCAGATATGCTAACAGTTATACATTGAGTAATGTCATAATGTGTTGTGTAAAATAAAAACAGCAACTACAGTAAGCAAGCGATGGATTAAAAATATCTCTGTAACAAACACCTGAACATGCCCTGTGTAAGGGCGAAAAGAAAGGCAAAAACGGTTGAAGAGTTTCAAAATTTTTCGGGAAATTAGAAAAGCGCGGAAATTGTTACAAAGATATATTTAATCCATCACTTGCTTACAATGGATTTCCGCAAAGTAACGCCTGAATCAATAAATTTGCAACTACAGTGCTTGCAAATATAGTTAAAGATTTATATTTATCTACATAGCATAGGTATATTCAGAAGCAAATCTAGCAGTGTCATCCACGTTACCAATAGGAATAGAGCAAAGTTTATATAGTATGTTTATATATGTCCATTTAAGGTCCCCTTTTTGTTACCAAAATTCATAGAAATTGATTAACAGTAACTACCATTGGTGATTTATTATAAACAGCTATTTTACACCGAGAATAAATTACTCATGAGAAAAGCAAAATTCTTTGTACTACTGCTAAAGTAAAAATAACTAAGCTATATAGCTTAGTTATTAAAATTAAAATATTTAAAAACAGACTAATCAAATATTGTTAAGCAGAAGTGCAAATATCTTAAAGCTCGGTATCTACTAATAATCAGTGCCGTGGCATAAGTTATTCCGGCTCACACTGAGCAGAGGCCTGTTTGCAAATAGTTTTAGCATAATTTATTTTATGTTTGGATGTCATTAGCTCACTGTGTTCATAAACAAATCCTAACAATAGTCTTTGTCTAAAGAAAGTGCGCTCTAATATTTTGGACTGAATTGGCTGCTTACAATCGGGCAAGATATATGACGAGATACATTGTAAAATTAAATTTAGAGACTAGACCAAGGAACAGACGAACAGGATAACAACAAGTACCGATTTGTACTGGTCTAATAAAATGTTAAGCTTAGGTTAAGTGGACTGTATCCACTTAGGCAGTAGAAAGAAGCAGTATATAAACATTATAACGAGTTACATAAAATAAGTAATTCATAAGTAATGGTCAAGATAATCTACAAATAACCTTAGCTTTCGAAATCATCATAATATGAAAGTATCACAGAAAACGGTGGACGGTTTGAGTCGGGCGGCGCGGCGGCCATGCGACGTATTGATTCGATCTGACGATCAGCCTCGCTCCGGCCCGCTCACTTTCCACATTATCTATATACTCCTTGGAGCCGAGGCTGGACTTAGGAGCACATAGTCAAAACCGCAAAATGTCAAATACGCATAAACTTATTCTGAAATATGGACTCAGACTTCTTAGCAGGAAAGAGCGTCATGTGTGCAGTTTTGTTTTATTTTCTAAAATTTGTGATATTTCAAACATTAATGTGTAATAACGGTGTTTGTGAAAGTACATGAGTGTTGGTAAATGAAACAAAACAGTGCAACATAACTTTTCAAATTCTCTCAAGAAGTTCAAGTGAGATCTCAGTATAGTTCCACATCTTTACTGAGGACTCAAGGGGTTTAGGAAAAGGGCATCTCATTTACTATTTATTATATTTATCACTACTCATTCTCATTTACTATAATTTATGTATTATTAATATATCTCTTACTTGGCACTGGCTAAATGTGCTAAACACACGAAGCCATTATATAAAAGAAAAAAAAATGGACTCACTTGTTTAGAATATTTGCCAGTGTCAAGTAATAATTAATCAAACTGTTTGCATTAATGCAGCATTTTCGCCACGAAGTACAGTAAAAGTCAAATAAATCCGTCATAGTCGGGTCAGGGTCATATCACAACAAGGACTTTACTAGAGGCTTTTAGGGAGTTTTAGAATCAACACGGAAAATCACAATTCACTGCAATATGTCACTACATTTGTGATTATTGCCAAAGAAGTTATGTCTTCAAATTTACTATATTTACATAATAACATGTAATAAATCATAATAATGACTCGTCTTTACACTAGTTTTGAATATTACCGCGATGTGCGTTACTACGTTAGCGCCAAAACTCAACATAACTGTTTTTTTTTCTTAGGTCGTTATGGACTCACTCTTTTAGAGTATTTGCCAGTGGCAAGTAATTAAATAATTTAAGTTATATGCATAAATGCAGCGTTTTCGCCATTTAGTCACAGTAAAAGTCAAATAAAGTACTTTGAGTTCAGATTATTACTTTTTTGTTACCATTTAAATATATAAAATATTGTCCAATATTTAAACAGTATCTGCCAAAGAGCGCTTTTAAAATAAAAACTCTTTTTACAGTTTGCGGCTCTTGGTCATTTTGCGCTTTTGACATAAGATGCTTCTATATATTTACACAATTTTTTGTAAGATAAGTCTACGTCAAACTTTACTGTTTGGCGGGAGAAAAAAGCATCCTTGCGTGGCGGCTTTCCCGATTCTTCTACGATCAAGTTTCAGTTTCAAAGTTGACGTTTGTAATAGCTCTTTCGAGCCCAACTTTAATAAATGATTTTTACGTTGGCTTTGGCTTTATTCGCCATGGCGTCAGGGCTCCTAAAGGGTCACCAGCCAGCTGAACGTAATCGGGTAAGTAGACGATGCATCGATTTGGTCCGCTGCCCGTTACATGATTCACCTGCCACTGCGACTTATCTGATTTGGCCCACGACTAATAGTCTTCTCACAATTGCTGTTATAGCATTTTGTTAGACGTATTCTTTTTAAGTATCAAGGCAAAACAAATTGATATTGTACTACCAAGATTATTGTTACATGGGTTAAAAAAAAACATTTATACAAGTTTGGCTCAATAGAGCTCTCATGAATGTCATACTTATAAACTATCGCGCCCATTCACTGCGGGCGGGAGCTTGATCGTAAAAGAACGGGCAAGAAAATCGACAAATCGGTTGTTGTAATATCTACTATTTATTTAAAGTTTAATAAAACGTATGTAAGAGGAGTAACTTATTTGCTTATACTTGAACGTTTTGTTTCAAAGAAATGTTATTGCGCGTTATATTAGAAATTTTAAAAGAGTTACAATAGTGACTGGTCGCCGAAGCCTCGTTCGTTGATCGGCAGTTGCACTAATTGCAGGTTAAACTGGGTGGTTCCCTATGTTTTTGGTAGGATCCCTTATTACCCATTTATATATAATTTTAATTATGATACTGCGTGTGTTACCTATATTGTGCTGTTTTGTTTACTACTAGCGTAAGTAATATGTAATAAATGTGAGTAAGTCCTCCTCTAAGTATTTGTAAAATTAAATCAAATGCTGTATATTTCAAGCATATTAGTTAAATAACTTATGTATATGAAAACATGATGTTGGTCCCAGTTATTACACATAATGTGGTAGTCGATAAAGATATGTAGGTACCCTTTTAGGAGGCTTGACTGACCTGATGCCTCACCTCACCTTGTTTTGTGAGTGGAGCCCCTTGCTCGGTAAAGTGACGTTAATGGGCTGAGATGATGATAAACAAATTATAGAACTATATTAATGTGTCTTTCGCGATTTTATATTTTGGTAAAAAATTGAATTTGTGTCAAAATAACATAGAGCTGTTTCTGCAGGCCTTCAAGCGGATGCCGTCCCTCTGACGAAGGCGCATGGTGCGCGGGCGCGGGTGCGGGTGGCGCGGCGGCTGCGGGCGCGCGGGCGGTGCGCGTGCGAGTCACCAGCGCGGCGCCCGCGCTGCCCGCACTTCCCGCGCCCGCGCACGCCAGGCGTCTCTCACCGCCGCCACACGCGCATCGGGCCACTACGCCACCGCCGCCTACTTCTCCCAGTACCAAACGTAAGTCATCACCAACAGTAAGAGAGAGTGTCACCAACGCCGCGCCCCGCATGCCAGGCGGTTCTCTCTCCGCCGCAAGAGCATTAAGCCACCACACCGCTGCCGTAAATTTCTCTCAATGACAAACGTAAGTCATCACCTAGTGAGAGAGAGAGTGAGAATTAGCTCTAAAACAAGGAACGGTTTATAAACGGTCGACAACAAGCTAGTGATGCCCTGGGTATAGCAAGCGTCAGTGACACTGAGCGACACTAAGCTCCGTTAAGAAGCCCCTAGTCAGGCACCGTGGAAAGCAATTGAGGAGGACTATATTTAGCTGTGTACTTCACATGGCTAAAATTATGATGATGACTAAGGCACCACGTCATAATGATAATAAAAGATTCCAATTATCACCATAATTCCCCAGCTATCGAGGAGCCGCCAGCACCCACGGAGCCCCAGTTGAAGCCGCTGTCGACGGTGTCCCCGCGCACGGCCGCGAGCACCCCGGTGCGGACCGCCCCCGCCCAGAGCAGCCATGCGCTCACCAAGCCCAAGCATGAGCACCATCATCGCCCGCCTGACAACGTGCCTAACACACAGGTATTTGATGATGTTCTTTAACATTCCTCTTCTTTTCTTTAGTTCTGTTTTTTCTCCCATTTACATGCACTTCAGATAGTTTCAGATGTCTTGACCTGCTGCATTACCAGTATGGTCATATTAGTATCTATGTATCTCCATGCCATGTGGTGCTGGCCTAGAATAGTGCCACCCTCTCTCATCCCACTAGGAGTCGAAATGGGCAGCAGCGTCATACTGTGTACTGGCTTGAACTGCGATCACCATAACGCCTGCCCAGTGTGCTGATTATGGGCAAATACCCCCAATAGAATGTAATCTCTTAAAGAGGCCAACGTTCTGCAGTGGACTTTATAAGGCTGCTATGATGATGATGATAAGTATCTCCAAGTAATATCTTATTAGACCAGTAAGTAGACACTGAGCCCTAAGCTTAGGGATAGAGCAACCGAGATAATGCTAGGACATGATGGTCATGTTAGTCTTACCCAATTTTCACCTCATAACATTTCCATTCACTTCTTCAATATATATTCATGCTCTCAACACTACCAAACCACGTAGGAACTCCTTTCTCAATCCTCGTCATATGATCATTATCTTCCTTCAATGCTTTAGTCCATTTTTCGTAATGTTGTTGAGCTAATGTAAAATGTCAAAAGACGTGAAATACAATTAAGATGGTTTTGTATTATTAACTTCTAATTGTTGAGGTGGTGCCTTATATCATGTTATCAAGTATTTCTAAGCGATGAAAATTGTAGGAAAATAAATTGTAATGACATGTCTTTTCCGATATACGCGAGAACGTAGGATAATTGATGACTCCTGCAGCTCCGGTGTGACATTTCCGCCATGTCGCGTCGCTTCGCGGGTCGATGTCGCGTTTATTGACTCATGTTAAACATGGTTTTACTTTCCATTTCCAATCGAATGTAAATTGTAGACAAATGCACTTCTGGAATGCATTTGTCTCGTCTCTCTGAAACAAGTCGCAACTCGCTTTTCCAATTGTAGTTTTCAATTCAACAGTGTCTCAATGACTCAAATTCAAAGTATCTTTATTTTATAAACTATTACTTAGCACTCGAAAACGTCAAAATGAAATATAAAAAAGACTAAATTTAACTACACTAAATAAAATAAAATAAAATAAATATAAATATTTTCTGACAATTACACCAATTATTTAGTTCCAAGATAAGTATCATTAAGAACTTGTGTTATGGATACTAAATAACGGATAAACATACTTAAATACTTTTTTTTTTGTAAATACATACTTAATATACATAGGAAAACACCCAGACCAGAACAAATATTCATGTTCATGCACACAAAGATTTGTCCTGTGTGGGAATCGAACCCACGACCTCTGGAGTGAAGTGTAGGTATACTGACCTCCACGCCATATCGGTCGTCAACACTGAAACCATATAGCTAAAAATCTAAAGTTTAAAAAAAAAAAATGCTAGTGAACTACGTGACAGTTCCGAGACACCGCTCTGTAAGAAGAACTGACAGAAACTCACAATCACTGAATCGATTATACAATCGTAATTTTCAATTCTAGTGTGTCTCAATGACTGACTCGATTTCCCAATCTTAGTTTTCAATTCTGGAGTGTCTCATGACTGTCTCGATTGTCTAGACTACATATGAGACATATGCATCTCATTTCTTGAAAATTTCTTCTAATAACTTATCTGTATAATCGGAAATCGAGAAGAAAGCAAAAATCAATTTTATTTGTATGTCTATTTTTCTCACACCAAAATTGTATGTTTTGATAAGTAGGTATAGGTATTAAGTTATCAAATATAATAACGAAAAAGTATGAATATTTATTCGTTCTTTAGTAGGACTCTTTTTTTACTCAGGGAAAAATGCAATTTACTCGTATTTATCCGTAGTAGTACAATCTCGGCTTAGTTATTCCAAAGCTCTTTACTTCATCATCACAGCCCATTAACGTCCCACTACTGAGCACGAGCCTCCTCTCACATAAGGTGTGAGGGTATTGGGTCATACTCCACCACGCTGACCCAGTGCGGATTGGCGGAGGCAGGTGTATGGCGTCCTGCTGTTAGAATTTTTCAAGCCGCCCATTAGGCCTCTAACATGGCTTAACGACTACCACATTTAGTGATAACCGGGACCAACAGCTTAACGTGCCTTCCGAAGCACGGAAGCGCTCGATATCAATGCCACTTAAACGGACACCCATCCAAGGACTGACCTCTGTAAACTCTGCTGTACTTCGGCGATCGTTTCCGACCACCTAGCACCGCAGAGCTACGAGCGCTTCACTTAGGCTCTTTACTTAGGAAGATTTATTTTGTACCCTGTCATCACCTGATTTACAGCCGGTGTTCAACAAGGAAAAAACACTTAAGCCAGTAAAAGCTTTCTAAATTAACCACATGTAGTTTTAAAGTGTAAACTGTACGTATACCTAGGTAATAGCTACGATCTAGGACGTGTCTGGGTACTAAGGAGATGTGGTCTTGCCGCCATTATCACTTAGCCTGCGAGTTCCGCTTGCGGTCACGCTGGGTTTTAGATGGCCTATTGGTTGTTTTAGAACATAAGTGTATAATTTAATAAGAATAAAGCTAACTATAAATTACTGTCAACAGTATTTACCCTGGTTTCTATAAACTTCATATGTCGAGAAAGTGTGTCTTATAAATAGCTATGAACGTGTCATTAAATTCAAACAGTATCAACAGATTTGAAGCGTTTCTAGCTCAATGCAGGTGCGTAGTATCAAGTTATCTAGACATACGTGCTTCTTTAATTTATTGATTCAGGCGTTACTTTGCGGAAATCCATTGTAAGCAAGTGATGGATTAAAAATATCTTTGTAACAATTCCTGCGCTACTATAATTTCTCTCGTTTCAGCGTTGGTCGTGAAGACACCGTTGTTCTGAGGCTCCTATCTTACCTGAAGATGCCCTGTGTAAGGGCGAAACACGTGTCGTGTTGAATAGTTTCTCGATTTTCGAGAAATTATAGTAGCGCGGGAATTGTTACAAAGATATTTTTAATCCATCACTTGCATAGTGCTTCTGGCAAGTGTATTGACATTTTTTTTCTAATAATAAATTTTATGTTATCACTGCTAAATTTAACGCTTTTTACTGTTGTTCCGTCTGTTACGTTTACTAGAGAATATCAAGGTGCTATAGAGAATGAAAAACATTATTTTTTAACACAAAAAATGCGGTTCTACGTCACAAACAAACCATACATTTGCAAACCATACATTTGATTTAACTTTAACACACAATGAAAGAAATAAAACGATTAATCCTGAATTGACACTTTAACGACCCTTTAGTTCATCAATTCTAAGCTGCTGGCTGATCAGTCAATAGTGTAATAAAAATTAGTCAACCATTGCTGTAAACAACTCGGAGATCTAATAAAATTAGCAGAACGTTGAGTTATCGAAGGCTTTTCCGAACACAACCTTTACTGCTAATGATCGAAATGAATAACTACTGAACCGGTCGAAAGTGATCCGTGGTAAATTTGCGAGTGGTTTTTCATTCACTAGATGTAATATATGACATAAACATAACTCGCACTCATATATCCTGTTTGAGGTAGACAAAAACGTTGCCACTACTATTGAAGTACTATTTCCCCGACCGGGTAGGCAGATGCATATTACACGCCCACATTTCGCCAATAACATTTTTGGTCCCACGTAACAAGTGGCAAGCCTATTGCCGCTTACCGGTACTTTTCATATGCCAGAGCCTCGCCTGTTGATCGGCAGGTCAGGTTGGATTGGACTTCTGTAATCTCGGTAGGATCCTTATGCTATTTAAAAGTGACCTTTGAGATTGTAGCTAAGTCTATCCTTCGCACATTGACGCTGGACGAGATTTCTTAAATATACCTACGTTTCTTTGCTGTTGATATATTTAAAAAATAAAATGCAGTCTATGTGTTTGGTGATCTCCCTAGATTATGTGTAGGAATGTTGTGGCTGCAGTGTCGAGTTTATGAATTTATTCAGAAGTTCTGAAGATTAACATCGGTGAATCTCATATTTTGCCTCATGCTAAATGCATTGGTTTAATTTTATGTTAGTCTCCCTTCGATGTACATATATGAGTGTTGCGTTTTCGTCAAAACACATCAACATCTGTTTCAGCATAATGTTGTCAACACGGACAGATCTAGGAGATATCGCGGCCAGCATCTAGTGTTACCCAAAATGCACACATATTTCTATAGGAAAAGTAGTTACCCCAATTGTATTGGAATATATTAGGTCGGGGAAAAAGTCTTTTCGCATAACGTAGGTATAAACTTATTATAAAATTTTTTTGACTGTACTATTTGTGTCTGGCTGGTTTTGGTAACATTAAAAAGGTTCCATTATAAAGAAAAGAAAAAAATAAAAAAAAGTTGTTTCCCGCTATTTTTCATTTGTTTTTCTCTCCGTAAAAATGAGTGTATCTAATGAAGAAATTCGATACATTTTAAAATTTTATTATAAAAAAGGCAAAAATGCAACTCAAGCAGTGAAAAAAATTTGTGATGTTTATGGACCTGATGCAGTGTCAGTAAGAGTAGCACAAATTTGGTTCAAACGTTTTCAGTCCGGAAATTTTGATGTTAAAGATGCACCTCGCTCTGGTCGCCCTGTTACGAATAAAATGGACGCCATTTTTGAAAGAGTGGAGCAAGATCGGCATATTAGTAGTTACGATGCAGCTGAAGAACTGGGAATTGACCACAAAACAGTTTTGACCCATTTGAAGAAAGCTGGTTATACAAAAAAGCTCGATATTTGGGTGCCACACGAGCTCACTCAAAGAAACTTAATGAACCGTGTACTCATTTGCGATTCATTATTGAGACGTAATGAAACCGAGCCGTTTTTGAAGAGATTGATAACTGGCGATGAAAAGTGGATCACGTACGACAAGAACGTGCGAAAAAGGTCGTGGTCGAAAGTTGGCCAGGCTTCACAGACTGTGGCCAAACCTGGCCTAACACGAAATAAGGTGATGCTGTGTGTATGGTGGGATTGGAAGGGCATTGTTTATTATGAGCTTTTACCGCCCGGCAAAACCATCGATTCTGATCTTTACTGCCAGCAACTGATGAGATTAAAGGAAGCAGTCGAGAGAAAACGGCCGGAATTGATCAACAGGAAGGGTGTGGTCTTTTATCACGATAACGCTAGACCACACACATCTTTAGCCACTCAGCAAAAATTAAGAGAGTTCGACTGGGAGGTCCTAGTGCATCCACCATATAGCCCTGACCTTGCGCCTTCAGATTTTCACCTGTTTCGGTCTCTGCAGAATTCTTTAGGTTCTGTAAGGTTGACCTCAAGAGAGGACTGCCAAAACTATTTGTCCCGTTTTTTTGATCAGAAGTCCCAAAGTTTCTACAGTAACGGGATAATGTCTCTGCCCACAAAATGGCAGAAAGTTATTCAACAAAACGGTACATATATATTGTAAATAAATGTAAATAAACTTTGAAAAAAATGTCTTGACTTTTCATACAAAAATACGAAAAGACTTTTTCCCCAACCTATTATAATAAGTTGCCTTTTACTTTAATTGACCTTAGTTTATCAAAATTTAAAAGTAAGTTGTTTCGCTGGCTCAAACTGAAGTGCTTTTATTCAGTCCAGGAATATTTAGACATTAATATAAAAAAAGAAGTTATGTAACAATTCTAATGATTTTATTTGACATTTTATTGTGACCATAATTTTTTACATTTTTTGACATTCATACGCCCTGCGTTGGCAAGATAGTAATAGAACTTTAAGAAATTGTTTTAAGATCCCTGCAACATTATCTTTTATGAATAAATATTTTCATTTTCATTTTTTTTCAATATACTGACAACTGTATTTTATGACTTAAGCAAATCCCCACTATAGGTAACTGGCTTCCGACAAAAAAAAATCGTTCAATCAGCTTGCAAGGACAAATTAAACAAATATATATTTCATGTTTATAAATAAAACGTTAATTTTGGAATATAGCTGAGCCATCTTAAACTTACACAGCTAGTAATTTTTTACTGTAATGCCCAAGTTCACTAAAATAGAAAAAAATATATCAAAAACATTCATTTATTTATGAGTAGAACTTGCTCTGTAGAAGCGCTCGTATCTCTGCGGTGGTCGGTGGTCGGAAACGATCACCGAAGTACAGCAGAGTTTACAGAGTTCAGTCATTGGATGGGTGAATGCTTGTGTGGCATTTGATATCGAGCGCTTCCGTGCTTCGGAAGGCACGTTAATTTGTTGGTCTCTGCTATCACTAAATGTGATAGTCGTTAAGCCATATTAGAGGCCTAATGGGTGGCTTGAAATATTCTAACAGCAGGACGCCATACACCTGGGTCAGCGTGGTGGAGTATGACCCAATACCCTCACACCTTGGTATGTGAGAGGAGGCTCGTGCTCAGTAGTGTGACGTTATTGGGCTGACATGATGATGATGATGACTTGCTCTGTTATATGAGGATCGTTCGTGTATGTTTTTAACTCATCTTAGATACCTCTTAACTGTCCTAGATTAATTGTGCTTCCTTATTCATTTATTGTCCCCTTTTTTTTCCTTTCTATTAGTAATAGTATTAGTAACATTTATTTATTTAACTATTAATCATAACGACAATAATAATGAAGCTTTTAATTTCTATTCCGCCACCTGCGTGACAATCAGTTTAGAAACCGCCAACACTTTTTTTAATTATAATCTAAAAATTATGTCAATTTCCAATATATTTTTTACAAATAATGAATTTAGAACATAACACTGAAACTGACAATTCATATTTAGATTTGAATCACAAGAAGAAACCAAACGAATGATTTAAGGATTCAAATTCTATTGATATCTTGATAACGCCCTAAACTTGTTATAAAACTGCTCATAAACATTTGAATTGATCAAAAAGTATGAACGACAAAAAAACATATAATGGAGCGGATTCTTACAAGTTTGTTTAATTTATGTTTAAAGATTTTTAGCCAGGACTTAAAGTTATTATTTATTGTAGTCTCATCCAGGACAAAACCAATATTTGTGTTTTTGATTACATTTAAATTAATTTTCGTGTTTTATATGTAAAATTGTTATTTCGAGTACAAAACACGGAAGTGGAAGGAGAAGTGATTTTCTCAGTTTATGAATATTTGCAATGTTAATGGTTATAATATAAGGAATATTCCCTAGGTAAAGGATAAGTATAGGCCTTTTTAACCGACTTTAAAAAAGGTGGAGGTTCACAAATAAACTGTCTTTTTTTAAATGTATGTTAAGAACCAGTTAGACGACGCGAAAATTTTCTTGCGGCCGCCGCGCAGCGTACCTAATTGTTTCTTTTCTTTTCATAGGAATTTTTACTTTGTAGACAACGTACAAATATTTGGCAGTGACGAAATCGCGCGGCATCCTTATCGCTGCAGCTCTTTTGTCCCTTTTTGTGTTGTCGGTACAAATCATAAGCAATAAGAAATTCTTCTTTTTAGTCAGATTACGCATGATGCGTAATTTAATTCAAATTAAAGTTACTGTTCCTCTGCGCCTGCGTGGTCCACGCGTATCCTTCCTGGTAGATCGCGCAGCCGAAATATTCCGATGTCATATTATATACGCGCCCTAAACGTTGCACTCAAGCAAGAGCCGCTTGCAAAAACCTGCGGCGTCAATTGCGCGTTTTTTTTCCTTAAAATACCTTGTATACACAAAATATCTTAAGATATACCTACATCCATCAGCTCAGACATGACTAGTTGTAATAAATTTAAGACAATCATGTCATCAGGTCATTGGCAACGAGCAACTCAGTAATAGCACGGGTCGCGTCGACACACGCCATCTGAATATTACAGTTAACTAATTTTCTAGTTAGAAGAGAACCGACCATGATCAAATGTTATTACATTTGTGCAACAATATGATACAGGCAATTGATGCAAGTACTAAAGTTAATTCAATTTTAAATGTATACTTAACAATTGGTCTCGCAGTGATGTTTGGCATTAATATGTTTAGGCCAAGGACAATTCCAATGTTGTAGCTGTTGTCCCTAATTCTTAAAGTTCAAGCCTCCCCTCGATTTAGTTTGGAAGAGACAATTGTTTCCGGAGTCAACCTAAGCCTTTTGCTGTTGTGAAACCAAATTATATTGTTAGTTATATTTTTTAACCTTGGGTGTAATGGGCTTCTGCCAATATCTTAAGATTCAAGCCCTGCAAGTGTTGCAGACGAGGCTCTTGCGAACATAAGCTTTCCGGTAAGCGGCAATAGGCCCGCCACCTATTACGTGGGACCAATAAGGGCATATGATATGCCTCGGCCTACCCCTTAAGGGAAAAAGGCGTGAATGTATATGTATGTATACCTTGGGTAATGAATATATAACAATCGATAATTCTAGATAATTCGAAACGGTAAGATATTTCCCTACAAAGTAAGAAGAGACTCCAGAAAGTGAGACATACGGTACAGTACGCAATACTCGTAGTCAAAAAACCCTGAAAACCTCACGACTTTTCCTATTTTCGACAAAAAAACCGTTGTTCAATTATTACTTTATTTATTGCGCTTTAATTAAGTCACATAATCTTGAGCAATGGTAAGCTTCTGGCCTCTCTTACCACAACATTAGTAGGCGGATTATATATTTTACTCCAGTAAAAAGCGAAATGTCATCAAGTCTTGAATTCCTCAAGATCCGCTCCGGAGTGTTATTAGCACCAGATCGAGTTACTAGCAATTATGACAATAATTACTGCGCGCGCGTAACGGCGAAAGTGTTGGCACATTAAAAAACTAAATAACCATTGTCTTTGCCAAATCCCACGATTTTGTGATAGGGAAAAGCGTAATCGGTGGGAGCTTTGAGGCGAAAGCGACGCGACAATAGCCGCCATATTGGCTATACAGATTCTTGCGCGAGAGTGATTTCATAAGATCAGCTTCCTCTTTAATTTTGATGGATGGCTACAAATTAGACTAATTCCTTTGTGGCAAATTACCTCCTGATTATGATCGAGGAAATTTTTTAAGCTAAATTGTATGAGGGCAATGAGAATGTAGACGATAATGATGATACACAAAGCTATACCAAACCACTAGCATTTACATATCCTAGATTGATCAATTTAAGAATACTTAATTTACCGTATCACCTAAAGTCCTAGGATTATCCCGGTTACCCCCTAGATTTACGTTGCGGGCCTAGGGTCTGCTTATTGGTCTAGTCAGATCAGGCTGAATTTCAGTTATCACATAGAGCGACTGCCTTCTGCCACCGCAACCCATAGAGAAACATTGAGCTGTCGGGATATTAGAAGGCACTGACTTCCTAATTATTAAATTTACTGCTGTATATGTATTCAATTACAGCAAAAATTTCTCAAATGTTGAATTTATTAATTTTAGAATGGAGTCCGAGAATGCAACAGCAGTTCAGACGAGAATAGATCCTCTGGCCATGCATCCATGTCGGACAGTGGTGGGGGAGGAGAAGCAGGCAGGGAGGAACCTCGTCGGACTAGGCAGCCACCGCACAACAGGACCAAGCATCGGCCTCATAATAAAGTAAGTCTGAGTAAAACTAATTTTAAGAAAACCTTAGATTAAATATTTCGACACATTTTTACATGTTTTTTCTAATTCAATTTAGTGTATAGGTGTATCATATAAAATTCAAAGAATGCAAATGGTGACATACACGGCAGAGCCTAATCCACGAATTCAATTTGTATGAGCTTTGTAATTATACAGACAATAAAGTGTTAGAAGTTTTCTAGAAAATAATCTTCCGACACAGAACCAACTTATTTTCAATAGCCCGCAGGAGATGACTGGGCATAATTTCTAGCTAAAGAAAAGTATTTCTAGTTTCAGTAGTAACTAGCCATAATATGTCCAGCTGTGGGCTGTTTTTAGGCTGATGGTAAAGAACAAGAGGAACATCTTCCAAAAATTTGTAAATTTGTAAAAGAAATATTTACACTTTAATCAGTTATGTATATCTTTAGGCCTTAAAGTAACGTTTTATTTGTTCGTAGACTTATCTAATTTGATATTACATGCATTAATATAATAGGTTGGGGAAAAAGTCTTTTCGTATTTTTGTATGAAAAGTCAAGACATTTTTTTCAAAGTTTATTTACATTTATTTACAATATAATAGGTTGGGGAAAAAGTCTTTTCGTATTTTTGTATGAAAAGTCAAGACATTTTTTTCAAAGTTTATTTACATTTATTTACAATATATATGTACCGTTTTGTTGAATAACTTTCTGCCATTTTGTGGGCAGAGACATTATCCCGTTACTGTAGAAACTTTGGGACTTCTGATCAAAAAAACGGGACAAATAGTTTTGGCAGTCCTCTCTTGAGGTCAACCTTACAGAACCTAAAGAATTCTGCAGAGACCGAAACAGGTGAAAATCTGAAGGCGCAAGGTCAGGGCTATATGGTGGATGCACTAGGACCTCCCAGTCGAACTCTCTTAATTTTTGCTGAGTGGCTAAAGATGTGTGTGGTCTAGCGTTATCGTGATGAAAGACCACACCCTTCCTGTTGATCAATTCCGGCCGTTTTCTCTCGACTGCTTCCTTTAATCTCATCAGTTGCTGGCAGTAAAGATCAGAATCGATGGTTTTGCCGGGCGGTAAAAGCTCATAATAAACAATGCCCTTCCAATCCCACCATACACACAGCATCACCTTATTTCGTGTTAGGCCAGGTTTGGCCACAGTCTTGGGGCCGCGGTCGACGTTAGCCGCGGCCCTGGGTGGAGTGGCTCTCTCGCTGCCGACCATCATGCAAAAGATGGTCGACAGCGAGACGGCGTGGGAGGCGATGGCCTCCTTCTGCGAAGTGGTGATGTCGCAGAAGGAGGCCGCGGAGCGGGAGAGGGAGCGGGATCCGCTCTCTCTCCGGCTACGCCGTTGGCGCAGCGGGCGGGCCAGGAGGGCCCGTCAGGCAGCGCCCGGGGGGTCTTAGGCGGCGGGGGCAGGGGGCCCCTTCCGTCTCGCCATAGACCCCCCCCGAAGTCGGCCAGTTACGCCATGGCCGCACAAGGAGGTAGGGGGGGCGCTGCAAATTGCGCCTTCCTGAGGAGGTCTCCCCGGTTCTGATCCGGGGGACGTTGGCCGCGGGCGGGGTTCCAGAAGCTACAAACCCGGGCACTGGTGCCTCGCCCCTTTTCAACAGCGGTGGGCGTCGTCTGAAGTTTTTTAGTGGGTAGGACTGCGGTGGTCGTGTCGGCCGCAGTGAGCCCCACACCCCCTTCCGGTCTCCCCCTTTTGGCCGGGAGACAGTGCGTAAGCAGCATTTTTTTACAGACGATAATAAAAAAAAAAAAAAAAAAAAAGGTTTGGCCACAGTCTGTGAAGCCTGGCCAACTTTCGACCACGACCTTTTTCGCACGTTCTTGTCGTACGTGATCCACTTTTCATCGCCAGTTATCAATCTCTTCAAAAACGGCTCGGTTTCATTACGTCTCAATAATGAATCGCAAATGAGTACACGGTCCATTAAGTTTCTTTGAGTGAGCTCGTGTGGCACCCAAATATCGAGCTTTTTTGTATAACCAGCTTTCTTCAAATGGGTCAAAACTGTTTTGTGGTCAATTCCCAGTTCTTCAGCTACATCGTTACTACTAATATGCCGATCTTGCTCCACTCTTTCTAAAATGGCGTCCATTTTATTCGTAACAGGGCGACCAGAGCGAGGTGCATCTTTAACATCAAAATTTCCGGACTGAAAACGTTTGAACCAAATTTGTGCTACTCTTACTGACACTGCATCAGGTCCATAAACATCACAAATTTTTTTCACTGCTTGAGTTGCATTTTTGCCTTTTTTATAATAAAATTTTAAAATGTATCGAATTTCTTCATTAGATTCACTCATTTTAACGGAGAGAAAAACAAATGAAAAATAGCGGGAAACAACTTTTTTTTTTTTTTTCTTTTATTTATAATGGAACCTTTTTAATGTTACCAAAACCAGCCAGACACAAATAGTACAGTCAAAAAAAATGTATAATAAGTTTATACCTACGTTATGCGAAAAGACTTTTTCCCCGACCTAATATTATTAACAACTAGGAAAACCAACCAGTACCACTATTCATTTAAAAAAAACCAATATTGCTTGTGCAGACCCAAGAATACCTTTGATACTGTCCCTAATTTAACAGCTCCAGTCCCCGTGGCCTGGAGGCGGGGGCCTGGAAGACATCAGGTCTGCCATCAAGCAGCTCACGCTGCGGTCAAGGGATAGCAGCAGTACCGCCACCAGCGGCGCGTCAAGTGCTGGAGGAGGCAGCAACAACGGGGCTCCTGGTAAATACCGTTCCGTCTGCATTTGCATCTAGATCAATCCCGGGAAATTATCCCGGGTGAAATCTGATTTAAGTATTTTATGTTTTCAAAATGGGAAGACAATATTTTCGCGGTAAAAATTTACATTTCGGTAGTGTTACAGAATAAAAAGGAAAGAAAATTAGTTTTATCTAAGTTAGTTTATTTTAGGTTGTTAATATAAATAAAAATTGGAAATAATAAAAATAATAACCAGTTTCCAATAATAATGAAGCAGTGGTTAAGGAGTCCGAGAGGCAGCCTCGAAGAGTATATTGGACGTACATGGAAGCTCATTATTAGTCCTATTTTATTATTACAAAACAAACTAGCCCTGACAAAAAACCGATATTATTTAGCCTACTGTTCTAAAAAAATGTTAGAAGAATTCTGGACCGGATTTTGTGCCAATTTAGTTTTTTCGAAAGCTATATGCTAAATGCTGTATGTTATTTAAACACACTTAAACCTCTTTAATCCCGCTATAGCCACCTCCGAGAGTTACTAATTAGTTATTTTCTGGCTAATTTTATGATGGTTCCTCCTAGAAAGCGGCAGTGCGGCAGAGGCCCGTCGTCGGCGCGCGCCACTGGTGCGGCAGCCGTCCCTGGACACGGTTTGCACCAACGTCACCAGCGCTGACGAGTTCGTGTGGGTCGACTCACACAACAGGTATTTTTATGTCAGATTTTAGTGATGCATGCTGGCTCTATACAGTGTAAAATGGCTGCCAATATCCGTGGAACAGACAATCTGGTCAAGATGGCAAGAAGCCGCTAGGTGCAGACTGCATGTATGCAATTGGGGAGACCTATATAGCAGTAAACTTCGAGTATGTGACATAATGATAATGCCACGTACTTCCCACTGTAAAGTCTGCTTTACTTTGGTGAGTGTTACTGACCACCTAGCACTGTGGAGCTACAAGTAATTCTAAGTAAGACATAATCTATTACCTTTTACTATCACTGAACTTTATATAATAAAACATCTCTGTTCTTCTAGACTGGTGGAACTTCGTTGCGTACCATGGACTGCCAGCGAAGTGAGCCGCGCGCTGCAAGTGGGCCGATGCAAGGACATCGCCCACAAAATGGCACCGGACACTCCGCCCAGACTTGCATATTTATTACAAAGGTAAACAAATAGTTTACACAGTCGGGGGGTAGATATCAATATAAATCTGTTTGGAGTTTCATTCATAAAATGACGACGAATTTAAGTAATCGATAATTACTGTCAACAACGAATTTCGGCAGATTATATTTTTATGTTTTGTTTTATTTATCTACGTTTGTTTTGCATCTAAATAACAATTCAGTTTTAAAAGAACTTGTGTTATTAGTCTTTATTTTATTTTTCTACTGAAGAACTAATTCAAAACCTCAACAGAATGTATGATTCGATTTACATTTTATTTCAACAATTGGCGACTACAAGATTAAGTGGAATAATCTGCCAACTGGCTACAAATATCATTACCACTCACTGTTTTCAAAAATAGTGGAAAGTTATTTTCTCTTTAAACTATTTCACAAGGAGAGAAAAATAAATCCTCTTACAATTGCATTATTACAATTCTAGGGCGCTCGTGCGAATATCTAGAGAAGCACAGCGATTGTCGCAGAACTTCAACTTCTGCTCCAAGCACGAAGTGGCGGGAGCTTTCAGAATTGTACTCAGCACACCGCTAGCAGACGCCTGCATTAAGGTAAAGTGGTCTAGTTATCTTTACGAAAATTACTGGGCATAGGTTAGTTCGTATATGAAATAGATAAACAGATAGTGTGAACTACACAACAATGAAAAAATATAGATAACTTTTTCGTCTAAATTTCAACAAAATGAGTCTAAGCTTGAAAGGTTGTCAAGCCAAATAAAATGATAAAAAGCCCCCAAATTTATCCGCAGATTTTATTAAATTTGCATTCCAAATCGGTCGTGATTTGATAAGAAATAATTCATTTTTATAATTTTTTCTTAATCTTGATTTTTTCCTCCTATTTTTCAGGGCTGTCAGCGTGCGGCGACCATGTACGCGACGTCAGGCAGCGCGGCACGCCGTCTGGGCTCGGCTGCGCGCGCGCGCACCAGCTTGGCGCCCGGTCGTTTCCAGCGATGGATGTTGGACGTGCGGGTCGCGCCTTTCGTGCACGAGTAACTACTATACACTTTACCAATATAACTTAATGAAGGACAGCTTGTTGTTCAATCTGTGATTAAAAAACGCTTTAGAAAAAATTGGTCCAGAGAAAGAATTTATTTTATTATCCATTGGGTTCCCACGAGTAGGGTAAATCGAAACAGCTCGCATACGATATAGCGCTCATTTCATGTAAAGTCACTATACATCAATGTGCCGAGATCAATAGGCTTATTAGTGCGTATTCTACTACTACTAATATTATTGGACGTAGACATTTTACAATTCATTTGCACTATACTGAAGCAACCAATCTTTCTCGTTTTTCTATCGAGATTAAGCAATTGTTAATGTTGGTGTTGGTACTCAAATCTTAAACCAAAAAGCTGTAATTTCTTTACACAGATATGCGTCAATATACTTGTGTGCCGGCATAGAGACGCTTCTAGAAGAGATCGCCCTGATAGCAGCCAGCAGCGCTCCCACTGGTCCCATAACTCCGGCTACTGTGGACCATGCAGTCGCGAATTGTGCAGATTTGTGGGGTTTGCTGCAGCCGTACAGCCATTTGAATGCTGGGAGAATTGCTTCAGGTAAGAAGTACGACTGCACGTAGTGTTATATAATTGACCGATATATTGTAGTTTCATTATAAAAAAAATTACGAACTAGAATAGGACTTATGTAAAGATTTTCCAAAATCCAGTTATTTGCTGGGAGAGTTGCTTAAGGTAGAGATTACGACTGCACGTAGTGTAGTAGTTATATGACCGAACTTAACATAAAGAAGACTCTTATAAAGCATAAGCAAAATCGATCAGTTATATATAAGCAATGCATTGCCTCAATATAGTGTAATTATATTATTTAAAAAAAAACGTATCAGAATAGGGCTTTTGTAAAGAAAGAAATTTTTCTTTATCCAGTTATTTGCGTCGTTATGACACACATTTTCCTAATATACACTGATATAACAAAAGCGTCTGACTACGTGTGTCATGTTATTTACCATTTCCTAAACTGAAGACATGGAAATTCTGATAATTTACCTTATAAAACCATACCTTCTGTACTTTAAAAAATAAACATAAATTATGTATAAAACAAAATGTAAGTGGTTTTCTATGCGGTGTCCCACAGGGGAGTATTCTAGGTCTTTTTCATATTCTGCCCAATAAAAGATTGCAAAAATTTCTAGTCAATTTAGTAACTGAATAGTTATGTATTGAAAGTTATAAACATATACCTACCTTTTTCTTATCTAGGAGCCCTATCGTTGTCCCGATGGGAGTCGATGAGTTCGCTAGGTTCCGGGTCGTCGACTGGCGTTCGTCCGGAAAACAGGCAACTGGGGCTTAGTCATGACTCTGGAATCACTACTAACGGATCTGGTATGAATTTAGTTTATTGTTCTACCCAAAAATTTAATTAAACTTTTGAGAAAAATTTAGCGACAGTAGTACTCAATTTGTGACTGCAGAACATAACTTTTATAAATAAACATATAGCCGTTTACTGCTAAATAAAGACCGACCATTCGGATCCTCTGCACAACAGACGCCGGTAACATACATTTTTTCCGAATCGTCGATCCACCTAACCGCTTTTTTCTTACTGAGTTCTATACTAAATATTTTTTATGCTAGCTGGAGTACAAAACTAAAAGAAACATCTTCATTGTTTCTATTCAAGTTTCTGCCGTTATTTTTGTAGTTCATGTCCATATCAGCTTTATTGGACGACGGATATCGCGTGGAGGGGAGTATACCCCTTAATTCGCTCCTGAGGTCGTAGGTTCGATTTCTACACAGGAAAAATCTTTGTGTGTATAAACATGAATATTTGTTCTGGTCTGGGTGTTTTCCTATGTATATTAATTATGTATTTAGAAGAAAAAAGTAGTATTCATGTTTATCCGTTATTAAGTACCTATCCATAGCACAATTTCATAATGATACTTACCTTGGAACTAAATAATTGGTGTAATTGTCATAAAATTACATACATACATATATACATTTATTCACGCCTTTTTCCCCGAAGGGGTAGGCTGAAGCATATCATACGCCCACACTTCGCCAATTATATAGATGGTCCCACGTAATAGGTGGCAGGCTTTTGCCGCTTTCCGGGCACTTTTATATTCGCCAGAGCCTCGTCCGTTGATCGGCAGGTGCACCATTTTCAGGTGAGGTTGGCTTGGGCTCCTTTAGGTCTTGTTAGGGTCCCTATGCGCCCTATTGAATTGTGAAAAAATTGTTTATTATTATTTATTTATTGAGGCAATGAGACTTGACCTAAGTGCTTATTCATGGTGCAGGCGGATCCGGCACTTCAACCTCGACGTCATCGGGCGGCGCCGCGTCGGTGCTGCTGACGACGTGTGCCGGCTCGGCCGCCGAGCTGCGCGCCGTGCTGCGTCGCGTGGCGCCCCGACTCCCGCCATTATCTGCCTCTGCTGAACGCGCGCTGTACTACTTCATGCGCTGCTCGCAGGTACTTGCTTCCTTTACAACTAGACGCGCCGTGTTTGGCGCTATGAATCCTCTCTACTGTGTCCAAGATGCATGAACATGCGCTACTTTCTTCCACAACTCTGCCGTTGGACTTCTTGGCGGAAAAGTGAAGCGCCATGTCTGTAGACTTGTTTTATTTTAAAAAAAAAATTATATTTGGAACGTTAATGTATAATAACGGTGGATTATTAACCGTTAAGAGTTTGTGAACGTACATTAGTGTTAGTGATTGAAACAAAACAGTGCCACATATCTTTTCAAATTCTCTCAAGAATTCATGTGAGATCTCGGTTTAGTCCCACATCTTTACTGAGGACTCAAGGGGTTCAGGGGAGGGCATCTCATTTACCGTTTATCATCTTTATCACACGTTAAATGTTGTAAAATGCTATGTCGCTGGTGTGTATAAGGTGAGTGCCAGATTTGTGTATTTAAATTCCCATAAATGTTTTGTCGTGCAGTTGGAGCACGTGGGCACGTCGAGCGCGAGCGCTAGCGCCGGCTGCGGCGTGTCGGGGCTGTGGGGCGAGCGCGGCGCGGGCGCGCTGCCGCCGCTGGGCGAGTGGGCGCGCGTGACGCGGGCGCACGCCGCGCTGCGCGTGGGCGCCGCGCCCGACGCTGACGACGTGCGCCAGGCTGCGCGGCTCCTCCTGCCGCATGCTGACTGCCCGCCGAGACCGCTCACGTGAGACCCACCTCTTTTGAAACAACTAAATTATTTTTCTTAAAAAAAATAGGACAAATCTTTGTGTGCATGAACATGAATATTTGTTCTGGTCTGGGTGTTTTCCTAAGTATGTATATTAAGTATGTATTTACAAAAAAAAAGTATTTAAGTATGTTTATCCGTTGTTTATTATCCATAACACAAGTTCTTAATGATACTTATCTTGGAACTAAATAATTGATGTAATTGTCAGAATATATTTATTATTATTATTATTAATATATATACACAATTTGTTTTACCCCTAACTTGAGAAAATCACTACTCAATTTTCCAGTTATCTAAATTTTAGGAACGCTACTAAATACCTTATGCATAATTTCTGTCGCCCCGTAAAGACGTTAAGGAGTACCGCTCAAGAGTTTGAAAGAATTAGTAACCTCCATAACAACAAACATAATTACTGTGAAACTTCACCTAGGAAATAAAGATAACAAGAAAACATTTGCTAAAATTGCCTGATTGACTGGCAACGTTGTGTTTATTGGTTTACCCTCTTTACCAATAATTACACTTAAGCCTCTTTCAAAGCCCAGGATGCCCAGCCCAGGATTTAATAAGGAAACTAGGAAAACCCTTTTTTGCCTTTTTTAACTTTACTTTCTAACATTTATATGATTTTTTATTATTATAATAATAATTTAGACTTTCAGAGACTGTTTCAACATTGCTTACATATAAATACACTACAACATTTGAAAAAAAATATACTTACCAAAAGAAATTAAATAACATTTAATTTAAGGTAGCCATATCATTCATATAAGAATAGGATTAAATGAAATAAGTAATTAGAAATCAACAATTTTAATTATATACCAACAGCATGGAAGACTCGATAGACCCTCCTTGGGCCCGCTGTCGTTCACCGGACGAAATGTCACGAGCGCTCGCTCAACGTGGCGTTATGAACGGACGAGCCGACACCCGCTCGTCTCAAGGCAGCGTCGACACGCCGGACGCGGCCGGGCTCACACCGCTGATGAAGGCTGCGGCCTTGGGAGACGACCACATTGTTGCTGTAAGATTTATTATAAGATTTAGTATTTGTTTAAATTATTTTTTTATTTAAACCTCTTTGTAGGACTAGATTGTGTACGAATGCGTCTCAAATAGTTAAAACATTTTTGTAAGTGTTGCCATTATAGATTATGAAATTTGCCAATATTTCATTGTTAATAGAAAAAAATCATATATCTACTTTAAGAATGAAGCAAAATTATTTGTGAAGGAAAATAGATTCTGTATGTAATTTTTTTATTTATACTTTAAAACAATCGACATTATGAATAGTTGGCATTGTAGATTTGAAGCAGCCAAGACTATAATGCTAGGTGTGAAATTGAGTGAAAGCATTAGGAATGAAGTGATGATCGAAGCTGGTGTAAAAGAAGATATAGTGACAAGAATTGAGAAAGGTATGCTTAGATGTAAAGTAAAGTAAAGTAAAAAGATTATTTATTTCATAAACTATTATACATAGTACTTGAAAACGTCATGATCACAAATGAAAAAAAAAAACAATCGAAATAATATTACACTAAATCACGAAGCTTAGATTCACTTACATGCAACAAAACAATTTAAAAATAAAAAATAATTAAATGTAAGTGAATCTAAGTGCCAGTTCCGAGCCACCGCTCTGTAAGAAGAACTGGCAAGAAACTCACAGGCTATGCTCTTTTAAATATGTCCATTAGTTTGGTACTAGAATTACAATCTTCATTTGTCTGTGAAGCTATACAATGCAATATAACATAACCTTAACAATATTTATGTTTTCAAGTCATTCATATTAGAATAGCCTGTATGAAACGGCAGTTTAATCCCAAGCATTTTTATCTGCCATATAGTCTTTAATAGAATAATATCCCTTTGAAGACAGCTTGTGTTTTATTGTTAATTTAAATTTATTTAGGCTCAATTGCTGTATGTTGCTTGGGATTTTATTGTAGAATCGCACACATTGACCTTTAAAAGATTTGTTTATCTTTTGGAGCCTAGTGGCAGGTACAACTAATTTATGCTTATTCCTTGTGTTTAGGTTATGTACACAGCTTTTCTTACTAAATTGATCAGTATTCTTGTGTACATAAACCAGGTTATCATAAATGAATTGACCGGCCACTGTTAAAATACCAATTTCTTTAAACTTTTCCCTTAGTGAATGTCCACACGGGAGATTATAAATTGCTCGAATAGCCCTCTTCTGCAGCACAAAGATTGTTTGAATGTCTGCGGCACAACCCCACAGAAGAATACCATAGGACATAACACTATGGAAATAGCTATGATAAACTAGCCTAGCTGTTACAACGTCTGTTAATTGGCAAATTTTCTTTACCGCGAATGCTGCAGAGCTAAGTCTACTCGACAATTCACCAATATGTGGGCCCCACTGTAGCTTAGAGTCTAAAGTAATCCCTAAAAACTTGGTAGTATCCACAAGGGTCAACTCATCCTCCTTTACCATAATAGTAGAGTTTGCCTGTCTGACGTTAGGCGTCACGAATTTAATACATTTCGTTTTAGCCCCATTTAATAGCAAATTGTTAACGTCAAACCAGTGCACCACCTTCGAGATCGCACTGTTTACTTCGTCTAAATTCTGATTTCGTTTTAACTTAAACAATAATGATGTATCATCAGCAAACAAAACTATCTCGTGGTTTTCTTTAACAAAATATGGCAAATCATTCATATAAATCAAAAACAAAAACGGACCGAGAATCGAGCCCTGCGGTACCCCCATTTTTACAACAGACCCCTGAGATCGCTTTCCATTAACCTCAACCCTTTGAATCCTATCACTTAGATATGAAGTGAGAAGATTCAATGCGGAGTTTCTTATTCCGTAATATTCTAATTTTTTTATCAATGCTTCATGAGGAACACAGTCAAAAGCTTTGGACAGATCGCAAAAAATACTTAAAGCGTCCAAAGAATTATCCCAAGCATCAAATATATGTTTTAAAAGCTCAACACCTGCATCGGTTGTAGAGCGACCCTTAGTGAATCCAAATTGTTTTGAATGCATTAATCCATTTTTATTGAAAAATATTAACATCTGGTTGTAAACAAGTTTTTCAAAAATTTTACTAAATGTAGGCAGCACTGAGATAGGTCGAAAATTTGTTGGGTCTGTTGTACTGCCCGATTTATATAATGGAATGATTTTACTTTCTTTCATTAGATCGGGAAATTTGCCGCAATCTACACATTTATTAAATATTAGAGCCAAACTGTGCGCCACTGAAACAATGATAGGCTTGGTAACTACTATGGAATTGCCCCAGAGGTCTGCAGCTTTCTTAACACTAAGAGTATTGAATGTCTTAATTATATCCATAGATGTAACATGACTAAACGTAAAATCTACTGTACATATATTCACGTTATCTTTCAAAATAGACTCCGCTAAAGTGGGCGAACAATTTAAATCTTTTGTGATAGACACTGGAATATTAGTAAAAAAGTTTTCGAAAGCATTGGCTACATCTAAGTCAGATGTAAGAGTTTTTTTATCAATATTAAGTTTAAACTCAGTATTATAATTTTTACTTTTTCCCGTTTCACTATTAATAATATTCCAGGTCATTTTAATCTTATCATCACAATTTTTTATTTTAGAGCTTAAATAATAAGACTTGGCCGTATGACATGCTTTTCTAAATATTTTAGAATATTTTCTTACATAATTATAAAATTGTTCACTGTTGTTTAATTTTTTCTCATCATACAGTTCATACAGCCTCTTTCTACTTTTATGTAGCCCAGGAGTAGCCCATTCACTAAAGGTAGCTTTATTATTTACCTTAACCGTTCTGGGAGTAAATATTGATTTAAATGTGTTAGAAAAGCTGCTGAAAAAATCATTATATAAAAAATTTGGGTCACAGCTTTCATCTATAAAAGGTAAACTATAGCATAATAATTTACTGTTAAACCTCTCAAAACGATTATTGGTTTTTGGTACAAATGTAATAGTTTTTTTAGCTACAGTTTCATTTTTACAAATAAAAGACATTTGTTGTCCGCAATGATCTGAATCTAATTGATTAATAATTTTTTTATTGTTATCACTTAGCATAATATTTGTAAAAATGTTATCTAAGCAAGTAGCAGAAGTAGCAGTAATTCTTGTTGGCTCCAGAAACAAATTAACCAAATTATGAGATTTAAAAAGTGCCTTTAATCTTGTGCATGGACTGGAACACTCTAACAAATTAACATTAAAATCTCCACACACAATAACTTTTTTATTACTTTTACAAAATTTTCCTAAGGCTTTATCCATAATACCTTCAAATAAATCATATGAAGCTGAAGGAGGTCTGTACACACTCAATACAATAAACTGCTGCATTTCTATACAGGCCATTTCTATAATACGTTCAACAGAGAGATTGACTATATCATGGCGCTCCTTGAATTTAAACTGTTTATTTACTATAATTAATGATCCGCCATGTATAGCACCACTCCTGCAAAACGAACTACCTAACAGGTGACTGTTGAAATTGAACATGAGCTGGTTACAATTAAGCCAATGTTCAGTAATACACAAAATATCAATATGATTATCGCTCATGAACAATTCAATTTCCAGTTCCTTGCCCAATATTCCTCTAATGTTTTGGTGAATCAGGTTGATTACATCATTTTGTTTCTGCTTTGTGTACTTTTTATTGCCAGAAAAACAGTTCTCTTTTGTCTTAACACCTAGTTTAAATTGTCAAATAATGAATTATTTATGTCGGAGTGCTCAATAGAAGCAGATTGTACCAAATTCTTGGTATTAATGTCAATTAAATATAATAGTGACAAAACTATTTGTCGTTTAAAATAATTGGAAAGGTAAAACCTACCTTTGGTCAATAAATAATTATTTCTAACAATACTGTTAGTGTCAATTATTCTACATTTATTACTATTACTATGGTTGGATGGATGGTTTGGTCATGTTGAGAGGATGAATAAAAGTAGACTAACGAAAGTGATTTATGATGGACAAGTGAATGGAAGTGTTGGGAGGGGAAGACCACGTAAGACCTTCCTTAGCCAAATTCAGAAAATTTTAGAGAAAGGGCAGGTCAAAAGTACCCTAAACCGACGGGCGTGTATGAAGAGGTTAATGAGTGTGAATGAAGCTAAAAGTGTGTGCCAAGATCGTAGCAAGCGGAAGAATGTGATCTCTGCCTACCCCTACAGGAAAGAGACGTGACATTATGTATGTATGAATGTACTTAATTTAGATAGACAGCATAAGGATATTGGTTGCTAGGTTCGGTTTTAATAATTTTATAGATATAACAGGTTTAAAATTGGATAATATTGAATTATCTGTGTTTATTTGCGATCAGTTCTAAGACTATGAGCAAATCTGTTCTGTGCTGATGTGAGATCGTGTATATAACTCTTCATTTATTTTCAGGCGCTCATAGAAGCCGGTGCTGACCCTAACATCGAGTGTGGGGGGGCAAGCGGCGCGCACTGTGCGCAGCCGCTGTCTCCCCGCGCCTCTACTGCGTGTCAGCCACTCTTTACGCCACCCACAGCTGGTATGTAACCCATTACTGGTTGGTAGTCCATTGCTGATATGTACTAACCGATCGTCAGTTTCTGGCACTTTATGATCTCCTCACCAAGAAACTGACTGGACTGGTACACAATATGGTTGCGTTTACAAATAGTTTAAATGCTGCTTAATATCTTTAAATACTTTTTAGGTATTACATACGTAAATATTATGTACACCCATGCCCATAGCGCATCTGTAACCCGACGGAAATTAATTTAACAATCCACAAAAAATCTTTAAGATGAATAATGCATCAATTACTGTGCATTACCTATCTCCTTATAAAATAATTCAACTTAATATGTAAATTTAGGTTGGACAGCGTTAGTATTCGCCTGCGCTGCCAGTGCTGCTGGTGGTGGCGCTATAGAATGTGCTCGAAGATTACTGTCGGCTGGAGCGAGAGTAGACGGCGCGCCGGCTCGCGGCGACGATGTTTGCACGCTCACTCCGCTACAGGTAAAGCCTCGCTAACCACTGAAGACATAATCAAACACTCTTCTGTAATGAAATTATATCATTAATTTTTTTGGGGTAAATCTTTTATTATTTGGTATCACTGTAATATTGAAAACAATAAATTGTCCGTACATGGCAATAAATATATAGCTTTCTTTTCTTTTAAACTATTAAAATACTCACGTATATTTGTACGATAAACAAAAACAACACAATAAAAAAAACGTTTGTTTATTTATTTTTGGTCAGGTCGCCTGTGGAGTAGGAAATTTAGAACTGGTGCAGCTACTGTTGTCACATGGCGCCGATCCGTTCCTGTCTACGCAGCTCAATGATGCTCTTTGCTACTCTGCTGCGGCGCAGTATGGGTGTTACAGGTATGATAATATTCACTTTTATTTTAATATAATTTGGAATAATTATTTTTATTTCATACAAGCTTTGATTAGTAGAGTTTTAAATTACAATAAACTGAATAATATATGAGTAATGATAATAATTCACGTGTCGGTTTTGTTTCTCAGTGCGGTAGGCGTGTGCTGCACTCATGGCCGCCGAGCTTGCCTCCGTGCGGCAGTTCGAGGGGGAGCGCGGGGCGCAGGCACCGTGCTCTCTCTCGAGGAAGTATTAGCAGAGGGAGCAGCCCCTCCTCCCGCCGCTCCCGCCTCCCCCGCACCCGCAGCCCCTCGTGTGCCCTTTACCAAACAGCAGCAAAGAGCCTTGCAAGATGCCATGTATTGTGCTGCTGAGACTGACCATTTGGGTAAAATTTTGATTTGATATTAAGCGAGGACAATTATAAAGTGTTATGTATCTCTTCACCTTAGCTATTTGGCAACAGATACTACTTATTCTTTCTCTTAATTTAAGTATAAAAATTTCTCTGAAGTAAAATATCATTATTTACTCTAACGGCAGTTGCCACGAAATAAATTATTGACCCTACAAATTGCAAAAATGGTTACTCATAATAATTTGTTATTAATATCTTATGTTTCTTATGGGCTATTAAAAGTCTCATATTATGAACAGCCCCGTAACCTTTTCGTCGTAAGCTTAAAAAACTCGTTTTCACGATATACGAAAGATGTCAGCTAATTCCAACCTAATTATAATAACACATACATATAAGCAAGTGATGAATTAAAAATAGGGTGTTATTTAACGTGTCTTCAAAATTAATAAATTGCCAACCTAACCTAACCTTTTTGTGCATCAAAAATACTGATTGAGCACCTAATCACCTCATTAGATGCTCACTCAGTATTTTTGATGATCAAAAAAGCTTTTTTTAGAGGTTTAGTTTATTATATTCCTTAAAAATATCTTTGTAACAATTCCCGCGCTACTATAATTTCCCGAAAAATCGGGAAACTATTCAACACGACACGTGTTTCGCCCTTACACAGGGCATCTTCAGGTAAGGTAGGATCTCTATGTTGTTGGTCCCTCGTAATCGGTGGTGAGCTTTTTGCCGCTTACCGGGCACGTTTATGTTCGCCAGAGCCTCGTCCGTTAATCGGCAGGTGCAGGTGAGGTTAGCTTAACTCCTAGGATATTGGAAGGAGCCCAATACACCCATAATTATAAAAGACGTGTGGCACTCGGAGACTGCACAGCATTCTATCTCAACTTATGCAATAATAATTATTTATTTATTTTATTTATGCAGTATTTTTTATTACTTTGTTTTTTTTTTTTAATGTGACACGTCATAATGACTACACCCTGCCTGATGATAAGCAGTCGATGCAATAAGAAAATGAAAGCGCTTTATAACTTGAAATAAGCACGCTATAAAGCGCATCCACTCATGACGGCCTCCTAAAATGCCGTTTCACGCTCCGCTTAAAAGACCCGGGATCATAGGAAATAGGAAACACATGAGCCGGCAGCGAATTCCAGAGCTTAGTGGTCTTGCTCAGAAACGACCTCCCAAATTTCTTGGTTCGAGTGCTGATATTCTGCACAGTATGAGGATGGTTTCGAAGACCAGCACGTGTTGTCCGGGAGAGGAAAGGAGAGGGCGGGATGAGAATGAGTGTTGTTTTATTTTTATGTTTTATTTTTCTTTGATATTAATTCAAGTTGCTGAACTAAAGAGACAAGCGTGATATTTCAAAAAGTCATTAAAAGTTTTGCTATTTATAGATAGATGGAAAAACTAAAAAGTATCACCGCTGTGCCACCGGCAGTGGCGGCACCGGGAGTGAGGGGTGTTATTTGGTATTCTGTCCGCAGACATAACGCTGGAGCTGCGTGCCCTGGGCGTGTCATGGTCGCTGCACGCCTGGACGCTGTCGCTGGCCGCCGCCGCCGACGCCGCGCTCGAGCACGTCATCGACCAGCTGCTGCAGGACTTCCTCCAGGTACATATCATAAAATTATGGTAGTCCCTGCTCCCTTTTTAGGGTTCCGTAGTAAACAAGGAACCCTTATAGTTTCGCCATGTCCGTCGGTCCGTCCGTCCGTCCGTCCGCGGGTTAGCGCAGAGACTATTAACATTAGACAGCTGAAAATTGGTGTGGGTATACATATTAATCACGTCGACAAACCTGTAGAATAAAATTTTTAAAAATATTGTTTTGTAACGTACCTCCCCTACACGTAAAGTAGGAATGATTTTTTTTTCTCGAGTCTATCTTATCATGTTGGGTAACGTTAGAATGGTCTTTCAAAAGTAATACGAGTTTCTTAAAACGAAAAATGTCGATTTAGGGATCCGTTTTCGAAACATTAAGCTTTAAAGTGGAAAAAATTGATAGAGTTCAATATCCGCCCCCCCCCACCAGGTAAACGGTACTTTCAGAGTGGCTGAAAAAATTCACAATAGTAGTATATATAATGAAGTTAAAAGGAAAACTATCACGGCTAAGTAGGCTTTACTGGTTTTCGAGTAATGGACGACAATCAAATAAATTTTTGTATTAAATGTATTAAAATTTCATTCATACCGTAGTAGTGATATCTATCGGGGAATAGCTGAACCTGTTCATAAAGCGACATTATGGCAAAGGGTGGCTACGGAACCCTATATTGCGCGTGGCCCGACACGCACTTGGCCGGTTTTTTTTTTTTTGTTTACTTTGGTTTTTACAGAGGTCAGTCCTTGGATGGGTGACCGTTTGTGTGGCATTTGATATCGAACGCTTCCGTGCTTCGGAAGGCACGTTAAGCCGTTAGTCCCGGTTATCACTATCACATGAGCGGCTTGAAAAATTCTAACAGCAGTCCTGCAAATAAAATTATATTTCTACCACAAAGCTATGCCATATTGTATTTTTATCTTATTTTTCAGGTCTGCCCCTCAGACGACAGCCACTACAGCAAGCAGTTTATTTACGAGTGCCTCCCCTTGCTGTTTAACATTTTACGATACAGCAAGGTAAGTTATTTATCCTCTTCTACGTTTTAACACCCCTTACATTATACACACAGACTCGTGGAAAAACTAGATGTGGTAAATTGAATCTAGTTTTTAACTATTTATAAAGTTGGTGTGGTAGTTCTAGTATGAACCACCTCGCCAAGGAATTTGCTGCAGTCTTAATTATGAAATACTAGAGGCTTTGGTAGACGTATAGAGGAAATTGTATGAAATAGTTTGCCCATTACTTAACTCGTGTGTGAGAGTTTGGAATCAAAAGAGCAGCTTCAGGCTTTCGGTGTCCCACAGGGCAACATTCTGGGACCCACCCTTTTCTTAGTTTATATGAATTTTTATTTGCATTTGGGCTGCTCATTAAATTAAGTGCTACGCCAAGTCGAATATGATTTCTGATTTTAATTATACAAATCGATATAAATAAAATGTCGTGTTGGATGGTGTGTACAGAAGGAAGGCACCGTATTATTGCTGGCCGATATTCTTTGCGCGTGCTACGGCTGGGAGCCCGTGCCTGGCGTGCTGGAGCCGCCGCCCGCGCCCGCCGCGCCCTCGCGCGTCGACCCTTCCTATGTCAACAACCCCTCGCTGGCTGACGTCACCTTCAGGTGGGTACAAGCACTGGTAGTTTAGTGAATTCAACACATTTACACACACACACTATGGGTCTCATAAGGAAGCTCAAAGTCGTTCAGCGTGCAATGGAGAGAGCTATGCTCGGAGTGTCCCTGCGTGACGAATCAGAAATGAGGAAATCCGTAGGAGAACTGGAGTGACCGACATAGCGAGGCACGTTTGCAAGCTGAAGTGGCAGTGGGCGGGGCACATAGCTCGAAGAACCGACGACCGATGGGGCGTTAAGGTTCTTGAATGGCGACCACGAATCAGCAAGCGTAGTAGAGGGCGGCCCCCCCACGCGATGGACCGATGACCTGGTCAGGGCGGCGGGGAGCCGGTGGATGCAGGCGGCAAAGGATCGATCTACGTGGAAAGCAATTGGGGAGGCCTATGTTCAGCAGTGGACTTCAAATGGCTGATATGATGATGATGATTACACACACACTAAATCTCTAGCCCATATATCCCATTCGTAGTGGGAAATAACCTTTCTATAATAATTTTAAAGGTTTCTATAGATCAAAGTTCTCTACAGAAAGAGATATCAAAATGAAACATGTCACTTTGGTGGAGGTCCACACTCCGTTGCCTTGCCACTTCCATTGCCTTTAACATCGGGCAAGACATCAGGGTGATATTTTTCAAGTTGCCGGCAGCATATTTTTATTCGATCTTAATCTTAGGGTACTTTTGACCCAACATTAAATAAAATGTAATAGTTTTATGTTGAGCTCAAATTGTTTTCCCTATGCACAAAGTTGCAACAATTCTTCGTGAGGGCGTTAAGGTGGTAATGTATGACTGCAGGGTGGAGGGTCGCCTGTTCTACGGCCACAAGATCGTGCTGGTGTCGGAGTCGCCGCGACTGCGTGCGATGCTGGCGCCGCCACGTGCCGCCGAAGGATTGCCCGCGCCCAGTGCTGCGCCCCCACTCGTTCAGATCAACGACATTAGATACCACATATTTGAGGTAGGGCTTCTTAATGGTATTAATATTTTCAATATGATAAATGCGTTTAACGTACACAAAGCTGTTTAAATAATGCATAAACAGCGTTTGTAAGGACCTAAATCAGAAAGATTTGTATATTGCTACATTTGATCTATCCTACATATTAATAAAAAAATGCATTTTCTTCTGAATCGTTTAGGATCATAAGGTCAAAAGCGGCAAATGAAAACGTCGAAAGAGCAAAAAAAATGTTAGAATTATATTATCGTAGAAATAAAATAAACAAATCTTTTAAGAGTTGGAAATCCCTACTTATAGTTTATGTAAGGGTCGGTGTACATATATGACGGATAACGCGTTGCGTATTATCGGCCGGTACAGAGAAATATCATACAATAATCTACATTTCACACTCAACCGATAATACGTTAGTGCGTTGAGCACACAGCTACAATACGCTCGGCTCTTTCACCTATTTGATACCCATCGTGCAAATAAAATTAAACGATTTTTCTTTTTGTCTGTTAACTCAATAAAATCTTTGTTAAACCATGGGAAAAGCAAGTTATCACCAACACAAGTAACTCCGTTACTTACTGGGGAAACCTTACATGTGTATTTATGATTTATTGAGCAATAAAAAAACTTTTTTAAAAAAATTTGCTATGTGAGTTTAACAATGTGCGCTATGTTCCTGTAAATTACAGCAAGTAATGAAATACCTTTACTCCGGCGGCTGCACCGGTCTGGACATTCCCGAGGCGGACGTGCTGGAGGTGCTGGCGGCCGCGGCCTTTTTCCAGCTGCTGCCGCTCCAGAGGCACTGCGAAGCTCGTGCTGCAAAGACTGTGGACTTACATAACTTAGTCTCCGTCTACATCCATGCAAAGGTAACTATCTTATTTGATGTTACACGTCGTAGTGACTGAGCGCTCCATGTATGTTTCAAGTAGGAATTTTATTAATGGTCAAAACGGTTCTCGAAATCTTAGTGGTCCAACGACTGTAGCCTGACACCAAAAAGACTAATTTAAACATTTCTCCTCTAAATAATTGACTATATCTAATTTTCCCACGGTGCTAATATGACTGATATGATTAAATATCTAATGATAAATTTCGATTTAATACCCTATGGAACCAGGACACGGGACTGGTTCACAAAGTCTTAATTTTTTATAATGCTATGGCGAAAGTGTTCATGCGCTTTGTTAGGGAACTTGTTTTCTCGACATTGTATTAAATGGGTGTAGAAGTAAATTGGAACTAAATAAAAAAAACGTTTTCAATGATATCTTTCTTTGCATTGCAGGTTTATGGAGCCACACAACTGCTCGAATACTGTCAAGGATTCCTACTTCAGAATATGGTGGCTTTGCTGACTTACGACGACTCCGTGAAGCGCTTGTTGTTTGGCAAGCGACTTCCTGGCCACAACGTGTTGGGCGCCTTATTAGCGACACTGCAGAAACGAATCGAAACCAGAAAGTGTCAGGCCAAGTCCAGATAGCGTTAGCATGATTTTAACTCAATTATTATCTATTTGTTTGTTTTATAAGTATTTAAATATTTACGTAAAAAGTTACAGCTTTATATCGAGACTTTAAATTAAATTGATGTAATTTTATTTGTAAATGGAATTATTTTGTATCGACTTTAGACTGACCACTTAAAAAGCTTTGTCTAACTACATAATTATTGCAATTATTTGTGATGTTATACTGTAGATACATAATAGTTTAACCTATTAAATTCAGTACAAGAATTGTTTAAAATATTGTAATAAATGTAATATTTTATTTCATATTGATTACATTTCTCGGTACGTTTAGCAATAAAGTGCAATGGACTTTGTAACAAAAAATGTAATTATTGTTGAAATAAATCTCTATGTTGTATGTGAACTGTGTATTAATTGTTATCTTGTCGTAAGCTAAGTACCTACCTATCCTATTTGTTGTACATCTAATCTAGGTCAAGGTCATTTAAGAAGCACGAAAGACACCCGCTACGTAGGTACCTACATCGATAAAATGCACCGAAGTTTATTTCGAAGAGACATTTGTAAATTTTCAAAGACTTAACTTGTAATTCGTACAAATTAATAGCGATCTTGAGATCCGGCATTGGCAGTGAGTTTCTCCACCAATACTCAGGCGCCCCTACCCTGTAACATACGGCATTGCTGGCAGCACACACTGGTCAAAGATTTTGAGTTAATATTATTGAGTTACTTTGACTTTTTACCCAAGCTCGATACTCTTTGGGAACAACTTCTAGAGACGAGCTTCCTATGATTGCTGGGGTAGGCACAACATGCACATTCGACATAATTATCATCTTATTCATGTACATTTTGAGACCTATCCTATAATAAGGTCTGTCGATCACTATCTGTCTATAACTACTGTTTTCGCTCTATTACGATAGATATATACTACTTAATATAGAAATGAAAGAATTGCGTAGGATAAGTTTTAAAATAAGCTTTCTAGCGAACACGTTTTGATTGTGAAATAAGATTACTCAAAACCGGCATGTAAACGTTCCTAAAATGTCGTCAACGCACTTTCACTTTGGTGTTACAAGCACGATAGGCTAGGCTACGGGTATAAAATTCTGCTGCATTGTCTTTGTTGGGTCATTTGGGTGGTGCTAAACGAATAACAAAGCCAAGTTTTCAAAGGCAGACGCGACCACCGCAGTCCTACCCACTAAAAAACTTTCGACGACGCCCACCGCTGCTGAAAAGAGGCGAGAGGCCACTGCTAAGGTTTATAGCAACTGGCACCCCGCCCGCGGCCAACTTCCCCCGGTTCAGAACCGGGAGGACCACCTCAGAGAGGCGCGATGTGAAGCGCGCCCCCCCCTACCTCTTTATTATTATTTATTTATTTATTCAGTAAGTACATGTGCGACCATGGCGTAACTGGCCGACTTTTGGGAGGGTATATATGGCTAGACGGAAGGGGCCCCTGCGCCCACCGCCTAAGAACCCCCTGGCGCTGCTGGACGGGCCCTCCTCGCCCGCCCGCTGCGCCAACGGCGTAGCCGGAGAGAGAGCGGATCCCGCTGCCTCTCCCGCTCCGCGGCCTCCTTCTGCGACATCACCACTTCGCAGAAGGAGGCCATATCCTCCCACGCCGTCTCGCTGTCGACCATATTTTGCATGATGGTCGGCAATGATAGAGCTACTCCACCCAGAGCCGCGGCTAACGTCGACCGCGGCCCCGCAACGCAGGGCAGTGTCCACCGCGCAGTCACAATGGTGGCAACACCGGGTCGACTCCCCTCCGGCGACGTCACACAGATACTTCCCGAAGCACTCTTGCCTGGAAAGTACCTGCTTGAGCCGGAAGGTCATCGACCCCCACCGGAGCGGTTAAGTAAACTGACCTGATAACCAGCTTGATAATTGATTGTAGAAAATTACCGCAACAACCCATTACCTTGTGGTCGTGGACGAGACTTAGAGCCCATATAGATGAGGACCATGTCATACTCGATCATCAATATGGATTCCGTAAGCAGCACTCAACCGTAGAACAAGTTCATAGAGTCTACCAAACCATAAGACAATCACTTGAAAGAAAGGAGCACTGCTCAGCAGCCTTTCTTTACGTCCAACAAACGTTTGATCGTGTGTTCAAGGGGTTCAAGGGGGGCTAATATGCAAATCAAATAACTATTTCCACACTCATTTTACTTAGGTACTGATGACCTATCACCTCAAAGACAGAATGTCCCAAATCAAACATCAGGAAGCCAGGTCAAACATTTTCCGTTTCAGAGCTGGAGTACCACAGGGCTCGGAACTCGGGCCAGTGCTATATAACCTATTTACTAATAATATACCTCTGTCGTCAGACGTACTTGATGCGACCTTTGCTGATGATACTGCTTTTCTTGCAAGCATTTGTGACCAAAATAAAGCTAGTCGAATGCTATAGATTGAATTTATCATTGTAAGCAAATGCTCTATCTCTAGTCGCTTAAGGAAGATGAAAGTATGATTTAATATTATTATTGTATAAAAATATACTATCTTTATTACTGCCAGCTACTCGTAATTTCACAAACAAACAAGATTAGTGACTAAACCATGCAACAATTTCACGAAATTTCCGTAAATCCTTTTACACGAAAGTGAACTGAGGTCATCGTTATCATGTTCCTTACCCTCTTGATTTCTTCATCTGCTACCCTCTGATTGGCATACGTCATTAACGGCCGCGCACTTACGATAGACAAGAAAACTGGATTAGTTCTTGAAAAAAAACAATAGACATCATGACAGTGGTGTAGAATAGTATCAATGTAGGTACCTACAATGATTTAGGTCAACAATGTTTAAAGTTAAGAATTTTACAATAACTTAATTAATTAAGGTTCAAACATAAAATAAATTATTTTTTTCATACAATATCAAAAATCTACATAGAAATCCCTAAGTCCCTACTTTGCGATTTCGGTCCACTGTGCGACGGGCTGTCTAATTAGATGGTCTGGGACAGTGGTCCCGACTTACTATCTACTACCTCCTTCAACGTATTTGGTCATAGTTTGGGAGATAAATAAAAAGTAGCAGATAAAAAAAAAGAATTACCAAAAAATACCAATTTTATTAATGCAAATATCTGCATACGCCTTGCACAGTGGTAAAAAAGGTTGCGCGCGCATCATATGTATATGCAGCCATTATTACTATGACGCATAGAAAATAATCATATCATATTACAAGCTTAAAATTGTGTACCGGTTTTTTCCTAACTTCATAAAAACAATTTTTAATGTCTAAATTTTTGAATTCCCCATTATAGCCGTTTTATTTTAATAATGGTAACATTTTTCACCTAACTTTTACTTTCGTTGCCAACAAGATTTTCCAATAAAACTATAATCAGTCTGCTCTATGGTCCTCGTGAGTGAGCGAGGCGAGCTGTCATTACTGTCAATTACTGTGGTACAGTAATGAAGTGATGTGCCAAAACTCAAAGAAAATTGCGACTTTTTGTAGTTAAAATTAGCGAAAGGGGTGATTGTGGAGTGTGTAGTGTATTGTAATTTAAGTATTAAATGTCGTGACAGTGAATAAAATGCAGTTTTACAAAGAAAGAATTCTAAATGCTGCACAGTTAAAAAGACTCAGTGAACACAAATATTCTTGTACCAGTGCAAGTATATTAGATGCTTGGCTCCAGCCGTGGTGGTGCTGGCTGGTGTCGAAGACGCCGTTATGGCTCGCGCCGAATCTCATCACTATCTTAGGTTTAATAGTCAACATAGTTACCACATTAATTTTAGTTTGGTAAGTACAATTTGAAGGTTACATTTTAGCGAAAATTGTGTCACCCACCGCAGACATGCGAGCGTAACGACTTTCATTCATCTCGGTGTTTAACTTTCCACTCTCCTTGTTGTCGTACGTAGAAGTGGCATGATATGCGGCAGTTTTATAATTATTTATAATGATGAATGGTTGTAGGGTTCAAATCTCGGACCGGTCTTGTTTACATTAGCGTCAGACGTTCACGCTATTGGCTAGGATTATGTCGCGCCACTGAATTCTGATAAGATAGGAACAATCATCACTCTCTGTCCTGCTAAAACAATTTATTATTGTGTTATAAATGAAATCTTTTTAGATTTTTAATTTGTCATGTTTCATGAGTGAACCTGTATTTTTTTTTAAATGCACATAATTTACTCAATGTGTAAAAACTGTTTTTTCATGTAACTTACTAAGTTATATGTATAATGTTTGGTTTCATTACCTTTGTATAGAAAGAAAAGGGATTTAATTTAATATGGAAGACTATTTAATTTATATTATAAAACAAAGCTTTGAATATAACTTTAATAGTTTGAAAGTTAATGTGTTATCATATTTATTGCAATTTTCTTTTCTTTTATGTATTTTATTTTTAGTATGAATCTTCACTCAAAACAGATTATAATTGGACAGAATCCTTAAGGTCAAAGGTTAATTAGCAAAATTTGACCTTTCGGATTTATGAAATGCCATTGCATATAGTTCAAGAGCCCAGGTCTGCAAGACATTTATCATTTTATAAATGCTGCAAATTTCTATATGTATCCCGCATATAGATAAGAATGATCCCTGACTATGAAGCTTGGGCTGCGTTTGCTTTAGTAGATATCAGCTAGAAGAGGTATCAAAAATGTGTTTCCAATTCTTTATTGTGTATTAGTATTTACAATTTGTGGTTAACTTAAAAATTAAAATTAATTAAAACTAAAATTTAATTTAAACCCAAAATTAAAATTAAGTTAAGGCACATATTTATTTTGCACTTATTTGAAAAGTTTACAATATCACTTATATATTTTCAGCATAAAGCAAATACAGGGAGCCCTGTCTTTGTATTTACAGTAAATAACGCTTTTACAGTAAATGATGTAAGACATTTACTATTTGCATTGGTGGGGATGTAAACTCATGTCAAGGACCTACATTATAGGTCTTTTTCACTAAAATTACACAAATTTTCACTATGCTTCATGATTTAGCTAGCTGAGACTAGATGCCTTATCTTTTTAGGGATCTATCGATCTTATCTAGAGGTTTTAAGAACAACAGCAGTAAACTTTATATTTTATTTCTTTTATTGTATTACATTTTAAGACATAATCTAAAAAAAGCCGAGAATAGTTTCTTGAGGCGTCCTTCTCAATCTCGCCGCCTTTTTGGAAGCCTCATTAGAGTCACCGACAGACTGACTGACAGATCCCCACTATAAGAGTGACTGACAGACTGACAAATCTTGAGAAAAAACCACTACAGACAGATAAACCTTGATAAATTATGTCATAGAATCTATTTGCTTTTATTTCCTGATTGGTACTATAATCTCATATCTCTTTCATTGTTGTTAAGAAAAAAAAATTATGACATTTTCATTTTGTGTATAAAAATTTTGTGAATTTAAATGATCTTAAAGACAATAAAGTATATTTTATTTAATTTTTTATTTTCTCAGAAACTTATTTAAAGTTGTTTTCTATTGCCTAAAAGTGTATTTGGAACTATGCCTTCAAAATACAGAATAAATAAGCAACACCAATACTGATAATAAATGCGCAGTTGCTGGCTCATCTCTATTTGCTCTGTGTTTCAAAGTCATTTTACAGAATGTAACAGAATGGTAATAGAGTGAAATTAAGTATCAAATGATACGTCTTAGCCTCTAACCAATTTAAAATTGACTAAATGGTCTTATAGAAAACATACAATAACATGGCATATTATTATGGTTATCTGGATACCAGTGCTATTAATCGTACAACTGCATGCCTCTTGAAATGACGAAAATAATATTGGCTTAAAATTTACTGAAAGTATAGAACAGAATAAATATCAATTATAGTTCTAAGCCATATTTAATTTTATACTCAACTCATTATCAGATAGACAAAAAAAGGATGATTTATCATTTAGTAGAGTTCAATTGAAGTTATTTTATTAACATTTTTACACCATTTTTCTGGATTCTTCTGTATAATTGTAAAGCTTTGAACCAGTATCTATGTCTTGTCCAGGTATAGTCCAGATGCCCGTCAAGATACGCCGCGATGGGCAAGCGCATTGTGTGCATTAGGAGTATTCGTCTATCAGAGTCTGGATGCCATTGATGGCAAGCAGGCTCGGAGGACAGGCAGTCAGTCCCCACTCGGAGAACTCTTCGATCATGGCTGTGACAGCATATCCACAGTGTTCATCGCGCTGGGGGCCTGCATAGCTGTAAAGCTCGGGGAATATCCAACATGGATGTTCTTTCAGGTAAGTTTTAAGCTATTGATTTGCACATTTTGAAAACTAAACTTTTGATCAAAACCTTATTTTTGGTAACTTATGAATTAGCCAATGGGAAATGATGATATCTTATTACTTTGATATGTTATTTTTAGTATTGCATTGTATCCATGGAGAGAATTAAGAAGTATATTATTTAAAGCAACAGTAGCCAGTGATCTTTTCGGCAAAAGCACTTATGAATGTAAATAAAACTTTTGAGCTGAATTGAGCACTTTGATTGGTTAACTTGTCAGGGATGTAAAAGGTCATTAATTAGGATTTTCTAGTTTTTTTATAAATTCAGATTTTCTTTAATATGCAAGGGTGTGTAGGGATCCTACCAAGACCTAAGGAGCCCGAGCCAACCTCACCTGCAAGTGGTGCACCTGCCGATCAACGGACGAGGCTCTGGCGAACTTAACAGTGCCCGGTAAGCGGCAATAGGTTCGCCACCTATTACGTGGGACCAACTATATAATTGGCGAAGTGTGGGCGTATAATATGCCTCTTCCTACTCCTTCGGGGAAACAAGCGCGAATGTATGTGAATGCGATGTGAAACTTAAAGGGACTGCCTGTCTTATTGACTGTAGTCTATAATAGTAATAGTATATACTGTAGTGTAGTCTATGTGGCAAATAATGGGCATATAGTTAAACTATCGTAATTTTATGATGTTGTTGTTCAATCAGTTTGATATGGCTGACTGATTTCTACCTTATTATTGCACGTCAATGTCTGTTGCATTACATGGTGTGCAGCGAGGGTCCACGCTCCACGTAGCTGTTGAATTTCAATAAACGCAATCATAGTGTACACACATTGACGGAGGAAGTTGACGCTTTATAATAATAACCGGTTTGGCGTGGTGGTGGTATACCCGCTCTCCGCTCCAAGGTCGTGGATTCGATTCCCACATATGACAAATATTTGTGTACATGAACATGAATATTTGTTCTGGTCTGGGTGTTGCCCTATATATATTAAGTAATTATTTACAAAAATAATAGTATTCATATATGTTAATACGTTGTTTAGTATCCATAACACAAGTTCTTAATCATACTTATCTTGGAACTATATAATTGGTGTAATTGTTAGAAAATATTAATTAAAAAAAAAACTGACGATCATAGTGGACAGGTGATTTATTTATGTTTGCTTGCGGTTTCGTGATATTGACGTGACGCAGTTTATCTCTCAGACTCTTGTAGGGTTTTAAATGATATTTTCCTGGAAACTCCTATTCTAAACATCGTCCCACTTATCTCTGTAACAATATTTATAAATATCAGTGCAGTAGTTTAGGCTTAAACGCATCACAAGAAACAAAATATAACTTGACCAACAATTAATCGCATCTAAACAAAATTTGATAAAGTATGTTTATATCAATCTCCAAGGTTCTACTTGTACCAAATTTTATCAAACTGAGACCAGTAGCTTAGACATTAAAAATAACAGGCAAACAATCTGACTTTGTAATTATTAAGGATTTCGATCAGACACGGCCACCTGGATTGAAGATCTGGTCAAGACGGCAGAAAGCCAGTGGATGCAATCAGTTCAAGATGTTCAGAAGTGGCTGAGATTATTGCAAAATCTGCCTTCATTATAATTATTTGAAGAATGAAAAAATACGTACTAAATCAAAACGTGTTATCATGTACTGACAACGCAACGCATGTTACACGTGCTAATTATCATTAAATAAATTAGTTTTTGCATGATAATAATGTTACGATTATCATATAAAGTATTTTGTTCAGCTTCCGTCAGAGCTACTATCAAATAAAATTTAAAAAATATGTTTTCCTTGCTACATATTTGTTACAGAGACATAAAACAAAATAATATAATAAAAAAAAAATAAAAAAAACATTTATTGCCAAAAAGTGGTACAACATTGATTCACTGGTAATAAATAACCTTAACACTCTGAATAAAAAGTACTAAGGTCCCAGTGTTTTAAGCTGACGCTGGGTTTTAACTAGACCCCATTTGTTTTAAGTGACACCTGGATATGACTTGCTGACTTTTCGTTTTCTGTATATTATTTATAGGGGTTTCCCGCGGGAATAAAGCGTTTTCCAGCTGTATATCCATATTAAATCCATCCTAAACGTGTTGTTATACTAATTATATTGATCCTACCTTTTAACCCCGAGACTGACCTGTATGAGTGTAGAGTCAATGTGTTGTATCAAATGATAGTATTACAATTCATACACACAAGCTGGCAACTTATCCCATTGTATATGTCGTGGTGGCCCGATCGTTATATCTTAATAATTGGTCAGAAGATGGATATGGTTGGGCATTTCATATAAGGTCGCTTGTATAGATCAATTCTCGACAGATTCAGTCCATGATAATATATTAAACCGTATGATGGGTCGAGATAATATCGCACCATCGGTAAAATAAGGCCGTAATTACAGAATTTGCAATTTTACAGGAGAGCCATTTTAAGATATTTTTTCTGCTCAATGCGATCTTGTTAAGTTAATATTATTTTAAAGTAATTCTCTTTGTCCCACCAGATTTTTAAAACACATAACTAACAAAACTTTTTAAATTGACAAAATTATGCCCTTGTCTTACCGAAGGTGCGATATGTAGATAGTATGTAATGAGTTTTAAATTTATTGGTAATTTCTCGACAGATTCAGTCTGTGTTAACGCGTAGAAACCAGGACCAGATGTTACTAAGGTGGTATTTTACCCCGAACCTACTATACTAGTTGATTTGCCGCGACCTTAGTAAGCATACCATACAAACTGGTCAATAGGGTCAGGTACACTTGACCTGTTAATTCTCCGAAACCTTGTATCAACATCCTCATTGCGTGTTTTCTATTAATCAATTTCCTATACTTATAATAATTGTTTAGCATGTGTTCTGTCACATAGGAATTTCAGCAAGCTCCATGTTTAGCACCCACTGCGCATACTCTTCTATGTATGTATGGGTAATGATATATTGACTAAGTAGTATGTCGAAGGCGTCTCGTCGTCGGTTATTGGAGCTGAACATACATCCACTGCGTCCCCGGTGGCACCCATTGTTCTAATAGTTCTAGTCGTCAATTGAAGCGCACGCGCCAGCGATAGATTGTATTCTTTAATCACTGACTTATCATCGTTTATAGACATCCAAATTCTCGTTGTATATAGTTCTTATGACATTTTACAAGGCCAGAACTAGAACCCTTGCAGCATATATACTTTATAAGTGCTTATATTATGAGCCTAGGAAACTAGGGTCTTAGAGGATGAGGAGGAAAGACAACTTTTTATTTTTTTAAATGCTTTTGTGCGTTTATCACATTTAGCCAGTGTCAAGTAAGAGATAAATTAATAACATATAAATTATAGTAAATGAGAAAGAGTGGTGATAAAGATGATAAATGGTAAATGAGATGCCCTCCCCCTAAACCCCTTGAGTCCTCAGTAAAGATGTGGGACTATACTGAGATCTCACATGGACTCCTTGAGGGAATTTGAAAAGTGATGTTGCTGCACTGCTTTGTTTGATTTACCAACACTCATGTACTTTCACAAACACTTAACGGTTAATAATACACCGTTATTACACATTAATGTTCGAAATTCACAAATTATAGAAAATAAAAAAAATGGAGACATAACGCTTCACTTTCCCGCCAAGAAGTCCGAATGACAACCTTTTTACAAACAACTGAATGAAAAACCATAAACAAAAATTAGGTTCTAATAAGGAACAAGATTGTTTATGTTGTAGCAAGATGTGGTCATTATGACGAATGGTCATAAAAAAACTAGATAAAAGGAAAGATTGTTTAAGAAATTGGAATGTTGAATATTAATATTATTTTTATAAGGCGGTCGAAGCCTACCGGTTTAGCCGTTAATTTATACCAAACTAGTATGGTTTAAATATCACACCCTCGGTGCTACAACGTTACTTATGCAAACATGTAATCTTTCAGGAGAAGCGTTTCCAAATTAAATATACTGTTATAAAACATAGTTCTTCTTAATTTAAGAAATTAACAAGTCATATTTAAGCCTTTATTTCAGACTTAATTTCCCATTAAAACGAAACATCTTACAGTTTGGTATATTCGTAATTTTTCTTATAATTTGATTTATTTTGACAAAATTGCATAAGTGACGTTATAGCACCGGGGGTGCGATAATTCGCAAGCATATTGTAAACATGACTAGGCGTATGATAATAGTTAGCTTTAGAAATATAAATAAAAAATACATAAAATACAATTGTTTGTGCCACTGAACCCCCGTTACAGATACCACCATATGGGAATTCACAAGTGAGTTACAAGTAATAAGTGCCTTTACTTTCCACTAGGGTTTAATGGGATTATTAACAATGTGTTTCTGACATAACGCATGCTTAAAGGAACATCGACACATTAATAGATAGGTCAGTTTGAAGTTACGTAGGTACTGATATAGTCTTTCTATTTCTTACTGAGATCTAATCAAAGTTAATCAAATGTTCAAAACACAAGCAGAATTACCAATAAAAAAATCAGTATCAATTTAATGCGCTTTTAAGTAGGACAAGATCTTCTTTTGTGATGTCCCAAAAATCTTCTTTTTTGATTTAAGTCACTATTCCATTAAGCATGCGATAACATAAACAATGAAGCATGCAAGCCAACATACTCACTACATATCCGTATAATTGATACTTATTTGAGAATATAATTTTTTTCATTATCTTTTAACCGATAATGTAGTTCCATATCGACTCGCCATATCGGTTTGACGACCGATATGGCGTAGAGGTCAGTATACCTGCACTCCACTCCTGAGGTCGTGGGTTCAATTCCCACTCAGGACAAATATTTGTAGGCATAAACATAGATATTTATTCTGGTCTAGGTGTTTTATGTATATTAAATGTGTTTCCGATTTCCTATGATTCCGGGTCTTTTAAGCGGGGCGTGAAACGGCATTTTAGCAGGCCGTCATGAGTGGATGCACTTTATACCGTGCTAATTTCACGTTAAGAAGCGTTTTCATTTTTTTTATTTGACTGCATCGACTGCTTCCCATCAGGCAGTATGTAGTCATTATGACGTGTCACATTTAAAAAAAAGTATGTTTTTACAAAAAAAAATGATTATGTATGTTCGTTATTTAGTAACTATAACACAAGATCTTAATGGTATTAATCTTGGTTCTAAATAATTGGTGTAAATAATTGTAAAAGAAAGAAAAGAGAATTTATATCAGCCGCAGAATGCAGGAATACCCACCTGCACCCCATATCGATCGCCATAAAATATTCTAACTTAAAAATATAGTGCTGTATAGAAGGTGCAGCAATAGGCTCGCCACCTATTACTTGGGATCAACTATATAATTGGCGGAGTGTGGGCGTATATATGCCTCTGCCTAACCATTCGGCGAAACAGGCGTAAATGTATGTATGTATAGAAGGAAAAATTCATGCTTCTATTAATAAGCGAATGTATAAATATAGCTTAAACAACCAGCGTGGTATTAATGTTCAGCTTCATAGGTTGTGCCCTAGAATGTATCCTTGCGAAACTCCTCGTCGGCGTCGCAATTTACTTCGCCATAGTATAAAATGTTGTGCAATTGGGAACAGCATAGGCTTTTTAACATTCGCTTTGAAGGATACAGAAATCATTTGCTATGAATTAGTCTAAATTATAAACTCGTAAAATACAACCGGCAGGTTTACGGTTAGCAACTTTTGTCGCGTGACCACAGTTTGTCATTCATAAATACAATCACACTTGTTTCCCGGAAGGTTAAGCAGAGGCATATTAAACGCCCAAGTTTTACCAAATATATTGTTGATCCCACGTAATAGGTGGCGAGCCTATTGCCGCTTACCGGCAACTTTTATGTTCGCCAGAGCCTCGTCCGTTGATCGGCAGGTGCACCACTTGCAGGTGAGGGTGGCCTCCTAAAATGTTGATAGGAACAGTGTAAAAGTGTAAAAGTGTATCGGACTCACACCACAGTGTATCGCATCGAATTATTTTCTATATATGAGGTTATATTGATTACTGAAGAAATTATTAAATCTTTCACTCAGGTTTTTATCCCTATCAAGGATAAAAAGACGTTTTCAAAGTAATTTAAAATTATAATCTTTGGCGTGCCAAATCCGCAACTCTCGTAAAAAAGTAGTATTTTATAATTTATGATGTAATTATTTCAATTTCATACTTAAGTATTTTACAGTACAGGATTAAAAGTACTCTAAAAAAGGGGCTTACCCAGAACGTCTTTTACAGCCTGGGTTAATTTTTCGACCTATAAACTTTATAGGCCTACTTAGAGACATATTATACGCCCACACTTCGCCAATTATATAGTTGACCCCACGTAATAGGTGGCAAGCCAATTGCCGCTTACTGGGAACTATCATGTTCGCCAGAGCCTCGTCCGTTGATCGGCAGGTGCACCACTTGCAGGTGAGGTTGGCTTGTTGGGCTCCTTAAATTTTGATTGGATCCCTATACATACTTATGATTGTTTCTTATTACTAATCTTTTACTTTATATGTAGTAAATAATAAGAGTAAATATAACTTTATTTTAATTTTTGACTCATATAGGTATGTAATGTTTGTTAGTTAATTTAATTGAGTAAATTTTTTGTTGACGCTTTTTTATAACTGTACTTCTATGTATTATTGTATGCCCAGATTTTGGGTCGGCTATTTATCCTATATTTAATACGCTTAACGTCTGGCTGAAATTGTAAAAATATTTTTTGACAATAAATGAGTTCTTATTCTTATTCTTAGTGGCATCAATCAGTCTCGCTTACCGAAATATAAAAGCATTGCGATGGTAGCAATTAACAATGTCGTAAGTGAAACCAACCGTAAGTGTACGTACCGTTACAACCGTAAGTCGGAAGTGTGCGAAACCAATGGATAAACTTAAAAAAGCATAGCCTGTGAGTTTCTTGCCAGTTCTTCTTACAGAGCGGTGGCTCGGAACTGGCACTTAGATTCACTTACACTTAAATATTTTATAATGTCAACGACACTATACGGGTTCCGCTTTGGTTATTTCTCATACCGTGTATAACTGTGGCAAATGTGGCACACGTAAATATTTATATCTATATATATACTTTCTTTTACTCTGGTTTGGTAGCGGTTGTACGTACTCGTGGAGCTAATTGAGATGGACTGAATTAATAGCAGGACGCCATATTAGAAGGCAGGTTGCCTTCGGTAATCCGCACTGGACCAGTATGGTACAACATACATACAGAGGCATATTATACGCCCACACATCGCCAATTATATAGTGGGTCCCACGTAATAGGTGGCGAGCTTATTGCCGCTTACCGGGGCACTGTTCGCCTTCGCCACTTGCAGGTCAGGTTGGCCATGTATGTATGTAAGTAACATATTTTGAATACTTTCACTTTTACGTACATTGTTGGTTTTGCTTAAAATGGTGAATTTTATTTGGTGCAAACGGTTCGATGTATACATAACTAAAATAAATTTCCTTGATGAGGAGAGGATGCCAGAGTACCTATAGTAGTGAATGGTCTCTAAACTTAAGTTTCAAAGTTAATTAGTTTTTCGTATATTTACTGTTCTTTGACTTCGTACTATGTTTTTTATAAAATACACCAGTCCTTCACATTTGTGCCTCTCTCCCCGAATTGTGGAAACACTTTCTATTTTAAATTATTCGGATATTAAAGCGAAAGTTCCTGTTATGTACAATCGTCCGCGCATTGAGCGTAACCATTTGTTCTTGATTATTCTTGAGCTAATGTAATTGAATTACGGTTTCTTATAATTACTTATACTGTTTATATCTCGATGCGAGCCATTTCGAATACTTTACTGTTCTTAGTATATAGTTCTAAGTAGTACAGTAATTAGAATAATTAACAGCGATTTGAATCCGTAAAATGTTTGTTTAGTACATATTTTTAATGTTTGTAAAATCAATCGACTTTTATTTATCATAAATCCAAAAAATTACATATAAAAATCGTGTCCGCATTCAAAGATTATTTTTGATAAATAACTAATTTATAATCTTTTATCAGTAAACAGACTGTAAATTAAAAAAAATAACGGGTGCATGATAAATATTTATTTATTTATTTAATCATACAAGGTGCATCAATTTGTTAGTAACAATTTTCTTAGTCTAATGTTAGTACATACATTTTTTCAAATCAAATCAAAATGTCTTTATTGTGATACATGGGTTACACTGGTGTTATTGGTTTACATGTCATAGTTCTTTCAAGCCACGTTCTGCCTCATGGACGTACAATATTATACAACAAAAAAAAAAAAAAAACAAGTGATATACAATAATATAGATTTTAAAATTAAAATTGGTTACTACGTTCTTTATAATATATCGGAATTAATTTTATGTTACCTTATCAAATTGTCATTTTTATAGACATAGTAATAAAAATTAATTCACAAATAGAAGGTGTAAAACTTACTGTGTGTCGACTGTCGTGCGGAGTGTGTGATTAAAATAGCCGGTTGGTTGCCACCCGCCGAATCTGATGATTACCGTTAGGAATCCGCTAACTCAGAACGCAGCTATAACTGGGGTATTTCCATTTTGCTTTTATTTCTTGATTATGCTACCGCTCATATCTCTTTCATTGTTATTTAAAAAAAAAAAAAAACATTTTGTTTGTAAAAATTTGACGAATCTAAATGATCGTGTTGATCTTAAAGACAAAGTATATTTTATTTTACTGGTTGGTTGGAACTAAAAACAAAGCTACATATTTTTATTCTTCTATTAAATAGAGAGTTTTTTGAAATTGTAGCTTGCCAATTTATAAATTTGTTTGAATTTGGACTTGGGGCTTTAACCAACTTTAGGAAAGAGGGTCAAGAATGTTAGTTTGTAAAAAACGTGATTAGAAAGTATTTACGTTATTGTATTTTGGGATTATTTATTGAATATCACTGCGATTAGAACAAGCATGATAATATAAATTCTTCTGAGTTGACTAGAATAATGGTTACTAAATTTTTTGTTGATACTTTCTTCTGTATAAATAAATAAATATTCTCTACAATCACACCAATTATTTAGTTCCAAGAATATATAGTATGAAGCCGTAATATAGTTACAGACTGTTTATCTAATAGGGCTACATATTATAATCTTACCCTACAGGGCCCTAACCTACCCTAGTGTCTCATAAGGCTCCATAATATAATATACGATACAATCGCAGAACGAAAACGCAAGACTTACAGCTGCAGTGTATTGAGACAAATTACAAGCCATTGTTCTGAGTTTTAACCTCAAAGCGATTAATCAGTTCTGGAAATAGGAATCGAATTGTTAGTAAACGTTCTTGTTACTTACAGTGACTATAAAGCGCTTGTGGTACCGTCGCAAGTCTAGAAAAAGTATTAAAAAAGTTCCAGTGCCAACAAATAGATGGGTGACCATTAAAATACCAATATTGGGCGCGCTCGTGTCTGTAATGGCATGTTAAGCCGAGTTTCTTGAGGCATTCTTCTCAATCTCGTTGCCTTTTGGAAGCCTTGCTAGAGTCACCGACAGACTGACTGACGGACAAAACAACAACCACAACAGACAGATAAACTGATAAACCTTGACAAATTCTGACAAAGATACCATTTGCTTTTATTTCTTGATTATCGTTACGCTGATATCTCTTTCATTGTTGTTAAGATAAAAATTATCGAATTTCCTTTGTTTGTAAATTTTGACGAATCTAAATGATGCTCTTGATCTTAAAGACTTTTTTAATGTACTAGGAAGCCAGAAACGATTGCTATTGTTAAGCGGTGTCAACAATTGGTTGGGTTACACACATATGCCATTATAGAGCACGTTTGTGTCTCAAAATTCATGTTAACCCTGTATGTCGAAGTAACCGTTGTATGTACCAAGCTGCCTGATAGGTTGTCACATTGGGTATTACTAAATACTACTTCTAAAACTAATGTAGAAAATGGCAGAGAGTATCCACCACTGATGAGATATATTTAAAACTAGCACTTCTGTACAAGTGATAGTAAACGGTGGTACTTAATATGCCTTCCGTGGTGTGGAGCGTTTCATTTGAACTGCCACGCCAATTGTTAGTCGTCCATGAACTTGACCTCCGGCACTGTTGCCTAATTTGTGAAATTGTTCCTCCCTTTAGATAGTAGATAGTAAGTATTTTTTGAAAATAGATAAAGTGTAAAGAAGTAGACATTAATTAGGTTTATAATTAATAAAGCAGTTTCACTTTATTTCTTTCATCACCATCAGCCTATCTTCGTTCACTGTCATATAGTCCATTCCAATGACACGCCACGCCAATGGCTCGATCCAACCGCTGCCAACCTTTCGTATGTTATAGGACTTTAGGTCATATCTTATCTTATCACGGAGACCACAGACTCTTCGTGGCGGACTTTGACCCTTATGTCGGATCTTTTGTTCTTTGCCTTTCACTCCAAATATTGTTGCCATCATCTTAGTGACAGTCTTTGCAGATTGGAGCCCATAGTCTCTTGGCTTTGGGTAGGCCACCCTCAGGAGACCCAATCGGGAAGCAGCCAGCGGGGCAAAAGTACACCGCAGGTGTTCCATAGCCTCCTTTAGGTCATACTACCACCACGTGGACCAGCAATAGCCCAGTGGCGGGATGGCCTTCAAATTCAGAGGGTTTAAAAACCTGGTGGACTTTTTGAAGTTATGTGAGTAATTATTGCTTGCTCGGTGCCTCGGAAAGCAAGTTGAGACGTTACTCCCAACTGGTATAAATATCTATGGCAGTCGATATAAGGAAGTCAATGTCTTCTAATACCCTGACAGTTAGTTTAACCATAGAATGATGTTTTCCTCTCGGTTGCGGTGGTCAGACGACAGTAGCTCTAAGTAATAACTAAAATTTAGCCAAATCAGTGAGCCCTAAGCTTAAGTCTAGGGCCACCGGGATAATGCTAGGATATGATGATGACCCACGTGGATCCAGTGCGGATTGGCGAAGGCAGCCGAATAGGGCCTCTAACATAGCTTATCGGCTACCACACAGTGATAATACTCGATGTTCATATTCACACGCGAACACGTGGTGCCTGGTATTGTGGTTGGGCCGGTCCACTACATTCTTCACCATATTCATATCCATTTAATCTTCTGAAATTTATAAAATATATCAATAGTAGGTACAGATACTAGTACAATACATACAATATGTTGGAACTTGGAGTTTATAAATGTTTTAACATGTTAAAAATTTTCCTTTCAAAGGCATTGTGATCTAAGACGATGTAAATATGCGCCTACCTGTTGGCGGTTTTTTAATATTCGTATAATTTTATAGCTTAGATTTGGGCAGTATTTCATCATCGAATGTGGTTTCCATCGTTATCATTATGCCGTTTCAAACAATAAGCTCTGTCTCTAATGTTGTAATTTTTATCCGTATAAAAACTGTTAATCTTACTAAAATATGTTAATAAATAGATAAATAAATTCAAAATGCTGTTATTAATTATAATCCTAATAAACTTCGACTTATTTCACGTCTTATCTACATGGCTATTTGAGATTTACGTTAATCACCTTGTTTGATAAATACTCTTGCTTCCGTCAATTATATCAACGACGTTTAAACTGGGTGTCGATGTCGAAACCAAATGCCTTTAATAGTTGAAACATTATAGTTGTGTCTTCCTCTTCTTTTCCTATTTCTCTATCTTTCGTATTTCATTCCATTTGAATACAGCGTGATAATCAGGTCAGAAGCCACTTGAATTAATTAAATAATTACCTTTATATATATCATCGGACTATCTAAAAAGATAATGATTAACATAATAATAATCGTATACTTGAGTTATGTAATATGTTCTGACGTCACAATGTTGACGGATCACGTCACAAACAACTAGTTTGCCTTTAAGAAGCAGGTGGCACGGTCATGGCCTTATCGCTCGAACGATGCGATTTCCAATGACAATTGATTTATTTTGTCATCAAACTTTTCAACGGCTTGGTATTAGGCCAATATGTAGCAGCATTCGGTGTGGTTTTTAAAAACTGAAAGTTTTTTTTGAATAACTCTTTCTAAAGTGGTAAACTTCGTCTTTTAAATCAGTGCATTCTATTAGTCATGGACAAGTGATTGAAGTGTTGGGAGGGGAAGACCACGTAAGACCTTCCATGACAAAATTCAGAAAATTTCGAAGAAAGGGCAGGTCAAAAGTAGCCTAAAACGATGGGCGTGTATGAGGAGGTTAATGAGTGTGAATGAAGCTAAGAGTGTATGCCAAGATCGTAGCAAGTGGATGGATGTGATCCCTGCCTACCCCTACGGGAAAGAGGCGTGACATTATGTATATATTAGTCATGACTTACGGTGCCGAGACTGGCCCACCAATTTAAAGTCGGTCAACGAGATTCGGAGGGCTTGGTATTTCTCTGAAGAATCAGATCAGGAATGAGGTGATACGACAAAAAAAAAGTCACCGACATTGCCCAAAGAATAATTATGCTGAAGTAGCAATGAGCCGGTCATATCTGCCGTAAGACCGAAACCGTTGGAAACCGGTGCCATTGGAAAAAGACCTGTGTCCAGCAGTGGCCGAATGTAGCTGAAAATGATGATGAATTCTCTCGGTGGTAGAACTTGAGTTCAGATAGCGTGTTAGGGAATCTGGAAAGCGCTTGTGATGACACTCTCAATTTTATACTTTTGATGCTCATAGCCAATCGCCGAGGCAAGTTCAGCCGAGATTGGTAAAATAAATTTCTGACTAGAAGAAAAATTTTGCTAAGCAGTATGTTTTATCTGTAAAGTCACTCATCTTGGTTTTCTTGTTGTATAACTTCCCATATAATTACCATATCCACAGGCGAACACGAGACCAAAGTTCAGCGCCCAGATACAGCAAGTCTGATGATTATTTGGTTCAGCCAAGGTCATACTCGTAGTTTGTTTTAACGATACTGCTATCGATGAGCGCCTTTGTTTTATACGACTTTCAAAGTTAGTCGAAAATTTTAAATAAGTGTTTTGTTCATGGACGCACTATCAGCCTTGTTAAGCATCAGTTCATGTTCCCACAGAATCACAACAGTGAGTAGTGCAATAACCAAGTTGCTATAGATTTCATTAAATTTTAAAGGATTACACATTCATGTGACACAAACGGGGGTTGCAGAGTCGAGGAATTAGATATGGAGATAACGACAGTCAGACAACTATAAATCTTTTTTATTTTTTATTTACGTCAGTAACAAAATGCCTTTACGCACTGCCACTCGGCCAAAGGGGGGCCGAGAGGGGAGTGTGGGGTTCACTGCGGCAGATGCGACCACCAGCAGTCCCACCCACTAAAAACTTCCGACGACGCCCACCGCTGTTGAAAAAGGCGGGGGGCCAGTGCCAAAGTATAAAGCTACTGACACCCCGCCCGCGGCCAACGTGCCCCGTATCAAATCCGGGAGGACCTCCTCAAAGAGGCGCAGTCTAACTAAGACCTCTGCTGGACGGGCCCTCCTGGCCCGCCCGCTGCGCCAACGGCGTAGCCGGAGCGAGCGGGTCCCGCTCCTTCTTCCGCTCTGCGGCCTCCTTCTGCGACATCACCACTTCGCAGAAGGAGACCATCGCCTCTCACGCCGTCCCTCTGTCTCTGGCAGCGAGAGAGATAACTATAAATTTGACGTAACCTACTTAGTCTCACTTTCATTGAAAGCACGCATAGTGAATACAATTAATAAATGCTCTCGTTAATAAATTCTTCAGTTCAAGCATGTTGACGGTCTGCATGTCTATGCCTATAATGTCTATAATACGTCGCCTAAAAAACAGGACAGAAAAAATATATTCTCATATGAGTTTTACTCTTTGTCGTCTGTTACGTATTCATTCACATGTTTGTGATGAATGTAAATATATAATATAAAAATAAACAGAATATTTTACCTAGTTTCGCACAATACCTGTGGAGTTTGCCAACAAAGTTTACTTGTCGTGTCTAAATGGAATTGTGGTGCTAGCAATAATAGGCTCATGAAATTTTTAACGTCCCGCCATCGTATCGTCTAGGTCACGGTTTCCATTAACCCAGTCAATTGCCATACGAATATTCTTATTCGGGACCTTTGCCAAAATTGTAACATCTCGGAAGTTGGCAACATGCCAAGTCCGTGAATCACGCCCGAGACTGCCTAATCTGTGTAACCATTTTTCCACCTGTTGTTACGCCGCAGTTGATAACTTTTGGCAAGTGCTTCGATGCTTTAATGAAAGGTTTCGGCACGGTGAAAAATTGAATGAAGTAAGCTTATAATGGCTTATAAAGCCACTTCCGCGATTGTTGATAAAAAATAGGCAAAATGGATATCTCAAGAGTGGTCCTATGTACTCAGGTGATACTTAAGAGCATCAAAACTTTAGGTGGAAAGTAATATAATTTTCCTTGCAATTAATACACTAACTTCGTAAGGAGCACAATGAGTGGCGAGGTGAAGTGATCGGGTGGGGCGACTGGGGCGCTCGGATGAAGCCGGTTGGTGCGACATTGTGTTCTGGGAGCGAGCGTCCATAAATTTTAAATACTGTATGACCTCATAATTCAAATTGTAAATTAATATAATAGTGGCGAGTGGCAGTGTCCAGTAAAACCAATGTTGGTTTTTGTGACACTGGGATTAGGATAATTAATGTTATAATTTTTGGTAATATTATAATAAATAAAAAAAAAATAAAAAACTTAAATTTATTTGATTTTTTTTTCAGTGTTTCTGCGCAATGACGTTGTTCTACTGCGCTCACTGGCAGGCGTACGTGACAGGCACCCTGAAAATGGGCCGCATCGACGTCACAGAAGCTCAGTACTCCATCATGGCCATCCACTTGGTGTCAGCCATTTTGGGACCTGACTTTTGGGCATTACAGGTAATGATATCCGACTGGAACCTTTTTTACTTACCGTTATCACAACAATCTTATATGTAAAATATGAAAATCACGAATGAATATTTATCTACTTAACATAAGTTTGTCAGATACTTTAAAATTACCTAAAAGAAATCATAAGTAAGTATTAACAATTATAAAGGCACGGACCAAATCGATCTTAAAAATACCCACATGAATTATTTATAAGTTGTGATATAAAATGATAAATCTTATTTTTTAGGAAGTGAAAAGGAAATTAACGTACTTAAAACCTTACTTTTTAATTCTTTTATAGTTGTTGTATTGTCAATACGTCATTAATTTTGCAATATTTATAATCACCGTCACATTTCACTCAAATATGTTGTATGTGTAGCAGTTTTTTTTTGATACATTTAACTCATTCTGCGTAAGTAGACCCACAAATGAACTTTGGCGCCCAATATTATCAAATAGGTCGGTGGAACGATAGAAGCTCGGTACTCGCTGGCCCTAGCCGCGGTGGCTGGCGCGTTCCTCACCGTAGGCACGCTGGCTGCGGCCATCGCCTCGGGTGGCATCGGCAAGAACGGCTCCACTGTCGCTGTGAGACTTCTGACGCTTCTTACTGCCTTCTCTTGGCTGGGCGGCCGGGAGACTACGCGTTTACCGAACATATAAACATGTCGTCAATGTAAATTTTCAAACTAAGATATCAAAAAGTAATAACTTCACATGACTAAATGATAATTCTTTTATGTCATTTTTAAACCCTAATGGCATAAGAATTTCAATTTCTACTTTAATGTTTCTAATGAATTATAATGGAATATATGGAATTACAACTAACTTAACTTATAAATATGCAACTCTTAAATCATTTCTGTGTGTGCTTAACAATTGTTTGTTCACTTGTTCTTAACAGTATTTTTAGAATACCAATAGTATTAGATGGAAAACGAATACTCTCTCGATCGGCCAGCCAGAATTTAGTGAAGTATCTCGAATGTGTTGGGCTTACTTTTGTTATGTTGAAAGTTACATCCTATTTTGTAATATTTAGATAAATTTTTATTACATCTATATAGCCCTTACACACCTAATTATTTGCACTTTACTATTAATTACCTAAATATATAGATTATGGAGCGGTATTAACATACTTAATCAAGATATCCATTCACTGTACAATGAATTACAATTTGCACATAGTTCATTTGATGTAGGTCTTTATTATTTCGTGTGTAAGGGACAAAACTCATCTGCTTTAAAGTTGTAATCGTTACAGGATATTATTTCCATCGCTTATCATGTGGGTTTTTTTAATAGCATGTTAGATCACAATTACCTTTAATTCTTTAGGTTATGCTCACTGTTATTTTTCTGTTTCATTTTGTAAACATGGAGCATGATCTATTTATATATTTTATTTGAGATAAATAAAGTACCAAACATTTGTTCATTATTGTAGGTCAGTCATAACTGTATCGTCAAGTGTGATTTATGTCATGGGAGTCGTAAATGTGGCTGGTTAGTCGCCGGATTTACTTGTACCCTCGTGTGTGTCTTCACTCATTTCTTTTATATTAAAAACCTTATGGCGACCGGCTGCAGTAAATTATAACGGCTTTAATTTTTGTTTAGTGTATGTTTATAAGGTATTATTAGTATGTAAACATTTGTTGTATCTTTTTATTGATTCGTATTTAAATAGTAAATTTGCAGTAAAGCTTCTATTGATTTTATTTAGAAAGGTTTTGTTGTATTGTACTTTACTATGAGACGTAATAACGCAGAACTTATTATGTATATTAATGTATGTTTTGAACTACGTAATTGTCTTAATTTAAAGTATAAAACTGAAATAAACTATATAATAGATGTATGACACTTTTGGTGGCTGCAGATACCAGGCACGGGTCTGACGCTGAGCCTGGTGATCAGTGTAATGTGCAACAGCGCTCAATGTTGCTTTCTCGCCAACTTCTCGTCCACCTTCCGCCTTAGGGGCTGTGGAAAAAACGGATCCACTGTCGCCGTAAGACAACACCTGTACACTACTCGCGGAGGGGCTCACTGCACTCACACGGAACAGTCATCGGTTACCTATCTCAACTCGATGACTGATCCCTATATATTGACTAATTAATCTCACCACCATCACGTAGTAACAAAAATAACATTCGCGGGGAATCTTGTATTATACAGTCAGTTCTGGATATATGGAATGGTATTAATGTTATATGAGTGAAGACAGCACATAATTCTGTAATCGTGCTACTAAGCCCTCATGTTCATCATTCAGAAGCTCCATAATTAATGGCATGTTTTGTATTTCTTTTCTCTGTCACTTGCCGCCGGCTGACGGTGATCTCGCGGGTGCCGTGACTCGTGCCGTCGTCGCATGCCGATTGCCGACTAACGCAGATCCCGACGCTAGGCCTCGGTCTGATCGTGGTAGCGAATTACTTCGTCATCGCGGGAGGCGTGTATCTTATCTGCAACTACGTCACTGTGATAATGAAGGGCGGAGTCGGCAAAAATGGCTCCACTGTCGCAGTAAGGACCTTGGCACATGCATTGTGACGTCGACACTAACACGCCCGATGCACCGCGAGTACTAATGCTCTTGCAAACCAAGCTAGGCGTCAGCTCGTAGATAATAAGACCCGTCTCGTTTTGTGCTGTGTTCATACATTACTTTCATCTTTCATGGGAATGTTTGTAACTTTGCATGTTTTATGATGTTTGCTTGCTTTCTGGTTGTGATTAGCGTCGCTTTGTTTTTCTTTTGCGAGTGTTATCGAGGACATAGTTACAGCGTTGGTTTCTCGCCAGGGTACCAGTATACTGTCGCCTGTGATTCCGTTTTCGCTCGTGGTGGTGCCGGCGTTCATAATCTTCCAGAAGAGCGAGTCCAGTGTCTATGAGAACCATCCCGCGCTCTACATACTGGCTTTCGGTATGGTCGCGGCCAAAGTCACTAATAGATTAGTGGTAAGTATCAATTGTTGTTATCTTCAAAGAAAAATCTAGATTGGATATAAACGTTCATGTGTCACAATTAAAATCGAGTCTGATTTATATAAATTTATCTCTTTATTTAAGGAAACTCTTGTAGTAAATACATGTGGGTGCGTAATCTCAGTTACGAACTACAACAAGATGCCATTTGAAAATATTTTTTTCTTGCATGCAAATAATTTTTCAGGATATTTATTATTTTTATGAGGTAAACCTTGAGACTAGCGTCTATATATTATTATTTGAAGGGGTAATCAATAAAAATAGGGAAAGAGAGAAAAGATATGGGTTAAGCGTGTAAAGAATGATATGATCACAAAAGGGGGTGAATGAGTCTATGACGAATATCCGTGGTGATTGGCAGAGAAAGACTGGGTTTCGGGAAATGTCGATCTCGCTTCTATGAATTCTTGAAGTTATGTGCGTAAGCAATACACGTTAAGCCGGTGGTCATGAGCATCCCTAGCAGTACCCACATAATGATTCAGACCCTGTTGCGTCTGATAATAACTAAAGTTTAGCCGAGTCTGGTTATAAATACTGGTAAACAAACCCTTGCTCATTAGCGTAAAGCTAGGGTACAACCGGGATAAATGATAGAAACACGATGTTGATGGAATGGCAGGGAATAACTTGCTGCTCCGATGTTAGATGAACGGGAAGCTGTGTAGAAGAATTACGATTAATTAACTGGAAATTGCATTGGAACCGCTAAGTACAGCTCACAATAAGTGATAGTCTGAATCGCCTTCAAAGGCGCCAAATTATGAACCTAGACAGACTATCTATTTTCTCAAAATTGTGATCATAATGGGGAACACCTGCCAAAGGTGCAGGATGAAGAAAAAAAAAGTGTTACTAATATTAGTATAGGATCTGGCGAACCTAAAAGTGCCTGGAAAGCGGCAATAGGCTCGCCACTTATTACGTAGGACCAACAATATAAATGGCGAAGTGTGGGCGTATAGTATGCCTCTGCCTACCCCTTCGGGGAAACAGGCGTGATATTATGTATGTATGTAATGTGTGTACCCATCTATGTTCCAGGTGGCTCACATGACTAAGAGTGAGATGGACTACTACGACTGGTCGCTGCTGGGGCCGGCCATGCTGTTCCTTAACCAGTACTTTAACAACGCCATACCGGAGTACTATGTACTCTGGCTGTGCACGGTATGGAACTTTTTGTTTATATTCGTTAAACTAGACAGATTGTTGATGCGCTCGTAGCTCTGCGATGCTAGGTGGTCGGAAACGATCACCGAAGTAAAGCAAAGTTTACAGAGGTCAGTCCTTGGATGGGTGACCGTTTTTGTGGCATTTGATATCGAGCGCTTTCGTGCTTCGGAAGGCTCGCTAAGCCGTTGGTCCCGGTTATCACAAAATGTGGTAGTCGTTAAGCCATGTTAGAGGCCTAATGGGTGGCTTGATAAATTCTAACAGCAGGCCGTTATACACCTGCCTCCGCCTATCCGCACCGGGTCAGCGTAGTGGAGTATGACCCAATACCCTCACACCTTGATATGTTTGAGGAGGCTCGTGCTCAGTAGTGGGACGTTAATGGGCTGTGATGATGAGACAGATTGTTGTAAGTCATCATAGTAGAGAGTGACTAGATACTAGGGGCTATCCATAAATAACGTCACACGTTAAGGGGGTGGGAGGGGGTTGACGAAGTGTGACATGGTGTGACAAGAGGATGGATGGAGGGATCCTAAATTTCGTAACGTTACATTTCAAAGTCCAGGTGTTATGAAAATTTTGAAACTGCTGTTTTGATGTAATTGTCCGACCAGATAGATTTATTTGCATGTTCACTGAACGAATTCGCAAAAGCAGCATATTGCTTTTGCAGTAGATGTTAATGTAGTAGTTTAGTAATAAGTAGATAAGAATTATGTGAAAGTCTTTAGTCATATATTTAGGTATTGTAAGCTCAGCTACTCTATCGTATTAGGTTTGGTGCCTGTAAAGATAGTTGTAAGTTTTATGGGTGAATAAATAAATAAAATAAAATAAAAAAAACTTCTTGCTGTACAATTGCAAAATATGTGACATCACACAAGGACGGAGGGGGGGTCAAAAAATAACGGAATTCGTGTGACGTAATTTATGGATGACCCCCTATCACTTCTAAAAAAATGTCTTAAAGAATATACGTTATTTCGCCTATTTTCCATGTTATTAAATTAAAGATTTTTTTAAGCTCGACTTCATTCAGTAAACGTCTATTAAATCTTGGCAAAACACTCTGGAAGTGTTACAGAAAAACGCTTACTTGATTTGTAATCAGAAAAGTTTTTATGTGCTGTTTGTGTAGTAGATAATATGGAATTTAAAAAACAACAAAAGACGCGCGTGGACTGTTAGCAGCGCCGGTCAACCCCGACGATTGGTCGGGGTTCGGACATGCGTATCATATGCATTTGCGTTATCTATATTATACATAAATCTGTGAAGTACACACTAAAATTCAAAGGGCTTGACCAACCTTTGCCTAATCCAATCCACGCTGGTAATTTACGACCTGAATACTTGGCTTAAGATTGTTCGAGTCCAGTAATGAGATTAATATGTAGAGTAATATTATTATGATGAATATTGTTGTCCTCAGTTGTGGGTATGCGCGGACCTTATCCGGTACTGCGGCCAGATCTGCCTGGAGATCTGCGACCACCTCCACATACAGCTGTTCCGCATCCCGCACCCCGGCAGCCTGCAGCCCGGTCTCCATGGCAACCAGCCGCCCGGTCTCCATGGCAACCAGTCCGCGCCCAGGGACAGAAACGGTACGGGCCGTCGTCAGCCGCCGCGGCACGCTAAGCGGCAAGTCGCGCAAAACTAGAACATTGCTAACTTAACGTGCTAATATGATGTGGTGCTTTTTAGTCGACGTTTCTCGTATTTATGTATTTTCTTCTTTGTCTACATATTCTCATAAAACATTGCATAAATAAATATAAATATTTTCTGACAATTACACCAATTATTTAGTTCTATGATAAGTATCATTAAGAACTTGTGTTATGGATACTAAGCAACAGATAAATATACCTAAATACTTTTTTTTTGTAAATTCATACTTAATATATATAGGAAAACACCCAGACCAAAACAAATATTCATGTTCATGCACACAAAGATTTGTCCTGTGTGGGAATCAAACCCACGACCTCTGGAGTATAGTGTAGGTATACTGACCTCACGCCATATCGGTTGTCATAGCACCTGTAAATGTAATTTATATTACACAGTTAGATTTTGCCGCGAAATACTGTTAGCTTAGCCGCCCGTACCATCTTTATTTAGTCCTGGTTCTTATAGGCAAGGGTGGGAGCCTCTCGCAGCACGCGCATCGCAAGCATTCATCATCCTAGCATTATACCGGTTTTCCCAGACTTACGCTTAGGGCCCATGGTCTGGTCACTATTTTAACCAGATTTGGCTGAATTTCAATGATTACACGGAGCGACTGCCGTCTTACCTCCGCAATCCAGAGAAAAACGAGCATCATACTTTCTATATGCTGAACTAACGCATCCATTGAACTGTTTGGACAAATACCACGAACCCTCTTTTAAATAAAACCAGCAATGTATGTCGAACTGAAAGCGATCATGATATATTACAAAGTCGCTAAAAGAAGCCATTTAATGTTTTATGGAATGCTTTATATACACACTCATAATTACATAACACGAATCATTACATATATATGTACAATAGTGCTGTTTTTTTCCAATAGAAGTTCTTTCCAGCAGACCATAAGGACAGATTATGCTAAAGAGTATGGCGCGTCCACTATTATATATATTGTATTGTCTGTTTGACATCAGTCAGTGATCACTTTGACAAAAGACAGCAATGCACAGAATTTATCATTTCAATAAAAGATTACTATAAAATGTCTACCAAAAAGCGCCAGGATCACGCGAATTGTAGCAAAGCAGAGATGAACGAATGGAAAATGCAGTTCAAAAGTGATATTTTGTTGTTGATATGGTTGTTGTAACTTTGTTGGGCACTTGATTTACAAAATTGTAAATCCCGGCACGTAAGTTGAACAAAAATGGCCGTTTTCTGCTTATTATATTATGTAGTAAAAAAATAAGGTGCATTTTTAAATAGAAATGTCAAATATATCGACCTAAATTTAGGTTAGGCTGTACGAGGTTATGTTACTGTATATCACAAACTGTTATGTTTATTGAAAACATTTCGTACATTTTAATATTTCGTTCTGGTTATTTGCTATGTCAGCTAGTCTCATTCAACCTGTATTGATAAATCTTTCTTTAGTTCTGAATAACCAAAATGGGTCTGTACCGTAATTATGAAACCATACTTAAATTCGCATTGAAGTTGCCGAACGTTCTGAATAAAACCTTATGGCGACTTTATATTGACCCTAACACCCACACTTTGTGTTGTATATTATAAAGTCAAAATTTGCAATCATTCGTTCATTTGTTATATTAATCGATCTTCACCATTTCACTTTTGACGTGACTTTAGTTATTGTCAAAAAACTACAAATTAGTAATTTACCTACAAAGCTTAAATCTTATAATGAGAGTGATTTATCAATAGAGGCTTTAGAATTCTTGAGAAACATATGTCATACAATACCCTCCCATTTGACATATCTATAAGCTTATGGGGTGTGAAATGTTCTGTGGATATTATCTCTAATTTTCATCTTTCGCCCATATAAAATTGCACAACATACTATCAACATTAGAATATAAACGCACACGATTGAAAGCAATATTCGATAATGTGTGATGTACTTATGAGAAATGGAGAATGTTCGATGTTGCGCTATATCGCTAAGACATTGCGGCTGTGTATGCTAAATACATAAATATTAATAGTATGTAGCTTTAAAGTAATTCACTGTTAAAAGTTATTCTTTGTTTTGTACATATATATTCTTCGAATATATTAAATATTGGTAACGACTGTTATTAATACCAATGTTCTTAGTATTATGTCCAATTATAACATACAATTTAAGTTCACTTTGAAATAAAACACTTTAAATAACATCTTTATTTAATTTGGAAACGATTAAATAGTCGCTGTAAAAAATAATTGTAATGTTTAATTTAAATTTTTGATAATTTATTTTGGAATTTCACAGAAATTCGTATCGAGTAAAACTTACAAAAATGGTTGATTTAATTTTGTGTCAGTTAAACTGCACTTGTTTAGTATTTATTGTGTTTTAGGGCACAATTTGGGTAACTGTTGCCTATTCATTGACGATCAGTAAGTCGCAGTGTGTCCTGTATGTCTTGTGTGCGCTCACCATAGTAATGAATTGTCTGACTATCAGACCATAAGTTAAATAATGGAATCGTGTAGTACTACTAGCACTGTTTCCATTTATATGTAAATTTTTCATTATAGCTTCAAGGTAATATTAAAATTTGCTAGTAAGTATTATGAAATTAAAAAAAACATCCTTACTCGCTATATTATTGTATAAAGTAATTGTACAGGGACATTGCAGTGGTTATAGAAATAACTGTATGTCAGCTAACAGCTAGAAATAATCGTAAGTTTTATATCAATGAGCTAGGTTTCATAATAGATTAAAAAAAACACTATGCCGACATACTTAGATCAAACACTGTTGTTATTTAAAAAAATATTTTGATGTGCATGCTGTATTTACACACATAATTATATTAGCTTAATGACATCTATAAATATATTTAATTAATAGGGTATCTTACATATTCACAGTATCTAGTACATAAAACTGTAAGGTAACATTTTATACTTACTGTTTATTTTTGTTTAATAGTGTGAAATACCCTATATTTCTATTTTCGATACACAGAAGTGTTGGAAATTATATGCAATTATGACTAACGCGGTGATGGAGGCCACTAACCAACGTAGCTACTTCTTCTCCTTATAGCTCTTAAATTTTTCATCAATCACTCATCAGTCTAGGGCTATGGCTCTGAATGTAAATTTAAATGTCCAACTGAGCTAGTTTGATATTTAACATATCGGACCTTCGGTAAGACAAAGGTTTGTTTGCAGTATTTGCAATTTTACAGGAGAGCCAATTTTTTTCGCTCAATGCGATCTTGTTTATAGTTAATATTACTCTAAAGTAATTCTCCTTTACATGAAGTAAACTATTCATTATGGTGTCTTTGTCCCACCAGTTGAAAAGGTATTTTTAAAACACTTTTGCATAACTAACTAATTTTCAAAATTTTTGTCAATTATGCCCTTGTCTTACCGAAAGTGCGATATTATCTAAGTCTGTTACAACCTATAATAATATAATAACCTTACTCAATTAATAAACGTGTTTTGGTCAGATTTTGGAATTGGTCAGGTCTGTCATTTTCCCAAATCGACTGTTACAGGTGTTGAACAAGGTTGAAAAATGTTTTTGTTACCCATTAAAATACTAGTTAAATGCAGGTTAACCTAGCAGGGATGACATAAGAGTACTCTTGGGATTAAATCATGAAATGATCAGTTACATCATAAAGTGATCTACTCTTCAATTTGGCCACTATATAGTTATGTACTTATTAGTAATATATTATATTTATTATTTATGTCCTGAGCAACTAAGCATTAAATTACAATGTTTAAAAAAAGATTAACCTAGCATTATTTAAATTGAACTTAAAGTAACCCAATTACATAACCAATAACCACTTTGAGCGATATAATTTTATCGTCTTGAATGTATTTACCCAAAAGTTGAAAATATTTATTATATCTAGTCCATACTCTGTAAACTTGACTTCATATGCAAACAACAGCTTATAGTTAGTTGTAATGTAATCTTGTACATAAAATGTTTAACAATATACTACAAACTTGAGAGGCTGTTAAATCGCACCTAGACTATATTTTGTTTTATAAATAAAGTGATTTAGTACTACATAATTATAGTTATTATATCTGTGAATAGGTCCATTGTCCATTTTACGAACATAGTAATTAAAATCAAATAGTTTTATAAATTGATACAAAATGTTCTTTCAGTCAGTGGATACTTATATGCCATTTTAGTAAATTAATGTTTGAAAATACCTTTTCTATGGCGATTAGTCCACTGCATAGCGCGGGTACAAAACACTGACCTAGCGGTATCTTTAGTGAATGAAATGTAAACGCTCTATGTAATAGTGTCTTCAGTGTAGCAGTTATAAAAGTCAAGATAACTTAAAATATAATGCACTTTCACTTTCACTACAGGCAAGAGCTTGAAATACGGTTGGTTATCCACCCTAAGTTAACCGCATAAGGTTCAATTTATGGTGGTCATTTATTGACCACTGCCTGGTATATTAACCTGCGGTCTTAACGCCACGTTGCGTGGTGCAGTGGGCTACCCACCTATGTTGTAATCCTAATTTCTTGACAAACATAACGCGCCCTATAAAAAAATTACATCTGTCATATTCGGATTTAAAAAAAAGTAATTATTATATCGGTGTATAGATGTCTCTTTCCCACGTAATCAATATTGATTAAACTATTCAATAGAAAATAAGGCATTATAATATGCCTTCAACTCGCATAAAAAGTATAAAGTCACAACGGGACAATATAAAATATTATTTTCTGATATGTTTAACGAATGTTTTGTAATAGGAAGCGCATCATTGTTCCCACTTTGTAACTGTGCAAGCTAGCTGTGTGTTATAACAGTTATCATGACGTGTTTTTTATGTGAAATAAATCAGCATTTTCAATACTTGTTTTATTTTTTTATATCGTACAGCTTCTGATGATTCGATTCATACTAGAATATTAATGAAAGAAAAGCTATTTGTGAATTAGGTAATATACAAGCTTCTAGCTTGGCAATTGATTATACCTAGAAGTAGGTTATCATAGATAGTGTAAAAATAAAGTTTTTGGACCTCTCGTCATTGCAATCCTGATAATATACTGTTATGCTTCAAGCAATAAAAATAAATCAGCAATACAAGAAAATAGAAATATTAAATGAGCTTTTATAATTAACGCTATACATACTTTTCTGCAATCGTATAAACTGTAGTGCAATAGACTTATAATAAATACATTTAAACAAATAAAAAGAAATGTACATAGGTAGGCAAATATTAAAGGCAAAATTTCATAATCTCAGTGTAGTTATATTTCGTTTTGACGTTTTCAAGTGTTATGTTAGTTAATAAAATAGTTATGTTAGTTAATAAAATAAAAAACTTTAGACTTTGACATGTCCCTTCTATTCTTGAAGGACGAGGCCGTAATATTTCTTTTAAATGACGCAAACAAAACCTAACTATTATAATCAAAACTACGTAAATGAGAAAGACTTATGGAAAATGCGTATGCGAGCAGTAACTAAAACAACATGAAATGTCACTAAAATATAAGTTATTTCAAATATATTTTCTAAATTAAGTTTCAGATCATTGTATTGTTGTAAAGTAATGAATAGCTTCATCAGTGGACGCTAAGGTCAGTGGAGCTTTGTATTTATCTATGTATTTTAATTAATTTTGCAGTGTTTTTTCGTATGTAACATATTATCTTGTATTTAGGTTTTGGTATCTTTAGCACTTTTAGATTGTTTTTTGCCTTAGTCATATTGAAAATTACCCCAAAATTTCTATTTTAAATACATAACATTATTCTGACACAAATTCTGACTAATCATATTGAAAGCTTTGAATGGATATAGCTTAATATGTAATCATCCTATACTAACTTTTCTGTAACAGCTTATTAATTTGCATGAAGCTTTATATAAGCCATTTATTATTTAAGTTTACTTTTAATATTAAATTAAACTTCAGAAAACTTTGGTTATGTGTCTACACAAAAGTACTTGATATACTTTTTAATGACGGTGAAATTATGTGTACGAAAAATACAGAATATAATTTGTGGATTCAGTCACGAAGCAAATAAGTTATTGTTACTGCTATCTATGTAATATGCGTGACATTGCGCGTAATAAGGGAGAGAAAGGTCCCGCCCACTTCTAAATTACTACGTGGTTCCGCTATCTAACGCTAGATGTCATTACTACAGCGACATATTGTTAAACAATAAAATTAAATGTTCTTTGTTACCTACATTACAATAATATTAACTCGGATCCGAGCTATATCAGTTGACATCTTATATTTTTTCTATTATTTGCGTGGCATATAATCAAAGTTTTGTTATGAATTTTTTTTTGAATCGTTAATTTACAACATTTTTTATCGACGATTTTTCTTTCTTTACATATTTCCAGCTCCCAGTGACAGTGAAAAGTCGGAAACTGATGACTCAGCGCCGTTGATTAACAACAATAGCATAAGTTAAATTATGTTTAGTTATGAATATAAATTAATTTGTTAATTGGAGGAGGCTTATTGCTTGTCGTTTTGGTCAAATATTGTATTATAAAATCCTTGCTACAATTCCCTACCATTCCAGATTCTGTTTTTTTTAATGCCCGTAACTGAAAGACATCAATTTATGTAATCAATAATACCAGTAAGTATTTACTAATTTAATAAACAAACATGAATAATATATTTTTCTTTTCTAAGAATTATAATCAAAATGTCGTACAAATCGGCCACAGGATCAAGGTTGCCCTTGGTTGAACTTAGACGTTTGTGTACAACTTCTGACAGTTGTCAGTGCTAACATTGCAAAAAGTAGCAATGTAATTTAAAAAAGTGTCAAAACTATTTTTTAAGCATATCGCCCGATTCCTTTTCATTAATTCCTCTACTTAATTACGAGTCCTTAACCTGTTGCGATAATAAAGATCTCGAATGCTAGCTAGCTGTTTAACTTTTTAATAAATTGTTATAGTACCCGGCGGTAAATATACCTCCACCATCGACTTTGAACAAGGAACGAGGAAGTAGATTCCTTTTAAAGCTTACATTGTTCTCGCGGAATAGAAAACAACAACAAAGTACTTGAATTCATATTGTGATAAACGATAATTGTTTAAGTTTATGTACATGGTAAAACGGAATGGCGATTGCTGATGTGCATTATTTAACGCCGGATACTGTACAGTATATTTGTTCTTTATAATAATTCATTACCTTTGTATGTAAATCTTAGTATCTGAACAAAAATTAAAATAAGTGCACTTGTTACAGGCTATTAGAGTACCTAAGTAAATTATTAAATATATTTTACTGGGGCCAATTGCTATTATTAAACCATTTTCTATATAATATATATATATGGTCTACCTGGCGAGGGTTGGTGGTAGTAGTATCTACAATAAATTAGTACCACTAGTTTCATCCGGCTCGGAGGACCAAGAAGGTACTAATAGTTCCTTAACCACTTAAAAATACTCAAGTTTAAATGATATGCTAGTAATATTTTATTCAAATACCACATACTTAATGTTAGTCTTAAGTGGCAATATAAAAAATGATTCACAATTTGAACCCATTTGTCTGTTTTCATAATATTATTTCTAACGACCGTCAGTGCCACCAGACTCTTGACTGCCACCCCAGTGGTATACATTTCTACAAGATTTGTCACAATAAGTTTTATGTTAAGAAAAAAATCAATAAATTGACTTGGTGGCTTTTGAGTGAATTGTTTTATTTTTATACCTACTTATTTAATAATAAAACTTAGATGATAAGATATCATTTTGCTGCTGTTCGTAACTAAGTATTTAAGTTGTCACGTGATTATCATATTCTAGCATTATACCAGTTACCGTAGATTTAGCTTAGGGCCCAGGGCGTGCTCACTTTTTATTTTTATTTACGTCGGTAACAAAATGCATTTACGTCAAAAAGTCACAAAGGGGACCGATAGAGGTGTGTGGGACTCACCACCGGCAGACACGACCGCTAGCAGAAATACCCACTAAAATTCTTCCGACGACGACGCCCGTCGCTTGTTGAGAACAGGCGGGGGGTCAGTACCTACCTGGGTTGCAGCTCTAACACCCCGCCCGCGGCTAACGTCCCCCAGACCAAAACCGAGAGGACCTCTTTAGAGAGACACAGTGTACGCGCCCCTCCTATCTCCTTGTGCGACCATAACGTGTGTAGACGACTTCTCGGAGGGTCTATAGTTAGACAGTAGGGGCCCCCTGTCCCTGCTGCCTAAGACCCTCCTGGTGCTACTTGACAGGCCTTTCTGGCCCGCCCGCTGCGCCCTCTGCAGGTCCCTCTTTAGTTTCCCCCCTGTGGTTTAGTACTGACCACCCGAATCTCCAACTTCTGGGTGTAATCTTTTCCCAGCCTCCGGTAGGTACTCAGCCCCCCCACCACGCCATTGTGGGCGACCTGTTCGGGGGGAGGGTCTAACCAGATTTAGCTGAATTTCAGTTATTACTTAAATCACCTTTTTACACTTTGTTTAGTTGTGTTGGCGGGAGGGGTACGTAAGTATTCACTGTTGAGTGCGACCTATGGAAACCTTAACAATATAAGAATAGAATATAAGTTTATTGACAAATACATAACTCGAAAACAATACAAAAAATAAAACAACTTTCACATAAATCTCAAGGGCCAGTGCTCAGAATTGGTGCTGCAAAGTTGTAATGTAAGACTGCTTTCATTGGATTTCAGCCAGTGCCGCACTTAAGCTTACATATTATTCACAAATAATAAAAATAAATCAACAAATTGAATTCACTCAATAGCACAGTAATCCCTACAATACAATATTTATATATAAAATTTACAACACACACTTCTTGCTACAACCCTGACACAAAAAACAAATATTAAAATAATCATAAAACAATAATTATGACAATAGTTTTTAATACAGGTGAAAAGTACTATGAAGAACCAAAAAATAATCAAATTAAAAAAAGGGATAAATACAGTTTCAGCCCGAAACTTCACCTTCTCCATTCAAGTGTCTACGTAAAAGCAACTTGTTGAAGTGTAACGTTACTGTGGTAGGCGATTTTAATTTACTCCACGTATATAGGACTGAGATGAGAGAGGGGGCCGAGATCATGACATTAATTTCTTATTTTACTGATTCGTGCCGACATAGATGATCTGAACGGAGGGTAAACCGGAACAGCGATTTCAAGCAGAGAATACAATGTCTAAAGGAGTAATTTTTTTATAACATAATAAAATAGGCACAACTATGTGAAGCGCACATATATATTACTATGTGGGAACCACATATGTTTCTTGTCATAAATACCACCGCGTGGTGCTCGTATTGTCTAGATAATTCCTTAAAAATTGTGCTTTTTTTAACGGCCTGCCCTTATTTTGGTAACTTCAAAAAGGTGAGATGAGTTTTCACACCTTTTATCTGTATGCTGAAACAAGACTTGGCGTTTTTTTATACCACAAAATAGCACTCGAAAGCAAGCGGCCTTCACGCTCTTTTTGAAGAGTCCTATGCTATAATTTCTTTGGAAAATCTCATCAGTGGGCTGATTGCACAACTCAAGGGTAAGTGGCAGAAAGATTCTTTTGAAACGGACCATATGGGCACCTGTCATTTCTATGATGTAAGGATCAACTCCCTGCCGATGGGATGGGTGCGATGATAGAATCAGGCTGCAGGCACCATTTCAAACAGGTCATGAGAACGCACCTCTAACAAGCCATAGAACACAAACAAAGAGAAAAATAATCTCAGTGGCATCGAGTGTTGAGTATTAATCCTCTGAGAAGGCTACGCTAAATACTTCTTCGATGCCCCTGAGACTGAAAGGCAAGCGGTGCGCATTATTGGAGAAGCCAAAGTTTCACCTTGAAATGTCCTTCAGATCCGTAGTGACTTCTCTTAGTGTTTTTCATTGGAAACCTACACCTGCTGTTCTTCGGAATCACCGTCAGCATTCGAAACAAAAAAAAAGTTTAAGTTTCCAATAGGTCACGTAACGTTTGGGTAACAGAGGCCAGCTAAACGAGCAATTAAAATTGTTCATTGTTATATACAGTCGACCAAGGCCAACGTAACGCTGTCATTTGTAGATGTCTTGCTCTGACTGCTTCTTTTGTTTGCAACAGTAACTACAAAACAAGTATCACTGTTCACAAATTTTTCAAAGGAGGGGTCCTCACATACTTTTAACCGCCTGGGGCAAGATCTTCCGGGAATGCATAGGTATTCTGGGGAAATCAGGTGGTTCCTGGGGACTGTGGCGGTGCTATAGAATGTTGATATGTTTTAACCTAACAACAAGTGTATTATTTGATAAGTTTGTGGTAAACAAATCATGTTATTGCTAATCGTCGTCATCATCATCATCGTAATGTTTACCATATTGCATACTGAAAATAGGCCTCCCAATCGTTTTAGGGGTTCTTTGCCCATAATCATCACGCTGGGCAGGATTGGTAATCGCAGTTACAGCTAGAATGCAGAACGACGCTGCTGCCCCGACTCCATAAGGTGACAGAGGGCACTATTCTACACACGGCAAATAGAGTTACACTCTTATTAGACACAAGTGAAGAAAATTATTCTAATAATTTAGCTACTGAGATACCCGTAGATACTTACCATAATATTCCGTTATGTAGTTATGATTGCTAGAAACTTAAGTGGCACAGAGGGACACTCTACCATTAAAATTAACTTTAATATATATAATCCGAAGGGATAAAGAGAGGTATATTATACGTCCACCTATTGCCGCTTACTTAATTTGCTAGAGCAATCTGTTGTCGTCTGTTGATCAACAGGTTTACCACTTGCAGATGATTTGCATTTGCTAAGGTTCCTAAGGTATTGGTTTGATCCCACCTTTGACATCAAGCAAGTATGTCCAGGAAATAACTAATTTGAAATAATTTAAATAATTAATACATACCTAAGTACTTAAATACGGTGTGCTTAAATCGCCTACCTATATAGAGCAATCTTTGAAAAAAGGACTTACCTGTAAGTTGTCTTATTTTTCATGCAATTTCAGTAAAATTGCCCGTTTGTAACTTAACGCAGAGGTTATGAACGCTGCTTGGGTAATCGCAAGCGACGTCACGTCCCCCGGCCTGTCAGTGGCGGCGATGGCGTCTTGTTTACCAACAAAAGAACATTTGCTCCTAGTTTTAACTAAATTATAACGTCATGCGCCCTTCTAGAGCTGAATACCAGGAGTTGGCACAAAGTGGTGAGTCTTCGACCCATATTTATTCATTAAAAATTAATACTTCTCTAATAAAGTGTACTAATAAAGTCGTGATAAATAATACGATTGTAGGTGAAGTGTTTGTAGCTATAAGCTACATAATCGGTGTATTGCGTTATCTCTTTATCATTGAGTACCTATAGTATATTAATACTCGTATCTAGTCATGTCTTAAATTATATATTTGTTACTTTTATATAATTACTATAGTTGTTAGTTATGATAGAAATCACCAGACACAATTTTTTATAATTATGTTGTTTCCTGTCTCCGGCAGTTGTTTGCTTCTTTTAGTATGTTGCTTCTGTCGGTTTTGAGATCATGTTTATAACATTTTCTTCGACTTGACTCTCTGATGTGTACATACCTACTATGTAGTTTTTCGGAATAAAGGTTTTTCTAAATTTATCATAATCTGTCTAAAATTGTCAAAGTTGTTTAGATGTACAAGCATTACAGGATATTAAGATAGTTGCTAGGTTAAGTCTTTGCTGTGTACTCGTAAGACCATTCGCTTTGGGAATTCTCTACCGGCTCTTGTCTTGTCCTATTTCTTTAGTCCCGGGGCGGGAAACGGCATGTATTCAGGTCATGAGCCGTACTTATTCCTCTTTTTGGGAACTAGATCAACTGTTTACTATTATTTTATTTTTATTGTATACTTAAGTATTTTCATTATGCATAGTATCTTATATTTATAAAAAAACTATCACCGAGTTGTTTTTCGGATATATAATAAATAACACAAGCATTCCCCATGCAAACTTTTACCGTGCTTTTCAGCCCCTTAAGTAATGATTTTCCGTATAAAAATCGTACGTCCTTTTCAAGGACTTATGCTATCCCTATTTTATGTAAATCGGTTACGAATATTCTTCTTTAATTGGTAGTCCTCTTTGGTCCATTTTGTACCATTCACCGGCCGGTGTTCATAGCATAGAATGCAGGGCGTAAACTAGCAACTATATTATTAATAGATAAACATCGATTGGCCTACTTTTTCAGAAAACGTAGAGCCGGCCAATGCTCCCAAAACATGGAGATCCTCGTGGGTTGAATTTCGCCACTCCTTGGGACGGTTCACGTTTGCACCATGGTTCGATTTGGGTAAGTACAATTTTTATTTAAAGAGACAATTGTCTGCCATAGTTCAGAGTGCCATATTCACTTTCATTCGAAACTCATGAAATGAAAAATTATTTATTTTGATAGCACAGAAAACGTACATAAACATAACAAACAGTTCCGGCTCATCCATATGTCTGTCACACCTTGCTTTTAGGACATTTCATTCGTTTGACAAACTCGTTTATATTAATACTATATTGGCATACTACATGTATTTTCACTCCTACACATGTCGGCTTCACCGTCCATCTAAATACGTGACCGGCCGGCCTAAAGCAATGTTTTGGCAAACGATTGGATGGTCAATGGGAAGATGGATCGACGACTCTGGAACGGTTGGCGCTTTCCGCGGGATTTTTGGCGTATTTGGGAAGAGGTCTATGTTCTGAATTGGTCGGCAATTGGCTGATTCATATTATGTATTTAGGAGTAAATGTCTATAAGCTAGCTTCTGGTCGTGAGATTGTGTGCAGATGATTTTTATAGTCTTAAAAACTGAAAACTGAAATCCGGAAACGACCATCCCGTCACTCTTTTTAATAAAATTAAAAAACCCTTAAATAGGTACGAATAGACTCTGTAATCGCTGACTCTTTGTAATAAATAAAAAAAAATTAGTTAAGTAACTACAAAAATATATAAGTCATTTCGTCACAATCAGTTTCGCTCACTGTGGCCAATAGTCACTATCTGTCTTAACTAGCCACGACAAAGTTGCATTATTATTTCTCGAACCTTTACCTGAAGTAAATAACATACATACTTTCACGCCTGTTTCCCCGAAGGGGTAGGCAGGGGCATATAATACGCCCACACTTCGCCAATTAATATATAGTCCCACGTATGTTTGCTTAAAACCAAACGGCTTAGTAATTACTTTGCTTATTTTATATAATTATCAATTGAGCAAGCAAGCATCTTAATTACCATACTTTTTTATATATAAAAGAAAATAACATTATCTAATATAAATTTAATACCGAAGAATATCACAATATACAGAACACAGAAGCACAGTACTTACCTACTTATAATTATGTGACTGAAGAACATTTTACCATCTTCCTACACTATGAATAATTAAGGGATATCGGGATATCTGGCGAACAAAACAGTGTCCGGTAAGCGGCTATAGGCTCGCCACCTATTACGTGGGACCAACTATATTACTACTTACTTACTATTACTATAGGCGAAGTGTGGGCGTATAATATGTCTCTGCCTACCCCTTCGGGGAAACAGGCGTGAATGTATGTATGTATCGGGCTTGCACAACAGTTCTTAATTTGATTTAAGCAAAATTGGATTTAAAATGTCATTGCATTTCAGTCAGTTGCGAGGGACAGATCGATGTTTAAATAGGTTTAGCACTAAACAGGGTTAGTGACCCTGGTGCCTACCTAAATCGTTATCCTGCAAATGTGAGGGAGTATCTCTTATGTTTACTTACTAAATTAAATTCAAAATGGCGGAATGTAATTCAAAGAACTTGGTAAGGGTAAGTCGAAGTTTGATCGTTCGATTTTAATAAACAAAGACTAATAACAGACCTACTCTATCCCTAGAGATAGTTGGATAAACACAATTATGTTTATTCTAGAGTAAATTCAAGGAATATAAGTATAATATTAGTTATTCTTATAAAGAAGTGACTATGGTCGAAACCTAAACCTTAAAGTAATATTTCAATTAACATTTTCCTTATAAGAATGGAATATTTATTCTATTACATGGGAAAATTCCTAGTTAAAATAGTCGTCTATTTTTCTTTCGCGCTTTCTCTTAAACATCTGGGCCGCTCTATTTTCAAGTTCGAGATTTCCGCTTAGGGTGTCCATAGCTATATTGGGACTTTTTCGGTGTCTTATTTTTTTCTATATCCGCAGTATGGCGATAAAATTGTTTATATGAGTCGCAAATATGATTTGTTGCGCTAGTAACCATTTTAGTCCACATATAACAATATGGCGACCACCTACTGTAAATATCGTCGCTGAAGTAAAAGTACAAAGATTATTTTTGAGTGCTTAGTGCAAGGTCATCTATTGTAAAAGAACTCACCCGTGGTGTACACTATTGTCTTTTACACAACAAGACTTCTCTAAAGAGGTGTCAATGTTGGAAAGTAATTTTCCTCTTCAAGGCCGCATCGTGGGCGTTTCTCTAAAGGCGTCATTAGGGAGACCGAGCAAACTCTAAAAATAGTTTCAAAGAATGTTTATGAAGCACGTGATGATTGGTTTTATTGTTAAATAACTCTTGCTCCCATGCTTGCCTGAGAAAAAAATTAAATTTTAGGATATGCCAGCCCCATGTCGACATCAGCGTGCTGTAGAAGCCAGCTATGCGTAATCGTACAGTATATCACAGCAACTAGCACTTTCAACGAATGGGGTGTTTTCAAGAAATGGTTAAAACAAATAACCTGGCAAAGATTTTTGCAGCCATGTCTGAAGTTTGAGGTCTGTGAAGTCTTGTTTGAAGTCTGAGGATTTTAAAAAAAACACATCTTTTAATATACTTACCAACTTAACAACAGTAGTAAAAGACATAAAAACAAGTTTATAAAAAAAGATTAGCTTTAGCAAGACCATTTGTTTTTTTATGCAGCAATCATGTTTTCTCACGTAGACCACATGGAAAAGGTTTTAGGTTATATGCCACGTGGCTATAACTTAACTAGAATTTAGAATTAGTCTTACAAAGGTTGTGTTTAAACCTTTTTAAAATACTAATATTGAGTACATTAAAAGTTAGGTTCGGTGAAAACTTAAACTTTGCTATAGTTCCACATTTTCAGTCAATATATCCGGCTGATCCCTATCACACACCTTGTCCGGCGGATGGAACGGAACCCGGAAGCTTTTAGTGCATAGTGTGTGACTACCTTATCTTTCAAAGCTACATAAATAAGTATCCTCTATGACAATATGTCGCAGCTTTCCTATTATCATTTTATATTTATTTTATTTCCTCAAATAAAAAATATTTAGGTATGATCGATTTGCGAAAACACAGGGGCTCAAAGATCTTTAAACGCGTTACCCAAAAACGATGATTTTCAAATTGGGCCCCTATATTATGAAAGATGCGATGTGGTCACCTGACTGTAACCAACCTAGATTTAAAACAAATTACCTGGCTACGACTTTTGCAGCCATGTCTGAAGTAAACAAGTAACTTAGAAAAAGAAAAAATACTTAACAGCTAAAATACTTTTGATAATAATTGAATACTATAAAGCTTTTGTATTGTGGATTTCGTCTTCTGTCTATTTGGGCGAAGCCTATTTAATCATTTGACACGTTTCATCTCGGGGTATATGGGCTAAAAGTGAACTTTGCCAAAACATTGAAGGTTTGATTTAAATAGTTGTAGGAAGAGCTCTGCCCATTACAAATAGTACGTATACGTATGTATAATTATAATACAAGTAATCTTTTAGACTAATATAATACAAGTACCATTAGAATACATTGTGTAACAAGTATAAAAATAAAAAGCTTTATACCGTGCCGTGAATAAAACAAAGCTATTTTTCTTGCGCTATTAACGTTCTACATTAGGTGGGTGGCCTTTTTAACAAAAATGTCGGCCCCATTGTGGGCGCCAACTGCCTACCTTGGTATTCTCTGACATTTCCACAATAAAGCACTTTTCTACTGCTACTCTTTTTCAGCTTGTACACACATACATTGATCGTTCGTTAATGATTTATTGCTTAAGCAGTTGTGTCATATCTCTTTAATAATACTTAGTAAATATAACATCAAAAAACAATGGGTAGTCTAAAACTTAACTATGATAAACAGAAAATTTATATAGTATTTTACTAACGTCAATTGAAAATTAAAAAAAATAAATAAATAAGAGAAATCTAAATAAGCATAAGTAAATATTGCCAAAAATAAAAAGAGCTGCAGGACACTAATTCTTGAAAGTCATTTAGTACTTACTTCTATAAATAAATAAGTTTTCAACTTTGTACAACAAATTCTCTGTTTAACTCGACTATGCAAAGTACCTAATACAAACAAAATGGTTGTCCTTATTCTTAGTTTATTTTTAAAAGTAAAATATAAATAAGAAATAATGAAAGTTACTTCGGACTAGATTGCAAACTATCAAATGTAGTTCCAATTAAGGAATGGTAATTAAGTTCTTAATCACGATAGTTGGTCAGTTCTTCTTAACTTCAACTTTAATTTTACGGTGCATTTGCCTAACTTAGTTTAGATTAAAGTTTCTTAAACTTATTAGTTTTATATAAAAACAAGATGTAGTTTAGGAACATTTATTTACCCTTTTACTTACTGGCTCAGGGACTTAAGTTGGTCTCCCATACGAGATTTCACAACCCGTCTTGATCTGATCTGTTAGTCAGCTAATTGCTACTCTTGGAGATCGATCGGCACCGAATGAACTGACGCTGCGAGTGCTGCAATCTTCTTCCATTCTCTCTCAGTGGCCCACGTGATTAAGTTCAAAATTAATTTATTTGTGCTAGGCTTCTTTCCAAAGCACCTGCGATTGTTATTTGAACCTAGGAGCGCCACAGTATTAGGGGGGGAAATAATGCCGCCAAAAAAAACTAGACTTACTCACTGTAAAATAAGACCATTACCAAGACCAAATAATTTTCTTGCACTAATGAACAGCACAAACAACTTCTAAGGAGGTTACATATCACATAATGGGCATAGTAAACGTGAAGAAGTTTTGGCGCGCTGGTCGCGGCCGCCATTACACGAGCCGCCATGACACGGCGCATCGGAAATAGCTGCCCGCTCCCACTTCCGGCGCCCGGCTCCTGCTTTCTAGTTTATTATGATATAAACGACGTGTAGTTTCTAAATGCCACGGCGTTTGTCTAGATTATCTCCTGTCAATATTCCTAAAATATTGTGTAAATGAGATCGTAAACTATCATATCGCTTAACTTCGATTAGATAGACGATAGATAAAACGTTTATTTCCTTTAAATAATTCAAGTTACATAAAAACATATCCCACAAAACTGTGAGACTGGTTAGTTTGTAGGTCACAGTCTCTTTTATACTAATTACAACTTATTCTATACTAATTACAAAAGTTAATAATCATAGAGAAAACAAAAAAGATAAATTACAATTTTGCACATACTATTATGTTTTTTAAAATTTGCTTTGTACTTGTGTTTGTTTGTTTCCACTCTAATGTCTTCAGGTATACTATTTAATTAAAAGGTATGGAAGCCGTTTTTTTATAGTCCTGTCACCATAATTATTGTATACTCTGATTTAATGAGCGAGTATGAGTAGTGTTGTCGACGCAAGTTAGACCATGCTCCCGAATGTTATGGTTGTTAACTGCTAGCAAATATTTATACTGTAATCTAAGTGGTAGAACATTACATATTTTGAATAACCGTACTTAGTGTACTTAGTCGGTTTTAATTTTAACTTTGATTTTTTTGCTCACTAATAATTTTAAAAATTAAATGACACCTTAGGGAGATTAAAGAGGTTAAGGTTTTATTTACAATCAAGTACAAGATAGATCTTGTTGATGTGCTTTACGAAATTATTTAAGTCATTATCAGCCCAAAGACATCTACTGCTAAACATAAGCCTCACTCATAAGCCTCCAATGTGACCGATTGCAAGCGGCCTGCTTCCAACGTAATTCTGCGACGTTTGCCAAATTTTCTGTCCATCTTAAGGTGGACGTCTCACGCTACATTTACTATCAAAGAGACATTCCAGAGCATTCCAGATCTACATTCCAGAACTTTTCTAACCCAAAGGCCGTTAGTTCTTCGTGTTATGTGCCCTTACAACGACCACTTCTGTTGAAGAACGGCTGATTCTTTGAGCTATATCGGTGACATTCGTTTTTCTATGAATCTACTCGTCCTCGATCTCGTAGTGAAACCCTACTTAGCTCTCTTCATTGCTCGCTGTGCGACGCAAAGCTTGCTCGCAATGCCCATAGAAAGTGACATGTTTCGGATCTGTAAGACACCATTGGTAACAGACATGGTTATTTAACATAATTATTTTATTCTTCGTTTAGGAATTGGGTATTCGGCGACTGCATTTAATTTAATTTATTTATTTAATTTATATTTAATCTAAGCTCTCCAAAAACATTGAACATGTAGACTTGTAAACTGAGGGTCCTACTACAGATATATATATATATATATATATATATTATATATAGTATATACCATAGATAACGCAAATGCATGTGATTTGCGTGTCCGAACCCCGACCAATCGTCGGGGTTGGCCGCCGTTATTAACAGTCCGCGCGTCTGTTGTTGTTTTTAAAAACTGTAACATGAACGTTTTCACATTATGAAATGTTAAACTTACACATTTTACGAATTTGAATATTTTATTTATTATTTAATAACCAATAAATGACATATTTCTAACTTTTCCTAGATACAGCAAAAATCCGCACACATTTCTGATTCCTATTCTTTCTTTCGTGTGAGTGAACAATCGACCACTGCCTTAATTAACTGGCGCCTAAATCAATGGTTACGCGTGCAGGCGGGCTACCGGGTGGTTTATTTTTAATAGGAACTTAACCAGCGCCAGTATCGACATATTGATTCCGCCTCGTCCTTGATGAACTAACTACACTTCCTATTCACCGCCTGACATAACCGAAAGTACTTACTTTAATTGAGCTCGGCGTAAACTCTTAGGTTTCACTTATCACTTCGATCACGCGCTATCTACTAAACATAGGGACTAAGTATGCACTTTAAGAAAATTAGGTAACTTTAAGGAATAACGGTCACTTTTATTATTTATTTGGTAATGGTGGTCATATTGAAACAATGAACGTGAATATCGTACATAAAAGTAAGATTCATTGGTTTTATTTTATTCAAATTTTTAAGCATTTACCGATGATATACCGATACGCGTTTTTCTTCACTGCGCGTTGCTTTAAGACCCATAAGTAGGACTAGGCGAGCAATATAGGTAACTGCGAGTAATGATCCAGTTGTATACTTATTAAAGGGCTGCATATAATTAAATATTTTTTGGGGCAAGGTACTTAGGTACTTATAAAAATATTATAACAAATTTCCAACAGTTATTCCAGACTTTTCTATGCAAAACTTTTAGCAAACTGTAATAGACTTTGCCTACAGAAAGGGTACCGTTAAATATTATGGAAATGACAAAAACGCTTATGCGGAAACTTTTACACAGAACAAAGTTGTCTTTTGTAGTCCTTTTTACATAAACATAAAAATCTACTACTTGTAACTTTTTGCTAAGAAGCATATCTATGGTACCTCTATGTTAACTCTGTACTTAATAAAACTGTAAATAAAAGAACAGACAAACTCAAAACAAATTTATAGTATTACTAGCAGCGCCACGCAGTATAAAGATAGACATAAAAATCATATGAGATAATAAACACATACATATAATCACGCCTGTTTCCCCGAAGGGTTCGGCAGAGGCATATTATACGCTCACTTCGCCAATTGTGTTGTTGGTCCCACGTAATTGCTGCTTACCGGAAACGTTTATCTTCTTTACAAACTGCCTTTGTGCCAAAATTTCATCCAAACCGTTCATTAGTTTTCGCGTGAAAGTATAACAAACATCTAAAATCAATGCTCCTAAACTTACAATTTTAGTAAAGTTGAACCGCAGTTGAATATGCGATATTGAGTTCCACTCTTTACGCTGTGATATTACTTTAAATCAAGTGAAGACAGAATGGGGTCCGTGCACTTGGCGACTTAGTTTTTGTACTTCCCGCTGCATCTGCGTCTGGAGATCATTTAGCTGAAAGAGTTCTTTTTGCCAAGTTTTTTTTGAAATCAATATGTTATGCACTGGTTTTGGCTAAAGAGACTAAAAAACTTAGTGTTATTTATTAATTTAAATGATCACCAACATAATAAACATTAACAATACAAATAAAAAAAATGAACATAGCAGTATTTAGCTCAATGTCATAATAATTATAGGCGAAGACGGCATGCAATTAAAAGAATATATACGGAAAAAAAATAATTTCAAATTAAAATGCCTAAAGTCACAGTTTAAATACACAATACAACAATACCATACAAGAACAAATTAAAAAGCGAAATTAAAATGTCATGATAGAAATAAGATAAAAATAAAAATGACAATCGTACAATTTGCAGTCAAGTGAGGAGAGGAGAGACCTCTTGAGCCCGCGAATGTCACCCATGAACAAATCAAGGTTCTTAGTTTTATCGACGCCATTAAACTCCCTTACAATTTGATTTATGGGTGCGTTCTGTCCAAGATTGGATTTACTAGGCAGATCGACAAGAACTTTACCTTACCTTATAAGATGTTTTATTGTGATTAAGGGTTTCATTTAGCAACATCTCATTTTGTATAGGACATTACAGACTTATATCAAAAAACTATACAAAATGAGACTATCTGTAATAATAGTGCTAGTCTAATTCCTTTTGCTGGTAATGTTACTAGACTTTTCTCCGTAATCGAGGTCTAATTTTCTACATTAGTTTATGAAGCCTACACTACACTTACTGGAGAAGTCCAATAACTTTCTGGTTCTAATCATTTGCACTCGAGCTTCTATATGGTAATTAAGGTGACTTCAAAATAACTTATTAAGAGCAACTTGGAAGATATTTGACTGTTACACTTGTACAGGATACCTGCTGGTTCAACATCCCTTAACCCTTCCCTTTCTGACAGCCTGTGAGTTTCTTTTCAGTTCTTCCCACAGAATGGTTGCAGTAATATTTAATTTTTTGTATAGGTATATTTCATTTTGATGTTTACAAGTGCTATGTGTTTCTTTTACTCATCTTGTGCGAGTGGCGGCGGGTTACAACCGCTATTGGACTGATTTATTTATAATAAGTAAATAGCTTCCTATTCTTTCGTCATTTAACGCTTTCTCAATGTGGGTTCAGTAGTGCTGGAGATTAGAGGTAGAAATCTGTTTGTAGATACGCAGTTAAAACCGCATTGTCAGATATTCTGCCTTTAGCATAAAGCTAAATTCTATGTTAACGCGATGCCAAGCTGGTGTTTGCGGTTTAAAGCTTAGTTAAATTTACTAGTAGGTAATCTAAGACTTTAGCTCTGAAGTAACGAGGTGACACGCGCAGTTCAGTGCTAATCGGATTTTTATTGAATGGCACTGAAATGATTAGTGATAAAAGGCCTCGTCTGCCTTGCCATCCATTGAAATAAAATAAAGGTCAGGGTGATTGTCTTGGAAATAAAGAGATTACAGGATTAGAGGCACTCAGAAAAGATAAATTCAGACGTGGTTTGTTGAAAGCTTTTCTATTACCATTTAAACCTTATCCGGCTTGTCTAACGCCTAATCTTTTAGATATTAATATAAAATAAGTACCTAAACTCATAAAATATATATTATATAAATGGAAATCTACAGATCTTGACACTTTTGTACAAAATGGAAAAGTAAGAAGAAATAAACACGTTGTGGGAATTAACTTGTGACACGATTTGGGTTTAATCATTTATTGGTTCCCTTTGCAACCAGAATTTAATTTAATTTAATTTTAATTACGAAAGCAAAAGGTTATGGCTCAGCTTGTGCTGTCCAGCGTATACACACTAGACAGCGCTGGTTTTCAGCCACCCCTGTTCCTGAGATGTACTTATGGGAAATATGTGCTAGGGGGCCACGCTTAGTTCACAATTCTACTTTTCAAATATACGAGTTTACATTATCTTAAAAAGGGCCAGTATAAAACATGTTAATATAAAACATGTTAATATCTCTCTCAGCGTGTGTGTGTGTGTTGGTGAGTGACTGTGGTGTGTGTGTAAGTGTGTTTGTTTTGATTAATTATTTTTTATAGGGTTTACTGTTTTTTATCGGGTTTTTATGTAAAATAGTTCTTTAGTTCTAAATCTGTTACGTAAGTGTTCCTTAAACTTTCAGCAGCAAGTTGTAATTTCAACAATACAGATTTATAAATATTTTTGAAGGATCCTGTGCTCATTTTCTCTCTAAGGGGAGGCGGCTGGTCTCATAATCATTGCGATGAACGTTTTCGATTATCGAAGATTTTGTTATATATATTAGTTACAACAAACGATTTACTTTAAAACACCCTGGTGTGTATGACGGTTAAGTTATCAAAACGCATCAGGTGGTGTTATTAAATTTATGATCTTTTTATTAATAGATACATTATAGAAACGATTGTTTTATGTAATAACTGAAATTGAAGCGGCGGTAGCTCTGTGGCCACACACATAGCCTTCTAAGCAGGTCAGACGGCAGTCGCGTCATATAATAACTGAAATTCAGTCAAAATCTGGTTAAACCAGTGAGCAGACTCTAGGCCATTAACTGAAGTATGGGGCAACCGAGATCATGCCAGTATATGATGATGATATAGAAACGATTGTTTGTCGATCATTTGTTGTACAAAAACAAAATGTAAAATAAATCGGTTAAATATCATTTATTTCCATTGACATACCAAGCTTGACCAGCTGTTATGACACCTTACGAGCATTCACTCGTGCATTCTTATGCTTAAACATACAATCACGCCGGTTTTCCTGAAGGGGTAGGCAAAGGCATATTTCTCGCAAATAACGCTTACCGGGAACATTTCGACGGTAGCAATTAACAATGTCGTAAGTGAAATGCTGTCACTTTCAACAATGTCGTAAGTGAAAAGTAACGACTTATCACTTACGACATTGTTAATTGCTACCATCGATTTGTTTATGCATTAATCCTTTCCGTGCACTCAGTATACGCTGCCTCTTAATAATGACAAATCGATGTAATTTAACAATAATTAGCTGATCCCGTATCGACTCGCCATGAAATTAAACGGCCCAAATTTTGGCGTGTATTTACTACAGTAATGTAACGTCAAATTGAACCAAAGGTTGACCGAAGTGTCGGTTAAATCGGATTTGTCCGTTAATGGCACGGAACGACCGGCCGCGACCGCCGTAAAATAACCCCGACACGCGCACACATTGTAAAACGATATTGGCGAATGGTCATGCCTATTTAAACTGGACACAGAACTTTTGGGTACTAGGTAAATTAGTGGCTATGTTTGCAGTTTCAACATAATTGAGCACTTCGGTGGTTTGTCTAATTATGGTGCCCAACTAAGATGTTTTTTAAGCAAGTGATGGATTAAAAATATCTTTGTAACAATTCCCGCGCTACTATAATTTCCCGAAAAATCAAGAATTTATTCAACACGACACGTGTTTCGCCTTTACACAGGGCATCTTCAGGTAAGATAGGAGCCTCAGAACAACGATGTCTTCACGACCAACGCTGAAACGAGAGTGAAATTATAGTAGCGCGGGAATTGTTACAAAGATATTTTTAATCCATCACTTGCTTTCAATGGAATTCCGCAAAGTAACGCCTGAATCAATAAATTATTTAAGATGTTTTTTCCTAAACGTTGACTTAGGTAGAGTATAACATTAATGGTTCAAGCTTTTTTTTTATTATCATAAATTTTGTGATTTGAAATTTCTCCATCTGGAAATGTAAGAAAACTGAATCAATCAGACAAAAACAAGGGGACTTGGCACATAGTCCACAGGCACTGCGAGGTCTGCTAGTTTGTGACACACCAGCTGGTGCTGTTATCAACTGAGACACTTAAAAGCCGAGTACATTAATATGTTTCAAGTTATTCATTCTAGGCTTGTAGCTCCGCGGTGCTCGGTGGTCGAAAATCACCGAAGTAAAGCGGAGTTTACAGAGGTCAATCCTTGGATGCGTGACCGTTTGTGTGGCATTTGATATATAGCGCTTCCGTGCTTCGGAAGGCACGTTATGCCGTTGGTCCCGGTTATCACTCAAATGTGGTAGTCGTTAAGCCATGTTAGAGGCCTAATGGGCGGCTTGAAAAATTCTAACAGCAGGACGCCATATACCTGCCTCCGCACTGGGTCGGCGTGATGGAGTATGACCCAATACCCTCGCACCTTGGTAAGATGAGGCTCGTGCGAACGAAGGTCTTCCCTTTTTAACGATTATATCCAACAAAGATGGTGTCACGGATATCTTATTACACGACAATTATAGTGGAACGTAGCACGGTCTAATTGATCTAGTAGCATAGAGATACGTCTTCTATACCATCTTTCTTGTGTAGATTGTCTATATATAATTTATTTGTATTTAACGTATCATCACACTATATAAATTGCCAACCTAACCTAACCTTATTGTACATCAGAGATACTTACTCCTTCCATAGACCATCAGTAGGACACAGAGGCCTTATTCCCTATTATAATTATGCTCAATCAGTATTTTTGATGTGGAAAAAAATATTTTTACAGGATCAGCTTAATATTTTCCTTCCGTATAGAATATTCGGTAATAATGTGTAAGATTAAACCCGTGCCTAATAGTTTATCTTGTCCTAAAAGAAGAAACCATACACTATTCTGATTTAATAGGTATAGAATTAATTTAATTTTCAATATAATTATTACTGTATAATAAACCGAATACAATAATCGAAATTTAAACTAATCTAAATATAAAAAGCTAGCATCCTCCTCTCTTCTAAGTTGCCATACCCTACAGGGCCCATATTGTATCTGTGATATTATAAATAATATCTTTGTAACATATGGAGTGCAATAAAGACATTGAGTATTGATATAGGTACCATATGTACCAAATTATTCCCCAAGTCGAGCGTTATTTCAAGGTCAATTGTGATCTTAAAATAAGTAACTTTCAGCCGGCCAAATTACGAATATAATCAAAATCGTTTTTATGTAGATTAGTCGCAACAGAAACAACTGAACTCACTTTAGCATTTAATATTATAACGGAATTATAGAATTCTTTGAATGCAAATAGTATTTGCAAACAGAGATTGTGGCTTAATGAAATGGTTTGCGTCAGTGATCCCGGATTGGGTCCCGGTCACCCTTCGCTCCCTTGCCCCCGCACTCGTCAATCCCGTATCGCAGAATGTAATGCAATCCAAACTATGGGGATTGTAAACCCACACTTACATCACGATAAAGCTTTAGGGCTCCTACACATAAGCACGATGCGTTGTCATTATGGATATCATAATATTGTTCCGGTTGCCTTAAACTTAAGCTTAGTGCACAGGGTCTGCTCACTGGTGTTACTAGATTTGACTAAACTTCAGTTTACTGCTGTCTAAGCTCTACAACTCAGAGGGAACCGTAGTTCTGGTTAAACCAAGTCAAGATATTACGCGTATATATTATTATTATTAGAACGCACTGACTTCCTAATAACGACTGCCATAGATGCTCATGATAAATAATGCACATACTTTCCAAAATTTATAATTTTGATGGTGAACTCGAGAAAGATGCGACGATGTGATTTCGTGTTGCGAAAATATCTACTATACACGAACCTTGGTACGAACCGTGTCGGAGTTATTCCCCTTACGATGTCTTATCGTTATTATGTGTCGCTCTCAGCGAACTCCTGATATCCTTAAAGGAATATTGACAGTTGTAACCAGGTAAATAAAACAAAATTTGCTCGTCGATTTTGTGTTCTGTGCATATTGTGTTTAACAATGGGAATCACTGTAGGTACAGCTGACCAAAAAGAAAAAACATGGAGTGACTAGCAGAATGTTATTATTGCAATGTAATGCTACTCAAAATTAATGTACATACTTAAGAGGGTTTCTTACGGAGATGGAAGATGTGGCTCTTTAATTCTGCTAATGTCCCGTGATTTTGTAATCCAATATCTATTTTTCTTTACCCAAATAAATAACATACAAGTTTAGCCTGAAAATATAATCGTTTTATTTTGTTTTAAAATGTTCGCTAATCATTTTAAAACAAAATAAAACTCTTTCTTGTCAATTTAAATACTTAAGTATTATACTTAAGTACTTAAGTTGGACTTCTTGGCGGGAAAGTGAAGCGTCATGTCTGCAGTTTTGTTTTATTTTCTAAAATTTGTGATATTTCTAACATTAATGTGTAATAACGGTGGATTATTAACCGTTAAGTGTTTGTGAACATACATGAGTGTTGGTAAATCAAACAAAACAGTGCAACATCACTTTTCAAATTTTCTCTCAAGGAGTCCATGTGAGATCTCAGTATAGTCCCACATCTTTACTGAGGACTCAAGGGGTTTAGGGTAGAGGAGGGAATATCATCTTCGAATTATCATCTTTATCACCACTCATTCTCATTTACTATGAATTATATATAATTAATATACCACTTACTTGACACTGGCTAAATGTGCTAGACGCACGAAGCCATTATTTAAATGGAAGAAGAAGAAGTACTTAAGTTATTTAGTACATTAACTTTTACATTTATAAATTTTTATTATCTTTATGATCTTTATACGTTTAGCTCTGAAAAGAGATGTAGTTCGTTATTGCAATTTGCTTCCTTACTGTTATAATAATTCCAAGCCACCACGCTATATAGGTAGACGTTATTAGTAGGAATATCTATTGCATTTAAAAAAACAAGATAATTTATACTCTATATTAAGTTAATTAAACTATATTAAATTAATTAAGTTCTGCCCTGCCCTTCCAGGATAAAAACGATTCAGTGGTCTTAAACCATCACCTTTACAAAATAAATTTAAAGTTCAGAGTTTAAAGCCTGAAGAGGCAACAGACAGAAAGATCTGTAGTATTTATTATATGGGTTATGCAGACAAATCAGCGGGCGGTTCCTAGTTTTTCATAGAAATTGTCTAAGCCCAACCCCAACCGACAGCGGCCCCCAACGCGATGGACCGATGATCTGGTCAGGGCGGCGGGGAGCCGGTGGATGCAGGCGGCAAAAAATCGATCTACGTGGAAAGCAATTGGGGAGGCCTATGTTCAGCAGTGGACTTCAGATAGCTGAAATGATGATGATGATGATGTCTAAACCAAAAATGATTGTGAAATCATCTTGCCTAATAGCTCATAAAACTGTAACTATAAAATTGCTTGTCGTGTCGTGTGTGTTCTAGCTGTGGCATCTTGGCTATATTTAAAGTTTGACTGTTTATCGTAAAAGTTGTTTGAAAACTGAAAGGAACAAACATAGTATGAAAGAGATATATATACATATTGGGACGGATTAAAAGCTTACGTTCGCTTCCTAGTAACTACTGTTTATTTATGACGTCACGTTAAATTGATTTCTTCTAGAGGACATACAGTAATGATCTTAAAAAAAAGTAGTCTAATAAATCACTTTGGTACAAAATATAGTTTTGCCAGACCATATCGGTCGACAATAAATTGACAATGATTTTTAAGTGAAGGTGTACATAATCTTTAAATATTACACTATTCAGATTTCGATGATGAGAATATTTGGAACCACCTATTTTAAAGTCGGTTAAAAATTTTACAAGGTACTGACTTTAAAACTTAAGGGTGTATGGGTATACCAAGACCTTTTTTTTTTTAATTTACGTCGGTAACAAAATAATGCATTTACGCACTGTCTCCCGGGACCGAGAGAGGTGTGTGGGACTCACCACCGGCAAACACGAACGCCAGCAGTAATACCCACTAAAAATCTTCCGACGACGTCCCCCGGACCAAAACCGGGAGGACCTCCTCAGAGAGACGCGCCCCTTCTACCTCCTTGTGCGACCATAGCGTGTGTGGCCAACTTCTCGGAGGGTCTATGGTTAGACAGGAGGGGCTCCCTGCCCCCATTGCCTCAAGACCCTCCTGGCGTTTCTTCGCCAATCTCTGTTACCTTTTCCCGGCCTCCGGGAGGTACTTAGCCCCCCCACCACGCCAAGGTGGAGACCAGTCGCGGGGGATCCTATCAGGACCTAAGGAGCCCAAGCCAACCTCACTTGCAAGTGGTCCACCTTCCGATCAACGAACGAGGCTCTGGCAAACATAACAGTGCCCGGTAAGCGGCAATATGCTCGCCACCTATTACGTGCGGCCAAATATATAATTGGCGAAGTGTTGGCGTATAATATGCCTCTGCCTACCCTATCGGGGGAAAAGGCGTTAGAAAACCTTACATAATTTAACCAGCATATTTATTGTCGACGCTCATGCTAATGAATCTGCATGAGAGCTCCCGGGAACCAGGCTGACGTAGTGTTATCTCTGAATTTAACTAAACTTCCTCGCTGTGTCGTCACCTCGGTTTCCACTTTAACTGAGATTCTGGAAAAGGTATTTAGATCACTTGCAAATGGTGTGACCTAAAAAGCTAAGTCTTGCATATCTATTTTGTATCCTAATTTCTAGAATGCTCTCGCGGCTTTATGCACTTTGTGTTTATGGCGGTAAAATTCATAGTTTTAACATTAAAGGTAATAAATAATATTTGCTTAAGCTGAAGATTCCGATTAACAGTGCAAGAAGTGCGATTGTTTGGGATTTTGCTTTAAATTCTATACAATCATGGGCTATACATATTATAGTGTTTCATTACCCGTATTATCCTTCTTATAGATTAAATTAAGGGTGAATACGGATCGTGTCAAGATCTTAGGATCCCAAGCTAACCTCACATGCAAGTGCCGAACAACGGAGGAGGCTCTGGCGTACATAAAAGTTCCCGGTAAGCGGCAATATGACCGAAAATATGCTCGCGAAATGTGGGCGTATGATATGCCTCTGCCTACCCCTTCGGGGAAACAGGCGTTAATATAGGTAGATTAAAACAACCAACATTTTGGCATAATATTTTTTTTAATTCGCCGTTTTCTATTATGATAAAAATAAACAAAGCTGAAACCACTATATCGACGATAAACGATTAATGCTTGAAGCCTAGTTTTATATGATCTGCCATATAAAACTATTTAACCTAAAGTTTACCTAGTAGTTGCCTAGATCCTGTGACTTTTCAAAAACTGTAGGTCACGCGAGATAATGAAGATGATTCAATATTTGAAACGTACAATTAAAAGTCATTATCTTATTTCTCATGTCATTCTATATTATCAACTGTAAACGTAAAATACGTTCATCTGTTAAAATTAATATTCGACATTACTGTTGCCTTGCTGAGTTTCCTGTCCAATGCTCTTCCACTAAAGCTCAGCAGTGAATGGGCTCTACCCGTGTTAATATTAAGTTATATTGACATTAATAAAATACGACCTCAGATCATGCTCCAACGGAACTAAAAATAATTGAAATATTTTTATTTCAATTTATTTTGCAACTTTGTTACAGAAACTTGTGGGATTTTAAGGTGTGGGGTATACGATTTTTACGATTGTAGTATTGTGCGTTGTGTTGGAATTTATTTCAAAAGCACTGCCTTAAACAGAAATAGAGGTCGTTAGTACTGTTGTTATGTTGTTAGTCAAAGTATTTAGATTTTTCAGAGAATGCAATCGTTTAAAAAAATATATGAAATAAAATGCTTTGTTTGTTAATATTAATCCTAAAACGTAAGCTTTGCCATTTCACTCTTGATCCAGTTGCATCTGAAAAGCACAGCTCAGGCTGTGAAATATAGCAGATTCAGCTAAAATATGAGAAGTACTCACATAATCTGGAGCACCCAAATTAAGCAGAGCTGATACTAACTTAGGCCTGTTGTTAAGGTATGTTTATTCGTTGACTAGTAAAATAGCGGATAAACATACAAAAGAGTATTGGTACTTATAATACTCAGGAAATACCTATCGATAATATAGCTAAAAGAGGGACCTACGCACTAATTTACGTAACAAATATTATTGTTACGTAAATTTTTAAGAATTTGTTAAAATACTATTACGATTTATATTTTATTTAATAAGTTACTTGTAATATATTTAATAATATGTACTTGCTGTGCCCTTGCAGGGTCATGTTTGTTACCTTCTATCTTTGTTAACACCTGTAAATGTACAACATGAATGCAATAAAGAACTTTGAGCTAGCCCCTGATAACTGTGACGGCCAAACTAAGACAACTGCCGTAATTTATTTAGCGCTCTCCTTTCTTTACTGATTCGTCACGTATGTATTATCTGTCACCGTTATTTTCGTTACCTTGAATTTGTCAGTAATACATATATGTCGTAGAGGATATATATATCGGCTAAGTATGAATATACCTCATCTTGAATATGTATGTAAATAATATATATTTATGTGTATTTGTGCTCTGTATATATATTAATTTATAAAAATCAAACCCATGACCTTTGTAGTGACGCTATACTGGTCGTTATAATCGTAATATTAGTAATAATAATTTTATTGGACCGTAACTTAGATCAGTAATAGTACAATGTGGTCTTAGATTTATCGTTCCTGTATCATATACTTGAGTAGTCCACGACTTTGCTAGCAAGGAATTTAGTTTTATGGGACCTCGGCATTTTCCAGCTACGAGTAATAATAATATTAATAATAATAATAATTTACTCTTTATTGTACACCATAACAAGGATTACACATAAAAACAAATAAAATTAAACAGGTAGGCATATACAATGGGCGGCCTTATCGCTTAAAGCAATTTCTTCCAGGCAACCTTAAATGGACAGAAAAGTTAAGGACACAGAAAGGTACATCGTGATGTACAATAATAATTGAAAACAAAATAAATAAACACAAAACAAATAATAAATTAGACTAACAAGGATAAAAAAAAAACTACTAACTACTAAAATAATACAAACAAAAAACCAGCTACTAATTTACAAATAAAGTATAAACACAACATAAAATGAAAAACTAACAGAAATTAATTATTTAAAAAAAAAACACATTTAGAAAATTAAATTTTTAAGGAAACAGATGGTTATTATTATAAGGAAAGGTAGTGAGCCTTGACTAACGTCTTGAACGAATCCAAGGATTTTGCTTTTCTTATGTTGCCTGGTAACGCGTTCCAGAGCCGAGCTGCATGCACAGTAAAAGACGAGCCGAAAAATTTGGTGGTGTGGGAAGGAATAGCCAGAATCAGACTCTCGTGAGATCTGAGACTTCTACAGTGGGAATCACCAAGGAAATTGAATTTATTTTTGAGGTAAAAAGGAGTATTAGGATGGAAAAGGATCTTATACAAAAGGGATACAACGTGGTAATTTCTACGATAACGTATTGGCAACCAGCAGAGTTTGGCCCGATATTCAGATATGTGGTCAAACTTGCGCAACCCAAAAACAAACCTTATACAAAAATTTTGAAGGCGCTCAAGCTTGTCCAGTTGGTCTTGGTTCAAGTCAAGGTAGGAGACATCAGCATAATCTAATATGGGAAGGAGAAGAGAATGAGCTAGCGCAATTTTGGTTGTAGTTGGAAGAAAGTGACGAAGTCTCATTAATGATCCAGCCGATGCAAACAACTTGCGGCTTACCTCCTGCAACTGCGGACCCCTAATATTAATAGTTTTGTGAAAATTATTTATATTATTATTACTTGTTATTTATATATCGTTATGTATATTTTATGAAAATAAATTAAACTGTCTACCTAAACTAAGTAAACTTAATTACTTGTAAGAGGCGGGGGTATTTAATGCGTTAGGCCATGTTTTAATATGTCTAATTCCATTCAAATCTCTTTACAAGATTATGATTAAAGTAATAACAAATCTTATATTTCTTACTTACATACATACATAGAATCACGCCTGCTTCCTCGAAGGAAGAGGCATATTATAGACCCATATTTTGTCAATTTCATTATTAGTTCCACGTAATAGATGCGAGCCTATTGTCGCTAATCAGGAACTAAACTTCCACATGTAGAATATAACGTTATGTTAAAATATTTTTTATTCAATCAAGTTAAATATTGATATTTCCTTAATCATTTCACAAATGGATAGCATTATAACTATATTATAAATTTAGGGTGTACTTACCAACATTTAAAAACCTTTTTTCTTTTTGTTTTACTTCGGTAACAAAATGCATATACGCACTACCTTCCAGCCAAAGGGGGACCGAAAGGGGGTGTGGGACTCACCACCGGCAGACGCGACTGCCAGCAGTAATACCCACTAAAAATCTTCCGGCGACGCCCGCCGCTTCTTAAGAAAGAGGCGGGAGCCAGTACTTGGATTGCAGCTTCTGATACCCCGCGTGCGGCCAACGTCCCCCGGACCAAAACCTCCTCAGAGATTTAACTCGTTCATAGCGGCCGTCTTCTCTCCGTGTGACCTTTAAAAGTAAGCAAAAGAAATCTTGAACCCTTTTTCTTCGTATGTTTTAGTATCAATTCGACTGGAGTGTTTCAGAAGGTTACCCTTATTACTAACAGTGACATTCAAATTTTGCTGATTGCTACTGAGTTCAAACCTCGCAGATATAAATAAAAATGTCAATTGGCCTTCTTCGTTAAAAATATACTTAATTTCTCGTAAAACTACTTAGGTCCAAACGATGATTAACGAAAGACAAATTAAAAATTTCAGAATTTTCTGATGAAAACTTTAAGCCTTAGACAATAAACGATGTACTTACTACTAACAAAAAAGGGTTAATTTTCCGCAACAAAAACAACCAATTAGTATCAAGTACAAAAATGCTTCCAAAAACACCGTTATTTAACGAAGTCGACAATTGGTTGTCATCCCATTTACAAGACGTTAAACGACCCCTAATTACATTGCTTTGACAATATGCACGGTCTAACACATAAAGGCCTTACCTCGTCTAATGAGGAAATGTTTAGACGTTAGGGAGTAAGATCCCAACTCGGGAAATTCAGGAAAGCTCGTAGCTCGGTAGTCGAGGCCAGTCGAAGCTCGCGACTGTCGGCGGGCGCGCGCGGTCCCGCGCCGTGCTCCTCTCTCCCAACACGAACAAAAACTATCAAAACAACACAATCCGACACGAAAACTTAACCGGATCAAATAAACATATCGTTAAACTCTTGTACAAAACAGAATTCTGCATTTCCAAGTGGTTTTTACAGTTGCAACCGTTTGATGTTTGTGTTATTTATTAACGTGTTTCGTCTGTTGTGATAAACTTGAGGTAACAGTTAAACAGGTTTATTATGTTATTTTGCTTAGATTTTTTATATGTTTTGGGAGTTTGTTGTGATAACTATAATGATAACCTATTGGTAAGGAAGTTTTTCCGTCTGTCTCAGACATCTATCTGGCTATCTTCCCACATATTTATCGATGTTAATATGAACCAGTTATTTTATATGCTATATTGGATGATAACTGATGTTTTAAATACCATTTCTGATTCTTTTAATGATGTAAATCTGCGTTATTACAAGGCCTACGCAGTTTGACTTGATCTTAGAAGTACTTCTGAACCAATAAACAGCTACATATTTTAGTAAGTATTTAAAATAAAACGCAATATTTATTCACACTAATTAGGTACCCACTAGCACATACTACTTAGGGGTAGCGCAAGTTAAGTTATTATTAAAATTTTAAGCCAAATAATTGCTCATCGCCACAGCCTAACATTAATCCCAAATATCCGCTCGCTTAATTAATTGAATCCCCACACAGATTGTTCACAATTCTCATCGTTTGTTAATATTTATTAATCCAACATGATATGACTTAGTCGATATTATAATGCATTAATCGAATAGCGTTTACGAATCAAATTTTGTACTTATTATCTTATATTTAAATGAATTATTATATTATTTTGGCAATTGAAAAGTGACTTCGTGTCTAAACTATAAAAAATATACTTAGTGTTATTATTAACAATAATACATTGTCTCTTGCGTCTCAGACTTTATTTTTGGATGAAAATTCATCAAAATACCGTCTTACCTATGGGTGAAGCGGAAGGGTTTGTCAAACTTCCACTAAAAACCATCCATTCATCTTCTTGATCCTGCAATGTTTCAAGGCCGCGGTAACCCGTTTGAACAGTCCCGCTCTTTCGTCTTTGCACTAGAAAAAAAAACTAAAGATCCCTCTTTAGTTTTTTTTTTCTAGTGCAAAGAAGAAAGAGACTATTTCCCTTCAATGGGACCTGTTAATAAAAAAAAACTTACATAATCTTTTACTAGATGCTAATCAGAGAGCCTACGAAAACTTTGGCTCAATAGAGCTCTTATGAAAGTCAACATTACGAAACTTAAAAACTAGAGCTTAACTACGAGAAAAAAGTATTTTAGCTATTTTTTTAAATAATAACTGGTTTTAACCGGTTACGAATTTTGACAGTCACATTTTTACTTGAATTATTAAAGTGACAGATAAAGAAATTGTTTTCTATTTTGCTCAAGATTCATGTAATAGTAAGATTGAAGTGAGCGAGTAAGTAGGTAGAAGTTAATCTCCCTTGTGTATTTGCCGTGTTAGAGTTCTAAGTCCAATGGCAAAATGGGATAAATCCCGTAATCCGTTTTTAACCGACTTCAAAAAAGGGGAAGTTCTCAATTAGATTTGTGTATGTTCGGGCATAACTTTTTCATTTAGGTTCCTATGATCCAATTTCGATCAATCATTTTTTGTTGAATAGGATCACAATGTCCCATTTCAATTCCGGTGGCTTGGATTTTAGAGATACGCAAGGGATCTCGGCTAAATATTTGCAGGTTTATTCAAAAATAATAATAAAAAACACAATGTTGATATCTAATTTGTCTCAATGATAGCTGTTTTGTACTCCTTGGCGGAATATTTTCACGCATTTTAATCTATCGATATACGTTAACACTTTAGAAACTGTAATAAAAACCAATATTTTTATACACAAATAGTATTTTCCTATAAAAGTCAATTATAAGCTTCATCATCATTATCATCTCAGCCATCTGACGTCCACTGCTGAACATAGGCCTCCCCAATAGATTTCCACATTGAGCGATCCTGAGACGCCTGCATCCATCGGCTTCCCGCCGCCTTGACCAGATCATCGGTCTATCGCGTGGGAGGCCGGGCTCTACTACGTTTGCCTGTTCCTGGTCGCCATTGCAGAACCTTGTCGCCCCATCGGTCGTCGGTTCTTCGAGCTATGTGCCCCGCCCATTGCCACTTCAGCCTGCAAACTCGCCTCGCTATGTCGGTAACTCCAGTCCTCCTACGGATTTCCTCATTTCTTATTCGATCACGTAGGGACATTTCGACCATAACTCTCTCCATTGCACGCTGAGCGACTTTGAGCTTTCTAATGAGGCTCATAGTCAGTATAATTATTAAATCAAAATTCATTTATTTAAGTTTGGCTCAATAGAGCTCTTATGAAAGTCATACTTATAAACTAACGCGTCCATTCACTGCGGGTTTTAAATATCTTATTATGTCACATTATACACAAATATTTCACTCAATTATTATCTGTCAAAGAGACGGAAGCGTGCAATACTTGAACCTAAATTGTAAATAAAATTAATTTGGATTTTGGAGCACTTATAAAGAATGTGGTTTTTCTCAAGATTTATCAGTTTATCTGTCTGTTGTTGTTTTTCTCAAGATTTGTCAGTCTGTCGGTGACTCTTATCGGGGGAATCTGTCAGTCAGCCTGTTGTGATTCTAAAGGGGAAGGGTTTGTCCGTCAGTCAGTCTGTCTGCCGGTGACTCGTAACGAGGCTTCCAAAAAGGCAACGAGATTGAGAAGAATGCCTCAAGAAACTCATCTCGTCTTTTTTCAAATTATGTCTTCAAATCTAATACAATTATAGAAATAAAATATGAAGATTACCGCTGTTGTTCTTAAAACTACCAATATCTAATCTAACCAATATCTAATCTATTGTTACGTACCTACCCAAAAAGTATATAAAACGCTAATTGCAAAAAAATATTTTTAGTTAAACTGCTGGAATTTAGTTAATCCAGTTATATTAAATTAAGGATTTTTTACGTGTGCTATCACAACCATAAAAAAATACCTAAACCCAAATTTACTGCCGTATCGTTATGACGTGAAGTGGTGCCACTCAAAACGGGTTATAAGTATTATATATAGGATAGAACCGGTAAATAATTTGCTGCGAATAGAACACGTGCTATCGTTTCGATTTCATAACGATTGCATTTAGTGCCACTCCCTCCCTTCCTCCTCCCACGAGGACACGTTTAGTTAATGAAAGAGCCTACCTAGCTTAGGTTATTTCGTTTAATTAACAAATATCTCGGTCAGTTAGGTTGATCCTGTATAACTTTGTTCTTGGCTTTTACTTTAGCAGGCGGTTGGTAGGATGTGCATATGGACTGAGTGATAATTTTTATCGAAACCATTGCATAGTTTTAGAAAAAAATTGTTAAAACTCATAACAGTAATAAAAAAAATTGTCACTCGTAAGGGATTGAAAATATTGCCAAATATATGATCAGTAAGTTCAGACTTTTGGCAAAATGACCACAAGCTGAATCTTTGCAAGAATGGATGGTGATAAAGATGATAAATAAGAAATAAGATGCCCTCCCCCTAAGCCCCTTGAACCCTCAGTAAAGATTTGGGACTATACCGAGATCTTACACGGAATTCTTGAAAGAATTTGAAAAGTTATGTAGCACTGTTTTGTTTCATTTACCAACACTCATGTACGTTCACAAACACTAAACGGTTAATAATCCACCGTTATTACACATTAATGTTTAAAATATCACAAATTTTAGAAAATTAAACATTTAAATTTATACATTATCAGACAATAATAATAAAAAAAATTGGTACAATATATGGTTTGTATATTATATATAATGGTTTTTTTCCATGTATTATCTACTTAGGTAATACTAAAAATTTTATGGCAACAGTCCATTACCATCCATTAAGTACGACTTTGCTCTAAAACATAAATCTTATAATAAGTATGACTTAATCCTAAGATGCGACATAAAAGCTTTGACATTTTAAAGCAGTCTTATACAATTGTTTATTAATACGGTAAGTACATTCAACATTTTGATAATGTTTATGAAGTAAACTGTAAATGAAAAAAAAAATGAAATAAAAATAATGGGACGAAGTTAATTATTATTCTCAAGTGTCGTTAAGCCATGTTAGAGGCCTGATTGGGCGGTTTGAAAAATTCTAACAGCAGGACGTCATACACCTGCCTCCGCCAATCCGCACTGGGTCCGCGTGGTGGAGTATGACCCAATACCCTCGCACCTTGGTATGTGAGAGGAGGCTTGTGCTCAGTAGTGGGACGTTAATGGGCTGAGATGATGACATAGAAGCAAACAACAAGCACAAAGGCGAACTTATTTAGATCATGTCTTCGAGACTTCCTGAACAAATAATCTACTTTTATTCTTAGTATTTAGGTTTTTAAAATTCAAATTAATATACTTTACAAATGTACTCGATTGATAGAATGTCATAATTGTATTATATAATTATTGCGTCTATAATAGAAAACAATACTATCACATCACATTTAACTTAACTGGATTAGATAACTTAAGTGTAAGGAGAATATGAAAAGAATTTCCTTGAAAGCCTTACAATATTACTTTTGATAACAGCTCGAATTGTATTCTTTGGAGCGACAGACAGGGCTTAATCCTATAGTACAACGGAAGAGGTCCCCTTACCCCCTCCCCTCGAACCCCCACTCCTCATGACTCCTGGCATTAGGGTTCATATTATAACAAAACTCTAAGCGTAACGCGACAGTGAAATGAAAATACTTAGCTTATTAATATTTTATACTTGCTTTTGTTTGTGTTTTCATGTGACTCAATTTTGTAAGGGTAATGAAAATTACCTTATTGAAACGCTCGTAGCTGTGCGGTGCTCGGTGGTCGGAAACGATCACCAAAGTACAGCAGAGTTTACAGAGGTCAGTCCTTGGATGGGTGACCGTTTGCGTGGCATTTGATATCGAGCGCTTCCGTGCTTCGGAAAGCACGTTAAGCCGTTGGCCCCGGTTATCACTAAATGTGGTAGTCTGCCTGTCTGTAAGGGCTGCCTGCGAGCGATGCGATAATAGAAAGAGTTTTAAACAGTTCCTCATAACACTCTCCAATACACAAGCGGGGAACACGCGTTCCTGTTCTTGAATCTTCTTTGGCTCCAAAACAATTTTGATGTCAATAAAATGATAATTTATAAATAATGAAAACAGAACTACTATGATACCTCACACAGCTCCAGCACATCTCATGAACCATGGGTACCAAACATTAAACAACAGATGAACATACCTAGATGGGTCCTGTTTGTCCAGCCCCAGTAAACCCTCATTAAAATTCTCGTTCTCGCCTTTGTTCTGTGACCAAACTTAAATCTGTTTTTACTGCAAGTTAGTTTTTAATTAGCTCTGTCTAATGAGTTTAAAGTTTAATGCTAATTCAACTTACTTATCATTTTGATAACGTAAAACTAGGCTTTCATGTGATTCAGTAAATTCAATAAAAATAAAATTGAACTCAATTAGTCGTTTAATTCTTGTTTCTATTTATTAATTATTCATTCATTATAGATTTAGTCTGGCAATTACAATTTTATATATTTTTTTTTACACCAAATTATTAGTTCCAAGATAAGTATTATTAGGAAATTGTGTTATGGATACTAATTAACGGATAAACATTCGTAAATATTTTGTTTATAATGACATACTTATTATACAAAGGACCACACCATAACAAAATATCATATTCATACACACGAAGATTTCTCCTACGTGGGAATTGAAAGCACGACCAAAGTATTATTTTAAATGACGGTAGCATTCAGTTTCTCCACGCCATATAGGTCGTTATCTGTTTCATCATATTATTTCATTTGCATCATCTCGGTTGCCCCAGACTTAAGCCCAGGGCCCAGAGTCTGCTCACTGGTCTTTGATATCTTTCACGAAACCCTCTTATTATTTTCCAATATTAAATGTAAAAGTTATGAACAAGTCAATTAAAAATAATTGGAAAACTAGGGGCTTAAATGGAGCATGCACATATAAGAGAAATCTTTATTTTAATTACTTTAAATCATCACAAAGTAAAAAAGAAAATCTGAAAATATATAACGTGAATAGTAATATGCATCTGCCTACCCCTTCGGGGAAACAGGCGTGAATGTATAGTATGTGTATAGTGAAATAGTAAAGAAATGTAGGTACTCTATGGGCTCAGAAAATGCAAAACACTAAATTCATGACCAACTCCAAAACTACATGTAAGTAGAGTAGCTTGTCATATTATTAAAAGGGTTTTTAGTAAAGAACGAAATCAAAAAGACATAAGTATAATTTAATAAAGAGTTTACAGTTTCATAAGATAAAGCAAATAATTTTATGATTTATTTGTACACATTCCACATATGAATAAATAATTTAATTGGAATAAAACCCATAATAACACTGATACCATATTTTCAGCCCTGTTGACACCAGTGAAATTAAAAAAACCATTAAATCACTTAAGAATACTAACTCAACGGGGTACATCGGTATGAAAACAAAAATCCTTAAGAAGTGTTTCGGAAAATTATCAAGTCCACTATGCCACATTGTAAACTTATCATTCTGTAAAGGCAAGTTCCCAACTCGATTGAAATACTCAGAAGTGAAACCACTTTACAAGAGAGAAATTAATGATAGAAATAATTATCGCCCTGTCACGTTAATTCCAATTATATGTCCAAAATATTTGAAGAAGCTTATTATGCAATTCTATTTCATTTTCTCACAAAACACAACATTTTAAAGCCAGAACAGTTTGGTTTTATAAAAAACTTTACCACAACCTTAGCCTGTTTTACCCTAGTTAAAAGTAAAACAGAATTTCTAGACATAAAATTCCCATTACGTCAGTTTTTCTCGACATGCAAACATTCGATTTCGAGTCTCATAGTATCTTGCTACATAAACTAGAAAAGTGCGGCATCAGAGGGAATGCACAAAAATGTATTAAGAGCTACCTATCAAATATACATCAATGTGTAGAAATAACGCCTACCACAAGTCTTCAAAAGCTATTGAGCTATTATACAAATGTAATGGCTGTGGTGCCCGGCAGGGCAGTGTTTTGGGCCCTCTGCTATTTCTTTTGTATATCATGTACTTTGTGGGTTCCGGTAAATCATTGTAAAATTTATGTACCCATAAACGCACTAGCATGTTCAGTAAGAATTCATATTATATGCCGATTCGAATTTATCTTTTTATCTTTACTTATCTTGTAATTAAATAATTGGTGTTATGATTTATTAATTTCATTTATTCTCATCTCCATTACTTACAATCTTATTTCAAACGTAGAAATTTAAGTTATTTGGTTTCTAGTTTGATATATAGGTAATGCAAGTGACAATAACTTAACATTTTTTAAATATTCTATGTAGACTGTCATCTACACGAATCACTGTTAAGTTTTCGAATGTTGGGATAAATTCTAAGTCAAGCTGACAGTTACTGTTACGGTTAATTCTCCATTACAACTAGTCAATTTCCAGCCATCGCGAAAACAGGGTAGTTGTTTAAACTGGTAAACATAGGAAAAACTAACTAAACTAACAGAAAGACATCCGGGAACGAAATAATTGTTGTGTAAAGTTTGATTGTAAGATTAGAGCTCCGGGTCTGCTTACTGCTTTATTCAGATCTAGCAAAATTTTAGTAAAATTTTAGACCTCCGCAACCCAGAAGGATACATAATTTTATGGTTAAACCACCTGTCTGGTGTGAGTGAATAGGGATTCCTATCAAGACCTGAGGAGCCCAAGCCAACCTCACCAGTAAGTGGTGCACCTGCCGATCAACGGACGAGGCTCTGGCGAACATAACAGTGCCCGGTACGCGGCAATAGACACGCAACCTATTACGTGGGACCAACTATATAATTGGCGAAGTGTGGGCGTAGGCGTGGTTTGCCTACCCCTTTGGGGAAAAAGGCGTAAATGTATGTATGTGTATATAAACCACCTGTCAGGATATGAGAACTAGAAAGAAAGAAAGAAAGAAAAACTGTTTATTAGCGTTAGACATAAGTATACATGTCATATAAATATTACATTTTGAAACCTTATTCTATAGTTTAGTACTAACGCTAATCCGATGCTCACTCAGCATAAGTCGAGACATTTAACAATATCCCGACGCTGGTCTTCCGGAGACACCAGGCAATTGAAGTAACACTGTGCGCTGCGACGACACGTCGAACGTATCTTAAATTTACAATTATTAAAACTACTAATATTTATTACATGAATGTTTAAAGTGGGTGCGAGAAAGAAACAAGATGGGGGATATACATATACCTGATACATAAATAGTATATATAAAAATAAATAAAATAACAATTACATCATAATGATTATATACAATACAACACAGGCTAAATTAATTTCTGAATATTCAATAAATAGTTCTTATATTTCAATTTGAAGGACTTTACACTACAACTAATTAACTTCCTAATAACGACTGCCATAGATGTTGATTTTGGCAGTCGTTTTTAGGTATATCTAGATGATGATATGATCTAGATGATGATGATGATCTAGATGATGACAGCCGGGCCTAACGTGCTTCCCGAGACCCTCTGAATTGCAGTCTTTAGGTCTCGCCATTGGGCTATCGATGCTTAATTATTTATTCACATGCAATCTTAAAATAACGTTATAATAACAACACCTTTTATGGAATGATAATATTTAAAAAATTCTGTTTAGTTTGCACGTTTAAGAATATATCAAGTCTAAATCTTCTAACGACTTAACTCACGTTGCATAACTTCTGAAAGTTAAGCAAGAAGCGAAAGCACGTTTTTAAGTAAAGAAAGAAATATCCTTGCTATATTTAAAAATAAACAAAGTAGCATAATTAAGTATTTGATATGGCACCCGTAGCTGCCACGTGACCACGAGGTCGTCACGTCGTCTTCACGTTGTCGTCGCGTCGACGTCACATCGCAGAAATATCGGCTGCTTTTAATATTCCACCTCTCATTGCGCTGCTTCCTGCTCAGAGATATGTATATACTTACTTAATTTCAACTTACTTGTCAAGTTATACCATCGTTAAGTTGTATATTGTGTACCTGTGTAGTTGCGTCATAAAGCCTCCTTTGAGCAGAGTGGAGAAGCTCCCCTCAAGTTATCTGTATAACGTGGCTTACATCAAAAGGGGTAGGTACTTAGCTATATATTAAGTTAGGTATAATAATATCATATTACTAGATAAATGCTTTTTGTCGCTTAACGAGCTTGCGAACATTTATAATTCAAAACTCAAGGTTATGTAGTAAAACATAATATATATTGGGACATACATATATAATAATAATAATTCTTTAACAATCACACAAAGATTTTTATATACCTACTACTACTTATTTTATTATTTTTATAAAGATATACTTTTTTGTCCTAAGTGGGAACCGAACCCACGACCTAAGACATTCAAATCCTATATCCTATCCAAAACATTACAAATAAAAAGGACATGTACAAAGGCGAACTTATCTCAATAAGAGATCTCTTCCAGCCAACCACATGAGGAGTCAGAAAGATAAAACAAGGATAGGTCGTTTCCTCAGATCCGCCGGTCTTATAAGTGACAATAATTTCGCAATATAGTATTTTATATGACGAAAATCTTGGATAAGAAGTCGAATAACTGACCTATAATTTGTTATTTATTTGATAAAGAAATCTTTAGGTTCGAGCAATATAATTATTTTGCAGTTTAGTTAGATAAGTACTGACACTAAAAATATGTTATTTATAAGATAAGATTAAATAGATAATACCATAAAGTGTGAGCATCACATTTATAGGTAATCAATTATTATCTGAATTTGATATTGAAGCGCTCGTAGCTCCGCGGTGCACGGTGGTCGGAAACAATTACCGAAGCAAAGCAGAGCTTACAGAGGTCAGTCCTTGGGTGACCGTTTGTGTGGCAATTGATATCGAGCGCTTACGTGCTTCGGAAGGCACGTTAAGCCGTTGGTCCCGGTTATCACTAAATGTGGTAGTCGTTAAGCCATGTTAAAGGCCTAAATGGGCGGCTTGAAAAATTCTAACAGCAGGACGCCATGCACCTGCCTCCGCCAATCCGCACTGGGTCAGCGTGGTGGAGTATGACCCAATACCCTCGCACCTTGGTATGTGAGAGGAAGCTCGTGCTCAGTAGTGGGACGTTAATGGGCTGAAATGATGAAAAAATATTTTCAATATACATTTATTGTTGAATAATACCTTCTTATACTTAATATCAATTTTGTCTGTGCGGATTACATTTATGACTAAGCTTGAATTTGTATCACTTTTATGAGTAGTTGCTTATATATATAATACACCCACTAGGTACGAGGTTTCCAATATCTTATCACAAAGGGCTTAATGATCTTATAACTATGCGAAATATTTTCACCTTGTTGATACTAATATCTCAGGGTAATAAAAACAAATGGAATTTTATGCGTGATTTTCATTTTTTTTAGACACCTTATTGATATATTCCTTAATAAGTCGAGGTAGTGAATAAAAATACTGTGAGAAAAACTCGATAACAATCGCAACAATTCATGAAGGCTTTCACAAATTCAAGTTCACGCCTCTCTTATAAGACTATACTATACCAGGACTATATGATCCGGAAGACAATTCCAAGCCAAATGATCTTGCAATAGAACAATTTAACTGGTTAGAGATGATCTGCAAAGTATGAGGGTGACTCCTAATATTAGCACGTGAAACTCTTGAGAGGAAAAGAGAGGACGAGGTTAGACAGGAAACTTTTTAACAATAATCGTATATATTTGGAGGCTGTGTCGGAGTATGCCTTCCAATTAAAACTCTTAACTAACTTACATTGTCTCCAGAATTATTCAATTTAATCAATTCGAGTACTCGCGAAGCAAATTTGTTATTTTAAACTCTGAAGGACTAGTACATTTTTGAAATCTGTTTTTTTTTCTTTGTTATGATGACCGTTCTAATGACCGAAGTTGGGTCGTGGGTTCGATTCCCACATTCATATAGATTCATCCTGATCTTTGTGTGAATGAACACAAATATTTGTTCTGTTCTGGGTGTTTCCTATGCATATTAAGTATGTATTTACAACAGACAAAGCATGTATGTATGTTCATCCGTTACTTTAGTATCCATAACACAAGTTTTTAATAATATTTACCTTGGAACTAAAAAAATAAGTAATTGCTGTGATTGTTAAAAAGAAATATCATTTATTGTTATTAATTGTTTGTCAAGATTGAATGAGCGATATGTCGGGTTTTAGAATTTCCTCACAAGACATTTGATACGAATATTCGTCTTTATCTAGGTCTTTATCTATGTAATAGATTGATGTGTACCGTGTGGTACCAGCCTAGAATAGGCCACGCCCTCTCATCTTACGGGGAGTCGTAAGAGTCGACGAAGAGAAATCCTACCAGATGATGGGCAGTAGCGTCATCCTGCGTACTGGCTTAAACTGCGACTGCCAATCTGCCTGCTCACCGTGGTGATTATGGGTTAATGTTCAGTTGACTCTTAGGGCTGGTGTGATGAGATTTATGTGTTTACTAAATATGTATACTTCGCCGTAGTACAAGCAAGTACAAGCTTAGTTCAAAATGCGGTGTGAATCCAATTAACTGTCCAAAAATATTTATTTTATTTTGGTTATCACGTATCATATTGCAGAGTTCCCGTGGGCCCAGCAGACGAAATCGTGATACTATTTAAAATATTATTTAAAGTATAAATCTTCACGTCTATACGATATGAAGCCTGAATGCTTTGCAGTGAAGTTAAGTTCCCGGCGGACTTCTTGGCGGGAAAGTGAAGCGTCATGACTGCAGTTTTGTTTTATTTTCAAAAATTTGTGATATTTCTAACATTAATGTGTACTTAATAACGGTGGATTATTACCCGTTAAGTGTTTGTGAACTTATATGAGTGTTGGTAAATCAAACAAAACAGTGCAACATCACTTTTCAAATTTTCTCTCAAGGAGTCCATGTGAGATCTCAGTATGGTCCCACATCTTTATTGAGGACTCAAGGGGCTTAGGGGAGGGTATCTCATTTACCATTTATCATCTTTATCACCACTCATTCTCATTTACTATGAATTTTAAATTACTAATATATCACTTACTTGACACTGGCTAGATGTGCTAGACGCACGAAGCCATTAATTAAAAAAAAAAGTTTCCGGCGGTAAATATTGATAGGCAATAATCGGATAATCGAATACAAACGAATTCAAAATTCCATGTCAATCAATTATTTGATTTATCGGTTATTAAATTTTGAATTTTTGAACTAAGTAAGTATTTTATTGTGGTTTTAAATCTTGCGTGAACTATGTAGCTTTAAAATTACGTTTTTTAATCAAATGCCAATGTGGAATATGTACCTACTGCTTGGTATAACAATTAGTTAGTGTTCCCTTCTAAATGTAGCTAAGTTTCCATGTTTCCACAAAGTCGTCCTCTCGAGGAACAGAACCCGCAACATGATCTTTCCGGGAACATCCTAGCTCTGAACTTTCTCCACAAGTCCCAGGATTTTAGTATCACACATGTGTAATTATTGTAATACTATTAAATTGTGCTCAAATAAATATATGCAATTTCTTTTATTATGAATGAACGATAGAGTGATTAATTTTTAATGAAATATCTAAATTAAATTAAAATCACTCAATTCTGAAATTAAATTACTCAATTATATAGTTCTTATTACGTTCTTTACAATATAATCTCTCGACGGAAAACGTAAGTACGCTGAGATTTTAAGCCAACTTCTCTTGGAAAGCTAGTAACGTAAAGTAACGTTTAAAAGAGCGGCAGAGAAGAACCTAGCATATTACATTAGATACATGGTTTATGGCTTAAGAATAATATTTTAATGGTATATGTTGAGTATGCAACCAAACTTACGTATATATGCCTGTTGTAATCATTTGTATATTTCGGTAGATAGATAGATAGATAGATAAAACGTTTATTTCCTTTAAATAATACAAGTTACATAAAAACATATCCCACAAAACCGTTTGACTGGTTTGTCTGTGGGTCACAGTCTCTTTTATACTATTTTATACATTACAACTAATTTTATAAATAAATAAATTACAATTATTCACTTAAACCAATATAGTGTTTTTTTTAATTACAATACAAAACATTGTACTTATTTTTGTTTGTTTCCATTCTAATGGCTTCAGGTATACTATTTAAAAGGTATGGAAGCCGTTTTTTTATAGTTCTGTCACCATAATTATTGTATACTCTGGGTAAATTGAGTTTACCGGCAGTCATTGGAGTATTAGGAGTATTGTTTAAAATGTCAGTCTATAATAGTATTATGTTGAAAGACAAATATCATAAAATCATGAGGGTGATTCGGGTACCCCAGATTCGTTTCTGAGACATCCTGTACATTAACTAAAATATATAACATATAGTAATCTTCGAAAGTATAACATGCTAACGTTTATTATTTTTTAAAATATAGGTTTATTCTGCTTTCTTCAGGAATTCTGCGACTGTTAAACGGAATGATATAAAACGACATTTACAGCGAGTAAACCGACATTCCTGACAACTAGGTCAGTTGAAAGTTTCATGATCACAAATATTGTAGTATTATTTCCCATCCAACCACAGGCCGCCCACTGGTTCGACCACGACAAAAAAAATGTTCATTCAGCCTCCACTGCTAGTCTTTTTTTATGGATCATATTTAACGTGTCTTCAAAATTAATAAATTGCCAACCTAACCTAACCTTTTTGTACATCAAAAATACTGATTGAGCACCTAATCACCTCATTAGATGCTCACTCAGTATTTTTGATGATCAAAAAAGCTTTTTTTAGAGGTTTAGTTTATTATATTCCTTTTTTTATTATTACAATTATGACTTAATAAAAAAAAATTATACTTATAAGATTTAAGAAATCCGCAGTGGCCGCCGATGTGAGAATGGAACTCAAAACAAATAGACAACAATTTAGCTAAAAAAAAATCAGTCGCATTCCACTTTGAAGTTCCAGAGATTGGTGTGACGTTTATGTATGAAGAGTTTATATTTAAACAAAGTATTAAAGTATGTTTATCCGTTTGTTTAGTACCTAAGCTTAGCTTAATTTAGGGCTAGATGTCTGTGATATATGAAAAATAGGTAATATTTGTTTCTCAATAATACTTTAAGAACTTAACGTACGATGTAATGAGTTTTTTCCACATTGCCGAGGCCGCCAAGGCTTCAATGAAACAGATGTGCGCAGATATTGAGGCCATTCTTATATTAAAATTAAAGTCCTATAAGTAACTGTTAAACACCACGCTGGGCAGGCGGGTTAGTGATCGCAGCTTCAGCCAGTATGCAGGATGCGCTGCTGCCCATTATTCGGTAGGACTTTTCTTCGTCGAATCTTACTTACGACTCCCCATGAGATGAGAGGGGGTAACACTATTCTAGGCACATACCACACGGCAACGTCCTTAAGGGCTATAAAACCTTTAATTCTCAATATTACCAAGAACTCGTTTGTTTTTCACAAATTAAATAGAAGTAGTTACCAATAATGTCAATTGGTAAACTGCCAGGGGCCGCCGAAATTGCGGAGCGCCCTGGGGCTCGTGTCCACAGTAGCCATTTGTTATGAAAGGTCTGCACCTTCTAAATTATCTTTCATCTATTAAATTAACGGTTTCAACGAGAACGGAACCGGTAGTTGTGGTAAATAGTAAATTATGCTACAGTGAAAGTGAATAAAGAAAATAAGTAAAATGAATGAATGTATAGGGATCCCATCAAGACCTATGGAGCCCAAGACAACCTCACCTGCAAGTGGTGCACCTGCTGATCAACGGACGAGGCTCTTGCGAACATAACAGTGCCCGATAAGCGGCAATAGGCTTGCCACCTATTACGTGGGACCAACTATATAGTTGGCGAAGTGTGGGCGTGTAATATGCCTCTGCCTACCCCTTCGGGGAAATAGGCGTGAATGTATGTATGTATGTAAGTAAACTGAAAAGAATATACTAAATGAAATAATATACACGAATACATGTTATGTAATGCCAAATAGGGCTTCAGCGCAGTAAACGCAGTGGTTTCTGGGTCTCACTCATAAAACAGAGATAAGTCAACTGTGTTCTGTGGTTTTACTGGATTGATGTTCACCTGGGGCGTTTTTGTTGCTCTAAGCTGTTACTATTCATACGTTTTATTTAGATGCAGATACATATTCCGCTTCCCCTTCATCATTACTTCTTTATCTTCACTTTCGATATTATATCTCTACAATGAATAGAATTTGGGCTTAAACTCGCGAAAAGACTTCGACACCTTTGTAAGCTATGCTTAACGATTGCAATGACGTTTCCTCACTATAATTTAGTACAATGAAGCTACTGGTCGTAGTAGTCTCAACTAAAAAGGACACATTGCCGCGTAATTTAACCATTTTATTGAATGTTCTCACTACGCCATGGATTTTTTTGGGTTTCGTGCATATCTTAGTTCTCGTTTAAAACTTTACCAGGTTAGCTTATAAATAATTCCTAGTGGAATGAAGATCGCCTCTTGTGCAATACTTTGTGCGGTTAAATAAATAATCAAAATCCTTGTTTAGTCTCTGGCCTTTTCCTTGTTCCCTTTCTATATAATTAATTATAAAGAATTATTCCGCAACGTCATCCCGTGGCCTACATGGACAAAGAGTGCAAACTTGATTAAAAAGAAGCTAACATCCTACTTTGAAATTATTTGAATCTTTACACGAGTAATAATTTAAAATTGGTTGAATACCCTTAAAAAGCCTTTTAGCTTTTTGACGTGACAACGTCTTAAATTAGGTTGCGGCTGGGAGTCACTTATGAAAAAGTGTAACGCTCGGTAACGTTACGATGAGTCACCGAACGAGAGAGAGGCCCGGCGAATGCCTTGCGTCTCTCTCCCACTCAACTATGATCGGTCTGCCGCGCGCGCAGCACTAGTGTACAATGTTTTAGTAAACAAAATATATTTCTATAGTTAAAATTTGTGCAATTCTTATTTTCATTCAATTCCTTGTTCCTATTGTGCAATTTAATTATATTCATATCAATAAATATTCTACCGAGAAAAAGACGTTGTCACGTAAAATCTTCGCCCGTAAAAACGACTTTACAGGCAACCATTTTTTTCGTATTAATTTGTGCAAACACATGCAACCGGCTAAGAGGAACTAGATGCAGATAAATTGGATACAGGCGCAATCAGTTTTCAAACTGCCTGCCTGTTAATTAATAATAATAATAAAGTTTACAAGACAAATTTACAAGTACTTATAGAACAAATATACTCGTATGATGTTAAAATGGATTTCCAGATTGGTATTGTTTCCATAACACTTTTTTGCTCGGTAAATAATTTGTTGGATAAATGTGCGGTTTAGTAGTGAAATAGTAGCAAAGGTACAATAATTAAAAATTAAATTTATAATATTTAGCAAGGTTAATCTTTGTATACAAAATTTAACTAGATCGCGTGGCTTAAAATTTGTTTATGTGGAATAATAGCATGTACCTAGTGTTATTAGTTATTCATGGCAATTGTGCGCATTAATAGACAGGTACTGTCTGTTTGACAAATAGGACAAAGTCTATAGACATTCGTAACACGTACTCGTATTAGGGCCAATGGCTACATACCTAGGTAACACATATTCGTAGTAGGTAGGCATTTAGGATGGAAAATCATCAAATAACCCGCTCACGCTGTGGGTGAAGCGGACGGGTGTGTCAGAGAGTTTTACTGACTAAAAACCATCAATTTTCCTTCTTGAGTTCGTAAAGGAACTTAAACAGTAAGGCATCAAAGTCTACAGATTCTTAACACATAGTATCGCACTTTAATACCAGAGACAGGAATGCAATCACACGAGACCTCGGAACATTTGTCGAGATTTAATTTCGTTGGCGAGAAGTTTCGTTTCTGAAGTTTATTTTCTATCTAGCAAACTTTTCGAATGCGGCTCCGGCTCTATTAGATTTCGAGTTCTTCAGTATTTTCCAGTGGTAAAAGATATGCCACAACAAAAATTCTGCAAGATGTACCATGTATAAAATTAAATTCATCATCATTTCATCATTCATTTTTGTTAAGTAATTTTAGCTTAAGTAATTTTATTTCTGATTCCCTTCAAATATTATTTTATTGTAATTTAGTTCTAATGTTTTAACCTGTGTTTGCCTTGTGAAACATTTGATTTGCATGCTGTGGTCTCCTATAATTGAGGGAGTACACATAATGTTACGGGTATGTCACATATTATTGTATTTTTGTCGTGTATGTCCTTTGTTGGAGACCCATATTTTCAATAAATAAATAAAGTAACTGTTAGAAGTATATTGACATATGAACTGTTACTTAATTATTATAAAGTACAGTCCCCCTTACTGTCATTAATGTTGTACACATCAAACTCGAAAACTACCCAGCAGATTATGTGGTGATGTGACATGATTTCAAAGTTTACGTGCACAATATTAAACGTTTTGTGCGAACTGGCTAAATATAACATTTATTGTTGAAGATGTCTTCACGTTACCAACTTACCAACGATAAGTTTGAGCGAAAGGATATAAATTTTCTTCGTTCTTTCTGGGCTTAAGCTCCCGCCCGCAGTGAATACGTGCGGTAGTTTTAAGCTTAAGTATATACATACTATCACGCCTATTTCCCCGAAGGCATATTATACGCCCACACTTCGCCAATTATAGTTGGTCCCACATAATAGGTGGCGAGCCTATTGCTGCTTACCGGGCACTGTGATGTTCGCCAGAGCCTCGTCCGTTGATCGGCAGGTGCACCACTTGCAGGAGAGGTTGGCTTGGGCCCCTTAGGATCCCTATACACCCTTGCTTAAGTATATGAAAGGTTTATTTGACCCGAACTTGACTACTAGTACTATTTTTCATTGACTATCCTTTATCACCACCTATATTTCGATATGCCTCCAACTTCTCATTGATTGTTTAATATTTTGTATTGTTGTACTAGCGGAAGTTAATTAACTCCATCACTTGACGAGTTTCTAGCTATATTATCTTTTTACTGAAGCTCCTGCCCGCTGTGAATGGACGCGTTAGTTATAAGTTGGCGTTTATGGGTCATATGAGACTTATTAAGCCTAATAAGTTTTTAAAAACAAAGGCAACTTTGGATGTGAACCTCGTATTTGATATATTTGGACACCTGACTTCGCAGTGTGAAAGATTTATAAGATTTTAGGCTGAATCTAGGCTGAGTTAGAAGCACAGCCAAAAATTTGTTGCAAAAATCTTTTTTTGTAATGTGTGAATAATTATTTAATGCTTAACCTGTAAGTGGGATTCCGTTGTTTAGTTATAATTTGTGACATGAAGGTATCCCAACAATAAATACGGAATTCGATTTCGACTTATGACGAGTCCAATTCAGTCAGGATGGAGTAAGAGATAAAGCTGCAGGACACTGTTTTATCTCAGAAGCCCATAGGTTTCTAATTTTTACATGCAGTAGCGAGACAATAACAGGCTGGTAGTGAAAAATAAATTAAAGGCACAGATTTGATTGACATTTTCGTATATTTCTTTTGATTTCTCCGGCAGCTAATTATATATCATTCGAGAAGCTTAAATCTCATTATAGTCCGAAATACGACGACAGAATATACTCATCATCATCATGTCAGCCCATTAACGTCCCACTACTGAGCACGAGTCTCCTCTCACATACCAAGGTGCGAGGGTATTGGGTCATACTCCACCACGCTGACCCAGTGCGAATTGGCGGGGGCCGGTGTATGGCGTCCTGCTGTTAGAATTTTTCAAGCCGCCCATTTAAGCTTCTATCATGGCTTAACGACTACCACATTTTGTGATAACCGGGACCGCGGAGCTACGAACGCTTCCCAGAATATACTCAACATGAAAATAATAAAACCAAACTCAGTCTTTTGTTTTCCACTCTACGTATTCGCGTATCTGGTGGGTTTCCTTTACCAAATGTGGCGAATCAATAATATAAATTAAAAACAAAAACGGACCGAAAATCGAGCCCTGCGGTAACCCCACTTTAACAACAGAACCTTGAGATTGCTTTCCATTAACCTCAACCCTCTAAATCCTATTACTTAAATATGAAGTAAGAAGATCCAATGCGTATTTTTTTTATCAAAGTTTCATGAGGATCACGATCAAAACAATCAAAAGCTTTGGACAAATCGCAAAAAATACCAAAGAATCGTCCCAAGCATCAAATATATGTTTCAAAAGCCTAATACCTGCATCGGTTCTGGAGCGACCCTTAATAAATCCAAATCGTTTTGATTGCATTAATTAACCCTTTTTATTTAAAAAATCTTAATTTCGTTCGAAATAAGTTTTTCAAAAATTTTACTAAAAGTAGGCAGCACTGACTAGCTTCTGGTTTAGGTAACGTGATAGGTAAGTAATTGCACATTGTCGAGCAAACGGTGTACAATTTTGAATTTTTTATCACTAATGATCAGCGAACGATAAAAAAGCAGTAAAGAGGTTTTTTTAATTTTATTATTGTTATGTGATTATAAAACAAATCAATGAATACCGTATCTTATCTTACTTACAGACTAAACTCAAGAAGTTGTCAAGGGCCTTGAGTACCTACTATTATCTCAGCCGACATCTCATATAATAGTTGCGGCACCTAACCCATAGCATATTCATTCATTCGTTATTCCATTGTACAAATAATAATGAATGAAGCCAGCGGCGGCCAGAGAGTTGGACTGTCTCCACTCATTAACTATTCAGTTAATTTATGGATCGATTGCAGTTTTGTATCGGAGTGGAGTGACATGGGGCGCCGATTCTTGGTCGACTGCTGTACTAGGTGAACTATCGGTAATTAAAACTATCTTTTGTGAATGGTTTTTCTTGCGTGATATACCCTTAAACCTTCCTGTTTACTTACTTTGTCTGATAGAGAAAGCTGTTGTAGTTTAAATTGCTCCTTTACGTATTTCAATTACCTTAAACATACACACAGTGAATCCATATGATGTTTCATTTTCTTTCTTTTCTTTCTTTCATTGCAGCACATTTAATTTAATTTAATTCAGTCTTCTAATATTAATGTTATTTTTACTAAACCCTTTTATCCAGCTTGAGTATACTCACTTAGCTGTTTATATGTTTCCGCGGTGGTAGCGTCATGCGTCGGGTCATGGCGCTCCCTAAAATATGGTTGAGCGTAGCGCGTCTGCTCATGTCTACTATGTTTATCCGTAATTATGTTAGTATTGCTAAATAGAGTTTTGTCTCCCTTTTTTTTTTTTCAAATCTTGTGACTGCAGAACGCAATTGTTTTAATATTATGTATTTTAATTGTAACTGGCGGGAGAAAAAACCAACCTTGACGATTTTCTTGCCCGTTCTTTTACGATCAAACTCCCGCCCGCAGTGAATGGGCGCGTTAGTTTATAAGTATGACATTCATAAGAGCTCTAATGAGCCAAACTTAAATAAATGAATTTTTAATTTAATTTTTTTAAATTTAATTTTAATTTAATTTAATTTAATTGAGAGAGAAAGCTTAATCGCATAAGCGACTAATCCATATGGCATATTAAGTAATGCCCTTATTCAGTGTATTGACATTCAACTTGAGACATAATTACCTTTATTATAATCATCATCATTATCATCATCATCATCATCATCAGCTCAGCTCATAATCATCCCACTACCGGGAGTAATAATAACACAATGAACCTAGTTCACTAAACAAGGAATTCAGATCATCGCCGCAGATTGGTTGAGGCAGCTCTATGGCAGCTCAAACCATTCACCACGCCCTTAAACTTATAATAGTAACCGAGAAAAGCGGCTTAACGTACCATTGAAAGCATAGAAGCCCTGAACATCAAATACCACACATATGACTGTTTGTATACTGAATTGTATACTGTTACCGGTATTCTGATAATATTTTAACCAATGCCTGAATAAAACCAAATAACGAACAATAATTTTTAGGTGACAACTTGACAGTCATTGTAGAGCAATACCACATTTTACGAACACCTTGACTGTAGTCTCAACGTACTATATTTAAATTTTAGCGAAAGATAGGGTTGAAGATTTCAGCTACCAAAAATACCTGTGCAATAAATATCGGATAGCCTAAAAAGCGATGAAGATTAACGTCTGCCAGTTCAATTAACTTTTGGCTAAATCGACGACCAAACAAAACTTCCTACCCATCCGACACACCCAGGTGGACACGAATAGTTATTTATAGTGTCAAGTTCACTAAAACCCCTATCTGGTGAGCGATTTAATCAATCAGGGCTTGGACAGGTGAAGGCATCGCCTGCCGACCGCCATTAAGGTGGCTGTAATAAAGTTGGCCGGGAAGCCGCTGGTCACGGGAGCTCCCCTCGCCGTTTTTATTAATATCATATCACGGCTACGGTTTTCCGCACCCTTCTTGTGTTTGTTTTACGCAATATTTTTTTATGAGAAATCTTCTGTTTGTGAAAATAAGATGCGAAGTTAATGTCAAGAGAGAGTACAGGGACCTTCGGTTGGATATTCAATGCTTAGCGCTATCTATCTATCTATCATAGTATCTCTATGAGACCAGATGGTCAAGTTATTTTTTATCTGCATAGGTATACAGTGCTTATATGCATGTAAGGTGTGCGCACTTCGGCATTTTTACATTATAACAGAAGAACAAACCAGATCTGTTGCTTGCCCAATTATTTTCTTCTAAAGCTTTTGCTCGTTGTCTCGTTGATATTCATAAACATATATACATTCACGCCTTATCCCCCGAAGGGGTAGGCAGAGGCATATTATACGCCCACACTTCGCCAATTATATAGTTGGTCCCATGTAATAGGTGGCGAGCCTATTGCTGCTTGCCGGGCACTATTGTGTTCGCCAGAGCCTCGTCCGTCGACAGGTGCACCACTTGCAGGTGAGGTTGGCTTGGGCTCCTTAGGTCTTGGTATATACGCCCTATACACCTTGCGTACCTAATTACATACAAGCGGCCGCCCGCGACTTTGTCCGCGTGGCCTACATGTAAACCTTCCATTTCCTTTGAATTACTCCATTCATTACAAAAATACACATTTAAATCCGTTGCGTAGTTTTAAATATCTAAACATATATAGGAACAAACAAAGGAAAACGACTTTGTTTTATAATATGTAGTGGTGATAAGTTACCACTACTGTGCTTTATTTCTCTATAATCTTCATTTTTACGAGAGCCTTTTAATGAGGCAAGGTTGGCTCTTATCTTTATTCAGCACTAGGCACTTCAGGTGACTTCGTCTGATAAGGGTAGTTTTTAAACTTATCTGCTGACGCCAGGTTGGGACAAGCTCTCAATACTATGGTGACCACACTAAAATAAAAAATAAACCTGCATATCAATAGACAATAGAAAGTGAGATGTATCTATTTACTTATTAATTAATGTGGCTAAAAATTGTCTGAAAAATGTCCTTATTGAATGAATGGGAACAGAGAATATGTATTTTTTTTTATTTTTGGTATTTACAATTGATTAAAACAATTTCTAAAACCTATCTTAACTAAAATTCATATTCAACTGTGCCTTGGTCAAACTACAACGACAATTGCAAAGACCTACCTAGAGCTTAGACTGAAATTAAGACTAACTTTTAAGTAATTTCGTAAAAATTTTGCTGAATACCTAAGTATAAGTAAAAAAGTTACCTTATCAAGTTAGTGCATACGTTAATTTAAAAGTTTCTGCACTTTATTACAGTGTTAGTCTTAATATACTGAAAACATGCTACATACCTTATTTGTCCTGACTATAAATTTTTATATGAAATTATTTTAAATTCTTGATCAATTTACAATTTATTAGCTAAGTATGTAAAAATAGACACAAATAATTAATTAACTAAGTAAAACAAAACTAATCTTTTCATTATGCGTGTAGGTGTAATTAATTAATTAAACCGATTCTGTGGAATGTCACAATATGTAAAATAATAGTCAACTATGATTAGGCAAACGTGCCAAATTATTTTGAGTCACGCTACATTTAGGCCATAAATTTATTTCAAGCATCTGTCCGCGATTCCCCCAATATAGGGCCACCGCTACGGGCCTTAACTCGGTTTACGAGTCCAGTGACGACTCTGGCGGGATTGAGGCCGCCAACCTGGAGACACACCTGCACTATAAACTATATTAAATTTTTGTACTTACTGAAATTAACGGACATATTTTTATTTGTAAAATGTTTCTTTAATAATTTTAAGTTGGTATACCTCTTGTATAATGGTACAAGCTACATTGGGTATATTAATATGAAATAGATTGTTGTGTTCCAACATAGGCTTTACATATTATTATGTTACAGCTCTAACTGATAGCTCCCCAGTAGCAAGATGCATATTATATTTCTGTGATCTTATAAAAGGGAGTATCTTTTAATTGTATGACAGGAACACAGAATTATGACAACAATTATATGAGTAAATATGGTGGAAGTGACGGGGAGGTTTCATAGCCAAATATCACCAGTCTGCACACCGACGGTCATGTTGTTTAATAGGAAAGCAAAGGCTTTCTAGCGAACCTACGACACACCTATATTAAAGCTTAGAATATAATTTCATCTTTATTCTCCTGCCCCGCTGCCTTCTCAGTTTGCTGGAATTGGCATCATGTGGTTTCCTTTAATTTACTTTAACACTTCTCCGTCACATCATAAATACATCACACACTCAATCCTTCCACCTAATCCTTTTATCAAAGTGTTTGTCTTCAGAATTTAATAAAAGTGGTTACCCTATTCACACAAATTACTTTAGCATAAAATGAAATTTGTTACCCTTCAACAGACAAATGTCCTCAGCATATTATAATAAAAGCTGCTACCCTACACAAAGCCGTGCGTGTCAATCCCGCTTATGAGCACTGTTGACGTCACGAGCAGATAGCCGCCCCGCCCAGACCGCACCTTGCGCATGTAATCACGCGGACAACACGCACTACCGATACAAAGCCTCTTAGATCGCACCCACTACCCACTCGGGAAACAATACCGCAGTAATCTCCTTTCTAGCGATGTTTATTTAGCGAATAATATATGAATAGACTTTATTAACTTCTGTTACTACTCATCTTATCAGAATCTTATGAAAAATATATATAATATAATGATTGGTTTTGTGTATATAATAATTGATAAAAGTAGATACTTGGTTCTAAGAATTCTCGGCCTTTTAAACACAACCCCCTGTTCTGAGAAACTAAAAGTAAAGTGGTTTTTATTTTACAAGGCAGTCATTGAAAATTATAAGGTTGGTGGCGTCATCTTAATAATAATAATAATAATAAATTTCTTTATTTCATAATCAACCTGGTTCATAATCAATCTTGTTTATTATTTCCATGGGGGAATGAAGGGTGTTTTATAAAAAACGGCTTCACAACATCATAAGCCGTTGCTTATGCGTTGTTGTCCCGTTGGACACAAGACATAAAAAATCAAGAACACAAGAAACTTTGTCTCGAGAGTGTTGACCAAGAAGTACCACCTGGGATGCTGTCACCCTGTGAAAGAGAGCTTCCTAATATAACGTTTAATATCGTTTAAGCTTAGAGTGGGTAGCTTTGGAACCAAAAACTAAAAAAGATCAAGGACACAAGAAGCCTCGTCTCAAAAGTTCTCTGCTAGAAGTGTGGACCTTGGAATGCTGTTACCTTATGAAATAGGGGTCCTTGTTAATAATACACATATCAATAACACTAGAAAAAAATAAAGGGTACAACACAAAGTGTCCTACATAGACACCTACGATGCGGTCACCCTTTGAAAAGAGTAACGGGCGCGTCGGTGACGTCATTGGAACAGATTACCAGGTCGTCGCGGCGCTCCCGTCCGTCGCGAAACGCGCCCTAACTGTAATTAATGGTTTTTAACAAATTTTAATTAATTACGCACAACAGTAAACTTTCGTACTTCAAGTTCAGTTTTACCTTTACCTCTTCTGTAAATTAACTTAAGTAACTTTTTTATAAAGTTCAGTTTCGGGACCTCTTTTGTAGGTCAATACTTTTGAACTGGCTCGGACTGGAGGTGAACAAAGCTTGACAAGTGTCTTGCCTTATTCTTCTCTACTCAAGCTTCTGCTAGGATGTTGGTGGATTCCTGGTAGCTTGACCATTTGCGAAGCAGCCAGATAAGCCACTGGCGAGTGCGGCTTTTCTATAATCGTAGTTAAAGCACTCAAATTGATAGCCGAGAACTGTCTCCGAGGACAGTGTGAATTCACCAAATGAACTAGGCGCTAAACTTTGTTATCATCATTTCAGTCACTGCTGAACAAAGTTTTCCTCATAGATCGACCATGTAACGCCTGCACCGTCTACCCGCCTTCACCAGATCGTCAGTCCATCGGGTTCTATCATCCACCATTTGTCTGCAACACTTAAATAACATTAAATTACTTTTATATTATTCTTCAATTTATGTATCACAACATTATGCTATGAATTACTTTAATTGCTTGTACAGTTTGCTAAATTATTTACAAACGCACCTCATAATGAAATTTAAATAAAATCAGGTTATGTAAATAAGAGTTTTAACGTATCTTTCATGTGTACCACTTGTTATCTTTACATTTCGTGGAAAACTGATTCCCTAGTTGTAACATGATAAATTTGTATGTGAAAAGGCCGTCAGTGCCTACGCGCACACATGATTCAAGCTTTATAGTGTTCCTACAATTATACTACCGTTATAACATAAATACGTACATACATTCACGCCTGTAGGCAGAGGTATATTATACGCCCACCCATCGCCATATATATAGTTGATCATGATAATGGAGTCAATGGGATAGTTAGCGAGTTGGAGGTCTGTCCTGTCAGATATGACCTCACGACGTTGAGAGAAGGCCTGTGCTCAGTAGTTAGCCGTTAATGGGCTACGGCTCACCGTCATCAGACCCTCATGAAACATTGTCTCTCTTGTGTTTCTTTAATGATGTCCTTGTTCCGTATCAGATACTATCTCAGAGAAAGATACTACAGAAGAAAGCATAGACTTACGCTGTCATTAAAGTTCAAATGGTATGCGAGGTTCTGGAGTTAATTATACCATCTACAATAGTAGTAGTATATCTTGTTTATCTGTCTACGCGGATGACACAAAGTTATGTTACCACATCACGTTATCATTATATAAATGAGAAACTAAACCACATACAAAAATAAATAAAATTTTCGGTATCTATTTTAGGGTTCCGTACCGCTTGCACCTTTACCTCCCTTTTTTTATTACAAGTGTCAATAAACTGCAGTTACCACTTTCCATCAAGTGGGCTTCCTTGAGTGGTATAAAGAATCTGAATGTCTGTCTGTCTATCAAGACACTTTTACATGGAGGTATCAAGTTGAAATAACAACTAACACTTATAACAGCGGTTCCTTGAAGTTGTTATAATATAAACGCAATCTAAACATATGATCATATAAGGAAAATATTTTTAGAGAAGATAAATTATCAATGTAATAAAATGAAGTGGTTATCGATGTTAAGGAAAGAAATGTTTAATGTGAGCCGCCTTCTCTCTCTGCGTTCTTGTGGGCGTTATCTTATCATTCAGCATTATCTCTTCATCAACATCGCACTGCTTGATGCATGTTTTGGGGATTTTTACCTCAGTTCCTAAGTTATGTTTTCTAACTCAACGCTACACGTTGTATTAGGTTTCCGGTGCGCTATTTATATTTCGCGATTTGTTGTGGTTAAGAGTGCGGGTAAATAAGTACTTCAAATAAGCTCCCAATAAGAGTGTTTTTTTTTTATCTGCTTCTAGTTCCAGTTTTAGTCATTAAACTTAATGATTATGTTGTTTTCAATGCAGGGTAAAGCTGGCTAAATGAGCTATCATATGTTTTCAGGGCCGCCTTGGTCGCAATGACACCCATTTTGAGTAATTGGAATGCAAATAAACTAAATAATAATGCGACAAGGTGTAAATGATAAACTCACGCCCCTCTGTATACTATAAGCCTTCATTACACATATTTTAATACCATATAACGAATCAGTTTTACAACAACGAACTCCGCTCCTAGGCGATGTAGTGTAGGTACCTAGACACGCCCCAGTATAATTTAATTGTTATAGTTTTCAGTCTCTTTTACCCACTTATCTGTTACCTCAAATGAAATTAATATTTTGAAATAAAAGGGAATAAAATCGTATATAAATTTGGTGCTTTTAACGACCAATACTCGTGTTCAAATATATTACAAAAGTGTTCAGTAGTGAGTGTTTCATACATTGCGGATTATATTAGTGTTGTGCGACTAGTGACAATGAGTGAGCAGTAATGTACATGGCATGGCGTGGCCAGGCGGAGGAGTCGAGCTGCCGGAGCGGGGTGCGGTAGGAGGGGACAACCACCTCACTGTCCCGGAAACCACAGTGGTCGATGGTCACACTATCCGCCTGAGTGAGTATTGTTTAATTTTCTTCCTCCTAGAGTAAATTTTACCGAGTGTTCAAAGAGAAAACAATTTTTCTTTTGCCATTAAGGAATGATTGGATTTCTTTCATAAAAGTATCTTTTGTTTGTGTATTTCTCATTTAAACATGATGTACCTGATCAACATTGATTTTGATTCTTATAAAAGAAACTTTGGGGATGTTGCAAATCTTGTGCTATGTCTCAACAGGATGAATGTAGGTATAGTACTTTAATTAAAATGGTGTTTAAACCTAATTACTAACATTAATTACAGATAACATAATTGACATTTCCGTGGTACGATTAAAAAGAACTAAGAACTTGACTCCTTCTTTTAAGTAATCAGACACCTGTGCCGTTAGGAGCCACTCTTCCATTACATGCTAGTATTTGCAAACATAAAAACAAGTACATAAATGCTTATGATTAATAGAACAAAAATAAAAAGCTGAAACCAATAAGCTACTGGCTATAAATTTGCGTTCTCGTATTTATGCGTGCGTGCTCTGAGAGTGCATGCGCATATATGTGTAAGGGAGAGTGGATGTGTGTTTGTGAGTGCGTGCGTTTGTGTATACGTGCATGAGCAACACAATTTATGTTGAATGTGTGCCTACAAAATAATGGTCTGTAGTAGTGATTCATTGTTTAAAAGTGTCCAAAATTATAAACACTTACAAATAATGGTTGAGTTGAGACAATATGATAGCACTACTTATCTAACTCATCATATCTAGGCATTATCCCGATGGCCCTGGGCTTAAGCTCAGGGCCCAGGGTCTGGTTCACTGGTTCGGCCAGATTTGACTGAATTTAAGTTATTACGTGGAGCGACTGCCTTCTGACCTCCGCAACCCAGAGGGAAACATCATTTTATGGCTAAACCAGCTGTCAGTCTATTAAAAGGCACTGACTTCCTAAAAACGACTGCCATAGATGTTCATGACAGCTGGGACCAACGGCTTAACGTGCTTTCCGAGGCACGGAGCAAGCGATACGCACATAACATTGAATAGTCATAGGTGCGCCACCAAGGTTTGAACCCGAGACCCTCTGAATTCAAGGCAAGGGGTCTCGCTACTGGGCTATCGGCGCTCAGTACTACTTATCTAACTACATGTTCGATTGATTCATCACCACCGGGATGAAGCTACCAAATACATCAGAGTATGCAATCTTATTGATAATATGAATAACCTAAATATGTGGCAATTTCTTGCCCGCTTCTTTTACGATGAAGCTCCCGTCCGCAGTGAATGGGCGGTATGTTTATAAGGTTATATTCATTCAAGCTTTAATTAATATTTTTCTAGCTCTCAATATATAAGAGTGTGTAACATATGAACCATTTAATAATAGCCATCATTTTTATAAGTAAACAAAAGTTGGAGCTTTTGGAATTTGTGTTCTAAATCCAGCCACTAACGAACCCGATTTGTGATGGAAAAATGGTTTCAAAACGTTAGCTGACAAACCAGCGACAAAAACAAATCATCTGTAAACCAGACAATGCACACAAACGTTAACTAACTCGTTGTGTACGGGGATTATAGCGAGTACGTAGTTATGGAAAATATTCCAAAAACTGATCATTGTCTTGTTTTATCTGTCTTCAATTGTACACGGCATGAGACCGTTCATAACAGTGCCCGGTAAGCGGCAATATCATCATCATCACAGCCCATTAACGTCCAACTACTGAGCACGAGCCTCCTCACACATATCAAGGTGTGAGGATATTGGGTCATACTCTACCACGCTGACATAGTGCGGATTGGCGGAGGCAGGTGTATGGCGTCCTGCTGTTAGAATTTATCAAGCCGCCCATTAGGCCTCTAACATGGCTTAACGACTACCACATTTAGTGATAACCGGGACCAACGGCTTAACGTGCCTTCCGAAGCACGGAAGCGCTCGATATCAAATGCCACACAAACGGTCACCCATCCAAGGACTGACTTCTGTAAACTCTGCTTTACTTCGGTGATCGTTCCGACCACCTAGCATCGCAGAGCTACGAGCGCTTCAATAATAAAAAATGCGGGCAATATATAAAAATAAAATAAAATATACTTTATTGTCTTTAAGATCAACATGATCATTTAGATTCGTCAAATATTCAGACACAAAATTGAAATTCGATATATTTTTTTAACAACAATGAAAGAGATATGAGCGGTACAATAGGCTCGCCACCTATTACGTGGGACCAACTATATAATTGGCGAAGTGTAGGCGTATATTATACTTATGCCACCCCTTTGGGGAAACAAGCGTGAATGTATATACATATATATATATATATATATTTAAAAAAGTATTCACGCCACAAGATAAACATAATAGGTTGGGGAAAAAGTCTTTTCGTATTTTTGTATGAAAAGTCAAGACATGTTTTTCAAAGTTTATTTACATTTATTTACAATATATATGTACCGTTTTGTTGAATAACTTTCTGCCATATTGTGGGCAGAGACATTATCCCGTTACTGTAGAAACTTTGGGACTTCTGATCAAAAAAACGGGACAAATAGTTTTGGCAGTCCTCTCTTGAGGTCAACCTTACAGAACCTAAAGAATTCTGCAGAGACCGAAACAGGTGAAAATCTGAAGGCGCAAGGTCAGGGCTATATGGTGGATGCACTAGGACCTCCCAGTCGAACTCTCTTAATTTTTGCTGAGTGGCTAAAGATGTGTGTGGTCTAGCGTTATCGTGATGAAAGACCACACCCTTCCTGTTGATCAATTCCGGCCGTTTTCTCTCGACTGCTTCCTTTAATCTCATCAGTTGCTGGCAGTAAAGATCAGAATCGATGGTTTTGCCGGGCGGTAAAAGCTCATAATAAACAATGCCCTTCCAATCCCACCATACACACAGCATCACCTTATTTCGTGTTAGGCCAGGTTTGGCCACAGTCTGTGAAGCCTGGCCAACTTTCGACCACGACCTTTTTCGCACGTTCTTGTCGTACGTGATCCACTTTTCATCGCCAGTTATCAATCTCTTCAAAAACGGCTCGGTTTCATTACGTCTCAATAATGAATCGCAAATGAGTACACGGTTCATTAAGTTTCTTTGAGTGAGCTCGTGTGGCACCCAAATATCGAGCTTTTTTGTATAACCAGCTTTCTTCAAATGGGTCAAAACTGTTTTGTGGTCAATTCCCAGTTCTTCAGCTACATCGTAACTACTAATATGCCGATCTTGCTCCACTCTTTCAAAAATGGCGTCCATTTTATTCGTAACAGGGCGACCAGAGCGAGGTGCATCTTTAACATCAAAATTTCCGGACTGAAAACGTTTGAACCAAATTTGTGCTACTCTTACTGACACTGCATCAGGTCCATAAACATCACAAATTTTTTTCACTGCTTGAGTTGCATTTTTGCCTTTTTTATAATAAAATTTTAAAATGTATCGAATTTCTTCATTAGATTCACTCATTTTCACGGAGAGAAAAACAAATGAAAAATAGCGGGAAACAACTTTTTTTTATTTTTTTCTTTTCTTTATAATGGAACCTTTTTAATGTTACCAAAACCAGCCAGACACAAATAGTACAGTCAAAAAAATTTTATAATAAGTTTATACCTACGTTATGCGAAAAGACTTTTTCCCCGACCTAATATAACATACAATACTTTCTATGAGTCTTAAAATAAAAGTTTTCTCTAAAATAAATAAACAATAATTCCTAACAATTAATGATAAAAATACCTTTTTTTTGTAAATACATACTTAATATACATAGGAAACACCCAGACCAGAACAAATATTCGCATTCATGCACTCTAAGATTTGTCCTGTGTGGGAATCGAACCCACGACCTAATTAGCGGAGTGCAGGCATACTGACCACTACGTTATATCGGTCGTCAAATAAGTTTAAGTCCATATCCAAGAAATAATAAATAAATGGTTTCTTAAAGGCAATTTCAATTTTGTATCTCTCAACCGACTGTTACAACGTCATGTATTATAGACAAATTCTTATTAAAATGTATGTTATATTACAAACCTTTACTGTAACCAAAAATATATACTTTTACAAGGATAACGTTTGATAAATGAGCTATTTAATTTACTCATTAGCGAATTTAATACGTCATCTTTCTGATTTCAATTGGACCATCTGTTTTGACAGTAAAATTATCTACTCTTTCGAATTAATTTCAGAATAATCAAATACTTATTGTTTTTTTAAAGACGAGTAGCAATAAGTGCTTAAAGTATCAAATCTTTTGGAAGATAATGTTTTCCAATCATGTCATTGCCGTTTTGTAGCCACTCTTAACACAATCTAGTGCCAGGGTGTGTCGGAGGGCTCCCGAATTGGCCTGGCAGCCGCGTCTCTTGGGAGCCTCCTATAAGTTATATTACAGAAGTTTCTGAGCGTAAAACGACTTGGCAAATCCCTATTTTTTGTTATGAAGTCTTGCAGATTACATTGTATCCGATTTTCATGTGCGTCTACCCGCATCTCAGTTTAGCAGGTTTCCGCCCACATCTGCAGGTACAAATACATAATTAAGTTTGGATAGGACGAGCCATCATTTAATACCTACCTTCTTAATATTAAGAGCGTTATCTTATAAGTTTTGTGTCCATGCTAATATTACAATTGCGTCTGTCAGTTACATTTTCAGGCATTAATTGCAATGTCAATGCATTTTGTTACTGAGATAGATGGGGTCTAAGAAAAGTATGTAGGTAACAGTAATACAGGTTAGTCATCATAGATCACCGAAGCTGGACAGAGGTCTGTCTGTAGACAGTTTGTGTGGAATTTGACATCAAGCGGTTCGTGCTTTGCATAACACCTGGCTTCTCGAATTCGCACTAGGACATCCCAGTGCTGACATCTCCTTGAGGCGCGCGTGCAACACAAACGCGCCCTCGATGCGGCCTGTCGTCTTTAGAAAGCGGACACAAGCCAGCGCCTACGGTGGTCAGGAGTCGTCCCTAGGTTCCCGACATCTCGGGCGTCCACCGCGGCGGCAGAGACCGTGACGAGAGGCACTCTGCCTATCTATTTCCGCCGCCTCCTATGCTAGCATGACTGCTTCGCAAAAGGAGGCAACAGCACCCCATTTCCTCTCGCTTCGGACCATGGCCTCCACCAGGGCCGAACGCGAAAGGGCGCCGCCGCCGATTCAGGTAAGACTTCAAAGCTGACTGAGATGATGATGATAATGAATAAACTTCCTTTTTCGTAAAGTCGAAAATTCTGTCCTGGGCCACTAATTCAAGCATATCATATTATTTGCAAAATTTGACTCTAATTTCGATGTCATTATGTACTTTTATCGTGCGTAAAACTCAGCCCACTCGTTACGTTAGGAATTAGGCTTAATACCTGAAAAGTCTAGACTAAACCCCTACATTAGCAATCTCAAACAAAAGTCAACCAGCCATCACTTATCGGATTATGCAACAACACCAACGACCAGCAGATCATTGTGTAAGCGGTATTCGTCTGTGGCTCACCTTCGCGTCGATAGGGCTTCCCCTGCCTGTGTCCAGCCCAGTACCATCAAGTCCGCCGCGCAACCATGTTGGTACAAATCCTCATATTCATGTACATCGCCACCTGTCTCTTATTCTATGTCGCTCATATCATTGACTATTATCTGACGGTTCTCTTTTAAAGTGCCCTTATTTTTAAACTCTTCTAATATCGGAAGTATTATAAAGTGGGTGAAATGAGTTTCGAAGTGATTTTTTGATGATGTTGAAGGCGTTAAGGGCTATTGCAGCAAATTTCAGGAATCTTGGTGAGTCAGAACTTGTGTTATCAACCATAATGCTATTTCGACTATCTTTGTGGCGTGGAGGTCAGATAACTAAACTTTAAGATCGTAGATTCGATTCCCTAAAGCTTGCTTTTTAAAAAGAAGTGTAATTATGAATAATTATTCCTTTTTTAGTATCCATGATACAAGCTGTGCCCAGTTTGGGACTAGTCACGCTGTGTGAGGTGTCCAGGGATATTCAATACTGCTTTTTATTTATAAGCGATGGGACAGGAAACGATAATTTTTCATGTATATCTAGAAATGGAATGGAATGATGAAAGATTGGTTCCCATGAAGCACGCGGGCACTTTAAAGGACTATGTGTATCGAAATGTGGTCGGACCCTCCCCCCCCTCACGTGAGATTTACCCAATATTTTTTAAATAATTTAATTTATTTGATTTGTCTTCTATGTACTACATTTTTTCTGTGAAATAAGAGGAGAAAAATGATACCACGTTTAAGGTGCACTATAACGAATTTAATTATATTATACGTAAAAGTAAAAAATAGGCTGCGAACCACCTAATCCTTAATTCTTCATTCACTCCATCCATGAGCATTCATGTGCATTCATGTGCTTTCTCTATTGTATATAATACAAAAATAGAATATAATACAAAATTTTACTGTGGTATAAAAATGTATATTCTCTGAATTAAAAAGATGACGTGAGATTTTTATTGACCCCCCCTGCGGGGATGCCCCTTGGTGAGTTTTGATGAGATGTGGCCGGACCCCCCCTCCCCTATTTTAGACTCACGTAATGAATGGATGCCCCCTTATCAGACAACGCGTAGAAGTCGATATAACTTCTGTAGATCTAAATCGAAAACTATTAATTTATTATCACTCTATTATTCTGTACCTTAACACTACTAATGATATAAAAACGAAATTGAGTGCATAACGCTTTCACTTTTGAACTGCTTAATGGATTTTGATAAATTTTAGTACTTACGTAGATGATGAGGCTTTTGAACAGAATGGTCTAAATCACAGACACACATATATACATACATATATATATACTTACATACATATATGATAGATAACGCAAATGCATGTACTTCGCGTGTCCGAACCCCGACCACGGTCGAGGTGGGCTGCCGCTACTTACAGTACGCCTGTGTCTGTTGTTGTTTTTTACATACTGTAACATGAATGATTTCACATATTAAATATTTATCATCAGCGGCATCACAGTGTCTATAAATCAATTTGGATATCCCGTTACTAAATCACTCATTTTAATTACTCTCCATCCTAAATGGATCCTGGAAGAAATCAGTGAAAGCGATAAAGCTACATATTGTATCGCTTTGCTTTTGCAATTGTTTTCTTGTTTTATTTTTAATTTGGTGAACGATTAAGATTTTTCTATCTTTGTAAATCATAGTTTGTGTCAAAAAGTCTGCACGCTTGATTTCAATATAATTCGAGATACTTGCGTTATCTATGGTATTTCTATGGTCGTTACGTTGGTAGGTATCGTGCGCTAATTCATCTACAACTAATGTTACTTTAATTCTAGACACCCCCACCCCGCTGAACGATAAATGGTATCAAACATTCAGAGCATATATTCCATATTCGGCAACATATAAAATTAACCACCATTTTCGCAGCGACAAATGAACGTGTGCGAAATTTTCATGTGAAGCTGGAAAAGATAAATTTTATAGATATCAGGCAGGAATTGGACGGCCTCGCCCGGGCGGACAATAAAAATACATTTATTCTGGAACAAACGTGTGCAGATGCACAGCAGCGCCGGTGGAGCACGTACGCAACTCTACCGGAATGTCGACACTGCGGCCTTTGTTTGACTTGGATAAATCCTTTATCTGTTTCTATTTGTATACCTACCTTTACTATAGTTATTATGTCTTTAACACATCAAAGAGACTTAGCGGTATACAAGGTTCCGGTTATTGACAAACATACAAGACCATATCGTTACTCTCTCGACTAAAATTCTACGATTTTGTCAATTTAGAAAGAACACAAAATAAAATAAATAAAATATACTTTACTGTCTTTAAGATCAACATGATCATTTAAATTCGTCAAACATTTACAAAAAATGGAAATTCCATATATTTTTTTAACAACAATGAAAGAAATATGAGCGGTACCATAATAAAGGAGTAAAAGCAAATGGGTTCTTTGTCAGAATTTGTCAGTTTATCTGTCTGTTGTGGTTTTCTCAAGATTTGTCAGTCTGTATCTGTCAGTCAGCCTGTCGTGATTTTAAAGAAGGAAGGGGATTGTCCGTCAGTCAGTCTAACGACTTCAGTCGGTGACTCTAACGAGGCTTTCAAAAGGCAACGAGATTGAGAAGAAGGCCTCAAGAAACTCATCTCGGCTTTTTTCAAATTATGTCTTAAGATCTAATACAATTAAAGAAATAAATTATTAAGGTTACCGCTGTTCTTAAAACTAACAAAATCTAATATCTAAAGATCATATCTTATCTAGTCTTAAGAAAGAAACGAGCTTAAAAATACATGTTGCCATTTAACTTAGGCTCCACCAGAACAAAACAAATCAATACTACGATCCCGCCGAAATAATATTAGTAATTTGTACATATAACTCTAAACTATTTTGATTCCCCCTGTGTAATCAAAGGCCATCCCTCTAATTTCGCTAATTTAAGACGTGTAGGAATTTAAATTACATTCATATGATTGTATTTCACTTCTATATGTGTTAGAATTATTTTAATATTACCCTAGACATATCTGTTCTGTTTTCCTCAAGATTTAGGTCGTAAAACTTAGTATATTATGTGATATTTCTCTAAGAAATAATTTCATCTACTAGAGATTTGAGATGAGCTTATGATTTGAAAGATTTTGTATAAAATACAAACACCTTTTTCTCCTACAAACTCAAGATGGCTTATAGATTTATTAGTTTTTTTTTGGATAAGAACCTTTCCCAGTTCCTTGCCAACATTTTCTCATATCAAGTAAAGTATTTCGAAAGAGATTTAGTTTGATTAAATTGATATTGTATCAGTACAGATCAAAATTTCCTTTAGATTTAGGTTACCTTACACAAATTAGGTGTTAAGCAAACACCACAACTAGCATTAAAATTAAATGTTTCAGAGTCTGCACTTCTAGCGAAGAAACTACATGTTATATTGTGAGAGGTGTAACAAAACTGATCTAATTCCAGTACATGGGATTCAGATCCAGTAAGGGTCGAAATGTTACTAGGCTGAGAAGTTATATCAAATTAAATATCATTCTATTAAATAAGTTTACGCCACAAGTGTATTTATTCATCAAAAGAATTTCAATTCTCAATTCAACTCCATATGAAATTAAAATGTAAAACCCCCGCTAAACACACTCATTTAACCAGCGAAACAAATACAGATAATAAAAATACAAGCAGGGACCAACCACTGTTGTGGATCATTATGTTGGAGCAACAGAAACTCCGGCAAAAGATAACAAAACAAAGATCGAATCATGTTGCTATTTATTTTCTATAAATATTAAAATAACTTTATATACACAGACAGTCGCAAGGGCTTTTGTAACTGTTTTCCATTTGTTTGATGTTGCTGCTTAGCGTTCTCATTTTTAGGAATATTTGCTGAAGTTTGTTGGGTTGGTAGTCAAGCAGTTCATCAAATCAGAAAAGTAAACGTTATACATAATAAAATCTGCTTTTTTCCGCCCACGACTTCCCCAGCATAATCCACTGTTTATCGTAAGAAAACACAAATATATCAGGAATAAAATAGAATAGAATTGATTTATTTGTGAAATATAAATAAAATTATTGGATGTTGGTATCAGATAAAATTATAGTATCACTTTATTTCCACCTTTTTCAAGGTATACAAATGACATATTGGAGTATTAGGTAATATAAAATTATTCATCATGGATTAAGTCAAAAATAAAAAAATATTATTTGTCACTAGGTATATGGTACAACTGAGTCTGGAAATGCAATTTAAATATTAATTCTTAGATATTAGGATTAATGATAACTAAATTTGTCAAATTATTATATATCTACTTAAGTTAGATAAATAAGTTAGACAGGATACAAAATGTCTATGTCCTTCAAAGTCAAAGTCAAAATACTTTTTATTTCATAAACTATTACATAGTACTTGAAAACGTCATAATTATAAAAAATAACAAAAACAAATAAAATATAATTATACTAAAATCACGAAGCTTAGATTCACTTGCAACCAAACAATTAAAAAAAATATATATGTAAGTGTAAGTGAATCTAAGTGCCAGTTCCGAGCCACCGCTCTGTAAGAAGAACTGGCAAGAAACTCACAGGCTATGCTCTTTTAAATTATCGATTGGTTAGTCACAATCTTCATTTGTATGTGACGCTATACAATGCAATATAATACAATACATTTCTCCAAGGTACTTAGCATATTTATCTTTACCGACAATGAAGTTGAAGTTGAACTGAAGGTTAGAGATGCCAAATATCGCACCTTCAGTGAGTACTACAAAACAGAACTTTCATCATGTTAATTTTAGTAGAGAGCGTTTTCAAGGCTTGATAGATGTTTAATGCCGACTTTTTGTTATGGTGCAACAAAGAACTTTTCTGACATACTAAAGTTTCCTTGCTATAGCATGTTTCAGACAACTTTTGGGATATTTTGGCATAGTAAACTAAATTTTGGAAAGCTCTGTGTTGTCAGCTCAGCAATTTGATTGAGTAGTTATATAGTTATAAATTAATAATAATAATTTACTCTTTCTTGTACACCATGATAAAAATTACACGGAAAAACAAAGAACAATAACCAGATACATATAATAGGCGGCCTTATCGCTTAAATCATTTTTTTCCAGGTAACCTTAAATGGACAGAAAAGTTAAAGGACATACAAGAGTACATCGTGGTGTCCATAATAATTAAAAATAAATATCTTTAAAAAAATAAAATCATATTCGTATGTCGACGCAGTTCAGAAAAATAATATCGCTCTATACCGCGGGATAAAAACGATACCAAGCGCCCACATAGATCCCGATCTCGCGGGATTTTTGAGAAGTTCCCGCCCCCGCGGGATTTTCGGGATAAAAACTATCCTATGTTCTTTCTCGAGTTCCAAGCTATGTCTGTACCAAATTTCACACAAATCGGTTCAGTAGTTTAGGCGTGAAGAAAAGACAGACAGAGTTACTTTCGCATTTATAATATTAGTTTAGATAACATTTACAATACCGTAGTTCTACGCAGAGTTCGCGTTGAAACTGTTTTTTATACCTTAGACCCCTGTTTATGATTTAACTTGTAATGTGACTCGTTAAATAACTACACCCTGCCAGATGTTGATGAGGCCTGCACAAATGCCGTGAATTATGGTGTGGAAAATGATCTTACACAAACTCGTTGGCTACCTAATGATTATCAAGCAGCGTGGCAATAATAGGATAATGAGTGCAAGTGTCTTGGCCTCGCGGAGGAAGCCCCTCGCTGAATGTCGGCGACGACCCGTCCGCGGCACGTGGCCGACACCTCGAGTCACGGACGACACGGCTCTTTGTAAGGTCAATGTCGGCAAAGGCGGATTTTAATTAGGTTTTTTGGACAGCCTTAAATACAAAGGAGATTTCTTTTGTTAGAAAGTAATTACTAATTTTACATGGTATTTACCTCATAGTACCTACATGATCTGGGGTTAACAGCGCTACTGCTGTCCAATGGATTAGTACCTGTGTTAGTGTCTCCCTTAGAACACTACATCGTACATATCAGGTGTAATTTATGTTGTGTCCTTTTTATATTTAAGATTGTGCTAATATGTATGATGAGGTTGTACTATTTTAATAAATAAATAAATAAAAAAAAACACTAACAGTCTTGTTATATGGAATAAAAATTCCTTGATAATATTTATAGTTTATTATTGAGTCCATCACTTTAGTAGTTCAGAATTAAAGTGAGGAATCACTACTTTTCAAATTTGGCACATAATTAGCACTTTTTTTTTTAAATGTTTCATTCGTTCTCTTACAATAATGTTAGCATAAGTTGTATGTAAGAGATTTGCTTTCTATTTTGTTCTTATTTTTATTAATAACAATTTTCTTTAACAACATTTACCCGTACAACTAGGTATGGCTGGTAGAGATCTCTTCTAAAAATAAGCCCACCTTTGCACATGTAATTTTATATACCTCATGTAATATTTCAAATTATTTTGTGCAATAAACTATTATTAATATTGATAGTAGATAAGACAAGACTGTAACTAAGACTGTAATTTTGCAAATAACTAAACTTATTAAATTGCTAGACACCGGCAAATACTCTTATCAAATGAGTTCATAACTAAGAAGAAAACTTTATTGGGCTACTTTTAAGTCTTTTGGCCTCTTATTTGGTGGAGTTTATTAAATGGAGCATACGGTCGGGGTCTCGGGGCACGTGCCCGCTCGCCGAGCTAGCAGCGTGTGGCGGTTATGTGATACATTTGGCACCGGAACGCCGGGAATCCTGACTCTCAGGAGCGGCTCACTGCTGACGTGCACTTATCGATGTTTTATGTTATACATATTTTATTAGCAAATTCTCATCATCATTTTTCCGATTGCCCCAGACTTGAGCCCAAGTCCCCTGCTCAATGGTCTACCCATTTTGGACTTAACTTTGGTTATTACATGGAGCGACCGCCATCTGACCTCCACAACCCAACATCATTCTATGGTTTAACCAGTTGTCAGAATATTAGAAAGCACTGACTTCCTAATAACAACTGCCATAGATGTTTATGACAGCCGGGAATAACAGCTTATCGTGGTTTCCGATAGACTCAGCACATAACTCGAAATGTCCAGGATTTGAAGCCGAGACCCTCTGAATTAGAAGTATATGGGGCTCGCCATTGGGGTATCGTCGCTTTTTACCTTTTATCTTCTTTATTAGCAAGGTGTAATGCTTGTTAAATCTGGGAGTATTGGGTATGGTAGCATTGAATAGATAAAACTGAAATAAATCTTCGCTTTATATTTTGTCTGAGAGCAGAGTTCTGATAGTTAAACTACAATTCTGATAGTTAAACACAAATAAGATTAAACAAAAACAGGCTCAACATATCTGAAATGTCACCGATATGACGAAACGACAGAAAATTAAAGGAGGATCTCAAAAGATTCCGATTCCTGCCATAGTTTATCGTACTAAAAACATACAATTTTATCGAAATCAGCCAAGAGCCGTTTAAGCATAAATTATTAGTAAAATTATGTTTAGTGTGCATTATTAATCATCATCTTCATCACAGCCCATTAACGTCCGACTACTGAGCATGAGCCTCCTCTCACATATTAAGGTGTGAGTATTGGGTCATACTCCACCACGCGGACCCAGTGCGGATTGGCGGAGGCAGGTGTATGGCGTTCTGCTGTTAGAATTTTTCAAGCCGCCCATTAGGCCTCTGACATGGCTTAACGACTACCACATTTAGTGATAACCGGGACCAACGGCTTAACGTGCCTTCCGAAGCACGGAAGCGCTCGATATCATATGCCACACAAACGGCCACCCATCCAAGGACTATGTTTATAAATATTTATGAATATCGATATAAAATTATTCCATGTCAAGTCTACACAGCCCTACAATGCTGCCCATTGCCACTTGGTACCCGCGGCGGAGTGCCAAGCTGGTCTACCTATCTAATAAATAAGTGTTAGCTTGGTAATTGCTGTGGTTTCATATGGACTGCATAAAGTTTATTTTGTGGTAGGTACCTATTAGCTAACTGTATGTTTAAATTGGGGAGAATCAACTCAGAACGTTAGTGGGAAACATAATTATCCTTTATTTCCTGATAATTTTTGTTGCATTTTCAATGCTAAACATAGTCATTAGAAAAACATAATTCGTCCGCGCTAGCCCGGAGAGGAATCAAACCTCTAACCATTAAATCAATGGTAAGTGATAATTTAAAAGTGGCACGTCTTTGCTTGTCTTCTTTCATTTTATTGGTGATTATGGGCAAGTAGGTACCTCTAATACATGGCGAACATAACAGTGCCCTGTAAGCGGCAATAGGCTTGCCACCTATTACGAGGGACCAACTATATAACTGTCGAAGTGTGGGCGTATAATATGCCTCTGCCTACCCCTTCGGGGAAACAGCCATAAATGTATGTATGTATGTATGTACCTCTAATATAATGTATTCTATTGTGGAGGCCAATGATTACCAGTGGACTTAATTAGGGTTAATTGTTGAAAAATTCTTGTATTTTTTATGTTACTTGTCATAATGTCCAGAATATAATGCCTAATGGTAAGCAGTCGCTGCAGACCAGTAAAATGATAGCGCTCTATACCGTGGAATAGCACGGAAACTACGCGCCGTTTTGTGCAGGCCGGCATAATGACGACCGATTTGGCTTGGTGGCGAGTATACCCGCGCTCCACTCCTGAGGTCGTGGGTTCGATTCCCACACAGGACAAATCTTTGTGTGTATAAATATGAATATTTGTTCTGGTCTGGGTGTTTTCCTATGTTTATTAAGTATGTAGTTACAAAAAAAAGTATTAATGTATGTTTGCAAATTAATAGCGATTTTGAGATCCGCCATTGGCAATGAGTTTCCCCACCAATACTCAGGCGCCCCTACCCTGTAACATACGATATTGCTGGCAGCACACACTGGTCAAAGATATTGAGTTATTTTGACTTTTTTACCCAATCTCTATACTCTTTGGGAATAACTTTGAAAGACGAGATTTCTTTAGTATCCATAACACAAGTTCTTTATGATATCTACTTATCTTGGAACTAAATAATTGGTGTAAGTAAGTGTCAGAAATATTTATTTTTTATTTATAAGTGGGTTCATCATGACGGCCTGCACAAAATCTGTTTCACGTGGCGGGACTATAGAGGTTGGGAACCACCTGCAGAGAAATACCAGAGCCAAATGGTCTTACACAAGAGCAACTAACGAAATTATTGTGGTTAGACTGCTTAAAGACTGCACACTCTGCACACTATGATGGTGGTTCCTACGACCAGCACGTGTAGTTCGGGAGAGGAAAAGAGAGGGCCGGACTAGATCGAACATTTCTTCAAAACACTTAGTTATTAAGCTAGTACAAGCATTGTTCTTACATCTCCGATTATGCGCCTTAATGTTGAGGAGGTATCTATGAGACCGATCTCAAAAATAGGAATAACACTCTACACTCGATCGTTTTTAAATTATCAGCAAACATCGATGCTCAGAAGTAAAAACCTGCTTTACCCTATTTGAATTTACCCAACTTACGGGAGGCATACAGGGTACAAATCAATTTAGATAAAAAAATAAAAGGAGGTATAGATGTACAAACTTCAGCCAAGAAGTTAATTTTAGTATAATCATGTTTATTGAACAATAGGAACGAAAAAGTCTAGATACCTTAATGTCTCCTTAGGAGTACCTACATATATTTTAAAAAGGGCATCGCAGATATAAAAATATCTAAAGCCCTGTGATACAAACCTAAATCTATTACATAAGCTGGAAGCTGGACATTCCCGGTCTTAAATCTAAGGTTTAGGACTGACGTAAATCCAAAACTGAACGTGAGTGTTAAGTCTCAAAAAAAAAAAAATCGGTTCATATCATATTTTTACTTTGGCATATGCATCATGTATAAATAAATACAAGTTATTCTCTTACAATGACACTAATTATTTAGTTCCAAGATAAGTAACTCAAGAACTTGTGTTATAGACGACTTTATATTCGACGACCGATATGGTGTGGTGGCGATTATACCCGCATTCCACTCCTGAGGTCGTGGGTTCGATTCTCACACAGGACAAATATTTGTGTGTATAAATATGAATATTTGTTCTGGTCTGGATGTTTTTCTATCTACCTATATTAAGTATGTATTTAAAAAAAAAAAGTATTTATGTATGTTTATCCGTTATTTAGTATCCATAACACAAGTTCTTAATGATACTTATCTTGGAACTAAATAATTGGTGTAAGTGTCAGAAATATTTATTTATTTATTTATAGATACTAAATAACGAATAAACATACTTACATAGTTACTTTTGTTTTTGTAAATACATACTTAACATACATAGAAAACCATCCAACAGACCAGAACCAATATCTACGTTCATGAACACAAAAATTTGTCCCGTGTGGGAATCGAACCCACGAACTTAGAAGCGACCTAAATACAGAGTCCTATTTACTGCGTAGCCGAGAACAACAACCGTTCGTTATTAGATGGTCGTGGCCACCCAACGAAGGACTGACCTTTATTTCGGTGATTGTTTCTGAACACCAATAGCGTAGAGTCACGAGCGTTTCCAACTTATTCCTTTACTAGTAATTATTAAATTCAAGATTCACTTAAGTCATAGGCAAATCCAAAATATCAAAGATCATATAAATCGGTTATGCCTTTCTTGATTTATACATTGTCGAACTAACACGACTTTCTTTTATATATATTTTATCCGATTGGTAGGATTGCTTGCACAAAAAAACGAAGATATATATCAGATATATAGGTACATGTTAAGAAGATACATAATATTATCAGGGCATGCACGGAATATTCTAAACCTCATAATACAATTTTTTATGTCTTGTCAATTACTGCAGCCATCATACTTAACCAAATATTCATAAAACCAATAAAGAACCTATTTATATAGAACATTTTATTAAATTTTCCAATTATTAAAGAATATTTCAGAAAGTGGCAACATTTTCAGAAATCGCAGCTGTAACGTCACTTTAGTTCAAGTGTCAACCGCAAAAGAATGGCGCTGGTGTGGCTCTTCATTAGTGATGTAAGGAGTCGATAATATGTAAAGTCAAAATTATAGATGTAGTTTAACGTACTTGAATTTCACCAAATATTCACTTATTTATTGCCAGTAACTGTTATCTTATTAGGTGCTATTGGTATTCTAAAAAAAATGATTTTCATCGTAATAAAAACTTCCCAAAGATCTGCCACTGCGTTAATAAAATAAATAAATATTAACCCAAATATCATAGTGTCACAGATAATTTTTTAAAACCGAAACAAAATAAAATGCTTACGGCTTAAAAGAAATGGCATGTAAAGCCTGTATTTATATTATTTTTTAATTTCGACTCGAATAACACAATGATTAATTTATCAAACGTTCCTCACAGATGCAAAAATTTATGTGGCAAATAGGTTTGATGTAGATGACATTAGAAAATTCTCCGTCTATAAATTAAAAGCAGTCGTGCCTAGTTCTTTGAACCAATAAATCTGTGATAGCAAAGAATTGTTATTAATAATAATAATAACAAACAACATAACAATTTACCTAATGTTTATATGTATGAAAGCAACTACTCAAAATAAGGAAATAATAATTCTCAGCAGTTTATCGATTACCCAGTTAAAACTTACTATCGCCTGCACTAAGTTGTGGGCGGCGAAAGAATCGATCGCAGAGTGGAGAATTAGTAGCGGTTGTTTGTGTGATGTCAACATGAGAAAAAGCCTCGGAACTTTGTCCGGCTATTTTATGTCGCCGCGTAGTAGTTGTTAATATTTTTACAATACTCTTCACATTCATGATTTTCTCAATCAATCAGAATGTTGCCTTACGAATTACCGAATCAAAAGTGTTTATTTACTTTTGCCTTTTCATAATTTTCTCCACATAAATCTATCCGGTGATAATGTGTGTCAAATGTAGTGTTTTCCTAAGTTACAAACAGATTGGAATGTAGTGAACTGAGGTGTTTTGGACTGGGATATTTAATTTATAAGGAATAATGGCGTGCGCGGAGTTTTTCAACCGCATATTCCACAATCACAACGTGATGGCGCCGTTTTCGAGGTTCTACCGGGCCATGGTGCTCAAGATGAACCAACGTAAGTTACCAACGACATCCAGTAAGACAAGTGAATTTGCAGGCAGTCGTAATGATAGAATGAGTCTATCAGTTATTCTTAGCAAGAGCAACTTCTCTCCAGTTAAGATCATTGTATGTTTTTATTGCGCTCATCTCTAACTGTACTCACCTTGCTGTATGGGTTTCTCATTAAAACAACATTTTTTTTTAATTTTTGGTGTGCTTGTAGTTTTAAAGGAAAACTAGTTGCAATAAATAGTTATTCAATAAAATGAAAAAGCTACAAGAATAATTCAATAAAATACTTTCCAATAAAATATTGCCAAGATAAGACCATAATTATAGCCCGCACTGTCAAAAATTTTTGGGTTCTCTTAAAGAGCTTATGAAACCAATGGACTGATAATCTGGTCAAGGCAACAGAAAGCCAGTAGATGCACGCGACTCAGGACTGCTCAATGTGGATACCTATTAGTGAGGCCTATGTTCAGCAGTGGATATTATATGGCCGAGATTATGATTAGTTAGTATAATGATTAGTGATTATGATTAGTAGAAATTTACAAACATAAATATTTTAACTATAATAATGATACTGTTCTGAAATTTAGTTCGCACATATGTTGACAAATCTTGCTGTGTGTTTCTTGTTACTGCAAATCTATTAGTTTGGTCTTAACTGTGACAGATTTCATGACCACCAGCCCACATCATTCAATGGATACCATGAATCTGTGAGTGAAGGCTACTTATAAAATGTTAAATGTTTTAAACTAACTGTGAGGCTAAAGGATATTTTCAAGCGTAACCTGGAAACCTACCACCATTGCGCTTGTAAGTACACAAAAAGTGTGTTACTGTTAGTCAGTACTTATAGGTTCAGTTCTGAAATTTATAGGTGAAACTAAGAGGGCATCATAGACATTTGAAAGCAATAACAACAGCTCTAAGCCTTAACTGTATATTAATTGGACTGTGTTGTGCACAAAAGCTACCAGTTCACACTTTCCTAGCTCCAGGATATTTGATATTAAAGTTTGACTTAAGTAAAATTCTTCATAGAGAGCATATTTTTAATTGGATGGTGTATACAACTAAATGTTTAACATGTTGTGGATTGGTATTATTGGTCACAGGGTTTTTTCTTTGCAAGAACTATACCTGGAATATGTATAAAAATCAATCAATCAGAAGCAGTTGTGTTTGGATTTTATCACATTACTAATAACATTCAACTTTACTTAGTATAACTTATGAAGTGTTTAAACAACCCTTAACCTTGGTTAAAGTGTTGAGTCCAAGGTTGTCAGTGTTGTGTGTTGTTCAAGGGTTGATTACAATCTGAACATTACTTATTCAACCCGTGGTACAGCTGACACACATGTAATGCTCGGCATGCCACTTTGATAAGGGATTTGGCACTCTATTTACTTTTTGACTGGTACCTTAATAAAATTGTCTGTGGATCCTCTGATGTCTGCATTTATTTATTTTAGCTTTAATTTTCTTCAAAGAATTTTCGTAAAAGAATAATTTTCCTATTTAAAAGAGGTTTATTATACATACTGTGCTCTTTTTTATGTGAATGTTGACATTGTCCTGTGGCCCTTAATTAAGAATATCCTTTCATTCTTTTCACATATGGAATGTTAAATTAGAACGCTGCTATAAGCCTACATTACTATCTGATAAGGAAAACCTGACTGTTAATTATATTTTAATGTGTTGTATGGTTGGTATGAAAACTATTTTAGTATGATACCAATTAGTAGTGTGCATATAATAATAATAATAGCCTTTATTCAGACATTGTATATCTGAGTTACAATATATATATTATGGTTATTTAGAAAAAAGTGAACTATATGCACACTTTTTTTTTACTGTATATACTTATAATATGATTTGTCAATTAAGCTGTCAGTCCCTATTATCATTGCACATAGTAGTCTTCAAGCCTAATTAGAGGCTTTATTTTTCAGTTTTACAAATTCTACAATTTTCTGCATAATATGAATTGTCAATAAGGCTGTCAGTCCCCTTTATCATTGCACATGGTAGACTTCAAGCCTAATGAGAGGCTCTATTTTTCGGTGTTACAAATTCTACAATGCGCTGCGGATCGGCGTAGCTAAGTACAGCTCAGTAGATAAATTCCAGTAAAATTATAAAATCTAAAACAAGGTTTTTGGAGGGCTGTTGGCGCCTACGCAGAATATATAAATATTTTCTGACAATTACACCAATTATTTAGTGCCAAGATAAGTATCATTAAGAACTTGTGTTATGGATACTAAACAACGGATAAACATACTTAAATACTTTTTTTTTTGTAAATACATACTTAATATACATAGAATAAAACACATTGCGTCATTACTATCCGATTTTATGTGTAAATATTACATTTAATATAGTATATTAAATGTAATATTAATAAATAATTTAATTTAATTTTTCAGGAAAGTTTTCCTACATTTGTGTATTCCTACGGCAATTCGTGGATTGTGATTTACCCTATTGATTCCAAAAACATAAGAGAACACCTAGTAAGATCGCCACTACAGGCAAGACTTTGACTCGACAGTGAAAACACTGTTTAAGCACATAATTTGATGTATAAAATTACTTGACACTGGCCAATTCTCTTGAACGAGCCAGTCTATTTAAGAATAAAAAATGTTTTGGAAGATATGTAGGCAGTAAACAAATCCAGTTCTACAAACCCATACTATTTATTGTAGACGACATTGAGGGAAATATTTTAGCGTAAATGTAAATATATTTTGGATTACGATTGCGTAATTATTGGAAGAGTACGTGCAAACGATTTATAGTGTGATGTCAGACGATACGGTCGACGACGTCGTAAACCGACGGAATTCTGTGTCAGAAATGTATCAGATATTACAATTTAGTATCTCCTGTAAGCAAACTTGTATTGATCTACCTGGAGAGCGTGGGTGGATGGATCACAAGAAAATAGGCGTGGGCAGGCGACATCTGCTTGTTGTTGCATGTAGCGCCTTAGATAAACATATTTTAATGGCATTTCGTATTGTCGACATTTCTTTCGATCACCTCAAAGTTAGACATAAACTCGCAACAGTAAAAGTATGCTCTGAAAGTTATTTATAAACTTAAAAACAAACAAACAGTTTTTCGACTTGAAGAGTACTGAATATGAATGTTACCAGAGAACCGAAAAAGAGATGTATTAAGTGTATGATTAATGATATCGAGAAAGAGATGGATAAGTCAATGACGACTAATGTAGGCGAATGGAAGGAAAAGAAATGCTGCTCCGACTCCTAATATCCGACGATCAATTGTTCCTTTAAGGTCTCAGCACACATATGGGATCGGAAAGGGATCGTCACCGTATCGCCTCGAGCCGTTCAGAATGGTTTGTATTAAACTCCCTACTGCAACGCACACTAATCGGAATAATAACGTAATCGCCTCGCCTCGGAACAGGCTCCGAACTTGAATTCCCGCGCTTACGGCTCATCGTCCCCGCGCTTACGTTTCTCCGTCCCCGCGCTTACGTCTCTCCGTACCCGAGCTCACATCTCTTCGTCAACCCTTTCCCCTTTCCAAACAAATTGATTCAAACTGATCTGGTGCCAACCAGGTCAGCCAGGGGGCGGCGAGGCGTAAGCGCGGTGTCGCTTAGCCGTAGCCGAGTTGACGTACAGGCGCTGCTAATACGCTTTCGTTACGTGCATACGGTAGGTTGACGCCTTGACGGTTGACAGCGAGGCGAAAGGCGTTACGGTTACGATCCCTTTCCGATCCCATATGTGTGCTGAGACCTTGATTGTGATACACTGAAATAATCACGACCTGAAGTTGAGCAGACGATTCAATCCGCAAAGTGATAATTGTCCCTTGAGCATGCTGCATATACGCTCCCTCGACGGCCTTCACAGTCCGTTATTTTATTGTAATTAGGCCAACAATACGTATTATTAACAAAATAATGCACGATCATACGTCTATTTATGGATGAGACTAATGTTCTTGCATTATTTTGTTGTTGGCCTAAATGCCTATTAAATGGACATCCCCAGCTACTGTACATTTTGTAGGAAGTTACTTGCATTTTATTACATTTCCCTATCCGTCTAAACGTTTTGGTGATTGGGGACGTCTGCAGGGTGAGGATGAGGATTCATAGCGTTGAATGTCAGTATAGAACACAAATATAGTATAGAAAATACAGCACAGAAAGTCAAATATATTATCAATAGGCGCCCGCTTTCAACATATATGAATACGGAATAGATATCCTTAACCGTTTGTTTGTTCATTTATCCGAAAGCTTGAATGTAAAAAATACTTATATCTAGGATCGATAGTGCACTTGGGAGGTGCCCATGAGAAAAACACTTAAAGAAGTTTGCAACATTCTATCCTCCACCGTTAAATTGAGATATATAATAAATAAAATTTTCTCTCAGAATGTTGAAATAATCTTATCAATAAGCAATAAGAGAGCAAAACAATAAAGTAGAAATATTTACAATATTTTGATAAAAGCTATGTCAATTTCAGTCACTGTTTTCCTAATAACCTCACTGCTGAAATAAGGCTGAAACATTCTTTTTCATTTTCTCTAAAAGATACCTGTTTCTTTTTTTCTACATGAATTCAATATTTTATAATAAACAATATTTTCAATGTACCAACTGTAATAGATGTAGGTTTCAATGTACGCAATCGACAGGAAAATCTATCAGGAACATGTCACACACACTCATCATTCCTATTGTGAGACGATCCGGCAGAAATTAATTCTCTTCCAGCTTATGTATTTCATCTACCCATCTTTGGTCCTTTATTGCCAGCGACGCCTTTGTGAAGCCCGTCTCATAGCGAGTTTATTATTGTAATATCGATATCGTTTTTACACCAATCATCGATTTGCATCACCAAGTAAGGTGTAAGCAAAACACAGCTTAGTATACTGTGCGATTGGGTGACCTCTTGATGACGCATAAATATTGGCGACCGACATAAACCAACACATGTCATCTTTGGTTTAAATATTAAGACATCATTACATCAGAATCAGAAATAAACTTATAATTAAAGTGAGTATTTATGGACGTCGATTTGTGTTGTCATTTTGACATCACTTTATTATTTTAAGTACTCATATGATTTGATAGAATGTCATATCATTCAATGGTTACCATGCTAATAAATGTGTGCCATGAATTTTTTGATCACTATATAGAGCATGTCGGCGCGTGCGCATGTGTCCATTTATAGGACCAGCCGCCATTATCGTCCAATTAAAGTCGTGGAAATCAGATTAAGGAAAACGGGCTGCTGCATGCATATTAATGTGATGATCCTTGACCGTGAAGGTAGTGCCTAACAAAACTACTACTCAATTGTTAGAGACGTCATTCTTATCTATTAATGATATTCATGAGGCATACTTGAAATAGTAATGTCGAAAATGATAACACACTATCATAATCTATTTTCAAGAGTCTTGTATCAAGTTATGTTAATGTTAGTAAGTTAAGTATATTTTTCTTACGTACATACATACATTCACGCCTGTTTCCCCGAAGGGGTAGGTAGAGGCATTTTATACGCCCACACTTCGCTAATTATATAGTTGGTCTCACGTGATAGGTGGCGAGCCTATTGCCGCTTACCGGGAACTTTATGTCCGCCAGAGCTTTGTCCGTTGATCGGCAGGTTGCAGGTGAGGTTGTCTTGGGCTCCTTAGGTCTTGGCAGGATCCCTATACACCCAATATATTTTTCTTACTGGTAGTAAAACAAGATGTACAGAGAACTACACGACCCTTTTACTAATGTTGCACGTCCGAAAGCCTTTTGATAGCTATTAAAGAAATATGAAGGTATGTTCGAACTTCGAATGTGGTCCTGGTTATTCGCCCTATAAAACTACGAAGTTGCTGTCGACTGGCCCAAATACAGAACTTCAAAGCGCTCCACCACACCACAAGACCCACGACGTTTAGGTACCACAGTGTCAGGTGGGTTATGTATAACTGCTCAATTAGAAACTGGTACCCAGGTGGGCCTAAACAGCTGATGTATCTGATTGACAGACGGAGATCACTGCTGTTTCAGATGATGTTGTAGGTACACTTGAGAGGTGCCCCTTGTTATGAGAAAAAAAGCCAAAGAAGTTGGCACCATTTTATCCTCCACCGTGAAATTGAGATATGGATAAGAAGTAAAATACTAAATCCTACCAAATAGCGTCTGCCGGTGGTGAGTCCCACACCCCCTTTCGGTCCCCCTTTGTCCGGAAGGCAGTGCGTAAACGCAATTTGTTACCGACGTAAAACAAAAAGAAAAAATGATTTTTATGTGACTTGTAATGAATAAGGGCATGCGTAGCTTGTGAATCCTCCTATCAGCAGGTAATACAAGCGATTTCCTTATCTCGGTATGGACGATTCAATATTGACTCTGACTGCCACTTATCAAATTTATTTGCTGCCAAGGTTTTGAAGGTTAAGTCTTCTTCACCTTCAAAGATTATTTTCTAACTGGAAAGAAAAACAGGATACACGTGTTCCTGCTGATAAATTTCAAGAATTATGAAGACTGAAAATTTTGTAAAAGTCCATAATTTAAGAGAGCTTATAGGGTCACAAGAATATTTGGAAAGATTATGTTAAGAGGTTTGAGTTTAAATATGGTAATTAATGAAATCTGAACAAGCCTCCTGTTTTACGTTACGGTGTTATATGTGCCTATCTAATTAGTGAGTTCTCCTAAAACTACTAAGAACAGTTAGTGAACTGATTCAATTAACCAATTAACAAAACACCTAAACTAGTCTCAACACGTCTCGTCGACTGCAAGTTAGATTGGACTGCAGTTCTCGACTTTTGCCAAATACTCGTAGGTAATAGTTGTTAAATTAATGGTTTCGCCCGTCCAGGCTAGCTAGCTGCAATTTGCAGACTTCACGGACGTCTTGATTGGATGCGTCATTGTTAGCGGCCTTCAACCGGCGTGCCTAGCCTAGCCTAGGTGCTCTAAAAGATGTTATCACATACAACCTTAGAAAAAAATTGTATTCTTCCTGCGGTTTTATTAAAATTTTACTACTTATATTTATTGCGTAGTCTTAGTCTTATTTATTGTTTCCAAGGAATTCTTTAACAATAGATTCCATTGCAAGCCACATTCGCTGGTAAAACTACGACAAGTGCAGTGCATTACCTTATAAAATTTGACAGACAGCGTGATAGTGATTTATCATCAGGCGATGAACTTGTGTGTCGGTCTCTCTCGGTACTTTTTTATTTGGTATAACAAGACAGTACCGAGGTTTACGAATTCATGGATTAAATTTAAAAAAATCTCTTCCTTTAGGAGCAATCATTCTTATCTTTTTCCCTTATCAATCTCGAAGTCGATGGCCAAGATGAATTGACAGAAAAAGGTTAGACATACACATTACACGCATCCATACAAATACCGTACACACTAGATACGCTGAAATTTCCATATAGTGCGCAGTTGGTGCCTAATTAATAATTTATTATTAATAATATTTTCTGTGACACTCTTCAAATTGTTACTTAAATATTATGTATCTGTTTTATTTTAAAGTTGTCACAGAATAAATTCTTTTTCTTTCTTTCTTTCTTTCTTTCTTTCTTTAATGACCGCGGCCGGTGTATTGGCGACTCAATGATTCAGACCAGAATGTCCACATGATATCATTGTTGAAGCAGCTCTACTAAGATAACCCATTTTGTATAATGTACAGAAAAGAAATAAACCATGATTTACAGTAAAAACTGTATATATAATAGTTGCACTACAAAACTTAATTGTTACGCAGTAAACCTACCTACTTAATCCGTGACTACGAAGTTACACTAGACTGGCCAATTATAAGTAATCTAATTAGTGGTGGTTTTAACAATGTCTGCACATTCTTTTTGTTTAGATATTTGAAATGTAACATTAGGTGTTTGTCCTTTTAAATTGTTATAGCTTTTTGTTAGATAATATGTAGGGTCAGTCCACTGTTGACTTAATGTCTGGGTCATTCTAAGTTAAGAAGTACTTTCGATGGCCAAGACAAAAAAATACTTCTTTTTTATACTAACTTCCTAATTAACCTATTTATTGCTTAAAACTAAATGTTTTCTTCATGCTCAATAAAATTTATTACATCAACGTACGTAGTTTAGTCACAATATATTCTAATATAAGTAAAAAGTCTCTCCCCTGGTCTGTCCCCAAACCGACTTTATTTGTAAACCAGCTATTATAATTGCATTAAAACTCAATAATTAATTTATCATCGTTAATTTTATATAGAGCAATAACTTAGTAACAGTGTCTTATAAGTTAAATTACTTATATTCCAATTTTTCATAAATAATAACAACCCCGAAATTTGTCCTTCGTTTTTCGTGTCTCGTCCCCTGGCTTTTTGTTTTCGTTTAAAATTACAGTTTCGTTTTACTAGTTTGTGGAAGTTGTAACCTTAGTGCATAGGATGTAACGTGAAGCTAGCAACAAGCGGCGCATAAGCCGACTGCGCTGCCATTTTAACGGCCATTCTAGTCACGCCGTTCGCTGGGTGTTGAAGGGTTAAGTGAATGCAGTCTTTCCTCTGGTAAGTTTTATTTAGCAATTATTTGTTGAAATACTAATATTACCTTAAATACTCACTATGAATAGTGAATACAATGTTATGTTTGGTTGTAAATTGCGTACGAGAAACATTTTAAGGTTATATTTGAGATATCAATCGAAAATGTATCTCCCCTGGCGTATTTCCCCTGGCTCTTTTTATGGCAGGGGAGATACTCAATGCCCAGGGAAGATACATTTGTATGCGTTTTCATGAATACTTTAACATTTTTATCTGAACTTTTACTTGGCATTATGTATATCTTAGTTTTACAATTTAATATGACTTTTTAACAGAAAAAAATGGCATTTAGAAAAAAAATTATGGTAAGAGAGCTCCTGATGGAGTGGGTGCTACTTGCAAGAGAGCTGCAGATAGATAAGTAGCGAGTGGCACCGATATTTCGATAAATAATGAAATTTTCACCGTAGATGATGCAGACATATCTGAAAAAGCAGCAAAATTAGGTTCTACTGAAGGTATAAAGACTTTTTCAGGCACACTAAATGTTCACCAAGTTACCGGTTGCGCATTTAAACCTGACATTGAAAAGTTTGAGCTGCTTCTGTGACTTAAGAGTTATGTCGTCATTTCCAATTGGGTACTTTGGATTATCCACAAACACATCCTAAATTTCGTCTACGTGTTGATGATACATACGGAGCTAGCGATTCAGAAGATGAACCACTAATCATTTTTACATCTCAAGAACACAGAAAGAAGCCTCAAGAAACACTACAGCATTCTGTAAATACCAGTATTAAAACCAAACTGCACAAAGATGATTCTAAGCCTTCAACATCTAGAAGGGAAACATTCTGCAACGGAGACTTTGTGCTGGTTAAGCTTCAAGATAAAAAAACAAAATATCGCTATGTTGCATTATGCACAGGTGTTCAAGAAGATGATGAACTTAAAATTATATTATATTTTGAAACTGGAAAAAAGTTTAGAATTTTTAAAAAACTACCCTTTCCTAAATTAAAAATGAAAGGGCAGTGTATTTTTTATGAATTTAATGAATCTATTGATGTCTTTGAACGCAGGTTTAAAAAAATGATTTTTTTTAGTTAACTTTTAATGAAAATATTTTTATAGTTTAAGTGAAAAAAAAGTTTAATACTGTTATAATTATGTCATAATACTCACATAAGCTTTTGTTTCTTTTTATTTTATTATGGACTATTGATAGTAAAGTTATAAATATATTTTTGTTTTGATGGTAAAGAAAAGTAAGAACCTTTTTATGTTTTGTACTAAACTACTTTTCATATTAAGAAATATTAAATTTTTATAAACAAAGACTGCTAAGAAATGAAAAGTCTAATTATAAATAATTTATAATTAAAATAAAAAAATAAAAATTGCTGATTTTGAAAAATAATCCTGTTTTTAATACGTCTATCTCTCTTCCCTGTCCATAAAGTATCCTCCCCTGTGCATCTTGTCTCTACCCTGTACTGAGTATTTCCCCTGGTCACTCATAAAACGAGATAAAACCAACAAATTGACTGGCTACTTTGTAAACGTTTAGTACTTAAAAGTTTCCATAAAAAGAGTGTATATTTATGTAAAAATATTTAAAAAAATGCCATGCCGTCACTTCCATACAACATATTACCTCTTAACTTAGAATGACCCGTCTACTGTTTGTAAATATGTTTGGAGAATTTTCAATTGCAAAAAAGTAAATAAATATGGGTATAATATGTATTTTATAATCCGGTCGACCATCGTCTACTGTCATTATCATCATCATAAAAAATAAAGTGTAAATGTATAGGGTCATACTCCACCACGCCGACCCAGTGCGGATTGGCGGAGGCAGGTGTATGGCGTCCTGCTGTTAGAATTTTTCAAGCCGCCTATTAGGCCTCTAACATGGCTTAATGACTACCACATTTAGTGATAACCGAGACCGACGGCTTAACGTGCCTTCCGAAGCACGGAAGCGCTCGATATCAAATGCCACACAAACTGACACCCATCCAAGGATTGACCTCTGTAAACTCTGCTGTACTTTAGTGATCGTTTCCGACCACCGAGCACCGCAAAGCTACGAGCGCTTCGCACTGTCATTATATCATCGCCCAATTCGCTATTGGTCGAAAATTCATCCCGACCATTTGGAACCAAATTGATTTCTTATTTTGCATTTCAAAAGAAATTTCGCACTACGTACTAGGCTTAGGGCGTAGAATACAAATTAATACAATCGCTTGCCGAGTTTTAACGAAAAAACGTAGCATAGGTTTTCTCTAGAAAAGCTTTTCGAAGTTTGCCATCGTCAACGCTCTCCGTCACCATACCTCTGGTATTCTAAACTTTCTCCCGTCTTTGTAATAGTACCAAAAGCGACTTGGTAAAAATTATCAGGGCCTCAACATCCATTTTGTATTCACCGTATCCACCAAGTTCAATTAAATTCCCTAATAGAGTGTACAAAATCAGTTTGCTCGGATCTCCTGACCTTCCTATGGCAGTCACGGCACTCTGCTTCCGGTCCGGCGGCCTTGTCTGGCGTCCGAGAAATGCTCTATGAATAGACGGATTACACACCGTAACATTACCCTTGTGGAAAACTAGGGTGGCTGCTCACCGGACTGAGAATCATTCTCCATTATTATACAAACTAGAAAGAATAGAATAAAAATTATGGAAATTATATTCAAAGACAAGAAAGAGTGTATCGTCCTACTAATATCTTAGAATAAGTACTAATATATATCAGGGTGTATGTATAGGGATCCTACCAAGACCTAAGGAGCCCAAGCCACCCTCACCTGCAAGTGGTGCACCTTCCGATAAAAAACAGACGAGGCTCTGGCAATCACAAATGTTCCCGGTAAACGGCATTAGGCTCGCCACCTATTACGTGAGACCAACATTATAACTGGCGAAATGAGGGCGTTTAATTTGCCTCTGCCTACCCCTAAGAGGAAAAAGGCGTGATTGTATGTATGTATATTATGTTATGAGAGTCAATTGCGAAAGACAGCAAAGACGACCGTCAAGGTTTGTTCCACCAATACAACAATGTCATTGATATTTGTGCTTTGTAATAAGTATATCTATTAGTTTTCAATAGAGTTGCCACAATGTCAACTATCTTTATTACGATTTAGACTCATTTGTTATATTGTATTCTAACATTATTTCTGATCCAGGCGCTCCACTTCGGTAGTTCGCAAGAATAAATTAGCAAACATCTAGACAAGGTTTTGCGTCTCGCCACATTTAAATAAAGTTGATTTGGAATGTTCTCTTAGAAACCGTAACCGGTAAAGTAGCACTGAGGGAACCTTCCATCACAGTCAAGAAACTAAGCAATTGTACATGTTGTCGTTGTAACTTGTGCCAATTCCATTAAATGTTTTTTGTATAGCTTTCTCTTGCCATTTTTATTACTGCCATCGCTGAAAGTCTTTTTATATAAATAGTGCAAACTATTTAAAGAAAAGTTAATAAACCGATACTTTCAACTAGTGAAAGCATTGTAGAAGGTTTTCTATTTACAGAACTTAATACCACAGAAATAACTTAATATACAGGCAATGGCTTTTAATGTAAGTAGAGCTAATTATGTTAAATATTAAATCTAATAATAACATGTTACGTACTGAAAAATGCTTGTTTGATATAAGTCGACAGGCTTGGGGAATTATTTGTACAATTATTTGTTGACTTTGCCTTATAAAACCAATATCCTTCGATGACAATAATTATGTTTGATGTAGGCGTATCCTTACATGGATTCTTAACTAGTTTTTTATAATTAAAAACACACATAAAGTAGTAGGTAGATAACATTACGCTGTCGGAATATTTGACTTAGGTATGGTAAATTGAACCGAATTCATAAATTAACTTGCTTTGTGATAAGTTTAAAATTAATTGGTAGCTGCTTACGTATATTTGTTTATAATTGGAGACAGTGCCGTCAAAGCAAATTTGTGGGACTTTTTATTTTTGGGGGAAAATAATTTTCCAAATCGGTTCTATCATTCTGAGTAATTGGGGAGCAGACATTGAAAGAGCTTTGACGAATTGATAACATTATCATATTTAAAGCCGGTTTAAAAAAAAATTACTGACATTGTTAGTGTATACGCTAAAAAATTTTTTGTATAGTTTGGATTATTTATTAGTGTACAATTATTAAAACACGGGCTTAATACAAAAAATAGAGTATGTAAGTAATGTGATGTAAGTGTTGATTGCTTTAAGTACATGTAAGTGCATGCAGAGTACATTTTAAAGTAGGTTAATAAAGTTATACACAGAAAGCAATTGGAAGTGGCTCAGCTTGTGCTGGCACGATCTGGTCTTCCACAGCGCTGGATTTCAGACGCTCCCACTGTTCTGAAAGTGTTGTGAGAGTAAAAAGTTTTTTATTTCATAAACTATTAAGTACATAGCACTTGAAAACGTCAAAACAAAATATAAATAAAAAACATTACACTGAAATTACTGATTTCACATACACTGAAACCACGAAGCTTAGATTCACTTCCATGCAAATAAATAAAAATTAGGTGTAAGTGTATCTAAGTGCCAGTTCCGAGACCCCGCTCTGTGAGAAGAATTGACAAAAAACTCACAGGCTATGCTGTTTTAAATTATCAATCAAATATAACAGTACAAAACACACACAGTGAATATTTGAAGATACTGAAAGGGTCCCCAGAAGCCGTAATCAATAAAGTAGCACTAAGGGAACCTTCCATCAGTTCCATCACAGAGAGGAGTATGAAATAATGATATATATAATCTTAGTCCAACTTACCAGTAGTCTTGAAAAGTAACGCACTGACCTATAATATTTATATTATATAATATTTTTCATGTTTCGTGATTAGCATGAATACAGTGAGAAATCGATGAACAATTTTCTATTTCTGTGACGATTATCGGAAGTGTGGGAATTGTGCCAATCGCGTAAAATTGTTTCTTTAATCGAATATCAATATTCGTATGAAAAACGCGACTGCAAGTTCGTCATTTACATTTTAACTTCTAATTAAGTTATGCGATTTTGTTGCTGTTTGGAACAAATGCCAAGCTATCGTCCTGGGTAGTTCGCGTAAACTCCTTGTAGTCGATACCAGTTCCATATTGTCTATTTCTTTGGATGGAATTAGCGACCTTATAGCGATAGTGTCAAGGATCTTGGTCTTCTTATTGACCCTTCGCTTAGTTGGTCTGCTCACGTTACTGAGGTCAGCCGCAAGGTCACCGGATCTTTATGAGCTTTATATCGCCTTAAAAACTTTCTCCCCCTTAAAACTAAGATTATGCTCGTCCAAGCGTTGATTCTTCCTGCTCTTGATTATGGTGATGTGATATGAACAAAGATCTAGTTTTCAAACTGGACCGGTTACTGAACAGCGCTATCCGTTTCATCTTTGGTGTGCGGAAGTTTGAGCACATCTTGGCTTATCACCTTCAGTTGAAATGGCTTTCCATTCCACAGCGCCGTCAACTAAGAATGCTTACAACTTTGTGTACTATATTATTTGATCCCCGATCCCCACCGTAATTAAGATCGAATTTCAAGTTTCTCAGTTGTACTCACTCACGCGATCTTCGTTCAGCTAACAATTTGCTTCTCGCTACTCCACAGCACCATACAGGTTTTCTTGCAAATTCGTTTCATATTAAGGCTGCGCAGTTATGGAACGCTCTGCCTATTGATTTTAGAAGACACACAAAGAAAAAATATCTTTAAAACTATGTTGCATAATTGCTATTTAAGTGAGTCCTCGTCGGGTTAAATCTCCCTACTATCATCTTGCCTGTATTATGTATATTTATGTATGTATAGTGTAATTTATTAGTATTTCCTTAAGTGTGTTGATTTATGTAAGTTTATTTATATTTCTTTTCTTTTTACTTTGTAGCACCGCCTTTAACCCTCTCTGCTAACCCTATGGTTAACTGGTAGAGAATGCCTTCGGCATTAAGTTCGCCTTTGTATTACTTTGCGAACGCTCAATAAAAGAAATCAGAAAAAATTATGTCTGTCTCGTTCTACCGTTCGCACTGCTCTTCATCGGAATCAATTTTCACACCTTTGATATGACGGGTGCTCGTACGGTGCATTTCAAAAGAATTTCAACTGCGTATCCTGGAAATGTTTTCCTAAGAATGACATGTTCAGAAAGAGTATGAAACGGTTTTTGAATGATCAGCAACGCGCTAGAGTTGCCGCTGTTATTGCTGGTGTCCATAGGCCATAACCACTCTTCAAATGGCCGCATGCTTAAGTGCCACTTTATGGTATAAAAAAGAGATCTCCGCATATTTGGTGCTCGGAAACTAAAAACTCTCTAGAAACAAAATTAAAAAAGGTCGCGGTTTCTAGTTGGTGGTAAAACTTAACCTGTGACAGTCCAATATTTACGTCTTTAGTTGACATAAGTAAACAATATACTTTTCGTAACAGTGTGCAAAGTATGACAGCATTCTGAGCTTAGATACTTCAATGGAACGATGAATGAACCATAGTTGTCGGTTAGTATGCGGTTGAGTTCGGATATGATTTTTATGTTTGTATGTTTTTTCCTCAATTACCTTCACAGAATTAACATAAATTTGGCACGTAATATATCCATGACCTGCTTTAACAGATAATTTTAACAGCTGCAAAATTCCTGACTATTGTACATATGGTAAATTTACCCAAAAGCTACAGTACTTAAATACATTTCAATATTTCTACTCGTCTTCATATAATTCAAATTTCCCGTACCAAAGCTTTTACATACAACATGCCTCGTACGTTGTATGTATCGTACGATAATACGATTCTCCAACATAATACGTATTGTACGATCAAATGCGTAACAACCGTGCAAATGGCTTTGGTCCATTAAACAAACATTGATTTTCAATTCAACCAAAAGCGGTTGACCAGATATTCCAATTAATAAAAAGCAATAAAGCTACTCTAACAATATGTTGAAAGTTACTTAAATGGAATAATCAACATTAAAATAAATTAATAGTACCAGTAAAATCTAAATATTTATGGTATGTGCGATGCAAAGTACCTATTCGTACTAAAATGTAACTAAACTACTTAAATTCCTGAACCACTGTCCAAATTGAGTCTTCATCTGTTCGTTTACTTTATAAGTACTTATCCGAGGTGCATTAAGGCAAATTTTATCCAGCTTTCGGAAAGGACGGTGTATTCGGATTCGGATGTAGTATGAATACAAATAGTATCCTAGGTGGTGTCTGGTATAAATGGTGTTTTTTTTATTTTCAGACGAAGACGAGGCGACCACATCGGGCGTGACGGATGGAGCTGCTGGCGACCAGCAAAACCGCGTCATCTTCATCAACAGGCCGCAGCCGCAGAAGTTCGTCTCCAACAGCATATCCACAGCCAAATATAGGTACTTACTGGTTATTATTTGAGCATTAAAACCTCAGCATATTATTTGAGCATTAAAACCATGTCATCGATGAATCGTAAAACAGTCGTGAACCATGTTGAAGACTCTATTGCACGACTTGAAAAAATCTAACAATAGGACGCCACACACCTGCTTCCCCGTGATGAGCATGATTCATGAACTTCAAGGCCTCTATCGCCTGCACTTTATTCTAGACTACTTAGGTACTCTGTGGAGACAATCTCCGTGAATTCACAATGCGCGTGCAAGTTGTAGCGTTGTTAGCTTTATCCATGTTGTGAGCAACGCTGCAGACGCCTGCACTTTCATCAAGGTTCCTTACTTTCTTCAGACAACCTCCATGAGTTCAGATACCTTCACAATCCCATGTGGAAGTTGTCGTGTCGTGAGCACTTGCCTTTTTGGCTGCGTGCCCGGTGTCGTAACCGTCTGTGACCGTGTTGCGATTTGTTTGTAAACATACCACGCTAAGTACTATGTCGCCTTGCTTTGGATCTCCTCTCTTTTATGATGTTAGTGTTAGGGCCAGATGTTCCGTTCTCCAGTAATTATGAACATAAAAGGTGACGGGAATCTTTTATAAAATTACTTATGGCGCCTGAACATGGTGATCGTAACTAATCATCGTAGTTAGGCAGCTTTCTGGGTGCTTCGGAAGGTACGGTAAGCCCTTGATCCCTGTTATCTCTTAATTAGTTGTATGGTAAACCAAATGAAGGTTATTAAGTGGCTTGAGACATTACAACTTTCGACCAAAAATCTGACATGAAGTGCCTTTGCCATAACTCGTACCTCACTTTTGTTTGTTAAGCATTTTTGGCTTATTACATTTATTTTACGGGTATGCATACAAGTGATGATTGTCACAGACTGAAAAATTTCCAAAGTCGATAACCTGGTTTTGAAGATCAAAAATAAATGTTGCTAACAATATGGTTCATTTGTAAAATCACAAGTTTCAAAGCGAGTTCCTTGTGCGAGTGCACATAACGTTTACGTCGATAAAATAACAGGTTGAGTTTGTGCGACTGTATTTAACGGTAAATAATAATATGCACTAACCTCTTAGTTATTACATTAATGATTTAAGTCTTAGAACCGCTTACCATACCTACCATATCGCACATATTATATACGTTGCATATCTTTTTAGGGTTCCGTAGTAAACAAGGAACCCTTATAGTTTCGCCATGTCCGTCCGTCCGTCCGTTCGCGGGTTAGCGCAGAGACTATTAACATTAGACAGCTAAAAATTGGTGTGGGTATACATATTAATCACGTCGACAAACCTGTAGAATAAAATTTTTAAAAATATTGTTTTTTAACGTACCTCCCCTACACGTAAAGTAGGAAGGATTTTTTTTCTCGAGTCTATCTTATCATGTTGGGTATCGTTAGAAAAGTCTTTCAAAAGTAAAAAGAGTTTCTTAAAACCATTTTTCGATTTAGGGATCCGTTTTCGAAATATTAAGCTTTAAAGTGGAAAAAATTGATAGAGTTAAGTATCTAGGTCTTGCCTCTGCCTATAGAGTTGCGGACATTCAATATAGCCTTATGCGAAGAAAGATAAAAGATGCATTATATTCTACTTAGCATGTTGCAAATTGTTTTCTACTAATCACGGATAAATATTCGTTATTACTTTACGCAAAAAGTATTTGTGTAGCAAACTTGTAAGTGGCTTAACACAAAGTAATCTTAAAATCTCAGGACACCGTATGTGATACTCAATCAGTATTTTTGATGCCTTCTTTATAGAATCAGTTTATTATATTACTATGAGAATAAACACATTATAGCACATATAACTAACTCCAATGGTGATTTCTCCGCAGCGTGCCGTCGTTCATCCCGCTGTTCCTGTTCGAGCAGTTCCGGCGGTACTCCAACTGCTTCTTCCTACTGATCGCGCTGCTGCAACAGATCCCGGACGTGTCGCCCACCGGTCGCTGGACGACCCTCACTCCGCTCATCCTCATCTTGAGCGTCAGTGCTCTCAAGGAGATCGTCGAGGATTTTGTAAGTAATTTCTGCAAGGGGATAAAAGTAATCAAGTATTTTATGTAAGTCTACCTTAATAAAGCTCTTCTGGACAACTTCAAAACTAACGCTATATCATAATACGGGTCTATGTAGATACCGTGTACTTTTTATGTAAAACTAGCAGCGCACTGCGGATTTACCTGCGTGGTCCCCGATCCCGTGGAAATATCGGGATAAAGAGTGTCCTATATGTTAGTCCAGGAGTGCAGCTATACACGTACAAAGTTTCATCACAATCGCTCCAGTAGTTTTTGCGTTAAAGAGTAACAAACATACATCCACACATACAAACTTTCACGTAGTAGGATAATTTTTACGCTTGCTGCTTCGATTAACATTTTTATCTGTGTTTAAAAGTACTATGTTACTACTAGTTTCCAGTTCAGTTTTTGTTCACAGTCCTTGCCGCGCCAACGTTCTGCCTCGTGGTATTACAGAAATTACTTTAAGAATTTAAACTTTTCAAGCAATTTAGCTCAGGCAGGTTACTTATTTGGCTGTGATGGAGTGCCCTTGGTGCAAAATTCTTGTATGTAAATTCTTAACTAGGTAAGACATCGGTCCATTTGAATTTCAGTTTAAGTAACTTACTAGTAATTTTCTGAACTCATCTTATAATATTTTTTTACATATCTGAATATATTATCCAGAACTAAATCTACCTCTCATAACCTGCGGACCCAAAACTTCGCAAAACTGAATATTTCTCCATAACGGTGAAACTACATTATAATATTTATTTAGCATGTAAAATGAATAAGGAAAGTCGCGACAGACAATGACTGATAGTGACCTGCCTCATAAGGTGGGTATAGACTACAACATTTTCTGGGGCATATCTGTGTAATGTAACGTTCTTACGAATGGTACAACACAGGTAAAAGCTCAGTTTTCAAAGCATTTCCATGTAATGTAACGTTCCTGCGAATGCTCGGCGTTATGTTACCGGTAAATGCGGACCGAGTGCGTCTTTCGTCCCTCACCCTCCGCGTTTCCTCGCAAGGGGGCATCCATTAATTAAGTGAGTCTAAAATAGGGGAGGGGGGGTCCGGCCACATCTCACCAAGGGTGAGGAGGGGGTCAATAAAAATGTCACGTCAACTTTTTAATTCAGAGAATATACATTTTTATACCACAGTAAAATTTTGTATTACAATATCAATACCGGTCATCATCATCATCATTATCAGCCTATATTAATCCACTGCTAAACTTACGCCTCCCCAATTGCACGCTACAGACAATATTAAACATTGTCTATGCCCGGGATTCCCCGAAATGAAACAAGTGCCTGTTGTGCGCCGTGGACGATAGGCTGGAGTGGCTGTACGAGGAGGATGTAGATACGACTAATTACTGTTTTCCTATACTACCAAAAGACATGGATGTCATTACAATAGTGAAAGCACATGAATGCTCATGGATGGAGTGAATGAAGAATTAGGGATTAGGCGGTTCGCAGCCCATTTTTTACTTTTACGTATAATATAATTAAATTCGTTATAGTGCACCTTAAACGTGGTATCATTTTTCTCAGAAAATTTAAGTACATAAAAGACAAATCAAATAAATTAAATTATTTAAAAAATATTGGGTAAATCTCACGTAAGAGGGGGGGGGGATCCGACCACATCTCACCAAATCTCACCAAGGGGAAGGGGGGGGGTCCAAATTAAAAAAAAACACCTTACGTAATAAATGAACGTCCCCCAACCGCGTATCGCGCGCACTCGTGGCTCGACGAAATTTTACACCGATACGCTCGATGAAATGTGACTCCAATGTGCATGTGAACAAAGAGGCGAGCGTTCTCGACGTTTAGTTCGTAAAAGGATATCTAGAACATATCATTGAGCGGCTCGTTGTTCTGTTCCAAATAAATGTTGTAGTCTATACTCACCTTTACGGTAACCAGCCGTTGAGCGCGTCACAAAAACTACGGCCAATAATACTGATGATTCGCTCTATTGTTAGTTTTCAGTGATAACTGATAATTTCAATACCAAAGCGACATTGAGGTTTGAACATTATTTAATGATACTTAGAGAGCTCCAAAACTATATTCAGCAATTCACTGCCTCGTATTGAATCATTTTTATGCGACTGGGGAAGAATGAAGGAAACCATTCGACTGTTCATCTGTCTGGCACAACTACAATCAAATGCTTTAGGTTTCAAATATTTAAATATTACTAGTACTAGTCACGGCTACAATAAAACAATTGATACAAATTACATACATATAAAACTGGAGTTAGTTAGGCCGCACATTCCCAACATCCAAACAAAATCCCAGACAAATGACAAGTGGTAATTTTAAGTTGACGATATGGGCTTTATTAACTATATTGCGCCAAACTATAAAAAATTATGATAAATTATACATACATACATACAAGTAAAAAAGCCTCTTTCCCCAAAGGGGTAGGCAAAGGCATATTATACGCCACTCCGCCATTGATATAGTTGGTCCCACGTAATAGGTGGCGAGCCTATTGCCGCTTACCGGGCACTGATATGTTCGCCAGAGCCTCGTCTGTTGATCGGCAGGTGTACCACTTGCAGGCTTGGGCTCCTTAGGTCTTGGTAGGATATCTATACACCCCTTTTTTTTTTTTTTTTTTTCGGATGGAAAATCATCAAATGACCGTCTTCCGCTGTGGGTGAAGCGGAAGGGTGTGTCAGACTTTTACTGACTAAAAACCATCCATGTTCCTTCTTGAGCCTGTAACACCAAGGCCGCGGTAACTCTTTCGAACAGTCCCGCAACCCCGGCAGACTTGGCCCCCTCCTCAGGGGCCCCTCAGTGTGCTGACATCTCTTTGAGGCGCGCGTGGAACACGAACGCGCCGTCGACGCCTATAGTTGGCGGAAGGGCGGCGAGTTACCCATTACCCACCGCCCACAAGCCAGCGCCTACGGTGGCCGGGAGTCGTCTCTCGGCTCCCGACGTCTCGGGCGTCCCCCGCGGCGGCTGGATCCGTGACGAGAGGCACTCTGCCTCTCTCGTTCCGCCGCCTCCTTTGCTAGCATGACTGCTTCGCAAAAGGAGGCAACAGCATCCCACTCCCTCTCGCTCCGGACCATGGTCTCCACCAGGGCCGAACGCGAGAGGTCGCCGCCGCCGATAGCCGCTACGAGGACACGTCGATGCGCCGCCCAAGCGGGGCAGACCGCGGTGGTATGCTCCACCGTGTCCTCCGGCCGATCCTCACAATGGTGACACCCGGACGTTTCCTCCCGCCTGATTCTGTGCAGGAACCTACCGAAACAGCCATGCCCGGTTAGAACCTGCGTCAGGCGGAAGGTGAGGACGCCGTGGCGCCTCTCCAGCCACTCCTCAAAGATGGGACTTACCGCCCCTATTGTGGCGAGCCCTGCACGGGGTTGCGACAGTCGTTCCCTCCATGACGCCATGAGATCGCGTCGGAACTCCGTCCGCTGCGCATCTAGCTGCCGTGGCAGCAGAGTTTCCCTCCGACGTAGTATCTCTACGCGCCACTCATAGAGGCGCGCGAGAACTATCGCCTCCAGATCCCATGGCGGCAATCCGGCAAGGAGGTTTGCAGCCTCGCCAGAGATCGTGCGGTAGCCCCGGATCAGCCTAATGGCTACCACCCTTTGGGGCGCGTTCAAGTAGTGAGCGGCTCGTCGCCGCAAAGAACACGCCCACACCGGGGCCCCGTAAAGAGCCATAGACCTCACGATCCCCGCGTAGAGCTTCCGGCAGGAGGCGTTTGGACCTCTCAGGTTGGGCAGGAGCCGCTTGAGGGCAGCACCAGTCCTTTCCAACCTAGGAGCCAAACTTCGGAAATGCTCAACAAAGTTCCACCGGCTGTCGAGGACAAGCCCCAGGTACTTCATCGTCGACTCGACGCCGATGTGAACCCCTCCTACCGTGAGGCGGGAGCCCGACGGTGGCGCGTTCCGAAGGCCATGAAAAGGCATGGCCTCGGACTTATGCAAAGCCACCTCGAGACCCAGTTGCCGGATTCTCTCCACGACTATCGCAACCCCGCGTGTCATTAATTCCGCCGCCACCTGGTGCGACCCCCCCTGTGCCAGGATAAGCGTGTCGTCAGCATAACACACTAAGCTGACGCCACTAGGGAGGTCGGCGCGCAGCACCCAGTCGTATCCGATGTTCCACAGAAGCGGCCCCAGGACCGAACCCTGTGGAACACCGCACGACATTTCTCGCCGGTTCCACTCTCCGCTGCGACCGGGGTAGATAACGGCCCTATCCGTCAGATATGCCCCGACTATACGACGAAGGTAGGTCGGTATCCGGTGATACCGAAGTGCCTCCCTAATGCAACTCCAGGGCAGGGTGTTAAAGGCGTTGGCGATGTCAAGAGACACTGCCAAGACGACCCTGCCCCGGGACACCGCGTCCCCCGTCGTGAGGGCTCTCACGCGCATGATGGCATCCATGGTCGAGCGGCCTTTGCGAAAACCAAACTGGTTATCCGCAAGATCCGGCCCAATTCCCACCAAGTGCCCGACGAGGCGGTCTGCAATAACTCTCTCAAAGAGTTTGCCCACCTCGTCAAGCAGCACAATGGGCCGGTATGCGGACGGAGTGTCCGCAGGGCGCCCGACCTTCCGTATGAGAACCAGCTTCCCAGTCTTCCAATGTACTGGGAACTGGCCCCTCTCCAAACACGCGCTTAGGAGCCCCTCTAGTCGGGGCCCGAGAGCCTTTAAGGCCAGGACCCAGGCCTTACCAGGCAAGCCATCGGGCCCTGGGGCGGTATTTCTGGCCTTCATCCTTACTACCGCCGCCCTCAGTTCTACCCCAGTCACTTCTGGGATGACGTCGTCGTCCATGTGGTCCGCTTCCAGCATCTCCAGTGGCGGAGCCATAAGCGGGGGAAAATGTTCCTCCCGCGAAGGGAATAGAGCGCTCACCACGCTCTCCACGAGCTGGGGCCGGAGACTCTGTGTCAACGGGGGAGCCCAAGGACGGCACTTATCCCGAACAGCCTTATAAGGGCGTCCCCACGGGTCCCTGTTCAGAGACTCCAGCATCTCTTCGCGGCCCAGTCGCTTGGAACGCTGGACACCCTTTTTAAGGGTGGTCTTCGCTGCTCTATATCCCTCATACAGCTCCGCCTCAATAGCTGCCGCATCCGGAGGGCGGATGCGGCGCCTGCGATACCTGGTGTACTGATGTCGCGCGTCAACGCAAGCTTTCCTAAGAAATTTTAGCTCCTGCGACCACCAGTACACCTGACGTTGGGCGCTTCCTGGTTGAGCCCGGGGCATTGCCACGTCGCACATCTCCGACATGGTCTCCTGAAACCACTTCGCCTCAACATTAACATCGTCAGGCCTATCCGGTGATGACACCCAGGCCTGGACGATGGAGGCTTCCAGGAGAAGCTCCCGGTCCAGCTGCTTTAGCGCCCAACGCGGACCATTCGGGGCCTGTAAAACCGGCGCGCTGGAGGACTGTGCGGAGACGTCAAACCGGATATACCGGTGGTCGGAAAAAGTCTCCACCCCCTCCATAACACGCCAGCCAACGGCACGTGGCGAAAGTGCAGGGCTTGCGAACGAGATGTCCACTACGGACTCGCCCTGCATACGCACACACGTGGGAACAGAACCCCGATTTAGGACGACCAGGCCTGCCTCTAGGGCCCAGTCCTCCACCATCCTACCCCGTGTATTCGTGTACCGGGAACCCCAGGCCACGTTCCTGGCGTTGAAGTCCCCGAGAACAAGCACGGGAAAGGGATTGCTTCCGACGACGACGTCTTTTAACTCCATGAGGGAGTTGTGGAACTCGGCGAGAGTTCGGTTCGGAGAGAAGTACACGCCCACTATGACAATCTCCCCAAACTGTGCTGCAACGCACCCCTGTCCTTTTCTGACACCCTCAATGGAAGGGGTACCGGCGGCGGCTGACGAAATGATGGCCACCGAGCCGCTATGGTCCTCGACCCAGTCATCCCTGCGCGGGACAAAATACGGCTCGGCTACCACGGCAATGTGAATCGACCACTGCGCCATGCTCTGGAGCAACAGATCCTGAGCGCAAGCGCAGTGATTGATATTCGCCTGGAGGAGGTGTAACAGGGCCGCTATTGGCAATCCATATCAGCCTCCACCCGAGCCCCCTCTGAGGGCCTCACTGCAGCAGCGGTGGCGGCAGCGGTAGTGACAGCGGCGGTGACATTACTGGCGGCGGCGGCGACGTTGGGGCCTGTGGTGGCGGAGCGCCTTCCCTTGTCGCTGGCTCTGGGGGGAGCACAGGCCTTGCTCCCCGCCCGGTGGTCAGCCGGCTTACCAGCAGCCGCACATACGACACAGTGCGGCATGGCGCTACAAACTGCGGCCTTGTGACCATGTTGACCACAGCGGAAACATAGGTCGCTTCGGTCCACCTCCGAGGTGCATTGGGCTCCCACATGTTGCCCCACGTGGCATCGGAAGCACCTCAAAGGCCTAGGGTCCAGCAGCTTGACCTGCGCCGACACCCAGCCCACCAAGAGCCTTCGGCTCTCAGCAATTACTTTTGCCGCTGTGACGGGGCAGCTCACCATTATGGTTTGCATGCCCGTTACGTCAGGACGTATGGTTCCTGCCTTCACCTGCTCAGCATAGCAACCACCAGTCTTGACAATGGCAGCCACCACCTCTTCCTGGGTAACAGAGTCGTCGAGGCCCATAATGCGAAGTTCCGCGCACTTGACGGGTCTTGATACTCGAGCCTCGTCCGCAAGAGACGCCCTGAGCTTTTCAGCTAGTGCGTCGGCGGTAGGTCCACTAGCCGCTCCGGCGACCTCTAGAATCCGGGCTCCGGTGGCCGTTACCCTCAGCCGGAGGCCCTCGGTGATGCCAAGTTCTTTAAGGTCCACCGTCCGCTTCGCCGTGGAAATCACGTCGCGGTACGACACGCCCCGTTTGACTGCCTCCGGCTGTAGTGTTAGCACTATAGCTGCACTCTTAGGGGTACGGAGCCTGTCCGCAACGGCTCGTTCCTTGCGACGCCGCTTCTGCGCCTTCTTCCTTGCCGCCTTTCTACTCTTTTTCTTATCCCCGACTATCTCCCATACGGCTTCGGCTGATGAAGGCTTCGGGGACAAGAGCGGTTGACGCACCTCTGTGGCCGAAACATTTGACACATTTGGCTTAGCCTTCTTAGAAATCACAGGCTTGATGGGAGACTGACTGGATGGACCCGGTCTAAAGTTAGACGTCACAGCTGCCGCAAATGTGGCCGTCCTTGAGCCTGGGGGCGGTCCACTCGATGCGGTAGTGCGCAGTGCCGCTTTTTCTAGAGCGGCGAACCGCCCATCGAACAGCTTTTCCATTGCAGCCAGCTGCTTCTGAATTAAAGCCACCACCTGGTTTACCTCAGGTGCAGGCTGGCCTGGGCGCTGCGGCTGGTTGATCAGTGGCAGCTCCTTCTGAGATGTTTCTCGGGAGTTTGAGTCGCGTAGACCGGCTAGGTCCGTTTGAAGCCTCCTGTTCTCCTCTTGGAGGAGCTTCATTGCGGCCGTCATTCGGGCGACCTCCACCCGCAGTTCTGCAACTTCGCCTGCCGCAGGCCCCCCGAAGTTGACCTCTGCCGCAGCCATTATGGAAGCTGAGGCCGTGCCAATAGCCCTAAACTTGAACGACTTAAGCTTCTTCATTGCTACACTGGTGACGGCACCCTTTACCACTTCCTCGAACCTTAACTTGGCCTTACGCTCCCGATCGGAGTCCCCAGCTGCACTCGCCTCGCCCGAGGATCCCGAATGCGCCATCTCGCAACTCACTTCAGCGAGATTCGTGGTCTCCTCCTGGGCAACGAGTCCTCTACCCTTGCCTCGCTCTCGAACTCCACCCCGGGAGCTGGTAGAGATTTTACGAACTGAGGCCCGCTCGTGGTCAGAGGACGATCCCTGGTCGCCCTTCGATAGGGGCCGCTTGCGGAAAAGCATGTTACTTCCCACGCTAGGCTCCACCGTCATGGAAGCAGAGGTATCGGACATACTTTCTTCCAAGACTACAACTGCGCCACCCATTTGCGGACAGGGCGCTTTGTCCAATACTGTTTGGCTCCCGCCGGAGCGATTCTTCTTCCCGACACTGCCATGCGGCAGGATGCGATCTTTGCCCCCCCCAGATACGATGGGGCTGACGCCCTCCGAAGAGGACGCGAAGGATTCTCCTGCGTCGCAGGTACCTTCCTGGGGAATCTTTGTTTTGAGATTCGCCATCATAAATTGTTCCTTTTTGACAGGGTGAGGTCCCTGTTCCGGCGCTCTAGACTGGACACCCTCCAGCCATTCATCCCATCGCCACGCCGGCAAGCTTAGGATTAGGGCTTTCAACGCAGAATCTCCTGTTGTCTCCCGGCACCTCTTCTGAAGAGGAGGTAGGGAAACAACGAACATACTCCAGCAACGCAGCCAAGCTCCTTCTGGGCCGCTTTCCAGCCGCGAAGTGCGACCGGGGGTGCGCCCCACAAAACCCACCAGTTTTGGTCCGCGCCGAACTTAAATGCCGGTACCACAATGTGTGGCATGCCCCTATCCGCCACCTGGGGACGCGCCCGATGGGAGTCTGGCAACTCCACACGGGATATCTATACACCCCTATATCCTGCATAATAAATTATAATATGGTTGAATATTTAAAATTTTAATATTTCAGACGGATGGTGAAATTGTTTATAAGACCGAGGTTTTGGCCGCCTGCTAATAAAACAGATATAATATTTAAATCAGTGTACATAAAATACGACTCATCTTAGCCACTGGTTTCGGATGATTACGCAACCTCATTTGAATATTCCCGATATTCGCGAGATTCCTTCACAAACGACGCTGACATCATTCCCTGCTTGTAATTTGATGCAAATGAAGTATTTAGTGCACGCGTAAACAAACTCGACCAGAGTTTAATTTAAACATGACTTGCGCAGATAATATTATGTTAGGCATCATTTTTGAATCTGTTACTGTTTATGAACAATGTGAATATTGAAATAGGTACTTTTTGTTTATTTATTCATTATTTGGGAAACATAAAATATATTATTACTTATCTATGCGTATAATACGTCATAATTATATCAATAAAGTTTCCACCATTTCATAACACAAACAAGTAACAGACACAAATCTACAAAAAAAAAGAAGATGTTTACTAAATAACCCCATTAACTATTTACCAATATTGTTTACTTACCCGTGAATACAAATACGGAACAAATCAATTGACGTGAACTTTACATTATATTCATTACAAGATCAAAAACGTATTGCCAGTATAATTTGTAAAATATCTTTTATGGTTTATTTTATTATAGTCACAAGATTACATTTCCGTTATAAATTTTTTTTTTGATTTTGGAAAATAATTATTTTGTTTAGAAAATACTTAGACAAAAACAAATAGTTTTGTATGTGCAGATAAATGTATGTGTGGGAATTGAGCCCACAATTAAAAAGTGGAGAACAGTAATACCGTGCTCCGCGTCCGACCGAAATACATCATCAAATAAAATTTACTTAGTAGAACTAGCACGTCTGAATTAACACGTTAAACGCTGATTGACAGCAATATCATCATCATTCTTCTATCCTGCTCAGTTCATCATTTCAGCCATATAAATTCCACTGCTGAACATTGGCTTTCCCAATATTTTACATGATATTGGGTCATCATCTCAGCCCATAAACGTCCCACTACTGAACACGAGCCTCCTCTCACATACCAAGGTGCGAGGGTATTGGGTCATACTCCACCACGCGGACCCAGTGCGGATTGGCGGAGGCAGGTGTATGTCGTCCTGCTGTTAGAATTTATCAAGCCACCCATTAGGCCTCTAACATGGCTTAACGACTACCACATTTAGTGATAACCGGGACCAACGGCTTAACGTGCCCTCCGAAGCACGGAAGCGCTCGATATCAAATGCCACACAAACGGTCACCCATCCAAGGACTGAACTCTGTAAGCTCTGCTGTACTTCGGTGATCGTTTCCGACCACCGAGCACCGCAGAGCTACGAGCGCTTCATATTGGGGTAATTATCCATAATCACCACGCTGGGCAAGCAAGTTGGGTAATCGCAGTTGAAGCCAGTATGTAGTATGACGCTGCTGCCCATTATCCGATTGGAGTGGTCTTTTTCGACTTTTACGACTCCCCATAAGATGAGAGGGGGTAACCCTATTCTAGAACGGTACCATACGTCAATTCCACTCAGTTAATTTGTTTAATCGGCTTAATGTCCTCTACTTCCATTAACCACGGTCATTCGTCATCGACCTCCCTTTTGGATCATATCATCCTTGACACACTCAATCGCTATTTAGGTCTAATTCCTTTTCCCTCCAATCGCTAACATACACATTGATTACTCTGCTCGTCACATGTCTTTTGCTTCTTGATATGTCATGCCTAAACAATATTTTTACTGATACATATGACTGCATATCGAGGGTTCCGTGCTCAAACCCGATAAGTGACAACATCAGATACATAATTTCTGCCGCTTTTTCTTGTGATATTATCAGATAAGTCGATTTCAGAAGAGAAGACTGAAAACTGAGGACTTCATAATCCAATAAGTAAACCTTTTAAGTTTCATTTTTTTTAATTAACCGATAAATTCTTTGAAGTACTGCTTTAAGCCCAAAAACGCAAATTTTGTCACTTATCGGGTTTGAGCACGGAACCCTCGATATGTCTAAGTAGCAATATTAATACTGTACCTTTTATAAATGATGCCGGACAGCAAAGGACATTATTTATAATTATAATCTATACCATCACAATCAATAATTATCGGTTAGTAGCTGTCATATTAGTGTGACAGTGTTTAGGTAATAATAACTGTTCTGTGAGTTTTAACACTTAATTGAACAGAGGCCAATATAAATCCTTAACAGAACAAATTTCATACAATCAACATAAGGTGCTCAGCTGAAAGGTTAATTTGTTTCTTTATAATCTTAGCTTCCGTAACCGCTAGTTTATGAAAAGCATACTGCCAATCTAATCGAGTCAGTCTATATTAAGGAATAAATTGCTTGCATTATAGCAAATGCCTGCTGTGTTCGTTTCCAGAAGCGTCACCGCGCGGACGATGAGACGAACCGGCGCAAAGTGGAGGTGCTGCGGGAGGGTCGCTGGCTGGCCGTGCGCTGGTCGCAGCTGCAGGTGGGCGACATCTGCAAGGTCATCAACAACCAGTTCTTCCCCGCTGACCTCGTGCTCTTGGCTTCCAGGTAATCATTAGCTTCTTTATCTTGATTATTTCCACCGTCAAATGCTTCTCCATTTGGCAATTGGCTCGTGTCACGCCTCGAAGTTGGTAATAGGTAAAACTTTCGGATTGGATAAAGAGTTTACTTTGGAGCACCATTAAGGGGAAGGATTTGTCCACTCTGTGAGCATGGTCTGAAAGATAATTTCTGTTTCTGTTTCAGTTAAGTGTTAAAAGCATGCAGTTTATAGTAAACTGTCTATTTGACAAATATTTGTGTGTATACATATGTTTATTTGTTCTGGTCTGGGTGTTTTTCTATGTATATCAAGTATGTATTTACAAAAAAAAAGAAAGTATTTATGTATGTTTATCCGTTATTTAGTATCCATAACACAAGTTCTTAATAATATTCTTATTCTTAATAATTGGTGTAAGTGTCTGAAATATTTATTTATTTATTTAGTGTTTTTCACTATTATACAGGGTATCACAAAAACGAGTGTCAAGCACTCTTGCTTAGAGATGTTCCGCGATTTTTTATAGTTTTCGAGATTTTATTTTTGATCTGAACTACTTCAAAAATATTTTTATGGAAAAGTACTTCGTTTCTTGGACAACGTGTATAAATTTAAAGAGATAGCAGTGGTAGCAGAGAATTGCCTGAAGATAGGACAGTAGATGTATAATTTTATTTGGGTACTTACACGAAAGATTTTATAATAACAATAATATCACCTGCTATTCTCAGTGAACCTCAAGGGATATCGTTCATCGAGACCTCAAACCTGGACGGGGAGACCAACCTCAAGATCCGCCAGGCGCCAGTGGAGACGGCCCACCTCACCGCCAGCAGCGCGGCTGATTTCCGAGCAACGCTGCAGTGCGAGGCGCCCAATAGGCACTTGTACGAGTTCAACGGGCTGCTTAAAGAAACCAACGCCAAGTTAGTAGATTGCTGTTATGTAAGGATATAATAGTTACCCCAGAGGTTGTAAGAATACACATTGGCAACAACACCATCACAATCTCAGCCCATTTACGTTCTTCCGTTATAAGGAGGTTGTATATATTGTTTGTGTTAGGTGAGAAGTTTCTGGACACTAAGGGAACTCACGGGAATCGGCTGCAGTAAAACCAAGTCAATCGCGTATCGTTTATTGAGAGACTGGCTCGCTCGTACAATTAATGCCTACCCTCTTAATGGCTATTTTTATAAAATATAGAATCACCTACATCACATTAGGATTCTCATATAAACTAGGATTTAGTAGATCATATATTATGAGTTCTCTGCTGATCATTTGTTTCCCTAATAGCCTACATCCAACTGGGGGTGTTTTCCCATAGTCACCACGCTAGGCAGGGTTGGTTATCGCAGTTCTGGCCAGTATGCAGGATAATATTCTAGGCCGTTACCACACGTCATACATTTCCACGCACACACGTAATTGTCACACAAATGCCAGACCTAGTGAATCTACGAGCTATGATTATAGTAGCCTACGAAATTAGATCTCTAAAAATGCGTATCACAATAGTCTCGCTAGTGACATTAGCGTTGTTTTGAATTGATAACTGTGAATCATAAGTAATGTTAATAAAATGTCACATATGGTAGGCCATGTGTTATTTTATATCATCGAAAAACGAGATCCTATTTTCTGCAGCTATAATGCGAATTGACAAATATCCTGCTTAGTATTGTATCAATCCCCAAATCCCAAGACAACAGTTGTCAAATTTCATTAGTAAAATCCAAGGTCAGAGCGATTCAGCTCCTGGTCCACCACGAGAACCAAGTGCGTATTGGCGGGGAGAACTTGACGTTTATCAGCTCCAAACTGTACGCTCATCCTACTCTAGCTACTTGCCTACGACTAAATCTATTCGTTTGTCTCCAGAACCGTCCCCCTGGGCTTGGAGCAGATGTTACTTCGCGGCTCCATGCTGCGGAACACCTCTTGGATCTACGGAGTGGTGGTTTATAGTGGACACGAGACCAAGCTTATGAATAATTCCACCAAGGGTAAGTACCGATCTGGCAAACTCTGTAAAACTGGTGGCTTCATAAAACAAAGGATACGTTTTTGTATTATGATATTCGACTCCTCAAAACAATTTAATTGAACAAACTTTAAACTGTAGCATAGAATCAATTACTTCAACATGGTGAGTTACGTTGTTAATGATTACTTGTTAGATAAACAAATGTGGACTTAAGATTCGTCGTGTTGTGAGTAATTATTTAACTGTGATGAAAGGTTGGCTACTTGAGATTGAGACACTTGAGCTTGAGTCGCGAAGCGCGGGCCTTCCACAATCTGTACACTACTCTCCTTTTATAGATAGATTCAACTACAATATTGTATTAGCGGGACTTTTTTAAGGAATGGAAAATCACCAAAGACGGTCGTCTCCCGCTGTGGGTAAAGCGGCTTGTCAGACTTACTAAAAACCATCCATGTTCCTTCTTGAGCCTGTAAACACCAAGGCCGCGGTAACCCTTTCGAACAGTCCCGCAAATTGTATTAGTGGGCCTATTTTACGTTTGACCGTACATAATGTTGTATCACGTAGGAAGGTACATATATTGTACCTCAAAAGCGAACTAACCTTGGTAGACATGCCCCATTGCCGAGAATGCTTAGCCATTACAACAAAGAGAATAGCGAAAGCGATTTTGATATGTATCACGTATTTAAAAGTCCCACGACTCTTTTGGGAAATTTAAATACAGTCATCCTGTCACTGAAACAGTTTTTAGGTTTTCGTTGTATGCATCTTTGTTTGTTATTTGTCTTTAATATTATATTTCATACTTTACTTTTTTATTTTAATGTTGTGTTTACCTGTAATTGGGTTGTATGCTAAGTAAATTCTTATAATGTATAATTTTAAATGTAAACATGTAATCTGTTGGTGTACCAAATGAATAAATAAAATAAAATGTTTCATTGGTTTGCTACCTTAAGTTAATGAAATTGGGTTCGTTATAAATGGTGTCAATATATGTGACACTGCCCTTCAAAGGGTTAAGGTGGAGAAGTAAAGATAGACTTCTTGGCGGGAAAGTGAAGCGTAATGTCTGCAGTTTTGTTTTATTTTCTAAAATTTGTGATATTTTTAACATTAATGTGTAATAACGGTGGATTATTAACCGTTAAGTGTTGGTAAATCAAACAAAGCAGTGCAACATCACTTTTCATATTCTCTCAAGGAGTCCATGTGAGATCTCAGTATAATCCCACATCTTTACTGAGGACTCAAGGGTTTTAGGGGAGGGTATTTCATCTTCAATTTATCATCTTGATCACCACTCTTTCTCATTTACTATAAATTATATATAATTAATATATCACTTACTTGACACTGGCTAAATGTGCTAGACGCACGAAGCCATTACTTAAAAGAAAGAAAGAAAGATAGCTTGTCAACGGTGTGTTTGTGGCAGCGCCCCTGAAGCGGTCTTCGATCGACCGCCAGACCAACACGCACATCCTGATGCTGTTCATGATCCTGCTGGCGCTATCGCTGCTCAGCGCGGCCTGCAACGAGCTCTGGATGCGGCAGCACTCCGACTGGTACATCGGACTAGAAGGTACTGCAACTGCTGATATATCCTCGATTGTAAACTTGTTTCTGGGACATGGGCAGTGGGAGGAGCAGACACGTTCGAGTCGTTGCCGAAAGCGGACGTGTTAACCTCGTAAAGCCAATTCATACTTAAAGGAGGGTAGTAGTACTTGTTATTATACATAATACACCCCTGCTCTTTATTTTTTAATGACGCATGGTGGTCAATTTATGTACACTCTGACTCCGTTCTGGTCTAAGTGTTTTTTACGAATATAATTATTAGAATAAAAAGAATTTATGTATGTTATTTCGTTATTTAGTATCCATAACACATTTTTAATGATACTTATCTATAAACAAGAAAATTGGTGTAAGTGTAGGAAATAAATAAATAAATACTCTCTTACCATCACACCAATTATTTAGTTTCAAGACAAGTATCAATAAGAACTTGTGTTATGAATACTAAAAAATTTATAAATATACTTAAATACCTTTTTTTTGTAAATACATAGGAAAACACCCAGACTAGAACAAATATTCATGTTCATGCACACAAAGATTTGTCCTGTGTAGGAATCGAACCCACGGCCTCTGGAGTGAAGTGCAGGTATACTGACCTCCACGCCATATCGGTTAGAAAAAATAAATCATCATTATCATATCAGCCTCAGTCCACGGCTGGACATTGAATGCCCCAATAGATTCCATTCTATTGCGGGTATTCCCCCATAATACCACGCTGGGCAGACGGGTTGGTGATCGCAGTTAAGCCAGTTCGCATAATTTATATTATTATCAATTATAAAAGTATTTTTTACTTGAATTTTACTTACTAATATTCAGATTTATACAATTCACCATCATCTCAGCCGATTCAAATCAAATACTTTTTATTTCATAAACTATTACATAGTACTTGAAAACGTCATAATTATAAAAAATAACAAAAACAAATAAAACATAATTATACTAAAATCACAAAGATTAGATTCACTTGCAATCAAACAATTTAAAAACACAAAACATATTTAAGTGTAAGTGAATCTAAGTGCCAGTTCCGAGCCACCGCTCTGTAAGAAGAACTGGTAAGAAACTCACAGGCTATGTATGCTCTTTTAAATTATCGATTGGTTAGTTACAATCTTCATTTGTCTGTGACGCTATACAATGCAATATAATATAACATTAACAATATTCATTACTGAATATGGTCATCCTCCAAAGAACTAAGGTGAGTGGGATTTCGGCCATACTCTACCACGCAGACTATACCGGTGATCGCTTTTAACCACTTTGGAGCTTATATGCTATATATACATAAATACATTAACGCCTGTTTCCCCGAAGGGGTAGGCAGAGGCATATTAGATGCCCACACTTCACCAATTATATAGTTGGTCCCACGTAATAGGGGGCGAGCCTATTGCCGCTTACCGAGCCCTGTTATGTTCGCCAGAGCCTCGTCCATGGATCGACAGGTGCACCACTTGCAGGTAAAGTTGGCTTGGGCTCCTTAGGTCTTGGTAGGATCCCTATACACCTTGCTATATAAAGCCCTAAGTAATGTGGCTTAAAATGATGTGTAAACATAATTTATATGTGTATGTTTTAAAATAAACTAACGAAAGTGATTTATGATGGACAAGGGAATAGAGTTGGGATGGGAAGACTTTTTATGACCAAATCCAGAAGATTTTGGAGAAAGGGCAGGTCCAAAACACACTAATCCGACGGGCGTGTATGAGAAGGTTAATGAGTGTAAATGAAGCTAAGAGTGTTTGCCAAGATCGTAGCAAGTGGAAGGATGTGCCTCATCTCTGCCTACCCCGACGGGAAAGAGGCGTGAAATATGTATGTTTCATCTTCATCAGCTAATGTGCGGCAAGCTGTTCACGTACTTTTTAGTAGGAACCTTTAGTTAACTATCCAAATATCAGATATATATGAACAGTGACAGATTCTGACAGAACATTTTCTTTTGTTACAGAAGCACAGAATGCACATTTCGGATTTAACTTTTTGACATTTTTGATACTGTACAACAATCTTATACCTATATCGTTACAAGTTACTGCTGAAATAGTTAGATTTTTCCAAGTAAGTATTTGTTTTTATTTCTCTATTCCATAACATAACTTTGTCCCTGTAGGTTCTGATCTCTCTTAGTAGCTTTTAATATTGCTTTTAAGGCGTCATTTCAAACAGTTATAAACCTTTGGAGTTGACGTCAAAGAAAACTTGTAAATTGCATCATATATTTTTTCAAATAATTATAATATATCGCTTTAATAGTCACAAACGCGAGAATTGGTTCGAGCCAAAAATTATCATTACATTTTATGTTCTCGTAGTGCGACTGTAATTTCAATATACTTTCCACAAAGTACAACACTAGAATAAAAAAGATTTATAATATTAATAAATGTTTTCAGGCAAAATTCATAGCAATGGACAGCGAGATGTACCACGAAGAAACAGACACTCCGGCCATGGCTCGCACCTCGAACCTGAACGAGGAACTTGGCATGGTGCAGTATGTGTTCAGCGACAAGACCGGCACTCTCACCTGCAATGTCATGGAGTTCCGGAAGTGCTCCATAGCTGAGGTAAGACTTGTGAACGACATTATCCAAAGCTTATAAAAATCCAAATGCTGACTGTTTTACGTAAACAAGCTACGCACAAAACTCGAATGAAAGTCCTGTACACGTTGTGTCATCACAGAATCTTTATCATATTCGCAAAACAATCTTTTCACAGCAATTGTCGGTTTTTCGAAAGTAAATATCGGATTTTAACTTCTTTAAGCTCTTCAATCTATGTATTTTCTTTCAAAGCATACAAAGTGTATTTCTAGTTTTACTCACTTAAGTTCAGTTAATGTAGATTGCACTCCAAGTGTTTTTTGTTTTTGATAAAAGAGTTCTGGTTGTTTTTATTAAATAGGCATTGGTGCTTTTAAATATAAATTAAAAAAATATTTAAGTATTACTTAATGCTGTCGATCTCTCTATTATCTTCAATAAATATAATGTGTAAAAATTGTTAACTGTTTTGAATTCTGTTCTTTGTTTATATGTATTTATGTCTAAATAAATTTTATTTCATTTCATTTCATTTCAAATTAAATATTACTAGTGAAAAAATAATTTTATGTAGAAACAGAAAACCTGCCCCATGTAAAAAATTGTCCCAGTCGTAAATAAATTATTATAATTACATAAGTTACATAATTGTCTTACTAACACAGAATGACTATTCCAATATTGAATATAGAGAAGATTTTAAAAGTAAATTTATGCTTCAGGTGATCTACACTCCTCCCGGCCCCAATGAGCGTCTGGAAGACACCCTCCTTTACCAGCAGGTGACCGCCGGCGGTGCTGCTGCGGCGGCCATTGACGAGTTCCTGATAATGCTGGCTATTTGCCATACTGTCATTCCGGAGCAATCAGAAAGTGGGGTCAACTATCACGCTGCCTCCCCAGGTATTTTTCAGTAACTTTTTTCGTTTTAAGTCTCAAATTGATGACATCGTATTAATTGTTATTTAAAAATATTCATCACAGGTGATGTTGCCGCTAATGTGACAGCGTCTCTTATAAACACAACTAAAATACAAATATACACTTCATAATAATTTTTGCGGTAATGGTGGTAACAGTATAAACTTTTTCGTCGTGTTCTTAATCACTGAAGGCCGTGCTCGCCTTGAAGCTGGTGAGTTAAGCCTAATGGAGCTATTCATTTTGTCTGGGTCATGGGCTTCTTTGAGATTTGATATTAGGTGCTAACCTCTGCTCCGCTTAGAAGACAGTCTCCGCATTTTGCGTATATGTGGGACTCGTTGAAAGAGTTACCGCGACCTCGGGACATAGCAGGATCAAGAAGGAACGTGATTGATTTTTTTTCTTTTAATAGTGGCTTCTATTATTAGTGGCTTAATTAAAAGATAGATTAATAATATTTAATTTATAGGAAGTGAGGAGTGGTGATATATGGGAATGAGTTTCCCTCTCCTAAACCTCTCGAGTCCTCAGTAAAGATGTGGGACTATACTGAGATCTCACACGGATTTCTTGAGAGATTTAAGAAGTGATGTTGCTCTCTTTTGTTTCATGTACCAACACTCATGTACGGTCACAAAAACTGACCAGTTAATAATCCAACGTTATTACATATTCATGTTAAAAATGTCTCAATTTTTTGCTAATAAAGAAAAACTGCAGACATGATGCTTTTCAGTTCCGCCAAGAAGGGTACTTTTTTTACTCAATTTAAAACGATTCATGGAAATTTTAGTCAGTAATAGTCTGAGTCGAGCGGGCCGACTCACAGCCACATGATTTCCCATCCAAATGCTCCTCCCAGACGAGCGGGCCGACTCACAGCCACATGATTTTCCCATCCAAATGCTTCTCCCAGTCTCCGACTCACAGCCACATGATTTTCCCATCCAAATGCTTCTCCCAGACTCCGACTCACAGCCACATGCTTTTTCATCAAAATGTTCCACCTAGACGAGCGGGCCAACTCTGCCACATGATTTCCTATCCAATTGTTCCTCCTAGACGAGCGCGCGCTGGTGGCGGGCGCGGCGTGCTTCGGCTACGTGTTCGAGACGCGCACGCCGAGCGCGGTGCGCGTGCGCGCGGGGCCGCGCTCGCTCGAGTTCGCCGTGCTCAACGTCATCGACTTCACCTCCGCGCGCAAGAGGATGTCCGTCATCGTGCGCACGCCGGAAGGTCGGTCACACATCTCACTAAACGTAGTCGGTAACATGTATATACATTATCTTATCTGTAATGCCGGCCTCCGTCTGTTAATGTCACACATTAATAGGGTGGGAGGGGGTTGACGAAGTGTGACATGGTGTGACCAAGAGATAGAAAAGATCCTAAATCTTAAATTTCGTGACACTACATTTCTAAATACAGGTCCTATTAACATTTTGGAACTGCTGTTTTAATATAATCATTTGTTGCTGTACAATTGCAAAGTTTGTGTCATCACACTAAGAGGAGGGAGTCTCATAAGTGTGACCAGCTGTGACAAGGACGGAGGGGGGTGGTCAAAAGTTCATGAAATTCGTGAGACGTAATATATGGATGATCCCTATGAAGTACTGGTGGGTGTCACGTAATATTTTGTGTTTATTTACAATAATTATTATATATTTCTATTAAGCTACTTTACGCTTACTTACTTTACTTTACAGCTAATTTAAGCGTCTCTTACATTTGTTGAAACATATTTTGATATGATGTAAAGAGGTTATTTTTAAAGGACACGTAACGAAAGTCTCCAGAGACCAACTCGTTGCTCAAATTGAGATTACTGGACCGAGCGATTGAAGTACCTTAGGCTCAGAGCTCAGCTGTAACTCATACAAGTTTATTAAACAAATCATTGTCTTAGTTAGAGAATTGTGATCAAAATACTACTACTTAATTACTTAAAATTTTAATTCATTTATTTTTATATCAATCAGTAAGCATTTCATATATTTGATTACATTTCTCTATCTAAGTCAATAATTTGTTTAATAAAACTTGTAATTTAATAAAAATAAACTCAAATATCTTGTAAAGTGCTGCTTAGGAATAATGATGTGTGGTGTGCAGGTCAGATCCGCCTGTACTGTAAAGGCGCGGACTCGGCGCTGTACCCGCGGCTGGCGGGTGCGGGGGGCGCGGGGGGCGGGGCGGGGGCGGCGCACGCAGCCGGCACGCTGGCGCACCTGGCAGCCTTCGCTCGGGACGGACTGCGGACGCTCGTATGCGCCGCCGCTGACATCTCCGACGCCACCTATGAGGCAAGCTTCCTTTATATACTTTTAATGAGCTCTTCACCGATATAAACTGCGCCGCATACGGGAAACAAAGATGTCACATATTATTATGCGCTAGTGTCATGATCTAGGTCTCTTCAAAGAAACTAGCGTACTTTAAGCACTTAATTTTATTTCACAGACACAGAATAACTTCACAGATACAGAATAACACCACCGTACAGTTTGAGCTCCCGAACAAGAATAGCCAAGCAGCCGATCACCTTTTCTTTTTTGCTAAAAATGGCGGAACTCATACCGATTCAAAAGTCAATAGATACACTTTTTACTTTAAAATTAATTCCATGAGCAAAAGAATTTCCTCTAACGAAAATATTATTAAACACATTAAACAAAATTGATTACCGATCGTTATTAACTAAAAGTAGTATATTTCAATAAAAATAACAAAAATTACAACTGTATTATCAATAAATAATTACTTTGAAAGCTTGCATAGCGGAAACGGAAGATCTTTGGTTGCAATTGATACTTTTTAAAGCAAGAATTACTGGATATTTTACCAAACCTAACACTAGTAACACGTTAGCGGTTCTCAATCGAAATGCGTAATAGAGATGTCGTATTACTAGCAACGCGACCATACATCGACTGCTCAACTTACGTGCCGACTATTATACAAGATTAGATTTCGCCTTATTAAAAAATATATGTCAAATAAATATTTTGCGAAATGGATTTTTCAATTTTGGTAGGAGGCAATATATGTTTCAGACATACAACATATTTCGTAAGCGGCTTGTATATTATAATATAGTTATCGAGTAATAACCTGTCTTCAAAAAGGGTGTGAAACGGTTTTTAAAAGTAAGCAATGCTCTAGTAATACCCCTAGGATTGCAGCGTCCATAAATTACGGCTCACTAATAAAAACTTTTAACGACATAGACTTAATATTTCGCCAATTATATGTCCCACGTAATAGGTTAGCCTATTGCCGCCTTCCGGAAACTTATGTTCGCCAGAGCCTCGTCCGTTGATCGGCAGGTGCACCACTTGCAGGGCAGGTTGGCTTGGGCTCCTCGGACCTTGGTAGCATCCCTATACACCATTTTTATCGACCCGCTACTAATTTGTAATTAAATTCTTAGTTTTCTATCCATCATAATTTTCTATCACAATTTGTGTATGTATTGAAGTAACACAAGTTGTATCATGTACAGGAATGGTCGAACACATACCACAAAGCATGCATAGCCATACAAGACCGCGAGCAGAAGATCGAAGAAGCCGCCTTGCTTATTGAGAACAACTTGCGGTTATTGGGAGCCACTGCCATCGAAGATAAACTACAGGTATATTAAAAAAAATATGTGTAAGTGACATAGTTGTAATTACGCAAATAATTAACTGTGTACAAAATGTAAGTTTCTTCAAACAAAAACATACATGTAATATGACGCCTGTTCCCGAAGGGGGAGACAGAGGTAAAATAAAGGACCAAATTTCGCCAGTTATATTGTTAGTCCTACGTAATAGGTGGCGAGCCTATTGCCGCTAACCGAACACATTTATGTTCGCTAGAGCCTCCTTGTTGATAGGCAGGTTCACCACTTGCAGGAGAGGATGGCCTGGGCTCCTCAGATCTTGGTTGGATCCCTATAGCCCCACAAAAAAATTGTTAAAGGAAAGTCATGAAATTTTTGAATCTACTTTCTAGGATGGAGTCCCCGACACGATAGCCGCTTTACTTAAGGCGAACATGTACGTGTGGGTGCTGACGGGAGATAAACAGGAGACTGCCATTAACATCGCGCATTCGGCACGACTAATACAACCCACCATGCCCTTAGTACTACTTAATGAAGACAGTCTCGATGTAAGTAGCAAACATACTTGGCTAGCTAAAACTAGATATAAAAGACACTCACAACATAAACACTAGACATAAAAATCGACTCTACTTACCTAATTCCAGAGTAAATATGTTAAATAACTGTCCACAGCACATAGCAATTAAAATATATAATAAACTACCAGCAGATATAAAAAATTAAACAAATGTAATTCCAATTAGTCAAAAGTAAAAAAAAAAATTAGTTGCAGGATGCTTCTAAACGCTGCACGAGTTTAGATATAATAAGTTACATGACATCTGAAATAGAATAATTGATTATTAATATTATTTAACTATAATTAGATTATTAAATGCATGTTATAACTAGTTATAAGTTATAATGTTAAATATCAAAACATAAAATTTTGTAAAAATATATTTTTTTTGTGTAATTAAGAACCTGTTACCTACTAAGACTATGCATAAGACATTGCAGCACCTATAAAGGTAACTAAGTTGAAACACATTTATTCTTAAGACCATTCTGTACACTTAGATGGCAATAAATGAATTGAATTGAATAGATTATTTTTAAAGAATTTAGAGAAAAATCTGGAGATTAATGATTTAATTAGCAATAAGTGTATGCCTTTTATGAGGAGATACATAGTGTAAAGCCATTGAAGATGTTTTTACTATCCGTGAGAGTCCAATATTTTAGTTTGATCAATTATTGTCTTAAGACAATATTAGGATTGTTTTACTTATAATGTTTCTATGTGAATCGAAATAAAAAAGTAATTATATAAATTGGTCTTTGAAATTTAGGAAAGCTAAGTGAAAGCGAGATCTCCTGATACTAATAATTGATAGACCTTTTCCAGTTTAAATGGGAATACCGTTCGAAACATGTAAACCTGTATTGTTTGTGACATAAACATTTTTCATTTCAATTTCACATAATAATTGCCATCATATAAAAATTTTTTCGAAGGTGTCTTAGGTCATATTAAAAATATATATGTAGGTACACAGTGCACGGCTGCGCATTGCATTTCTTAGATTCAGTAATCGGAAGAGCAACGATTGCATATGTCTGTGTGACGGCACTATTCCTATTCCTACAAGATACATATGTGTGTCGGCGGCTGCGCCCGTCGTTTTTATGATAATAAAAGGAGTCTTATAGTACACGAGTGAGTAAACGGACGTTTCATTAAACACCTTCTGAGAGTAGGTAAATTGAGTAAGACTAACATCATCTATACTTAGATATTTAACACCTACATATATACAATTACAGGGCACAAGAGAAACGATAAGTCGCCATTTAGCGGACTTTGGCGAAAATCTCCGCAAACAGAACGAAGTGGCACTCGTGATTGACGGCAAAACTTTGAAGTACGCGATGGGCTGCGATTTGAAGAAAGACTTTTTAGATCTGTGTGTGTCCTGCAAAGTGGTCGTGTGTTGCAGAGTGTCGCCCATACAGAAGGCTGAGGTAAACCATCGATTAACTATATTTTACTTTGTGATGTCTGCTGGCTTTAAATAATTCAAACAAATAAATTACTCGGTAAGGGCGGTGTTTGCTTTGTGTGATTCCATTCCATCGTGTTACCATAAAATGTTAAATGTAAATGTTAACGTGTTAAAATATAGTTTTTTTTACAAAATAAATGTGTTGATTTTAGGCAATACTATCTCGCGCCTAACTTGCAAATCAAAAAACCTTATTTTTTAAATAAAATATACTTTCTAATATTTATTTTATTGACAATTTAATATTTGAAATATCTGAAGAACGCATCAGTTACGTTGAAAGAGCAGTTATGACTTCTTGTCTAATCTCAATGAAAATAGCCTTTCGTGAATCGTCTATCAAAATTCAGAAAACAAATCCATGGGTTCGAGTAAGAAGTATTTGTGTGAGAAATGTTTTTGTAGAACAGTTGGTTATTCACGCCAGCAACCTGAAAAGTGGAATAATCAGACACAAAACTCGATTTTTGTATACCAGTTCTTCCGGCCAGGAACGAAGAATAAGAATCTAAATTAAAAATGGAATTGGTGAAAAATTCCGTCATACCATGCAGGTCCGTTAAGCATACGTTGACGTGATGCAGGTGGTGGAGATGGTGTCAGTGGCGACTGGCGCGGTCACCCTGGCGATTGGAGACGGCGCCAACGACGTGGCCATGATCCAGCGGGCGTCCGTGGGGGTCGGCATCTCCGGGGTCGAAGGGCTTCAGGCAGTATGCGCGTCCGACTACAGCATCGCACAGGTATACATGATGCAGGGCATATTACACTACTACCACACTAGTGTAACCGGGAACAACGTTTCATTGAGCCTTCCGAACAAGGTGCTTAATCATTACCTTTTTAGCCATTAGAAGTCAACTGCTGAACAAAGGCCTCAACAATTATACATACATACATAATACCACGCCTGTTTCCCCGAAGGGGTAGGCAGAAGCATACTACATGCCCACACTTCGCCATTTATGTTGTTGGTCCCACGTAATAGGTGGCGAGCCTATTGGCGCTTTCCGGGCACTTTTATGTTCGCCAGAGCCTCGTCTGTTGATCGGCAGGTGCACCACTTGCAGGTGAGGTTGGCTCGGGCCCCTCATATCTTGGTAGGAGCCCTTATACACCTATATATTTATTTCCACGTCGATCAATCTTGAGTCTCGACTGCTTCCTGCCGTCCTGGCCACATTCATCGGTTCACTGGGCGGGAGACCGTTCATATAATAATATTTTGTTGTAAATGCCACATAACCGGTTCTCGTCTCAGGACTAACCACAAGACTGACTCTTTTCTTTACTTTGATTATCGCTTGTGACCGCGGAGCTTCGGGAGAAAATTATTTATTAATATATAGTGATGTACAGAGCAAACAATAGGTAATTAGTTACTTAAGTATGTTAGTAAAACCATGTTCAAATGTAAACTCAAGAAATTTACAATGTGAAGGATTTTCCACCTTTTTCAGTTTAATTTTATTAATTAATTTGTAGTAGTTTGTTGTTTTGGAAATATCCTCAAAACAATTACGTTATATATATATGTTAATAAAGAACTTATTTTTTTTTTATGAGAAATAAACTCTTTGAACCTGCATACAATAATGTCCCCCCCAGTTCCGGTTCCTGCTGCGGCTGCTGCTGGTGCACGGCGCGTGGAACTACTCCCGCATCAGCAAGCTCATCCTGTACTCCTTCTACAAGAACATCTGCCTCTACGTCATCGAGCTCTGGTTCGCCATCTACTCAGCCTGGTCAGTACTTTACCAGTTCTTCATGCAGGCATGTAACCTGATCGGGAATTTTTGACGTGACAACGTCTTATAATTTGATAGAGCCGGCTGCACGCACGAAAAATCATGACTCATGCGGCGTTACCTCGCTCTGAGGCGTTCCATGTAAGGCTTGAAGTGCAAGCGAGAGCGCGGAACGAGCGACAAAGAAGCACAATCGGCCTTGCGTTCGGCAGCGTTCGACATCCGTCTCTCTTTTTCTTTCTCAATTTTTTTTGAGAGCCTTTCGATTGAGTTTTTATTTATTTTACAGTATGCTGTATCTAGTAGAAGCTAAATTTAATTTCTTACAAGAAAGGAAATGTTTAAAAATATCGCTTAACGGCTCTAACATACGAACGACAGCAGAGGCAGCTGCAGTCGCCGTCACCTGTCTGCTAGCCGTCGACGTGCCTGCAGGAAGCTGTCGACACGTTTACATTTTCTTAAACAGATAGCCGCCGCCTTTTAAAGTCGACTGCAGTTTCATACGTTGGCAGCGAAATGGTGATCGTGTGTAAGAGCTCAAACACACTTACTTAATTCAAAATGATAGTTTTTAGTTGTATTGTGGTATTTTGGATATAGAAAATTTATTTCGTAATAAAACCAATTGTAAGAAGTTACCTAACAAAAATATTTTTCTTTTCATAACATCATCATTATCTCAGCCATCTGACGTCCACTGCTGAACATAGGCCTCCCCAATAGATTTCCACATTGAGCGATCCTGAGTCGCCTGCATCCATCGGCTTCCCGCCGCCTTGACCAGATCATCGGTCCATCGCGTGAGAGGCCGTCCTCTACTACATTTGCCGGTTCGCGGTCGCCATTGAAGATCCTTAACGTTATTTATATGTATTTTGTGATACGATAACAAATTAATTGTAAAATGAAGTAGTGACTGTCTTAATAACCTAAAAGTGTCGTATGATATGATCCAGGTCTGGCCAGATCCTGTTCGAGCGCTGGACGATCGGTTTCTACAACGTGATCTTCACGGCGCTGCCTCCCTTCGCTATCGGACTCTTCGACAAACTCTGCTCGCCGGAGATCATGCTCAGGGTTCGAAATATTTCTATAGACTTTATCACATATTCTGATATTAATGTATTTTCAGCTTGTTATGTATTAAAATTTACACTTTATTTGTAGGCGTTCGTTATTAACAAAAAACATCCAATGATAGGTATTCACCGCGACGCTAGACGATACACAACCAATTATAGGCGCGTTTTGTGGTTTAAAAGTAATTACTAAACATGGCACAAATTCAAAACCAGTAGCATAATTGTTTTTTTTTCTAACAATACTAAGTCAGAATTTAAACACGATAACATGGCAGGAATAAAAAATAAGACAAGGTCCAGAAACGGATATATTCGCAAGCGACGGTTTTCATACGGACCCAATCGTATGCGTCGACATCGAATACAATCGTATCCAGTTCGATGGTCAGCTGCCGCCTCTCCTTACGTCCCGATGTTAGAAATATCTCGGTTTTTTCGGTGAACTGCCGTTGCGGTACTAGTGCGATGTGATCGATGACCCACGATGACGTAATAGTTCGGAAGAATGTGCATAGAGGGCGTCATGCGTTAACATAAACTTTTAATAAAAGTTAAACCAGGTTTGAAACCTATTATTATCACTTGATAATATAGTTTTAAAACCTAGTTTAACTGTAGATCTCGTGTGCGGGGTAGTGCTGGGGTATGATAAAATGATACGAAATGATTTCTTTGATAACTCTTGTATTCCCGATAAATTACAATTTATTGATTATGACTAAGTAATGATAAGTGATATGCGAATCGCGAATGATATCTGATGCCGGACTGATACCTAAAAGTAGCTTGCGAAAAGTGCTAGATCAGGTGTTCGGGGGTATTGCACCGAGCAACTCGTTTTGTAATAAGCTCCTTGGATCTTAGAATTGACGACCGATATGGCGTGGAGGTCGGTATACCTACACTTCACTCTAGAGGTCGTGGGTTCGATTCCCACACAGGACAAAATTAAATCTTTGTGTGCATGAACATAAATATTTGTTTTGGTCTGGGTGTTTTCCTATGTATATTAAGTATGTATTTACGAAAAAAAAAAAGTATTTATGTATGTTTATCCGTTGTTTAGTATCCATAACACAAGTTCTTAATGATACTTATCTTGGAACTAAATAATTGGTGTAATTGTCAGAAAATATTTATTATTAGCGCTCGTAGCTCTGCGGTGCTCGGTGGTCGGAAACGATCACCGAAGTACAGCAGAGTTTACAGAGGTCAGTCCTTGGATGGGTGACCGTTTGTGTGGCATTTGATATCGAGCGCTTCCGTGCTTCGGAAAGCACGTTAAGCCGTTGGTCCCGGTTATCACTAAATGTGGTAGTCGTTAAGCCATGTTAGAGGCCTAATGGGCGGCTTGATAAATTCTAACAGCAGGACGCCATACACCTGCCTCCGCCAATTTTTTATTTGTTTTAAGTATTTTTAATTGCACATCCCCTCTCTTCAGTCTTAAAGTTGCATACCCGACAGGGTCCATAAATTTGGTTCTAAAATTGTATAACACCTATGTACACATTATGGTTAAGCAATAAATAATTTGTATTTGTATTTGTATTAATCCGCACTTGGTCCGCGTGGGGGAGTATGACCCAATACCCTCTCACCTTGGTATGTGAGAGGAGGCTCGTGCTCAGTAGTGGGACGTTTATGGGCTGAGATGATGATACTGAGGATGGGGAATAATGTGGTGTGTGGTCCGTGGTCCCTGCAGCACCCGATCCTGTACGTGCCGTCGCAGCAGGGGCGGCTGTTCAACGTGCGCGTGTTCTGGGTGTGGGCCGTGAACGCGCTGCTGCACTCCGTGCTGCTGTTCTGGCTGCCGCTGCTCCTCACGCAGCACCACGCGCTGTGGGCCAGCGGCAAGGACGGCGGCTACCTCGTCATGGGCAACTTCGTCTACACGGTCAGCACTCAGCGCTCACCGCATCATTAGGACTAGGGATGTTGCGAATATTTGCTGAAAAAAGTTCAAAGTTCAAAGTTCTTTATTGCATTCATGTTGTACATATACAGGTGTTAACAAAGATAGAAGGTAACAAACATGACCCTGCAAGGGCACAGCAAGTACATATTATTATATATATTAAAAGTAACTTATTATTAAATAAAATATAATTCGTAATAGTAATTTAACAAATTCTTAAAAATTTACGTAACAAAAATATTTGTTGAAAAAACATACCTACCTAATTAACTATTATCTAAAATGAAAATGAAGTTCCGCATAGATTTGGACATCTGCATCCGCATCCGCATTAATCGGTGCGGATGTTCATGCGGATGCGAATATCATGCAAGTAGCGACAAAAAGGAATTGGGCAGGGCCCGGCGATTGGGGCGCGTGCTGGTCGCAAGTGACAATGTCCAATGGGAGCAAAGAAATTGGTGACAAGATTCGACACGTTACAAAATTACAATAAAAATATTAATAATTAAGTTATCACTGTCTTAATTCCTCATTGACAGACTTTATTTACATAATATCTTAAACATCCGCATTCGCATCCGCATCCGCGGATGTGAAAATATCAGCATCCGCAACATCCCTGATAGGACTTACTCTACTTTTTTTTTTTTTGATGCAAAATCGTCAAATGGCCGTCCCCCGCTGTGGGTGGAGCGGGAGGGTGTTAAACTTCTACTGAGTAAAATCCATCCGTGTTCCTTCTTGAGCCTGTAGCACCAAGGCCGCGGTAACCCTTTCGAACAATCCCGCAAGGTGACTCACTCTACTTAGTTATGTTACAAAACGTTGTCTCTTTCTATGAGCCTTCGTGAAGTAATTGCTATGGGCTTTATGAGGTATATCAGACGTGAATTACTAATATTAGTGACATAATCCAAAATATTAGTATGATGAAGTGACTGGGCCGGTCGTATCTGCTGTTCCAGTGGAGAATTCAGCTCGCAAATTGAAGGACGCCCTCCAGCTATGTGCAGAGGAAACGCGGTACTTTAACAATTGATAATTTAAAAGAGCATAGCCTGTGAGTTTCTTGCTAGTTCTTCTTACAGAGCGGTGGCTCGGAACTGGCTCTTAGACTTACACTTAAATATTTTTTGTTTTTTAATTATTTTGTTGCATGTAAGTGAATCTAAGCTTTCTGATTTCGTGTAATCATATTTCGATTGATTTTTGTGTTTATATTTAATTTTGACGTTTTCAAGTACTATGTTTATGGAATAAAAAGAGATGAACTTTGAACACGCAAACCAGCTGGCAGTGGTTGGAGGCCGAAGCGTTGAAGATCGAGCTTAGTGAAAAGGAGGTTGGGCTGATGATAATTATATTGCTAGAGTAAAAAAATCTATAGAAGACATAGCGGGTTGGCTGGCGAAGTGAAAGGGGGGAGCTTAGATAGCAGAACATAGGGAGTTTTCCTATGTATATTAAGTATATATTTACAAAAAAAAAAAAGTATTTAAGCATGTTAATCCGTTGTTTAGTATCCATAACACAAGTTATATACTTATCTTGGAAATAATTGGTGTATTTGTCAGAAAATATTATTATTATAGCCAAACAGGCCCTCAACAATTTAATTCTTGTGCTATAATATGTTGAATTGTATGATAAAGTGGTTGTATGATGTTATTTGGTACAGTACGTGGTGCTGACGGTGTGCCTGAAGGCGGGGCTGGCGACGCACTCGTGGACGTGCGTCACGCACCTCGCCATCTGGGGCTCCGTCGGCCTGTGGCTGCTCTTCATACTCGTCTACAGGTACGTCCGCACATCGACTTGTACTGTTCCATATCCTAGCATTATCCCGGTTGCCCTAGACTTAAGCTTAGGACCCAGGGTCTGCTTCCTGGTCTAACTAGATTGGGCTGAATAGACCCAGAGGGAAACATCATTCTATGGTTAAACCAGTTATCAGGATATTAGAAGGCACTGAGTTTTCAGTAAAAAATGCTATAGATGTTCATGACAGTCGAGACTAAAGGCTTTCCGAGACACGGAACAAGCGATAATCACATCACACTGTTTATTAAAGTTTATTATTGAAATCACTACTGTAAAAACAACCTTGCTTCGTTTGTTGCTGTTAAACAATTTGTTACAGCGTTTTTCCTGTATTGCGAAGTCCTATCCGAGAACATGTTTGCTCCCGACCTACTGTGAACAGACAATTAATACTTGTTCTTCAATCATAATAAAATTTAATGCAAAAGCTGTAAAGGTGCGTTTAATCTCGAACATGCCTCGTATATTTGATATGCGATACAGCTAAAAGGAATTCCGCAAGCTAAAAGTTTTGAAAAATGCTATAGCCTACCAGTATACACTATATATACACCTACCAGTAATCTGTGAAGTAAATCTTTGAGTAATATCTGTAGCGCTAGTGAAGGACCCCTCGCTCATGGCGACTTTTGATAGCAATGCTACTAAACGCGCGTTTGTCGCAATTTACAACTCGCCACAGAAGCGCCAACGCGCTACCTGTGTTGCATATTATCGGGCACAACGGAGAGATGGTGGAAAACGTTTCTGTGCTGTTACTGAATTACGTTTGCATCGCGACAGTACCGATTTGAACGCTCGATAGTATCGGTACAGCAAAAAGTTTCCGTGAGCGAGGGTTCCAAGAGCTATTACGCACTGTCAACTGGTCGACGGATATCGAACTTACTATAGTTTCAAATAGGTGTTAACGCACTTGAGAGCCGGTCGCCCGGGCGACTCGACGATTCACTGTACTGCCGACTAGTTGACAGAGCGTGAAATGTCTAAACGGGCGATGTGAGAGCTATACTACACGGGCGGTTCTCTCGCCGCGGGAATCCGCTTCTAAACCGCACTAGACTCAATTATATATGGACCTTGTATGCTACAAACTACACTGCGCGGTTTCCCGAGAAATTGCGCGGCGGGCGCCGCTGTTAACCGTTGTTTGAAACTATACGAGCGGTTATCCGCTATTGCGTCATTCTGCTTAAAACTGGATCCGCCCAAACATTGCGGCTTACATTAAGTTATCATTGGCGGATCCATGTTGAAATGAACACATAACACAGCGGTAAACCGCGTCCCGTGTAGTTTGCTGGTTTGCGGGAGCTTTGTCGAGCGGACACTCGCGACAGGGGAACCGCCCGTGAACAGCCTTTACGTTGGTGGTGTGTCGGTGTGTTGGTGTGGTGGTGTGATGGTGTGGTGGTGTGATGGTGCGGTGGTGTGTGTTGCAGCAACGTGTACCCCCTGGTGGGCATCGGCGCGGTGATGCGCGGCATGGACCGCATGGTGCTGAGCGCGCCCGCCTTCTGGCTGGGCCTGCTGCTCATCCCCGTGGCCACGCTCGTGCCAGACGTGCTCGTCACTGTGTCAGTATACCCTCTCCTTTTTATAAAGATGATTTAGAGATTTGGAGTGAAAGACAAGGGGATGCACAAAAGATCCGACGTAAGCGTCTAAGTGCGCCACGGTTAGTCTGTGACCTCCGCGATAAGATAAGATCGCATGCTTAATGGAACACACTATCGCATGCTTAATGGAACACTGACTTGACTCAAAAAAGACGATTTTTGGGACACCACAATCTAAAGAATACTTGTTAAATTCATAATGATTTATTAATTAGTGATTCTGCTTGTGTTTGAAACGTTTAATTAATATTGATTCAATCTCAGTAAGATGTAGAAAGACTACAAGTACGTAACTCAAACCTATCTATTAATGGGTCGATGTTCCTTTAAGCATGCGCTATGTCATCGGTGTTAGCTGTTGTTCACCATCACTAAATCCTTAGTTGGACTGATACAATAAAGGGAAACTTATAATTTCAATGTGTTAGAATTGGATACGTGACTAAAAAGTTTATTAAAAAAGCGCTACAATGTTAAGATCATTTATGAAAAAATCTCTCCTTCAGCAAGCAATCTCCCCGATATGACAATTGTAGAATTACGGTTCAAAGATGGTAAATAACACGCACGTTTAAAGTAAAATTAAAGATATTTCATAATCATAGTTGTCTTCCCAAAATATATCATTAAGTTGTGAAATGCCTTCAGAGGCAATCAAATGTCACTGATAACATGATGTTGGAAACCATAGTAATAATTACTGGAACATAATGATACTGACTTATTTCAGACATTTTTTTAGTTTCAATACCAGTATTTCCGTTACATATTCTAAGTATAGTATAACCAGGACGCCATACACCCGCCTCCGCCAATCCGCACTGGGTGAGCGTGGTGGAGTATGACCCAATACCCTCGCACCTTGGTATGCGAGAGGAGGCTCGTGCTCAGTAGTGGGACGTTAATGGGTTGAGATGATGATTCTAAGTAAATAATACATTTACTTACAAACAAAACTAGGTACCAACTTAGTAAACACTGCTATATTTTCAAGTAGCAATAATTTCCCAAGACAGAATGCATACTAAGTTCCCCCGATACCTATACCGCGTGGAATGTCCGCGCGAGCCGGTCGAGAGCAAGTGCCTCGCTTACCTGCGGAGGAAACTCTATCGTGAGTTATATGTAGCATTCATTTAGTTCATTTTACAATAGGCACTATTAAGGTGCAAGTGTAAAGTAAAGTACAGTAAAATTGAAAAAAATATTTATTTCATAAACTATTATACATAGTACTTGAAAACGTCATACTTAAAATATTAAAAAAATACAATCGAAATATTACACAAAATCACGAAGCTTAGATTCACTTACATGCAACAAAACAATTTAAAAACAAGTGCCAGTTCCGAGTCACCGCTCTGTAAGAAGAACTGGCAAGAAACTCACAGGCTATGCTCTTTTAAATATGCCCATTAGTTTGGTACTAGAATTACAATCTTCATTTGTCTGTGAAGCTATACAATGCAATATAACATACATTAACAATATTTATGTTTTTAAGTCATCTTAGAATAGCCTGTATGAAACGGCAGTTTAATCCCAAGCATTTTTATCTGCCATATAGTCTTTAATAGAATCCCTTTAAAGACAGCTTGCGTTTTAGTGTAAAACTAAGACATATTGAGATCCCTCCTTGTCACCTGTTGGTAGGTGGTTTTTTGGTGAAGGTTTTAAACTGACCTGCCTTTCCATAGTGAGAGCGTTCATAGTAAATTGGCATTTATTATAATTATCATTCCAAATATCTATTTCTGCATATTATATTTGCATTGTTGGTTAGACTCAGTTTTATTATATAGTTCCATTCCTTAGGTATGTCTCGAGTACTGCAAACGATACAGATAGTTTGTTTCAAACGAGTTTAAATATATTCACCGCCACAATAGCGACAAGTACGAGAGCATTATAAATTGCTTACATAGCGCTATCTAGCCCATAAACAAAGCAGAGCTGGATACTAACATCCTGTCCCTCGTATTGGGCGTAATGCACCACAGTCACTGCTTTCCATTCAATTTTTACCAACCAACAAGTCTCAGTTGAAAGACGTTGAGTAAAGCAAGAAAGGAAGCTTATTAGATATTAAAACGTGCCTTGTTTGAAAGTTTCAAGCAAGTTAATTATTTGGTAACTTATGGAGGCAGATAAATAGATAAAACGTACTTGAATTTACAGCGTATCTCGGGTACCGCAGAAAGAAACGGAAATCGGAAGAACGGCAAGAAACTATCACCTATAATAAAAAGTTATCATATCTTACTCAATCAGTATCATTATTAGTCCATTTAGTAAAACACATATAGTACGAAATGCAAGGAGTTCGCTGTATTCTTTGTAGTTAATCGGTTGTTCAGGAATATTTTTTTATTACAACGCTTCTTTTAAATGAGTGAATTCATAGATTTTGAATATAGTTTTTAACTAAAGAAATATTATCTTAAATCGAAAAAATATAGTAGCATTTATTTTTAATTGTTAACATTTATAAAAGTCAACCATCATTTAAGTAGGCCTTCTTAAGATAGGTGGTAGGTACTGTTTAAATCTAGATATTGTAGGTTAGAACAGCTTAGTCTTATTTACTATGATTTATATATTATTAATATATCTCTTACTTGACACTGGCTAAATGTGCTTATCGCACGAAGCCATCCTGAGGATCCCAAGCCATTCTCACCTGCAAGTGATGCGCCTGCCGAACAACGGACGAGGCTCTGGTGAATATAACGCCCGGTAAGCGGCAATAGGCTCGCTACCTATTACGTGGGACCAACTATATAATTTGCGAAGTATGGGCGTATAATATGCCTCTGCCTACCCCTTCGGGGAAACAGGCGTGAATGTATGTATGTAGAACAGTAATAGTGTAAGTAGATAGTACTCATATATTCCATTACGGTTTTGAATTTACAAACCAAAGAATACTAATAAAGTTCTTTTGTTTATTTCTAGAAATGAAGTATCCATAATGTGAGATTCGTTTGGTTGAAATACTAGAAGTGGAATTTGTTGAGCAGGTTCAATTTTAATTTATTGATATTATCGGTATCGGGTTCCTCTTTAAGGTTAAGTAAATGGGTTTATTTTTTTTTACATTTAGCTTGTTTAGCGTAAGTGATTATTTCACTTATCCTTACCCCACTCGATGATCAAGGCAGCGGGAAGCCGGTGGATGCAGGCGGCTCAGGATCGCCCTATGTAGAAATCTATTGGTTTAGTAAAAATATGCAGATTCTGATGTCGCCCAAAGTTAATACACAGCTAATAAGTCCAAAAGTGGTGTTATCTATCACAGCACCTACACTAAGACGAGATTAGAAGAGTGTAGACGACTGGGGAGATGCAGTCGCCTTTTATCTCAACTTATCATCAACTGGCGCGTATTGGAAAATATGTCATAAAATTAAATGTATGCGAAATCTCACTATTATAATATAGAACCGACCTGGATAAGCACTTAGATTTAATTTTACTCCCATGAAATAAAATATACAAAGACTGAGTTTCACGAAAAGACGCCTGTTATCTCATAGAACATAGTGAAAATATCAACAGTATTCAGAAAACCATGTCAATTTGTATAGTGACCAGAATGTGTCCATTGCAGCATTCACAACTCGGCGTTCAAGTCGATGACGGAGGCGGTGCGAGAGAGCGAGATAAAGCAGCGGGACCCCGCCGCACTGCTCGCACAGCCGCGTGCCTCGTAAGTACTCCCCACTATTTGCCAACTTCTGATAGGCTCCTTACTTACTTAGATCTACTTAATTGATTAAGCTATTTCAAATTGTCGCGAGATTACATTTAAAATTGACAATATTAGTATAGTCCGCGCATAGGTTGAACAATTTCGTGTTACACATCGGAAAGTGCGGCAGGGGGGGGGGGGGGGGGTCGTAACTAGCAACGCGGCGACGCATCACGCGTGCGCATGCGGCTATAATAACTTTATCACTTTTGCCTTCGATTCTATGTGCGCAGACAACCGCCATATTTGTTCAACTTACGTGCCGTCGATTCTACACGCATAATGTTAAAGAGATCGTAAAAGTTGCAATATAAAGTAGGGTTCAAACGCAGAACATTCAGTTTTCTAAATGTCCTATGTTATAAAAATAAAAAGGAGTTTAGACTAAGCTAGTAGAATCAATTCAGTGAATATAATTTACTGTTTTTTTTTCAATAGATGTGTCTTCTTATATTTGATATTCTGCAACAAATACAAAATAGCAAACTAGCTACAAACTTACGAGATAATTATACTTATGTCTCACGGCTATAATGACCCATATAAATAATAATATAAATAAATAAATTTGTTTTTCTAGTACAAAATTTGAAATAAAAAGAGTTAATATACAATTAATAACAAGGACAATATATCTTTTCAGTTAATTTTACAAATTTGTCTCATAAAATAAACAAAAATACAGCTTATAGCATCTACACGTGATTTAAAGTAGAGTTTTAGAAGCACACGCTAAATACCTTAACAAAAGAATTACAATGATGAACATTGGCCAATGAGCATCATAGAACGCGACTATTTCTTTTGAAAACAATAATTGTAGTTTCTTCAAACTAATGCTTTGGCTAATCACGCATTAAGCTGGTTCTAAACGTACATGAAATTATTTATAATTAGTTGAAATACTATACCTTCTTGAAAGTAACAATATGTCATTATGTAGAAGTTTGACAGATAGCTATCTAAACAGTTACAATGTTCTAGAAGTATTTTTTGATGAGTTAGTATACGAATTTATATACCTATGTAAATAAGTATATCTTTTATGTAAGTAGGATGTACTTATTTAAACAAGTATATGTCTTTTCTCTTTTGTAAGGTGTTTTGAAATACATGTTTAGTTATATAATGTTTAAAAAAATATGATGAATAACAACGTGGCCCAAATTCAAATGCTGATGGTGTAAAGAGCGTGTGTGAAGGCCTCAAATAGCGAAACACGATTATGACTAAGCTGCAACGAGTTGTAAAAGTAAGGTCAAAATTAACATTTTTCTTTTGACTTTTCATAATCGTGGATCGCTCAAAATAATTAAGTATATTATTTGAGTGCGAATGTCCCGAGGCTGTTTGATGTTGTGATTCTTGACTGATGTGTGTCTTTGTGTACGTGTATGCATTATTTTGGAATGACCTGTGCAGGCTGACTTACCATAATAATTTATTATTAAATTAAAAACATCTAATACCAAACTAAGTATTATATATTGTACATATTCATAAAACATTTAACTTATTTTATATATTCACGAGTTTACCAGTATTATTATTTATCAATTTACTGAACATATAAAACTTTTCAAATGTCACTTTAGTTATATAGATATTTAGATATTTTTCCAAATTATTTAATATAAAGCAAATAGAACCAACTTGCAAATAACGTAACAATGCAAGAAGTAAATATTGGCTCGGTATTCAAGTTATCAAGTATAGTTTATCTAGTATCACCTTATTATTTATTAATAGTTAATTATTACACTATATTATGATGTATACATACACATTAAACGCTTGAAACCGTTTGGCGGTAGTTCTCTAGCTAAAATGAGAGCTACAGTCAAAACCCAGCACTAGCAATCCATAATAAGTTACGTAGAGCGCACGCAAGGTGTTTTGTTTTCGTTTTGAGTTGGCTTGGCATCGCAGCACTCCCCGCCCTCCTCGCCCCCTCTATTGGTCCCCTCGCCCCTCCAGACATTAGTCCCCGCACCCTGTAGACCCGCGCTGGCTCGCGACGCATGTCACTGTCGTGGACGAGCTGAAATGTTCGCATTCTTACCAGCTTTTACCGCCAAATGTTCTATCTACGATGAAATCTTAATGGTTTTTGTTGCTTACGATTAAATATTCTTTTGATGACGCTTTATATCATCTGACTAAGTTATGAAAACGGTAAATATATTATGGAAAATACATTTCTTATATGACAAAACCGTTAGAACTTTGCTGTCTGGATAGAGTATTCAACCCGGTCGTCATTTTAGTGTGTGTCTATGTGCAGTCCATGCATGTTTTATGTACACTGGTAAAGAAGGTTCTAGTGAAGATTTCAGCTCGTCGTGAGGGATTTTTTCACGTCGGACATTGTAAAAAGGATCCCAATAGGATCTGGGATGCCGATGGTATATCGGCAATACAAAAAAGCTTGTTATGCTAAAAATATTGAAAAAAATCGCATTGCATATAATACTTAAAGACAAGAGAAGGAAGCGAAGATTAATTGTATCAATATAAGCACTAAATCATACTAATAACCATAAAGTAAAGTGTGAAAAGATCTCGGGGTTCAGCGCGAGTGTACACTGGGCACGTAGAGTAGACGTTGACGTGTATGTATGGCGGCGCAGCAAGCGCGGCGAGCCCGTGGGCCTGCGCTGGCGGCGGCGCGGCGTGGCTCCCACCGACGGCCACCCCACGCCCCCGGGAACCCCCGCCGCCCCCCTCGCTACCCCGGACGGGCCCCCCGCCCCCCCAGCGCGCGCCCGCCCGCGGCCCGGGGCCCCCCGCGCACTCTTCGCGGTCCCGCTCGCCAACGGGGCCTCGTCGCCGCGACGACACAGAACATCACACATCATTTGACAGTTCACCATTACCTAAATATCCATCGACGCTAACGACATTTTTAAAACCTCTTCTAATATACTTGCTAATGTCATGACAGTGATATTATTCTGTGACATGTATTATAAACTATACATATACGTGTGAATTGACATAAACCCACTGGTCTGTCATTACAAATATGGGGTATAAATTCTGGATAGACTTATTGAACTAAAAGTTTTAAATTAATACCATTTGAAATCACATAAATAATTGTACTATGAATAATAATGACATCATTTTGATGAACATCCTTTTAGTGACGAGGGATATTTAAGATACAATTGTATTTTTATTCGTTGACATTCCAATGCAATTAGCGAAAGCATCGGCTCCGAGACGACTGATCTATATGTGATATGTTAATTATACACACTTTGTAAATAAGAACACCTTTAAAAGAGTAGACCTATAAACATTGATTCTTTCCTGAACTAATAGATACCATTTTATACACTCGCGAGTCGATTTGGTTGCTCGCGAGTGTTCTTACATTGTTATAATATTTTCCTCTTATTGAATTTTTAAATATTTACTATAACTTATATTACTCGATATATAAGCCTCTCTATTTAAATAATATTTATTATTGTTGTTATTGTATGCTTCCACATAAAATGTACGTAACACCGCCAATGTTTGTAGGTCTATTCGTCTGTCTGTTGACTGATCGAACCAGCCCCAATCCGTGAATGTAATGACTCCTAATGTTAATGCTCCTTGTAAATAATAAGTGAATATTTATCACGTTTGGTACTCGTAGACATCGTTGTCTTCTGCTAGAACTGTAGAATATTGGTAATCACAACGAGTGTCTTCTAATGATACTTTATAAGAATTATTTTGTTGTTATTTATTTTAACGCGAAGGTTGTATTGAAAGGTGGCGATATCACAAGTTCGTTGTGAGAGGGTCCGCCGCAGTAAAATGGTAACTACTATCATTTTAATAGTTGTATAAAGAAATGCTAGTTACAGTCATCTGTGATTCGCTTCTTAGAGCTATAATGTGTCACAGGCCCCTCCAATGAAACATTAGTCTTCTCAATTGGAGTCTTCAAATATAGCAAATTGTTATTTCTACATTGTTGTTATTAATTTAAATTATTTACAATATTTATATCGTAATTTAAAAACAGCATGTAAGTTTTAGCCTGCCGAGAACGATAATGAAGGTTGAAATCATGATTCGGCCAATATTTGTCATCCATATGATTGCAAATAAACACATAGCTTGTATATGTCACCGTAAAATTGTAAATAACGTTAAATTATAATCTATCCCGCGATATTGTAATCTGTCGAAAATTTGTGATCTGTACAAACTGCTCACAATTTAACGCATTATTTTTCGATAGATTATAATCTATCGAAGACAAACCGTCAGATTGTAAAATGGCATGCGAAATAACGCACCTCGCGCTCTGATTAGTTAAACTTTATGTTCCCCGCTCAGCCGCCCGTTCGTCGCCATCTTCGGTTGTTATTAGTCAAATTCATTTGTTGTGAAATGTAAACAAACAGTGTTTTGGTGATTTAAAACAGATTTCGTGTTAATAATAATAACGCATTGTATTATAATAAGTTGTAGGGAGTGTTAACGGACCTGTGATAACCTAAAGAAGTGCAGTTAAATAATAAATAAGAGAGTACTTGGCTGGTCTTGATGGCAAGACCAGCCAATCATGGACAGGCTTTAAACAGTTGACAATTTAACGCGCGACAGATTATGATTTAACGGTTTGTCTTTGATAGATTATAATCTATCGAAAAATAATGCGTTAAATTGTGAGCAGTTTGTTTCGGATCACAATTTTTCGACAGATTACAATATCGCGGGATAGATTATAATTTAACGTTATTTACAATTTTACGGTGACATATATAACCTTAGAGTTGTATTGCTATAGTATAAAACCAATATTATAAATAAATATTATAGACTGTTACTTACGGAACAGAATTCTAATGTAATTTAACTCAAAATAAATTTGTTTTATATAGTTATTTTAAAAAAAAGGTTTGTACTAAATTCACAAACATATTAAAAAATATATATATTTTTGAAACGATATTTCGTTCATTCAATTTGTATCAAGGGCCTAGAGCAGACCGTATTGTTTATCCTTCGTTTCGTTAGTTAATAGTAGAATACGTTATATATAAAACAATGTATATAGTAATCCATTATTATGTTATCGTTCTCGGAAAGCTATTCCTTTACTCGCTGTATGACTCTTAGTAAAGATATTATCGTTCCATTATTTTTTAGGTACCTAAGGTATATATTTATTAATAATGGGTACAAAGACGCATTTAATGTGCATCAAAATGCCTCAAAGGCATTATCCCAGTCATTCCACGTTAAAACAGTGATATTGTAGTGTCATATCAAAATTATATTTAAATACTATTAGTTTTACATAACTTCCTTAATTCGGTTATTTAATTTTAAATACAAACGTTGTTTAAATATATTATTTTATTATGAAATGTTATTAGCAAGTATTCGGATTCCGGGAAATGCAGTCGTTGTGAGTTGCTCTTAGATTTTATACTATTTATTTGCGGTCTAATTAGTGAATACTAGATATTTTTCTATTAAAAATTATAAACGATATGTAATATTTTTATATTTAAACATTGTTGATATGAAACAGTTTTTTCAAATATTATAGAAGAAAGTCTTCAACTAGAGTGTTAGAAAATTAACAAAACGTAATCATTTTGTTTAAAGTCCAAAGCTCTCGATGAGGGCGGTTCTTTGAATGTTAGGACTTGAAATATATTATTATATATTTAATCTTCTTATAAGGCTATTAAGAATCTCGTTTTTTTTATAATTCTTGAAATTTTAAATATGTACCCGATACAATGTGTCTGTCTTCTTCCCTTTGTGTGTAATTAATGTAAATAATTGTTTGAATAAACGTGTTGTTTGTACAAATTAAAGTAGTTCTTACTCGTCCATCACATCCTCTGGCTATGTTTATATTCATTTTTAATGTTTATTTTCGTTTATGCACTTTTTATTAGCTGAAGTTACTTGTATTTCTTAACATTTTTAGTTGAGGAATATTAAAATACAGCAACAATATGGATTATTGCGCTGAGTATTTTAAATTATAAAAAGGGTTTGTTATTTAGTTTAACAGATATCTTTATTTGAAAAAATTTTGAATCAGTAAATATGATTTAAAGATAAAATGTCTAGTAAAGTTTTCAAATAAATGTTAAGTAATTATTTCATAGCGAAAGTTCTACCCAAAAATGTACTGTTCTACAGTGATGATTTTATAACAATGTCAAGTAAAAGCATATTTATTATATAACAAGTAACTTCAACTGTCATAATTCTTACTCTACGTTAAATTACTTCAGCACTTTCTTGTTCCATAAATCAGAGGGATTTTAGAGAAAATTCCTTAAATCAATGTAGATTTTTATTTTTATTACGACTGTGTATATTAAACGAAATGAATTGCGAATGTCTTTAAATAAATGCCTATAATTTAGAAATACTTTTAATCGCTGAAGTTATAAAGACATTTAAAAGTATACAAACAGTACAGTGCGAAATCAATGTTTTAATTAGTTCGACATTCGCAATATTTCTTATATAACGTTTGAAAAGCAAAGTATTGTAAATGATATAAGTATGCTCGATTAAATAATTTAATTATTCCTATTCCGTAATGGTAGTCGTAAGCAAGTAATACCAAAATAATGCTTGTATTTTACATAAATGTAAGTGTTATGTAACAACGTATGGAACGTCAGAAGTGGGAGGCGACGGTTAAAGGATATTGTGAACTGTTCCAAGTGCAAACGGTGGACTTTTGATTTCTCGATGCGTTCTTCTTGCATGAACTACAAAAGTCGGTCGTTTGCATGTAAATACAACAGTAAATAGGTTTGTGACTTCCTACGTCACCTGTGGGTGTCGTGTGGTCGCTAGTAGTGATCTAACGTGTCGTTGGTTGTTCCGGCGCAGCGGCGCGGACGCGCGGCACGCCCTCGCGCGCATCGCCCAGTGTGAGTACCGCACCGCGTATACTTACGTGCTTCGAATGGCCTTAGCTTCGACCGCTGCAGATGACGGGTTTTGTGTGCTTCAGTCGGCGCCGCTGTCGTTACCTCTGCTTCGTCGTGTGCGTATGAGATAACGAATGCGGCACGGCATGAATTGCAGAAAATTCCTGTAGTCTGGGGTCTCAAACTCACGCAAGTTTGACGCTGTTCGTACTCGCATGTGTTTTCTCCGCCTGCCTGCATGCTCCGCTGACGGCCGCACGCTTGCTCGCTCGCTCTAGATTGGCCGCATGACGACGGACGAGGTAACCGCTTCTAGTTGTAACTGGTGTTGCGTCCAATGATTTTTCCACCCGCACGCACACACGCTCATACACTACACGTCGAACTCGTAGACTGCTAATGTCGGTTGTGGTATACAGCTTGGGTATCTGTAGAGCAGATAAAAATATTATTTTATGTAAGAGTAACGCCATTTAATTTTAAAAACTAACTCGGAACACGAAGTCTTTTCCGGTGTATCTATAAGACTGAAAACTTTCATCTATTATAATATTCTTGGTAGATTAAAGTTTCGCCACTAAAACTTCGCAAAAAAAATCAGATAAACATAGCAGTCTATATGTGCGGCAACATTGTGTGGACACATCGGCCGGGAGAAGTTTAGTGGCGTCGAGCCGGCGATCCGGGGCCGGAAGTCCGGTGCCGGATGCGCGTAGTTCGGTAGTGTGTTGGTTGTGTGGCAGCCTCACGGAGACGGCGCGGCTGCTGCACAACGTGCGCAGCGTGTTCGGGCGGCGCTCGGCGGCGCGCGCGCAGGACCTCGAGCTCGAGCGTGAGTACCGCACGCACACATATACACCCCGCACGCACACATATACACCCCACACACACCCACGCGCTCCACACGCTACACACGCGCCATTACTCACCGTCACACTTCTCCACCCTACATATAGACGAATGCGACGTAGGATACTTAATAAAAGGCTAAGTTGTGCAGTGCAAACGGGTCGTTAATTATACATTTATATAACCCACTGCATATGTAACATATTTTATGTATTCTGTATCAATCAACTACAAGCTGGCACAACCACTAAAATGTATAATTTAAGTGAAACAATCATTGCACTGGGCAGCTATTCTTTTGTCAATTTTTAATTAGTATGTCGTTAGTAGATTACCTGTTAACACAAATCTATTGATTGTGCTATTTGTCCAGCCAAACTCCACAAGGAACTATTTCTTACAAGCATTCTCACAACCCAGGTATTGTATCACACAGGATGGCAACTTATTAACTTTTACACTAATTTGCACGATAGATGGCGTTGACATTGATCACGTTTTTTACTCATTTATATTTTATTCATATTATTGTATTTATCATACATGTGGATGTTCGGAATGGTTCCTATGTTACGTCACGTGATCAAATCCAACTATTAATGATTCTAAAATAATGAGTAATATTATGTAGACACCTAGTTTTATGTTTTTATTAACATGGAAGTATTTACTATTAGTAATCCTAATTAGTTAGTAAAATTCTCTCTATATCTCCAAAAAGTTAACAAAACTAAGCACTACATTAAAAAGTACATTCATCAACTTGAATTAAACAAAAAGAGTAACTTTATAGTATATATTATGCAACTCGTAGGTAATAGTGTTGTATATTAAAGGGCGTGACGTGATATATGCGAACTAGTCTCTTGTTGTCTATGGGCGGTGCCTAATATGCGTGTTGGTTGCAGATGGGTTCGCGTTCTCTCAGGAAGAGGGCGGCAGTGTGTCGCAGGCGGACGTGATCCGGGCTTATGACACGCGGCGACCGAGGCCGGCGGACTCTTGAGCTGACCCATCCGGCCTTCCCGAAACATACTGAGCTTCAAGACCAACATCTCGACCTCAAGTGCCAATTTGATCATCTGCAATATTTAAAGAAATATATTTTAAGCCAAAGATTGCCTCGAAATTTATATCTATTGTAGTCTTAAATTAAGTGTGGTTATTTTTCAGTATTTAAAAAAATGTGGAAAAGTGTGCTTTATGTACTGGCAACATATGTAACATTGCCATGTTTAAATATTGTTGATGACCAAACATAACACATGACCCCAACAAAAAGCGACAAGGGGTTATAAGTAAACTGCTCGGTTAATTGCAAATTAGTCTGGAATAGCTGAACGGTAAATCCGGTAAAAAAAAAGGTTAAAGCGTGATGAAATACTGCCTGATTTCGCATCATCTGCAAATGTGTTTTAGGGAGTATAATCACTCATTAAAAAGTAATAACAATATATTCATAATATTACAATCCAGTTTTAACAAAAAAATTGGCACTTACTCCAGGTCGGTCGTAGTTCAGCTCGAATGGAGGAGGATTAATCTTCATTCACTCACAATTCGATGTACGTATATTTATATATATTTAAAGTAGATACTTACAGTCGGTGTCTATCTCACGTATACCTGTGTAGACGATTATATAATTATGAACCATACATGTACAGTGGGAATAAATGTTGTTGATACGTCAATGTTGTCGGTAACAGGGGAAAACTGGAACACTTTAAATTATTTTGATAATAGATAGGTATGTGGACCCGCATTATAATACAATCGAATGTACAGTACATTATCCACATATAATTTAAATGTTCGTACAAATTTATTTTCACTTATTGTCTGTCTTCAATGTGGTGCCAATTCTGGAAACTGTTATAGAGCATCTGATGCGCTTCAAATTCAAAGTTTATAATCATATTTCTCTATTATGTTTGGGACCTCTATTGTATCATGAATCAGCGCTCTACAATCTTACGATTCAATCAATATAAAAAATCAGTACTGTTATTCAATTTTAAATTATTCTAAACTGGTGTTATGACTCTATGCGATTGTACTACCTTATTTGTATTTGAATCTTAAAAAATTAAATCGGCATTTATTTAATGATTTTTATTACAATATTTAAAACTAACTTACAATGATTTGCAAGATTAACATATAACTTGGCCAACAAATTTGATCTTGTTAAATCGTCTTAAAACTACTTAACGAATTGATGAGGGCCAATATAGCATGATTTTAAAATTACAATATTACTCAAGTGTAGAGTGCTATTTCAAATTTTAATAGAGAAACTAACTATTAAAATAATTTCTTTAATAAAATTATGCATTTATATGGCTAAGTGCTGATTATGTGTCCTATCTAGATTTGAGTGTAAAGGTCCAAAAAGGATATAATACTATATTAAATTGTAATTGCTATATGTAATTAGTTCGCTAACGTTTTGCTTTACACTCCTTTATCGAGGCCACCGCTTGGAAATTCACCAAAGTGTTTAATATGTAACATCTCGTTGCTGCCATGTCAATTGTTCTTCATAAACACATTAAAGACGTTTAGTAAAGCAACACTCGGCTTGAAAACTATTTAGCTGAATTTAGAAGCACATTCGCAACTTGAATAACTTAATTTTGAAGTAAGGAAATGGAAGATTGTTGAAGGTCACAAATCTCACAAAATTATGTAGCTATTTCATTTGAAATGCTCGTCAAATAACGACACATTACTGGATAATGAAGTTTATGTAATGAGAGGCGTTTTAAAACTGAGATAACTTATTATAGAAACGATTAAATGGTAGCATAGTTACAAAATTGTAAGCTGGACAAGATTATTATTGTTTTGTTCTGAATACTTACAAATACACCTGTTGTTATTTAAAACACAATTTGCATTTTTCTTGGGAGCCTTATGCCTAAACCACGCGTATGGTGTTATAGGTCGGCTAACATTATCTGTGCTCTACGAAAGTAATTAAGCGATTAATTAAGTTTTCTTACTTATTTTGCAAGTATTCTTTAAGCATAACAATAATAACGCTCAGTCAGCTTATTAAAAACGTAGAAAATTCTCAGAACTTATTTGACTTTATATACCTACTTGTTTGATGCTGAAACAAATGTTTATTTAATCCAACTGTACTACTTGTGTTGTTTCTTAAGACTGCAGTCTAGCTGCTCCACTAATATTTATAATATTTGTAATGAAATGTAAATGTAATCAATATTTTGGAGGCATTCAATGTCAATGTGTATTTTGTTAATGTTTTACAAGAAATATTCTAACTATATCTATAGATTTTGAAATTAAAGTCAAAAACTTTAATCATATTTAAGTACAATCAAGATCAGAAATATCTGGTCTACTAATACAGAGTTATCGACCAGATATCGTTTATTTTTATTTGGTTTTTAGAGTAAATTATTCGTTATTATTGAAATCAGCATAATAACAATTTGTGAGCCTAATGTACCTATATTTGTACTGAAAGGTAGTGGAGGTATTGGTTTACAGAAGGAATTTGGCTGAATCGTGGGTGTTGCTTCGTACGTAGATGTTGCAGTGATTTAGTTTAAGTAATTTATTTATTTCACTTATTGTAAATAATAATCGCTTCGTCCAAATAATTTATGTGAGGATGTAATCTGCGCGTGATGTGGATTAAATATTATATTGAAAAAATTATTAAAAATAACTTATAAATCGTGCACCAATATAACTGTTCCTAAGTCCCACCAGTACCATTTGGTATTATTTATGCGTTAGGCATTTGTCTAAATTATAATATTTGTTTTGTTTACTGACATTCTCTTGCCTTCTAGCTTCAAACGATACCTTGCATATAAATAGATATGCCTCACGTCCAATATCAAAATATAAGTACACCTTTTCCAGTGTCACATTATTATTGAAAATTAAAAAATAAAAAACTTTTCATAAACTATTACATAGTACTTCAAAACGTCAAAATAAAAAAAAACAATCAAAATATAATTTTACTATAATCACGAAGCTTAGATTTACTTGCAACCAAACAATTAAAAAATATTTAAGTGTAAGTGAATCTAGGTGCCAGTTCCGAGCCACCGCTCTGTAAGAAGAACTAGCAAGAAACTTACAGGCTATGCTCTTTTAAATTATCGATTGGTTAGTTACAATCTTCATTTTCCTGTGACGCTATACAATGCAATACAATATAACATTAACAATATTCATGTTTTAAGTCATTCATATTAGAATAGCCTGTATGATAATATGAAAGACACCTGTCTCAAATCAAGTAATTACCATTTAAGGAAAATACGTCCAGTTCACATGCCAGTTATATATATATATATATAGGTATAGCACCCTATAACGCTGTGTCACAAAGTGTGCTTATATGTAACGGCAGAATATTTGGAAATACAATTGGAGCGATTCCGAAGCGATCTTACTCTGAACGGTGGTTTTTTTTACCTAAGACCTGATCCAGAGCTATGGCAGCTATGGCAGATTTTTGTTTATTGTTATTTACTGACGTTTACTAAACACAATGTTTTTTTAAAACATAGTGTGTCAACATTTTATCAATATATTTTTTTACAAAAACATATACTTATTTAAAAATAATATTGGACGTGAAGTATACTTTTTAAACACTAGCTGATCATATTGCCCTTTGCCCTATAGTTTATCAGAAATCAACTAATATTATATTGTATAAAATGAAAAAAATAATATATTTACAAAATTATTGTGATATACTTACCTAAGTTGGTAACGCTGAAACTTTCATACTCTTTACAAGGTGGACTGCTAGTGGTTTTTGAGGGACTTGTTTGTATCTGTCTGGTCTTTATCATATTATATCGTAACAGTATATTATTGTTAACTATTTTCGACTAAGATGAGTTTTGGCGGACACGAGAAACACTGGCGTATCAGTGATTTGGAGGATGTTAATTAATGTTTTTAGTTTTGAATTTAATAAGTGAAAAGTGTTTTTATAACACTACTATAGCCAAAGCCAATATTCTGTTTCTTTAAGTACAAATTTATCAGTAGATATGTTTTCTGGTGTAGGTCAAATCTTCCGTGAACCTGAAACACAATTGTTACTCGTAAATAACTATCCTAGGAGGGAACAAACCTCTGACCTACGTTGTATTTGCCTATTCTTCAATTTGACTAGTAAACAAACAATATGTCCATTGTTCCTTCACTTTAGAGAGTTGTGTATTTTGAAATACCTATATGTATTTTTTATCTCTCTGAGGCTCTATAGTGAATATTCATTTGCTATTTTCCACTTGACATAGCAGACAGAATTGTCATTTCAGAACTATTATGCTAATTGCTAATCATTGAAATCTATTCAACCGTGTTTGTAGAACGAAACCTTCTGATATAATGCTTAATAAATAAATAATTTCGTACTAAGTACATGACAATGATAGTACAAACATTTTAATTATATTGTTATTATTAAATAATATTAGGGAATAACAGATAATTATGTCCATGGACACGATACCTAATCGAGTATTATTTGTTTTTTTTTTTGTTATATACAACGTGATAAACCGTTGGTATTTTATTCAATTATAAAAAGGATGAACAGAAGTTAATAGAAATAGATCAAACTAAAATGAAAAATTAGTGACTTATGTAATGCGAATTTTTATATAAATCTACAAGTTGTGTAATATGTGATTATTTGTGTGTGTGTTTTTTTTATTCTACGTTAATCACAATCATTATTATAATAGTTGATAAGTTAAAAAGTAATCCCCAAAGCTCCCCGTGTGTTCTATTTCACGCTATTTGTCACTCACGTGAAGTGAAAAGATAGATGGCTTACAGGCAATATTTTTGCACTTTTTTGAATATGTATATCGACGGTAGCAATTAACAATGTCTGAAGTAAAAAGTCGTTGCTTTTAACAATATCAAAAGTGATAAATCGATACTTTTCACTTACGACATTGTTTAAATTAACGACTTTCCACTTACGACATTGTTTAAAGTAACGGCTTTTCACTTACGACATTGTTAATTGCTTCCGTCGATATTTATACTTCAATCCACTTTAATTGCAGCAGCAAACATTATCCACCTTCCTATTCCCATCTTCGTTCAAAACATCGAACCAAATAAAAGTAAGTGTAGCTTTTTTGTTACGTGACTTGTGATAATCACCGCACCCTGCCAGATGGTTAACAGTCTATGCAGTCCAATAAAATTAGAGCACTACACAATCACGGTAAACTTATGACGACAACAAAAATGCCGTTTCACGCCCCATTATTGAATTCTGCACTCTTTTTATGTGATAGGATGTATTTACGACCTAGATGTCCTAGTGATGGGACCAATGTGGCTGATCATATTATCTAACCACTACATCGAAACACTTGGGACTGAATGTTACTAATACTTTTTTCATTATTTTCCATAACAAAGCAGCTTTTCTCGTGTTCGCCACTTTTTTATGTAATCGAAAATGTAAATGTAACAGAAATAAATTATATTATTTGTTCTTGTTCTTTAACCAGTGTTTTATTTGATTTTCCTTTCGCCATGAAGTCTAAAAATATATTTAAATTATTGTGTTCTTGTCATGCTTGCTTTTTACTATAACAATCTGCAAAGGGGTTTAGATGGATCACTCAATTCAGCAAGTTTAAAAATATTTACTTTTTAACTGTAAAGATTTTTGGTGTGAAATATATCCGAATCTTATTTCTATGATTAATACAGAAGATCATATATTTCATAGGCCATATACTTTATTTGTAGAATCACTCAGTTCAAACGCACCTAGACTGTGTGATCAAATGAAATCCATAGATTTCTAGATTTATTATGTCCTAGATTTCCTAATTTGTGACAACTTTTTTATATAAAAACAGAACAGAAATGAATTAATAAAACTTGCATGCCCGTTGTAGAGATTTTAATATTTTCCTCCGATTAGCATCAAAATATTTGCCTTATCCTTAATTACTTATTAATTATTATTGATAAAAAGGTACTTAAATAATTATATTTATACAAATTGCAATTACTAAAATCCCGTTATCCCCTTGTGGTGTGCTTAATGCGCTTATATTACAAGTGCCTACTGCCTACCACTTTAGATTTGGGGAGTCGCGACATCAAACTTGGCTTATTCATACTATCTAAGTAGTATGACCATAACTTCCTTTGAATGGGACTTCGCTCCTAAAATTCTCGAGAACTTCTTTTCTATGATGACAAAGGCCACAACACCTAAGGTCTTATTACAAAATAAGATCTAAAGTTAATCCAGGTTTAAAACTAGTGCTGTCACTGTCTACACTTTATTAAATAAAAGTTTTATTAAAGTTTCTATGAAATATTATTGTTATCAAACCAGTATACCGCTACGTAATGCTCTCACCCTACCTATGTTTACTTTTCTGCTAACCCAAATAGAAATAAATGGTGGGACATATAGATAAATTTTTTATTTGCATTTGTCATTTACAAACTAATTATATACTTAGTTAGGTATTTAAAGTAATAATTAAGAAATATATGACTTTACTCTTTGTAAACATGAATACCATACATACGTAAGTACTTGCCAGCAAGTATGAATGTTAAAATTTAACAAAAACAGTCATTGGTCGCTCTTTGTCGGTTTTAGTTTGACGTAGTATTTTCTGCTTATTTTTGAAGTGTGTAGGTGTTTACATAAATCTTCATAATATCAGCTTAAACTCTAAATCACAAACCAATGAGAGAAAATTTTTCACTATGCTGGACTAATGTGGATTTGCGGAGTACTAAGCCAGTCCCAAGCCAAGTAATACTGTGTGGATTTGCGAAGTAGTGGGGGAACACGGCTTATGATGTAATCTTCTTATTAAGCACCGGAGGAACACGATGTCAAATGCTACAAAAATGATCAACTATCCAAGAACTCTGCTTAGCTTTTATTATCTTTTACGACCTAGTCTCGCTGACCTACGATAAATACTCCAACATAATGAATAGGTAATTTAACTAAACAAGTATTTTTATTTATTTAGCACTTGAACCAAGAAATTTGGGAAAACGTCTTCCCTGATTCCCTGAACAAGACCACTAAGCTCTGGAATTCGGTGCCGGCTCATGTGTTTCCTATGATCCCGAGTCTTTTAAGCGGGGCGTGAAACGGCATTTTAGCAAGCCGTCATGATGCGCATTATACCGTGCTTATTTCACGATATGAAGATCTTCCATTTTTTTTCGGACTGCATCGACTGCTCACCATTATTAGGCAGGATGTAGTCATTATGACGTGTCACATTAAAATTTAAAAAAATTGCTTGGTTATTTTAACTTCATTTAGTACTACAAGGCACTCAAGCAAGCGGCCTAAAAGAAAGTGGTCCCAACAACCTATTGGACGCTGTTATATATATATATATATATATATATATGTATATATATATATATATATATATATATATATATATATATATATGTATATATATATATATGTATATATATTCTGTATATAATAACGCCTAACAATCATCTTCCTGTACAGCCTGCCAGCACTTTTGATTCTTGAGAATAAATGACATTAACTTAGCGCTCAGTTCGATTCGATCCTCCATCCGTGACACTTGCCTTAAATGGCTTAAATTGTATATTGCCAAAATTAAATAAAAAGTAACCTTGATACAAGAAAATTCTTTTTTTAAAAACCAGTTTTAAATAAGTCGTATAACAGCTCGCAACACTAGGGGCATCCCTTGTGCGTTGCCGTCCCATTAAAAACCTATTCACGCTCATTTTGAAGAACCCCATGCTGTAATTTCTAAGTATGTAGGTAAAAGATAATTATGTTTATGATATAGTACACGGCCCTATTAAATATGTTTGGCCGATAAGTCTTAGGTATGGGCATAGTCTCGTTAGTCTCTTCTTTCAGTACAAACGTAAAAAAGTTTGCCGATAAAGGTAAACAAAACCTTCCATTAGCTTTTCCATTCATTAGCCTTAATTAGTTAAGAGAATAGAATGTGATTGCTGTAAAAAAGTCGTTAATTTATTCTTACCCTGACCAACCTAAGGTTTCATATTAATAAATAAATAAATATTTTCTGACAATTACACCAATTATTTAGTTAAGTATCATTAAGAACTTGTGTTACGGATTCTAAACAACGGATAAACATACTTAAATACTTTTTTTTTGGAAGTACCTGCATACTTAATATACATAGAAAAACACCTAGACCAGAACAAATATTTGTGTTTATGCACACAAAGATTTGTCCTGTGTGGGAATCGAACCCACGACCTCTGAAGTGAAGTGTAGGTATACTGACCTCCACGCCATATCGGTCGAAATATCATATAATAAATATAATTAGGTACTAGTCACACTACTTCGTCCGCGTGAATAGTAAGTTACCCTAAGTTCTTATCAAAAGTACATAATTACCTATGTTAAGATGCGTTAAAGTGTATAATTATTAATTACCCAAACTTTTGGATTGATAATAATGGTAAGAATAAGTAATCGATGTCCATGTTTTATTTAATTACCTATATTGCAGTTAATCAAAGCTAAAATCAGTGGTGTGACAAGGGCTTTCGCCGCCTGGGGCCGATTGGAAATTTGCTGCCCTTTAGCAAAGTATTTTACACCTTAATTGACAATATCAATATGTTTGCTAAGTTTTAAAGCTTCAATGTGGATGTAGTCAATCTGAGATACTTTTCAAATTTTGTTTTTAAATAGCGTGGTGCAAGGTCCGCCCCTATCCATGTGCCGCCCGGGAGTCTGGCTTTCCCAGTTCTCCAGTAGCTACGCCACTAGCTAAAATTATAATATTAAATAATATATTAATATTCCATATGCCTTAAAATGCATTTGGAAAATTGGTTTTGTTGTCATCACCTCATCGGCTAAGGTATGAAACGTTATCAGACAGACATAGGTACTTTGAAATTTGCAATGTTAGCATGGATAAAGACGGTGGGCTGGAGCTCAAGGGGCGTGTTGGTAACTCCTGCGTACACGATAAACTAGCTCGACGAGTAGAGTAGAGCCGCGCCCGCAGCGATCAACATTTACCTCGGCCGACACGGCAGCCGGCGTGCAACACGGCAAGCGAGGACCGGCCACCACGCGATTGCAAAACAAATACCTCAGTGCCGCGCCGTGCCTTAAACGAAACACACGTGCTGTACACCGCGAAAACTTTCCGATATCACACTCGTAACTCAATGTTTACTAGTGACTCGTGAGTGCAGTGCTGTGCTCCGGTGGGTTCCATGGTGCAAGTATGTGACAGTGAGGGTGGGCAGGGACCGCTGCCGTGCGAAACGATGGCTCGCTCTCCGCGCCGGGTGGCCGCCAGGAGGAGCAGGAGCCACTCCCGGGAGCTCGCTCGTCTCCGCACACAGCTCAACACGAAAGGTAGGGCCTGCAAACACTTAAAACTCCCAGTATAGAGGTGTTACCTAGCTCTTAGACCTGTCTATCCATAACCAGTTAGACTGGGTTTAGATAAACCTCGCTCTACGAGTCAATATCCTATCTCGTCTGCTGTAATTTAGCAAACATCTCTATGCGTTGATAGCAATTTCTATTTACTCATGTCTGAGTAAGTATTGTTGTGTAGTGGCATGACGCGTTTGACTGTAGCTCAGCTCTACAGAAATTTAACGAACAATACATTTAATTAGTAACACATGCGTGGAAGGATTACGGGCGCTTATCGTGCCAACTACAGCGTTCAACTCTAACGGTTAGGTATTTTAGAGTTAATATATTTTATTGAAATTTAAAGGTTAATAAACTGCAAGTAATTTGGGTCATAAAGTATTCTACGAACACAATGTTCCAGGACGCAGTTAAATAAAAAATAAATTAGTAAAAGTTAAATATAGGAAATAAAATTTATTTAGCATAGAATAGGATTCGAATGCCGTCTCTTATTAAGCAAGTGATGGATTAAAAATATCTTTGTAACAATTCCCGCGCTACTATGCTACTATGCCGTCTCTTATTGTCAGAAAAAGTCAAATGCCCTGCAAGCTATAGATTCATTAATTAGTAATATTTAATAAAAACTATGAAACGAATGTTCTTATCCATCATATAGGTATCACCCTATCAGTACAACTAAATAACTAACTTGAATATGGCAAATCAAATGGTTTTAAATATTTTCATTATTTTTAACCATTTAGAAATATCATAATTTTAAAACCGAAGAGTAAGCGAGATTTTATTTCAAAAAAATACTTACAGATACTGCAATAATGTAAATGTAACCGAACATTCTCCGATTAATCTATTAAATTATAATGTAGTATTATTTATTTAATAAAATGGTTTTATTTATTTATTTGCAATTTATTCTTTTTTTTTAAACTTTATGACACCTAGTGAACTTTGTGCTACCTACTTGATTGGGGGAAAGAAATTATATTGTTCTTATTGTCCCTAACTAACATTAAAACGACGGAACCTACCTTCCGTGTATGTACATTGTACCTTCAACTGTAGTTGAAAACATAAACCAATAAGCCTAATTTGATACATTTTTGCACGAGCAAAACATGAACGCCTATATCGCGTTGAAATACGCCCCTGGCACACAATCAGGATAACAAAAGTGCATTTCCCGCGACTCCAGTAAAAGGCTACATTGGGAAATATATATGAAATCAGATATGTAGAATTATCCCGATATTAATATAATAAGAATATTCCCTTCAATTCGAAATTAAAAAAAAAAAAATTATCCAAGTTTGGCTCAAAAGAGCTCTTATGAACGTCAAAACTTAAAAACTAGCGCGCCCATTCACTGCGGGCGGGAGTTTGATCGTAAAAGAATGTTAGGTTAGTTTTTTCTCCTGCGAGTTACAAGAAAATGTAATTAGTAGTAAAACAATTTGACAAATCTACAAAACCTGTGTTCTGCAGTAACAAAATTTAAAACAAAAGAAGAAAATAACTTTTTTTTAATTAATAACAGTAGGATATATAAATGAAAAGTTAATACGCTCAATTTGGAGATACTATATAGTTAACTAGCAGGTGCCCGCAACTTGGTCTGTGTAGTATTAGTTACTAAATATCTTTTATATAGATAATAAAACCTACCCTATGTGTTATTCTGCTGTATAATTCTCGTATTATTAAGGTTTCATTAAAATTTATTTACTAGTTTTTAAGTCACTAATATCGATACAAACTTTCGCGTGTAAAAATTTTAACATTAGCATAATTTGTAATATTCGTCAAATACCCAGTATATACACAGGAAACTACACTCCATGGATTAGGGTAACCCAAATAAACACAAACGTTTAGCAAACCACCAGCGACTCGTGGGGAGACAAAGACTCGCTGGGGCGAGAGCCTCACCTTGACACATTTCCTTTGGACGAGTTTCCGTCCATCCACAATAGAAACAGTATAGCCTCCCCTACCTTATTACTCGTAGAGGGGTCAGATTTGTTGCAAAGCTTCTTAGTTGCCTAGTATTTAATTTTATTTATGTTGACAGCTATGATATGTGACTACCTACGTAGATGTTCAGTTTTTTACATAAAGTAGTGTCAATCTGTTGCACAGAACGAAAATAGTTTTACACTTACGTGCGCTAGTTTTTAAATTGACGGTCATAAGGTCTATATTGAGGAAAACTTGAATAAATGATTTTATTTTTGTTTACTGCAAAATAACACAATAAAACAATTACAATTGACGACCTTATCGCTTTGGATGGCATCGTTTAAGCTAATTTAAGTTACTAACCCCTACTGCAAGTATAGATATAGACTCTCGTACTTTTGCAATCATTGCTGTACACCGAAGTTTAAGGGCCCCAAGCAAGCACAAGATAAAACTCCTACTAACCAACAGCAAGTCGGGATATGAATCTTCAGATTGCAGAGTAAGCGCTCGACCGCTACACCAGGAGGCTTCATAAGTGCATGCATTAATACAAGTTTCATATATGTAGAGTGGGTATATAACTAATAGAAACTAGGTCGGTACTTATCAAAGCATTTCAAAGTAGAATGTCAAAGTCATTACTATGCATTTCTTCGACACTCAGGCTTGTGACGACTGACGTAATATTTAAGTTAAAATTAACTTTTAACACTAAGATCATATTATGCCCGCAAATGTCAAAGTATTACTCCAGGCGATTAGCTTAAATTCAATGTACCAACTTTACTTACCTCCAATTTGCAATCATCAGTCAAGTATTGTACACTTGGTCAAACCCTTGTTTTAAGTGTGCTAACTGCACTAAATGTTAAAATCTTACTATAAAGTTATGAAATAAGAAAGAAGTCAAGAGTTATAAGCGATGGATGGAATATACATTTTAGTTACATAGCGTTCTATTGGAAAGCTGAAGAATTAAATTTGTGTACGTTGAATATTAAGCTTAGTTAGTACATACCTTTTGACGACCGATATGGCGTGGAGGTAAGTATACCTACACTTCACTACAGAGGTCGTGGGTTCGATTCCCACACAGGACAAATCTTTGTGTGCATGAACGTGAATATTTGTTCTGGTCTAGGGGTTTTCCTATGTATATAAAGTATTTATTTACAAAAAAAAAGTATTTAAGTTTGTTTACCCGTTGTTTAGTATCCATACCACAAGTTCTTAATGATACTTATCTAGGAACTGAATAATTGGTGTAATTGTCAGTCACGCTATACTTCTAAGTATATAAAACTAAACAGTTGAGGGCACGATTCATTTAAGAAAAATCTTAATTTTTTATGGAATAAATTGCGCGGAAGAAGGAGAATAAAATTTCAGTTTTATATTGTGGTGTTATTTCATAATTACCTTTACTACCACGGCCACTAGATGACCCCATGATATTTACTTCCTAGTCCATGGTAACATCAGACAGCGTAATATCGCTATTTTTAGCCAAATAAGTATTAATTAATGGTCTAAGAAATGATATCACGGCCACATTCCGCGGTGAGTCACCGCCTTCCACCAGACCTCTCCACCTACAGCCTCGAATTATTGCTCTTTGAACTTCAAATTGAAGCAATTAGCGATTACAGATCATTTGATTGGCACACCATTGGTAAATGAATTCTCGCGGAAATGGAAATATCCAACTCACTGAACATGTAACAAGACCTTCAGCTTTTAATAATTTAGGAATTGTGTTCTATCATAATGTTCCTGATAGTTAAGATGCTATAGCAAATCAAATCAAAAAAATATATATTTCATAAACTATAATACATAAACTATAGTACTTGAAAACGTCATAATTAAAATATTAAAAAAAACAATCAAATATTATTACACTGAAATTACAAGCCTTAGATTCACTTACAAGCAATAAAACAATTTAAAAACAAAAAATAATTAAGTGTAAGTGAGTCTAAGTGCCAGTTCCGAGCCAACGCTCTGTAAGAAGAACTGGCAAGAAACTCACAGGCTACTTTTAAATATATCCGAGAGTCAAATGAATATGTTATATAAATATAAAGACTGTATCACTTGTTAAATTCACTCAATTATATAACTTAGACTATAGTGTGTTCTCTACGCTACCTGTTGGTCACTCGCACGAGTGATATATGTTCGGTGTTGACGGTAGCAAGTAAAAAATTCTCTTCGTATTTTGTTTTGTTACCCGCATAGCAAATTGTACAAACCACATCTGTTTTTCTCTTTTGTCAAATTAGTTATATAAGTTGCAACTAAACATTTTATAAATAAAGAATTATTATTATTATTATTACTGCCAGATTGGTACGTGGCTGCTTCTGGCTAGCGGCAGCCACACCGCTGCGATGTCGCCATTGCTGTGTAAGCCCTGTATGTCCCCAAAATAATAATGTTTCATGTCACAATATGACGCGTGCCAATAGGTCTATCTAATCAGTAGAAAGAGTCTCATATTGTAGGAATATTTCTGTAATTTGATCCATCGATATCGGTCCTTTTAATTAATGATTAGGTACCTAGAGCAAAAAATACTGTACTAATAGAATAGAGTTAATGTTTTGAGGATTTTTGAGCACTGTTTTATTTACTTTCATCTGTCCCGGTGTTTGTGATATATCCATATAAATTATGTCCCACTTCCCGATTGTTCTAGAAACCCCTTTCGTACTGATATTACACAACCATTTCAAATTTTGCGAGAAAATTTTGGATTAATTATTTTTCAAGTATTTGCAACGAATACGAATATTGCGGAGATATAGGGAAAAGTTATAAGTAAGAATTTACTGAGAAGTGTATAAAATAAACGCGTTATGTTTAAACGATTCAAGGTAAACGAGGAGCAGCTCGCCGACTGATTTACACTGTTTCCAGAAAATGCGTGTGTGTTTCATATCTGACAAAAGGATTTCCTTTAAAGACACAAAGAAGGAAGTATTATTTTCATGTCAGTAAGATTTCAATATGAGAATAAATGAAAAGAAAAAATTTATACAAAAAAAATATTTCACATAAAGTTGTTTGAGTAATCTAAGTTGTAAAAAAGCTCAAAAGTTGTAAATAGTACAAAATAAACTTAAGGTGACTTTGTAAGAGAACAAGATGTATTAACTACACTAAGAGAAACCTGATTGTTGGCACATTGAAATCGCCTTTTGGAAATAATATACGTAGGTAAACTGGTTAATACGAAACCAATCAAAAGAGTAAGCGATAATTATAATAAGAACGCTCTACTCTATTCCAAATCATCTGTCTCTGAATTTCGTCATACGTTACTGGGTCGTGATAACGTCGTAGATAGCATTACCTACGACAATATCAGGAAAGAAGTGTCTTGAGTCTTGCCTCCTTGTCGGGGAGAATTACCTTGGTAGATTAATATTTTTTTATAACCTTACACTCATTATTATCATAATCTCATCCACAAGAGGTTTACTGCTGTACATAAACCCGACAACACTTTTCCACGTCGGTCGGACTTGAGCCGACAGCATTTCTGCTACACCGACTTCCAGCCTAGATGATAGGTCCATCGGGTAGAAGGCCGCCCACACTCCTTTTGCCGGTTCATTATCATATCAGCCGTCTAGAGTCCTATGTTGAACATTAGCCTCCCCAATAGATTATATTCTCAATAGAGTATCTGCCCATAATCACCACGCTGCTGAGCAGGCGGGTTGGTGATCGCAGTTTAAGCTAGTACGCAAGATGAAGCTGCTGCCTTACATCCTAATAAAAATTATTGGTGCACCATACAATTAAAATATATAACTAAAAACAATTTACAAATGTTTATATGATGCACCAAAATGACCCAACTCAGCATATGCTAGTCCAGTGTTCTAGCGCTGGTTTCTTTTCTATTTTATCTTCTGATATTGTTGCACCAGTTTTAAAGTGACTTTGATTCATTGTTGCTCAGTCTCTAATATCAGTTTCAAACTACATATACAGTTTACACACGCTTACGTTTACGTCATGAGTCATAGTCAAATTATGTATTTTGACAGTAAAATATTTGTTTACTATTAGACTTTATTCAAACAAAATATTAAGCAGGTCCCTCCAAGGCCCCTACGACATTAAATCTTTAACGACTGTGACAACACTCGTTGTTCCTCGATTACAAGTTTTATTATTGTTTTCGTACCTGAATATTCATACAGATTATACCATCCACGGAAAATGTTGGGTTAATAGGTATTTTGTTACTACCGAGTAGTAACTAGTCTACTGCAAAATATAAACGATACTTTTTGATCCATTAATTCGTTACCTTTTTAGAACTAAAAGTGTGATATCATCATCATCTTAGCCCATTTACGTCCCACTACTGAGCACGAGCCTCCTCTCACATATCAAGGTGTGAGGGTATTGGGTCATACTCCACCACGCGGACCCAGTGCGGATTGGCGGAGGCAGGTGTATGGCGTCCTGCTGTTAGAATTTATCAAGCCGCCTATTAGGCCTCTAACATGGCTTAACGACTACCATATTTAGTGATAACCGGGACCAACGGCTTAACGTGCCTTCCGAAGCACGGAAGCGCTCGATATCAAATGCCATATGTAGTGTGATATGATAATGCCTTATTTTATTTGTGTTATAATACGTATGTTATAAACTGATGTATTTAGTCACTCTCATTGTTTTATGGGGGTATTTGCCCATAATCACCACGCTGGGCAGACGGGTTGGTGATCGCAGTTCCAGCCAGTACGCAGGATGACGCTGCTGCCCATCATCCGGTAGCATTTCTCTTCGTCGATTTTTACGACTCCCCATGAGATGAGAAGGGGTGACGCTATTCTAGGCCGGCGCCACACGGCCGATAGGGCACATAGCTCGAAGAACCGACGACCGATGGGGCGTTAAGGTTCTTGAATGGCGACCACGAATCAGCAAACGTAGTAGAGGGCGGCCCCCAACGCGATGGACCGACGATCTGGTCAGGGCGGCGGGGAACCGGTGGATGCAGGCGGCAAAGAATCGATCTACGTGGAAAGCAATTGGGGAGGCCTATGTTCAGCAGTGGACTTCGAATGGCTGAAATGATGAAAAAAATGATGATTGTTTTATGTTAGTACATCTAGGAATTGTTAATTTATATTACACGTTGACTATTACATTGGTTTTTACACTCCTTATCTATTTATTACTTAATCTGTTATGGTATTGTTATGTTAAGGTAGGTTTTACTTGTTAAGCTTCAACTTGTGTCTCAACGTAAGGATAAACAAAATGTGTTTTTTAGTATTTAGTTTGCTATACCTTGTAGTATATAAATGTCGTGGCAACTTGTAATGGAAACTGCACTATTGTTTGAGCCATTAACTTCTGTGTTTGATCCTTATCTTTGTGTGTGTTTTGTAAGTTGTCCTAATTATAAATAAAAAAATAAATATGAACGATACTTTTTGTTCCCTTAATTCGTTACCTTTTTAGAACTAAAAGTGTGATATGATAATGCCTTATTTTTTTGTGTTATATAATAGGTTGGGGAAAAAGTCTTTTCGTATTTTTGTATGAAAAGTCAAGACATTTTTTTCAAAGTTTATTTACATTTATTTACAATATATATGTACCGTTTTGTTGAATAACTTTCTGCCATTTTGTGGGCAGAGACATTATCCCGTTACTGTAGAAACTTTGGGACTTCTGATCAAAAAAACGGGACAAATAGTTTTGGCAGTCCTCTCTTGAGGTCAACCTTACAGAACCTAAAGAATTCTGCAGAGACCGAAACAGGTGAAAATCTGAAGGCGCAAGGTCAGGGCTATATGGTGGATGCACTAGGACCTCCCAGTCGAACTCTCTTAATTTTTGCTGAGTGGCTAAAGATGTGTGTGGTCTAGCGTTATCGTGATGAAAGACCACACCCTTCCTGTTGATCAATTCCGGCCGTTTTCTCTCGACTGCTTCCTTTAATCTCATCAGTTGCTGGCAGTAAAGATCAGAATCGATGGTTTTGCCGGGCGGTAAAAGCTCATAATAAACAATGCCCTTCCAATCCCACCATACACACAGCATCACCTTATTTCGTGTTAGGCCAGGTTTGGCCACAGTCTGTGAAGCCTGGCCAACTTTCGACCACGACCTTTTTCGCACGTTCTTGTCGTACGTGATCCACTTTTTATCGCCAGTTATCAATCTCTTCAAAAACGGCTCGGTTTCATTACGTCTCAATAATGAATCGCAAATGAGTACACGGTTCATTAAGTTTCTTTGAGTGAGCTCGTGTGGCACCCAAATATCGAGCTTTTTTGTATAACCAGCTTTCTTCAAATGGGTCAAAACTGTTTTGTGGTCAATTCCCAGTTCTTCAGCTACATCGTAACTACTAATATGCCGATCTTGCTCCACTCTTTCAAAAATGGCGTCCATTTTATTCGTAACAGGGCGACCAGAGCGAGTTGCATCTTTAACATCAAAATTTCCGGACTGAAAACGTTTGAACCAAATTTGTGCTACTCTTACTGACACTGCATCAGGTCCATAAACATCACAAATTTTTTTCACTGCTTGAGTTGCATTTTTGCCTTTTTTATAATAAAATTTTAAAATGTATCGAATTTCTTCATTAGATTCACTCATTTTTACGGAGAGAAAAACAAATGAAAAATAGCGGGAAACAACTTTTTTTTTTTTCTTTTCTTTATAATGGAACCTTTTTAATGTTACCAAAACCAGCCAGACACAAATAGTACAGTCAAAAAAATTTTATAATAAGTTTATACCTACGTTATGCGAAAAGACTTTTTCCCCGACCTAATATACGCATGTGTGCGGGCTTGACTAGCGTATTTGACTGACGTACTCACCTGTCCTGTCGCTATCTCAAGAACATAACAATTTGAAATTAAAATGAATTATCATTCAGATATTAAATACGGAAAATGGCATATCTATTGAGCAAAAAACATCCAAGATTTTTTTTCGTAAATCTTTGTTAAATGGTAAACTGTGAATGAAACTATAGCAAACATCGTGCGTTCCTAATTAAGCATTATTCCATCAAAAATAAGAGATTCGGAGCTACATAAGTAACATTCCGAGGAAGAGACGAATATCGCACGCATTCATTAATTATTCTTTAATGACCTGAATTAGACGTTGGCGCTGTGAAGTATAAACCCTCAAAGCCACGTGTGTTCAGACACTATTTCTATAGGTTCCTGTCTCACGGCAATCGTCCACCATCATACAGAAATGGGTTGTTTAAGAGGTGTTATATGCGCTGGCGACGATATCGAAAGCGTTTCTCCAACCTTCGTTTGAGGCAATGGCTTTTTAAACTTTTTCGTAGTTCGTGTTTCTTTACAATGATTATCTGAATAAGTTCAATTGTGCTCGTAGTTCATATATCAATTCAATACCTTAAGTAGATATGCTTGAACCTCAGATTTCGGCTTAAATATTTAAATTACGGCGCATTAATATATATTACTCCTAATGATTTTCTTATAAGTGTAATAGGTGTTTTTGTAACTTTAAATGTATTGCATAGGTACTTACAGTCTTACTCTGTGTATTGTATATTGTAGGTAGGTATTACAAATGTTTATTGTACGAAAAGCCTCGGAAAAAGTAAGTTAATTCTTTTCATGTTTCTTTTTTTGACGAAGTTCAGAAATAGAGTTTGTATTTCGACACTACTCATTTAGGTTTTCGTGGTGAAGTCATACTAATACCAATTCATTTGTTACAACATCTTTATCGGCAATTAACTGACAAGCCAAGCTTTTTGCTTCGGAACAATGAATGCACTCTTGTCTTTATCGATTTTGTCGGCCCCGTCATTATCTCTAAGAATGGAAATTCCTAGTGATCGAACCTGTCCAGATAATGACGTTTAGAAGCCTAAGCTATGACGAAACTACAACTTCTGCTGATGGTAGATAGCAGACGTAAAAATACGTAGTAATTTATTTTGTTGCATTTCGATTTTTTACATTATTATTACAATATAAAGTCGCACAGCAAGCAATAGAGAGTGTTATGCTAGGGGTTTTTATATAAGGTCGAACAGAGATAAGGAAATCCGTAGAAATACTAATCACCGACATAGCTTATCAGCAAGCTGAATTGGCAGTAGGCTGAGCATATAGGCCGGTGGGGCCGAAAAGTTCTGGAACCTTTCGATCGGAAACTTCCTCCTGGAAGATAGACCTCAGAGTTCGAGTATTAGGTAGTTGATAGAGTAAGTGGGCACCAACATGATTACTTCTAACACAAGTGTCTGCGAAACTTTATAAAAATATGATTAACGCAATAATTTACAGTTTGAAAAATTTACGATTGATTACTAAGCGTTGGTACATGTTCTAAATTATTAAAATGTAAAGAATAAAATGGAAGAAACCCACTTTTGATCCAACTCTACATATTCTTTAACTTTAGTTGATTGATTGGTTTTTGTTGATTGGTAGCTCCTTAAATGTTGATGTTTCTAAGTTAAGTTCATCATGGATTAATATGAGCTTGTAAACAAAGTTGTCCCTAAATATAGCAATATGTCGTATTGTCTATTGCATAATATTATTTTTGGAGGTTCAACTGCTCGCAATCGAGAGTCTGCAATGAAAATATTCCCAAACCTTGCAAAACAAGATGTCGAAGTCACAACAAAGCCGCCTTTTCCTTTAACTTAACGAATTTGTAAGAACCAGTATTACATGAAAGCGAATCGTTTAAAAACATTTACGTAAGGGCAACCCTTTGGCAAATTGGTTCGCTGATTACGTACAGGAGTCTTTTTATAAAATTATCCCAAGTTGGCGTAATAAGTGGCCTTAACAATTAGGGGTTCTCGATGCCATTTACGCAATACTGTTAGAGATAGCGAGATTACTGGACGTAATAATTATCAGACTATAAGTACCAGATGTTTATGGTCTCTGGGGATGATGGGCGCAGTGGAATTTTATTTAGAACTAACCCTGGAGGAAAGAAGAACATTAAAACATAATTATAGTGGTTTTGATTCCCACACAGGACAATTCTTTGTGTGTATAATAAACACGAATATTTGTTCTGGTCGTTTGGGTCTGGGTCTGGGTGTTTGTATGTCCTATGTGTACAAAGTATGTTTGTAAAAAAAAGTGTTTATGTATGTTTATTCGTTATTTAGTATCCATAACACAAGTTCTTAATGATACTTATCTTGGAACTAAATAATTGATGTAAGTAAGGGTTAAAAGTACGAGTAACTTTCACCTCAGATGCGAGACTGGCGCCTTCGTCTAGTCTGCAGTGATATTTGTATTTACTTAGGTTGCGCCTATATTTAATAAATAAATAAATATACTATTACAATCACACCAATTATTTAGCTCCAAGATAGGTATCATATCGGTCGTCGAAACACTTGTAAAGCAACTCTATGCATTAAACATTCATTTAGCATTATTTAATATTTATTTAAACTTTTCCATCGCAATATAATAGGTAAAGAATGTTGCAGTTTGTAACATAGCGCTGATATTTGTAACAAAATTCTTCGTAATTTGAAGTCATTTTTTTTGCATCAATTATATTTGGATTCGTATATTATTCTTAAATGTTTGATTATTATTTCTTAAAATAATTAAGTTATTTGGGAGCTACATGGGAAGTTCATAAATACATTAATCAAAAAAATGCATTTCATCGCTAGCTAGTTTCTTTGTAATATTGTCTCAATTGTTTAAATGATACAATTAAAATCGGCTCTAAGACCGGCTTGAATAAGTTCTTTTTTTTTAATGGCTTCTAGCGTTTATCCAGTGTCAAGTAACAGAGACACCAGTGTTACGATCACAGATGAGAATGAGTGGTGATAAAGCTGATAAATGAGATGCCCTCCCCTAAACCGCTTGAGCCCTCAGTAAAGATGTGGGACTATACTGAGATCTCACGTGGACTTCTTGAGAGAATTTGAGAAGTCATGTTTTACTGTTAAGTTTCATTTACCAACACTCATGTACGTTCACAAACACTTAACGGTTAATAATCCACCGTTATTACAAATTAATGTTCGAAATATCACAAATTTTAGAAAACCAAACAAAACTGACGCAGCAGACGTTACGTTTCCCGCCAAGAAGTCCAACAGTTCTTAATTTGATTTAAGCTAAATTTGATTCAAATTGTCATTGCATTTTAGTCATTTGTTTGAAGTTGAGAGGGACGCACGATGTTTAAAATAGATTAAGTACTAAACAGAATTAGTGATCGTTGTACAAGACACCCTAAGATTAATTGCTAATAAGTATGTAATGTTTAATGGCGTATAAAGTATAATAACGCTACGATATCTGTTTACGCGCAAGTCCGAAATTGGCCGACGATTGATATTGAGATTTATAACATGGTGTGCGCGTGATTCATGCGCTGTTCTGATTTATTCTGGTGCCGTTTCATAAATAACGGGAGAGCTGCTACAGAACAGGCACCACCTGAATGGAGTTTCGACACGACAACAATTCGCCATGTTTATAAAAACTCTTTGTAAATATTAATAATCGTCGGTATGTAAGCAATTTGCGTGCTTTTTCATAGAAATTATCCAAAGGGATATATTGTTTTTATTGACTTCAATAGAGCATTTCAATTATAACTCATTAATAGTAATTAACATTCAAGCAAGTATACGAGTTACTTTTATAGCAGTCTGGATCATATTACCACTATTACTGATTACATTTTACATGAACCAACAGTGGTACCTAAATTTTGGAGAACCTGGTAAGAAAATATGCTGAGTTTGCATACCGTGGATTATTTTTATGACAATCATATTTTGGAAGAGATTAAAGAGAAAGAATAGAATCAAAACTGTCCCTGTGTGTTAATGCAGACAAAAAGAGCACCACGACAATATGCTAGTTGAAGCGGTTTAAAAACTAAACAAAAGGATTTACTCACGATTCTTAGCAACTTTTGCTCCATTTATTTGCCTATCTTCTTATCGCGTGTGTACATATCACGGTAAGTAATGTCTATCATGGTATTAATATGCTCGATATCTGTCTGTCTCGATGTCTGTGTCGCACGAAACGCGCGATATTGGGGGGTTGCGATGGTGTCGATTCCATCCATAAACATCACGAAAATGATATTAGACCTTTTTAATCAAGTAGTATATACCAAGAATTGCGTGCCATTAGTAGGTGATTATATGAGTGGTAAGGTGCACCTCAATTAAGATATTATGATTTAAAATTGTTGATTAAGGCTATGATCCTATAACATTTATTGATCCAAAGACTAAAATAGAAAAATAATTACGGCAGAAATACAAATTTTCAATGAAATCTTTAAGGTTCAACTTCAAGCTAGTTACATACTCTGTAAAGTACTAGAAGTAAAAAGCCATGTTCATGAAGAATCTTATATTCAAAGTTCCACCAAGTGTAAAAACCTAACGAACGACGATTTACTATTATTATGTGAAAATTATAGACATTTAGTAGTACCCACTACTAAATGTCTAATTTAAAGAGTTCCAAACTGAAAATGTATTCTTTACCTATTACATACCTGGTACATTTGGTATGTAATTATTGAGTGTTTTGATAAAGATATTAATACCGACAGCAACTTCAAATGATATAAATGTAAATAATAAAATATAAAACCTGCCATAATAAAAGCGAACCCCAAAATAAAAAAAAATCTCATCCTTTACGGGCTTAGAAATAAAAATTGAGTTTTCATAATTATACCTGTATGCAGTTTTATTTTACGCAAAAGATTTTTTATTTTTATTTTGTACTCATCACACTATTCTTTATACCTATCCGTTGCGTGGTTTGGAAAAAGGTAGCGAAGAGCTTACAGACAAAATCACCAACTAACCTTTATTTAGTGAGTGAGAGATAGAAAAAAAGAGCTCCCTATGTTTTTTTTGTAGCTAAATGATGTTAGCCAGTAAACAGTTGCCGGTAAAAAAAAATATATTTGTTCAACATTAACAGAAATGTCCTTGCATTTTTCTGTAGCCATCACATCACTATTGCTATCACTCTAAACTATTATGACTAATATTGTCTGGGGTCAGTATAAGTTTTAATAATAATTTCCATGTTAAGGAAGAGTAGTGTCTTCTGTCACAGGCTTTTATAAGCTTAAAAGGAGACCCTTATCATTATTTAAGTTATGTAATTTTGTTTTATGTAACAAAATAATGTTTTATTTTCATTTTTCATTTTCATCAGCAATTCAGGAATTATCTGGCATTATTCAGAGCCAAATGTGCCACTCATACTGCAGTTGTGTTGATGTACGGGCTGTACGGCGGACCTTGGATCGATTCGTGTTCGGATTGCTCGCGCTCACACTAACCGAATTTATTAACTGGTTTAAGGTCACCTGTCACTCCCAAAACCGAGTTCAAATCAAATCACTTATTCACCGATATTAACGATGTGTGGTGTTAAGGGCTTCATAATAGAATTATTTTTCATGATTGCTGTACCTTGGAAAATAAAATTGTTGTTTTATTAATAACTTTTTATTTGTTTGTTATATATTATGTATATTTAAAAGTCGAATTCATTTATTCCTATGAATTTTAGCACAAAATCACTTAAAGTAATTGATTATGACAGATTATTTTGTAGACCCTACATTTAATTACAAATTACTAAACAATAAAATAGATTGCCTAATGAGTAAAATAAATCAACGAGTGCAACATCGCAATCCACGAAAACCCGTAACACCTCTATGCCCCCAACTTCGCTTTTGGTAGCAATTCAGACATACCTAGATTCTGTAGATTCGTTAATTAATGTAAGGTACCTGACTCCTTTTGGAGAATCAAACGAGGTTTTTATCCGACCAAATAGGTTTTTACATTATATTATCTGTGATACCTAACAATTAAAAATTTTCTTTACAACAGTCCCAAAAACTGAAGGGTCCATAGTGGAACTTTTTGGTAGGTATTTTACGAGGGTGCCATAGCGGGAACCATACCATAACGGAACTAACCGGTTTATCATTGTAAAAGCAATTTTTTTTCTTTTTGTCATGTGGTGTGAACCAGTAATTATATTTACCTGAAAATATATTATTAGAATGTTGTAATTAAATTTACATTATAAAAACTGTTGGTCACCCATTTTTAATAAAAAAATAAGTAATATTTTTAATAAGTTAGTCACTTACGTGTTACACATACGTGTAACTCTTGAATTTTTGAGAAGTGCTAGTAATTCTTGTTACTATATGTACCTACTCATAATCTTAGCCATCTATTCTTTGATCTAATCCGTATCAGCTTCGATCTATTTCCGACAGTAAATAAAACTTCAACGATAAAAGTCGCGTTCTTTTTTTATTTATTCTATTACTTTTATAATTGACTTATTACATATTCCTATTTGTTATCTACTTATATATAACTAAATGGCAATTGTCTGTGTCATTGTCTGAGTTCACAGACACAGAAATATTTTTATTATTAAGCAAAAAACACAGTACCTACTTGTTAAAGTTAGCATCATCTGCTATATTTTCGCAAATATTTAGTACGTGAAGTTATTGCTGTCTTCTGATCTCCTGCGTCTCTTCTCGTTGAGACCACTCCGGATACAAATAGCCTTCCGTAGCACGGAAGCACTCGATATTAAATGCTACACAAACGGTCACCCATCCAAGGAGTGACCTCTGTGATATCCGTTTTACCTCAGTGATCACAGCGGAGCTACGAGCGTTTTTTCATATTTCACTATCACATCACATTTATTTTCGTTGTATTATTTGTCATTCAATTAGTGTAAATTCTAAGTGTAAAACCCTATAGCTGTTTGTTTGGTGTACACTAATGGTCTTTAAGTTAAGTGAACTACCTATTATGTTTCTAAGCGCGTATTGTGATTTGATTGTTACTTATAACAGTTTTAGTTTATTTAAACGGATAGAATATCATTATATCTGACAAAATGAGAATTATTTCACAAATTGAGCGATTGCTTTGAAAAAATGTCGTTCTGGGCAGTTGGTTCTTACGACGAGACCTTTGAAAGGCTTCTTCGTTCTGGCTGCTCAATGCCAGAAGTACTTATTGCTGTGAAATGGGTGCTATAAATGTTTCGGAGCAAATGTCAATGTCATGGGAGCCAGTCTGGAAAAGGGTATCATTGACGTCGACGGGGTGAGGCAGTCCTGACCGGCGCGTGCACGACTGTCAAATTATACTGAATTATACAAATATATAGAAAGTTGTGTGAAGTCGATGTGCCTAATATTAACACAGTATCTCTTTAGGGTTTGGTAAGTACCTAGAAACCTAATGCTGAAGTAGCGCTAATGATATACAGTCGCGAGCAAAAGTTTGGATTTACTTACTTGAAATCGATCTTGAGCACTAAATATTTTATTAATAATTATAAAAAAGACTTCATATTAAAAGTTCAATTCTTAACTTAAAATTGATACTATGTTCATTTAAATAAAGCCAGTACCAGTATTCAGTACTCAAGATCGCGCGGAACCAATTTCAAATTAAGTTATTTCAAAAACTTTTGCTCGCCAGTGTATTAATAAGACTTTCTATGCCTACTACTAAAACTAGTTAGAATTAAAGGGCTTGTATTTAACGTGTTATCAGAATTAATAAATTGCCAACCTAACCTAACCTTTTTGTGCATCAAAAATACTGATTGAGCACCTAATCACCTCATTAGGTGCTCACTCAGTATTTTTGATGATCAAAAAGTATTTTTTAGAGGTTCAGTTTATTATATTCCGAATTAAAGTAAATTATTTTACGAGGTAAAAAAATATTGAACTAACTGTAACATTGTCTGGTCTAAATTGGAAATTGTGTGATATAAAAAAACCGGCCAAGTGTGAGTCGGACTCTCGCACATACATTGGTACTGAATTTTATTTGATATTAAATCTAATGCTCAGTTCTTAAATTGTATCCATAAAGGGTTAGGTATGGTAACTTAAGAGGGCGCATAAGGAAATATTCTGTGAATATTTCAAGCGTCTACTTGTTAGCGTTATCAATATCGAGCCAAAACGAGCAAAAAAATCACGTCTGTTTGTGAGAGCCTACTTAAATATTCATTTTATTCTGTTTTTTGGTATTTGTTGTTACAGCGGCAACAGAAATACATCACCTGTAAAAACTTCAAGATACACATACAGCCTGGTAACTCTGGGTTTCGGCTGTCTTAGCGCGAGGCGAATCCTGGGTTCTGCGTAGAATTTTACCTCTCTATTTCACTCACCACGCCAGTTTATGTACTTTACTTCGTCACTTCGGTGGAAAGATCGATTAAAGTGGCGATGTAATGTTTCTGCCTGGATTTTATTATAAATAGGTACAGAGAAAGCTCGCTGAAATGGCTCCGAGATTTTATAACAGATTGCAATAATACCTACACTAATGTATGGAAGCGAATGTTGGTTATGGCAGAAGAAACATGAGAGTAAGATTAATGCAGTAGAGATGAGAGCACTCAGAAATATTCTTGGTGTGAAATTGAGTGATAGGATAAGGAATGAAGTGATAAGGGTTAAAGCTGGTGTAAAAGAAGATATAGTGACAAGAATTGAGAAAGGTATGCTTAGATGGTTTGGTCATGTTGAGAGGATGAATGAAAGTAGATTAACGAAAGTGATTTATGATGGACAAGTGGATGGAAGTGTTGGGAGGGGAAGACCACGAAAGGGCAGGTCAAAAGTACCCTAAACCGACGGGCGTGTGTGCAGCAAGTGGAAGGATGTGATCTCTGCCTACCCCTACGGGAAAGAGGCGTGACATTATGTATGTATGTATGTATGCAATAATATATTCTAATTTAAAAATGTACTGACGAAATTATTAGTGGATAAATTTTATTATAATGTTAATAAGTATTTTTTATGGATTTGTCTTTATTAATTGTTGACATTCATTGATTTATTTCACATTTGCTATTGTTGGTCTATAAATATATTGATTGTCTACGGCTCTACGCTATAAAGCATATATTTAATTGGTCATTTGTTATTATTTATGTGATGAAACGAACTGTTTAATTTGATCAATGAATGTAATAATTCATCTTATTACCTGTGTTAGCAAAGAATTACTGATAACTGATAAAACAGTGATTTATTTTTAATTAAAATTTTAATATGACATAGTATTGTAATTTAATTTGTATTCATTGAATTGATGTTTTTGATTTTTTTTTGCTGAAAGTTCATAGACCTTTCATTTAACTTTGTTTAAATACGCCTTACGGCAAACATGGCAACAGTACCTATCAATATTAAATGTTTATCTTATTACCCGTGTTAGCAAAAAATAAAAATAAAAAAATTCTGCTTTTTTTAAATCAATCTATTCGCGATTTGTCTTGCATTCACAGTGGCTCACATACCTTCTTACGTACTAAAATTTGAGGCTTAATATGCCTCTGCTAACCCCCAGGTTGCCTAATGGCATTAAGTCGCCCTTTCTACATTTATTTTTATATAGGTGTATGCAATGAAAATTAAACAAATAAAAGAAGAAGTGCACATCATTCGGTACAGACTCAGTAGCCGTAGTCGAATAGCAACGATTTGACTACAGTACGAATTCCACAATCTATCAAAACCACAGGTAGACCATTCCATCTCCATCTGAATCTCATTTCGACCGTTGTGTTTCGTAGATGGTCAGCGTGCGTCAACGTAAACTTGGCTGCCATTCCGCTTGCATTTGCGAAACTTGCAAAACAAGTCAAATTAGCTATTTACGATGTTTTCTAGGTGATCGGAAACGAACACGAGTGGAAAAGTACTTAAACAGTCACTAGGGCATAGTTATACCTATGTGAATGTTTGTTTCTGTGCTCTGGAAAGTTTTTTAATTCTTTGGTCACTTAGTGCGTTGGAATAATCTAGACATCCGGAACGCCTTTAAACTCCGATGTTATGTAGTAGATGACACGATCTATGTAATATCACACATATTACTTATTACTATTATAGTGCAATGGGAAGTAGTGTTTTTAAGTCAATATATTTAAGTGTTTTATGTGTTGTTAAGAACAATACAATACACAAAGTATTTATTTAAAAAAAAGTTTACCTTATAAAAAGTAAGTCCATGTTACTATTTAATAAAAAAAAAACACTCACCTCACTATGTGTAGTCATTGAACCAAGTTAGAGCTTCTTCTTCTTTGTCGTGCAGACTTGTTCCTCAATTAGCTGTCCCATGCGTCCATTTTGCGTAGGAGGGTGAGAGCTGGATTACTTCAGGCATCCCAGTTCCTCCAGGAATCTTATCAGCGTCTTAACGTCGCGGAAGGCTTCCGTAAGGCTGCCTGGTGTCTTCAGGAACCTCGCCCGGTAATCAGCCACCTCCCTGCATTCCAGCAAGACGTGTGCGGCTGTCTCCTCAGTCCCCATGCATGTTTTGCACAGAGGACTGTTTCTTATACCTATGTTAAAAAGATACCATGACTTGTGACCAGGCGCATTTGAGGTTTTTTAAGCTGCATCAAAATTTTGGAGCAGCGTGGTTCTTTTCGCAGTAGTGCTAGTCTAGCTTGCCTGCAATCCTCCAGGTCTGCCCAGAGCAGGTTGTGCAGGTATGAAGTATGTAGTGACAAAATTGGTTCCGGGTAAGTTAGAGCTTACAATTCAACTCTTACAACAGGACGCTACATTTCTTCATCAATCCGTACTGGATACGGGTGGAGATAAGTATGACCAGGATCCCGTTTAGTGAGGAGCAAGAGAATGGTGAATAATCTTTACGTGTGCACTTTCAACCAATTCCTAGTAGGCATTGTATACATTAACGGCATTAGCGTGCTAATAAAGCTTGGCTAATTAGCCAGATTAGCTTTGATAATTATCAAAATGTTTACATTGTTGCAGTAATTTTATTAGGAATCCCAAAACTAGGCCGCACTTTAAGTATTGTTGCCAATTACAATTAATGAAAATTCATATCATGCTTAAATATGACCTGATGAAGAAGTTCTACAGACGTTTAAAAATAATTACTGCCACGTTCCAGCGCACATTATACTTGCAAATATTACAGTACGTAGGTGCTTATATAAATTACGTTTATTGCAATTATTGCATTTAAACGAATCATAAAACGGCTGTCGGGCCCGATGATAACATCTATTGTACCAGCCGCACGAGGTTCATTGTTAATTGTTATTAATAGGCTGTAGAAAAAAAACATGTTTACATTGTACTTAATGCTGTGGATTAAACAGACAATAAAACGTATGGAGTTTACCTACTACCTACTGTTGTGAAACTAACTAAACTATGAACTATAGTTTACCGACGAATTAAAAACATTTTAAAAAACGACCGATATGGCGTGGAGGTCAGTATACCTACACTTTACTCCAGAGGTCGTTAGTTCGAATCCCACACAGGACAAATATACTTATCTTGGAACTAAATAATTGGTGTAATTGTCAGATAATATTTATTGATATTTATTTATTTGAGAAATCACCAAAAGGCATTCAATAAGTTCTGTTGCTAGAGCTATTACGGATACCAGCAATGTTATAAAAAATTGTGCCATTAAAATTTTAAAAGTATTTTTTTTTATATAACAATTTTAATTTATTATTCAATAAGGTATATTAATGAAAACATAAAGGATGCTCGTCATCATAATTAGTTTTAACTTTTTTATATGAAAAAAAATATCTCTAACTACATATCCTGATGTAATAATCATGTAATTTAAGCGCGTTACTATGTTCCACCCCCCTCTCGCCGGCTTAAGTAAGCTTAAAGTAAGTGATGGTAATTTTCAATACCCAAAATAGCAATAGTAGTCAGTGGGCAGTGTTGCTAAATTTGCCAAATGCCAAACCTGCCGGCTAGAAGGCAGAGACAACGCACCAATTACCAGCGGGAGCGGCCGGCGCGCCCGCCAGGTCAAGGCCGCCTCGCCGGACCGACGCATAGGGTTGTCTCTCCTGATATTATTTTGTTATTCTGGAATTTTAGATATTTCATAAAGGTAGCTGTTTACAGTACTAAAAAAATGGTTTAAGTGCTCTTATAACTAGGACGGTCCTAAAAATGAGGTTCAAGGAAAATTCATACTGAGAGTAAAGTTTTAAATCGACTGAACTGACTTAAGGTTTCTACTTCCCGCCACATTATCGAATGCTTACAAAATTAAGTCATATCATGCATGTTAAATGTTACTTAATCTAAACCCCTTTATCGCACTTCAAAAACACTCGTCAAATAGGCCGGGGATAATACAATACAATAGCATATTATTATATCAATTGTGTCTGGGAACCAATGGATTGAAAAGTAAAAGCTCTTTAAAACTGCCATGTATACATGCTCTTTTTACTCTTAAGCTTTTTTAACCTGTATCCAGATCTGTATGCCGTCGCCGAAGCACTAACACAAGAGGCCATGCAAAGCGCAAGAGCACAACATTTTCTCTGAGTGCTCGTCGATATTTTAGTTTAGTCCTTATCCGCCCGCAGTAGTCTGGTTGGTGCAGCCCTACTCACGCTGTTACCTTTTGCTCCAGTGACCGGGAAGTTGGTTCGGATCACCACACACACACGCCACTCACGTCGCTCGTAAAGTCCCCGGCACGTCACGGGGAGCGCTCCCCATTAGCTGATCACGTCAGTATCATATGTGAGGAGTGTGATGTAATGGACGAGAGTGATTGAACACCTAAATATTGGTGTTATGATTACTGAAGTGTTGTATGTGGTGATCGTACTTTTACTACTTTTATCAATCACTTAGTTATGTGACTATGTTACTGTAATGTATCTCAATAAAAAAGTCGCTTAGGTCTGACGTTTCTGAGCGGTTATATTGAGACGCACGCATTCAGGTGTACTTATAATAGTCATGAGACGTTTTACAGTTATAAATTGTTAAATGATATAACGAAGAAGATATAAAAAAGTGCATACATTTTTTATATAGCCGACAAACTTACTAGTTTGACAAATAAATTTATATTCTGAATGAAAAAAGTCACGAATGATATTTTTTTAAACATTTTTAAAATTACTGTTTAAAAGTATTCATATATATTTTTCTCGCAATATTTAAATATCTACCTATGTCTGTTGTATCACTATGAATCCTAACACGACTGATATAACATGTAGAGTGATAGACATATGATTATTAGGTATCCATTCATATTTACTATCAACGGATATACCTACTCTGAACTAAGCTATTTAAATCTGCAGTGAAGCATTATTAAACGCACTATTTAATAACATCCTGCGAGAGCGATAAGACTGTACTCTGACTACACATACACACACGTTGGAAATGGCATCATAATTATACCAGAATCATTATTAACGGAAATGGGATCTATGTAATTGTAACTAATTGCACTACTTACCTTATCTCTCTGGCGAACATAAAAGTTCCCGGTAAGCGGCAATAGACTTGTCACCTATTACGTGGGACCAACAATATTATTAGCTAAATGTCTCTGCCTATCCCTTTAGGGAAACACCTTATAATACATTTAGAATGACTATCTAGAAGTACTATGTGGTTTAAATAATGTAGAGTCTTGTGCTTCGTCAGATAATGATCTGGTATTAGAACCACGTGTTAACGCAGTAGCTGATGGAGTTAAGTGACCGTGAATCAAACCATTACAGAGTTAAACGTGCAAATAAACAACTGATAGTAGTCATGGAAATAAGTAGAATAAATTTTACCCGAATTGGAGTTTGTTTTGCAGTCAGAGGAACTGATCCAAGTGGCTGGTGTTTGGAATAGAAACATTTCAAAAAACTTTAGTACTTACATTTCTAAAAACATGTAAGTATAACAAATTTAATCTCCAAATATTTTTGAGCCATACCAAATTTTTACACCTTTTCCTACATTATTTAAGTTTCTCAATTAACTCACACTTGTGAAAAATGTTATCGAAGATCATATGAAATATATGTTTTATTGTTTGGGTGATACAATTAATTACCTAGCTGGCACTGCCTTCTGAGATATCCAAAAATGGTTATCAATGGTCAATTTGACACGATTATCTGAATAAACCAAAAAAGCTTTATTCTGATTCACGTGTGTTCAGTGTCGAGTTGACGAATAACCCCTTAAATCAGAATCACATAGATAACCTTTTTTTTTTTTTATACCTATAAAAATATTTTAACAACTCTTGGACCTTGGCAAGATCATTACAATTCTTTGGAAATAGTAGGTAGGTACTCTTTACATGCTATAAGCAGGAAAGCAATATAAATTAAAAATAAATACTTACCTGATACTTACTTAAATGGTTAGGTTTTTATTGAAAGAAAAAAATGCGAGTCATGTTTTTCGTAATTCTTAAAGAGTTATTAGATAACTGTGTTTTTTATTGCATAAACCGTAATGTACATGAACAGTAAGTGTTATCAACTAATGTTAGAGTCAGGCTCTAGCTTTCTCAGCAGAGAAAATGGTGGGCGTGTACGTAACAAATTAAGCGACATACTTGAAGTTAAAGTCAGAAACGATATATAGAAGCGAGATTTAACTTCTAAATAAATAAATGTAAGTAATTTTATTATTAATGAAAAGAAGTAAGTGCCAACCAGCTAAATTGTAGGTAAGTGTAAGTTGTCAACAATATGTAGACTTACAAAAAACAAATTAAGACATGACATACCTTTATACTCCGAAAATAATCTCTAGCAGTAGTGAAAATAAAGGTTTGTGATTTCGCAAGGAAATATAATTATACTTCGTCGATAAATAATGCTTGTTTGACTCTATAAACTGGTCACGCGACCAAGTCGAGGCAAGAAGCTAGTACCCAAAAAGAAAGTAGAAACCACTAAAAGTGCGTGTTGTCAAAGTTCAGAAGATCATTATTTCTTTCTATCTATTTTTATCCTATCCTACTATATAATATTATAAACGTGAAAATTTGTATGTGTGGATATGGATGTTTGTTACTCTTTCACGCAAAAACTTTGTACGTGTATAGCTGCAGTCCTGGACTAACATATAGGACACTCTTTATCCCGATATTTCCACGGGAACGGGGACCACGCGAGTAAAACCGCAGGGCGCTGCTATAAAAAATAAAGCGAAATAATAAAAACGCGACTGGCAGCCGCGGCCGCACCCTCTGCTCCGATCATCATCCCTAATTTGTAGTGATACAGCCACTATTAACGCTAACCTTATGTCATGGCAGTGAACAACGTCAGCCAAACCATTCGCTAATTAGCAACGATTTATCGCAAGCTGCGCCTGGCACCGCACCGGCACGCCATGCGCCGCTCTCCGTTGACGAATTGCGCTTTTGAACTTCAACGTGGCCGCACCCAACTATGATAACTTGGGTATTCATAGCGAATCAAATTTATTTATGGCTAATCATTTTAAGCGGAATACAAAGTGCCTACCTTACTTACTTAATTAATAAACGAAGATCATCATCATTTCAGACCATTATTATTCCCGTAAATACGTATTCGTAACAGTAGTCAGATTTCAGATCAATCTTTGCGTTAGTTTCTGGTTGGTACTTTACGGGTCCTGGGGGCCTACCGCCGAATTCGATGGATTACCGGTAATCCATCTATATCAAACTTTGTTTTGCGTTCATTAATCCGTACCGGGGAATCTGCCGAGAGCCACCTCTCATTCATGACCTTCAGTCCGTGACAGACCAATAGGTAAATGGAGAACGCCATTTTGTTTCGATTTACATGAGTTCGGCGGTACGACAGAATCAATTCGAAATCCATTTTGCCTTATAATCGATTGCCATCGAACTCGACGGTAGGCCCCCTGGGGTCCGCTTTTCTCCATCTTCTCCTCCACTTTGCACGGTCTTCGGCATCTTGGGTTTATATATTATTGGAACGCGTGTCATCCCCTACAACGGCAAGCCAACTCTTCCTGGACCTGCCCAATCTGGCTCGGCCGAGTGGAGGTGCCATGGGAAAACAGTTTGCTGATTTTCGTAAAACATGGCCTTACCAGTCTAGGCGCGATTCTTGTAATTTTTGAGACGAATTAAAAAGACCCAATAATTTTGTCTTAATGAAACTCCGAATATAGCGATGACGATGACATAGGTATGTATATAATTTTCTGTGTAATTAATCTCGCAATAACCTACTTCATAGCATCCTCCTCTCTTCTAAGTTGCCATACCCTACACTACAGGGTCCATATTGTATCTGTGATATTATAAATAACATCTTTGTAACATAAATGGTGAGACATTGAGTATTGAATACTTACACGACGGGGAAATGCATAACGGGCGCTAGTTTGCCTTGCATTAAAACATTGCATCATTATTTATAATTTTACACAATCAATCCAATAAAATGTTAATAGTAATGTCACTACAAATTTTAAAAAAATGCAACCTCAGTAGATATTTGTAGAGCTCGCCTATGTCGCAAATTATATTGCAATTAGTTAGCAGGCGGCGGGTCGATGAACTGTTACGTTGTGTAATTAGGCTTATGTACGACACGACGACGCCGCGCCGGGACCGACTGTGCTGACTGATAGTCATACGCGGAAATTGTTCCTACGGCCATTAATGCAAGCAGAAATAACTGCTATCAAACTAACTAACCGAAAATAATAACATATTGATGTTATTATGAACTAGTGGCCCCTGTGATTTTGTCCGCGTGACCAACATATAAACCTTCTTCAATCACTTTATTGAAAAAAACCGCATCAAAATTCGTTGCGTAGTTTTAATGATCTCAGCATACAGACAGAGGAAAGCGACTTTATTTTATACTATGTAGTGATATTGATAATGTTATACGAGATTAGAATCAATTTTGGCTTCAATAGTTAATAAAGTTAAACGGGCTATTTCGGGCTAATAATATGCCTTTGCTTACCCCTTAGGAGGGAAACAGGCGTGATTTTTGTGCATATTCAATCCAAGGATTGGTTATGGAGACGCTTTACACAAAAGGATTGATTTGTCTATAGCATTTAACCAATTTTGGATCAAGACATGTTTTATAATATCAGGCGTAAGTGAATAAACACACACAAAGTAAGTACGCAAAAGTATAAACATTTTAGACTACGTATTTTTTAATTTTAAGCAGTGCAAAGTTTTTAAACCTTTTTATAATTGGTCTAATTACAAAAAAGGCATTCCCGGCCTCTTAAATAACGGGTGCTATTTAACGTGTCTTCAAAATTAATAAATTGCCAACCTAACCTAACCTTTTTGTACATCAAAAATACTGATTGAGCACCTAATCACCTATTAGATGCTCACTCAGTATTTTTGATGATCAAAAAAGCTTTTTTTAGAGGTTTAGTTTATTATATTCCTTAAATAACTACACAAACTGGTTATATGAAACTGGACACAAGAGTACTTAACTAAATAATGTATAACCACTGATCGGAGATAATCTCAATTCAAAGAAACATTAATTATTATTTATTACTGAATATAAGAAAATGATTGGTCTTTAGTTACTGGTAGCTTTATAATTTTTAAGCTTAAGCCTGAAATTTTGATTGTATCTCGCAAAAATAATAACGGGATATCTACTATGATATTCCTTTTCATCTGTTTACAATAAACTTCTCATTTAAAAGTCTTCAGGTAACTTATAACCACTGGTAACGCATCAAAGGCACGGTTGATATTCACGAGCCTCAAAATCTAAAGTAATTTATTCAAGTTTGGCTCAATAGACCTCTTTTGAATGTCATACTTATAAACTAACGCGCACTCAAGACCTCGATGTTTCCTTGTGGCCGATGTTTTTCTAAGAGCGAGGCGAATCCCGTCATGGGCCTATCTTGAATAAGATTAAGATATAAGTTAATTAGCTATTCCTACAAGCGACTCGTAATCGGCGCGATGAAATCACATCATCTATTGTCATTCTGAGAGCGACTCCGACGTAACACGATGAGGTATCCACTATTATGTGTGAAATACATCTTATTATAAAATAAAGACAATAGGCTAGGACAGTTATCATATTAAAACCGAATGAATAACATATTTGATTAAATGATACACAAAATAAATGGATCTCAAACGATAATCAGTAATTACTAAAAACTTCAAAAACTTTATTTCAGGATCATCATCCAAATGAATTCGGACTTTTAAAACTTATAGAGAATTAAAATCATAACTTACTATTTTATGTAATTAGACACTTATTTGTTGAGACAGTCGTGTAATTAGCAATAAATCATTAAACTTGTTCATTATACAATAAGATACTGCGGTAAAAAAATAATCTTTACTTAGAACTTGGGCTTACATTATCATGAGTAAAAACGAACGCAAATTAGCACGAACGAACCATTTATAATTGCAAAATGTACACAGATTGGGGTCAGGCTGGCCAAAATGTAGTTCAGGGTGGTTAGTGGCACGTCAGCACTGCCAACCCAATTAGGTATTGTGTAATGGCACAAGGTCAGCTCACGGGGGCAATTAGCCGTCACGGGAGAGGGCGGGAAGTGGGGTGGAAGTTCCGACCCGCATTTCCTATCGAACTTGCCAATACGGAGGTATATTTAGCAAAGAACAGCGATTATTTTGTTTGTGTCGTTTCGACCTCCCGCTGAAGAGGGCTTCTTGTAAAGACCAGGAAAATGTTGGCCTATTTCTGAATCCCAATTTGATAAGGGCAAGATTAGCTTAAAATTTACTATTTACTCTTTCATACTTTCACACAAAAGATTATTAGAGACAAAGTTTTTGAGGACTTTTAAATAGTACGTCTGACCAACCTTCAAAATTAAGTACTTCTGCCGCCAAAATGTCTAGTTCCGTTCATAATTTTGATAACAATAAATAATGGCAGCCTTCATTAGTTTAATCGTCTACCTTATCATTATAATATATATATATAATAAATATAAAGTATATAAAGATTTTTTAATTCTATCTACAATTATTGAGGAATTATCGATGGAATATTTCTCTGCTCTGTATAACCAAATACTCCATTGATGTCAACTTATGTCTTTTACTTACTGATACTGCTGTTTAACATTTTATTGACCATAGTGAGTAGTCATATTAATTTTAAACTGGCAGGGCAATACCTGCTTGCTGACATCGGGGCCAAGGGGAGCACATTCACTTCACCCCCCTCGCTTCTGAGACTGATGCAGTTACATACCAGTGCGAGTGGCATACCTTATGATAAGTAGTAACATGTGCTGTACATACCTTGACCCACTGAACACTTTACAGACTCAAGTGCTCCGCTATAAAACGGGCTGTTTGCTGTGCAGTTATTTTCCTTTGTAGGTTCTTAATTAACGTGGCTAATAGTTCACAAATGTCCTAATATAGTTATCTCAATGTCCTATCTCTGTTCATCCCACACAAATTAAGAAGACATACTTAAATCTCATTCAGAAACCTTGAGAAAGAAAAAAAGCAGACATGATTATGAGATTTTCTCATTTTCTTATCATGTTCATAGTTAAATATTTTCTGACACTTACTTCAGCTTTCAAGTTTGCATAATTATACTAATTAATATGGGTTTCGACGGGGTCGTATGGGTGGAGTATATAATGCCTGACGTTTCGAGCGAATTGCACTGACTGTGGTCAGTATAATCCTTTGTAAAGTTTATAAAAAAAAAACATAATTGCAATAGATTGTATGAAATCCAACAAAGAATTTCGACAAAAGCTTCCTTGTCAATTTTCGGAAAGTAGCAACGTTATACTATGGCAAAAATTTGACAGGTAAGGTTAGAGGATTTTCTTTTCGTTTCGATTAGCATGCTTCAAATTTAGTATGTGTTTCCTGATGTTAGAGACAAAATTCTGTTCTATACTTAAGTTTTATAGCTTATAATTTATACTGGTCTATTTTTGGTCTATGGCGGTTTGCGTTTGTTTACTGTATCCCACCTCCTCAATGGCATGGTTTCCTTTAACTTGGTGCTTGTAATCATTTGTATGAATGTCGTAGTAAACTCTATTGTGAGTGCTACTTGGACGCTAATTCCTCAACCATATACAATATAAAAACAAATAGTCGGATACAATTGAATTGTATTGTGAGCGCGCGCGCATCATCGGATCTGCCACTAGTAGTGTGCTACGTTTAGGTGTGTGTGTGTGTGTGTGTGTGTGTGTGTGTGATGTGACGTCACGCGTCCGCTTTCTCCGCACGTCACGGCCAGCGCGTCAGGGATGCCACAGGGGACAAGGTTTGAACCACTTGTTGGAACTATTATGTATACATACTATGATTTGGTACTACAAAAAGGAACACTAAAAGTAGTGTGTATAAATTAAAAAAATTATATGAAAATAAAGTCGGTTTACTGACGATAGTTGAACGAGACAACGTCTTAAGAAAATACTGATGGAATGGTAGCATTTTTCAAAAGAAAATTTTAATTTCATTTGTTTAATAAAGCAGCAGCTGTCCACGCAGACGCATCGTAAGAGAGAGACGGATGTCGAACGCTGCCGAACGCAAAGGCCGATTGTGCTTCTTTGTCGCTCGTTCCGCGCTCTTGCTTGCACTTTAAGCCTTACATGGAACGCCTCAGAGCGAAGTAACGCCGCATGAGTCATGTTTTTTCGTGCGTGCAGCCGGCTCTATCGAATTATAAGACGTTGTCACGTCAATAAGATGACTCATATAAAACTAGACTTCATCTGCGTGGCCAACTTTAATGTAATAATCGAGATACTAAAACTAAAAAAATTGAAGTCTAGAAAACGTAACAAACAATGTTACAGCCTCAGTTCTCTTGGTCAGGGTACAAAAATAAAATAACCCCTGTAAATCATTTGATAACTTAGGACTTTGTATGTCAGAAATTAGTGATCAGGCGACAAAGGTGATCTTGACAGTAGGTACCTGATTGAAAGTGTTCCAGCCGTTACTGGCAGCCCTGGCCGTCGATACGAGGCGCCCGCGCACGCGTCGGAAGTACGGGCTATTGCGGTTCCAAGTTCCAATCAAAACATCTCATGACACGAGGACCGATCGTAAACGAGTTCAATTTCCGTCGAAAGTGCCTAACTAAGAGTTATTTTATATTTCTAACTGTAATGAAATTAAGCAGTCTATCGTTTTCTTTCGCACTTTCTTATACAGCTGGTTTTATTATAAGAATTATCAAGAGTTGACAACAAATATTTCAGGATGACAAATGCAGTGCCTTGCTAATAAAAGTTTTCATAGCTCTATACTGACTACAGGGACGTATCGTTCGTCTAGCACTCAATAATATAAATATTACTAATATCCACAATAATAGAAAATTAACTTATAAGACGAAGTATAGTATTAAGATGAAGGCCTCAACCTTGGGGCCAGTCAGCCACGGCGGAGGCGGCTCCTACTGCGTCTAAGAGTAGTCATCACAAACAAGTAGCTGCTGTATGCAAACAGTGTTACCTACATTACATTTACGACATTCAGTATAATGGTTTATTATTTGCTTGACATTGAAAACTAAATGTGTTTATTGCTCAACTAATATTTGACTTTATCTATTTTCAATCTGACTCAATTGCTTATTTATCTGCTTATTTATTTACTTATTTATTTACTTATCTCATTAATTTGTTTTTCTATTCTATTTCTGCACTATTGCAATGCCTATTTTTATTTTCACTTACAAACTAGTCAATATATTATTATCATCTCAGTTATAAATGCTACAGTTTGTTTACGTTTTTTTCTGACCCATTTTCTTTAGTATATGAATGTTAGAATATAAATTAAGTTCCCCATCGTTTAGTTACAAGTTTGTTTGATTTATTATTCTTCTAACTTTTAGACAACAGCCAAATTCTTCTAGTTGTAGAAGAAAAAGTTTAAAACTTTAATATTAAAGATAATAAATTTACCCTAAAAGAAAAGATTCTAAGAGAAATTTCATAATTAGAATTAATTGTTGGCTTTATAAATAGAAAAGTAAAGATAATACCAAAAAATCTGTCTTTATCTAGACTTTGAACACTTTTGTGAGAAAATGTCATAACGAAACAGGTTAAGCATCTGTACTTTAACTATAACTACTTTGAAATAAAATTTGTTTAACTTTAATTTATTTTAGTATTTCTCATATTTCATTGATAAGTAAATATAACCATTAGTAACGCTGTATTTCTTAATAGCACGTATTTCTTACGGGTTCCATTGTCATTAAAATGTCCAATGCCTTTTTAATAATGATAATACTAATAAAAGTTATTTATTTTAAGACTATAGATTCATAGATTGTTAGTAACAATAAAACTTATAGACCTTGTTAGTAGGTATAATAAAAACAACAACAAGGAATATTTATTTATCCCTGATAGACAGGCTGACCCATACTTTGTCTTGCGCAGCCCAGTGAACCTGCCAACCAGGGGGCCTACCGCCGAGTTCGATGGCAATCGATTATAGGCAAAATGGATTTCGAATTGATTCTATCGTACCGCCGAACTCATGGAAATCGAAACAAAATGGCGTTCTCCATTTACCTATTGGTCTGTCACGGACTGAAGGTCATGAATGAGAGGTGGCTGTCGGCAGATTCCCCGGTACGGATTAATGAACGCAAAACAAAGTTTGATCTAGATGGATTACCGGTAATCCATCGAATTCAGCGGTAGGCCCCCTGGACTCGGTTCGGGCTCCATCGCACACTGTTTACCAGCGAGGCAACCTTTTTTCGCATTAATGCGTAAAAGGCACTGGCATCGTATAACACACCCGACACACTAAAGTAGCGTGGGAGCCGGAACAGAGCCCTGAAGACGTTGTTGTATTGGACCACGTAGGGCATTATAGGATTACAGGCTACTCGTGTAGAATGTCTGACAAAAAAGTGTGATTTTAACGTCGGCTGTACAATTAATATCCAAATCATTCCACATATTTTCAGTGAGTACGTGACCCAAATATTTAAACTTAGTAACACGGTTCAAAACCACCGCAGTTCAGTGTAAGTAGTCGTATTGTGGTTGGCCCTTTATTGTTATCTTAATCTTTTTTGCACTTACGAGGGCGGCACAGAAAATTTCGGAAATTGATTTTTGTTTCGGGTTCGTACGTGTATATCCAGGATTTGTCACCTGATACGATGTAGTATACAGCATTTGAGGATCCTGCGTGGAATGTTTCGAGAGTAATGACGCACCAAGTAACGAGAGCCGCTTTTTGCTCTTCACAGAGCGAATGCGATATCCATCGGGAAAACAGCTTTTTTACATCTAATTGTTTATGCAAGATTATTTGAGTCATTCCAATCTCTAAAGTGGTCTGAATTTCGCGGTATGTCACATGTCGATCTTCCTCAATCAGCTTACGCACAGCATCAACGTTTTCTTGGGTGACTGCAGTTTTTAGACGACCTTGACGGGGATCATTACTGAGCTTGACACGTCCACATTGAAATTCAGCATACCAACGATAAATTGTGGTTTTGGATGGGGCTTCATCACCAAATGCAGAAATCATCCGGTCAATTCACTGATTTCGTGTTAAGCCACTTCGAAAGTCATAATAAATCTCCGCTCTTGAATTTAATCGAGTAATTGCATTTTCTTAACGACTAAACAAGTTTGACAAGACCTTGTGACAAGACCGAGATTCTTTTTTTAAATAAATAAATGATATTCGATATTTAAAACCAAGTAGTTTTCAATTAAATAGATTTTAATATGACAGGAACAGTGGAAATATGCCATTCCCGATACTTTTAGTGCAGCCCTCGTATACTTGAAATCATTTATGTACTTTATAAGAGATTCAATTTGTTTGTATGTTTATTAAGCTTTCATGGGACCATTGAGACGGTAAATGGGACATTTGAAGAAAGAATTATGTTACCCAAAAATGTGTACTTTAGTTTTAGTGTAGGCGGCGGTGAGCCTAGCCTTTGGACGGCGAAAAACTTTAGCTTTATATCACGACCAGAATCTATCTAGTGATTTTAGTAATCTGGATTGGTAAACAGCAGACATAATAATAATCCTACCCTTTTATTTATTTATCTAACAGTTTATAAACACACACAAAATTATATGTACAGGATGTATAGGGATCATTCTCCTAACAGATCCTCAGATCTTGTTAGGAGAATGATTTACCTATTGGTTCGCTGATACACTCATATCGCTCCACAGTTAGTCAAATTTAATAATTATAAAACATTGAATAATTATGCTTTATTTTAGGAAAAATCTTTAAGAAAAATCCATTAGTCAATGATGTCAATTCTCATATACCAAGATATTTATATCTGCTACGATGCATAAAGTTCAGATTGTTATTGATTAACTACAAGCTTGTCGGCATGTGCGAGCTACTGGACCAGAACCTCGACCTTCGCAATCCACACCGAGATGAGGCATGCGCCGGCGCAACTACACTACTTACAACACCTATTTGCGAAACTGCTCTCTGTATTCTTATTGGCTTGCAATTTTAAATTTAAAAAGCTCTTGCACATTTCTCAAATCAATTGATTAGATTGGGTAATGGTGGTTTGAACGAGGCTTGTTATTGCTTTGTAATAACATAATATAGAGAGAATACCTAAATGTGATCCTGCCGTCCCTGTAGCGTTGTAAGTAGTAAAATGCGACTTCATATTCGAGACATCCTATCAAAAAGGGAAATAGAGCAAAAATAATCGTAAAAATATAATCGTTTAAGCACTTATTTATAATTCTATGTATGTGAAAAAATCATTCCATATGCCAATTTTTTTAATTTTGGTAGATACATATTACTAAAAATAAAACCATTTGCAATTTAGTGTAATTTATGTAAATAATGTAAACCGTATCAATAGTGATTCCAAAAATTGTTATATGATTCGTTTGATATTAATTTAAGCTGTTCGTGGACATAAACACAGAGGAAGCAATTAAGCAAATGATAGGTAGGGTACAGTCGGCGGGAGCAATGTCAAGGGTAACGTGAGTCAGACCTTGTGGAACATGGTCACGAAGTGATTGCTCTGTAGTACAAGCTCAGCTTATTCTGGTTACTTCTGCTTCTGTTATGTGTTGTCGGCAGTTTGTTGACTGTACCTAATTATGATTCCATTATAAAAAAATAGATTCACCATAATGTAAAATGGTGTGTTCTGGTTGTTTCCTAAAAAAATTGGACATGTTTACATTTATAATAATTATACCTACTTATAATTTTTCTTATTTCCTTTCAACTGATTATTTAATATACAGAGCGATTATATCTGTATATAGCGATTTACAATTAGTACATATATAGCTCAAGCCTATTGGCCGTTAGCATTTATTGATAAAAAGCAAGATTTTTTAAAATTTTATAAACGATTTTATGCAACGACACTATTTTTTATCTACGTATATTCCGTTTCATTAATTATTTGGCACGGGGTTTGTCGCATAAATCCATTCGTTACATTCATTATACAGTTGTAATAGGATTGCGTTTTACATTGCCAAATGTAACAGGGTGTCCCTGAAATCAACATCAAGAAGCAAAATCGACAGACTAAGTGGACCTAAAAAAGGTGATAGATTAAATCTCTCGAAAAATTCTGAAACAACACAATTAACGCAGTTGCACAAGAATTGTCACAAATTTGATTTCATCTTTCATTTGAGTTTCAAAAAGGTAAACACAGACATTTCCCAGTAGCCCCTCCCTTCAATACATAACCTACCCGACTGTAAAGTTCAGGTAACGTCACCGGCATGACGTCAATATTGATCAAAGTGCTCCCACTCACCACAGCAGTTCGGTATGTAGTAAGATATAGACAGAATGTCGACAGTTCAAATGTAGTTCTTATAAAAGAAAATAAAACGATACCTAAATTAAACTTTACATCATAGTATTTTTCATTTGTATTCCATAAATGTACTTAAATGAGATGTCCCATTCCAACATTCGTTAGAACATTATGGGCCCGGAACTGGCATGACTTTTTGGATTATAATTATATAAGTATATTAAGATATATAAGAATAAAATATAACATAGTTGTAAGTTCCACATTTCAATTTCTTTATTACTTAGACCCAAAATTGTCTTAACAAAGAGTTGTACGAAAAGTAAAGCGACTTCGCATAAAATCACGGAAGACAGATTAATGTCTGACCACTTTTAAGTTCTACAGAAGGTAAAAAGGCACTTACGGCTCTACCATATTGAGACAGCGTTGGTTTTCCAATGTGGTCGAAAGCGAAGATTTCGCCGCTTGTGTAGGGAGGCCTTGGCTCCAAGGAGGCCGACTTACAATACACCTTTTAGCAATCTGTAGTTTTTTGTGAGTCGCTCATTATATTATTAAAGGCCAGTTACTGGCTTAAAGTAACGCAATAAGGAAGCGAGTAGATAACTAGAAACTTTTTTGTGTTTTTTAATGCGGAGTACTGGAACTTAAGTTCTGGTATTCAAAGGGCCAAAAAATGATTTAACTTTCCTTAATGTTTGATGGTGGTGTGGAAATTAATGGACAATTACAGCGGATTTTTGTCAATATTTAAAAATTTATGATTTCGAGAAAATAACGTTATAATGATAAGCATGAAATTACATACATGTACTTAATTATCACACCCATACCCGGATAACTTACCAGATATTGCATGCTACGGTTCACCACACATTTAAAGCGTCACTAACCACAAATATAATTTTTGATATAATACCTTGCAGCGTAGTTATGGAGTTGTATAACTCGTTTGCTTAGTTTCAGAGTGCAGGGGGTGGCCCCGCGCTCTGAAACCTTTGATCGATTTTCATAATCAACTCTGACAAGTACAGGCTTTGTAGGTATTATTTGAAAGAAGTGGACTAATCTTTTTTTATTTTTTTTGAATGGAAAATCATCTAATGACCATCTCCCGCTGTGGGTGGAGCGGGAGGTTGTGTCAGACTTTTACTGACTAAAAACCATCCATGTTCCTTCTTGTGCCTGCTACATCCAGAGGCCGCGGTAACCCTTTCGGACAGTCCCGCAGCCCCGGCAGGCTTGACCCCCCCCCCCCTGGGGGCCCTCACTGTGCTGACATCTCTTTGAGGCGCGCGTGGAACACGAACGCGCCGTCGACGCGGCCGGTCGCCTATAGAAGGCGGACGGGCGGCGAGTTAAACATTACTCACCACCCACAAGCCAGCACCTACGGTGGCTGGGAGTCACCTCGTACCTCTCAGTCACCTCGTGCCTCCTCGTGCGTGGACTAATCTGCGAGCAACATTTAGCCACTCTTACTCAGACCTTACCTTTTCATAAGATAACCCCCAAATCTGGTGAGACCAGTGACCCTGGGTTCCAAGCGTATAAGTCATGGGATAAGACTTTCAGACCTCATAATATTATTTTCAAATCACATGATCTACTTCACAGTATGGATGGCTTTGAATTCTACTTCAATAAAATTTACAAGATAACAAATTATTTAATTTATCGTTTCATATCGTTTAACATACTAAATAGGTAATTAATAATTCAAGTCCAGCGTCTGCGTCCACCACACCTGTGAAGCGAGTGACCTCGAACGCCGCCACTACTCCTCCGCACTGTGTCACACCGTCATTGCTATACACTGTCTCCGAGGGGAGGGGTCTGTGACATGTTTATCATTCATGAATAATAAATGTGTGAAATTAGCCGCATTGAAGCAACATATCTGCTCCTTAAACACACTAGCAATCGAACATCAACCGTATACAGAAACCAAGACGCAGTTAGTGTTACTTGTATCATAGATAACTACAGGTATACGATACATGCTGAGTCTAAGAACTTAGATCTGAGATATCAGTGGACAAATCAAATCCATTGCAGTATCACCAAAGAGTTTATATGTCGCATTCATGTAGGGATCTGTCTTTTAATTCACAAGCGATACCCACATACAATGCCTTGGTAATATTGGTTTGAAAAACTTTTTCCTGTACAGTTTACTAAGTTCACAGTCTTTGTTGGTTAAGGGGTAACATAACTTTAAATAAGCAGAAACATTTGGTAACATCTGGTGCTTTTTTGTTGTCGTTCTATTCGGTTCCCACGGCGTTTTGTCGATTGTAGGAAGTGATTGAGGCATAGATACAACACAACCTACTTATATACCTGCGTCACACGAGCTTCTAAAGGAGAAGCTTCGTCATGCTGCGTGTCGTTACACTGCTGACTGTTGACCTCAGCTACTAGCAAATTTACCTAGGCATTTAATTTATTACTATACCATGGGAAATAGCGACCGACATCAATTTGGTAAAAAAATACAGTATTTTGCCATTATTGATGTGAACATTTTACTTTTACAAGCTACATTTTACAAAGAGGTATTTTTAAGTTTTCTATGATAAAGTAAGTAAGTAATGTGATGTTTCAAATGAAATAACTACTCCTGGAAGATCCCATCATAATCGGAATGGTACTTTTTTAGCTCAGAATCCGTTTAGAATCATTACCAATTATTCACCATATACTTAATCTAGATTACTATAATCAGAACAAGGGCGACCTATTTTTGTTGAGACCATAATATTATTATGTAGCTAGTTAGATAACAAAACCTGTTTTGCAATATTCTAAAAAAAGCAAGAATACAATTTGTAAGGCAGTACCTGCGCGCCCACGTGTCGTGGAACTCTGAGTGCTGATATATTTTCGGTTTTTTGGTATTATAGCGTTGCTTAGGTATATTTTATTCCGTTCTTGATGGCCTTCAAAATTGAGAACTGGTTTGTCGGGGATGAAAGTAAGTCTGCTGGTCTCACATGTGAGTTATGTCCGAGGATGTTGATATTTAGAATAATAGAGACATTATTATGCCCTAGGAAGAAGCCATGCTAATATACTTAATAGGTGACGTTTTACACGTATTGTGCTTAATACTTAACTGAATCACACATAGATTACGCGTATTGATTACACGGAGGAATGCTAGTCTACGCTTGTTTCCCTGATATTTTTTGATGATTTTTTTCTTGATCTTATGTCTAGTAATATAAACTTTGGAGAAAGCTTATGGCAGTGTTGTTCAAGTTCAAGTAAGGAGTGTTATAGTTAAAATGTACAAGTAGGCTGAAGCTCGTCCCGACTTCCCGTTGTTGAATGAAAAGAAAACACTTTATCCAGCAAAAGAATTTTTTTATTTAGTAGGTTTATTTTATGATACAAATGAAAAATAAACCGTTAATAACGAATTAAGTATTTGAGTTAGAATTGACTACGTAGAAGTAAACAATAATCTAAATTTATTGACAAATACACATATGAACATAAAAAATACACATTGGGTGTCTTCCGTCTCGATAAAGTTCAGTTAAAATGTTCTACCTTATTATAACCAGCCGGAAGTCTGATAGAATACCATTTTAATAAAAAAACAAGTAAGACATTCAATCGACAACACAAACCAAATATCTATTTAAATTTCTTATGAAATATGGTACATAATATGGTAACAGTGGTGTTAGAATGTAACGAAGGTAGTTTATTTTAATAGTAACTGGTACATATTTTATTATAATTCGAAATATTCAGTCAGCAAGCGGACCCCGGGGCCGTAAGGTCGCACACAACCGGGATAACGCTCGGATGATGATGCAAGTATTCGCTCAGTTGTTTAAAAGTAACTTATACAAAGTGTAACACTGCTAGCTAGGGACATCTCTGGCCCGGTCCCTAGCACTGCCGGGTGCACCTCCGCCGGCGCGCCAGGCGCAGGGGGCACGCCGCTCCGCCGGGGCCGGGCTGCGCCTGATAACAAATTAAAGAAATCAGCCAGCTCCACAGATCTTGGATTAAGGTCGCTGTTGCTTACGACATTGTAAATTGCTACCGTGGATACATATTATTAGATACTATAAATTTTAAACTCCAACAATAAGAATGAAAGAATAACATACAAATCTCGTTCACTTAGATACATACATATATTTTTTTCTATTGTAACTCCCTGTTGAGCTTTACCAAAGTGACTTTAATGGAGTTCTGACATTAATTGCTGCAAATCTTTTCGTGAACATTATTATTTATTAAATAAACTTGGTTATTAAATAATACATGCAACATAAACTGTCTGGCACTTCCAAACTGCAAAACTTGTAAGCTTTATTCGCAAAATAAACTTTTTTATAGAGCAAAAAATGTGTTTTTACACAAATGCGAATGTCGCCCGGTGGATAGTAATAGTTACTACATTATATAAAAAGTCCTAGATAAGGGTAATCTCAAACAGTAGTCGATGGAGGCAGTAGTAAGACCTGACCTTGGTCGTGATTGGAAGCACCCTGAGAGGTCGTCGTCTCCGCGGGTGCCGGCCGCGAGCCCCAACTGATAGGAAACTGTTACTTTGTAATCGGCGTCAGTCACGACACGAATCACTGTTGCGGCATTACTTTTTCAGGCGGTTTCGTTTTAAAACTACCTATCTGTTTACCGTTTACACTCAACTGACACCACAATATTTTTTTTACCGTTTTCAGTAAACCTTAATTATATTTATGAATCCATCATCATGTCACGCCTCTTTCCCGTAGGGGTAGGCAGAGATCACATCCTTCCACTTGCTACGATCTTGGCAAACATTTTTAGCTTCATTCACACTCATTAACCTCCTCATATACGCCCGTCGGTTAAGGGTTTTTTTTATCGTCGGTAAAAAAATGCTGTTTAAGCACTGTCTCCCGGCCAATGGGGGGACCGGGAGGGGAGTGTGGGGCTCACTGCGGCAGACGCGACCACCGCAGTCCTACCCACTAAAAAACTTCCAACGACGCCCACCGCTGTTGAAAAAGGGGCAGGGGGCCAGTGTCTGGGTTTGTAGCTTCTGGCACCCCGCCCGCGGCCAACGCCCCCCGGATCAGAACCGGGAGGACCTCCTCAGAGAAGCGCAGTGTGTCGCGCCCCCCCTACCTCCTTGTGCGGCCATGGCGTAACTGGCCGACTTCTGGGAGGGTCTACAGCTAGACGGAAGGGGCCCCCTGCCCCAGCCGCCTAAGACCCCCCAGGCGCGGCTGGACGGGCCCTCCTTGCCCGCCCGCTGCGCCAACGGCGTAGCCGGAGAGAGAGTGGATCCCGCTCCCTCTCCCGCTCCGCGGCCACCTTCTGCCACATCACCACTTCGCAGAAGGAGGGTAAGGGTACTTTTGACCTGCCCTTTCTCTAAAACACATCTTAAACCCAGTAACTAAATTTTCTTTTTTATTTTACATTTACTAAACATTAAAAACGTAAAAACTATGTCCTATATTATTAAATCAAAAAAGTTTTTATAAAACAGAATATAGGATGTTGCGAAATTATAAAAATGAATTTATGACATCATTAAAAATAGCACAACATGTGTTAGTTTTATTAATTAATCTAAATGCGGAGAAGAAGATCATTCTCTCATAGGTCGTACTGACCTTTATAAAACTATCACTGCGAGGTACGCAAGTTCCGGCTGCCGCCATGCCCAATTTGGTTTGGTAGTGCCGACTAGTGCCTACGCGGCGGGGACTATGATGCGATTTTATATCTTATTTATCACATGATTCAATACATTACTTATGTCTTTTTATCAAAAGGACTCCACGAGTTGATTCTAAGATATTGTTTAATTTCGAATACACATTGACTTAGGACATTGACTTATGTAAATAATTGAGTATTGTCTATGCAAATAATGTCGCATAGTCACATATATTGTATAAAGATCACCTCAAATGTAACATGCTGTTAAAACCATATCAAAATTTCCGCATTAAACATAAATAATAAAGTTTTCAAAGGCTGTTATTAATACACCAACAGAACATATAATTGAACTTCTTTTATCTAACCCATTGTGTGTCGGGTACACGTACCTACCTACCATACTCACACGTACCGAACAAGGCCCCGCGGTAAAGGTTTACTAACCCGTTAAAGAATTTGAGCCACTGCAGTACCAGTACGGTGAAAGTTATTTGACTATACGTTAAGACTGACAAACTTCATTTTGACAGCAAGTCTGCCCTGGTGGTTACAGTGTTGTTATAACAGTTGGAGGTCACAGGGGCTCAGTCTAGTTGGTATTAGTTCTTCATCTGTCCGACCACCTCCTATATTAACCACCACATTTTTTTAGAGTTGTTGTTGTTAGTTTAGAGATGTAACACCAGAGCCTACTAGCATATTGAGTGTTTCACCTGAACGATCTTCAACAAAAGTGACATTGGTACCTCTTTTTAAACATATATTTTTGGACATTCCACACAGCGCTTCTGGCCGGATGGCCCTAAGACCGATGAACATACAAAACTACTTTGTTAGTACGGATAAATAAGAAACCCACAGAAGTAAACAAATACCCACACATAGTCTTGTGTGGAAATCGACCCCAAGAACTGTGGATTGCAGGTAGGCCTTTATCGGTCGAAATAGCATAAAATATGCCGTTAAATTGTAATTAAATAAACGGTAGACAGTTCCTTGTTTTGGGACCGTAGCCACTAGCCAGTCCTTGGAGTAACACATGATTGACCTTCGCGCCGAACTTGACTGCCACTGCCCACTCAACCGTAATCACTAGATATTTCAGGCGGTTCGTGACGGACGGGCCGACTCTCGCTTGACATTATAATAGCTCCGATTCAATCTGCCGCTCCTCAATGACATTAGGTTGTAATTAATTATGATTTATTGTTCGTAAACGCGAGTCAAGTTCAATTATGTATTCTGTTGGGGCATTAACTGGGGCGGCCGGCACCCGCGTGGAATTATATAGCAGGCTAATTGTGGTGGGAAATACAACATACATTATGTTCCTAAAGCTTATGGCAGGTGACTACGAATATTAATGAAGTTACAGGATAAAAGGACTGTTGTCCTTTTATCTACTCTACAAATACTCTAGTGCCAGCACGCGACTTGAATTATTGCATTGTTTTCATAAAAGTACACTCGAGTCTAAATTACTTTAAACAATAACCTATGAAAATAGTTATAGCAAATAATTTATTAATGTTAACAGTAATTTCGGATAATCTACATACACAATTTAATTACTAGTCCCGTATACTTTCGTAATATAAATTTCGTAGTATAATAGAAATGAGTAGATATATGTTTTCCTATTAACAATATTAATATTTAAAAACTAACATCAAAGCCAGCTTCCATATGCGTCGCTTACTCAAACACCAGATGGCGTGTTACCGGGTGACCTTGCGATTGCTTACATAGTTTCTTTTTATTCCAGGTATGTGCACCTTCGCCACGGTACACTAATGGCTCAGTAGAGGGATGCTTGAGATTCGGAGGGCATTCCGCGCTGACTGCGGCAGGTTGCGGCAAAATATCGACCTGCTGCCTGACCACTGCCTCAGGTGATATTAATCATCACTATCACTGTTTTTATTGTACACGTGATTATTCGCAAAGCTGGTGGAAGCGGTTCCTACTCATGGCAAATATTTGTGTGTATTCACGAGCATGAGCAGATCTTATTAGGTTCGTTTCGTTTTTATTCTAATAAATATGCATTATATAAAGTTTTATTCGTTGCATAGTAGGTACTAGCTCTGCTTTATGAGATGTACTTATTTATAATTGTTTTGATTCCTTAACAACCTACACAAAAAAGCAGCTTACATAAGTAAAATAGTAATTTAAAATACGATTCATTCAGAAGCTAAATTCAATTCGATTCAATAATATCAAAAACTGTTGAAAGTGCAAAAAACAAGACGCGCACTGATCGGGCTACAACAATGCGACACCGTTTATGATTGATTAGTTATTTATTTAATGAATGCAGTGCATCGCGTAATTCAGGTTGGCACTACTGGGGCGAATGCCCTCATATATATTAATGTGTTCAAAGCAGACAGCATACTAAGTAAAACACATTTTACGAATTTCAATTGCAGTTTATTGTATTACAAACACGTTGCGATGAAAGGGTTATCACGGGAAGACTAATCGACAAAAATTCTTAAAATGTGTTTTATTATCTGTGTGCTTATAGATCTCACGTGACGTTAACGAAATAAATAAATATCTACACATAACATGGTAATTTACCTGAAATTCCATTGGGATAATTTAAAACTAATGTAATATGCCGAGTTATGATAACAAAACTAATGAATATGACAATAATTTTAACTAGTGTTCTGCCACAAAGCCACGTTTCTTACAGACAACGCAATAAACGGACATAAAAGTTACTTCTGCATACCTAATAGAATATTAGTCTGCTAAATGAATGTAAATCCTCGACATGTCCACAGAATTACGATTGTAGATTAAATTGACATATGCCACTGTTGAAACAGAAGCCAGCTGATCACACAAATGGCTGGCGGTGCGTACCTATGTAAAAATGTCGAATGACGAAATAAAAGGGGGATTAGCGAATGATGACAAGGATTTCGTGAATGGCGACAAATGGGTCCGTTACAGCGAGATAGTTGTATTTTTAGAAACACAACACTATTATTACTTATGTATTTTATAAGGTGTACAGGGATCTCTACTAAGACCTAAGGACCCAAGCCAACCTCACCTGCAAGTGGTGCACCTGCCGATCAACGGACGAGGCTCTGGCGAACATAACAGTGCCCGGCAGGCGGCAATAGGCTCGCTACCTATTTCGTGGGACCAACTATATAAATAGCGAAGTGTAGGCGTATAATATGCCTCTGCCTACCCCTTCGGGAAAACAGGCGTGAATGTATGTATATATTTTATAAGGTAGCTAATAAATATTATATTGGCACTTTTCTTTTTGTATATTTAAATAAATTATGTTTCAATTCGGAGTTGTTTATACATATACAAATATTTATTGCTTAACCATAATGTGTACATAGATGTTATACAATTTTGGAAGCAATGTTATGGACCGTGTCGGGTACGCATCTTCAAGAATGAAGGGAGAGAAGTTGCAATCAATCATTGTGGAAATACAAAAAATAAAATAAACAAAACACTTAGGTACTTCATTTAACTTTTTAAATCTTATGATATATTTTTAAGAATCACAAATCTTTACTTTATTTTGGCGGTTAAATATTCCGTAACGTCATAATAACACTTATTAAAAAAAAATTGTTTTATAAATGCTACATCTCTTTACTCGTTTTGTAGAGAATGGGGTAAATTGTTGTAAATGCTTTATGGATATATTGTAGGTGCTTGAAGAGCTTAGTTTGAGACGTGTGGCTGGTATAACTAGTTTGTTTTTGCGTCTGAGTGAATATTTTAATGGTACATCTTCGCGTTTCAAGTAAAAATCTTTAAATCAGCGGACAATTTTACATGTCTCAACAACATGTCTTACAAGCAAGGGTTAGGATTTTATACTTTGTGAAATATTGTTTACAGCTCTTAGTTAGTTGTATATTCGCAATTATTCGATTTTTATACGCATAGTACGTTAGTATGGCTGTTTTTACATCGGTGGTTTTCTTTTCCCTTCAAGGCAAAGGAAAATGTGGAGGAGTATGACAACTTAGATTCTATATCTATATTGAGCAGCTGAAATACAGTCACACACTCTAAGTCAGTGCCATTGTAATTAAAATTTTTATGTAATGTTCTCGTTCAGAAAAGTTGATTTTAAGATTATAATCAGTTAACCAGTATTTAGTTTTAGAAAGGAGTGAATGCAGCTTTACGTTAATTTTAGTGTAATCGGTGCAAAAAGTTAGCAGGGAAACATCGCCAGCAAATAGGACGTATTTATCTTTAATTATTTTAGGAAGATCGTTTATGTATATCAGCAGTAAACATTGACACTTCCTTGTGGTATCGATGCGTATTCGTATATATCGTTTATAATTTTACAATCAAAGCGCACGTTCGATATTGTTTGTTTAGAACTGTGAAAGTATTACAATTCAGCTAACTGTTGCCTATCCTTCAAGTACTTATGACCCGAACCAGTCATGAGCAGCGCCGCGGATACCTATAGAGCACCCCGTCGTATGCCTTCGAACAATACTGGCTGTTATCTCGTACTTTTACTTTATCATGTACATAATTGTAAACTGCCAAGGTCGTAGAACTACTTAAGAAGTCGCACCGACGACGTCATCCTACGTTTGAGACGTTTTCTGGGATATCTGATTACTTATTTATTCACTTTACATCAATCTAGCCTTAAGGCTATGAGCGCACACACAATGCAAGACAAGTTATCAAGTTATCAAACAGTATTTTTACATCAGAACACTTAACCATGCTCATGAACACAAATATCTGTCTTGTGTATAAATCAAAGCGACGCGACGGCAGCGACAATTGTATAAAAATCTCATAGGCACATGAACAAATTACTGCAAGTGCGTTGAACGTGACTAAACTGTTAAAAAAATTATCTGAATCATCAATGAACATATTTTCCTAGACATGCAGACATCATTCCGAAAATTTTACATAGATCATTTATTTCACCACCCGACAGTTCCATAGTGACGCTCTCTCATTTGTAACTGATATAAAAACATGAAATAAAAAATATATTTTGCTTGCTTCTTCATATTATTTTCGTTCCTTACCTGATTAAAATACATCTACACTATTATATGTTGCAAATGACGGAAATTTTGGACACAATTCAATGAGATCGTTCACCTATGGCCATTACTTTTAAACCCTACAAAGCTTTGGCTAACAATAAGTATAATTTAAGAACAAATTGTGATGCAGCCTCGCGCCGGCGCATTCACACGAACCATTTAATGAAAACGGCTTCAAACGTTTGCTATTTGCATAAAAATAAAAACATTATGGACATGTCTTTTAGCGATACTTAACATAATCAGCTCGCTCTGAATAACATGTTATTATGCCCCAGTCGTCGCCAACCTTCTCGACGCGCGCTTCTCGGCTTGTGATCGTCACTTTTTGTTGCCTTTTAGATCAACTACCTGGGTATTTAGAAACTCTGACGCAATCACAAGGTTAAGGAATCCACAGAAATCTAGACAAAGGCACACCACACCCACAACCAACATTTGTGTGACAAAACAGTTAGTTAATCACAAAAATCACAATATTAGTACACATTCCGTTAAAACCTCGTGGTAAGCTTAAGCAGGACAAATCATGTCAAAACTTTATAAATTTTTTTTAAAAAATTTTTAACGTTTAGTTGTATAATGTTACTAATAGACAAAATGTTTACAACCGTGTAAAACGAGTTAAGTAGTACGCGCGCAATATATTTATTCATTATTAGATGTTTGCAATTGAGTATTTTGACGAGAACGAAAGGCATTGCATGCATCAATACTGGTGGGCTTAAATGAAGACAATGTGCAAAAACTTTGTAACGGCCCTTAAAGTTGAAGGCAATAGCAAGTATTGGCAATGGCAATAGCGGCTAGCAAAGTATTGAATGAAGCAGAATGCTGGACCGTTAAGAATTCGTATGAAAGAAGACTGCAGGCAATGGAGGTGGTTGTGTGGAGTGACTAGAAGGAATAAGATTAGGGAGGGGAATGGAAGCAAAACTGGGGGCAGGCAGGAGGGTGAGAATGTTGGGAGTAGAGTGCAGCAAGTATCTCACGAGTATGGTCCGGACGCGCTCCTGGTAGCCGGCGCCGCAACTCACGCTGCAGCGGCTCCACTCGCCCCAGCCGCTCACCACGCAGTCTCCCGTCACACCCGCCTCTGCAACACAACACACACCACATTTTATCTACAACAATCGCCGTCAATTCTCTCTCTCTCTCAGAAAACTCTCAATGGGGAAGCATAACTGCTAAACATATTTCTAATAGTGCTCGTAACACTACGAGACATTGGGTGGTTGGAAACAATCAAAAAAAGTGAGTCCACTAAGATAAGTCTTAGGATGGTGACCGTTAGTGTGATAATTCACATATTTACATGGGCGTACCTACGTGCATTACATGCGTAGAGATTATATGGCTTCCTCCGGTTTGTTATCTAATGTCAATCACAATTATACATAAAGTGGTAGCTGTAGAATAGAATTAGAATTTTGTATAATGTAGAATTAATGATTATGATAGATTTCATTATATTAATTTTTTAAATGTTTATTTAGTTTTTAAGTTAATACAATATTGTACGCCCATGAGGTAAAACACGGCAAGAAATTTTTGTATGTACCTCATCATAACAACCTGTGTTTTGACAATAAAATGATTTGATTAATTGATTGGTAAATACTAACCAGCGGCCACGTCTCGGGGCACGGGGCCCCCCACACTGTTGGAAGCGAGCGGTGGGCCCACAGCACTTGGACCGTTCAAAGCCCCTGAAAAACACGCATTTATCTTAATAACACATCTATACAAATATTTCACTGGCAACCGTTCTCGACTTCGCCTGCGTAACTTCCAAGTATTTCAAGATAAAAGTAGCTTTATCAAACTTGGTTTAGGTTTAAAGCGTAAAAGACAATTGTATCTTTATAATGATACTATAGTAAAAAAAAAGCAAAAGCTAAAAAATAGGGCCAATTATCCAGTATAACGAGCAATTAACCGCCATTAGTTCTTCAAAACATAAATAACGCGTGGCATCTTGAGAATTTAGTTGATCTGATGCTTTTATAGTGTTTATTGAACTTTCCAAACGCATAAATCGAAAAGTTTAAAAAAAAATCTCTTTATTGCTTCCATCAATGTTAAACTAGAGAAATTATGGCTTTCACATTTAAAACTCGTTGTAGAATGTACAATACTACTCGTCGCTACAATATAGCCGTTAATAAACTTCAGTCGGACCGACGCGTGGTTTAGTGCGCAAACAACGCAAATTACAATCCAAGAAGAAGGTTGCATAAATCAGCCCAACTGCTACAAAAAGTGTACAACCGACAGTTTACGGCAAAGAACCACGCGACGTACAACAACCGTATGCCACCGTGTTAAAGACCATCTCTTATTCTATTCGCTTTCAGACTTCAGTGCTATAAACTTCAAGGGGAGTGCAGTAACAATTACGCAGTGGTAAAGTGCGGAGAGGTGATTTCGAATGACGTTTACTTTACCACGCGCTGTTAGCTAATTAATCTATTCTTTGAACATTTTTGAATTCTGAGAGTTTAGTGAATATAAAGAAATAAATCGCGATTATATTTCAAAAGTAAACTTTCCTTCAGCAAACCACGTATTTTGCACGTTAACCTTTAGTACGAATTAGGTATCATAAATGTGAAAATAACTCGAACTTCAAAAATTATTTATTTCATTGACTATTACGACATATAATAAACAATCGACATATGACTACACTGAAATCATGAAGCTTAAATTAGATAAAACTGTTAAGTGTAAGTGAATCTAAGTGCCATTTCCGAGCCACCGCTCTGTAAGAAGAACTGGCAAGACACTCACAGGCTGTTCTCTTTTAATTTATAAATTGGTTAGGTACTTAAATTACAATCGTCACTTGTATGTAACGCTATGCAGTATCTCTGTTACGTTTTCACATAAAAACTGCATTATCAACTATGTGAGCTTTAGCATAGATATGACCTTGGAAAAGAAGATTTTAAGATACAGTTTACTCGATTGTATATCACCCAAAACGTGCTAAAGAATTCACAAAACCAAGTAAAAAGAACATGAAATGATAGAAATGTTATTGCAAAATAAAATCTGAATTAGCGATGAAACGTCAAATTGATCAACGGATCGGTTGATCACGGCCGACACCTGGGTAGATGGGCACCGGCCGGCTGGCTCCGGGCCAGGCGCCGGCGCCGCGCCGGTCTCTGCTCTTTCGTAGTACAACCAGTACCCAGCCCAGTACAACAATTACTTTTAATTTCAGTATACTTGTATGTAATAATAATTAAAATAGGTACTTATGTTCCAGTTAATTTTGGCCGCGATAAAACATTTCTGAGAGCTGAGACATTTTCAGCCGGAAATACCTGGTTTTACAAAAAATATTCTAGATTTGCCTTTCGAAAAGTTTAAGCAAACTGTTAAGACATCACTTACCAAGAAAGGGTATTACGGTTAATGATTACGTTAATGACAAAAACGCTTGGTTGCAACATTTACAATGATAAAAGTTGTGTGTTGCGGCCCTGTTTACAATATGACGATTACTTACATACATTGTCTATGTTATATGTGTTCTATGGTATATGTTTAGTCGCTTCACGCAGTACAAGCTGACCAAGTGATGCTTAGTTTGCGATTATGGCCCTTGTTGTTTTAAGTATCAATATCTAATTAAGGAGAAGACATAAATTTCATGCTATTAAAAGCCTTTAAAAGCTCTCATATGAAGCTTTTTTGCTGTGCCGTCATAGTTGCGCTTACAAACTCATTGTGTGGTGCCTACGATCTAGTTTTCGGTAAATTACCAAATCCAATAAGATTAGAATAATAGTACCGTCTTTACTTCATCAGTAATCAACAACGATGCCATACTGTGTGGGCCACACTGTGACCGCGGCCTGTTGCCTCCGACTCATGCTAATCGGACAAATTGAAATATTCAAATATTTCTCATTTTCTTTTTAAATCAATTCACCATCACTCTAGGATCGGAGTTGACTGACCGGCTAGTTTTATTCTTGCTGCTACTTACATACACATATTTTGATGATTGACGTCACTGGATGATTTAGGATTAGAACTAATAGCAACATGATTTATAGTTGTTCCGCCTTTCTCACGTGGAGGAGTGATGGAATGCTGACGGAAACTTCTAACCCCTTTATTTAGAAACGTCGCAAAGCCGACGGTTTATATATACAATATGTTTTATTAAGCAACAGATGTTGGCAATTTTTATATTATATTATTTTTCTTTTACATAAATTTATATGATAACTGTTTATTTATTGCTCTTCTTTAATTATTAAAGGATAATAAATAAAAATAAGTCGAATAAAGAGATCCATAACATGCCGGAGACGTTTCCTTAATGAAGCCCCATCTATCGTATGTATCCGACACTATTATATTTATTACGGCAGTTTTAATGGCGAGCTCATGCTGCTAATGGGCCACGCTCAACAAGTAGATACTACACTAATATAGATGCGATACTAAAAGCTGAGCCAGACTTAGTTCTTTTATAGGCTATAAACCTTGAGGAATGCGGCTACCCGGCTAGCCAGTGGCCGGCTATATATCGGTAAAATTGTTGTTCCGTGGACTATGTTATCCAAACTAATATTATAAATGCGAAAGTAACTCTGTATGTCGTTCTGTCTGTCTGTCTTTTCTTCACGCCTAAACTACTGAACCGATTTGTGTGAAATTTGATACAGATATAGTGTGGAACTTGAGAAGGGACATAAGATAGTTTTATTTCCGAAAATCCCGCGGGAGCAAAAACTTCTCAAAAATCCCGCGAGATCTGGAACTATATGGGTAAAACAAAAAATCTGCCAGCAGTCACTATTCCACGCAAACAAAGTCGCGGGCAAATGCTAGTTGTAAATTATGATAGGAAGAAAAGTATTCAGCAAAATATTTGCTTAAATTGTTCATAACATACGAAGATTACGAAGCCAACCTAATTTAAATAGAAAGAAAATCCAGGTATCTTGAATAGAATAACTCAAATCACATTTCTTTTAATACCAGAACTCCAACTGAATGTTATAAAATAGGTAGTATTTTGCCTAACATTGATTACACTTCAATCATGAGGAATAAACATGATCACATACACCATAGCTCGTCTATTAATAAGTTACTGTGACTACATTGCAAGTAACTAATATAATGGCTCGTATATCTGGGCACGCGGAGGCGTCGCAATGGAAACGACGTTACAGTTGTAATAATGTTTACACATCACATAAAGGGCGACCGCACGGCGTGTTTACTGTTACCAGATGAAAGCATAGCTAGTTCTTAGTGGCGCTACTCGACTGCTTGCCAAATACCATACAATCAAAGAGATTTAATATAGTAATAGTTAAATGTCTTTGCATACAATGTAGGTATGTTTATTCGCTATTGATAATCCCTAATTGAATACACGAGAATACCTCCAAAATGCTAATGCAGCCAGTATGAACGTCAAACGCCAAAACGTCAACACCAGTACGTTTATTAATATCGTTATTATTTCTTATGTTATTTCTCCTCCTTTCTTGTATTATTGAAAGCTTTATATCCTAGGGTTTCTTCTAGGCGCTTGAGAAAGTATTCGTCAAACGATGCAATGAGCGACACGATCGACGTACACGCAGCTTTAACACTCAAACGTTGCGGCAGCGCAAGCGTACGCGACGCATGCGCAGCACGTGCTTAATAAATGCGCTTTGCTTTCTTTTCATAAAGAACACAAAATGAACTCCTGTGCCGCAGTCCAATTGGCCATGTAGACAGAGGCTGAGAAGAATGGGGTTGTTACACTAATATAGACGTAAATTTATCTTTCTCCTTACATCCTTACTGTTAAATATTTTTAATAGCTTACCGCCAAAAATGACTTTTATTATTTAAGTACAATATTAGATTACCACATGAACTTTTCAGACTATGCAAAATTTACTTTGCATAGTCTTACCAAAATACGTTTTGACCCCACTGATTTTGACTGTACCAAAAAACACTTGTGAAACTAATATATAAATTTAAAAACGGATTTTCATTGATAGTATGCCTGCGAGATCGTGAACAAAATTTTAATGAAACAGGCCCACACACGTCGAGTACAGCTGAGGTGCGGAATAAACCATACTAAGTTAATATTTAGATTCTGAGGTGGTGGTTGTTCGGTCATCGCGCCACACATCACGTGCACGATTGAGGTGCTATGCTGTGATTTCAAAACGCAATATTAAGATAAATTAATATCTATTAATTAATAAAATTACAGAATAAAAGTGCCTACTTTGCCTATAGCAAATAATATTCATTATAGCACTTAGTTTATGTTAAGTGTGTTTTTAACGCATTTTAAGTAGTCAGCCGGACGAGAGACAGTTTACAATAAAATTTTATTTATGTCCGAGGACTGTCATTTTTTTAACAGCTGCAATGGTATAGAGCAGCATCAAGTACGATGATACTTACCTAAGCATTATTAATGCTTGCATCAATTTTTCCAATTATTATTATTTTTAAAATTACAATTTTTTTTTATTTTATTAAAAACTAGATTTTTTTATTTTCATTTAATTGATTGGAATTTAAGTACTTTTAATTTTTTTATTATACACAGAGTCGTAACACAGGCATCAATTCTTAAAAAATATCCGAAATTATCTCCTAGTTTGTAAAAATTATAAAGAGGTTTCTGCTGCAGCTTTTTAAGTTTTCTTCTATTCACATTTAGACTACCAGACAATTTAAGTTTGTGCGGGCCGCTACTTGCAAATGTATACTAATCCAACCCCCAGCTCCCAGTGCGCTGCCCCTGTTACAATGTTTATTCTACAATACTGCTGGAACTGCATCGACTGTTTACTATTGCAGCCAATAAGACAAGTCACATTGAAAAAAGTATGATAACGCTGCTTATACGTCAAAGCCGGTACTCACCAAAAATGGCTGCGCAAGTGGCGAGGCAGTCCTCCTGCGACAGGAAGTTGTTCTTGTTGCCGCGACAGCCGCCGTAGCTGAAGGGCACACACATGCCCTTGGCCGCCACGAACACCCAGCGCTGGTACAGCCCGCGGCACGGGCCCTGCTCGGGCTCCTCCATGCAGATCCCTGCACCGAACACATGTTATAGGCCACAAATATATAGAAATAAGTAGTCGCTAAAACAGGTACGAGCATTCCACGCTTGAAAAAATTTAACAGCAAGACGCCACAAACCTGCTTTTGCCAATACACCCTGGATCGACCTGGTGGAGGATGACTGATCTCTCACTTTTTTTATAAGATAAAGGCCGTGCTCAGTAGTGGGCCGTGAAATACATAGATAGACCACGACTTTGCACGTGGAAAAGAAAACACTCCCTTAATTTGATTTCATATATACATTCACGCCTAGGCAGAGGCATGTTATACGCCCACACTTCGCCAGTTAATAGTTGATCCCACGTTATAGGTCGCGAGCCTATTGCCGCTTACCGGGAATTGTTATGTTTGCCAGAGCCTCGGTCGTTTATCAGCAGCTGCACCACTTGCAGGTGAGGTTGGCTTGGGCTCCTTAGGTCTTGGTAGGATCCCTATACACCCTATAAAATTTCATTTTCCAAAATGTTTAAATAAATTTTTTATATTCTCTTCTCTCGTCATACATCATCTTCTTTTTTTTCTTTTAAATAATGGCTTTTAGAAAATAAAACAAAACTGCAGACATAACTTGAATGTCATCTTAAATGATTGCTAATGATTTTTTTTTAATTAAATGAAAATGTAAATGTCAATGGGCACAACCGAGTCAATTATATAATTAGTAAAAGCCGATAAACAAGCAAGGAGAAGCCTACCCTCAGCTTTTACCTCCACAAACCTGACTACATAGTTTATTTATGGTAACAGACTGAATAGAATTGTTTATGAGCATTAAAGTGTCGTGCAATATGTCTGTCGGCAATGGGACCTTGACCCGGCAGCGGCCTCCGCTGCAAGGGGCCTCAGCAGCGACGAGCCTCCGCCCTCCTTGCACGACGCCACAACACTACTAGTTCCCACGATGCCCACTCAACATGGCAAATTGAATAGGTATATCAAATAGTACAATAAAAACATGAGTGACATGAAATACAGCATATTATGAAATATGGTCAGGTAAATTGCAATATGGTTTATTAAAATATGGTAAATTGCTATTGCAAAATCATTTAATGATTACCATGATCAGATCAAGTCATTTATTTAAAGAGTTTCTTAGCCGAGTGTTTTTCACTAAACTTCTTTCCACAGCGAACGGCCGCGTCAACTATAAGTCGGCTCTAACAAGAGCTTCATTAAATAATCATAATCACATCAGCGTCATACCCCGATGGGTTCTGGCCATCTCTTACAAACCAAGGGGAGAGATATATCAGCGAGATGTGTGGCGTACTGCTGATAGACTTTCAAGCCAAGGAAATAGAGTCTCTAACTTATGTTAACAACTATCACATAATTAAGGCCACCACGGCACTCAAATACTGCATCAGAATTCTGCTCGACTTTTGTGATCTTTCTAACCTCGTAACGCAGAGCCAAAAGCGGTTCATACATTAAGGTATTATAAAAAATATAAAATGATTTGCACAGATTTATTTATTCTTCTTATAGCAATTGAATTGTAAAAAAATACGATTATTTATTCTTTGGCATAACTCAGATAGTGATTATTAGAATCTATGTTAATTACATTATTCATTACGTAATGGTTTCATTCTATCTAATTGATCTCAAGATGTAATGGAAGTTTCCGTTGTGAATGGGTTGCCTGTTGCTAATTATTTGATGAACGTTAAAATTACTACGATTAACGTTTCAGTAGAGGCTGAATTTATAAAAAAAAAAAACGGTTAAGTACCTACGTTTGAAATCAATATAGGATAGGGATTATAGGATATAATAAGGTTAGGCTTTGTGGGGTCGGGGATTGTACGAAAGGGCTGTCGCGGCTACGGAACGACGAGAGTCCAGTGGCGAGACCGCAATTATGTGCGCGATATCGCTTGCTCCGTGCCTCGGAAAGCACTTGAAGCCGTTGGTCCCGGCTGTCAATAACATCTATGGCAGTCGTTATCAGTAAGTCAGTGCCTTTTAACAATCTGACAGCTGGTTTAACCATAGAATGCCCTCTGGGTTGCGAAGGTCAGACGGCAGTAGTGACTGAAATTTAGCCAAATCCCGTTAGGCCAGGAAGCAGATTCTGGGCCCTAAGTTTAAGTTTAGGGCAACCGGGATAATGCTAGGATACGAGACTGCTGCTCCGGGACATAACGGGCTCAAGAAGAAACATGGATGGTTTTTAGTCAGCTTGACAAATATAATGAAGGGTATGCTTCCATTTTCCATCACAAAAATAGGGGGACTTCAATCTAGATCAGAGGTCGGGTCTTGGCAACAGTCATATTTGCCGAGTCTTCGCGTCACACGCACACATAATTTATATCGTCGATCAGAATAAGATATAATTTGAGAAAGACAGGTTAAATTATTTCTCTAGAAATGAATTGAATTTGGATAAATCATCGGTTTCGGGGCCAGCTAGAAGTCGAAGAAGGTGCGTAGTTTTGATATCTAGAGCGCTATAAGGATTATAGAGTGATTTGAATTAGGATAGGTCCAGCGTCTTCGAGGTCAGCCTATCGTAAAGGTGCTTACTTTTGATATCTAGAGCGCTATAAGGATTATAGAGTGATTCGAATTAGGATAGGTCCAGCGTCTTCGGGGTCAGCTAAACGTAAAGGTGCTTACTTTTAGTGGTGAGCATGTCGAGGCGGCAGTCGTCCCGCTCGGTGCAGGCGCGATGCTGCAGCAGCTCGGTGCGGGCCGCGCAGGCCGCCTGCCGCGCGCCGCCCACCAGCAGCAGGCGCGTGCGGAACCGCAGCCCGCGGCCGCACGACGCCGAGCACGGCGACCACGCCGCCCACTCCGTGGTGGGGCAGCCTGGCTCCGATATCGCGGGCTCCTCCTCCGTGCACGCCGGCTCCATGCATTTTCGGTTGTCCTCTGCCAAATAACGACTCAATCATTGATTCGATCCTAACTATTCCTAACTCAGTGAGCCGTTTTTTGTGTATACTCGCGCGGCCTTATGTCGATGATATTACATACAAAATGAGCACTTTTATAAAAACTACTACACATCTCCTTAGCCATCAGGATTCTAAGGAGAATTTCGAGATAATCGATCAATATCGATATGAAATCAGTCAAGAAAATAAAAAAATATTATCAACAAAAAAAGAAAATATATAACAACGATTGCCCAGAGGGTTTTGGGGCCAAACTTTGGTCGCGCAACGCGTAATTATCGCTTGCTCCGTGCCCGGGAAAGCATGTCAAGCCGTTGGTCCCGGCTGTGATGCAAATCTCTGGCTGTCGTAATTAAGAAGTCAATGCCTCATAATATTAAAATGCATGCCTAGATCAAATTTTAAGCAATATACCCATTACGCAATGTGAAGTTATGCCCTTAGGATTATCAGACCATGATACAGCACAGTGTCTATCATTTAAACTTTCAAGTCCTTTAACTAATAATAATTTTTGTATTTTGAAAAAAGAGATTATAGTAATGAAAATATTTTTAAGTTTAAGGAATGTCTCAGGAATTTAACATGGAAATAATGTTTTTCTTGAAATTGATGCAAATGTAGTTTTTAACAGTTTTCATGATGATTTCGTACTATTTAACAAACTTTGCTTTCCAGTTAAGAAAATTAGAATAAATTTTTCACAAAAATCAAAAAAATGGTTTACTAAAGGTTTAAAAAATCTACTGTCACAAAAAGAAAGTTACGTTTTACTTATTATCAGTGCTCTAATTTTTAAACTAAAATCCAATATGTAAATTATACCAAACAATTGAAAAAATGCATAATTCAAGCTCAAAATACAAGCAACATCAATTATATCTCCAATTCGACAAACATATGCAAAAGCACGTGGGATGTCATCAAAAACAAAACATACAATAATCCAGTCCACATGAGTATACAAAAATTAACAAAACATGGTAAAACTGTACACGACCCTATAGACATTGCCAACGAATTTAATGACCATTATATACGCATTACGAATGATAAAGAAAGCCATATAATGTACAAAATTAAAAACTCTAATCACAATTCTAGTAGTATATTTTTAAAACCGACAAATGAACATGAAATTGTTAAAATAATAAATAGTCTTAAGTCTACAAATGCAACAGGGTACGATGAAATTAAATCAAATATAATAAAAATATATAAGCATGAGATTGCACCCATTTTAGCACATCTGATAAATCTGTAGTTTAGTACAGGCGTTTATCCAGAAGCACTTAAGATCTCGGATATTAAACCTATTCATAAAAAGGACAAAAGGGATAAAGTAGAGAACTATAGACAAATAGCTTTAATACCAGTTTTATCAAAAATTTATGAAAATGAAATATATGTTAGAATAATTGACTTTGTTACAAAATTTCAATTATTAAAAACAGAACAATTTGGTTTTTTAAAAGGGAAATCAACAGCTTTAGCTACCTTTTCACTAGTCAATAAATTACTGGAACAAACTGATAACAGAAAGCCAGTAACAGCGATGTTTCTTGACATGAGTAGTGCTTTTGATCTAGTATCACATAACATTCTTCTCCAAAAATGTAAATTTTATGGTATTAGAGGATTAGCTCATAATTTACTTCATAGTTACCTTACCAATAGAAAACAATATGTAGAGATTGCGAGAATAGAATTAAATAATAATATTAATGTATATAGATCCTTAATTAAAATCAATAATGTAGGTGTACCACAAGGGAGTATCCTCGGACCCTTACTATTTTTATTATATATTAATGATTTGCCTGATGTTACTGATTACGATTGCATTCTATTTGCTGATGATATTAGTATAATTATACCAAAAAACAATGGTAAGAATTATAATTGTGAAATCAATGAAACCATGTGCAAAATAGATGACTGGCTTTGTAATAATAATTTAAAATTAAATTTAGAAAAAACAGCATACGTACAGTTCATAAATAAAAATGGAAAAAAACATCCCCTAACTGTAACAGTGAGATATAAAAAAAATCTAGAAAATAATGAAATAAAATTTCTTGGTATAGTTTTAGACGACAAATGCAACTGGGAAAAACATATAAACGGGATTTGTATTAAAATGCACTCATTTACTTATGCCTTATGGCGACTAGTTAAAGTTAGCAATTTAGCATCTGCTATACAAGCGTATCATGGCTATGTAGGATCGTTACTTAGATATGGAATTATTATTGGGGGTAATTCCTGTAAGTTTATCCATAAGAGCAATCTGTAATGTTGACATCATGACATCCTGTAGGCCTTTGTTTAAAAACCTTAAAATATTAACTGTTGCATCCTTATATATATACGAGATTTGTGTTTTTGTTCGGTCACATCCCGAATTGTATCAAAAAGAGCGTAGAGATATAAGTAGGTATCCGAATAAACTGACTCTGCCAATCATGTCTACTGCATCTTATGCGAAGAACAGCTATGTCATGTCTATTAAAGTCTACAATAGGCTCAACAATAACCTTAAGCTGATGCCATTGAATAAATTCAAAGTACATTTAAAGAAATGGCTTGTTGATAAATGTTTTTATTCACTGAGTGAATATTTTGAACAATAAATTTAAGTTTGTTTTATTAGAATCCTCTAATTATATTTTTGCATACCAGTTACTGGTGAAATATGCGGACTGTATTAAATTTTAAGACCACTTATGTACCATATTTTATGTGAGATAAAAAGTCATTGTCTTTATCCTGGGAACTAGTTTAACCATTAAAATAACTGAAATTCAGCCAATATCTGGTTTAACCTGGTTTAACCCATACTCTGGGTCCTAAGTTTGTGTCAAACGATCGGGATAATGCTATGGCATAAAGACAATAAAATAATCGGCGCAGACTCTATATACAACTTTACTGTACGTGGAAATTATTAAAACTCAACTTTAACAAATGTGCTTATGTTACCTTCTGACAGAAAAAACATATTTGAATTTCTGAATTGAGTTCAAAATTAATAAATTACCAACCTAACCTAAACTTTTTGCACAAGAAAAATACTTGCTCTGCCGTCGAATTCCCTATTATTTACTCAATCAGTATTTGTGTTAGAGGATCAGCTTATATGCCTTTTTAAATATTTGTAATACTGACCGATTTGTACGAGGGGACATTTCTTGGGCCCCATGCGGTCGATGAAGTGCCGGCGCCGCGTGGAGATTCCCACGCCACACGTGACGGAGCACTCGCTCCAGGGGCCCCACTCGCTGGTGCGGCACACGGCGGAGCCCTCGTCGGTCAGGTTCTCTTCGGAAGCGGGCGAGTCCTCACTAGCGCTGAGAATCGTCACATTAGCTAGCATTACACGGAAACAGTAACAGTTAGCAATACCGACCACCGCATGTCGCAATGCAACGAAAGCTTAACTACAATTTTTGCCTAGTTTGGCATATTTATTTCAAAATTCCTAATAGCGGCTCCGTCGGTCTCGTGGTAGAATATAGTTTCGAGTAAAGATAATTCATAATCCCACTGTTAATATTCTAAATGCGAAAGTTTGTGAGTATGTATAGTTGTATGATTATTACTCTTTCACGCCAAAAGTACTTAACGGATGTAGATGAAATTTGGCTCGCGCAGGTAGTTCAAGACCTGATTAACACATACGATATTTTTTTCCGCCGGTATTCCAGCGGAAACGGAGACCACGCGGAGCGCTGCCAGCTTCTTATAATTTGAGAATATACTTATCTTACTCTCTCGGTGAAATTCCTCTGAATATTAATTTAACAATTTTAAGCTTATTAAATGTGTAGCAGACGAGCCAGTCACTGGACAAGTGAATACTTACGGGCACTCGTCTAGCGGGGCCCGACACATCTCCTTGGAGACGAGTTGCCGCTGGCAGCCGAGCATCAGCGCCTTCTGCGGCAGGCGGTGCTGGCGCGTGCGCATGCGCAGCCCCTTGCCGCACGACACCGAGCACGCCGACCACGGGCTCCACTCCGTCACGCCGCACTCCGCTGGAATATTATTCGTGGATTATTGCACTTGTTTTTGTACAAATTAGTATTACTACATACATACATGTGACAGTTCAACCAATTTAAAGTGACGAAAAAGTTAATACATTCATACATAATGTCACGCCTCTTTCCCGTAGGGGTAGGCAGAGATCAGATCCTTCCACTGGCTACGATCTTGGCACACACTTTTAGCTTCATTCACACTCATTAACCTCACATTCACGCCCGTCGGTTTAGGATACTCTTGACCTGCCCTTTCTCAATTTTTTTTTGTATTTGGTCATGGAAGGTCTTACGTGGTTTTCCCCTCCCAAAAAAAGTTAAGACACACGTACAAAAAAAACAATATAAATATTTAATAACTACGGAGAAGCATTTAAAATCTCGTGATGACACCGTACACAGCAAACAACACAGTAACATGGAGCAAATCATCCCTGTCATTTTACCATGTTATCGTGACGTCACGCGCAACCTATTACATGTATTCAAACAGTATCATTTTAGTTTTCAGTTACATTTTAACTAAAAGGATTATCTTGAAACGATTACTCATCTCCTAAAGTTATGCATTTTTCTTGCTCAATAAAATTTGGGGTAGGTTATGCTAAACACTCGTTGCCCCGCAGTACAAGGTGGTGGGAAACGATCACATGTTTAGTGTTGACCTTTTACCACCTCACGAAGTTGCGACCGAAACAAACTGCAAACCCTTCCCAAAAAAGGCCCCTTGAGTCAGCGTTGTGGAGTAAATTAAATTAAATTAAATTAAATTAAAAATTCATTTATTCAAGTTTGGCTCAATAGAGCTCTTATGAATGTCATACTTATAAACTAACGCGCCCATTCACTGCGGGCGGGAGCTTGATCGTAAAAGAACGGGCAAGAAAATCGTCAAGGTTGGTTTTGTCTCCCGCCAGTTACAATTAAAATACATAATATTAAAACAATTGTGTTCTGCAGTCACAAGATTTGAAAAAAAAAGGGAGACAGAACTAATAAAATTATAAAATTACATAGACAATGTATGTAAGTAATCGTTATATTGTAAAGAGGGCCGCAAAACACAACTTTTATCATTGTAAATGTTACATCCAAGCGTTTTTGTCATTAACGTAATCATTAACCGTGTAATACCCTTTCTTGGTAAGTGATGTCTTAACGGTTTGCTTAAACTTTTCAAAAGGCAAATCTAAAATATCTTTTGGAATTTTGTTATAATATTGTATACCCTGCCCCATAAACGATTTTCGAATTTTATGCAGGCGTAAAAATGGATTTAATAATTTATTTCTATTTCTAGTATTAAAACTGTGATCATCACAGCGCCTGTTATAGGTTTCTATGTTTCGTTTTATAAATATTATACTATTATAAATGTATTGAGAGGCAACAGTCAAGATACCTATTTCTTTAAACTTTTCTCTAAGAGTTGTCCGTGAGCTTAGTCCGTAAATAGATCTTACAGCCCGTTTCTGTAAAATAAAAATTGTTTCTATATCTGCTGCTAGTCCCCACATAAGAATACCATAAGACATTAGGCTATGAAAGTAACTAAAGTATACCATTCTTGCCGTATCAACATCTGTTAATTGGCGAATTTTGCGAATAGCATAAGCTGCGGAACTAAGTTTGCCAGCAAGAGTATCAATATGTAGACCCCACTGAAGTTTTTCATCTATAGTTATTCCCAAGAAAACAGTAGAATCTACTAAATCTAGTTTCTGACCGTCAATAATGATATTTGTTTCGAGTTTCCTTACGTTTGGAACAGTGAATTTAATACATTTCGTTTTTTTAGCATTTAGCTGTAAGTTGTTAACAGTAAACCAACGAAGCAGCTCTGCAAGGGCATCGTTTACATCGCTAAAGTCCTTTTTATGTCGATCAATATTAAATACTAAAGAAGTATCATCAGCAAATAATACCATCTCACAACGCCTACTCATAAAAAATGGCAAATCATTTATATAAACTAAAAAGAGAAATGGTCCTAAAATTGAACCCTGAGGGACCCCCATACGCACAGACGACCCGGGTGATCTAGTTAAGTTAATATCTACCGTCTGAATTCGTGAACAAAGATATGATGACAATAACTTTTGGGCTAAGCCTCCTATACCATAGTATTTTAATTTAAGAATTAGAGTCTGGTGGTCAACACAGTCAAAAGCCTTAGACAGATCACAAAAAACTCCTAGAGCATTCTGCGATAACTTCCAAGCTTCAAAAATATGCTGCATTAAAGCTGCACCAGCATCTGCCGTAGAACGGCTCTTTCTAAAACCGTACTGCTTTTTATGTAGAAGATCTTGTGAATTAAAGTAATATGTTAACTGATTAAGAATAATTTTTTCAAAGACCTTACTTAAAACTGGTAAGATTGAAATAGGTCTATAGTTACTTTTGTCCTCTTTGCAACCGGATTTATGTAAAGGAATAACCTTACTCAGTTTCATTAAGTCCGGAAAGGACCCTTGATTAATACATTCATTAAATATGAACGCAAGGTATGGGGCAATAGAATGTATTATTAATTGAATTACTTTAGTGGACAGATCCCAAAAATCACCCGTATTTTTAATTTTTACTTCTTTAAAGGATTTTAAAATATATACATATGTGATATATCTAAATTCAAAGATGGAATTGCAGACTGGTACATATTCCGAAAGAAGTGATACAGCAACTAAAGGAGACGAATTTAGACTTGAAGTTGTCTCTATTGGTATTTTCGCAAAGAAGTCGCCAAATATTTTAGCTACTTCTGCTTTACATTCTACAGTTATATCATTATCTTTAAGGACAAAGGTATCATCTTTGGGCGCACGCCTGCCAGATTCGCGGTTTATAATATTCCACGTTGTTTTGATCTTACTATCCGACGACTTTATTTTTATTTTTTATGAAATCGGATTTTGCTGCAATACATACCCTTTTAAATGTCTTAGAATATCTTTTAACATATTCAATAAAACCTGGATTATGATTGCAATTCTTTAAGTTGTACAATTCATAAAGTCGCCGCCTACTCCTATATATACCTGTTGTAGCCCATTCACAAAATTGAAGCTTCTCAAAACGTTTAGTAGACTTAAGGGTAAAAACATTATTAAACTCATTTTTAATTAAACCAAAAACATTAGCATAAAGAACACCCGGATCGCTGCGCGAAAATGGGACTGAACCTATTTTTTTATCTATACTGTTTTGATAGTACTCCAAACGATTATTTGTTATTGGTCTATATTTTATTAACTTAGGAACTTCCGGCTGATTATATTTAAATGACACTAATAACCCGCAATGGTCAGACGGTAGGCAACTCAATAGATCCTTAAAAGATGGGTTACATTCCGAAAATACGTTGTCTAGACAAGTTGCACTATGTGCTGTTATCCTGGTTGGCTCTAAAAACTGATTTCTTAAATTAAAGCTTTGAAATAATGAAATTAAGCGTGTGGTTGTCACTGTTTTTTCAAGAAGATTAACGTTAAAGTCGCCACAAACTATAATGTGTTTACTTTTGGATTTTAATTTTTTTAATACATCTTCCATAGCCAATTCAAAGGTAAAAAAGTTGCCAGATGGTGGCCGGTACACGCATACTATAACAAATTTTTCCAATTCCACACATGACAATTCAATATTACGCTCTATAGAAAGATTTACAATGTCTAATCGATCTTTACATTTTAAACTTTTCTTGACAAATATCATGGATCCTCCATGAATAGCGGTTTTTCGTACAAAAAAGCTTATTAATTTAAAATTATTTATGTTAAAATTTAATTCACTGCTTTTAAGCCAGTGCTCAGTAATACAAATGACAGATGTATCCTGACATTCCAAAAACAGTTCAAAATCAAGGTCTTTGCCAGTCAGGCCCTGGATGTTTTGGTGTATTATGTTTAGGTCCAAGGGCCTGGCCTTTGTCTTGCCTCTCAGTTTAAAATGGGAGAAGTCAAAAAATTATTATTAGTAACAGTACTAACATTTTGTATAAGATTAATATTAGAACTAGTCATCTGTATAACAGAATCTTCTAAAGTATAAGCTAACAGAGTAGCTGTCTGATTTTTATACCTCCATGGTAGGTACATAGTATCTGTGGTCAATTGAAAATTCTTAATAAAATTATTCATTTCAAGAAATGAAATGTTAGAATTATAACAAGTCAAATTATAAATTAATAAATTTAAATTAAATATTTTCTGGTTTTGTTCCCAGGTTAAGTTTTGTGCATAAGGAAATGCACTTATAATAAATTTACAATTAGTATCCATTTGTAACTGAGTCAGATCACTAATACTTTGGACAATATCTCTCTTTTTTACCAACTGACTGTCACCACACAATATAATAACATTTTTTGCATCAATAATGTCTTGGATTTTTATATTACTTATGATTTCATTAATTTTTTTGCCTGGTGTGCAATAGTTTTTAAATTTTTTATTTAATTTACCACTAACAAGGGAACCTAAACCTTTTCCCAGTATGAACTCAATCCCAATCACCTTATTTCCCGGGAGAAGCCTAGTGCGCAGTAGAACTTTACCATCAATACGGTCCCACTATCTATCAGTCCATGCGGAGATAATGATACAGATAAAACACAGCCTTACGCCGGTCGACGGCCTGCTCGCTCTCCACTTCCTCGACGACGAGCGCCTGCAGCGTCTGCTCGTCGCAGCCGCGCGGCACCAGCTTCTCCCGCGCGATGTGCAGCCGGGCCAGCGGCGCCACGCGGGCCGCGCCGGGGCTGTAGAAGGGCGCGCGGGGGTCCTCCGGGTACATCGGCGTGATGCGGTACATGCGCTCGCGGGGCACGGTCTCCGCGTTCGGTGACTGCATGGAAAACGCATTTCAAATTATTGGTGCTAGTGCTCGAGAACGTAACATTTTTGTTATCGTATAATTTATATAGTTTCCCTGTTATATCCCTTATTCCCAAGTTTTATCGCAAACCTTGTTAGTGGAAATTAGTGATAATAGATCAGTATATCCGCATTTTTCGCTAAAGCACGCAGACTGATCCCTGCCAGCATAGAGTAGTTAAAATTTTGCAACTCTGCCTGTATTATATAATACACTTTTACCATTTCACCAATTGCCGTTGACCGGCAGGTGCACCACTTGCAGGTGAGGTTGGCTTGGGCTTCTTAGATGTTAAAAAGATCCTACACACCCAATTTTTTAAGTAAACTAGCTTACCATGTAAGAGATTCCACTATCGGTCCCGGCGTCATAAGGCACCAGGTCGATCACTTTAGACTCCACCCAGCTGCAGTCCTTCAGGCACAAGTCCAGACCGTTCACGCCTACCACCCAGTCAGGAGACGGACCTGCAAAGTATAATATACTTTACTCCATGTCCGATATTTTCAGAAATATGTTAAACAAATATATTTTGGAACCATCTATAATTTATTGTAACTATAATACACATGATGAACTAGGCTGTACTTTTTCTAAAATCGATGAATGTAGCTTGACTATCTTCCAAAAATAATATATAGTCTCGGACTGTGCATACATATATACGATAAGTCTTAGATTACCATTATATAATACAAAAAGCTCTAAAAAATGGCTGCCGTCGTCATTACGTATAATGTTTCTTGCCGTATTAATAGAGGTTTATATGAGTATAATAATATATATAAATAGATAAATCATATAATATAATATAACATTAGTTAAATAGTGAGTAAGTAGTTTTAGATTAAAATTGTGTTGCTGCGCCCTAACAGGGTATCACGTATATTATGTACCTTTACCTTTTAAAACCTCCTATGTATCTACTCATGATCGAAATAAATATTTGAAGTTTGGAGTTTCTTGCCGTTTAGTCCGTACAATACAGCAACACTTAGTTCGTACGAGACTTTAGAAGACTGGCCCCAACTGCCCCTATAGCCTGAAGTGAGCAGACTCACCGAACATGGAGGCCACGGAGAGCAGATGCCGCTTGTTGTCGACGCTGAAGGCGGCGCTGGTGTTGCCGGTGACGTGGGGGTGCCACAGGCCGCTCGCCTTCACGATGGACCGCAGCCGCCGGCCCTGCTGCTGCAGCTCGCGCTCCAGCAGCCCCACCGAGCCCCACTCCGCCAGCGATCTGCAGCCAGATTCCATCTTCACAACGACTTACAAATTTGCAGACAGTTGGATGCAAACTTGCTTCAATAATACTCCAGTAGCTCATACCTATCTCATTCTAATACTAGGCGAGTGCGAGCACCAAACATAGTGCAAGGGATACGCGCTTTTTATGACCCGTCGAAATCCAATTATGTGTTCGACACATCATAAAGAATTATTGAAGCCACGTCGACGGTTTTTCATTTATTTGACTTGTCATAATGACTATATCCTGCTTAATGGTAAAAAGTCCAATAATACCTATAAATATATTTTAAGAATTATCCTACTTGATACTGCACTGTTGGCGAGTTATTAGCTGTTTAATATTACTTACGATACCTATCAAACTAAGTTTTGCGTAAAGCCATGTTAACACAAGCTTCCTCTTTCCTAAAATGAACTCCTACCAGTAGATATTAATGAATCTCACCTAAATCCATCAGTGGCGATTTCACCTTCGCCCCAGAAGGAGAAGTTTTGCGGATGAGTGGCGCCGATGACATCAGAGAAGTGCGTCAGCCACATCGCCTGAGTGGGGAAGTCCTTAGGGTGCGTCTCGGGCGACCACAGACCTTGGAATGTCATCTGTTGTACAAAAGAACCTTTATTGTGAATTTTCAGCAAAAGTTTGAACTGGACGTAGTATTTAAATAAAAAATGTCGAACAAGCAGCAGTTCAACAGTTGTTGTGATAACTGTCTTAATTCAGTGTTCTCCCCTTAGTCACAACTACTGGTTTGCTGAACCTCTCACAGCATAGCTTTTTAAGAGGAGCCTATAAAGTGAACAATCTGAATGTGACACAACAGGCCAACCTTATACTTGGCTTCGTCGCAGGCGCAGCAGCCCCGGGCCGAGGCGGCGGTGTCCTCGCAAATGCGCTGCGTGAGCTGCCCGTCCTCCGCGAACCAGCGGCTCTCGTTCTCAAACACCATAGCTCTGAAATAGTATCAACATTTAAGCCCTTTCCATACTAGTTATTTCATTTTCTCAGCTGTTATTTTGTCTGTCTTGCTTATAATTACTTGCTTCCACATAAACGCTCGAATAGTGAAGTGCCTCGAAGTGGTGTCAAGTTAAATCCAAAAGAAGGAAACAATGTGACTCATAGTCCTGACACTCCCGATGGGACCATATTAAAATGTTAGCACTTACTTAAGCAACACGCATCCGGAGCCAGCCGCCGGCGCCTTCCACATGACCTGGACTTCAGTCTTCGGCAAGTCATCAGCCTCCACAACGGAGTTGACGCACTCCTCGTCGAATCGCGAGAGCGTGTCAGCAAACAGTTGGAACTGCCCTTGGCGCGAGGGACTTCGCTCTACTTTCGGGTCTAGTGGCTCCGCGGTGATCTTGAACCGGGTGAACTGCTGTACTACGTCGTGGGTTCGAGACCCTACCAAGGTCACTGCAGAACATTTGGAAAATTACAATAAAGAACAAAGTAAAGTAAAGTAAAAAGTTCTTTATTTCGTAAACTATTACATAGCACTTGAAAACGTCAAAACAAAATATACATGAAAAAAAAAATTTATATCAACCCTGAAATCACGAAGCTTAGATTCACTTACATTCAAATAAATAAAAATTAGGTGTAAGTGAATCTAAGTGCCAGTTCCGAGCCTCCGCTCTGTGAGAAGAACTGACAAGAAACTCACAGGCTATGCTCTTTTAAATTATTTTTATTACATGACACACACAGTGTAAATTTGATAATACTGAAAGGGTCCCCCGAAGCTGTAACCAATAAAGTAGCACTAAAGGAACCTTCCATCACAGTCAGGTAAGTATGTATTGTGAAACTGAGCTGAGCCTGTACAATAAGGGATGGTCACGACAATGATCTGGTTGACTTTTTATTCTAATATACACATACAAGTTGAAAATGTTAAGCCCAAGCTTGTTTATCCGATAAGTAATCATTAACAGCATAATACCCCTTTTGAAGAAACTGCTTTTTAACTACAGTTTTAAAAGTTGCCAATGGTAGATCAATTATTTCCTGCGGAATTTTATTAAAAAAATCTGATACTATTACCCAAAAATGAATTTTTTGTTTTGTGATGTCGACAATTTGGCAGAGAGAGCTTATTTCTATTCCTAGTATTAAAATTATGTACTTTTGAATTTTTATCAAATGTATTAATGTGTTTGCGAACATACATTATATTATCGAATATATACTGTGATGCAACCGTTAATATGTTAATTCTTTTAAACATCTCTCTAAGAGAATCTCTGGACTTAAGATTATAGATAGCTCTTATGGCGCGCTTTTGTAGTACAAATATATTATGTATGTCCGCAGCAGATCCCCACAATAACATACCATATGACATAATGCTATGAAAATAGCTAAAATAAACTAATCTAGCTGTTTCTTCGTCTGTTATGAGTCTTATCTTTTTTATGGCATAGCATGCTGAGCTAAGCCTTCCGGACAAATCCATTATATGGGGGTTCCACTGCAATTTAAAATCAATATTGATGCCTAAGCACTTTGTGTCATTTAATAACTCGATATTCTAATATAATTCAACACACGAGCAAATAGCATATTATTTTAAAGATTAACGAATGTAGAATTTATGAAGTGGGTATTTCCACTATGCATTGCAAGGAGTCAGTAGGTAAGAACAGGAGTCCTAACGGTGCCGATGTAGTACGAAATGGAACACACTCATGCATCTTTCGCTTATTGCCCGGGTTAACGAGAATATTTTAATGGCTAACACAAATGTAACATATTTTTGAAATTCCTTTGCATACAAGCCTGGATTGGATACTATAAATATTGTAACAAAGGAATCCAATGTTATATCATTCCAATATAGCATTTGTGCTTTGGTTAAGCGGTTCTCGTGTTTTCTGTGATTTATGACACGTAATAATAGTCCTATTTACAGATGCACGACACATATCGTTTAGTACCAGATCCAGGCCGATAGAGAAAGCTAACAGCCGAGACCATGACCCGCGACATCAGCGACACACATTGTGAACATAATTAAATGCATTCTGATATCAGACTGTTGTAGTGTATGTTTATTTATTTAACGATTGCTCCTGTCCGATTGCTCAACTCCGTCCTGTGTTTTGCGAATTGTGTTTATTTTGATGCCTTGAACGTATTGAATGCTGCTTTTTATCAGTTGGTAATTTTTCAATAACAACAAATGATTATACCTAATATTAGGTGCATCAATAACTTATTTTATATCGTTTATTGTTCTTCAGAACTACTTATATAAAATGCACGATGAAGAACCTGTGCATCCAAACACACCAACAAACGATACCACGTCAATTATATCACTTTCACAAAAAAAATGAAACATAGAGAAGACAAAGCCCCTGAAGAAAGATAGTATTCTTAAAAATCACATGCATTGTTTATTAATAACGTCGCGATACTAGTAATTAATAGATTATGTATAAAAAATTATAAAGTAATTAAACTAGGTAGGTACTTAATTTACCGAATAAAAGATTTAATTAGAAATTTAAACATGTGTGAGATATCATTATATTTATTATTGTGAAAACTTTCCAAAGTTTTAATGTTTTGTCCAAAGAATAACTTCACTCATCGAAAGCGCGATAACCCAATTCCAGGAAAAGACGCCGCACGTCGGGGCCTATACGGTATCATATATTTATTGTACGTTAGTGATTAAAAATAATACAAATTAAGACGTTTTTGTTTAAGTAGGTATATACTTTTCAATGTATGAAAAGATAATAACTTACACCAATAAACTGTAATATAGAAACAAAACAATAAGAATCTCAGGCGACAAGTATTTACAGATGTACACTAGAGTCGTCAAGATGGTCGTCTGTCTACATGTTGTAGTCAGTTGGGCCTATTCTCGCGGCATTATTCAATACATACTAGTTTTTCAATATTTCTTACTGTAACTTCAGTAGATAATGTCTAGGTTTTTTTGAATTTAATAACTAAGTTAATCAAGATGTCATTTACCAAAATAAAATTAATTTTGAAACAAATATCTAGACTTAAAAAATATCAGTATATATCATTTAAAAATCGCAACTTGCTCGCAGCTATTATCAATGCAAAAAATAATACCTATTTAATATTGTAACTCCTAAACCAAATAATAAGGCTAATTAATCAAGATACAACATTGGTGCAGCTAAACCGCAGGCGTTTAACTATAAATTAATAATTAAATCCGTAGCCACCAGGTGATTGGTTTTAAAAGTTAAACTTCTTATCGTTATAAATATTGTATCCTATTATTTAAGTCCCTCGGCGCAATAGTGATCATCTCGCGGAGATAAGCGTACTTGCTCTTCGCTCTTATCTTCGCTCGTTGGTTCGGTTTTTAAGCACAGTTGAATAGGATTACCTAGTTAAGACCAATTTCTATAGTTTTTAAAGTTTTAAAGATTTCACTAGGTACGACATCAACAAAAGCATAAAAGAAATGGTAACTCACCGACATACCGCTGCGACGGCCCGTACCGCTCGACGTCCCCGTTGACGAGCAGCCTGTAGAAGTTGTCGCCGGCCGCCTTGGGAGTCCCCACGCCGCCGGGGGCCAGGGGGCAGGACCCCACCAGCCCCAAAAATGCACACGCCAACCAAATCCACGCCGCCATTTTAAAGAACTACGCTACTTGCACATCTGGGGAAGACCATATTGGTTAATGCTTGTCTTGAATAAATAGCCAGAAAACATGTTTAGTGGTGAGGTTTGTTTTAAAAAGATGTATTATGTGTATTTTAAGTAAATATCAACACATAATTTTCAGGTAATATGCAACAAATTAACATAAAAAAAACTATCCAAAAAATCTATTAAAAATAAATGAGAAAACAAATTTTAAAGGCAATTAGTAATCGAGTTCTTATGTTCGCATGTCAAGTTCAATGTTTTGCAATAATTAATAATTTACATACTTAATATATGCTATAGTACTGGGTGAGAATGATACATGATTGCTAACCCTATTTTATTAACATGAAAATTTGTGTAAAACAAATAGGTACAATTTATTAATTATTAATCAAATACGAAATTGAGCTAAATACTAACATAAATAACTCTACTGAAGCTACATCATAAATATGATATGAAATTATAAATTAGAAGAATTAGAAATAATAATAAGAAAAATGACATACGACGGATGTTTCGAGAAGTAATGGTGGAACTTACATCGGGTGCGCGGGCGCAGAGCGGGGCAGCGAATGGCGCAAAGGGATGGCGTCGGCGCGGCTAGATAACGGGTCAAGTGTCAGCCGCGCCGGCGCAAGTGGGACGAGTTGCGAAAACAATTCCAGATCACTACTTACTTTGTTATTGTAATTTTACAATTCTTGCGTATCTATCAGAAGTTATATTATATTCAGAAGAAGGAAGCGGTTTTCAATTCAACTTTATCACTTGATAAAATATTACCAGTTGATGATAAGGGTTGAGGATAAGTGGTTAATTAAGCAGAGTCTTAATTAAGCAATTTCGAAATATATTTTGGTATGTCTATCTACGACTATATCTCTGAAAGGAACTGAATAAATGCCACTCTATTCATTGAGCTAGAATCTAAAAACTGAAGTGAATGATCGGTTTTTATAGTAATTATTATGTTAATTAATTCATTCTTTAAAAAAAGGTTTGATGTTATAACTAGATTAAATGTTCGTACCTAGTTCAGACGCCAAGCGCTAGGATGCCCAATAATGTCCAAATTAGCCCGCACCGGCACACTGTTCTATTTCGTAATAAGCTCTATGAGCAAGGATTTGATATGACATCATGCTTCGCCATGTCCATAAATTACTTAGTAAAACGATTTACGAGTACCAACATAGTGTCTCGTTGTCAACACGAGGTGAGTGTCGACTTAGCTGAACCGGGAAACTGCAAATTCAAGCATGCTACTCGTCTTATGCGATTCATTAAAGTATAGATATAAAATTGTCGTGCATGTACAATTAAGCACAGAAACAGGAACCACCAAAATTCAATCACAAATAAGAAAAGAGGAATTTAAAATTGTTAATGTTTTAATGATTTGTATTTTTTTCATTTGTAACGATAAACTATTACCTAATTAGATATGATTACTACTAATGCTGTTGTTAACGTTTTTAAACTTTAATAACAACATGCACCAGGTTCCCGAAAAAATTAATTTAGACCATTCTTGACAATTTTATCATTTCATATATTTCCTAGACAATTTAATTATTTAAAAAAATAAATGCTTAGTTGTGTATTTAAGTATGATGGTAAAGCCGCCGTGGCGCTAAATGGTTCCGTCACTCACCTGTCTCGCTGTCTTCCAGCAGGGTGTCCGCGCGAGAGTGTCTCGAGAGTGGCGGCAGTCCCGACCCGAGTGGAGCCCGCCCACCGTTTGCAGCCGATCTACACTTGATTGTGCACTTCCTACTAATCCTGATAATTAACAGACGTCTTTGTCTTGGATGACATTCAACGCGCCGAATTCCTTAACGTTGCAATCATGTTTATCAACTATTAAGAGTTATTTTTTGTTATAATTGTCAAAGTGCGCAACTTTAAACTTCGTGACAAGTGGCTCTTGGTTGGACTGCAATTTACACTATCTTCCTTTAGTTATCAAGTGACATGCAAGATCCTCTGTTTTATCTGGGAGCGTGTAAACACCCGAACCCCGAATAACGAACTTCCTGCAAGGATAGAAACCTCATTACTACTTACACAAATATCTTCTTTTCTGGAAGACCATAATCCGTGGGGTTCAGGAACTCTTCAGTCATTTCTTTTGCAGAATGAAAATAAACATAGCTTTTGAGTTTATCAAATAAAGCATATAAAAAAACGAAAAGAAATTTTGTTTTAAATAATGAATATTCCTGTATTTTTATCTTCGGATTTATCCCGTAATCAGGCGGGAACAAATGTCTGGCCACGGCAGCCGGGAGAAAAGAAGAGCCAGCTTGCCGTTGTAGGGGATGACATGCGTGCAAATGGATTTTATACAAAGGATGCAGAATACCGTGCGAAGTGCTGCCTGCACTAAAAGGACGCAACGGGGATAACGCTCGGATTATGATGAATTATATGTAAATAGGCGCTTTGCCCACTGCTCCGCACTCCACCATGCCAAAGATTTTACTTTGTATGCAGGTACACTGAAACAGCTGGTTTTTCAATACCTTAAAATGAGGAGTCGAGTTCTGCGGCGAAGCACTGTGTAGTAGTGGACAAATCGCCTTACAAATGTGATATAATGCTATGTTTTTATGCAAATAAGCTATAAATTCTCGTATACAAGAATAATATTATTGCTGAACGTCATGTAATAACAATTAATATTTGTTTCAGGTAATGCAAACAAAAGGTTTTCTGGTTTGGATTTAATTTGGAAAAAAGACAACCAAAAAGTTGAGGTAAGAGAGTAAACACAAGACACTTTAAATGAACAACGTGCCGATATAAAATACTTGTACTTCAATTATTTGTAATTATTGGCGAGAAGGCGAGTATACCTGCACTTCTTCTGAGGTAGACATAAACATGAATATTTGTGCTGGTCTGGGTGTTTCCTATGTATTTATTACATATGTATTTAAAAAAAAGTATTTATGTATGTTTATCCGTTATTATCCATAACACAAGTCTCTAATGATTCTTACATAGAAATCTTAATAATATAACAATAGAAGTGCTGTGCCAACGACGTAGCCGGAGAGAGTGCAAAATCCGCTCCCTCTCCCTCTCCCGCTTCGCATCCTCCGTCTGCGACATCACCACTTCGCAAGAGGCCATCGCCCCCACGCCGCCCTGCTGCAGACCATCATTCGCTTGATGGTCGACAACAAGGGAGCGAATCCACCCAGGGCCGCGGCTCCGCCCACGCCGGGCACTCCACCAATTTATGCTGCGCAGTGTCAACTGGGCAGTCAGTGGTTTCATCTCATACCCCAGCATAGTCCTGGATGCCCTATACCTAAGCATAGGGCCTAGAGTCTGCTTCCTGGTCTACCCAGATTTGGCTGAATTTCAGTTATTACATGGAGCGACTGCCGTCTGGCCTCCGCAACCCAGAGGGAAACATAATTATATGGTTAAACGACTGCCATAGATTTTAATGACAGCCGAGACCAACGGCTTAGCGTGCTTTCCGAGGCACGGAGCAAGCGCAATTGCGCACATAAAAGTGCGCCACCAAGGTTTGAACCTGAGACCCTGCTGAATTTAAAGGCTAATGGGTCTCGCCACTGGACTATCGCTGTTCAGCTAAACGGTGTGATTTTCTGAAAGTATTTATTTATTTATTGAATCTAGCATAAACGTTTATTCCGTTTAGTCACTGGTATTTCCTGAAAATTATAGTATATCAGGTATTTCATTGGTATAATATGTGGCGAATATGAAACAGTAAGAGGTATATCGTACGAGCTATACCAGATATTATTATCATTGTACAACGTTATATTGCGTAAAATGTCACTCCAATTTCTCGTAACTTACTCCAATGGGTTCTAGAAGTGTTGTTTAATAATAACACAGGCAGATATACTCACAGTATTTTATTCAGTCATATGTCGTTAAAATATAGGTACAGTGACAAACATCTGACTAGATTACGTCTCCTTACATATAAACAAGTGGTCTCGGCACTCTGTAGGCTACCCTAGGCTTGGGAGCTGAACCTTATTCAGTCTAGCACCTGACCTGCCGGATTGCACGAATATTCCCAAGTTACATTTGTATGTATGTGTAAACATTTCACATTCTCGTTTTCCAACTTCGAAGTCTCAGTTTTTGAACTTTAGCATAACGATTACAGTAGTTATGCATACTAAAATAGTATTGAGTAATAAAATAATATAGATACATAAAACAAATTAATCTTAATAGTAACTTTTTTGTTTTTCTGATATGGTTTTAAAGGTACTGCATAATTAATAAACATTTAACAACTGGTAAAATTTGAGATAAGTCAACCGCAGTTATAATGCATAGGAATATTTTAAACATTTGCCTCTTGTTTTACTGCTCCGTATGTCCTGAGTCCCAAACAAGACATTTTTTTACATGAACATGAAATAGCCAAGCTTGTCCTGAAAGGCTTTGATACATAGTTATTAATTACGCTTAGATCGTTATAAATATTCGTAAGTTCTTGGTAACTTAAAGTATTATTTTGGAATGCAGTATTCTTCTAGACTTATTAAAATAATGACTTACTTAGCAATAAAACATAGTAGATACCAGTATGACTAGACAAATTATAAGTCAATTAGCATCGCATACATACTTTAATTGAAGATGTTTAATCTCAATGCCAATTAATACACCAAATGTGCGCATTAAACTGGATCCATATTAATTACATTGTCGTTTTAAATAATGTAGGTACTTAGTTACATTGATTACACGTCATTGTGTTATTAGGTACTGTTAATGGTTTCAATATTTAACTCATATTTATCACATTACAATTTGTTTACCTAACTAATATGGGTATACAAATCTAGTTATCTTAGAATAGTACTTCTGGTGCAGTCAAGAAGTGGGGTCACCCCGCGTTATAGGTATGATGAGACAGGGAAAGTATCATTGGTTATCCATACTGTACTACCAATCAATTCAGCGTCAGTAAAATAATTTCTTTTAAATATAATTGAACAGTATAAAGGCATACTAATTTCGTTATTTTTAAAAACAATTAAAATATTAGAGATGTTGACCGCACTACAACATAGTAGGTATTGTATTTAATTAATTTTTTGATTCAGGCGTTACTTTGCGGAAATTCATTGTGAACAAGTGATGGAATAAAAATATCTTTGTAACAATTCCCGCGCAACTATATTTATCTTGTTTCAGCGTTGGTCGTGAAGACATCGTTGTTCTGAGGCTCCTATCGTACCTGAAGATGCCCTGTGTAAGGGCGAAACACGTGTCGTGTTGAATAGTTTCTCGATTTTTCGGGAAATTATAGTAGCGCGGAAATTGTTACAAAGATATTTTTAATCCATCACTTGCTTGTATTTAACTTTTTTAATAAATCTTCTGACAACAATGAAATGACTGTCAATATTAAATGCAATATCGTATAATCACTTTTATTATAATAATAAATATTTTTTGATTTATACGACTATGTCATCTTGTGTAAATCTGCTGAAAGCTGTCCTCGCTGTTCCATCTTGGTGGCTAGGCCTCATTTTCCCTTAGAATTTGTCGGTTTCAGTTCAGGCAGTGCTTGTTGACCCTAAACATTACTATATACCTTATGTTATATTGGTTATTTTCTACATATGTCTGGAAATTCGAATTGATTGATGATTTTAAAAATAACATAAATATTGGGATTCTTTTTTTTTTTTTTAACACCTAATTCATAAATTACATATGTTGAGACACGGCAGTGATATTATTGAGTCTATATTTCCGTCGACGGATCGATATGAAATTAATATTTTAAGGTGTATTTGTTAATGACTTCAACTGCGAAAGCGCACTCAAACGTACATTTAAAAATTCACGTAACTTTTTTAATGTTGTATCACAAGTTTGCGCACATATCAACTTGAGACAGAGAGACCTTGTTCCAATTTATAATTTTTCTATTATTGGATTAGTACGATCAAGCTGCATAGTAACAAGCGCAAGGAACAGAAGACAAACATTTGAAGTGTCGCCTCCAGGGTTGCTGGTGTCGGTGGTAACACTTTTTCTGAGATGGCTGAATAGCCGGAGACTTCTTGAAATAGTCGCCATAACGGCTTGCTGTGTTCCGGCAATAAAATACGAGAACCATTTTACTTTGCGGCTTTAAAATCTAAGGAGCCCAAAATTTCAGTACTTTCACAATGTCTGATCAGGAGATACTCAAAAATTTTAATATCAGTTTTATAAAAATATCTGTTGGACATTGTGAAACGAACTTGTGGAATCTTTGGAATGAAGTATGTTTTCCATTTGCAGTGGCGATTGCTCTCATGTAATCTTTTATACTAGTAAAAGGTAGTATAAATTAGTCTCAATCGCACATGGAGCAGTCTTCGGCAGATGAAATATAATATTTTATCATTTTAGTTCATTTTAGACCAATATACCTAATTGTAGTTTTTCCCATACCTAACACAAAATTATACTTTTAAATTTGCGTAAACTGAACCAAATGTATTAAAATATAACTCAAATGTTTTGAGTACATTTAAGCACATTTTACTACAAACTTTTGAACAGATGACGGGTTGTCAAGCCCAATAGTTCAATATAATTTACGCTACAAGGTCAAAGTTATGGAAACCTGTCTCTCTTCTTTGCGATCTATACAGTACACTGTAATATTATACATTTTATATATAGTAAACATTACTTACATAACGTTTTATAGTTATCGTTAATATTAATATGTCAAAATACAAACAATAAATAAATTGTAAGAAATAACTATGGTAAATGTCATATCCGCAGATCAATTTTACAAAGTAATTAGTTTACCCATTTATTTCAAAGAACTACATGCTTATAATAATGTCACTTCATTTTGAAACAAAGTTAAACTAAAAAATAACACAATATGAAAAGATGCAGCCGCTAGATGGCGCTGTATTCCAATATGTGAGGTAGTCATAATAATAAAGGCGTACTGTACGTCGTCGTGTGGCAGGGGCGGCTCAGGGGGCAGGCTCAGAAGGTCAGGATGGGCTCCTCGCGGTGGTCCAGGATGTCTGCAAGGGAATAAGCATTACACGGTTATATATCTTCTGTGAACACAAAAATATTACATTCATCTGATTCAAAGATTTCTGAGATATGAAATTTCGTCTAGTGTCTGCATGGGCGAAGGGCTAGCCACCTCGCATGCAGACACGTTTCTTCTTGGTCACGATTACATAGTTTTTTTTTAAATTTTTGCAAGATTTCTGCTCACCCCAAATAGGATACATCGACGCAAGATAATGTATGTAGTTTTACAGTTTATAAGTTCGCTTGCCTATAAAGCAAGTAGGTATGTGGTGGATCGTTGTGGCACCACGACGACATAAGACCCTTTTCTATACCCTGATTTATGAGCCGAGGCCCTTACCCAGTAGTGGAACGTTAATAGCTTTCTGGTATATCACTGTATGTATAAGCGAAACTCAAATCAAAATTGCACCCGAAATTAGTCTATATATCTCCTATTTTACAAAATTTCCACAAAGAAACGTCACCGACAACGGCAACATCGCAGAATACTTAAATAGGACACGTAGTCTGGTATATTAAACAGTTTGCAGTGCTTTTCATGTAAGCAAAAAGCCCTGTTAAATGTATAGAAGTTTCAATCCCGCTGACTTCCCCTATACTAAAAGAGCCGCCGGCTCACCTTTGGCGATGGTCCACCACGGCAGCGTCACGTAGGTGAGGCCGGCGCTCAGCGGCGGGGACTGCTGCCGCCGGCCCTCCTTCCACAGCTGGAACGTCTGCGAGAACCCGCGCGACGCCCACAGCGGCCGGCACAGCCCGTCGTCCAGCTCTGGGAAACGACCACATCGTATTAATACCTAGTGTTCATAGCAAACAGCTCCAGACCTCATGATCTACATACTTTGGGCTCACGAACAAAGTTATCTGCGAATTCTGACTGAAGTCATACGGGTTCATTGAGGGAGGAGAAGAATGCGAGCGACTCGGGGCACCACTATCGGAAGGTCGCAGCGTACAAGAGTAGGAACTAGGGGGACATGAAGCGTTCTATGTGGTTACCGAGGAGGCGCCTGGTGGCCGCGGGCAGCTCGCACCAGTAGTAGACGAGCGTGCCGTCCGCCGCGCGACGGTGCCGCAGCCGGCCCGCCGCCGCGCCCTCCGCGCCGCCCCCTCCGGCCCCGCCGCCCCCTCGCCGCCTCGGCAGCGTCGCGAACCGGGCCATAGGCGGGTCCTCTTTCCCGGTCTCTGCCGACTTCGTACTCCTCGTCGAAATGAATGCGGCAGAATCGGTGCATATTTTGCTTTCCGTTTTTTCTTGTATTTTCGCCTCCGGGGCGTCCTTCTTGGCAGTTTTCCCGACGTGAATCTTGGTGCAGAGCTTCTGCTTGGCGGTGCGGGGTGCGTCCGCGTGCAACGCGCGCAGATGCGGCTGCTTCCGGGGGGGCCGGTCGGGGCCCGCCGCGCCCCAGGCGGGGGGGTGCTCCTCGCGGCCGCGCACCACCTCGCGGGGCCCCGGGCGGCGCGCGGGGCGGGGCGCGGCGGCGGCGCCGGGGCCCTCCTCCAGCTGGGCGGCGTCGCGGGCCAGCTCGCAGGGCGGCGCGGGGAGCGCGGGGGCGGGCGGGCGGCGCCGCAGACACGCGGGCGAGGAGAAGTCGACGGCGGGCGCGGCGGCGGGCGGGCCGCACAGGGCGCGCATGGTGCGCGGCGCGGAGGAAGCCGCCGCCTCTGCGGACAGACCAACGCGTCAGCCCGGCTCTCTACTCGACCGCGTCTCTGACCTTCCGGGGTCTCGGGCGTTGGCCCTGCTGGCTCTCCCGATATATTCGATTCGTAACCGATAGTGGACCATTGCAATCGACTATCTGCGATCTAAATATAGTCCGACCAGAACAAGTTGGTATCAGAAAGTCTTATGATATATTTTAATTTTTCCTTGATACATTGTTGCTGAACTACCCACACCAGGTACAGTTTGTTCGATGCTAAGTGATAATTTGCAAAATTGAGACAAAGTGAATCCACCCAGATTATACATGTTGCATATGAAATTCTATATAAAACCGTTTTAAAATGTCTAAAACATGAAAAACCTGGGAAATATTTGCAATACACCCTTCTCCAAATATAACTTTCCATTGACCGGAAGTAATGTTTGTCAATACCAATCTTAAATGACTGATAGTCACTTTAAAAGGAAACTTTTAGAGAAGACCCCGTGAATATCTGGACGTTTCTTTGAGTAGAGAGCCGCGACAATCAGCCACAATCGTGTCGTTTAAATCGGGTGGTTTTAGAGAAAACTGCTGTATTTCATATAACAGCTCGCAAACCCTACCGCGTCTGGCTTCCTCCGAGCTTACATTATCAAAATTATTCTAAGGACGAGTTAATATCGCCAATGATCAAGTGACAAACGACACGAAACAACAATATAATGCAACATAAAATAACATCAAGCAAACTAAAGCATAATAGATAAAACAACTTAATACCAGACAATAAAGCTGTTACTCGAACCTGTGCCGGATTAAATTTTAAAAAAAGTAAAAGAAATATTAAAATAAGTAACTCATAGTCAACGACTTCCTTTACTTGTCTGCTAGAATTATTTTTAAACTGACGACGTAATAAATCAGCAATTTTCGAAGATAATATATAAATTCAAGCTTTGACATTAAAGAAATTGTCAAATTATATCTTTTGAATTTTAATAATTGCACAATTTGCACACATATTACAGTTACTGCACAATTTATACAAAATATGGGATTTCACTAATGATAATTAATTATTATCAAAAGATATTTTAGCTGTTGCGTCTATAACGGTTTATTGTCATTTTCATTTCCCAAGCCCCTATTATCACTATAGAAACTAGAGACTAAAGCGCCACAAATTCGTAATTTTAACCGGCACAGGATTTCACATGCCTTAACCAATAAGAAAAAAATCTTTAATATGATTAGGACCGTCATAACGATCCCCCCCCCCTCTTTGTCCCCACCTCGCTCTAGTACCGCGTGCTGTGTTGCCAACTCGTTTTGTCCAGCAGCAGGCGCCCTGAGTACTGACCGTCCCGCAGGTCCCCGCCTCCCCCTCTCTGCAGTACTGCGTGTTGCGTTGCCAGCTCGCCCCGTGCCAGCAGCAGGCCACATGGGTACTAACCGTCCCGCAGGTCCCCCGCCTCCACCTCGGCCAGGCCGGAGCCGAGTTCGTCGAGCCCCTCGTTCTCGGAGCGGCTCTTGTCGCGGGTGTCCTTGGCGCGCCAGTTGCCGCGGGAGAAGTTGTTCAGGTTCGCACTCGGGTCACTCAGCCGACGCTGGAAAACGACAAATTACTTTATGGATTACTTCAGTCAAGTTTCATGATTGAGTATTTTATCTTCTTGTCACAAACAAAACCAATCAGCTAGTTTTCCTTTTCTTATACTACTAGGTGGCACTCCAACATGCGGCCCACCTGATGAAAAGTGGTCACCGCAGCCTACTGACGCTATGAAAACCGTTTCACGCTCCTCTTGAAAATCCCCATGCTGAAATATCTCTTGGGAAAACCTCGTAATTCCACAACGCAAGGATACGCCGCAAAAAGTTTCTTCCTAGACTGTTAAGACAATTGCAAAAAACTCTAAGTTCAATCAGAAGCCCTATAATTAAACTTTACCAATCATTATTTATTGATTATCATGGTGAGATATTGAATTTGCTCTGATAACAGCAAAAACGGATGTTGCACCGGTAAAACAAGGTTAACATGTATTTTTGCACAATCGTGGTCGCTTTTACGAAGTAAAAAAAAAAATTATTATTAAAAAAACAAAATACCCGACTGCACACTAAAAAAAGAGTAAAACAAGCCCCACAATAATATTGATCAATCAAATGCTAAAAACTAATTATGTAATACCGTTTAAACAATACCTATATTAAAATACACTACAATATGTGTTCGTAATCGATAGTTAAATAAACAGAAACTTATTTTGAATACAAATTTACTGAATATAATTTATAAATGTTGATGGAAAGCATCGCAGGCGGGGACCAACAGAGGCTTATTTATAGTCATTTCGGTTGTGCACCATTTAGCAGAATTTTCGTTGGTGGCGGTCAAGGTGGTCCCCGCCTGCGATGCTTTCCATCAACATTTATAAATTATATTCAGTAAATTTGTATTCAAAATAAGTTTCTGTTTATTTAACTATCGATTACGAACACATATTGTAGTGTATTTTAATATAGGTATTGTTTAAACGGTATTACATAATTAGTTTTTAGCATTTGATTGATCAATATTATTGTGGGGCTTGTTTTACTCTTTTTTTAGTGTGCAGTCGGGTATTTTGTTTTTTTAATAATATTTTTTTTATTTATAACTTTTTAGCTGTTTTTATTTAACGAAAATGTTGTAGATGTAGAAGACTATGTATATGTAAGTACCATTTTAAATTATTTCGACGACATTTGGCTTTAGATTACGAGTGATGTTACTCCGCAACATTTTTTAAAGGGAAATTTAGAAAAAATATTATTATGTCTTTATCCCGTGGGACTTTTAGGATAAAATGTATCCTATGACACTCCCGTAATCAAGACAAATCTAACGATACCTCATACATCAAAATCCATCAAGCCGTTTAGGCTACAGGAGGTCACAAAGGAAAAGACATACATACATACTTACATACACTCGAAAAACATCACACCTCCTTCTTTGGCAGTCGGGTAATTACTGTGAAGCGACTTTCTCTCTTTACTTTAGAGGAATTCATGTGTATTATGTATTTGTGCTCTCAGTCCTATAAGACCGGGTAAAAAATGCGGTCATTTTAAGTTATATATAGGAGTATGTACTAGGAGGCGTAGTTTCTTATTCTTATTATTTTTTTTTTTAATGTGACACGTCATAATGACTACATCCTGCCTGATGATAAGCAGTCGATGCAGGCCAATAAGAAAATGAAAGCGCTTTATAACGTGAAATAAGCACGCTATAAAGCGCATCCACTCATGACGGCCTGCTAAAATGCCGTTTCACGCCCCGCTTAAAAGACCCGGGATCATAGGAAATAGGAAACACATGAGCCGGCAGCGAATTCCAGAGCTTAGTGGTCTTGCTCAGAAACGATCTCCCAAATTTCTTGGTTCGAGTGCTGATATTCTGCATAGTATGAGGACGGTTTCGAAGTCCAGCACGTGTTGTTCGGGAGAGGAAAGGAGAGGGCGGGATGAGATCGAAAAGCTCCTCAGAACACTCGCCATAGTAGTTCCGGTAGACACTGAGAGATGCAATGTCTCTACGCAGCTGTAGATTTCAGGCAAAATTTACTCTAGAATACGATAATTGATGTTAAATAATGTTCACAGAGATCATTCTACAGATGGATAGCAAGGTGGATTGGATGGTCGGAGTGAATAGATTGCTCGAAATACATTTAATATCGAGCGCTTTCGTTGCCCGTTCGGCTGTATGTATGTCCCAGTTATATATCAAACTGAACATGTGAGAAATCAAACAGAACTCAAGGCCTGATTGGACGCCTTCAAAAGTTCCAGTAACAGCTATCGGATCTTAGTAAAAGTGCAGTGCTTGCACACATAAACTTAGTGACTTTCAAGGCATCTTTTTATTTTGTCTACGTGTTAACCGCCTCGTGCGTTCAAGTGCGCGTACCTGGTGCTTGTAGATGAGCATGTCCTCGGGGTCGTCCTCCCAGTCGGAGTCCCACAGCTGGTCGGCGGGCAGGCCGGGCTCCGAGGCGGGCGTGTCGAGGCCGGAGCAGCGCGGCCGCGACACGGCCACCTCGGCGTGGCCCTTGCCGCCCGGCCCGCGCATGCGCACGAACTCGCAGCGCGCCGCCGCCGCGCCCCCCAGCAGACCGAACGACATGCGCGCCGCCACCTTCGTCGACAGCGACGTTTGCTGGAACACACAACAGCACATACTTACTATGATTTAATATGAAATTAGCTAATTAATAATAATAAATAATAAATAAATAAATTTTTAAATGTCCAATATATATTTATCTGCACTCGTTAAAAGTTCACTAGATATATAGCTAGGTAGATATAGGTAGATATGTATTTAGATTCGTCAAGCCAATAAAAATGTTTTCGATAATATTTTATAACATACCCAAAAACCAGACAGTCGGAAACGTTTTCAACATCTTGGCCGTTACTCATATTTTAAAGATAAAGTTTTTAATTTTTATGTTTCCATTTTCAAACTGTTTTTTGGTCAACTTAAAAGCATCTTCTACACATGACTAAACCATTGTATTACAAATGAATACACTGTTTGGTTAACCACAAATGCACATTTTATAGATAAAACTATGTATGCTCTTTTATATTATATGACCTCATTTCATATGGCACCCACCATGGTTCGTCAAGTCAAATGCTCGATGAGATCATCCAACAGATCAACATATTTTTACATATTTACAGCAGACGAACGGATTTTTGCAAATTCAATTCCTAAGAGTTTAAAAATCTTCAATAAAGTAACGTTGTTACGTGCAACGGGTTCTTAACCCAAACATCCATATAAATAGAAAAATACTGAAACTGAGTTAATCCAGACATTTCGGGTGCTATTAGACTAATAAAAAGTCAAAAATCATCATCATCAGCCTTCGAAGCGTTCACTGCTGCGCGGGCCTCTTCTCACGATTTAAGGTGTGAAGGTATTGGGTATTATGATAACAAAAACTAATTATCATCATAACCTAGCATTATCCCGTTGCCCTAGACTTATTAGGGCTCTGGGTCTGCTTACTGGTTCAACCAGATTTGACTAAATTTCAGTTCTTACGTGGATCAACTGCCACCTGACCTCCGCAACCCAGAGGGAAACATCATTCTATGGTTAAACTAGCAGTCAGTCTGTTAGAAGGCACTGACTTCCTAATAACGACTGCCATAGATGTTCATGACAGCCGGGACCAACGGCTTAATATGCTTTCCGAGGCACGGAGCAAGCGATAATTACGCACATAACTTCGAAAAGTCATGGTTTTGAACCCGAGACCCTCTGAACTTAAAAACAAGTGGTCTCGCTACTGGGCTATCGCTGGACTAATAATATCTAAATATGTTTTTGAATACACCTAAGTGCTCCGTGAAAATAAGCAAATAATAGAATTGTTAAATGTTAACCTCAGAATTTTACAAAATAAAAGGACATAATATTAGTAAATTGGCGAAATGTGGGAGTATAATATGCCTCTGCCTACCCCTTCGGGGAAACAGGCGTGATAGTGTGTATTTGTGTATGTATGTTTATTTGTAATAATTAAATCAAAGCAGTGTTCAGCGATAAGTCTTTAAACATTAAACATTAATTGCATGTTTCCCTAATAAACAACGATGCCAACAATAATAAACTTCTTGCAGCACATTGTGCTAGTTCCAAACAAAACAACATTTCATCTGCGACGGAGAATGAGCGCAACGATCAAAGGAACGACCCGACCGTGTCTCCCATTGCCTGAACCACGCCACGCTCACGGGCACGTTGCCGTTACGCTGACGCCACGCCGCTATCGGGCTGTTTTCCAAATCCCCTCGCGTCCCCACGTTCGGGCGACACTCCAAGTTCACTAGCACGATAAAGAACATATAACGAGTATAGGGGCGCTTTGTTTTGGTCGCCATCGTTTAAAAATACAGTCGCTGTCACTCCCACTCACGCGCGCGCTCTTGAGCTTGACTCTGACATCGATATCACTCGAGACGGCATTGATGACGCTTACCTATGTTTTGATCTATGACCGCAAGATGATGGAAAAAACATGACACATATGCGTGAGTAATAAATACGCGCCATTGGTATTCTGCTCAGCAAACCTTACGAAGATGCTTTGGAAGAACTCGAATCGTTGCTATTTTTTATATACAAGGAAAGTAAAACATTCTAGGGAATACCAGAAAATATATTATTAGATTGCCGGAAATAATATTTCAGTGGTGCTAAAAATAGTATTACACCGACATGCTATCATATAACTGTGGCCAAAAGTGACAATTTAGGTGACATAGATGTCGCAGGTCACCGACCCGCCAGACCCGCCATCATCGTTAACCCCGTCGCCATGCCGTGCTTGTCATCATCATTACCCGACACTTTGCTGCTAAATCTACCATTTACCTCAGACTTGATGAGTTCTAACGATTAAGCTCACGAATATGCAAATGAAATACTTAGGAACGCGATAAACCTTGTCGTTTCCAATGCAAGAAATGCAACTTGGATCATGAACTATTATTTAACACGCAGCAATATCGTCAGGTCGATACAATAAACCCACTTAAATAGTTAAGGGCCCTTCAGGCCGTTGTATAATTGATTAGGTCAGGAGCAATACTGTGTCAGGTCAGGTTAACAAGCGGGCGATGAGGAAGGCGGGTTCTGGTGCTCTTTACCCACGTGTGTGAGCGAGTATCGAGGCTGATGAATCGATGTTCGATAGCGGCAAGGCTGGGAAGAGGGTGGAGGGTGGCCGACCGGTGGGGGTGGAGGGTGACGATATCAACAAGTTTCCGCCGAGACGACGCCGTCGCGTCGCCGCTACTAGACGGCTCCAACTAACGTTGTAGGTACGTTAACGCTAAAGATACAAAGTACTGATTCAATAGTGCAGCTTCAATGTAACATAGACATAAATATATTTCCAAATGTTCAGTTCAATACTAATGTTATTATTCGTTCTTTGACATACATTTTATTTTTGACATAGATTATTACAATGACTTTTGAATCCACTTATTTTATATTGGCTTTTACACGCCCTGCGTTTTGAGCAAAATAGATGTTCTATTATATAACAAAACAAGCACATGTTACTCTATTTTATGTGAATAAATTTATTTCATTAGGCAAATGTACAAAACATATGTAAACATTTTGCTTTTAACATTCGGTTTTGGAATTCTCTGCCAGTGCTTATGATTCTCATTTCCTATGGTATTGGGTTTTTAAGCTGGCCGTGAAACGGGATTTATGCAAGCCGTCATGAGCGGGTGCCATGTATGACGCGCTCTCAATTTCCTACACTGCATAACGGCAAAAAAATATATTTGATCCTCTGCAAGATTCCATCTTAGCCGTAATAGTCATCAAAATTAACACAGTTTTCCAATTACAACAGTAAGGTGTATAAAATGTATGCAACTCTTGTCGTTTTGTCCAGTTTTAAGTGCACGGTAATCGACCTGAATATTGAGAGGCCGCAAGGAGATTTTGAAGCTTTGAAACAGGTGCAGTGATCAATCCGAAGCCAATCTGTGGCGGCAGCGAGTGGGCGCCAAAAGTCAAAGTTCGCCCTAGTTACCGGCGCGGCGACGTCGTCGGTGGCAGTCAGACACTAAACGTCACCCCCGCTAACACTACGCCCCCCCCCCCCCCCACCGCCGCGCCACCCCGGACACAGGGGCGCAGACTACTCAACCATGGTGACTTTTACTTTCCGTACATGCATTCTAAAGTTCGAGAAGAGGCTGAGTCAGTTAGTTCTAACTTTAACGTTAAGACTTTTTGCTACACTGTGAAAAAATTACATGCTTTCATAGTAGAGTTTACGCTTCTCGAAATAAGTAAGTTTGTTACACTCATTACATTCTGAGTATAAAAAACAGTAACGATTTCGCGGAGAAAAAACTATGCATACGTGAGAACTATCAATATGGCGTAGATTACCAAAAATTTTAATATGTCTTAGGTTTCGCCTTTATACAAACATTATTTCAAATCACATAACATTAAGACTAGGATAACTGGATCTCTTATATTTTTCTAACGGCGAAAGATTTTTCACCGTTAAACAGCCTAGAAGTTCTAAAAGGAAAATTTGGTATAACTATATTGATTTGGTTGGATTGATGAGGTGAGATATAATACGATTGGGATATATATAATGAGACGTATATTTACATATTTCTTGAGCAGTATGAAAGCAAAGAGTTGAGTGGGAGCAGGCAGCCCTGCGCGGGTCACGGGCGATCAACCCGGGGCGGGCGGTGACGTCACGCCGCCCACCGCCACTCTCAGCTAGACCGTACCAAATATTAGTCCATTAATGTGATCGTCCTTTTATACATTAGTGTTTATTTTTACCACATGATGAAACAGACTGCTTCCGAGAATACTAAGTATAATGCTTATACTATATAAAATAAACCAAAACTCTTATAACTGTTGAACGAACATTGGAAAAATAGGGGGGAATCGTTTCGACAATTTTAACTTTCTAAGTCTGTTCTCAAAAACAATTTTTTATACATCTCCACAGCAACAGTTGTGAAATACCTCTAAGATACGCCTATAAATATCCCGGCTTGTTGATAAAATACCAGAACCGAATGAGGTCAGAAGGAAACTAAAACAATGGCTACTGTTGTACGGTCGCCTGTCTTGGTTGCCGCCACGCTATGCCGGAATGCCAAAAAGCCACATTAACTCTTTTAACTTTATTGTTATCAATTCCAGTGTAGCAAAGCAGCGGAGTGTTCTCGGAACTCGTTTATTAACCGGTTACATTGTTCTACTCGTAGTTAGATAAACAAACCAACTAATCAATTAAGAAAAAATCAATTTAACGTTTAGGTACTTCATGTTACGTTACCTAGTCAATTTTTTTAAGTTTCAAAGCGCGTCTTTTCAAATTGGGTTTAAGTTAAATAATATTAATAGTTACTTACAATTTAAAAACTTTTTCCCATCTTCCAGTAGTCATCTATCATAACACAGAATAACAAAAACGATTTGACGAATTTCAACAAATTTGGCGTGTGTGTCATACGGAATAAACTGGCTAAAATTGTATTTTTGTTCTATTATTATTATTTATTTATTTATTATATAAACAAAAATACATTTGTGTTGAAATGTTACAATTTTTGGTATCACAATAATACATGTTCAAAATTGTTACATGTTTTCTTTATTACATTTCAACTGTCATTATCTATTTACTTCCTTTTGTCACTCATGATCAAATATATCAAAATAAAAGCTCAATCGCCGGAGACAAGAGCAATAGAGTGACGTGAGGTGAAGCTGTGTTGTATAGGAACACGATATCTGGGGTTAAAGAGGCGGCGCGCCCACCCGGCGCCGCACACCGCTCTCAATATGGATACTCGAATATATTAATATGTATTGTACTATTGGTTAATCACACACATTTCATACAGTATCCTTTTCATAGGGTATCAATATTTCTTTCAGGGCTTTATTAAGTCTGTGGGCATGAAAGAAAAATATTAAATGGGTGCATTAGGTTTTAAGTTGACGTTCAGAGGAGATTTGTGGAGCCAAACCTAAACAGTTTCAAACATAGGTAAAATCTAACACAAAAACATATTAATATTCACAAAGTAAACAACGGGTACAACCTACTTTATTCCGTGATATCTATAAAGTGTAGATATTTTCGAATAAAGGTGAAATAAATCTGGAAATGCTGTTAAGCAATTCGTTCAGAATTATTAATTTAATTAACTTAAGTTAGTATTTATTTATGCACTAAATGTATTGAATTGATGTGTCAACACACAGATTTATTAACATGTACAGGTAATATATACAAGACTTTAATTCATTATCTACAATAAAATTTAGTTATTGCTGAATTCTTTGTTCTGTTGTCGGTATTATAACTAAAATAAAGGCAAAACGACTGTATAAAATGGATTGTAAAACAGCTGAACGCTGACTACTATCTTGTCATAGCTATTTACTACTTGACTTTGTATCTTAGCTATTTGTTCGCGTGTCTGTGGAACGGTGTTGAGAATCACCCAGTCACAAGTCACAATTTTCGTCTTTCCACTTTGATATAAAATAAAATAAAAACGAAAATATTTGTTTGTTTTTCCCTACATACAAACTGCTGAACATAATTTTTTACTCACTTTTGATGTTCTTGTCAATGACGCATACAAACGGACGACTGATAGTAAAAATTTCTTAATGCAAATATTTTAATTCGTGTGCTATCTTTTCCAAAGAGTTATAACAAATCTGTAGCTACGCGTCAAATTCATTTTATCTCAGTGACGAACCTAAGCGATTATATTATTATGTCATAACATAATAAATTATAATAACAACAAAAAGTATTACACGTTTATGTAAACAGAATATAGGGGCACTGCAAGACCACTAGCATTACTATTCACTGTGCATTTTATTAGGGATAGGGAACCAGCTGAAGAAAAATGTGTTGTACTTACATGACAGTCTGATGACTGCTGTACTAAGTGAAGTAATAGTCTTCCATTACAGATTTAAAATAACATAAGACGAGGATCTCATAAAAAAGCAGATTATTCCATTTAGTCATGACAGATGTCATCTTGGATAGAGCCTTATCGTTATCATTGATCGTGTCACGTTGTGTTATTTTGATAAAACCATTTTGGAACACGAAAATAGATAAGTAGTACTAACTGTTTTTACTTAAGAAAAGTTCTCGAAATCGAATGTGATAATGAAAGTTGAATAGCCACAGAAGTCAGCATTAGTTTCGTTTGAGTGACCGTCAAAGTGGGATTTGATATCGAGCACTACGTTAAAGAGTTAAATCTTCTTTTTGTATCAAAATTTGGGAGTGAAAGCGGAAGCCCAGCAGTGGGACGTTAGTGAACTGATAAGATGACGATGATATTGAAAACACTGTCTTTGTATGGAGATAACTATCACAAATGGATGCTTCATTCGTTTAAATTTCTCATTTTCAGCAAAACCAGATAAACTTTTATCGTTATTATGCACACAGATTTCTTGTCGAATGAGTATGATAAACAGTCATGTGACTCGGAGGATCGTTAAGGCGTACTGTGTTGACAAAGACTAATGACATTATATTACATCAATAAATAACCTGAATATTAAGTTAGTACCCGAGAAATGACCAAGTATATTGCATTTCCTTTAAAATTCTACGTTGCATTTAACAAAGCGTCTCAAACTACTTCTAGTCGCCTTTCATGTTATTTACGTAATTTTATCCAACATTGTTGGTCACTTATAAAATATTATTCTAGATATATACAATTTATTATCTTAGAAATGAATAAACATTAACTTAGAGAAATTACGAATGGTACTTAAGTAGAATTAAATTGTGTTTTAATGAAATGGAGAATTAACACAACAATATAACGTAGAAACAAGTTAGGTGACTTATAATAGTTTGATAGTCATATCAGAAAAAAGCAACAGAAGTCTTTAATAACGTAGCAGGCGCAGTTCACAGTGCTCAAATATTGATAAGCTTTTTAGGATTCGATTAAACTACTACAACCCAACATACATAAATAATCTACTTAACCGTCAGATTAACTGCGGAATGGTACTCTTCGCGTAACTAGCGGAAAAAACAACTTTTTAAAACTAATATTGTCATGCCACGGAATAAGCGCTTATGCAAAGTATTTGACTTTATGCTTACAAATACCTATATATGTAAGTTTCATATGTGTTGCCTAGCAATATTGACCTCCTTGGTTGGTGAAAATAAAGATTACTATTGTTGTTATCAAAAGAATCCATAGACAATATTTGGACTCGAGAGAGGATCAATATATCGCACCCCCGGTGCTACAAAAAACTTCTGCAAACAATTCAAACTTCCAAGAGAAGCGTTTCCAAATTAAATATCCTGTTATAAAACATAGTTCTTCTTAATTTAAGAAATTGACTAGTAATATTTAAGTCTTTATTTCAGACCAAATTTCACAGTAAAGCGAAACATCTTACAGTTTGGTATATTCGTAATTTTTCTCATAATTTGATTTATTTTGACAAAATTGCATAAGTGACGTTATAGCACCGGGGGTGCGATATCAGCGGGTCTTATACGCAATAATAAGCAGCTCTATACTCAGAAATTCGGAATTTATAACTCACAATAACCACTGCGGTCTAATAATAACGAGTGCTGTGCAGTGTCGATTGGGATTTTCCTTAAGAGACACTGAACTAATAATGGACAGGCGTGTTGTTACCACCAGCATCGTATTGTTCATTACGTTACTCGGTTAAAAATAAATGCTATTTTTCTATACTGGGTATGTTACCGGAACACACCAGGCTGTGGAAGGAGGTATGGTTTTTAGTCAGCAAGAGTCTCACACCCTTCCCTTTCACTCACAGCGAGGGAAAGAAAGAAAGAAAAGTGTGTATATGTATAAAAACAATAACTAAAAAGACATAATTCTTTAGTAATGGAATGCTAGCCTTCAATATAAACTTGCATTTGGTAATTGACTGTGGTCGCAAGGTCGACCGAGGCGGAACAGAAGATTTAATGTGTCACGTCACAGCTCCACGGTAATTACAAGCTCAAACCGAACACGCAGTTCGACAACTCATTAACTACACTTACAAAAACACTAGTCAGTACCCAATACCAAAAAAAAAAAAGAATTGTTATATTGAGTATGACCACATAAAGGGATAGATCTAAAAGGTTATTTGTTAAGGGACCAATAACGTAACAATAAGTCAGAGTTTGTATATGTGCCTTGTTTTATTTTATTGTCTTTAGCAGTGGAGCCTACTTTTGCCCCCCCCCCCTAGTCACATAATTGTTATAAGGTATTTGTATCTAAAGGTCGCCCGATCTCCAGTGGTTTGAGCAGTGAGTTACTTTTTGTTTCGTACAACAAGATTATGATTTTTGTAGATAACGCCAACTGATAGGTACAGATTTGTTATGTACTTTGGGGTGAACGATTGAACGAGTTAGCACTGGAAACAATATTTCTTACATCTTTTTTTAATAATACTCATACTCGAAAAATTGTAAGTAGGTATCTTGTATTTGTTGCCCCCACTTACCTCGAGGAGAATATTAAAAAACTCGCGCACGAATCCATCTCGATAGCTCACTACAACTTTGCGAAAAAGCTACGTCAAAGGCTCTGGCTTTTTGAGGGATTACAATTTAATCCGAGATTATACGCTCAGCACTTTGACGTCATCATCATTATTACATAATGATACCTATCAACGTCCCACTATCGCGCTCAAACTACCTCTCACAAACAAAGGTGAGAGAGATTTAAAGTCATACTTGACGCATAAAAAAAAATACACATTTGTTTGAAATTAGACATCATAAACTAAACTTTTATGAGATAAGGTTAAGTAAAAAGTGTTTAAAAAATAAATTTATACTGTATACGTTATCTAGAGAGAATCGCTTTTTGATATTAATAAAATAAAAAAGCCATAAATCTAATAAGGTTAAAAACGCTATACAGCGTCTAGCGTATACGTCTCGAATACTAGATGTTCCAAATTATCTGTAAGGAACGAATTAGAGCACTACACGGGACACTCCAATCTCGTCTGAGTTAAAAATAGACAGTAGTTGAATAGGTACATTTGCACAGAGAGAGTATAAGTGGATCAAAGACGGACTCATTTGGAAAGTGACGGACGGAAATAGAAGTCATTTCCCTAGGGAGGGACGGGCGCGCGTCTCACACCAGCGGACGTGAATACTCCTACGGATGCAAATATAATATAGGTCGTTGGACGTCGGGGAATCAAATAATCCGTTACATGCAAAGTAAGCTCAGGTCGTTCTTGGTATATTGGCTGTAAATAAATTATGTATACCTTGTTCAGGCATATTTAAAAAGTATTTGATGTACCTACGCCAGGAGTCAAGAACACAAAGCGTAACATGTTTCTTTTGTATGACATAGGTCCACGTGAATTCTACATTGTTGTAAACTTATGCTGGCAAAGGCTGGCTCAATGCTATGTCGTCTGTAATGTTCGAGATCGGACTGAAGCAAATACGTGAGAAATGTAGACGATCGGGTACATCGTATGAATGACGAATGCTTCATATCCAGAAATAATTTAATGATGTCTATACGTCACCGGTTCGATTTACATGTTACACGACTATGTCTGTATCACTAGCGATAATAATTGTAATATATAAACAAACTATATATTACACTTCAAATGGCTATTTAGACAAGTTTGAGGTAAGACCACAGTCAAAAGTTATTCAAAATGATGTCAAAAAATCTCATAAACGCCGATAATATTGTAAACCTACCATAACACTGACTCCACAATGTGACTTATTTATAGACAATATTAAAGTGAAAATCAGTTACGACTATGTATATCAAACGATACCGGTTAAAACTACAAATTTAGTTAAAATAAACAGGTTTTAACGATATTGCTTTATCGATATTACTTGCGTTTGAATAAAACTGCTTTAAAACTTACCTATCAAATGATTTAAAGTAATTTTTTTTTATTTCATAAACTATTACATAGTACTTGAAAACGTCAAAATTAAACATAAATATAAAAATAAACATTTGAAATATGATTACACTGAACTCACGAAGCTTAGATTCACTGACATGCAACAAAACAATTTAAACCTAAAAATATTTAAGTGTAAGTGAGTCTAAGTACCAGTTCCGAGACACCGCTCCGTCAGAAGAACAGGCAAGAAACTCACAGGCTATGCTCCTTTAAATTATCAATTGGTTAGTTACTTAAAAAATTCATGTTCTAAGTTATTCATATTAGAATAGCCTGTATGAAACAGCAGTTTAATCCCAAGCATTTTTAACGCCTTGCATATTTATTATTTAAACATTTTTATTATTGGCATAACGGTATCTATATTGCTACGGATGCTTTAATTAGTTAATGATTCATTAAAACATATTTTGAAAACATTCTTCATAATTCAGTCTGATTTATATACCTCCTCGTGAACAAATCAAGTCAAAATATTTTTTTATTGTTATTTAACTTAATGTTTTAAATATGCTATCCAGTTCATAACAATTTTATGTATTGTATTAATAATTTTTATTTTCGACTTGACTCAATAAAGCTGATTTGGACGTATACTCAAAAACTATAGTATTAAAGCAATGTTTGATGATCATGGGCGAAAAAACTAACATTACTAACTCACTGTCGTCGCGGGACCAACCTAACCAACGGTTATCAGTTATAAAAAATGTATTGCCAGAGATCGTTGCAGAGTTTAGACGCTTTAAGCTCTTTTCTTGCCACCACCGCCACCACCCTGAACATTCAAAAAAGATTTGTGGCGTGTCATTGTCAGTCTTTCAGTTCATTCTGAAAATGATCACGCTGCAAAGAATGTGCTCTGCAAAGCCGAAATGAATACATTATATAGACAGCTTTTTGATTATGCATTCAAAATTTCATATTCTTCGTGGATAATTTATAAGTTAGAGGAACCGGTGATACACACACGAGTTTATTGATACAACGTCCTGCTTAATATAATGTGAACTATTTAAATAGAGACGAACAGCTGGAAATAGAGCACACTGGGGTGCTATTAAAGAGGCGTAGGCCACTCATCAGCATGTCTTCGTCCACTGCTGGGCATAGGCTGATGATAATAATGACTATGGTCAAGTAAAGTAAATCTGCACTCCGCTCCTGGGGTAATGCGTGAACATGAATATTTGTTCTAACTGGGTGTATCCTATGTTTATTAAGGATACATACATACATACATTCACACCTGTTTCCCCGAAGGGGTAGGCAGAGGCATATTATACGCCCACACTTCGCCAATTATATAGTTGGTCCCACGTAATAGGTGGCGAGCCTATTGCCGCTTACCGAACACTATTATGTTCGCCAGAGCCTCGTCCGTTGATCAGCAGGTGCACCACTTGCAGATGAGGTATAGGAGTCTTGGTAGGATCCCTATACACCCTTTATTAAGGATGTATTTACAATAAACAGTATCTAAGTATATTTATCCGTTAAGCTCACACACCATCACCACTTGTAATAAGCGTTGCTGCACACCGTAAAGCTGAAACCGTAAACTAATTGGTCCTCCGCGGATCTTGAGGAGCCAGTTACGTAGTTCCATTGTTATCTTCGCATGTTAGTAAAGTTCTTGGTGAAACGTACCATTGTTATTAGCTACAATTTATACGCCATCACACAAAGACAAGAATGGCGACATCTACACCAACACGCCATCGTGAATCTTTACATTTCATACTGGCAAAAGGACGAATGAAAAATGAAATCAGTAAATTATCCAACATCAGAAACTGATTCACTTTTTAAACTATGAAAATCAATATATACCCAACATGCTTATGTAGCAGTTTAACATGAAAATGTTAAAGAACTTGATTTGAACCTGCTGGCTTCGTAGATGTCGCTTGGTTTTATAGTAACATACGTACCCTGGACTCGTAGACCCTGGTGAGCGCGTCGTAGCGGATGGAGCCCAGGAAGATGACGGTCTGCGCGGTGCCGCCGCGGCCTCGTGCCACCAGCTCCACGCACACCATCTCCCCGTCGCGGACCACGATGTCGCAGAACACCTGCACGAAAATACTTGTTACAACATCATCAGGATCACTAGCAGAAACTATAGTTTAGTAAATGTACAGATGGACAGTACATTTTATGAGATCCATTAATATTTTGTAGGAAAATACATGTATGAATACGATTGCGCGTCAGGTGCTGACCATTCCCTCTCCAACATTCTCAGGAGTGTCCCGAGTTTTCACAAAGCGACTAAAATGTGGCATTTAACATGGCTATAGCTGAATCAGTTACGGTCAAAGACATTTATTTTTCTCAAAAAAATTTACAATATTCACTTACAGAGAAAAAATACAAAACTATATTATTGACTAGACTTACAATACCAATTAGCATTTAAAAAAAAGTAGGTAGATTAACAAAATCTCATTTTAAAACAGAGGGCAAGTGCACCGGCAAACCGGTGACTGCGTGCATGCATTGAGAACTATTTAATACATTAAGGGTTATATGACACAGTGCGAAAACGCCTGAAAAACAAATCATATTATACAATTTTCAATAATGACTACAAATTATAATGTTCACTTTAAGTATATACGTAATGTTACGTATGTAACTAAATGACACATGATATAATTTAATGTATACATTTTTCATTTTAATAATCAATATCCAAAAAAAATATTTTTATTTATTATGCATATATTTAGTTGCATCATTTATCATCTCGACCCTCATTAAACCAGGATCTCAGATAAATACTGGATAAACGACGAGTAGCTTGCAAAAAATAATTTGATATCATTTGCGTCCAGCGCTAACGAATTTATTATACTGTTCTTTCACACCACGACTACGACGACGTGTTTAGTTTCTTGTTGGAGTGGTGGAAGACTGCAAGGGGACATGAAACAATAGAACTTTAAATTTCTCTCGAAACTAGTTGCTATCAAGTTGTAGGTACATTGCACATTTATGAAGTCACTGTGCGCAGATTTATATTATAAAAAGAAATATGAGATACATTAAAAACTGCTTTGTTCGGTAGCAGTGAAGCAGAATAGGTCAGCGCTACATAGCTAAACATGCGTCTGGCTGGCCACAGACGAGACGGCGGGCCGGCGCGCGGCGGCGGCAGCGTCTATCTATATTATTTGTTAAGCAACTTGCGTGTTATTCAGCCTATACCTAATTAGGCTCCACAAGCAATGTTTACCTAGTACCAAATCACCAGCTTATAAAACAACACTGTCTCACAAGAAATGAAAGCCAGTCACGTTTTACCCCTGAACACTTTATTACTGATTCGTGACATCTTTTATCAGTCCATATTAATAACATCCATAATTGAGCTATTAGAATATTATTTCTTCGAAACCTAGAATTACATCTCGGATAAAGATAAAGAAATATTAATTGTTATCATGGTAAAATTTTATGAGGCATAATTGCATATCCAGGAATGTTGATTATAGTAGTTAAGAAGATATGTACAACATTGCGAGAATACGTTTCATAATTAAATTATAAGTATCAGGATAAAGCATCATAATACTTTTTTTCTTTCCACAAAATAAACATGCAAATGTTCCTTTCATACGTAACAAAACGTAGCAGCGAGGATAGCTGCGTAAAGTGGGAAGCCGAGGTCGACGGACATAGTCTGCACAATAAGTCGGGTTGCCTGCTTATCATATTTTACCTTATCTACCATGAGGTTAAAACTCTCTTATATGTTTTCTGAAAATCTTCCAAGTCTCGACGAGGATAGAACAGTAAAGACCAATAGGGTTCATATTGAATCCCTTCAGAAAAATCAAAGAACAAAGACAAGACACATCAAGACCCCAGCCAACCTCACCTGCAAGTGGTGCACCTGCCGATCAACGGACGAGGCTGTGGCGAACATAAACAGTGCCCGGTAAGCGGCAATACTTAACCTATAACGTGGGACCAACTATGTAATTGGCGTAGTCTGGGCGTTTAATATGCATGTCGTGAATGTATGTATGTATGTTTTATAGTATAATATTATAATACTATAAATCACCCATTTTTAACTCTTAAAACGAGCTCAATAAGTAGACATTAATTGTGACTTCTGAATTTCAGCGTCAATAAGACTTGCATAATAAGTATTTGACTTTTACAAATGGCTGAAAAGCTCGTAAGAAGTTTCAGAAATTCCAGTTACATTGGTTGACTTTCGGGAGCTGAGTGGCGTCGCGTGCTTACGTCGGCGCAATAAGCCATTATGCACGCGTTACACTAAGTCAATTAAATGTACAAAGTGAACACTAACAGTCAACAAAACATGAAGTAGGTAGTTACATTGCTACAAATCACTAACTTCCGTTCGGGAGTTCGGTGTTTTCCCGTTTTGAATGTTACGAGTTTCCTTACGGTAAAAAGTAACTTTAGGTAGTATATTTGTGAGCCAAATTTAGCTTGCCAATGTAGCACATAAGTCGCGCAACGCTCTCTTAGCAAACAATGCAGTCTCGAGTCTCGTCAGTCCGTCTCGAAACTACGAGGAACGGTACTTCTCAAGGACTAATCAAATCACCGTGCGCTATATTTAGACAAGCCATTTGGGTCGGGCTCGTTCGAAGCCTTTATTGAATCGCCTACTAACACTGGCCCGCCACGCCAACCGTGTCCCACTGTCCCGGTGTTTTAATGACGTATTGATTGCTCAGTGAATCACGGTTGAAACAAAGCGATATATTTCCTAGTCCGCTCCACTCGCCATTGTGAAGTCAAGTCATGTTCACAATGTTAATTGACTAATCGCTTTCAATTTACAATTGATCGGACTCGCCGTCTGTCGCACAATTGGAGCAGGGGCACCCACCCCGCGATTATTTGTAATTCTGTACCCTCATAACTAACAATAAGGCGGACGATGACTCCATTTTCAAGTCTCTAACTAACCAAAACTAACGACCCTCTGCTTCTTTCTTCATTGAAAGCATACCCCGCATAAGGTCAAACGAGACTACATTATATTACTAGCGGTTCAGTTCAATCAATATCGATTACTTGGATAACCTGTCAGCTTCTATCACGTACATTTAACTGAATCGGATGGCACGAGTCCTAAATCATATGATTAAAATTAGCGATACCTCTATAACGGTACCGAACGTAAATAGTAGAACATGATCGTAATGCAGAAGCAGTTCGCGAATTAATTATTCCGGCATAGCTGCGAGGAATGTAGTCGACCAGGTGCCATTGGTGCGTGGCATTATTGAATATTCTAAGTACTTCCAATACGGAGGCGGAATATGCGCTCCGAGGGTTCCACCGGTGACGCCATCACGGCCGCGGAGCCCCGCGACGCTCTCGTCGCTGACGTCGCGCCGGTGACTCATCGCCCAACTTAACATTTGTCTCTGTTACATATTACGAATCAGCTTGTTTATTCTACGTACTGATACTTGAATGTATCTTGACCCCGGGAGCACATTAATCATCACCACGCTATCCAACCTGCATAGTTTTAGTATGATTACTAATAAATTCCAAGAATATGTTAATCACGTGTGTACTTCGTGGTTCTTCTTAGCGATCGCCCGCTAAGAAGAACCACGAAGTACAATATAGTCCATAAATCGATATGGATATGCAAGTGGAGCACCCTGGAGCGGCTTCAAGCTGCGGGCTGGCTGAAGCCGCTTCGCAGCCGACCCACTCGCTACACTGACCTACATTTTCTAATTCGCCTGTTGAACTTCAATTCGATCGTTTCGCAATATGCGTTTTTAACTCAAATTTATGAAATAATTTATTTATTTATTGATAAAAGATACACCATCAACATATAATTTTACATTGGTAATTAATAAAACACACAAAGAAAAGTTAAAAGATATGCCTCTACAGGTATATACAACACTATAGAATTTATGTCAACAATAAGAGTAAATAATATAAAATATATAAAATATGCGATATTTTATAGTGACTTATAGTGGAATATCGAATGTTGCTCTGCTATAAAACGTATAAGACATAAGGACACTATAACTAGTGTTTCCTCTGTAGAGCGAGTGCAGACCCATTTAGCATACAATTTGTAGTTTCTTTCTGTAACAGCGTGGCAAGTTTCCCCACTACATTTGTTTTCGCCTGCGTGATAATGTTTGGCCGACCTTCCAAGTTCCGCTGAGCGTTGGTGCCTTGTGACGTGTAGTGAGCCAAGTTAACCAGACGTGTGAACGTCCTTCCATGAGTGTTATCTTGTCGGTGTCGTGTGTCAACATGCCTAACGAAGTGGGCGATTTCATGAAAATAGCAACATGCCGGGAGATTTAATGTCGAATAAATATTTCGTGTTAATTAATTATAAATTATATTATTATTTAATAAGTATAGGTATAAATTGTGACTTGTTGTCACTAATGAATACTGTGTTTATGCCATGATAACACACACACAGATAAAATTAAATATAGATTTTCCAACGTTGACCTGCTGTCTCAATCGCAGAATAAATAAGGTCAACTATTATCAAAGTATAAGAAATGCACTTTACAATATGATAAATCCAACGGAGACTGAGGAGTAAAAATTGTTGATACATTCCGGTTGGCGTCTCAGCGATAAGGACGGAGTAATGACAGATCTCTGCGGTTGCGGACATTCAATTAAATCAAATGAATATAACATTACAATCACACTCGAACAGTTTCCCACACGAGCCGGTCTCTAATAACTGTAATACAAGTACGAGCAGAATGAGCCAAACCTTGGATAAGTCATTAAAAAGTCGTGATCCAGCAATATAATCTCAATAAAAAGACAGGACCTCCTTATCACTTTTCTATCACAGTATATTTTATAAAGGAACAAACATTGTATTTAGGCAAAATATAAATATCAACCTAAGATATTTGAGATAACAATAGATGACATTGCATACTTTATTATTTACTATTATTAAATAAAGCTTTCTGTGAACGTACTAAATACATATTTAGTTTATATTACATTGTAAACTAAGTAAAGAAGGTTTACGATTTTTTTTGTATTTCTGCTGTAAATTTTCTATTTGACCATTCTCTTACGCCATTATTTTCTGTTACGATCCCCACGAATATATCATTCATATACAAAAGCTAACACTTGTTACTGGGACAACATGTTGAACTGGATCCCTTACAGTGCAGCTGTATTACAATTAATTATTAAGTTGAACTTTTGTGTGCGCATTTCATTCATGGCGTGTCCTATGTTTGCGGCAAATAATTGTTTTGAATTAGAATTGTTGCGTTATTCCTTATTGAAAATAACCATTAAGAAAATGTTTGGTCGAATTTTAGAATATAATAGAATTAGAATAGTCTATGAGTACTAATTTACTATGAGTCAAGATATTATGTATAATTTTGCTGTTTATGAACTACTTTTAATTAAATCTTTTTGCATATTCAAAATCAATGGATTCAATCCAATCAAAGAAAATTTTATGAATACTAGTAGATTAAAAGATTTCAATATTTGTATTAAATAAGTTTTTATAGACGCTTAGGAAAATAAGTAGGTATGGGAATTTCACTGTTTACGAATAGTTTTTATGAAATGATTATGTATGTGTAGTGCAGTGTAGGTCGTCTATAAATATGGTTGTAATGGACGCAAGCGCTACATGAGCGCGGGCGCAAGGTCAGCGCGGGCAATGGACAGTCGGACATAGCCGCTCCTGCTCGACCGCCACAGACAGACAACCGGTGACTTGACTGAAGGCTGCCCTGATACGTTAAGTTATTTCATAAATTTTATTCACTAGTATATTCGTCGGCGCCCAGACGGCCATTCGTTTTCCACACGATGATGAAACCTAACAAAGCACAACTTGGTAACAAGTAACCTATTTAAAATTTATCTCCGGACTATCAAATTTCTCATAGACCCTAGTCTTAAATATGCAACACACAAGACTCACAGACTAGTGTCTCAAGGTGTAGTGTTCAGCAATCTAACTGAAAACCACATTGTTTTATGGTATCCTATAGCAGTACTAGGAAGTTGGAATTCGAGATCAACAGCGTATAGTAATACACTCGTCAATGTGCTCGTGTGATTGAAATAATGGCATTGTAAGATCACCCGAACAGTGGAACAGATGAAATGAATTTGTCAACAATTAATGGTTTTTTCTGATATTTATGCAGCGTTGTTTAGTCTGTCTCCTAGTCTGGAATTGTGAAGAAGCGGCCAAAATGTAATTTGTAATCTATAATGTCCAATAAAGATATGCTTGCAAATATACAAGGAAAATATTTGTTTAATTATGCGCCTACTCCCGCGTTCGCACCAATCAATATTTTATCTAGATAGCGCCACCGTTAATTATGATCAACTATAGCTAGGTACTTTTGCCAATTTGAAACTCAAAGTCAGCAAGTGATGGATTAATAATGTCTTTGTAACAATTTGTTGTGAAGACATCGTTGTTCTGAGTTTCCTATCTTACCTGAAGATGCCCTGTGTAAGGGCGAAACACGTGTCGTGTTGAATAGTTTCTCGATTTTTCGGGAAATTATAGTATAGTACCGCGGGAATTGTTACAATGATATTTTTAATCCATCACTTGCTTACAATTGATTTCCGCAAAGTAACGCCTGAATCAATAAAATAACTCAAAGTCAGTCCGTTTAAGTTAATTATGCTGAATGTTGTCATATCACAATAAAGCATTATTTGAACGATGCACTTTGTCCAGACATAATACTATATTTACTTTTAGAAGAACAGTCATTTTCTACATCGAGCTGATTCTTTAATGAAGATGACGGTGTTAGATGTAGATTGTTACCCAATCGCGAGGCAGTTCCAATAATACTTAAATGATTATAGTGTGTATCGAAGAACTGAACAGTGGGTGAGCCCGCGCAAATTCCACTCACGTTGTTTTTGTGTGTATTAATAATAAAGAATAGGCATGGTATAAACATAACACTTGTGTAGAAGTGTCAAGAATGAATTTTGTAAACGAGATACTCTAATTAAATCAAACACTTTGGGAATTCCTGATACAACTTCATTTGCATTTGATTTAGTGTTTTTTTCAATGATGAAAACGTCTGTACCTAAACACACGGCTCTCAGTATCTACATTTTCCATGTGTATGGAAATAACATTAGCTGACAAACTTATTCCCTTCCATTTTCGATATAATATAGGTAAGAGAGTTATCGGAACGCTTTTGGGTGTGGGCACAGTTATTTATAACTGGATGAGATCAGGATATTGTTACTCTTACGTAACGCATACAGCATACAGGAACTGGTGGAATAACGTGGCTGTAATTTATTGGAATATACTCGTAAGGAAAGAATGTGCAACATGATGTCGATGATAATAACAAGAAAAGTGTCTGTTACCTCATCGAAGTTGTCGACCATGAAACAGATGTGCGGGTAGGTCATCTGCTCGCCTTCGCCCTTGGTGTCCATCTGGCGCCGGCTCGGGGACGCGTACACCTGTCGGAACAATGTGTTCAGCTCAGATTTTATACCCTCTATGCAACGTACACGTGCTTATATTATTAACTTATTTGACGCTTTGATTCATTTCCGAGACAACCAATCAACAGACAATCAAGACAAAAAAGACTTATGTTTGTCATCTTCGCAAAATTGTTTTGATTTTACAGAGGATCCATAATGTATACTTACTTATAAATCTTATCATATTACACATCTGCAATTTGGTACTCTGATGCATTTTACCTTTAGGTGTTCCTCGGACGACGATCAGGACTGATGAACAATAAAAATTATGTAAAAAATACTATGACTTACCGTGTTTTTTACCTGAGAGCCCATAGTAATTCAAATTTTTTCATTACTATATACAACCGGAACGAGTCATTAAAATTATTAAACTGCTAACTTATTATCTGCACATTCATCAAAATACTTACTCAGTTCTCCGATTTCACATGCTCGTTTATAATATTAAAGAATATTTTTTTAATCATCACTATTACATGCTACACAACATTCCCCATTAACATGATAATTCCCGGCAAAAATAATAGAAAGCTTCTTAACAAAATACTTAGAAATATTAAACCATAAAATCTTTTATACAAAACAAGTACAAGGTTTTTCAGTTAAACAATGATTGAATGTGCTCTATTTGTCACAATCACCCATAATTAACCAACGACAATTATCATTTAGGCAATGAATAGCGCTAATTTACATACCTACCAACTTCTATACAATAATAACGGAGTCAAGAGCGTGGCTTTTAAACATATTATAGCATATTACAGCAAGTTGTAAGGATTAAAATAGCATTGTGAGGATTTGATGCAATGGGAGGATGCCGGAAGGTGGTTCCCACACACAAATGGCGTGAAAAGGTGACAATGAGCGGGCCTCGGGGGTGTACCTACGTGAGCAGGACAATGTATTTAAGGTTTGTTTCAAAATCTGAGACGTGCGAATTCTAATTTAAAGGGGTTTTCTAAAAAAGTAAAAAAAACCACTTACATAAGCACATCCTTACTATCTTTATCACTTTATAATTTATCACGAATACAAACAATATTAATGTATTATAAGATTAAAAAACGGCGTAGATTCATAATTGTCAATTAAAAAGAACAAAATCTATGAAAATGGTTTGAATGAACGTAGATTCATGTAATTTTATACAAAAAAACATACGCTTTAACTACGGACAAGTTCAAAAAGTATTTTGAAAAACTTAAAATACAACAAAAAATCTTGCCCCGGGTGAGGATCGAACTCACGACCTTAAGATTATGAGACTTACGCGCTGCCTACTGCGCCACCGAGGCCTTGCTAACCAAGGCGAAATATAAGATTCTACTCATCAACGTATTTATCTTTTGTGTTTGTACACTTCTGTGTTGATATGGGCTTGGACCGATATGAATATTTTATAACTATGTAGGTATATTTGCATATTATACGACGTTGATTTTTTATATTATACGAATTTGATTTTTTTACTGCCTCATAAATATAATATTGATCATATCATGCGATTCGGAAAGTTAAATTAGGGATTATTTACAGTTCTTTCATAAAAAAAAATTACAGTTTAGGAGAATTAGATTTTTTAACGTAAACCGATTGTTTTAAAAAAACGAGCTGAATTTGCATCAAATTCAAAAGATTATTTTAATAAATTTACATATTAAATTTGTATAAGTAGTAGACAAATAATTTTTCATGAACAAGGGAGTTACCTTCTTTTTAATATATTTATTTTCTGCTAATGTTACTGATTATTTATTAACAGAATCTGAAATTTAATACTTACTAGGGACTGTTTTACAATGCAATGTCTGTTTAGAAGATACTCGGCAGTTCTATATGGCAAATTGTATGGATTATTTGTGAAGTGAACGCTAATGGCAGCTATCTTAAACATTAATAGATTTTGTGAACAACATTACAAGTCGAGCGAGTCTAGAACATGGGTGGCGGGCGGCCGTTATCACCGAGGACGCCGGCTCGCATGGCGCATCTGCCGCGGTCCACAATGTTATCTGAAACCACCCAGATGCGATAACAATGCGATAACAATGCTCTAAATGTAACAATCATACTGTATGTAGGTAGGTGCGTGTCGCAGCCAGTGGACCAGCTATGGAAGTGCAACCCAACACCGTTTTAGAAAACGGCTTGGTGCGCGGAGATAAAATCTAGCAAGATCTACAAAAAGGCGCGACAGTAATCGTCTAGGTTTCATCGTAGCTATTCATATAACGATTTCATGCTTTATATAAATAGATTATTATTTACCGTTAGTAGTGGCTAAAAATATTTTTTATAGCTATTAACGAAATTTCAACCAATGCAAAAGTTTTTTATTTTACTAGAAGTCTGTTGCTTGACAAGGAGGCTGGTAATGTATGTATCTACCTTAGTACGTAATTATTAGTCGGGGCCACACACCAAACACTGCCTAACTTAACGTTTACTTATTTGTTTGGCGCGCTTAAAATACGTTAGGGACCTTGGATATCAAGTTTATAGACTTATTTCAATTACGCATCGGTTTGCTGTTATTTTTCTTCTTTTTAAATTAAGCAATCTGCGTAGTAGAAACTCGTTGGTTGCTGAGGCCGGACGTATGTTTTATTTTGTATTTTTCAAGAGAAAATTGTGTAAGCATTATAGACGCTTTCAAGATATGCGCATTGAACTATGTTCCTGCAATATAGATGAACAGGTTTAGGTTAGCCATTTTAACAATCAATATGTATTATTTATAGCGAGTTATTGATAAAGGGGGGTTATAGAAAAGAATCACAGTAGCGTACATTGAGCAAAGAAGACAAAAATCGCGGTGAACACTATCGATAGAAATATTACAACATAAAACTTATGTCTGTTTAATTGAACGCGCAAGTACTCATATATGAAAGATGGTGGTTGGTGGTAGTGGTATATCAAAAATAACTGAAAGTCTTGTCTCAACCAGTTTTGTAGTAAAATAGACGAGATTTCGAAGGACATAAGCTACTTTTCATACCTTTCTAAGTATGAAATGACTTAATAAATGTGTGGCAGACATCAATTCACGGAATAACTAGCTGACTGTAATAATGAATGACAATGCTACGAAGTTCAATTAGACGCTCGTTGTGGTGGCGGCGGGCGGGCGGCGTTGAGGAGCTTCTCGATATCTAAGACTGCACTAGGATGCCTCACTGAATTAAATACAAGAGATTGTTACAACGTTATTGCATTTTGAAAGAAGTGAAGTGAAGTCTATAGGGATTCACACAACTCAGCTTTTTATATTCTCAGCCAACCATCGTCCTGTTCATTCATCAGCCAGCCTTGCGCCAAGCTAGAGGGCTATCACATTCAATCAAACATACATATTAATAATGTAGTCATTTATACACACAGAATGTACCGAATGCCCGTGTTGAACAGTCAATTATTTGTCATAATACAGTTATGTCAGTCTGTGTAGGTTTTGTAAAACTTTTGCATTAAGAGCTCACTACTCACTCAATAATATATAAATGTAACACTGTTATCGTAACATAGTTAAATATAACTTACAATAAGGACAACTCATACAGACAATGGTTAACCACAGCAGACCCAAGTATAAATAAATAATATCGGAGGATAATACATTGGCATTAGTGTAACTATTGCACACAATATCAAACGATGATACACACTAGTGTGACTAGTAAGAACTAATAGGAAACCCATACTTCAACAATAGTTAATCCATACATTGTAATACATACTGTAATAGTTATCGACATACCGGAAACGCGTGTCGGGTTTGAGACTCTACGTCATCTATAAATATTTGTAAAGCAACTTGTTGATGAACAATGAGTTAACATAATAATGGCAATAAATTAAGGGACTGTTAATAGGGAAAATAATCACCATATTTACCTTCTGTTCGTATTACGCAAAGCCTTATCTATATTTCATCTCCGTTTTCAGTTGATAAAAAAATAACAGTGCAAGCAATTCACAATTTTGTAACGAAATAAAGATAACTGTGGGTTTTATCATAAAAGAATCGTCCACAAGATCACGTCACGTGGTAATAAACCACTGAAGATATATTTAGACATTTGGAATTATAATATAAATTTCAACATATGCAGTGATTAAACATAGTTAAAACTGAACTAAGGCTCTGAAATTTTATATGATATCTTTATCTGGCGTACCGACGTTAAAATAACTAATCTTCTTAAGCTAGGCTACATACATTCTAAGTACTAACTTCCAAAGTCACAGAAATTATTTCATTCGGCATAAACTTTTTGTAAATTTTGTCTCATCAATAAATCATTAATTCAACTCAGAAATATCAAAGCTCAGTGGATACGCTATGCCTATAAACCTTTACGTGGACAATCATCATTTAAGCAGGGGTTCACAAAAATTGGTGCGGATCTTGCCCGACCGACCCTATTTCCGACGAAGACCTATTACTATAACTAGGACGCAGGGGTAAGGAGCAACCTTTGTGGAAAGGTTAGGAGGTCTGTGTTATTGTGAAGTAAGAGGAGGTCGCGAGGCGGCGGGGAGCCCAAGGCAAACACACTCTGGCAAATATAAGATACTGATACTTGCTATACATATGTAAGGGAACTTGATAGCTTAACACACAAACTTAATTGAATTGATAAAAAAACATGTAGAAGACAATATATTTTAGCGTGCCGTAGCCAATTACCTAAACCAATAACAAAAAATATCGGCATGTCCGCGCTTTCTGTCTAGTCCCTTTCGGACGCACACAGAATGGCTATTAAATTTAATTAGTAGGTTACAATTAGTTATAAAAGCTCTTAAAATAAATATATTCCTTTAGATCTCAATAAGCTACCAGTACCGAGCGCAAGCCCAAACCCAACCAAAATATAAGTATACAACATTTGTATAAAGGGTACCGTCACCCGGTGTCCGCTTGTTTGCGGAACTTCGCTGAACGCCGGCTGAGGTAACCCTGACACTCCTTACAACAATTATTTATTAATTGCCATGTTCATGGTGACTTTGTAAACAAATTCAAGGTGCCGCCGATAAGTCATATCACAATATTAATATTATAATCATCTGAGTTGAAGTCCACTCTGAACATGAGCCTCCTCAAATGGTTTCCACGTAGATCGAACTGCATCCATTCTAGACATAGTACATACATAATATTCATGTAGGTACTTTCCTAGCGATCTTCAACAACAGACGTCTGACAGTCGGCGTCAGCGTGTGCTCCACGATTTGCGAGACCCGACGACGACGCTTCTTTACAGAAATTACTAATAGTGATTCAATGTCGAATGCTCGGTTTGTTGGCAACTTTACATTGTTTCCACTCTGACAATATACCTACACAAGACCGTTTATAATCAATTATAGCTTGTCATTGTCTGTATGGTAGAAATGACCTTCATGGTTTCGATATAAAAGTAAGCTAAAAAACTAAACTCCTTGGAGTTTTTCCAAGGACACAATGAAAATGATGCGGAGATATATTTTTTTTATTAAATATCATTAAGATGCTTTCAGCGCGCGCAACTTAAAACACGTTACTATTTGCGATACTTAGTTTATAAATTCCTTCATTAATGGTCAACGTTATGAAAAGACAAAAAAAGATGAAGAAGATAATGATGACGAAGTAACATCAATGAGATTAGATAAGATGTACCCACCGCTATATGGTCCCTAACTAAGATTGTACTATCACAAAGGTATTACAAAGGTATATCAAACGTTTCAAGTAGTTGAGTATATCAAGTTTTATAGTTACCAAACATAGAACACACCCAGACCACACACAGATATCCCTAAGCACTGCACCCGCGAATTATAAAGCGAAAATCCGTTAAACCTAAAGAACAGACGTAAAAGGCCTAATGAAGACGTCTAAATAGTCTACAATTATCATTAAAAATTCAATTCAATAATGAATGTTCTGTTCTAAAACCATCCTGCTTACATTCAAACGATAAGCAGATACAATGGTCAAAATAATAGCTTATCATTTACAGCTAAAATAACACTGGAATATGGACACCAATAATTACGATTTATTTTACTATTTACTGAGAAGTAAACGAAACAAAGAGAATAATATTACGCAATAATATAGCGTTGATGTCTTTTCTAGGCATAGCAGATAAAGATAATTTTATTTGTCAAAATACTGTACATTAAAGTGTTCCATAAATATATGAGCATCTTGCATTCTACCATTACTGGTGTACATATATTGATCTTATAAACCACTTGCTAGTTAAAGAAACTTATTGATTATTATATATCATATCCTTTAAATATTCATCAACAGTGTAACAACATTTCTCTATTAGTTTAGAATATAATTTATGTTAAAATTTAACATAATATTTCTCTTTTTTAGTCATTTGGTAATTTATTATAAATTTGAATAGTCATACGATATAAATTCTTACTGAACATGCTAGTGCGTTTATTAGGTATACAAATTTTATAATTATTTGTACTATTTCTTTTAGTACAAAATTTTGAAATATATTTGGATTTTGATAGACAAATATACAGACAAGGTAAAGGAAGGATATTTTTTAAATAATAGCACGCAGCTGTCTTCGTACTCAGCACCACATAAAGATCTAACACCTTTTTTTGTGCTCTGAAGGCTCTGCTTAAGTCAACAGAGTTACCCCAGATCACTCCGTAGCGCAAAATGGAGGAAACATAGCCATGATAGGCACAAAGAATCGCCTTGATTGTAGCTGCCTGTCTAAGTGTGTTAAACACATACACATATCTGTCTAACTTGTAGAATTTTTTTTCCATGTGGTGTGAAGAAAAATGTACATAAAATTTGAAGCAATAAGTATGAAACGTAAACTGTTATTGTTTATTCGTAGCCGATGTTTGTAATCGGATTGCGTGTTTCGTACAGTCACCTAGAAATGTAATAGCTTCACAATGCGTGGGCTACGTGAACACGGCGCGGGGGCGGCATTAGCGGCTGCTCCGTGGTACGTTACGGCACGGTCCCCTCTTACTTACAAGTCTCATGACCGATTCAGCCGTCGATAGACAACGTAAACATTACTTATCTGGTAACGAGTCATTAAATGCATTTCTCAACGTCCTCCTGCATCACGAGATCGTTTTGGTTCAACAGTCCTCTTCTACCTTTCAAAATTATTATTTATTTTACTTATTGTATAGCAAACTACAATTATATACATAAGTTTAATTAAAATAGAGCAACAAAAACCAATCGAGGTTTTTCCGTGCACTGCCATTCGTCCATACATTTCATTAATCTGGTATTCAAAACAAGTTATTAAAATATACAAAATCAAAACACAAAAGATTTCTACATAATTATAATAAAAGCCAACAAGTGAATATATTTAATTAAAAAAAATAAGTAAGAAAGACAAAAGTAAAAATTTGAACACATAATAATTACTATTACATTTGATTGCTAAATAATTATACCAAAAGTAAATAGGAGAATATACAAAAATAAGTAAAATATGTTTTTAAAGCGTAATCCACAATAAATATATTCGTATTTCTGCTATGTTTTCACACAAAACTCCCGAGACAATTTGGATAAACTGATAGTTATATAACCGGTGTTATCTAGACGGCTTCGTCCGACTTTAGCACCTACATCGAATAAATATAATAAATAATAAATAATTTCTAACAATTACACCAACTATTTAGGCCCAAGATATATATCATTAAGAACTTTTGTCATGGATACTAAATAACGGATAAACATACTTACATACTTTTTTTTTGTAAAAACATACTTAGTATAGATAGAAATCACCCAGACCAGAAAAAATATTCATGTTCATGCACACAAAAATTTGTCCTGTGTGGGAATCGAACCCACGCCATATTGGTCATCAATAGTTATTGTAATACTGAGCGAAATGTTAAAGAAAATGCAAAATTTATTAAAATATTGACAAATAAACCTAGAATACATTACTTATTAGACTACAATACCAAATGAAGATAATGAACTATTAAGATATGCAAGTAAATGGTCCACAAATTAGTGTATGTAGTGGGTCGGTTCCCAAGGAATGTTCGCCTTCGGAGCCACGATGGTACGTCACGACCGGTTTGAGAGGCTCAGCCGCCCGACCGGTCCCCTGCGCATCGCACGTTTCCTATAATATGTTTATTGTGATAAAATAAAGCGTCACAGATATTGTTTATTGAATTATGCTGGTGAATGTGATTTAGAACTCAAAATATTCAATTCCTTAGATAATTTGTTACATTGTATAGAAGAAAGCCTTGCAGTTGTACACTACGAGTTACATCAGGAAAATTCGCGCTCTCCTTGCCCGTAGTTATGAAAGTTGTTTACATAACAATAACCAAATGTTACTTTCGTCGTAAAGTCGAACGGTTTAACGGCAACAGGTGGTAACTTACTGAAGCCAGTTAGCTATAGTAAGGCGAGAGCACCTCTACACACTCGAGGAGTCGCATTCAGCCGTGTACAACGTGTACCCCTTGCTGTTCGAGATCGGTGCCCATTGAACACGCCGGGGTTCCGGGCTCGGGCCCGGTGCGGCTGCACCGAGCGCGGGCCACGGCGGAGGCCGCGGGGGCTGGGGGGGGGCGCCGTGACGTCACGCCTCTCGTAATTATTTCCATTGAGCCGAGCGGGCCCGAGCGCGGCCGACGAGGGCCGACCCCGGCGAGAGCCGCGCGCAGCCCGCGGCCAACCAGTGCTCCGTCTTTTCTAGTACGCGACCGGCAGTAAACTCGCGCTCACGGCGATGGAGCAGTCGCCTCACAATTATTTTTCTAAACGCAATCCCTCGAAGTGTAGTGCCACTGTGTCGGACTAATTCGCTGCCGCTAGCGAAGTGCGCCCCTTTCGCTAATCCTACCGGGTGAAGTGTGTGTGTGCGTGCAGGACCGTTCTCTATTTCGACCCCGTTTTCGTGACGGCGTGATTTAGCTGGACGCCCAGCTTTCTATCGCCGGTGTGTCGAGTGAATCGATGAGCGCTCGCATCGGACAACAATGACAGCTCGCCCATTGATCGGGTGAGTGGGCCGTGTAGTTAGCATGCACGGTGTCCCGGGAAGCGGGCCCGCTCCCACGGGCGGCGAGGGAGCTGCCGAGATGTGTGTCGGCTCGCTGGCCGGCGGGCACTGGCGGCACTGGCGCCGCGCCGGACGGAGCGCCACGGTCTTTGAACCGTGTCTCCGATCCACTTATTGTGTACGGCTATTCTGTATTCTTGTTTGTACACAAACCGAAGATTGTACATACATGAAATACGTTTCGGAACATTATTTGTTTCATAAAATGTAACAAAACGTCCGTTATGTGTTATCCGTCTGAAATTGGCAATTGGCAGTAAAATATGTCAATATCATGACCTACGACACGCCGTTTACTGAGCATGAGTACTCCTACTAATTAAATTAAGTTGGAAGTAGCTATGAAACTAATTAGATATTGCGTTAGTGTGAAATTAGACTTCGCTTCACAAAACATAACATCAGGACGTGTTCATAACATAATTATTTTAAAAATATAAACTAACGTACATCGAATGATAACCACGATGACTGGGTTCCGAGATGACAACGCACTGGAGACCGAATGATTAATAGACATCGCTATGTATACATAGTTACGCGGGTTTGTGATGTGATGTCCGCTACTACTTATAATTTATTCATGCATGAGAAGGATCTGATGAGTGGATTTAGTGGCTTCAGTGAAATCTTAATAAATAAATATCAGTTATTTGAAAGCTATTCTTGAATGAATTAGGATGTAATGTGATATAATAATATTTTGTTATTACTGCACAAATAAACATTCATATACGAATATAGAGAGATACGAGATAAATTATCACAAAGGTACTGTTGAAACATAAATATTTACCTCGAGTAAGAGTCGAATGAGGACTATTTGGATAAGTAGGTTCACGTGATAAATAAGTGTTTCGATTCATTTACGGCTTTGTCTATTTCACAAAGCTAATTAATGTTCACCCTTCCCTTCTCTTCACGTCCGGTTGTCATATAAGTAATAGATTAATTTTTGTACTAATTGAAGTTTTTTTTCTATTCCAGGTTCAATTCAAGCGAATGGTGATTGGATGACAATTTCCGCCCGGTCCCCCAACAAGGAGCCGTCGCCGCCCAAGCAGATCAACTTCGCCGAGCCCCTCGTCGACTCCGTGCGCGTCTACCTGGCGCACGAGCTGCCCCCCAAGCGGCTCGCCCTCGTCGCGCCTTCGCCCCCGGCCTCGCCCGCGCCCGCCCCCGCTCTCGCGCCCGCCCCCGCCCCCTCGCCCGCCCTGCCGCCGCGCTGCGATGTGGACATAGCCGCCCACACCGTGCGAGACGACATCAAAGGCATCAACTTCGAGCCGCGCCTGCTGCGGCATGACGTGAACAACAACGGGCGCGCCCCCCCCGCCGGCCGCGCGGCCATGCCGAGCCAGGCCGAGCTCATGCAGCGGCAGCCGCTGCTGGCGCGCGCCGCCCACAAGGACGCGCCGCCGGGGCAGCCCGCCACCGACGACTCCGACCCCGAGCAGGAGCACTCGCCGCAGCGCGCGCACCCCGCCGACTTCATCGTGGACATCCCGCCCGGCGCGGCGCGCGAGGAGCGCTACCCCAAGGAGATCTGGAAGACGATCCTGTCGTTCTTCTTCCTGTTCCTGTGCGTGTGCGTGAACATGATCTCGCTGTCGCTGGTGCACGAGCGGCTGCCGGACCGCAACACGACGCGGCCGCTCAACGACATCGTCCTGGACAACGTGCGCGCGCGCGACTGGGGCCTGGACGCGTCCGAGTACCTCATCATGGTGTCCACGACGGTCGCCATGCTCGTGGTGGTGTTCCACAAGCACCGCTTCATCGTGGCGCGGCGGCTGTTCCTCATCATCGGGCTGCTGTACCTGTACCGCTCGGTGACCATGTTCGTGACGGTGATGCCGGTGTCGAGCACCACGTACTTCTGCAGCCCGAAGAGCGCCAACGCGACGCCGCTGCTGGTCATCAAGCGCATGTTCTACCTGATCTCCGGGTTCGGGCTGTCGATCAACGGCAAGCACACGTACTGCGGCGACTACATCTACTCGGGCCACACGATGGTGCTGGTGCTGAGCTACCTGATAGTGGCGGAGTACTCGCCCAAGAAGCTGTGGCCGGTGCACTGGGCCGTGGCGGGCTCGGCGCTGCTGGGCGTGGCGTTCGTGCTGCTGGCGCACGGCCACTACACCGTGGACGTGGTGATCGCGTACTACGTGACGACGCGCCTGTTCTGGACGTTCCACTCGCTGCTGGTGACGCCGCACCGCGCGGGCGGCGGGCCCAACCAGTACATGCTGCAGCGCGAGTGGTGGTACTGGCTGTTCACGTACCTGGAGCGCAACGTGCGCGGCCCGGTGCCGCGGCGCTACGACTGGCCGCTGCCGTGGCCGCGCACCAAGCTGTTCAGCCGCCTGAGCTAGTGACGGCCGCCGCCGCCGCCGCCGCCGCCGCCGCCGCAGCGCGTGTGACGCTCACCTTCTGCGAGTGCCGCTTCAGCACCTGCAGCTCCTTGGGGCTGGTGCGCGTGCAGATGGCCAGCGTGAGCGTGTAGTCGAACTGGTGCACCACGAGGTTGAGGTACACGGTCTCCTCCCAGTCGATCTCGGGGTCGCCGATGGGCAGTTTCTTCGAGTCCTTGCGGAACACCTCCACGTCGGTCTGCGAACAGGCCGCCGGTGAGCGAGGGTCTGCGGGACTCGCGTTCGTGTGATAATTGTCTCGACTAGTGCTCGACCTACTCATCGCCCTGAGAGCCTCTACGCTTTCATTGTTGAATAGGAACTGAAGGTTTTCGTTGAACGCATAGAGACAATGTTTGTTTTTGTAAATTGTATATTTTATAAGTGGTTATTGAAAATCGATTTCTAAGAACATACTATTTATTAGCGAAATGTACTGTGATTAGTTAGTGTATCGAGAGCGGGCGGGTGCCGCTATAGTACATAGTTGTTGTCGTACCAGCCTATTGTAAGAAATCATATTTTTATATTGTTTAAATAAAAAAATAACTGTTGTTAATGAGATCTTTTTGTATGTCCAAAGATTTGTCAAAATAGAATTTCTAAACTCTTATCCAAATGGTGCTAACCTAGAAATAAATTAAAAATTATAAAAGGTCGTTTTTCAAAAATTAAGTACTTACGCACCTACAGAACTGTAATCGAATCATTCCTCACAAACTTTAGGGTAACTGAGATACTACATCTGTGAAGTGCACAATGTCGTGAGCACTCTCGGCCAACTCAACATGTATCACAAACTATTAAGTTACAAAGAGCTAGACAGTAGGCGTTGCTTAAGTATTCATTCCTTTTTTTTATATGGAAAAAAATACAATGAAACTTTGCACAGTAATTTCATGAAAATATCTCAAAATTATTTTTTAATGATTTATGTGATAAAATGGTAACTTAATAAAAGCCAGCTATGTCGATAAGATTCGGGCCGAACATTAAAATAACATTAGATATTTAAATATAAAATAAGTCAGTAAAGTGTGAAGTGTGATGAAGGAGTGTTGAAACGCTACCTCATACTTGGGGAGGTACCGCGAGGAGCCCTTGACGTGGCGCTTCCGCACGAAGAACAGCAGGTCGTCGCAGTCGATGGCCTGCTCCTCCTGGAACAGGAAGTGCCGCACGAACAGGTCCGTCCACTGCGTCGTGCCCTGCAGCACCACGAACCCGCTCTCTGCGGACAAACCGACCCTTCTCACTGGTCTGCTTTACAAACAAGTGCGGACTCAACAGCATCTCAAACCACCACCACGGTCCCACGGACACTGGGCACGGACCTCCTCTCGCGAACCGAGCTGAGAGGTATTCCAGCCATACTTCACCACGCAACAGCGGAACTAGTGCGGAGGTGCGGACTATTCGTTTAAAATAATGAATCGGACTGCGAGGGACAGGTTGAAACATGAGCTTCCAAAACATCGTATGCCCCTCATTCATACGGCTGAAACTGAAATACTATTCCCATTATAATAATTGTAGATATTCGATGCGACTAGTGGTGGAATTGTCGTTGTTTGTAAATGTGAATTTATATGCTACTGTATATACTTTTCTAGCGATCGTATTTAAACTATATATTTCGAAGTGCCTTTAGCCTCAGAGCGAAATTAAATGCATTAACATATGCTGAGGTAATAAATTTGAAATATTTATTTTTTGTTGACATAACTTAAATATCTCCACTGAAATCGAATAATGATATTCTTAAAAGCGATCGAAAATGTTCAATGAATTGTTATGTATTTTCTATTATGTAATTGTTTTAATCGAAAAATATGTACATAAATATTTTTGTTTAATTTCTAATCTATATATGTAATGGAATTTCTACTTCCAAAGACAAATCTAAGCCGGTATACATATAAAATGTTATTATACGATGATAAAATGATGTTGTAATTATTTGAATTTTTGTGCTTTGTTAAGGTTAAATAATTACAACGTATCCCGCAGATGCATGGACGGACTTGTTCACGGGTTATCGCTGTACATTGCTTACGTGTACAATTTTTTCAGTAAAGTATTATTAATTTAATTGTTTATGTTGTAAATGGGTTGCCGAAACCCTAGCCGACAAGTTTGTTGTTCATACGTCGTGACGTCACTAACATTGTTGTTTGTAACTATTGTAAGATGTATATATATCTATAAAGTGGCCCCAACTACAGAGTGACAGGCGCACCAAAGAATCATACTACACTTTAAATGTTTTTTATAAAAGTTGCTCAACAGATTGGTATTTTAGACGTCTTTAGGAGACGACTTTCTTGCTTTAAACATAAAATATTGGGTGTCGTTTCGTAAATATCATATATCTATATTGTGTTTCTTAATTATGAGACAGGGCCTTGGAACCATAATAAAAGATTTGTATGTTTTCGTAAACAAACATTCCTACTGCCACTTTAGCAAAATGTCCGATAGAGGCGCTAGTGTATTTATGAACTATCTTGGACTGTTGAATTTACGAAAACAGAAAAAAACTTTTATGATGGTATTGAAACTGTTACAAATTGAAATATGCTTGATATTAATTCTCGATACAAATTATTAATTAATTAATTAACAACTTAATATTATTGTAATAATAATTGTTGCAACATGTATGAATTGTGATTAATTCGGTCGCATTATGAGGCTACAAGCAGTGGCTAACTGTTTGTGTAACATTCCTAGTTTGTGGACGTTTGCTGTCTGATCATGTACATACAACTCGGAGATGTTATGTGTATACAACATACGAGCCTTGTCTAAACGATGCGGTTGTAAATTGGAGGTTAATAAATGTGTTTTTCATAAACTCTTTCTATTTGATTTATATCATTTTATTATAAGAAAAGCTGACAACAAACATGATTTAATTGCCAACTTTCGCTTGAACTAATAATTGTCACAACATGACATGATCTGAACGTCAGTTCTCCTTGTAAATTAGGATCTTTAGTCTTGATCTCAGAAATGTTAGACAAAATGTTCAAATAGTAAATTAAACAATATCAAATACTGTAATTTTATCGATATTTTTTTCCTTGTTAAGTTATAAGTGATACGCCTGTCCGTAATTAGTTTACTGATTCGCACTGACACCGACATTTATCTGTATCTTGCGAAAGTACTCATACACCCAGTACTTTCGCGAGATACAGTAGGTTAGTTACATACAGCACCCCTTTTCGACCGAGTTACAGGAATATTATGGCATTCATCTGATGGTAGGTAATTCGCCAGCAGCTTATAAATCCGCATTAATAAAAAATTGGGCGAAGACCATGAGGCTGAAATGAGATCTGTATGAATGTTTTTATGAGAGGACTAAAGTGGCTGCTTTTTGCTGAGGATAAAGTAGTAGTAACGGCAGTAAATACAACTTTCTTAAAGCAAAATGTTGTTATTTGTATATGAGAAAGATAAAGTGTTTCTCTACTTCAGACTAAGGATTAGCAGTGCAAGGTATATCTTAGGTCGTCCTATAATTGTTGGTACCTACCAGCAGCTAGTTAAAAGTGATACTAATTTATTGAAAAGAACATGCAAGTACATTATATTTAAGAAACTACTTGAAGACTTACTACTCAGCATAAAGCCGAGGTGTCACGAAAGCGCCTTGACGCTGGTCTTCCGTAGATACTGTGAGAGCACTGCTATGACACATTCATTCCTTACATTGTAAAACACAATACATATATACAGTTACAGTAGCATATAAATAACACAAGCTTTCAGGGAACCTGAGTAGCACAAGTGAGAGGACAGCACAACTGATGACGAGCACATACATATTCATAGACATTTCTGTTTGTTCAACAAAAATTTCCTATAATTGCAACGGAAAGATCCAACAGTGAGACAGTTTCTAATAGGTGGCGGAATATTGTTCTAGCATTTAGTGGCAGAATAGCGGAAGCTGCCTCGATACGCTGTCGTGTTGTGCCGAACATGCAATAAGCGAGAAGCAGACCTCGCCCTTCGCAGGGAAAAGTAAGCTTCTCATACAAATAAGGCGGCGATTCCTTCTTTATGACTCCAAATAATAAGCATGCAAAATGAAGTGCACGCCAGAACTCCATTTTCAGAAGATTTCCTTTGTTAAGAAAAGGATTAATGTGTGCCCTTCGACTCGTGCACCGGAGTTTTGGACCCGCTGATTTAACCTTTTAGTGTATCCATCCACACATACATTCACCAGTAACTGTGCTCGCGTAATTGAGTTTGGATAGTATCAGAGTTTCACAAAGCATCATCTAACATCCTAAGTAAAAAAAATAAAAATAAAATAAATGCTTTTAAACATATAAATCGCTCAAATCAAATCCTTACCTTGTTTTGTTAGGGGTCAGTACTGATGTTTTGGTATAAATTGGATCCTTGAGATATTGTTATAGGCAGTTTCAGTATATAATCAGTAAGCAATGTGCAGACAGGGATGGGCTAGATCCTGCTCAGGAAGAGATCCAACCGGAACTTGTTATTGTATAAATGTGAACACATCTCGTTAATTAATTAAGAGTCAGATAAATCATCACAATAAAATATATTTAAAAATTTGGTTTTCACATCGTAATAATTTACATTATTCTCTTTTAAAAATTATTTTCTTTTGGATATCTATACAATGAAAGAGTTGAAATGAGTAACCCGCCCAATTCACTTTCCCCTCTAGCTCCTCCGCAGTGAATGGTCGCGTTACCTTTAGGTTTCTTGCTGGTTGTTACTTGATATTCATGAGTGAAGTGCATCTTGCGGAGCCGTAATGAAATAAAGATAATTATAATAAATAGACGACAATATATTTTATTCAAATACTATAGTCAGTAATCAATTATTTAAAGTCTCATACAAATAGGTATAATCAGTCATATTACAGGTAAAAAACACCTGTGAAAGCAGATGTAGAAATTGTAATGAGTCAAGCGCCTATTCCTTATTCGCTGTTGTTCAATTAAATCATAAAAGAACATCTGTTCAAAGTTCACAATAACCAATGGCTTAACCTAAAAACACGCAGGCAAGCTCGACTCAATCAATTGATTCGCTCAAGCGATTGCGCCAAGTAACAAGCACAAGTAACAGGTGACGGAAGTTTTAACAAACTGCGGGACATATCCTGCTGGAGTGCAGGGTTGTGGAAAACTACCAGGCGAGCTACCTGTGGACCCCAAATAGACTTCCCAAGGTTTTCAGTGACTTCAAGCCGCTGTTTTGCTTTCTGGAAGAGCCAGGTTGGCTTGTGTGATTCGGCCAAAACATCCCAACACAAAACAAACCACCGACATCGAGTTACGCAGACCGCCCGCACGAAGAGAAGAGATGCCGGTGTCAGTGCAGATTGGCGAAGGCAGATGTCTGGCATTGTGCTGTTAAAAATTTTCTAGCCGCCCATAAGGCTCTATTTAATTGCAAGTGATGGTTTAAAAAAAAATAACTTTGGGACTACTGCTGCCCAACAATAATTTCCCGAATAATCAAGTAACAATATATCTATTCATGACCTCTAAATAACGGAAATGCCGAAAGTCAAATGGCACACCAACGTTCACTCATCCAAGAACTGACCTGTGTGTGAGTGAGGTGATAGCGGGAGTCGTAGGGATTCCCGCCCTTTTCTTTTCTCTCCCAAACTACACGTGCAGACAGTTCTCACACGAACCAAGAAAATTTTATAAGTTGCTCTTCTATTAGTACATTCGGCTTTGGAATTCGCTTCTGACACCTGTGTTGCTCTAAGTCCAGAATGTATTATGAGAGGCGCGGGGAAAAGCCATTGATGCAGGACGTCGAGTTGGGTGTACAGGTATCCTACCATTATCCTTGGGGCCTAAGCCAACCTCACCTGCAAGTGGGGCACCTGCCAATTAACGGACAAGGCTCTGGCAAACATAAAAGTTCCCGGTATGCGGCAATAAGCTCGCCACCTATTACGTGGGATTAACTATACCATGTGCGAAATGTGGGCGTATATTATGGCCTCTGCCTACCTCTTCGGGGTAACAGGCGTGATTGTATGTCTATATATGTATGTCGAGTTGGTGCGCTTGAAGCCAGCTTGCTTGGTGCCTTGAGTATGATCACATTAAAACAGAGTTATTAGAAATTAGGCACTGCGAGTTAGAGAACTATATCACCTTTTTTTTACTTGTTCATTCCTATATTTCTTTAGGGAACTATCACCAAAGTTAAGCAGCGTTAACATAGGTCAGTATATAGACTGTGGAGGAGTGCCCAAGATCAGTGTGAAGTGTCTTCTAGAGCAGAACACGAGGCGGTTATTGGTTATGACCTCTCGCTTCAAACGATGGTCAGCGCAATGGTCCGTAGCAAAAAATTATGGGAGGCAGTGCACCGCTTCTGCGAGAAAGTCATGTGTGAAAAAGAGGCAGACGAGCGAGCTAGGGAAGAGAGCCCAACAGCGGATTACGTCCGACGACGAAGGAGAGGGCAGCGCCGGCGTGCGTACGCTGGTGCGCTAACCACATAGCCGGGCGTGCGGGTAGAAGTTCGGGGAACATCCTACTCGCGCTTTTTTGCAGCCCGAAGGAGTAGAAAGCGGCACAAATGTTTACCGAATCCAGGGGCAGAAAAGGTCACTCTGTTACCTCCTTGGCACCTTACGTGGAGCAGGAAATAGTGGGGTTTAGTCGGTAGTCCTGGCCACCACCATCTCGGCCAGGGAGCCCGACATAACTTTGTGCTGTCCCCGCAGTGCAAAGTATGCGAAAATACATTACCACTCAAAAAAAAAAGAAAAGGTCAGTATATAGAAAACCGTTTGTGTTACAGTCTTAAAAGAAATTGAATAGCTGGACCGGCTAAGTACAAATAATTTGCTAGTGATTCAGCAAATATGACGACTCAGTTCATTTATCAGAAAAAAAGTTATGGCTTAAATTATAGTAGTAACATCAATATCAATAATAGTATCATGATAATGTCCAAGTCCTGGAGCATATAGGTGACAGGGTTGTACCCAATAGGTGGAGCTAGGGGCCTGGGGTCACTAAGAAAGAATATGGGAGAATGAATTGAATTTGAACTCTAGACCTGTTTGGGTAAGGCATAACTCAGTGGAAAAGCCTGGAGTTTACCTGCACTCTCTATTTGAGGTTTTGGGTTTGTATTCCTAATGGGGTACAGACAAAAAAAATATATGCCTGCATATTTATATTGGTCTGGAAGTTTCCTATGTAAAGTTGATGTTGAGTCAGGGCTGCCATCTGTCCTTAATTCCCCGGATTTGTCCTAGTTTCAAGGGAGTCCAGGGTCCGTCCTGCAGGGGATTTTAAAAATGTCAGGGAGAAACCCGTACCCTTTTGTTGTCAAAAAAATAACTTTCTTTTTTTTTAAAGATAAACAATAAATTTTAATAAATCTTAGTCAAAATTGATTGATGATAACCCACCAAAAAATTATTAATTTTAATGATGATTTTATTATATTGCAAAATATATTTTTTAGAGAGGTCCGGGGACATAACCATATTTCGCACAAATGTCCGGCATTCTTGACATATTTATCCGGCATTGCCAATTTAGGTGATGCAGCCCTATGTTGAGTGAGATGTACAGGAATAATTATTTATTAATTTCACTAAGAAAGGTTAATGCAGTAGATACTCTCAGAGATATGTTTAAGGAAATTAACATATTAACGGTTGCATCACAGTATATATTTGATTATATAATGTATGTTGATAAAAATTCAAAAGTATATAATTTTAATACTAGGAATAGAAATAAACTCTATTCGCCAAATTATTGACTTAACAAAACAAAAAAATTATTTTTGTGTAATGGTATCAGATTTTATAATGAAATTTCGCAGGAAATAAATGATCTACCATTGGCAACTTTTAAAACTGCAGTAAAAAGCAGTTTCTTCAAAAGGGGTATTATGCTGTTAATGATTACTTATCGGATAAACAAGCTTGGGCTTAACATTTTCAACTAGTATGTGTTAATTAGAATAAAAAGTCAACTAGAGTCTTGACCAATTCCATGTACAGGCTCAGCTCAGTTTTACAATACATACTTACTTGACTGTGATGGAAGGTTCCCTTAGTGCTACTTTATTGATTAAGGCTTCTGGGGACCCTTTCAGTATCTTTAAATATTTACTGTGTGTGTTTTGTCTTGTTATATTTGATTGATAATTTAAAAGAGCATAGCCTGTGAGTTTCTTGTCAGTTCTTCGCACAGGGCGAGGGCTCGGAACTGGCACTTAGATTCACTTACACCTAATTTTTATTTATTTGCATGTAAGTGAATCTAAGCTTCGTGATTTCAGTGTTAGTTTTTAAATTATTTATATTTTCTTTTGACGTTTTCAAGTGCTATGTAATGTAATAGTTTATGAAATAAAGAACTTTTTACTTTTATTATATTATTTGATACTTTGGTCAACACTAAATTTTTAGCCCAAATAAATATTCTTACGGTTAACACAGCATGATTATATTTACTTAAGTTAATACGAAACAAAAATAATGGTTTCACAAGTTAAAACATGAACAAACTTACCATCTTTTAGTAATTGTCGCATCTCCTTGGTTCTCTGAAAGTTTATCTCTTCCAGCAGCTGTTCCAACATCGTCGCATTCCTCAGGAAGTTGGCGGCGCCCAGAGACATTTTTCAAACAATATTGCGCGAATTTTTCGAAAACAACTTGCCAGTAAACAGTTTGGAGTATCAACACATCAATAACACAAATAATAAAAGAAAATTTGTGACAACTACCACCAAACATTATGCTCAATAAAATTTAAGAAATGCATGTTCTTTACAGAAGCACGACACTTATATAAAATATTTATTAATCAATATAAATACGAAATATTTCGGAAAACACAATTTTTACACATTTCATTTCATCCACCATGACAGAATTTTCCAATAAGAATCTTACTTCGTTCATGTTCGTTCCATTCGTTCGTGCTGCTTTGCTTAGTTTTCATCACAATGTAATTCATTCTCTAATAATAAAGGAAGGAATGTGTAAGTCCATTTACAACAAACTACCAAATAGCTTCAAAAATCTCAATATTGGTGGTTTTAAATCATCCCTGCGTAAATGGTTATTGGATAATATGGCGTTATATTCAATTGACGAGTTCTTAAAGTATAAACACATCTCTTGATGCGCAAATGTATGTATTTGACTTTGACTGTTAGTAATTTGGAATTTCACCCTTAACCATAATATTTAATTTTAACAATAAAATTAATTTTTAACAATTATATTTAAATTTAGTTATTATATTTATTTCTACTTTATTGTATATCAGTATGAGCATGGTGTCGGTAAGAAAGTCACTTAAACATTATTAACAGTTATTGGCTGAGGCATCAAAAACTTATTAAAAAAACTTATAAACATACAAATGATTAAGACATCTATTATATTTGAACTTATGTCTCTATAAGTTAAAGTATCTCAATAGTAATTAAAAAAGACATATATTATTTTATTTCAAACAAACAGTAGGGTAAACAATCGTACACATACCACTTGTAAAAAGTTATATTTTGACAAATGTGTTGCATGCTTGTGTAAAGTGTGAATTAAATATCTACGCAGACGGCGGGACTTTTATTTCATCTAGCCAGTGCATGATCTGTTTTTCTATGAATAGATATTTAAAGAACAATACAATTTAAATGTCCCGCGACTAAGAAATGCAGACTGTTTTACATATACGCTTCGTTCCGTTCGTTCTGAAGTTGACCATGCATAAAATTTCTTTGATAAAATTCATGCGAATACCTACATTTGAAAACTTATGATACATATTGTGAAAGTCTTGCGTACAACAACAACTTAATTATATAAAAGCTTACATAGTACCTTCAAACATTACTCGCATTCCAACCCTTCCTTCTTTAAATTTCGACTTTTGTTCTATGAACTGAAAATAATGCCAAGCAAGATTTTAGGTTCTGTTTCATAAATTAAACTATCATTTAATTGTAAATCGCACAATAATTGCACTGTCAGAGATTGCAATTAAAGTAACCGAGCAACGAATAGGAAATATTGCAATGTTTCAATAAATTTACGTCAGACCAGTCAGCTGTTCAGCGTTCGTTCATCATTGCTGATTTTATGTCATTGTCAAGTCAAAATAACCAAAATTGTTGTGTCTGTTTATAAAGACAAAATGACAAAAATAAAAATTACCTAATAAATATAGACCAATAAAAAACATGTCAACCACAACAGATACAATGCCATATTATAGTAATTAAGACGAGCTAGTAGGACATTATTATTATTACATCGCAATTGGATATTATAGTAGTGTTTAAATGTAAAGCATGTCCCTGAACAGTGTGCGTTCATGGTCGCGATGCCTGCGCTGCATGCGCCGCGGCCTCAGCGTGCTGAGCGTGCCGTTGCGGCGCAGCAGCTCCGGCTGGCACGAGGAGCGCCGCGCGCGCTCGTCGCCCCGTCGCTACCTGATCGGCGCCGCCAGCACTTTTGGAGTCGCCCTTATCGCTGCTAATCACGTTTTTAATGGTATTCATTGCTATCGAATTATAAAGCGATCGCCAGTATCATTCGAAAAAGACGACCAGATATTTGATTTCTAAACTGAGCCTGGTTTACAGCAAAAGCCTTTCCTAAAGTTTTCTGTTTGAAGATAATCTGATGATAATAAATAATAATATTATCTCCTAGGTCACAAACAATTAAGCATCGGCCCTTTATTGTAGCTTTCTGTGGAGCGTCACTGGGTGTTGAGTTTAAATGTTGATAATATGTTGCATAGTCCTCTTCTTACTTATGCAAGTTTACTCCAAGGATCTATTGCGACCCATAATAATGTGACTGAAATTCATGAGGAGGTTCCTGAATTCTACTGTATATATGTATATATTTTTTACTTGTTTGTGGATAATTTAGTCATTTATGAACTGATTTTAATGATATTCTTTTATTGGAAAAGAGATATTCCATTCATGTTACTATGTTAAGGAAACCAGGTTCTTATGATAAAATCCCAGAGAAATCAAGGGCAATATTGAAATTTTATAGGCATATAATGGTTTTTTTAGTATATTTTCTAACACTTCTCCAGTATTTTTGTTTGGGAGACATTATCTTGTGTGCCTGAGCTGATGATGAGGGGTCAAACTTCTTATTGAAATGGGATTTGTTTTTTAATTATAGGCCAATGGTGAGTGGGGTGTAGTAACTAAGTATTATAATAGAGATATTTCCATCTCACTGAAAAATAAAATAAAAATAAGGATTTTAAAAAACTAGAAACCATCTTGAAAATTTTTGAAGGCTGTGTATATTTTTTAAATTTTATATCACAATTTAATCTCATAACTCACCGCAGTTAAAGTATTAAATCTCACACTATGCATATATTATGATAAAGCAGTTTTATTATACCAGGCAACGTCTTTGCGAGAGTGCTGGACATTACTCAAATCTTAATCTTTGAAAAGTACTCAAAATATTACTACAGATATAATGTTCCATAAGGTGTCAGACATTGTGATCATGACCTTATAATAAATATGAACTATGATTACAGAGAAAAAGTTTTTCAAGGCTGCACAAGTTGGAGATGTGGAGGAAATCAGAAGGTTAGCATTTAATTATTGTAAATTTCAATTAAAGAAATAATTAAACTTGTTAATTATGTTGTCCTAAGTCTAATTTTTTTAAATTTGTGATATTTAGAACATTAATTTGTAATAATGGTAGATTATTGACAGTTAAGTGTTGGTATATCAAACAAAACAGTATAACATCACTTTTCAAATTCTCTCAAGAAGTCCATTTGAGATCTCAGTACTGAATCTGTACTGAGGACTTAAGGGGTTTAGGGGAGGGCATCTCATTTATCACCACTCATTCGCATTTACTATGTATTAAATATCATTGATATGTCTATGATTTGACACTGGCTAAATGTGATAAACGCACGAGGCCAATATTTAAAAGAAAAAAAAATTCTCCATTTCATTGTTTATAGACAGCTGTCGGCATCAGGCGAGGGGGCAAATGGGCGGGATGGGAGAGGGGACAAGGCAGCAGACAGACGGCACCCGCTGGGGTGGACCGCGCTGATGGTGGCAGCCGCCAACGACCGGCCCGCCGCCGTGCGCGAGCTGTTGAAGCTGGGGGCCAACCCTGATTTGCAGGTGACGTGATTACTTCCGCGAGGTGGCTTAAACAAGTATATCTGTATGTCAATGAAGTTGAAAGTCTGCGTCAGTCTAATGGCTGAATAAATGTTGAATTGTTTACAAATTTTTACAGGCGTGGGACACTCGAGTAACAATAGTGGGCACACTTAAGATATACTTACTGCTAGTTTTTGTGTTATACATGAATCAATATGTTAACTGTAATGTCCTCTTTCCAAGTGGCAGATTTTTAGTTCAAAGCTAATGTACTATCCAATATTTTGAATATTTCCTTGACTAGGTAACTCAACATCTAGGCAACCCGCAAAAAGAGGGGAAACCAAAAAATTATATTGCGGTCGTTAATGACGTTGAGAGTTTAATATTGCCCAGGAGCAGTACAGCGGCGCGACGTCGGCGGCGGCGGCGGCGGGGCAGCACCCGCTGGAGGTGATGCAGCGGCGCGAGGAGGAGTTCAGCGGCGCCATGAACGCGCGCGCCTCGTTCCGCGGCTGGTCGGCGCTGCACTACGCCGCGCTGGGCGACGCGGCGGGCGCGGCGCGGGCGCTGCTGGAGGGCGGCGCCGACCCCACCGCGCGCGACCACGCCGGCCGCCGCGCGCTGCACTACGCGCGCGACCCCTCCCCCACGCGCGAACTCATCGTGCAGCACACGCGCCGCTGGGAGCAGGTAGCCTTTGTGCTCACTTGCGTACTACTCCGAGCATTATTTCCACTCACTGCTCTAATCGTGCGACATGCTCGGCGATGCCTTCTTAGCTCGAGTGGGCTCATAAAAACCAACAGTAAAAAGCGCAATAATCATGAGTAGAAACATGATATGCGCTGTGATCACTTATGGAGTCACGTTTCGTCTGTGCCGTGTTGGCATTTACCATGCAACTTGTCAACTTATTACTTTATATTCATATATTTCAAAGATGAGCAAACATTAGAAGTAAAACAGAGTAGGAATCTTTATTTGCAAACGAATGCTGGTATAAAGTAAAAGACATAATGTTTACGTCGGTGTTAGGTGTTTTTTGGATAAAATAAATAAGTAATTTGACAGGCAAATAGGAATAAACTTTTGACTTGTTTTATTAACAATTGACGCAGGGATTTCGTGGTAGAAATTCAAAGGAATCTCAATGATTCCAGTAGTGGAACGTTTAGAAGCTGAAATGAACGATGCATTGATAAATTATGCAACAAAGTAAACTAATTCGCTTATACTTTATGGCGCCTTATTATAAGGATAAGCAATAAAAAGGTACAATGAAATAGATGATTAAATTAAACTTTTGCCTTTTATTATTTTTCAAATTAATGTGAAGCTTTGGTTGATTTGGAATTGTTTCGGCAAGAGGTAGTTGACTAGCTTCAAGAATAAATTTTGACATTAATAATAATGAAAATAGTTTGACAAAACAGGCGAAGGCAATTCATCAATTCTATGATTTTATGACTAAAGAAGGTGTGAACGATGGTCGCAGGCAGCTGCAGCGGCGGCGGCCGAGGAGCGCCGGCGCTTCCCGCTGGAGCAGCGGCTGCGGCAGTTCATCGTGGGGCAGCAGGCCGCCATCGAGACCGTGGCGGCCTGCGTGCGGCGCAAGGAGAACGGCTGGGCCGACGACGACCACCCGCTCGTGTTCCTGTTCCTGGGCAGCTCCGGCATCGGCAAGACCGAGCTGGCCAAGCAGCTGGCGCGCTACATCCACAAGGACGACCCCGCCGCCTTCATCCGCCTCGACATGTCCGAGTATCAGGAGAAACACGAGGTCACTACTCTCCCGCTCGGAGCTACCCTAATTTTATCTAAATATCGCTTGTAATTGTAAAACTTTAACATGTTTCGTGCGACCTTCCTCATTCCCCAGGTGGCGAAGCTGATCGGTGCCCCGCCGGGCTACGTGGGCCACGAGGAGGGCGGGCAGCTGACGCGCGCGCTGTCCCGGCGGGCCGACGCCGTGGTCCTCTTCGACGAGGTGGACAAGGCGCATCCCGACGTCCTCACCGTGCTGCTGCAACTCTTCGACGAGGTCGGTACACTTCGTCCTGCATTACTTAAGCAATCGAATCGAACCACACATATCGGGGGTCAATCATATATCGCGAACGTTTCGTTTAGACACCTGCCGTGCCCGCCTTCATTCTGTCTCCGATTGAAGTTGCGAAACAACAAACAATAGATATATTACAAAATACTAGTCATGCAAATGAATTAAGAAGAATTGTTGCAAATAACAACTTCCACATACATATACAATGTCCCACGCGGAAAAACGCATGTTTAGATCAAATTATCAGTAATATTCCTGAAGCCAAAGGTGAAATCCATAGTCTATATTTGTCTGACCATGATACTGCCCAAATTCTTACATTTGCGGTTTTAGACAAAGTTAATTTTTGTATTACAAAAAAAGGGACTATAGTTTAGAAAATATTACTAAATTCCGAGAGTGCTTAAGTAGGTTAAAGTGGATTGACGGTATGGTGAACAAAATGTCAATTTTGCATTTACTAATTTTATCGAATGTTTTCAACTTTTTTATGACCTATGTTTCCCTATCAATAAAATTAAAGTTCAACCTCAAACAAAAGGCATAAACTGGTTCACTAAGGGTTTGAGAAGGTCCGTCATTACTAAGAGACAACTACGTTTTGCTTATTATAAAAAGCCAAATACTGCTCCAAATCAATGTATCAAAATTACTCAAAACTTTTAACCCGTTGTATAAAATTGTCTCAAAGAATTACGAATAATAATTATATATCCTAAGCTAAAAATGTATGTAAAACAACTTGGCACGTTATAAAAAATAAGACACAAAATATTCTTATTGACAAAACTATTGGCCGAATAGCTGTAAATAATATAATATTTGACAATCCGATAGAAATTGCAGAAATATTTATTAATTTATTATATAGATGTGACAAATTCTAATTATGCGACACCCTTAAAAAGTGACTTATCCCTCATACAATCCAGACAAACTAGTTTATTCTTGACTCCAACTAATGAATTTGAAGTTACAAAGATTCGATTAACCCGACGAGTGCTACTAGCTATGACGAAATAGATACAAATATTGTAAAATCGTGTGTTATGATACTAGCTTCTGTGCTGAGCTTTTTGATAAATCTATCGTTCTCCACAGGTACCTTTCCTTCATCTTTAAGACTATCTATAGTCAAACGTCTATATAAAAAGGTCCTAGAGATAAGGTAGACAACTATAGACCTATATCCCTTTTGTCTATTATGTCAAAGATATTTGAAAAAGGAATGCTTTTACGTTTGCCTTGCCTTAAACAAATTTAATGTGATTAAATCCCAACAATACGGATTTCAAGGCAATAAATCAACCACACTAGCTGCATTTTCTTTAATGAATGAAGTGCTTACTTGTATGGATAATAAAAGGATCCCTGTCACAACAGTCTTCTTTGATATGAGCAAAGCTTTTGACTTTGTCTTACACAAAATACTACTTGACAAATGTGAGCAAATGGGTATCAGGGGCATAGCGAATTCGTGGTTACGTAGCTACTTAAGTGATAGAACGCAATATGTAGAGATTGCTAAAATTAATGGCGAAATTGAAATAAAAAATCACAGGTCCTCCACAAAATTCAACAGAGTTGGTGTTCCTCAAGGGAGAATTTTGGGTCCAGTGTTGTTTTTTTAAAGTAAAAGTAAAGTAAAGTAAAAAGTTCTTTATTTCATAAACTATTACATAGCACTTGAAAACGTCCAAACAAAATATACATGAAAAAAAAAATTATATTAACCCTGAAATCACGAAGCTTAGATTCACTTACATGCAAATAAATAAAAATTAGGTGTAAGTGAATCTAAGTGCCAGTTCCGAGCCTCCGCTCTGTGAGAAGAACTGACAAGAAACTCACAGGCTATGCTCTTTTAAATTATTTTTATTACATGACACACACAGTGTAAATTTGATGATACTGAAAGGGTCCCCCGAAGCTGTAACCAATAAAGTAGCACTAAGGGAACCTTCCATCACAGTCAACTAAGTATGTATTGTGAAACTGAGCTGAGCCTGTACAATAACGACAATGATCTGGTTGACTTTTTATTCTAATATACACATACAAGTTGAAAATGTTAAGCCCAAGCTTGTTTATGCGATAAGTAATCATTAACAGCATAATACCCCTTTTGAAGAAACTGCTTTTTAACTACAGTTTTAAAAGTTGCCAATGGTAGATCAATTATTTCTTGCGGAATTTTATTAAAAAATCTGATACTATTACCCAAAAATGAATTTTTTGTTTTGTGAAGTCGACAATTTGGCAGAGAGAGCTTATTTCTATTCCTAGTATTAAAATTATATACTTTTGAATTTTTATCAAATGTATTAATGTTTTTGCGAACATACATTATATTATCGAATATATACTGAGATGCAACCGTTAATATGTTAATTCTTTTAAACATCTCTCTAAGAGAATCTCTGGACTTAAGATTATAGATAGCTCTTATGGCGCGCTTTTGTAGTACAAATATATTATGTTTGTCCGCAGCAGATCCCCACAATAACATACCATATGACATAATGCTATGAAAATAGCTAAAATAATCTAATCTAGCTGTTTTTTCGTCTGTTATGAGTCTTATCTTTTTGATGGCATAGCATGCTGAGCTAAGCCTTCCGGACAAATCCATTATATGGGGGTTCCACTGCAATTTAAAATCAATATTGATGCCTAAGAACTTTGTGTCATTTAATAACTCGATATTCTTGCCATTCATTTTCAAGTTAGTTGAGACTTTTATAACATTAGGCAATGAGAACTTTATACATTTAGTTTTACTTGCGTTAAGAGATAGATTGTTAACCGTAAACCAATGTAAAACCTTCGCAAGAGCATTATTTATCACGTCAGAATGATCCTTGCCTCTGTTCACTTTAAATATCAGAGACGTATCGTCAGCAAACAAAACTGTTTCGCACAGATCTCTAGTATAGAAAGGTAGATCGTTAATATAAATTAGAAACAATAAAGGGCCTAAAATCGAACCTTGTGGAACTCCCATAAGCAATGGCGCGCCAGAAGACTCGACTCTATTAATAACTACTTTTTGAGTTCTGTCACTCAAGTAAGATTTAATTAATTTTAAAGAATTACTATATGTCAATTTAGCTAACAAAGTAGGATGGTCAACGCAATCGAATGCCTTCGATAGATCACAAAATACTCCAATCGCATCCTGCCTGTCCTCCCAGGCGTCAAATATATGCTTCATTAGGGCTACACCAGCATCTTTAGTGGATTTACTCTTAGTGAAACCATACTGCTGAGAATGAAATAAGGAATTCAGAGAGAAATGACAAAGTAATTGATTAAAAATAACTTTTTCAAATATTTTACTAAGAGCTGGGAGTACTGATTTTGGTCTATAGTTAGTAGGATCAGACTTCTCACCAGCTTTAAAAAGAGGTATTACTTTACTGTATTTCATTAAACTTGGAAATGAACCATCATCAATACATTGATTAAAAATAACTGCCAACTGAGGAGCAATAATATTAATAATAGATTTAATAATGGTGGTTGAGATTCCCCATAAATCCTCAGTTAATTTTAAATTTAATGTATTAAAAGTATTAACTATTGTAGAGCCATCAATATGTCTAAAACTAAATAATTCACTACAAAGAGGTACATTGTCTTCAAGAAGAAAGACTGCACGCTGAGTAGAGGAGTCAAGTGCTTGAGTTGTCTCTAATGGTATATTCACAAAGAAATTCCGAAATGCGTTGGCCACCTCTTCTTCTTCTACAATATCTTTATCATCGACTTTAAGAGTTATCATGCTATGATTATTCTTGTATTTTCCAGATTCTTGGTTTATGACATTCCATGTAGCTTTAATTTTATTTTTGGAATTCATAATTTTATTTTTAAGATGCATTGACTTAGCAGTGGTGCAAACAAGTTTGAACAATTTTGAATAATTTCTAACATATTGAATAAAATTTGAATCTGTTGAAGTACTTTTTTCTCTATATAAATCAAAAAGTTTCTTCCTACTTTTATAAATACCGAGAGTAGCCCAATCACAAAACTTCCTTTTGTTTGAAATTTCCACACTTTTCAGCTTAAAGTTATTCTTAAATTCTTGCTGTACTATTCCGAACAATTTATCATAATTTATAGCAGAATTGTTTTCTAACGTGGTAAGCTTTTCGTTGACATTGCTTTGAAATTTCAAAACCAGATTCTTTGTTATTGGTCTAATTAATATTTTTTTAGTTACATTTTGAAAATTATATTCAAAACTAATAATCTGTCCACTGTGGTCGGAAGTTACGCCATACTCAATTGATTTATGTACAATAGTAAAATTACAAAAAATATTGTCTAAGCATGTTGAAGACGTAGGCGTAATTCTAGTGGGTTCAAGAAAAGAATTAAGTAAATGAAAAGACTTAAACAAATTCAAAAACCTAACTGTTATTGAGGAAGATTCCAAAATATTAACATTAAAGTCACCACATACTATAACTTTTTTATTACTTTTGCATAAGGTTGCTAAAACATCCTCCATTGCAGTTTCAAACTGTTGATAATTGCCACTAGGCGGTCTATAAACACATAAAACAATAAAATGGTTAAGCTCTGTACAAGACAATTCTAAAACACGTTCAACTGAAGATGTTTCAACATCCCTACGAGCCCTATTGTTTAAACTATTATGTACTAAAATAAGTGATCCACCTCTTATAGATTGTTTCCTGTGAAATGCACTAGCTACTTTATAATTTTGTAGTCCCAGTAGTACATTTAGCCAATGCTCAGTTACACACATTACATGGATATTTAATGACTCTAATAACAAACTTAATTCTAGATCTTTGCCTGAAATGCCTTGAACATTCTGATGAAATAAATTTAAGAGCGGCTTTTCATTGGTCAATCTATTGCAAGAGAACTCCTCTATTGTCTCATGAGTAAATTTAAATTATTTGGAATTGATTCCAAGTTTGAATTATTAATAATGTTCTGCTCAATAAAAGCAGGTTTCACAGCCAAGTTTTTGGCTAAGTTAAAAAAGTAATAATATAGCGTAGAAGCTAATCGTTTTTTAATATATTTAGGTATGTATTAATTACCATTTGTCAAATAGAAATTAATACCTAAGTTATTTATATCAATAACATGAAATTTGTTATTGTAATAAAATGTCAAACTATCAATTGATAGATTTAAATTATATCTAACATAATTTTCTTTTTGAGATAAGCTCTTACTAAAAGGAAAAGAAAAGATAACTATTTATTACAAGTGACCATAGACAATTTTTCTATATAGTAGGCAGTTTTTTGTTTTTGCAGTTTTTTTTGTGACTGTACCCTTATTAGCTATACAAATTATGACATTGGTATCCTTTGAAAATTGACTATTGATTATCTTTTCCATAATTACTTTAAATGAAGCCCCTGGCATACAATTGTTTGTTATATGTGATCCGGACTTGTTATAAAATAACTGACCAATGTCTCTTCTTGTTTCTTCTTTATATCAATGACCTCCCGGATGCTACATAATATACCTGCACTCTCTTTGCTGACGATGTATCTGTTGTCATACCATGCAACAATACTAAAACGTATAATTCTGAAATAAATCTTATTATTAAAAATATTATAACATGGATGAGAAATAATAATCTTTATGTGAATCTGACAAAAACTACATTTATTCAATTTATAAATAAAAGTGGGAAAAAACATAGTTTAAGTGTGAGCTATGAAGATTGTACTATTGAAGAATCTCATCACACTTCGTTCTTGGGAATCGTAATAGACGATAGGCGTTCTTGGGCCAAACATGTTGAAAAGTTATGTGGCAAGATAAACTCATTTGCATATGCGCTATGGAAGTTTAAAAGTTATTCAAGCGTATCATGGTTACGTTGCCTCCCTTTTACGGTATGCAATTCTTCTTTGGGGTAATTCATATCATGCTAACCAGGCGTTACTTGCACAGAAACAATGCATAAGAGCTATTTATGGCGTAAGTTCTATCACATCCTGCCATCCTCTTTTCAAAGACCTTCACATCCTAACTGTCACTGGGATGTATATTTATGAAGCTTGTGTGTTTGTGAAGTGCAATAATCATTTATTTGTGCGTAAGGGAACAAATTGCAACTTTAACACTAGGTATCCTAATAAACTTGTACAGCCTTCTAAAACGACTTCAGTTTATAGTCGAAATGCGTACTGTATGGCAGTTAGGATATATAACAGATTACATGATGAAATTAAGAATTTACCAATCGTTTCATTTAGACATAAGTTGAAATTTTGGTTGATACAAAACTGTTTTTATTGTGTTGACGAGTATTTTAATAGTTCCAGACGAATTTAGATAACCCAATTATTTTGCACATTTTGTGTTTATCTTTGTATTTCTTCTTTTCGTTTTAAAAAAATATGACAAGATTGTATTTTGTATGTCTGTAAAGGCTAAGTGTGAGATGCTGTATTTATTTTCACATCATTACTACGTACCTACCACATTTATTACAAATAAAATTTGATTGATTGATTGACGTTCCCACAAGAAGACTGACCTTTTTCTGATCGCGAGAAATTTGCGAATAGTTTTAGTTAAAATGATTTATTTAAAACGTGATCAGCGAGTAGTTTGACTCAAGTCCTAATCATGATAAGGCATATCTGTCCTTCAAATGGCCAAAGCGAACTCCTGGGAAAGAAATTCTTCTATGCGTGATGGCTAGCGCAGTAACCTAGTTTAACACGTCTGATGGTCAAACGGATTGAATCTGGGTACAATATGAGTCTCGAACGAGCAGCAACTTTATTATCGTATGCCTATATTTTGAATGCCAACTCCCCTCAGGGTCGCCTGACCGACGGCAAGGGCAAGCTGATCGAGTGCAAGAACGCGGTGTTCGTGATGACTTCGAACCTGGCCGCCGACGAGATCGCCGCCTACGGCCTGCAGCTGCGGCGCGAGGCGGCCGCCCGCACCAGGCAGCGGGGCCCGCCGCCCGCCGGCCACGCAGGTACGGGTCTCACTGCTCACTGGAACTGGAACTGGATTAATAAGAGGGCTTTCGCAGAAGCGGATGCACAAAGAAAAACAAAATGATCAGAAGTTGATCTCGCATTTAGTAAGATGCCAGTCATAACTATTGGCAAATCGCTAAAGACGTGATCGTCAACATCCGATCGCCCTCGCTAAAACATTCTGATGATGGCTCGTTGGCTTTTGAGCCGTCTGGGGTGAAGCGATGGGCGAGCATAGCGAATCGGTTCAACGTGGTATTGTTGCAGTGAACGCGCGCGACGCCCAGCCCGCGGGAGCCGAGTCGGAGGAGGGCGCGGGCCCGCTGGAGGTCTCGCGGCACTTCAAGGACGGCGTGGTGCGGCCCATCCTGAAGCGGCACTTCGGGCGCGACGAGTTCCTGGGCCGCATCAACGAGATCGTGTACTTCCTGCCGTTCTCGCGCCAGGAGCTGCTGACGCTGGTGCACATCGAGCTGACGCTGTGGGCCGACAAGGCTCGCGCTCGCCACGCCGTCGAGCTGCGCTGGGAGGGCGGCGTGCTCGGCTGCCTGGCTGACGGGTGACTCGCTTTACTTGCCCTCTCCGACCCTCCGAATGGTTTATTTACATCACGTCTCTGCCAGTGCATTATTTCCATTCCGAAATACCCACCATCAACTTTGCCTCGGCGTCTGCGGCTGCTACGATATGATATATGCGCTAACACCCAACATTCCAAGTGTTTTATGTTAGTGGTGGTGGTTTCCGCACTTAGTCCCTGTTATGGATCAAGTGTTCATTTAAACTAATATTATTTGATGGTGTATGGCCAGATACGACGTGCACTACGGCGCCCGGTCCATCAAGCACGAGGTGGAGCGGCGCGTGGTGAACCAGCTCGCGCTGGCCGCGGAGAAGGGGCAGCTGGCCCGCGGCTGCCACGTGCTGCTGACGGAGCGCGCGGGCCGCCTGGCGCTGGCCGTGCGCCGCCCGCCCGCCGTCGACTACACGCCGCTCGACCTGCAGGCAGTCTGATGCCGTCTGATCTTACCATCACCTGAATCTCGCTCGTTCGACGCCAGACGATACTTGTATCCCGGGACCTATATGCTGATTTCAACAAAAACTTAGTTAAATATACTATACTTTCTCGACCAGCTAACGATGCGTCCCGTAACACAAAAACTTGCAAGTATTAAATAACGTTATAGTACAAATTGTATTTATCGTAATGCAGCAAACGTGGGATGAGAGACTAACTTGTGATAAACCTTAAATTGTATAATTAAAAGTAGCACTAGGGAATAAATGTTCCTCTTCTTTAAACCTCTGCCGGTAAAAGAGCTGCCTAGATGCAACCCTAGGACTCGAGTCGGCCTGACTAAAAATATAAAGTTGTTGCCACCTCTCCGAGGTTTCCTAATCCCCAGGCAGTTTCTTCACGGCCTTTAACATCCATGGTGATGGAAAATACGTCAATTGTATTAAGTAGGTATAAATTAAAGCGTGAGCTTTATATAACTATTATTGTTGTAATACAATAATGTTGTCCAAATGTGCGAGACAACGGTTGGCAAAGATTCTTCCTGCACGCTTTTATCAGAGTTGCCGCCATAAAATTAAATGCCAACCTTCAGTTTGTTTCTAAAGGACTTGTCCACTACTTGGACGTTTAATTTCTTCAACTTGTAACCACCATTTAACGAAATGTGCAATTAACGAAAGCTTTGAATTGGTGTACTGCCATTAAAAATCAGATCTATTTTGTACACAAATTTCATAATCCATTCCCTAAATTAACAAAAGTTGCTTTAAATTATAATTATTGTTTTAAATATAAGGATTTGTTGACATAATATGAATTTTATTTATAATTAATCAACCCCACTTATAATGATTGCTCTTCTCGTTGTTTTCTTCTGTCAGTCAGCGTTTGTCGGTTTAACTAATTTATAATAATATTTTAATGAGTGCATGCCCAAATAGTTGCGTAAATCTTGAGGCAGGCGTTATCCGGTCTGGTCTAAACGATATCAATCGGAAAGCCAAATTACATTCCGCGAGGAAGCAAGATAACTGTGCTGAAACGTAAAGGCTGTTCTCAGGGCTCAAGGCGGATCTTCGAAGTCGTACGGCCTCTAGTTACAGGCCACATATAAATCAGATAGAGAGTAACATTAAATCTAACCCTAGGGAGTTTTGGCAACACATCTCTCTGTCTGCGTACTAAGGGTGGTTTAAAGCCCAGTGTTGTGTATGATGAAAAGGCTTTCACTTGTGAGGATGCAGCGCAAGCGTTCGCCGATTTCTTTGCAAGTGTTTTTCTTGCCTGAGATCCCGCATTTGAATGCTGAGCTTGTTTCTGGCCCCAACATTGAAAGCAACTGTAATTATGTTAATATTTTTCAAATTACTTCAAGCGAAGTCTTGTTGGGAATAAGCAAGCTAAAGTCAAATAGCTCCATTTGACCCGACAGTGTTCCCCCAGCATTACTCAAGCATGTAAATAAGGCCTTATGTATACCACTGTGCCATATTTTTAACGTCGCAATGGATACAGATGAATATCCGCCACATTGGAAGCTATCCCGAGTTAGCCCAATATCTAAAGGCTCGGAGAGGTCCAGGGTTGTGAAATACAGGCCGATTGCTATAGTCTTCTCCTGCAAATGTATTTGACAGCTTAATACACGGACACGTATATTCACAAGTGGACAAGTACCTCTGCAATGAGCAACACGGATTTAGACCTGGGAGATCTGTCGAGACGAATATGTTGGCTCTAGTCGAGTCTCGTCCGTATCATACGCGTTCTGGGGTAAGCCAGGGGTCGTATTGGGACCCCTTCTGTTTTTGCTCATGATAAATAATCTGCCCTGCGTGCTTAAAAGCTCACGCGGTTTGATGTACGCAGATGATCTAAAACTTATTCGAGAAGTGAACTCCGTTGCTGATTGCCTGGATCTGCAACGTGATGTCGATGCAGCTTACGAGTGGGGCGAGCCAAATGGTTTGGAGTTCAACACATCTGAATGCTCCGTAATGATCTTTACCCGAAAGAGGCAGTCTATAACATACCCCTACAATCAAATGGGAAGTTACTGCCTCTGGCAACTAATATAAAAGATTTGGAAGTAACATTTGATCGAAGCCTTACATTTCACGATCACTAGCCAAAGAGTCATTTAGGCGATTGAGTTTTGTGCTAAGGAATTGCCGAGAGTTCCATAATTGCAGCGTAATACGCTTAACCTTTTAACAGGCAGAGCACGTTAAAAATATTCATTAGTTTTCCACTTTAAGTTAACCGCATAAGGTTCAATTTATGGTGGTCATATATTGACCACTGTCTGGTAAAGGGTTAATATTTGCTGCTCTTGTACGGGCTAAGCTGGAAAGCGCTATGTGCGTCTGTAATCCATATGAAAGCAAATACGTACTAATGCTTGAAAAGATACAAGAAGCTTACCTTAGATATCTGTACAAACTCGATATAATCCGTTCATTTACCCGACAAAGTTTCTTCTTGGGAGCCTCGGGTGTAACTCGCTGGAGGTCCGACGGGACAAGCATCACAATAATGCGCAAAATACTTTGTGGTAGGATTGATGCCCCAGATCTGCACGCTGACTTGTCTCGTTTATTCGTTCCCAATCACTACTATCGTAAGCAGAAGGCATAAGTTGTTTTCAGTACCATCCTGCCGAACAGTGGCTCGGCGCCAATCACCTATACCACGCAGCCTTTCATCACTCGATGCTCTCCTAGATAGCAATCCTGAATTGTGCAGATGGATGGTCGAAAATTTTGTCGGAACGCCATTATGAAAGAAAGGTATGAATGTGTGCGTGTATATCTTTATGTAATTAATTTTGTCTATTACAGTTAATTTTATTTTAATATTATCTAATTAATTTGTTTAAATTTTGTCTGATTAATTTAATTATTGTTGCTGAGTTTAGTTTTGTAAATGTTGTATTGTATTTTTTAATTGCTTGTTATCTTTAATTACTGTAATTAGTTTTGTACACCGTTTTAATTAAAGTAAAAATAAATAAATAGAAATCTTCAAGGACAGTTAGCCGTTTTTCAGTATCTGTTTAGCCATTGAGTATTGATTTTTGTATTTTACCTTACCTCATTCGTTATATAAGCACATTTCTACTTAGATAATGTTTCTCGTGTTTCTATGTGTGTATACCACAAGGAAGTGTACTGGGACCCATTATAATAAAGTGGAAATTAAAATGAAACGACATTATAAATAGTGCTTAATTTATTAAACTCCGCACCATTATATACAAATATAATGTATAAATAAATAACAATTGTTTACAAAATAGAATCGTTACGCGGCGGTGTCTGACCCGCGCGGTGCGTGCGCTCGTAGGAACCCGGCCCGCAGCCCTTAGCGGCACCTCTGCCAGTATCAAATATCCTGTATATGCGGTTTACAATCACCTGACTAAATCAGACTTTTAACAAGTACTCTGTATTGAGGGCATTGCATCCAAAACTATTGTAATCAGGCAGATATTACGTAGGGCATAGTAAAAATCTATTGTATTGTTATTTTATCGGGCTTTAATTTTGTACGGAACTTACAAAAGTAATAAATATGATTAAAATCTTATTTTAACGTTTAAAAATTGTATACTCGTTGATATGGGGCACTGCAGTGAAGCTACGGTGACGAGTTCGCTAGCAGGCTGCAGCCGGCGAACCGCGCGTTTACTCAGTTCTATCTAGTTAAACTATATGCAATTATACGTAAACAAATCGTATTGTATTTATATAATATTTTAGAATGTAAAACGTCATCACATATTATGATTTACAAATAAGTATTGCATCGAATGTATATTACCGTTAGCTACTTACCGACTACCTTCTCTACTTAGTCTATGGTGTGTTGTAAACCAGGGGAGACGGTTCGGGCGTTAGGAAAGTAGGTGTAACAAGTTTCATTCAAAATCCCTGTTTCTTGTTGTTCGTCCTTACTTATAGGTGCCACTATTGCAGTGTGCGCCGCCTGAGTATTACTGGAAAACATTATGGAACACATCATCGCTATCGTCACATAGCTCTTAGTCAAACTAAGTTTACTCGTAAGTGGTAATATGTATATAAAATATGTCACTTATATTATACTTTAATATCTATCTCTTATATCTTTGTATTAAATAACTAATTGGTGTTCAATATAATATGTCGTCGTCGATACTTTATCCTTAGGAAGATCTACTACCCGCTGCTATATTTTATTTATTATTGCGTGTAGATATAATAATGAAATTGTTCACTATCGGGAGCCCCGGTGCAGACTAGCTTGTGCCGTCGCATGCGCTCTCGCGCTTACATTAAGTGTAACATATTTGTTGCACACTTATAAGAACACAATTCTGATTACAAATCATAGTTAGCTAAACATCTAAGAGTGAATTGTCTGTTAACCAGTCCAATAAATAATTTGGGCATATTCCACAATGTCGACTCGCGACACTCTGACCTGCTCCTACAGCAGAACCACGCGCACGCGAATGTTCTAAATGTCTACTTTTAAAACTTGATACGTTCAGTACTTGGGTAGACAAAATGACTGCTCTGTATACTTTATAAAATAAGTCTCCTTAAAATATGAATACCTTTGTTATACATAAATTGGTCGCGCTTGTAGCAGGTCCCTCGGTTCTGTCACCGGCTGTCGTGTGCTTATTATTTAATTTTTGTTAGTTTTGCATTACCTGGTGCCTTCAACGTGCGTGTGATTCTACATACAGATTAAAAGTATTTCATTTAATTTGAATCTAAAATGTTCCCAAAACTGTAACTAGGTACATATATGATTCATGTATGATATTTTTTGTGAATATTTATTTTCAATAGACTGTCTACTTTTTAATTACTATAAACTTTGGTATTTAAATAAGTGCAACGTACGGCCAGGTGTAATAAGTCACTTCAAAATTAACTCATTTCACAAGGAATCAGGGTGCATACAAACAACAGAATTTTATGCTTTCCCCGTAACTGACCGTACATCTTGATTAGTAGACACCTATTACACAGAGTAGTAACATCAAAACAACTGATCGCAGCAACTAGACAGATGTCCCTATATATAATAACTATATTTATAAGTACTCGATATGAGATCGTGCCTCGCTAACGGTAGGTAATTCTAGATATATCGATGTTTTCGGACGATTAGTAGGCCTAACGATTAGGTAAGTAATGTAAATCATAATTTATTAAATTTCTACACAAATCGCACCATTTCCAACTAATTCGAAAGTAGAACTGCTGTCAGAATATAAATTGGATTGGATGTAAAACAAAACTTTCGAAAGTGGGGCATTACAATATATTTGTTGATGGCGTGACAGGGACATCGAGACCTGGAAAACGTATTCATACTTTAAATAAAATATCCCCAACTTTCGCGGATATGTGAACCAAACGAGAATTTTATCTTCGATTCCTTTTTTACGTTATAAAAGTCTTTAAGTTCTGATTGAGTTAGAGCCACCCGGCGGAGTTGTGCGGCGCGTGCCCGTGCAGCGGCGTCACGCCGGCCAGCGCGGCGCAGCGCCCGCACGAGCCCGCCCCCGCAGCCCCCACCCCCGCCCCCTTCGTCGCGGCCGTAGTACTGTTGGGAGGCCCCGGCCCCGATCCCGAGTCTCCTGCACTCGGTTCATATCCGCACTCGCCACACGCCTCCTGAAACAATACCCATTTTAATGTTTATCTTCAATCTATATAGTATAAGTTAGCCTCCCCAATAGATTACATTCTAATGGGGGGTAACTGCCTATAACACTAGTTTACAGTACATCTGTTGCCAAAGAAATTTTAGCTGTTGCTGACTACATATGATATGCTATTTTCAAAAATATAAGTAAAAGATTTTTATCAGCTCTAGTTTCTGAGTTTCAGCTATGTAGGTATAAAACAGAAAAAAACATGTATTTACTAAGAAAAACATTATTAAAAAAAATAATTAATCATTGAGTTCTAAAAAACTTCGTTTTAAAGCTCTTCTCTGATGTGTAGACTTTGGAAAATGACGTATTAGCGACCAACAATAGTCGGACATCATATTTGTATCCCAGAAACCCTGATAGCGCTCTTCCATGACACGTAAGTCCTGATGCATACGCTCTCCCTGCTCTTCGCTCATATCTCCTAAATTTTCTGGAAACCTGTCCAGGTGACTATGGAGGAAATGGAGTTTTATGCTCATATTGCACCCCATATTTTTTAACTGTAGCAGAAGGTCTTCTACAAGTTCAATATAATTTTCAGATTTTTTATTTCCGAGAAAATTCTGCATCACAGAGACGAAAGCTGTCCAAGCCTTTAGTTGTAACTCAGTCATAGAATTTCTAAATTGAGTATCTTTCGTAAGTTGTCTAATTTGGGGGCCGTCAAAAATACCGGCTTTTATTTTTTCCATAGTGAGCTGAGGAAATTTTTGGCAAATGTAAGAAAAGCAGTTCCCGTCTTTATCTAGTGATTTAACAAACTGTTTCATGATGCCCAGTTTTATATGTAATGGTGGAAGGATAATTTTGTCACGAGCTACTAATGAATTCTGGACTATATTTTGCTTTCCAGGCTTCATACTTTCTCTCAAGGGCCAGTTTCTTCTTATCCAATACTCTTGTTTAGCTCTACTGTCCCAAAGACATATGAAACAGGGAAACTTAGTGTAACCACTTTGTTGACCGAGAAGAATGTTCACCATTTTTAAATCGACACAAATTTGCCACTTATGGTCATTGTATTTTATTTTGTTCAAGACTAGCGAAATGTTACAATATTCTTCCTTTAACTGTGTACTGTGGGCAATAGGTACCCCAGCGTATTTATTTCCATTATGTAATAGAATACATTTTAGGCTACGTTTTGAGCTGTCAATGAATAAACGCCAGTCGTTTGGCTCATATTGTTTCAAGCCCATTTTTATCAACAAGTTTTTGATATCTGAACAAAAGGTAATACCGTTTTCTTCGGAAAAATAACGCCGTAATTCTTTATCTCTTTCACGATAAAAACTTATTTTAGTATCTGAGGAAAGCAAATTTTTTTCTTTCAGTCTTGATGCTAACAATTCTGAAGCTTGTTTAGAAAGATTTAAATCTCTTACAAGATCATCTAACTCATTTTGGGAAAAGCATTTTGGCTCATTTGACATACCTTCAAAATCAGCATCATTTTGTGATGAGCTTGGTCCTTCGATGTCTTGTTCCATGGGTTCAGATATATTTTTAGGCACTGAAGAGTCAGTTGAACGCTGCACTGGACGCTGAACACAACTAGTACTTGGGTACTGCCATTTAGCTCGATTTTTAGTATTTAAACCGTTTACGCTTACGCTACAAAAATAACAATCTTCGAGATGATTTCGTGGTTCTCGCCAAATAGTCGGTGTTCCAAATTTAAAGGCACTTCTTTTACCATTTTTCCACAATCTTAAATATTCCACACACGATTTACAAACACAATTGGGAGCCCAAGACTTCTCATTTTTATCCAAGAGCATTCCAAAATACTCAAAATAGGTATTTTTCACCAACTCTGATATAACTTTTCTACAATCGTTGAACACATATTCCCCGCATATATAACAAAAATGATCTGGATTGTTTAAACAACTAATCTTAACACAGTAAAATATGCCTATTATCGCTTAATATATACGCTTAAATGACAAAAATCAAAAACAAAGTAACTCGAGCTGCTCAAAAAATTTTGAGGGTAGATTTGACGAAAACAAGTCATAAGTGAACATTATCAACCACAAAATTCGCGGCAACAGACAAAAAGTTAAATTTTGTAAACTAGTGTAATCAGCACGCTGGGCAGGCGGGTTGGTGATCGCAGTAAAGCCAGTACGCAGAACGACGCTGCTGCCCATCATTTGGTGGGATTTCTCTACGTCGACTCTAACGACTCCCTGTGAGATGAGAGCACTATTCTAATACCACCCCCTCCGTACCACACGGCACAATCTATACAATATAACAAGATATAATTAGAACACTAAACCGCATTTTCTAAACGGCAGATTATTGCATGCTTAGAAGAATATATGTAATCAATATTTTATGTAGATACAATATTAGGTCCCTACATATGTAATTTATGTTTTACATGGAAAAATGAAAACATTTTTTAAATTTAAACAATCAAAATATGTACTGTTATTATCTATGCACTTTTGCCATTTTATAGGGAGTTCATTGATTCCTTTGCTGAAAAAACTAGTAGCGGTAGAGAGAATTATCAAAATCTTTGAAAGCGTTTTGGACTAAATGTGTAAAGGCTTAGTTAAAATTTATAAGTGATAAAATTCATAATAGATTAGACAAAGTTAAGCCCACTTAGAAAATTATTAACGCAGTATACAATTCTCTCTCTAGGAGGACTAAGGACTAAATGTATCAGGTTCACCTTACCCAATGCATGCTGAAACTATTGTTAAGGTTGAAGACGATACAATAGAATTAGTAAATAAGACGGTTTTTCTGAGTATAACACTAGACTCTAGATTGCAATGGGGGTCTCACATCTGGAAAGTTTCGGGCAGACTAAGTTCTGCAGCCGTGAAGAACATCCGACAACTCACAGACATTAAAACAGGTCGTCTAGTCTAATTCAGCTACTTCCAGTGTTATGACATATGGCATACTACTGTGGGATAATGCTGCAGATATTTAATGTATCTTTGGGATGCTGAAAAGGGCTGTTCGTAGGTACTATCTATGGTATGAGATCTCGCGACTCAATGAGATAAGTTTAAGAAAATATGCACTATGACTGTAAGTTCACAGTACATGTAGGTATGTTGATTTATCGTATACTCATAAAAATAAGTTATAAAAAATTATAAGCTGTTGGTAGTTTTAAAAACAAATGGGCGATGTGAAATCCTTGCAGATAACCGTATGCATTTAACTCTATTACAGGTGGGTGTTAGTGAGCAAGTTCCAATGTTAGCTTATCAAATTGTAGATTTTTATAGTGAGGATGTAGTAGTACCTTGAGCGCGTCGTCGTCGAGGCTGGCCAGCAGCGGCTCGCGACTGCCGCCGCGCGGCTGGTCGGGGCGCGGCTCGGCGGGGCGCGGCGCGGGCGCGCGCGGGGCGGGCGCCGCGGGGGGAGGCGGCGCGCGCGCCGGCACCGAGCTCGCGCGCTGCTAACCATCAACGGCACCATGTCAATTATGTACTGTGCTACTCCTTTCTTTCAATATTTTTCTATTTTTACTTTGAGGTGACAGTCATATATTCTGCCAACACGATAAAAAATGATTGATGAGGTTGGCTTGGGCTCCCTAGATCTTGGAAGGAACCCTATAAACCGAACGAGCGAACAAACTATAATATTTATATTAGGTCGGGGAAAAAGTCTTTTCGCATAACGTAGGTATAAACTTATTATAAAATTTTTTTGACTGTACTATTTGTGTCTGGCTGGTTTTGGTAACATTAAAAGGTTCCATTATAAAGAACAAAAAAAAAAAAAAGTTGTTTCCCGCTATTTTTCATTTGTTTTTCTCTCCGTAAAAATGAGTGAATCTAATGAAGAAATTCGATACATTTTAAAATTTTATTATAAAAAAGGCAAAAATGCAACTCAAGCAGTGAAAAAAATTTGTGATGTTTATGGACCTGATGGAGTGTCAGTAAGAGTAGCACAAATTTGGTTCAAACGTTTTCAGTCCGGAAATTTTGATGTTAAAGATGCACCTCGCTCTGGTCGCCCTGTTACGATGCAAGATCGGCATATTAGTAGTTACGATGCAGCTGAAGAACTGGGAATTGACCACAAAACAGTTTTGACCCATTTGAAGAAAGCTGGTTATACAAAAAAGCTCGATATTTGGGTGCCACACGAGCTCACTCAAAGAAACTTAATGAACCGTGTACTCATTTGCGATTCATTATTGAGACGTAATGAAACCGAGCCGTTTTTGAAGAGATTGATAACTGGCGATGAAAAGTGGATCACGTACGACAAGAACGTGCGAAAAAGGTCGTGGTCGAAAGTTGGCCAGGCTTCACAGACTGTGGCCAAACCTGGCCTAACACGAAATAAGGTGATGCTGTGTGTATGATGGGATTGAAAGGGCATTGTTTATTATGAGCTTTTACCGCCCGGCAAAACCATCGATTCTGATCTTTACTGCCAGCAACTGATGAGATTAAAGGAAGCAGTCGGGAGAAAACGGCCGGAATTGATCAACAGGAAGGGTGTGGTCTTTCATCACGATAACGCTAGACCACACACATCTTTAGCCACTCAGCAAAAATTAAGAGAGTTCGACTGGGAGGTCCTAGTGCATCCACCATATAGCCCTGACCTTGCGCCTTCAGATTTTCACCTGTTTCGGTCTCTGCAGAATTCTTTAGGTTCTGTAAGGTTGCCTCAAGAGAGGACTGCCAAAACTATTTGTCCCGTTTTTTTGATCAGAAGTCCCAAAGTTTCTACAGTAACGGGATAATGTCTCTGCCCACAAAATGGCAGAAAGTTATTCAACAAAACGGTACATATATATTGTAAATAAATGTAAATAAACTTTGAAAAAAATGTCTTGACTTTTCATACCAAAATACGAAAAGACTTTTTCCCCAACCTATTATTTCTGCGGATCGGCATTGACTAAGTTTGAAAATCAATGACGAGCAACTATCGAGCAAGATATTGTCATAGTCAACTAGCTGCAAAAATTACAGAATTTGCAGAGAATCTATGCAATATCTCGACGTGTGGTCTCGGTATGAATCTGAACAATATTAGAGACCCCTTCGAGGACAACCAACTAAAAAAAAGGGCTATTTTAATTTAAAAAAAATTGTATTGTATTATATTATAAGACATAATTTGAAAAAAGTCGAGATGACTTTCGTTGCCTTTTGGATGCCTCGCTAGGCTCCCTCCTTTAGAATCACGACAGGCTGACTGACAAATCTCCGTTTAGAGTCATCGACAGACTGACAAATATTGAGAAAAAATCACAACAGACAGATTAACTGACAAATTCTGACAAAGGCTAAGGTCGACTTAACCTTTTCTTAATTGCACGGTCACCTTCAGCACAAACGGAGCTGAAAATTAAAAGTGGTGGGAGACCATTAAGTTGAGAATTCCGTTTGTGACTGATGATTGATTAGTTTATTGTTTTCAAGTTTATAAAACGAGTAACCGCAACGAAAAACAATAAGTGTGACAACCTTCTTCTTGGCACTCCACAACATAGTTCAGGTTTTATGTCAAACTCTTTCTGCATAAAAGCTTTCGAACCATGTGTGGCTCAGTGGTCAGCTAAAGTGGGTGTCACTATCGGTGATTAATAAGTCGGTGCGAGAGACGACAGACCATGACGACGCGCTGCGCGGCGATGGAGGCGGCGGCGCGGCGCGAGTCGGAGAACTTCTTGCGCTTGCGCTTAAGGGCGGCCAGCGCGGTGAGTGGGTGCAGCGGGCCGCGCTCGGGGCTGTGCCGTGGGCCTCGCTCCGAGCCTCGCTCCGGGCCCCGCTCCGAGCCTCGCTCCGGGCCCCGCTCCGGGCTGCGCTGCGAGTCGCTGCCCGACTCCGACCGCTCGCTGCCACTGCGGCCACACAGAACGCGACGTTCGGATTAGAAACCTCTTCTGTTTCCTCATATACAATTAGTAGGAAAATTTACTAACTATTATTTTAATTATAACTATGGTTACAGAACCGAAAGTATTATTTCCGGCAGCATTGCATCGGCAGGGCGAAAAATAAACTATCAGCAATTTTGCTCCACTTTTTGCTTTTCCTTTCTTCTTCCCGACTAAACGGGCAGGATAGTGAACTCATTTTAATATTCATTCATTACTGTTACCCTCACCGAAGTCCGAATTGATTAAAAAACATTCGGTATTCACTTACGCGCTCAGTAGTATTTGATGTTTTACCTGGGAGAGTGCCGGGCGTGATCGCAAACGGAATCTTCGGAGCGCGAGCGGCCGATGAGGCGGGAGACCCGGGCGGCGCGCGCGGCCTCGATGATGGTGCCCCAGCGGCGCTTGGGCTTGGGCGGGCCCGGCGCGCCGTCCGACAGGCTGGACTGGCTGGCCCGCAGCCGCCCGCCCAGCAGCGCGCCCAGCGAGCCGCTGTGCGTGTGCTCGTGGTGCAGCGTCGCCAGGAACTCGTCCACGGGCGCCAGCGCGCCGCCCGGCGCTATGTTGAAGCCCTTCATTAAGCGTCGCTCCTTCTGGCGGTTCTTCTTGCCGCCCCCTCCTCCTGTCGAGTGGAAAATTATTAATACAAATATAAATGCGTGTACACACTAATAATAATACCCGCAAATTATTTTAATTTAAAGCTGTGGTATAAAATATGGCTAAAAACATCTGCCACTCATCTGAAACACTAAGCTTATGACCATTTAGACACCATTATGTTAAACAATGTAAAACAAAAATATGACTAATATTATAGGTACTTTAAATAGTAGAGATGATAATGAGTTAATGACGATCGGAAGAGAGATGGATTGAGTGCGTGAAATTGAAAGGGTCGATGAAGAATAACCGACTTGAAAAGACATGCGTCAACAGGGGATAAGCTGGAAGCGGGGCACGATGATAATGACAATCTGACGGAACGATGTCAGTTAAAATAATGGAGAATTGTACGTTTAGCCACAAAGTACAGAGGCGAGTGTCGCACCTGGCGCGCCGGCGTTGGCGGTGGAGGTGTTCATGCCGGAGTTGCGCAGGATCTCGACCAGCTCGCAGCGGAAGGCGCTGACGTCCTGCTTGATCTCGTTGACGTCGTCCTCGGTGACGCCGCCGCTCTCCGCGTGCCGCTGCTGCACCGTCACGTAGCGCCGCACCAGGTTGCGCATTATCGCCTGCGAGTGCAAACAGTTTATACGTCCATCAAACGAGCCTCAACTGAGTCTGTTACCATTCGAATGGTTTACTCTGTCTCTGCAGACCGTCTTCACCTAATTTCAACATTTGTCATACCACGAGTAAATGCTGAGTCTAATTTTACGTACTTAATATTCTTTTATATTTACGATATTAAGCAACATGATAACGCACCTGATAGCGGAAATCCCGTTCGTTGGCTTGTTTGGCTTTCCTCTGAAACAAAAGTTTTAAAATAAATTAATAGTTCATAGCGAAAGCCTAAACTTGTTTGTGTGTAGGTACATAATATTACGTTACCTAATAATTTATCAAATGTAATTTTCTTTTCACTCATATATACTTTTCATACTTCAATACTATTTTATACCACAAGGTTGCACTCGAGCATGGTCCCACCTGATGGAAAGTGGTCACAGCAGCCTTTAGACGGTTGCGACAGGTAGGTACTGACAGGATCACTAGCAAATAGCCGACCTCTTAAAACTAAGAATCTGATATCACACTATAAACTTTTACTTTCCAAAGTCGACATCAAATTGGATGTTTTATAGCAATAAACAATAATGCGAAACTTCATAAGGTTGCCACTGGACGTCTTCTTTTCACTCATGGCCAACACGACGTAAGAGTGTAGGGTGTCTGGAGGGGGGTAGGTACCCGTATGGTGCGCATGTGCTCGCGCTTGGCGCGCGCGTGGCCGCACAGCCGGCGCTGCAGCCAGCGCCACGCGTACAGCAGCGACTTGGGCGACGGCAGCACGTTGAAGGGCGGCGGCGCCGTGCCGCCCTCCTCGAAGTAGCTGATCCACAGCTTGCTGCGCGCGAACTTCCACTCCACGTCGGCGCGCTCCTGCACACACACACGCACACCACCATCGCGCCTCTCAATTCAGTTATGCAAATCAATCGCACGAGTAAGTATTGTGGTTACAAAAGGCGAACTGAATGCTACGAGGCATTAAGGTAAAGTAAGTAGGAAATTTATTTGGGAAATTTTCAATTATTCATGAATTCATAGTTTCCCGAATTACTCAAGCACCTATCCTCTAATAGAACAATGCGTAAACTTAAGTTATTTTAAGTGTTTACAGACATTCGGATTTTTATAATTTATACTCAACTTGACTTTATAACATAAAAATCACCTCTATCATTGTTTAATATAATTTCAAACGTCAAAGCGAAAACCCAATGTCAAGGCACCAATTTGTAAAATGTAACTCACCGATATGAGTTGATAGGAATGATTCATCATGGCGATTAGAAGATTGAGGAGCACGATCACGTTGATGACGGCATACGTGCCGAACATGAGCATGCCCCAAAACCGCGTGAAGATCTTGATGCCATCCAGCTCGAACGAGTCCAGGTCAACCAGCCCGAACGCCGCCCAGAACAAGGTCTGCATGGTCTCAAATAAACTGAAAAATACACACGGATTATGTTGAAAACCACTATTACTATAAAATCCATGATATAGGCTTACAGGGCGGGTTGAAAAATATAAACAGCAGGACGCTTCACACCAATACAGATTGGATTCGTGTGGTGGAGTATGACGCAATACCCTCTCAACTTGCCGTGGGTGGGCTGAAGTGATAATTAAAAAAAAATTGAAATTCAGCCAAAAATCTGGTCATACCAGAGAGACCCTGGGCCCTAAGCTTAAGTCTAGGGCAATAAGGGTGATGCTAATATATGATAAGTTAAAAAAAAAGTGCAAACAGGGAATACGTTACTTAGCAAAACGTCTCCAGACGATGCAGGCGTCCGGATCTGGCAACGTGCCGTTCGGAGCAGGCACGTTGCTGCCAGTGGTACAACGTTTCTTCTCCATGTCGGCATAGTACCACAACAGCTGATTCAAACCTAAAACAAATCAATTATGTCAATTAAGCTAAACCTAGGAAAATATACAAATTTAAAAAGTAACATATCCACTTAGTACAACTTACCACAAGAGAACGCAAATATTACTAAAATATCCAATACGAAAAACTTTAATATATCCAAAACCATTCTGCTCAGAGAGACCTGGAGGGGTCCCAAGTGAGGGTTTACGCTGAAGATGTACACAAGTTTCAAGCTGCTAAAGATGTTGGCTGCAGAAAAGAGTCCCTCCGAAAGAAGCATGGGGTCCCATGCGTCCCACTTTTCACGTGGCTGATTCCACTGCAGTCCTTGTGCCATTTCGCGACGCACCTGACAGCAAATACATAGTAGTCATCAATAAATGCGACTATAATTACTTATTTAATATATTTATGAGACAAATTTCAACTCGCCCGCGGTAACCCGGGAAGGGACTCTCATATATGGCATTGTTAATGCAAATAATATAAAATTAAAAAATTGTTCAATATATACCTGAAAATGTGAAACAATACGTAATGCCACCGTGGCGACATATAAGGAGTTGGTGACGAAGTCTATGACGTTCCACATGTCGTGCACGTACTCGCGGAGCCCCATGTCCCAAAGTTGTTTCACTTCGCTCCAGATTAAACCTGCAAATAAAACGACTAAATAGGTGGCTGACAAACGAGGCAGTATTGTGGTTGTACGATGTCGATGCCTGGAGGCGTGGTATATTTTAGAGGACCTTGATGAGTAGTAGAATATTAAGGGCTGAGATAAACATGATTAGGTCCTTTCTTATAAACATAATTTTTTTATTGCACTGATGTCTAATTAAATTTTATTCCGTTAGGTACCTTTACCATGTAATTTACAACAGCTGGCGTTGACTGATAGAGACTTCATGTAGAGATAAGTTCACCTTGTTTTGTTTAGATTTTGTAATCTTTTTTCTGTCATCATAACTTCAGCCATTCAAAGTCTACTGCTGAACATAGACTTCCTCAATAGTTTTCATTATATTGGGGGTATTTGTATAACCATCACGCTAGGCAAGTTGGGTGATCGCAGTTCAAGCCAGTACGCAGGATGACGCTGCTGACCATCAGCCTGTTGGATCTTGATTGATTCCTTGCTTCTAGATGAGAGGGGATATTTTAAGCCGACCCTGCGCGGATTGTTTTTTGTGCAATTAATGATTATTGTAGTATACGAACCGCTGACCCAGGCGAGGATGAGCCACTCGACGAGCGAGGGCGCGGCGCCGCGCCGGGACAGCGGCTCGTCGTGCACGGCGCCCCACAGGAAGCCCCCCGCCGCGGTCTCGATCCGCTGCGACGCCAGGATCAGCAGGACTGCGCAAGCACATATTAGCATCAACACTTTGAATACTGAGCAGCACCGAAGTTGTACAAAAACTATGGTGGTCACCGCAGTGTAGGAGACAAAAAAATGGACAGAAAATTACTAAGTACTTAGGACTAAGAATGTGCGTAAATATAGCATAGCATGCTCTAGTTACGCGCCACCTCCCATGCCGCACTTCGATAGAGACCCGATAAAGTGTCACTGCAATGGTTCTGCAGAAGTTAAATTGCTGGTGCTATAAAACATTAGGGAATTTTATAAGAGTTCGGTTCTTAAAATGAAGTTAGTCATAGAAATCGCTCTATAGCATTCTATGAAACATTCAGGCCGGTATTTTATTATCTATTAAAGTTGTTCCCAAATGCTATGTGCAAAGCTGCTTGTTCGCAAAACTAATTTCGAAATAAAGAAAAAACGGAGGCAGATTTTCAGTTTTTCAAATTCCAAAAATACATGCTCAGTTAGCATTCTAATTATGTATAAAGGATAAATAATAAAAAGCTAAATTATAGTAGATGTAAAATGTAAGTGACATAGGGTGGCAACTCACATAGGAACATGAAGTAGCTGGCGGAGTGGCAGAGGAACTTGATGAAGGGCTTCCGCAGCGTGCGGCCGGCGGCGGAGTGCGGCGCGGCCACGTAGGCGAGCGCGTACAGCGGGAACATGGCGCCGATGCGCGCCATCTCCAGCGCCTGCAGCAGCATGTTCTTGCGACGGAAGCCCGGCACGCTCTCGTACCAGATCGACGCCAGCAGCTGCTGCACGTTCGGGTGCGCCACGAACTGCGCCCCGACCGAGCGACGACCATATTATTATACACGCCAACCGATCCCATCATCTTAATTCATCTTCGAGAAGAAGATGTGGCATATAGCAACGAAACGTACCTTCTTCTGGCGTAGTTTGATGGCCAACTTGAGTCTGGAGAGGCGCATGCGCTCGGGCGCACCGGGCTCGGGCGGCGGCGCCTGCGGGGAGCCCGTCTCGTGGTTGAGCAGCACCTGCAGCTCGTGCGAGGTGCGCGTGTGGTCCAGCAGCGCCGTGGCGAACTCCTGGCACTGCGCGCGCAGCTCCTGGTACTCGGTCTTGAACTCGTGCTCGAGCGCGGACAGGCGGCGCAGCTCCCAAGACAGCTCGAAGGCGGTGAGGATGGGGTCCTTGGAGGAGAGCGCCACGAGCGAGGGCGAGGCCAGCGCGCGGTAGGCGTTGATGCGCGAGCGCGAGTGGCGCAGCGAGTCCTCGCGGCGCGACTGCACGCACTCGTCGCAGCCGCAGCGCACGTCGTGCGGCACGGGCAGCGCCGCGCCGCGGTCCAGCAGCAGCTTGATGATCTCGTAGCTGTCGCGGTGCGCCGCCAGGATCAGCGGCGTGATGTCCGCCGTGAACGTCGCCGTCTCCGGCGGCAGCGCCTCCCAACTCTATACACACGTACACATTACATTATTCATATGGAACAACAGAATTTTTATTTATTTTATTTCTTAGGATAGCTTACAGCTTTAATACTAAATATGTTAAAGCATAATTAAACATAAGCGTTACTACAAAACAAGATCTAAAGTTAGACCAGGTTCAAAACCTCCTGCCCCCCCGACTGGTCTCCACCTTGTCGTGGTGGGGGGGCGGAGTACCTTCCGGTAGGGCGCAGGAGGCGTCAGGGAAAAGGTAAAACCCAGAGATTGGCGACTCTGGGTGCCCTTAGTACTGACTACCGGGGGGGAAACTAAGAGGGACCTGTGGAGGGCGCAGCGGGCGGGCCAGGAGGGCCCGTCAAGCAGCGCCAGGAGGGTCTTAGGCAGCGGGGGCAGGGGGCCCCTGCTGTCTAGCCATGGACCCTCCGAGAAGTCGGCCACACACGCTATGGTCGCACAAGAAGGTAGGAGGGGCGCGTCCACTGCGTCTCTCTAAGGAGGTCCTCCCGGTTTTGGTCCGGGGGACGTTGGCCGCGGGCGGGGTGTCAGAGCTGCAACCCAGGTACTGGCGCCCCGCCTCTTCCTCAACAAGCGGCGGGCGTCGTCGGAAGATTTTTAGTGGGTATTACTGCTGGCGGTCGTGTCTGCCGGTGGTGAGTCCCACACACCTCTCTCGGTCCCCCTTTGGCCGGGAGACAGTGCGTAAATGCATTTTGTTACCGACGTAAATCAAAAAAAAAAGGTTTAAAACCTTCTACTGGTCTCCACCTTCCACTCGGGTCGGGGGGGGGAGGGGGCTGAGTACTGACTACCGGGGGGGAAACTAAGAGGGAGCAGCGGGGGCAGGGGGCCCCTGCTGTATAACCATAGAACCTCCGAGAAGTCGGCCACACACACTATGGTCGCACAAGGAGGTAGAAGGGGCGCGTCCACTGCGCCTCTCTGAGGAGGTTCTCCCGTTTGTGGTGCGGGGGACGTGGGCCGCAGGCGGGGTGTCAGAAGCTGCAACCCAGGTAGTGGCCCCCGCTTTTTTCTCAACAAGCGGCGGGCGTCGTCGGAAGATTTTAAGTGGGTATTACTTCTAGCAGTTGCGTCTGCTGGGGGTGAGTCCCACACCCCCTTTCGGTCCCCCTTTGGCCGGAAGGCAATGTGTAAATGCATTTTGTTACCGACGTAAAACAAAAAGAAAAAATATTTAAAACTAGTGCTGTCACTGTCTTCATCTTATCAAATAAAAGTGACAACACTAGTTTTAAACCTGGTTTAACTTTAGATCTCGTTTTGTAATGAGACCTATAAAATCTTCGTACAAATCTTTTTACCTTCTTATACTAATTGACTATACTTAGGATAATAAACTTAAGATCCTAAATACAACCATGTCCAGCAGCGCTCAAGCAGTTAAAAGCAACTAAGTAGAGATTATCTTAAATAATTTATACTGTCATTAAAAATGTCGATCTCGCAGTTGTTAAAAGCTGTGCTCGCTCTAATAAGTAAACTGTTCCGCTTGTAGTTGGTGTGTATAGGGAGGGCTAATAGGTTTATAAATAGCATGAAAAAAATGGTTGCCTGTAAAGTCGTTTTTACGGGCGAAGATTTTACGTGACAACGTCTTTTTCTCGGTAGAATATTTATTGATATGAATATAATTAAATTGCACAATAGGAACAAGGAATTGAATGAAAATAAGAATTGCACAAATTTTAACTATAGAAATATATTTTGTTTACTAAAACATTGTACACTAGTGCTGCGCGCGCGGCAGACCGATCATAGTTGAGTGGGAGAGAGACGCAAGGCATTCGCCGGGCCTCTCTCTCGTTCGGTGACTCATCGTAACGTTACCGAGCGTTACACTTTTTCATAAGTGACTCCCAGCCGCAACCTAATTTAAGACGTTGTCACGTCAAAAGTGTTAGATTCGCCCAATCCCTTGACAAGCACTAAAACCTTTTAAGACTTTCACAACATACATAAGCATTTCGATCGTACTCGGATGTCGGGGTTGTACTTGTTTCAAATCTGAATTAAATCAAATTTAACCGTAATTGTTCTCATGAATCAGTTAGTTCTTAGATTTAAAAAAACAGATAATTCTCAGGCATTTCACTAGACGCTGGAATATGTAACCTATGTGACATACTATGCACCTTTTGATTAAATAGAAATGTTCTAATGGCTCGGGAGTTTTTACTGGAAAACGTCAAACAACGATGCATCAAATCTCGTAAGAACTTAAAGCATCCATTGCGCAAACTATCGAGAATATCTCGCCCGATATTTCGATACTTTTCAAACTACTAGTTACCTACAAATGGCGTTAAACGTTATAAACTATCAGCGGGTTACTGTAATCGAGACTATTAGCAATGTGTTTCTATCACTAATTACATAGTAAAGACAAGGTCAATGTCAACAACTAAGGTTTGTCTGCATGTGTACGCGATACAGACAACAATTACTAAACGAGTTTTCACCAATGCTCAAAATGTTTCATGCGAATGTTTTATTTAAGGGTAACTACGGTGTTAAAAAGATATTAAAAAAAAAATATTTAAGATGTGTCGTAAGTCACGCGGAAGAAGCTGCTGACGTCTATGGAGGCGAGTGTGATCTCATAATATTAAGTAAGATGGGGAGCTCAATCAAAACTGCACTGAATTCTAAAATACTGCACTAGAAATAATGATGAATGCGTCACTAGCATAAGAAGGTTACGTACGTTGGGTTCGCCGGGCTTGCGCGTGCGCTCCTCGTGGTCGAGCAGCGCCTCGACGGCCTCGACGAACTCCTCGGAGATGGCGTGCAGCAGCGCGTCGCGCGTCTCCACGCCGAACTCCAGCAGCAGCTCCACCATCTCCAGGTTCTCGTTGTCGATGGCCATGAGCAGCGCGCTGCGGCCCAGCGGGTCCACGCAGTCCACGCCCACGCGCGCCGCCGCGCCCGCCGCGCGCGCCCGCTGCAGCACGCGCCGCGTGCCCGCCACGTCGCCGCGCTCCACGCCCAGCAGATACTTCTTCTCCTCCAGCGACAGCACCGCCATCTCCTGGTGCGGCCGCACCACGTTCTCCTCCTCCGTCATGCCATGGATGCTGTGTCTCTGTCGGTCGCCCCCGTTCTTCGATTACTCCCTTCTCCCACATACGAAATTCTATCTTTCATTTTACCTGATCCTTAATTGAATACTATTTCTAGGACATATGGCCGGACAGAAAGATATAAACAAGTAAACAATCAAATAAATGAGTGTTTAACTTCAAGAAATGAAACCCCAGCATTCGTCGTTGACCTAACGTCGGCTGTTCGTGAACACCGGCCTTTCATATTTGGAATTCACCGAAACTCCGTATCTTTTTACTTCGCTCTGCCACTTGCTCTGCTCTATTTACTTTCCAGTTATTAAGGGAGCGAAGAATATTCGCATTATTTCTACAAACAAAACGTCCGATCTGACAAACTTATAAAACTGTAAGACGTCTCGTTATGATGGAGTGTGTCTGATAAAGTGTGAAGTGGGTCACTTGTTGATGGGAGAAAACAGTTGACAGGTTATAAGGTGGCGTAAGGCCATCGTGAGGCGGCGTCGCGATGACAGCGGGCAGCGCTGACGAGGCCCCCCACCCGCCGCCCCCCGCCGTCCGCGGGGGCGCGGCCGCCACCACTCTGGAGCTTGTTGCGAATTACTTTATCGTTGGAAACAATCATTGTTGTTATTCCACCGCTCCCGTTCCTAACAACCAAAAAATGGTAATGTGCTAGACGTGAAGCATGCCGGCCGCGTTAGTGGGTCGCGCCGAGGGTCGGCTCGCGGTATGGTGGGGTATCGATTCGCGACATTTGCCATCAATCATTTCAGACACAATTTACTGACCGAGTCGGTTCTTGTATTATTGAGTGGAGCGTATGTTTACAAATTTCCGACTCGAATGCGAGACCCGGCGAGCTTTCGGTCGAGTAGCTACGTACTCGGACGGTATAGTATTATGTTTATTCGCGCTCGAGTGCGCGCAATTCGTGTGAGTCACTTGATTCATAGGTGAAGTTCATGAATGGATGCTTACAGCTCTCTGCATGCCCAGATTAAATCTCGATGTTCCGTGTATGTGTATCGTTTAAATAACAGGTTATCTTGAGTACTTGTGTAAGTAAGCGAGCAGTTCGTAGGTAATGGCAGCTAATTTCCTAATATGCAAAGTCGGCGGTGGGGGGCAGTCACCCCGGGCACGAGTCGGGCCGTGCTCGGGGCCGTTTCGTTATTTCCCCGGGGGACGCTTATGTTATTGGACCGAATATCCATTATCTAGACATTTTCTAAAATGTCTTGCATTAGTTTTGTACAAGTTCTGTACCATTAATCAGTCATTTTAATGTAAAAAGCACTAGCCGTATGATAATACCATAAATAAAAACACACATACAAATACAGTAAAGACATTGACAATGACTTAATGTGTGAGGAGTGCAGCCTACTGACATTAATAAAAGTTACATGCGCGGTATGATTGATAAAGACTGGATATAATAGGTAAACAAGCATAGAGTACACTATGTATTCAGAGTTCTAGCAAATATTTTAGAATGCTGAGTAAGTATATCCGTCAACCTATTTATAACAAAACAGTTGCGATGTTTTATCATGTAGTTCCCTCCACATTGCAGGTAATTGCGTGTTTACCTTAACTTTGTTGTCGAGCGGGCGCGGCTCCGGGGCCAGCAGCGAGCCCAGCTCGACGCGGCACGTGGACGGCCGGCGGTCGTCGGGCCCGCGCGCGCCCGGCACGCCCAGCCCGCCGGGCACGCCCAGCCCGCCGTGGCCGCCGCTGCCGCTCCCGCCGCCGCTGCCGCCGCCGCTGCCGCCGCCGCTGCCGCTGCCGCTTCCGCCGGACATCTCAGAGCCGCCGCTGTCTGCCACACAGCACCGTCCCCCGTTTAACGCCGCGCCCGACCCCACACTCGAGGCCGGCTGCTCGCATCGCGCCGGCCGGATATATTTTTAGCCAGTACAGAGCAGCGGTGGTGTGTACCGAGGCCGGAGGTAAGGATGTTATGATTGTCTGCATCTGATCCGCGATCGTTTCGTATGCGCTACATTTTATTGCTCCGTCTCAATTAACACCTATTGTTTTAACTAAATACTAATAGAACATTGTAGTTTCCAACCAGATCCACGCGTAAGTGAATTTCTTTTGTAAGATAAAGAGATTTGGAAAGGAAAAATTCAGAGAATATACCTAGAATCTCTGAATTTTTAAATTTTATGATATAATGTTTTATTTACAATGACTCAGTTATGCCAATTTTTTTACAATTACTTATTTCCAAATAGATACTTACTTATTATAAATTTTCAATCTAAATACATATAAAATAACTAAAAGCAATCGCATGTGTAGTGTGCGCTGCAATCGGGCGATTCATAATTACAGTTTCAAAAAATACAGTTCAGTATTTAACAGCAGTCGTTCGTATTTTTTTCAACAACACAATACGTTTCGGTGATAGTTAGGTTTTGTCCTGATTAGGTACTCAAGATTTTGTTCAAGACTGCTACGTGAAGATGTTTTCAAGTTTATGTTTTTCAATCAATAATATCTGAGTTCAAATTTAAGAACATAGTTTAGATAATGAAACTATTGGTTGACCGACCGCAGACAAAGTATCAATGAATTATATCCCATAATATTAGTCAATAGGTTCGAGAACTCTTTTTAACTAAAGAAAAGTTGTGAATTGCTGTGTCAGTCGCGAAAAATAATGTTTTTAACATTCAGTTTTGCAAAGCTTTCATAATGAAAAGGAAAATAAAGTAAATGATGTGAAACTCACCGGCGCCGTCACCGCCGCGCGCGCCATCCCGCGCCCGCTCCGTGAACTGCAACAAGTCGAGCGATTAGCACAGGCGGCGTGGGGCGCGCGCGGCTACACCGCCGCCAGGGTGGGGCCAGCCGGGCCAGCGCGGCGGGGCCACGGACGGGGCCAGTGGGGCCGCACCTGCACGCGGCGGGCGCGGCGCGCGGCGATCTGCCGCGAGTGCCGGCGCAGCGCCTCCAGCGCGGGGCCCTCACGCGCGCGCGCACGGCATCCGTCCGCTCCCCGCTCTCCGCTCCTCCTGCAACTGACCAAGTTCAAAGCTCTTTATTTATTGTTTTTGCATCGTTAAAATGTTTGTGTATGCCTACGGCCAGTCGTTTCGCAAAGTTACGACTCAATTTTTGCTCTGAAACCTATCTAGGGAGCCATAAATAATCAAACGGTGTCTGCGAACGTGATAACATCTTGAACGTTTATTTCGTGAAGTTCGGACATTACTTCCTTGCCTTTCTCTAAGTTAACGTGGCCCACCAGCTTATTTTACAGCTTGCAAAATGTAGTGTTCATATTGCTTTTGTGAACATTCATAATATATCAAAAAAACATTACCTAATAATTAATCATAAACCTGAGTATGATTCAATGAAATTCTTAGAGATGCTCGTATTCTTAGAGCTAGTTTAGAATTACTGCTTTAATATAACTGAATGGAGGCCGAACATGATGGCTTTATTTTGTATATTTTAGGAGCTCCTATACCACAATACCGTCTCCCCAATCAGACCAGCTTCGGTACCAAATTATCGCATTATCACTGAAAATTGTCAGAAAGGGATTTTCATTTTAATCCAATTTATAAACAGGGTAAGTTAAGTCTTGTGAAATTGATCAAAGCTGCCTGATGGATTGGCGCGTGCGGAAAATAAACCCCGAGGTCTGCACGGGATTACTACCTTCTTGTAATCAAGTTCCGGGGTTATTGCGGCAGACAGATTCTTAATCTTAAACATTGTTTATTGTCGATCAGAATAACCCTGATACTTGCTTCACAGTACGAACACCATCAATTCATTTTGTGATGGCAGTTCTTAAGAAACATACTCGTAACATGCTTACATTATTTGGAAATTGTTCAAAGTCGCGTCAATCTCCGAACGTGACCTCTGTATGTTGCCTTGTGTCAGGTTGTTGTTTGGATTACGTTTCCTGTTTTTTCGTCTCCCCTCTGACGAAGTTCTACATAAAATGTATACTAAAAGACTTTCATATTTTACGTGATTGTCGCTTAAAAGGAAAATAAAATGGATACAACGTTAAATATCTCTTTCATTTCAGGTTCAGTCAGGCGGATTCCTTTGACTTTATTTATGTAGATTGGTGGATTCACTTGCAAGATAAATATATTCAAACGGACGGATCTCACGAATCGAAAACATTGATTTTACGCAAAATAGCCTAAGCTGTTTTTGTGATTAATCGTCCGATTGGGAAACGAATTCGTCCATAAATGACTTTAAAAATATACTTAGTGAATCAGCGCGATGTTCGTGTTAGTCGTTTAGCCTGGATATATTAATATTGTATGTACTATCGAGATAGGTACGTCGCGACGTCCGGTCCGGGTTTGAATCTTATTAAATTATTATAATGTTAATACTACTACTTTTACTTTGATGAAAATAGATAACATGATAAGAGAGATTCGTATAAAGAAATTTCGTTCATTTCATTTTATTACCACGTTTATATCATCAATTACCACGATTATTGCGGGATATGTCCCAATTATATTGTGTAAGTCAAAAATAAACGAAGTATCATGGAGAGTATCGCTACATAAAACAATTTACAATCCTCATCAAAAAATACCAATTTAAAACATTAAAAATACTTAAAATATGAAAGGTTGCTTCATTGTAAATTTTTCGGTCAAGTTCTTAAAAATATAGTGTGTATAGGGATCCTACAAGACCTAAGGAGCCCAAGCCAACCTCACCTGCAAGTGGTGCACCTGCTGATCAACGGACGAGGCTTTGGCGCACATAATAGTGCCCGGTCAGCGGCAATAGGTTCGCCACCTATTACGTGGGACCAACTATTTAATTGGCGAAGTCATCGTCATCATATTCTAGCATTATCCCGTTGCCCTAGACTTAAGCTTAGGGCCCAGGGTCTGCTCACTGGTTCAACCAGATTTGACTGAATTTCAGTTGGTACGTGGAGCGACTGCCGTCTGACCTCCGCAACCCAGAATATAATTGGCGAAGTATAATATGCCTCTGCCTACCCTTTCGGGGAAACGGGCGTGAATGTATGTATGTATGTTCTCAAATAATAGTCTTGGTCTGGGGTTTTAATATGTATAAAAATATGAATTTACAAATAAAAAAAAATATACCAACATAAAAACATTAGTTTATCCATTGTCTAGTACCCACATAGTGCTCTACTTAACTTGGGACTAGAAACGCTACGTGAGATAACCATTAATATTTGTTTAACAATTTAGTCTTAATATTTTACTATTGTATTGAAAAAGAGTATGTCTTATACATTGCTTGACTATAATGGATGGTTCTTTTAGTGCCACTCTTTTAAAAACATTTCAATCAAGTAACCATTTGTAATATGCGCAAGGCAGAACCGTTCTCGTGTGTGTGTGTGTGGCGTGCAGTATCGGCATAGCATAGTACCACCACCTCTCAACTCATGGGAACACGAACTTCGATAAAGAGAAGGCCTACCGGATAATGGGCAGAAGCGTCATTCTGCGTACTGGCTTGAACTGCTATCACCAATCCACCTGCCCAGGGTGATGATTATGGGCCCAGATACCCCCATATAATGTTAAATATTAAAATGCCAATGTTCAGCAGTGGACTTTTATGGCTGCAATGACTATAGACAAATGTCGTTTAAATACATTTGTATAAATATATTTCTGAAGATATATAAATTCCGAACTTTAATGGATGGATGGGCGCCACTTCCGTCATCGGGCTGGCATCCGCCGCAACTAATGTGATTAGGGCAGGTTTGAGCCGTGGTAATCATTGGCTGCTAGTAGTGGAACAGCTCTCCATATTCATCACATCAGCATTAACGATTCTATTGGTTTTCTTATAAAGATTATGATACGTATTTAAGGCAAGCTGAAGTTGGTATACCTTCAAGTGAATATTTATAAAGTTAAAAAATATATATATTTTTAATAGCCCTACCACTTTTGAGATACACAAGTGATATTTTAAGATTTTGGCTAGCCTTCAAATAACTACTTAAGAAGGCCTCCTTTTATTTCTACTATAACAACGACGTGCTAACACATTCCTAATGTTCATGTTTTTCCTAAATTTTATTTTAAGATATAATTCATATAATATATATATATATATTATATAGAGTTAATTATAACTAATTTCTGTATCTGGAATTCCATAACTGTAAAAACTTACTGGTACGTAACATAAATATGTAAATGATATATTATGTTTGTTATTACAGCGGCTACACTACGCGTGCGGCGCGTGCGGCGCGTGGGGCGCGTGCTTTAATTATATTCGATTTTAAATATAAATGAGATCAACTGAAAGGCATGAAGAGATGATCATGTCCAAATCAGAACATTTATCGCGAATCACATAAAGATTACAGTAGGTCTTGGGTAGCACTTAAGTATGTGACACCCTGCAAGGACGCAGCAACGTCACGGCTAGAGGGCCGTTTTGAAAACTTCATGCACACGTATAACCATTATATCACATAATTATATTATACTAGAAAATTATTAACATTTTATCTATTAATATGTCATTGTCATAATAAATATAATAATAAGTAAAAAAAATAAAAAAGCATATGAAAGGAAAATGAGGTAGGGGCCTTACAATCACTACATAACCACTTTTAATGTATGGCACGATTAATTACACATATCATCTTAGTCTATCTGTCTATGGGGCTAATTATATTTTAATAATCTATTGGCACCATAGCGGAGGACTTGATTTGAATATCTATTGTTCGATGTTAATAGGTTAGGCACATTCCGCGAGACACGATTAGTCTTTAGATAAGCTTTACTATACAGCTGCAAATACTTAACCGTGTATTTTTTTTAATTAATGAATTAATATTAATTATTTTTCTTACAATAAAAATAATACAGTTGAGAAACTTTAGGGTTTTTGACTCGATTGCAGTTTTGTCTTTAATGTTACGCATTCAAAAGTTAATGGGTGTATAGGGATCCTACCACGAATTAGATACCTCATTTATGTAATACGTGGATCCTACCAAGATCTGAGGAGTCCAAATTTTAATGATCTATCTTCTTGAGCTTACGGTTTCCTGTTGTACACATTGCTTTTAAGTTCTTGCCAAACTTATTATGAGAAATTTGTGTCTACAAGAAAATAAAAAGACAATAAATATAATGTCCTAGTGATGGGGCTAGGGTTTGTACTTTACATGTCTCGATAATCGTCTTTCACTTCTAGAACCTCTACCCCAAGAGGCGGACAGATAACTACCATTCATAAATCATAATTACATGCATACATACATTCACGCCTGTTTCCCCAAAGGGGTAGGCAGAGGCATAATATACGCCTACACTTCGCCAATTATATGGTTGGTGCCACATAATAGGTGGCGAGCCTATTGCCGCTTACCGGGCATGTTATGTTCGCCAGAGCCTCGTCCGTTGATCTGTAGGTGCACCCCTTGCAGGTGAGGTTGGCTTGGGGTCCTTAGGTCTTGGTAGGACATATACATAAATAAATAAATGCAAATAACTTTAATATTTACATAAAAATAATACACACTAAAAAAGGTACATTAACCTTTTTTAGGCGATTGTTATCTTAAAGTGTCTGTTGTTGTTCGCTAATCGTGGTAGTTAATTACAAAAAAGTGGGCAATACCCATCAATGAAGTATGACATAATTTGTAGAACTAAACATTTTTAGAAAAATATATATGACAATTCATAGACACTTAAAATATTATCACTATAAATATGACAAGAGTATAATTAACCTTATAAAAATTAAGTGAAATGGTATCCATTATTTAGTATTATTATTAACCTACCATGACTTCTCGTAGTCACGTAGATCTAACTTTTTAAAATAACTCTCGACATCTCGTAGCGCCGTAGTCAGACCCAAAAGTTTCGTAGCAAACACGCTACGACGTCGTAGTTGCTCCTTAATACGGGTCTATTTGATTCAATTCAATTCAATTCATTTATTTCCAAGAATATGGTTTACAATATGGTGTTACAAATAATTTTGATGATCGGCATATTCTGCCACCGTCGGCGTGGAAATGTTGGATGTACATTCCAGTTTATATTACAATTAAATAAATCACATTTTACATTAAGTCCTCATTACAACTAATACTAAATAAATTACATCTTTTATTCTAAAAATTCTGTAGTCGTATAAAAACATTCTTTAATTAATAATTTAAATAATATTTGTTTAAATTTATTTACAGGCAAATCTTTTAATTTAGTAGGCAATCTGTTGTACACCTTAATAGCCATGCAAAATGTATTGTTGCTGTATAGTTTCAGTTTCTTCGCTGCTACATACTGTCTATGTTTATATTTGTGTCTAGTGTTTGTTTTATTATTGACCGTGTCATGTAAGGGAAACAGAGGATTTTTCTTTACAAACATACAAATTTCATATATATATATATATATATATATAGACAGGGTAGTGGTAAGATATTAAGATCTTTAAATAGTAGCACAGATGACTTTTTTTTTGTGGGTAGTTTGAAAGGGAAACAAGTTAAAAAGTAGCTCTCTGTATTTTTATTTTATAAAATTATTATAAGTGAATTTATTTATGTAAATAATGCTTAAATGTATTAATTGAGCACCAGTGATTGTTGGCAATATCAAATTTTAAAACAAAATCACAACCACTACCACCATCAGTGCAATTATAACACCGTTGAACACAACACTTCACTTTAAACTACTGGTGAATATGGATACAAATGATGTGCACATCCTGAAAGATTTTGTCACTGCGGTCCAGGCAAAGATGGAAGAATTTGAAAATATTCAAAAACAGCTGTTGTCCACAGTCCCCCTAACACAACTGCAGACTGTAAAGGCATTGTCAGCCGATTACCTGCAGTTCAAGACATTTGTGGCCAAGGGAATGAACACATTCATGACCCAGCTTGGTCTTTTGAATTCTGGTCTTGATCGCATGGAAACCCATTCCAGACGAAAGGTACTTCTGTTCCATGGCATACCGGAGGACACTGGTGAGGATGCATCCAAAAAAACTCTTGGAGTGCTCAATGGTCGCATGAAACTGTCCCAGATTACAGCGAATTGTTTTGAGTCTTGTCATAGGCTTGGCACTGCTAAAGGAGACCGACCTCGCCCTATTTTGCTGCGACTTGATAATATGAGAGCGAGATCTGCAGTGTGGAACGCAAAAACTCTGCTGAAGGGGAGCAAGATTTCTATTTCGGAGTTCTTGACTAAAACAAGACAGAACATCCTGAGTGCGGCTCGTAAACACTTCAATGTGAAAAACTGCTGGTCATCTGATGGGAATATTGTGATCTTGCTTCCGGACAGGAGTAGAAGGAAAGTAACTACTCTGGCTGAGCTGCAGAACTGTATGTCTGAGTTTCCGTCAGCTAGCTAATGGTCCTGTTTCTTTCATATTTATTTATGTGGTTTCATGCTTGTGTTTTTTTTTGTCATACTTTTTTTTTTTCAACCAAGGCAGTGTATTGTTAAGATACCGGCAATCTCTTTTTTTATGTAGTTTAGATAAACCCACCGCTTTATAACAAATTTTTACATTTTTAGCTAGAAGGTACAACTTTGCTTTCTTTCTTAATGACAAACAAATGTCAGACTTCACTTTAGACTTTTGATTGAATTTTTGTTTTTTTTACTGCCTTGGATTCGAATCGGTAACAGTCATATTTCATAGCTCCGTTTTGTTTTTTAAATGTTTGTTACTTTTGCCATTGTTTTTTTTTCTGGTTTTCAGCCAACTTTCGCTGGTGTAGATATTTTTTTTTATTGTTTGTAGATTTAAATTGTTTTTTTTTTTATTTGTTTTTGTAGTATATTTATTGTACTTTTATTTTATATTTTTATTATATTATGTCAATTAACTCTGAATTCTTTTCAGATAGCTCTTGTGATGAGTTTGAAAGCGCTAATAGTGATACTTCGACTTCTTCTGACTTTGATGGACGTTTGCTAGATGTCAAAATGCGCTCTGTGTTTCACAACAAAACCTCTTTCCTTAACCTTGTGCACATTAATGCTCAAAGTGTCCCTGCACATATTACTGACCTACATGCATCTTTTCACAGCGGCGTAGTTGACGGTATTATTATTTCCGAATCTTGGCTTAAACCCTCTTTACCCTCTCCTCTATATACCCTTAGCGGTTTTAAGCTGTACAGAAACGATAGAGTCGGGGCCGGAGGAGGTGGTGTTTGTATTTATATCAAGGATCACATTCCGTGCTCTGTCGTCTGCCAGTCGTCTAGTACCTATAGTGGATCCCTTGAATATATTTTTATTAACCTAACTGTGCATCATGCTAATGTTTTGGTGGGTGCTGTTTATAGTCCAAACAATAAAGTTAATTATTTTGATAGCTTTGAATCAATTCTAGAATCCTTAAGCCCTTCTTATGACCACGTCATAATAATGGGAGACCTTAATACGTGTTTACTCAAGAATGATTATCGCTCTTCTCGTCTCACATCTCTTTTTAATGCGCTTAATTATAATTTGTTGCCACTTGATGCCACTCACCACTCCCCAAATTGCCAACCTTCTCTTATTGATCTGCTAGCGGTCTCTAATTCTAGTTCTGTTATATCACATGGGCAAATGACGGCTCCTTTTTCTTACCATGATCTGCTATTTCTTTCCTACAGGGTCCGAACTCCTAAACGTAAGACCAAGGTCATTCTTCAGCGTAGTTTTGGTTCTATTGACGTTGAGCGCTTGAGAAGGGACTTTATTGCAATCGACTGGACTAGTTTCTTCATTAGTTGTTGTGTTAACGAAAAAGTAAAGACTTTTAATGCGCACATAATTAGGTTATTTGATAAACATGCTCCTCTTCGTAAAGTTCGTATCAAGCATTTCCCTGCGCCATGGCTTTCACCTGCAATCAAAAAGATAATGCAGCGTAGGGACAAAGCTAAGTCTAAACTCAAAATGAAAAGAATTGAGGAAAATTTATTTGAGTATAAGCGATTAAGAAATCTCTGTAACAGGTTATGTCGGGACGCCAAGCGTCGCTATATTCATTCTTCTTTAGAAAATAAATCTCCTGCTCAGACATGGAAATTTTTAAATGGTTTGGGTATTGGAACAACTTTGGAAAACACTGTTCAGTTACCTGACCTTAACTTGCTCAATATTTTTTTTTGTACTTCGCCAGCTCTTGTTACTGATAGTAATAAAGCCGCCACGCTATCAGCACTAGCGAACACCCCTCTGCCTAATCATGAGTCGTTTGCTTTTCGGGACGTCACTGGGGGGGAAGTTAAAAAGTGTATCCTTTCCATTACTTCCAGAGCACTAGGTAATGATGGCATTTGTCGGGACATGCTAATTCCCATTTTGGATAATGTTGTGCCTATTATTACTCATTTGGTTAACTCTTCCCTAAAGGCCAACATTTTTCCGGATTGTTGGAAGCTTGCCCATGTCGTACCCATTCCCAAAATTAAAGATCCTATTGCTAACTCCCACTTCCGCCCCATCTCCATCTTACCATTCCTGTCTAAAGTCCTTGAGAGCGCTGTTCATAAACAAGTTTTTACCTACCTGAACCGGCACAAAATCCTTAGCCCATTTCAATCTGGCTTTCGTCCAGGGCACAGTACCGTTACTGCACTACTAAATGTAACTGAGGATATTCGCAGTGCCTTGGACAATAAAATGTTTTCTGTAGTAGTGTTACTTGATTTTAGCAGCGCCTTCAACTCGATTGACTTTGACATACTCCTTTCGATTCTTCGCACTATTAACTTTCCTCCATCAGTGGTTGCTTGGTTCGCCAACTACCTTCAAGGGCGCCAGCAGCGAGTCAAGAGTGACGACTCATTTTCTGATTGGTGCCCACTGATTACTGGTGTCCCACAGGGCGGTGTTCTCTCTCCATTACTCTTTTCAATTTTTATTAATAAAATAACAGAAGTTATCAGTTCTTCCTATCATTTATATGCTGACGACCTGCAGATATATAGACATTTTTGTGCAGCCGATGCCCACTCTGCTGTTGAGGCTATTAACCTTGATCTCCAGTCAATAAAGACATGGGCCGACTCATATGGGCTGCTAGTTAATCCTGCTAAGTCGCAGGCTATCGTGATAGGCAGCAATAGGATGTCGGGTAGGCTTGCCATTAGTTCCTTGCCTGGGATTGAGTATGGCGGTGCTGGTATCCCGTATACAGACAAAACCAAAAACTTAGGGCTTATTTTTGATCACCACCTATCTTGGACTGCACACATCAGCGAAGTCAGTCGTCGAATGCATTACTCTTATCATTCCCTCAAGCGGCTCCAATATTTTCTGCCATTTAGTACCAAAATTATGCTTTCTCACACTCTTCTGCTTCCTATTCTTGACTACGCTGACATTTGTTATCTGGATGCTACAGAAGCACTACTTAGCAAGCTGGAACGCCTACAAAATTTGGCCCTCAGGTTTGTGTTTGGTCTTCGCAAGTACGACCATGTGTCTGAGTACCGAACAAGACTTAAGTGGCTACCAGTTAGGCTCCGCAGGAATGTGCATATCCTCAGCCTATTATACAAAATTCTCTTTCATCCACAGCTTCCACTCTATTTACGTTCCCGTGTCAATGTTCTTCCTCCCACTTCCCGTCCAAAACGTTCCTGTGTTACCAAAACCCTTGTGTATCCTAATTTTAATACGAAATTTTTTCGCAACTCTTTTTCGGCTCGTGCAGTACGCATGTGGAATAAGTTACCGTCCGACATTACCAATAGCCCATCAGTAGCGTCTTTCAAACAGAAACTAAAGAATCACTACCTGTTGCTTTTAGAACAGAGCTAACACTTATTTAGAATGTATTTATTTGTTAATATATGTTATTTGTATATGTTTATATTATAATTGTATGTATATATATATTTTTTCTTAGTTTAGTTGTTATTATTATTTTTCCCCCCAATATTATCATATTAATTTATTATTTTTTATTATGATCCCACACACTAATCTCTGACACTTCTGCTAGGGTTGGCTGGAAGAGATTTCTTATAGAAATAAGCTCACCTTTGTACATGTTTTTGTTACTGTGTTTTTTTATGAATGTTTATGTGCAATAAAGGATATATATATGACACGTATCCATGATAAGCTGTCAAAGCAGTTTCCGGGTTTGCTACTAATCGTAAGCCTTGCGTCTAAGAGCAAACACGAATTTATCTAATTTAGTGCAAACTTTGTCTATGTGTTCTTTCCAGTTAAGGTTTTTGTCAATAGTGATCCCTAAAAAAGTTGTATAATTCACTTGCGGTACTGATGCGTTCATAAATTTAATGTTAATTTTTTTTGTTAGATTATTGTATGAGTGAAAATGTACACCACAACTTTTCTCTAAATTCACTTTTAAGTTGTTGTCTTTTAACCACTGAACCACTTTCTTTAGTTCGTTGACTAACTGTATTGCACTTCATACTAAGGTATGAAGTAGCTTTTTGTAGTCGCACACACACACACACATACACAGTCACAGAAGGCCCTTGTAAGAGCTGCTGTAGCAGTTTCCTTATTGTCCTGTAGGCAAATAGAAAATCGTAGCATTTGACGTCGTAGTTGCAACTATTTGTAGTGCACAATTTGAATGCGACAAAAGTTCATAATATCTCGAAATCACGCTTCACCGAAGCTGTTCTGATTTTAAGAGATTAAAAATCCGAATGAATCTAGAAATCTAGTTGTTTATTTACCGACATCAAAAATGAAAAAAACTCCATTTCATGAAAATTACACTTACCTACATAACAAACAAATATTTTGGTTTCTATCTATAAACCGATTTTGCTTTTTTGTGGAAGAGAAACTGCTTAGAACTTCATTCAGGTTTACTTTATATATCAAATAACACAGAGGAACTCCTGATCAGGTCAAATAGAATATTTAATTATTTAGGTTCTTAAGAACTATTTTATTCTGTTATTAAAATGTTCAGTTATTTATAGTTTTCTAGTTTTTCGCGTGTTTCGATAAATATCATTGTCGAAATTGATCATGTCATTTATAATGTTTTATAAAAAGGATAGTGTACCCATAAGACCCCTTTGTCGATCTAGGTTCCCTGTTTAAATGTTATGGTTCAAACAAAGAGACAGGAGGATCAGTATGGGGCGTTTATTTGGGAATGTAATTAAGCCCTTAAATGGCGCGGTTGGTGTGCCGTCACGTGGGGTCAGCCGCATACATTGGATTATGGAAAACGGTTTGGACGCCGGACCCTGTGACGTCACGCACCGCCGCTGCCGGCCGGCTCTAGCTTAGCCTTTCCATAAAGTAATGGTAAGCCAGGTCCGGCTCTGACTTGATTGAAAATCTCTTGTTTAACGGGTTCGTGGAGTTCAAAGGGTTTATTAAATTTCCTTGTAACGAATGCACCGTTTCGACTACTTCACAGGATTTGTCATCAGCATTTTCTTATGGTATTCAGCTCTGGGCTTGTACCAAACCAACTAACATAAAAATCATACAGCGATTTCAGAATAAAGTATTAAGAGGCATTGTAAACGCACTTTGGTACATCAGAACCGACGATCTACATCGGGACCTTAAAGTGGATCTGGTTGTTAGCATAATAAGGAAATGTGCAGAAGCTCATGAAAGAAGACTTCATCACCATGTAAATGTTGAGGCTATCCAGCTACTCGACAACACAGACCTAGTAAGAAGATTGAGAAGGACAAAACCTTTTGAGTTAGTTTAGTGTAGTGTCAGTGAAGTGTAATACTGTGACTAAGAAAGCATTACTAAAGTGTATTCGCCTTAAAAGAAACAATAAGAATAGTGTTATTGGACAAATTCTTACTTTTGAAATATGTAGTAGTTTATGATAAAAGAAAGTCTTTAGATCAGCTAGATTGTAGTGGATATAAGATACCTCCTTTCAAAAAGGAAAGTATTTTGTATAGGTAAAAAATAAACAGCATTTTCAGTAGATTTTCTATATTCACAGATATAGAACCTTCCTGCAATGAAGAGACGCGTTAGTTTGTAAGTTGACGTTCATAAGAGCATTATTGAGTCGAAATTGAATTAAAAAAACTGGATTTAACCCTATAAACATTGGATTAACTAAATTAAAACGGAACTGTAGAAAGAAGCATTTAAATAAATGAAACAATAGTTTCACTTAACTGTCCGTCTAAAAAGTTTATTGTTACATACTAGTGGTAATATTAAAAAGACCGACAATGTATTAAAATAAAAAAATAAAAGTAATATTTTTTGTTTTATGTAGCATTGTTGTACGATTTAAGCACACCAATGAAAAATTTGTGAAAAGAAATTGAGGGATAATTGACCAATGTAATGTGAGGTGCACTATAAATGAATTTCCTAGAAACCAGGGTGGCAGGAGGCACGGCACGCCGCAGACGGGGGAGGGGGAAGGCGCGGGGCGGGGGCGCGGGGCCTACAATCAAGCTAATTGTGTTCCTAAAACTTTAATTTCATTTATCTTTCACTTGTACGCCACCAGCGACTTCGGATCCGTAGGTACAGCCCACCGGTATGCTACCTGGTAACACAAGAATTAACTTATGTTTTTGAGCAATTGTATTCATGTTTTTCAGGTTGAGAATTTATTTCAAAAGTAAACGGGGAAATTGGACTGTGCTGTGTCGGTTATTTATGTTGTTACTTCTGATTTACTTCGGGGATCAGCCACCTTAATAATTATGTACTTAAGTAGAATTTGAATCCAATGCTGATCCCAATAAAAATGCAAAAACCTCGTCTGAGGGGCACACAGATTTGGTAACAGTCATTTTAGGCATCCCGATTACGTTAAAAACGAGTAGACAATAAAATTATCGAAAAATATTCTTGGAGTTTAACATCAATAATAAACACACACAAATAGTTTTTCTGTGCGACATCTAGCCGCACCCTCGGGCCTTCGTGGCAAAGTCAATTGAATAACGATTCAAAGTATTCGTTGGAATAATGGCTCCAAATGAAAACATCTAAATCATTTATTATTTCTGAGATATAGGTGAAAGCGGTACATGTGGAAATAAAGAGAGGTCCCTGAGTAATCCTGCCGGAGCCAGACATACACGCCGAATTGACATGGACTTATTAGCATCTTTTCAGAATAAGCAACCCTCAGCAATAGCCAGCAGCCGAAATGAAACCTACTAAACATAAATTATATCCCGAGTAACAAATTAGCCCATTTAAAAATGTTGTCTCATTTTCCTGCTGCGTTTATTTGAGGGTTGAACTGGGGCAGATGTTATCGGCCGCAATATACCACAGTACCGCATTTATCTTGCACACTAGCTTCCGCCCGCCGCCTGCCCCGCCTTGCCGGGTGGAATTCGGTCCAATTTATAAGCACAATGGTCAGGTCATCACTTTATTTATAAGTGGAACCTTGTTTATAGCCGGCCTATATTATTTTCTATTATTTAGTATAATCAAAATACTTATATCACGGGTAATTGTGTTGTTTCATCCCGACATTCGAGTATGTTATCATAATTCGTGATTACGGACTGACTAACATTAACATAACAGTGGCATCCATGGGCAAAGGACTCCATTAAATAAATCGTTAATAATAATTTAATTAGTAAATAATAATACTTTTGAATAGTAAATACTACCGTCACTAAATATTAAACTCATCCTATTTGCGCAAGACGATTATACTTCGTTGTGTTCTTCTTCTTCTTTTTTAAATTAATGGCACTATGTCATCAAGGGTAGTGACGACAATTCAGCAAGACACATATGATGACTTCACATGTGGCCCGCCAAGCAGCGCCAGGAGGGTCTAAGGCGGCGGGGGCATGGGGCCCCTGCGTATTATCCATAGACCGTCCAAGAAGTCGGCCACACACACCATGGTTGCATATGGAGGTAAGAAGTGTGCGTCCACTGCGCCTCTCTAAGGAAGATCTCCCAGTTCTGGCACGGGGGACGTAGGCCGCGGGCGGGGTTCTGACGCTGAAAAAAGCCTTTCTGTCGACAGCAGCGGGATTCGTCGAAAACATTTTGGTGGATATGACTGCTGGTGGTCGTCTCTGGCGGTCGTGCGGCCCACACATCCGTCTTGGTCCCCCCTTGGCCGGGAGGCAGTGCGTTAACGCATTTTGGTATCGACATAAAACAAAAATGCTTCCAATACCAGAGGCATCACTAGCGCATTGCCTTCGCCATCGCTTTGTGTGGAGCGCCAAGCTGTTAACTGCAGGGAATACCTCGGTGACCTTCACCACCGGCGGGAAGTTCTTTTGAAACTTATTGCACGCGCTCCTGTCATTTGTGAAGTGTGAGGATGAACATCCTGTCGGTGGCTAGCGGTGTGATCATAAAACGGCCGTTGGCATCATCTCAAAGAATTTCTTACAACGTATTCCATTATACAAGCGTTAGAGCACACATAAGGTGGATAAATCTCTTAGAATTAAGGGTTCCATATCACTTGTAGGCCTGGGATCCTTGACAATTCTTCTCACTAATTTCTAAACCGCTTTAACACATTTGTGCTGCCTCTACCCAAAGATGGCTGTAGCTTTCCATGCGGGGCCTTATTTGCGACATAAATAGTAAACATTATTGCCAGTGTGAAGAACCGCTTTTTCTTGTTCTGACTCTGTGATCTTTACATTAAAATTTACATTTATTTTGTTTAGGGTATTCATTTAGCTTCGTACCTGTGTGTCCGCGGCTTAGATATGTAATTACTTTTTACAACTTTTTTGGATTTGTTTCATCCGTTGTGGAATCTTTATTTTTTGGAGTGTATATTATAGTTAGAATTTAGTGTTCCCTGGGAGATCGCGGTCAGTATATGGTTGTGGTTAAAAGTGAGGAGAAAAGTATGTAATAGACAATCAAAAGTGAACACAATAATATGCTGCACATATTGAGACCAGCACATTAATTTAATAATGCCTCACCCCAGCAAGCACGTTTTTATATTATAAATATAATACAAGTTTCAGTTTTGGCCTCTTTTAAGAATAAATCGGAAACAGCTCTCCAAAAAGTTTAAGCAAAAGTAAACGGCAATATTTCTCGCGGAAGTCCAGTTTGAAACAATGCCCACTCGTAACGTCTAAACGTTAGTTTTTCTTAGGTTACTTTTTGTACAGTTACCTGTTACAAGAAAACCCAAAGATTTAAATCGAATATAGTCGCGAGCAGTATTAAAACTTCATCATGATTCACAATACCAGCAAGCTTTGCCTTTAATAAGATATAACTCCCGCTTTGTAAAACCCATTGTTATGTGGAGTCATGTAATTAATAGTGGTGCGTCGATGACGACAGAATGCAATTCCCCCCGTGCGCGGCGACGTGGGTGCCGAGATGGTCGCGAGGCCGCCGCCGCGACGCCGCCTGCCCCTGGTCCACTCGACGCAACACTTAGCACTAAATATGATTTCTTTTCCACGCGTGAGGAACACCTCACCCTCCAGGCTTAGGCTCCGCGTTAATGGAGCCCCGACGTACTGTTTTACGAGCACCGGGTAAGTGACACGACTGCTGAATGGTTTTTAAAGCTTTTTTATGTCTACCGAATTGCTTTCTTGCTAAATGTTTCTTCTTAAATCAGTATCTGTTGCTCTTGGCATTTCAATCCCGCGTTTTAGTGTTTGTTTGTGTGTATTAACATCGAGTAGTAAACCTGTTCAGTTTATTCGTTTCTTTGTTCTATGTTTCGAATCTCGCCTGATGACATTGCATTAAAATCTTTTTTTTGGCAATGTTTTTGGACTTACATCTAGCTATCATCTAATACTCGTATATGCTCCAGGGATAAATTTAAGTTCATTTTGGGGAAAAATACAGAACAAGTAGAAATGGTGTGATAGTTAATGTTAAAAGCTGGTTTGGCAAGAACCTTTTCGTTTAAAAAAAAAATTCTTGGATAAAATACGATACGCAATTAGTTTAATACTTATTTTGGTATCAGTACATAAATAATGACAGCAGTAGTTACGTCCAAATTGCATCATGCTGGAGTTTTTGGCCTATTTTTTTCTAAAGAGTCGGCCGTCTCTACTTCTCACGACCATTATCTTAGCTAATAGAAGATGTTCCAAGGTTAGTAACAGGAGGCCGAGGGGGGTTGTCAATTGACAAATAACATAAGTTCTACGCTCATATTCATATTCTAGCATTTTCCAGGTTGCTCTTGACTTTGGCTTAGGGCCCAGCGTTTGCTAACTGGTCAAACCCGATTTGACTAAATTTCAGTTATTACATGGGGCAACCCATAGGGAAATATCATTCTATGGTTAAACTGTTATGGGAAGGCACTGACTTCCTAACGACGACTGCTATAGTTGTTCATGACAGCCGAGACCAACGTCTTAACGTGCTTTCGGAGGCACGGGGCAAGCGATCATTACGCAAATAACTTAGAAAAGTCACAGACGTGCGACCATGGTTTGAACCCGAAACCCTCACAATTTTAAGTCTATGGTCTTGTCACTAGGCTATAGATGCTTGCTAAGATAGGTGTACTCTAAGTCCTTATAAAAGTTTGTTTTCGCATATTATTATGTATTAAGCAGTGAAAGCCCACTTGCTAGTGTTCGTAACATACCTACGCGTGTCTGCAAGAAGTTTGTTCAGGTGTTGTTTATAAATTTTCTACCAGAATGTTCCATTCTAAACTTCAGATGTATGCAGATAAATAGAGTTTCTATCGTTTTATCGTCATTTGTTTACATCTAAAAGCCATATATCGACTCAAGCTCAGGAATTTATCAAGAGTGGGTAAATATACGAGCTGGACTGTTGGCACGAATTCTGCATCTAACGCCAATAGACTCGTAGCATGCTGAGCTTTGGTTACCTTTCTGCGACGCTGCGTGATCCTGTTAGCACCAGCGTGGTTCAGCAGCAAGTGGCGCGGCGGTGTTCGCGTCTGCTGCCGGCTCCGCGAGGCACGCTATTTGCCGGCTCAGCGCCTCCACGACGGATATAAAGACCTTCCTCGGAATCGATTTCAGTAACAATGATTCACTTTCCGCGCTTTGCACGATGGTTAACGACCCACAGCGAGCCAGAGCTTTATAACTGCCTACTTACACGTCTGCGATCATGTTTACAGCTCGAATAATTTATGTACGTATTCACGACGTGATTTAAAAGTAAATGAAACGTTGCGCAGATCAATCTCTGTTTCATCCATGATCCAATGGATTAACGATATTTTGAAGTCTAGAAAACACGCAGTTTCATTAAAATAGTACCTATATAAATATATATGTGCATTTATTATAAATTGACTCCTATGGAAAGTTTTTTTGCTTACTACTTACGTTCGCGCTTGTAACTTCATTAAATTCGTTCCTTTTAAATAATATTGCTTAATGTTATTATATTTGCTTAATGACCGGTCCTAATTTAGTTGTTACAGAATCTTTCCGACAGTTTCATTCATACGGAGCTTATGATAACGAATGTTTCAAAACTTTTCTTTTGGCTACTTTTATTGCGCACGAAAAGTCGCGGAGTGAGAACTTTAACAAATTTATAAAGCTTCTCCGGGGGGGCTTAAGAGCGAATGGTGGCGATGAAGTTGAGAGTTTACCTAAAGTGTGTGTTATCTAGGTCGCGGCCAGCGGGCTGTCATGGGGGCACGCTGCAGCGGCACTGCCACCGACGCTCGTAAATCTATTTCGGCACTGGGAGCACTGGCACTGCAGGCGCGAGTGTAGCGGGACACGTGGCGCTCCGGCCGCGGCGGGGGCCAGGCGGGCGACTCGTCGGCTCCGCGCGCGCCGCACACTGCCGCGCCGTGCCGCGCCCGCCCGCCGGCACCGCCGCGCCATCGCCCCGCCCGCCCGCCGCACACCGCCCCGCCCGCCCCGCCCGCCCCGCCAGCCGGCACACAGGATAACACGCCTCAGCGCCTCCACTCCAACATTTCATTGCACATCTACATCGCTAAGCACCGGTAACACAGAGCACCACCTATCTTATTTGAACAAAAGACATATTATTTACCTTTGTCGGGGTTTCTCTTTGTCTATTCGGCACATTGCCATTTTCTTTAATAATGATGTATATTCATTCATTTAATGTTAGCATACTTTGTTGATGTTTTAGTACGTATTATAAAGTATCTACTTCCTGCTAATCTGATCGCAATAACCAATATTTTATAAGAAATTAAAGGAGCGGTGTTGTCATGTAAATTCCTGACTCTTTGTAAGAGATAAAACCAATCTATCGTAGTAACGCGAATCTAAACCTGCCTCTGTTGCTGAGCTGAGATTTTTTTTATATTTTTTATGAATTCCTGTAAAATACCTTTTCTCAACCTGTGTTATTATAAGTTTTTTAGAGTTATATTATAAACTCCAAAGTTTTAAATAAGTTAAGTAAATGTAGAGTACTTTGCGCGATCGACGGGCGACGTGTATAGGCTACGGCGCCAAATCGTGCCGGACGTCGCCGGCTGCGGCCGCACGCCGCCGTCTTCCGGTCGAGCCGCAAATTCGTCTAATAAATCAAAAATAATGGGCATCAGATGCGGCGCGTGCCGCCGACGGGCCGCCTAATGGGCGGGAGTCTTCCTCGGGCCTTTTCAATAGTTTTCGAACGTCGTACGGTAAGCGCTGAGCGGTGAGCGGTGAGCCGGACGGACCCGAACGTCGAACTGAAATCGATTAGATCAAAGCCCGTCGCTGAAAAAACCATTTAGATCGTTTACACAAACGAGTGGAGCTAACAAATGACATCCACCAGCTCCCACCCGGCCCCGCCAGGCCCGCCAGGCCCCGCCAGGCCCCGCCAGGCCCCGGCGCGCCCACTCTCATCAACATTGGTTTTTGTAGACGGCTCGAGAGGGCATTAAGGCCCTGTTTTACATAAGTACCCACCTAGATCATTACGACATTTCTATCCAAAACAACAATATTTATCTTGTCAAAATTGCTTTCTGTGTGAATAAAAAGTACTAATAGTATAAAAAGCGATGCGTTGGCCGACTCCATGTTTTTATTGTGATTGATGAGGCCAGTCCGCATTAATCTTCTCGATAATGCTTGACCGTCCCTACTATATTAAGTTCCTGTATAAGTTTAGGGAAGGTTATTTCCTTATCATCGCTCTTTATAGTTATCGATAACTTTCTTCGCATAAAATATAACAACAGTACAATACGAGACTTGTGATGACGAAACATCGTGTTTTATTTATTTATTAATATTTATAGCACTCTTAAAATGTAATAAAGAATTTAATGCCATATAGTGCCTTTATTCTTCGTAAATAACCTTAGGGTTGGCAGAAAATGTTACAGGCGGTGAGAGAGGTAATAAAAAAATGCTGCAACTACACATGAGTATCATCTCGGTCTGTGAACGTTTCGAGTCTCATTTACGAACCATGGTGAGGATAGTCCACCGCCAGGAGCCAGTGCGGATTGGCGGAGGCAGGTGTTGGTGGCTTAACGAATACCAAATATATACCGGACTAGCTCGATATTAAATATTATTCAACCGAACACGGGTGGGTACCCAAGGACCTTTGTGAAGTCGGCTTACTGATTTGTGTTGAGCTTGTAGAGAGCGGGTGTGCTCCCCACTAAAGAGAAGATCTTCCACCGGGAGGACGGATGTGCCCGAACTGCCTGGGGACCGCCTGCTTGGGAAGTAATTCAGTTTTGATCGCGTTGATATTCCAGCTGATCGGTCAGAGGGCCCGTGGGCATGCAATGAAGTTTGTATTTCTAAGTTCGTAACACGTGTTTCAATTTATCCAGCGTTTACATAGTGTGTCATAATAAGGCACTTCCATAACAACGGGGTTGGCGCGTTGCCACCGCGGCTGCTCACGATCGCACGCCGCGACCCGCCCGCGGTCAACACTCGCTCTCAGCAACTTGTCGAACGAATGACAACTTCATTCAATATATTGTTCAATTTTTTTCACCCCCCGGAATTTAACTGGCGGGAAATTCCAGTTGTCTCTGGAAATTCGCGGCAGTCGTCCGCCACCTCACACTAATGAATTAATTCGCCATGATCCTAAAATAGCAAATTGGTCTAACTTTATATAGATATAACGGTAATAAAAGGGAAGCTTCACAATTGCGCTATTATTATAAGAGCAAGTGTTTCATATTTCGATTATGACTATTTATCAAAGAGTAAGTAGTTGTTGATAGAGCAATTATGGGCGACTATTAATGAAATACTTTATTACTACGAATGTAACGTTCGGCGTCAAGATATTTTTATGATTTTTTTACAATGTGTACTATACCTATAATACTTACTAAAAATAAATGAAAAGAGCTGTTAAAATTTGGAAATCATTTAATCTAAGTACGTTACATCTGAAGAGAGCTGAAAATCGAGTTCTGTGGCGTGCCATTGGAGAGACTGATGTCCAGCAGTGGACAAGTGTGGGCTGATGATGATGATGATGATGATGATGATGATGATGATTTGGCCTAGGCTGTTCGGCTCACGATTACTGGGAACAGCACACTACCACTACAAGGAAAACTTACACCATTCTGGAAAAAAGATAACTGGGCAATTGTTGACAACCAGATGATGACAACCCTGGCTTGTGTAGTAAACAACGCCCGCGTATTAAAACTTAGAAATTAATTGGAATTTAAAGTTTAAATAGTGTGTATCATAGTGCAGTATACTGTGGAAATCGAACTTTATAGGTGAAATTGTTGGTGACCAATAATAATGAAACAAAAGAGTGTTTAAAATAAAATAGTAAGAAAACTTCAATATACTATATATAAACAGTAAGTGGGTGTTAGTGGAGAACAAATAAAGCTGAAACCTAGGAAAATGCTTTTCTTAACATTAGTGTAGTGGAAATTGAAATTATTTAATGAACTATCATAAAACAAGTTAACATTGAGCCGTTGAGAACATATTTTATTTAAAAGTGAACTTTGTACCACTTCTAACGCCCCCCGTGTCGAGTAGATGAACAGTAATTGACATTTGCTGACACTTAACTTAAGGGTTACCATTGTGAAAAACAACCTGATTGTTAACGAAGTACCACAACTAGCGCCACACTGCGGGGAGTAGTGTAATACTATCTGACTTATAGTGATACTTGCAATAGTGTTGCCACTGAATAAAAAACATTTATATGAAATTTGTGATACCATACTGACGGATAAAATCCCAAATTGGTAAAAAGATTATAAATAGCAATTAATAAAGTTTATCCAGATTGAAAGTTGCAGTTAGCAACTTTATTTTACGTTGAAATAAATTGATTAAGTCGCTTGGAACTTATAAGTGTTGATATTTGAACCTCACTTCTAAGAATGTCAACAATTAGCTGTGCTGGGTGTTTAACTGCCTTTAAGCGCGGTAAAGGCCTACAATGTTTAAGCTGTCAGCAATGGTACGACTTACTTTGTGCTAATATAGCCGAAGGGCGATATAAACAAATGAGTGCCCAAAATAGAAATGCCTGGAAATGCCCAGTTTGTACAAGCAAACAACCAAAAGTAGATAATTCTAATACGCCTGCGAGGTCGACCCGCCCGGATAGTCCTAAAAATGTTAACCGAAGCCCCAGCCCTGCTGAAACCAACGTAACGCTCCGCAGGCAAGCACTCAGTCAATCAACTGATCATTCGACTGACTCTCTGAGGGAAATAATTCGGCAAGAAATCAGTCAGGCTATAGAAGATACAGTTAGAAACATAACCAACGCTCATTACAAGAAAATTAATGACATAATTGCAGAGTTCAAGGAATCTCTCTCGTTTTACGACACAAAATATGAGGAAATGAGAACAAATTTGAATGAAAACACCTCTAGCATTACGAAATTAGAAAAAGAAAACTGTTTACTTCAGAATTCACTTAGCGAAATAACAAGGCGCATAAATATACTGGAACAACATGCTCGATCTAATAATGTGGAAATACAATGTGTACCAGAACATAGATCGGAGAACCTGGTCAACACCGTCCTTCAGCTTGGCAAAGTGATTAAGTGCAGTATAAAAGAAACCGATATTCAAATTTGTACCAGAACTGCTAAAAAGGATAGTCTAAGCGCAAGACCTAGATCTATATTGGTAAAATTAAGCAGCCCTCGACTTCGTGACACTTTCCTAGCCGCAGCTATTAGATACAACAAAAACAATCCTAGGGAAAAGCTGAACTCTAGTCACATTGGAATAGCTATGAATGACCCATCACCTATATTTGTTGTTGAACATCTGTCAGCTGACAATAAGGCACTACATGCGGCCACTCGTGCTCGGGCCAAAGAATTAGGATACAAGTTTGTTTGGGTACGTTACGGTAGAATTTTCACAAAAAAGGATGAATCATCACCTAGTGTTGTTGTTACTGGTTTGAAAAAACTAGATAGTTTGTCGTAAATAGTGTTCTATCTAAACCCATTAAAATGTAATTGGAGCATGTTACGTGAGTTTTAAGTTTAAATTCAATACCATTAAATGTTATTATCAAAACACGAGGGGCTTACGCGGTTCCCTTTCAGAGGTGCGTCGACACATACACAACCGTGAGTACGATGTTTATGTTTTTACCGAGACTTGGCTTTGTGATGGCGTCTTTGATTCCGAGTTGTTCGGTAATAATTTTATGGTGTACAGAAGGGATCGTGAATCATCTAGTTATAACAATCATAAAAAGATTGGAGGTGGGGTGTTGGTGGCAGTATCAAAGCACATTAACTCAACCCGCAAACCTGAATGGGAATCCCACTGTGAAGACATCTGGGTCACAATACAAACAACACAATCGAATAGTACAAATTTCATAAAATTGTGTGCAGTATATCTTTCACCACCAGTACGCAGTGAAGTTCTGGAACATTTTATTGATAATTGCAGCAATGTGATGGGGTCTGGCTCTGACAGTTCAACACTCATAGTTGGGGACTTTAACATGAGCGGCTTGGACTGGGTACAAAGTGACACTGACTGTTTCTGTACAGCTTCTAACGACAACTCCTCTTCCTCTCTGTACGATATTCTTCTTGATTTTTTGGCTGTTAACAATCTTAAACAGTTTAATTGGGTAAGAAATTTTCAAGGCAAATTACTTGACCTTTTACTATCTGATATTAACGAAGTGAATATCAGCGAATGTCTTCATCCCATCCGGAGCGTAGATAAATTTCACCCGGCAATTGAGTTCTCCCCTAATGTATTAATAAAAAATAAAACAAAACCTAAAACGATCATAAAGTTTAACTATTATAGGGCGGATTATGAAGCTATAATTAGATCACTTGATGGAGTGGATTGGAACAGAGAGTTTTCGTTATGCATAGATGTGGATAATATGGTTGGTAAGTTTTACACCATAATTCGGGAGATTATCAAAAAAAATGTACCCAAAATGGTATGCTGCCGAGGTAAGTATCCACTGTGGTACAGCCGTCGACTTATAAAATTGCTTAAACAAAAATTGAAATGTCACATTAAGATTAAAAAATACAACAATCCACTAGACGTAGTGGAATTTACCTACCTACGAAGAGAATGTGAGCTGCTCATTAAAATGTGTTATAATGATTACATAAAAAGTATGGAAAGTCTGATAAGAAAGGATCCAAAGTTTTTTTGGACCCACATTAAAAACCTTCATAAGGCAAGCTCCTCTTACCCGCTGGAAATGACTCTCGATAGTGTGACTGCAGCTAATACTAAAGACATATCTAACCTATTTGCTAAGCAATTCTCGTCAGTTTATGAACCATCTAGTCACGACACTAATTCGATCAATAATAACTTGCCAAGGTTGATAGGTCTGGACATTGGTGATTTTTACATCAGTAGGGAGTCTATACAGAAAAAGCTTTCGATGCTTGATCTAACAAAAGGCGCTGGTCCCGACAATATACCTCCTATATTTTGTTCTCGTTGTGCTCGTCACCTCTCTGTCCCACTCGAGTACATATTTAATGCTTCCATTAAATTTGGTATATTCCCTGATAAATGGAAACAAGCCAGAATTGTGCCAGTCTTTAAGAGCGGTAAACGTGATGTGATTTCTAACTACCGACCAATTTCCATTATTTCAACTTTTTCTAAGATCTTTGAGTCACTTGTTTATCCAATATTCTACAGTCACGTCAAAAGATACTTATCTGAGAATCAACATGGTTTTATGAGCAAAAAGTCAACTAACACTAACCTGGTTAGTTACATTTCTAACTTGGCAGTAGCTGTTGACCAGGGGTTTCAAGTCGACGCAGTCTATACAGACTTCTCCAAGGCTTTCGATAAGGTCAACCATGAGACACTACTAAGAAAACTACAATCATTAGGCATAACCAATACGGCCCTAAGCTGGTGCAAATCTTATCTTTGTGCTAGACCTTCTTCAGTTGTAGTGGATGGAGAAGAGTCAGCTCCTTACATTGCTGCATCTGGTGTACCGCAGGGGTCTAATTTGGGACCTTTATTTTTCAATATTTTTGTTAACGACATCTCCGAAACCTTTAAACACTCTTCTGCTTATCTTTTTGCAGATGACTTAAAGTTAATCCGCATAATTAAAAATGAACATGATTCACGATTGCTTCAACTAGATATAGATGGCCTTGATCAATGGTGTACAGTTAATAAAATGTATCTTAATTGTAGCAAATGTTATCACCTTAAATTTACTAGAAAACGGCAAAAAATTGAGACATGTTATACGATACAAGGTAACCCTCTAAATGAAAATACCGTTATTCGTGATTTGGGTATTTTTTTGGATGACCAACTGCGGTTTACAGAACACTATCATAAAATGATTGATGCCGCATATCGGGCACTTGGATTTGTTCTCCGATCTTCAAAGGAATTTAAAAATTTCTCAACCACAGTGCTTTTATATAACAGTTTTGTGCGTAGTCGATTGGAGTATTGTAGCACGGCTTGGAATCCTACATATCAGACCCATATTGATAGAATTGAGAGTGTACAAAGAAGATTCGTTCGTCATCTGGCATTTAGATTTAAAGTAGGGTACTCCCTAAGGTCGTACGAGGCAAGACTTTCATACTTTAAACTTAAATCGCTTCAATCACGTCGTACGATCTTAGACCAAAGTTTTCTTTACAAGCTAGTCAATAATAAAATTGACTGCCCGGATCTGCTCGGCAAGATCTGTATCAATGTACCTCATAGACTACCGCGCTATCCTTGCTCTCTTTTTGGTATGCCTCGACATCGTACGAATCTTGGTAAACACTCACCTCTTATTAGATTGTCCGAACAATATAATAAGTTATCCAGTGCCTCGGGAGACATAGACATATTTAATAACAATTTGAAAACATTTAAAGATTTAATATTAAAGCACTTAAAAGTGTGAGTGTCGACGTACACGCATTTAGTAATAAGTTCAATTTGATTGTTACCTGTTTGTTTGTTACGGGTTCTTTCTAAAAATTTCATTTATATTGTCTTCTTTAATTTGTATTGTGTATTGCTAGTGATAGTTTTTTTTTTTTTTTTCTAATTTTGAATTTGATTGTTTTATTTAATTTAATTGTTTGGTGTGATTTTCATAATTTTAACTCAACTTACTAATTTATTGTAAAGAAATTGACTTTAAAATTTTTTTAGAAATCGTTTTGTTTCATGTCATATATCACATTATATTTGAATTGTAAATCTAGGTTTTCATAAAAGGAAAATGTAAAATTAATATCAATAATGCATGATGTGATTTCCTGTAACTGAGAAAACACGGGGCCAGTTAACATTTTGATTGATTTTATGTATTAGAAATGTGTATTTCTTGTTGGAGATCCAAAAATAAATAAATAAATAAACCAATGTAAGGGAGGCGGGGAGGCTTGGAGATTCAATAACGGTAACTCAACATTGTATGCCTTTTCAAATATTTGTATTCCTTCACTGTTTGCCACCCCTAAGTAGTTCAGTAAGGCATATTCAATGTTTCACCTTTCAAAAACTGTTTTGTTAGTTTAAATACTGCTCCTTCGTAAACAACTTAATTTATTATCCTGGTTTAAGTAATTGTCATTTATGCCAAATTTATAACGTTCTTAACAAGTTAGAAAAGCCCCTGTGAAGTAAGGACTATAAGAACTATTTTATATAACCAAGTATGCGCAATTCATTTGTTATATTTTACTCGTGAAATTCGAGAAATTTTTGTTTTTTCGTACAGGCGTTTTGTGAACCGGGTACCTTTTAATGGATTAGTCAAACCGAAAATATTTCAAAATACCCAATATGTTAAAATATAAATAAGGACTGAGTAGGTTCAGTACCTACTTTAAAAACAGCCTTCTATCAAATTATATTATTCAAAAACGCGCATTTTGTTGAAGTAACTTTAAATATCAGCTAATAATAAAGCTAACAAAAGAGTTTTATGCTTCTAGCTTATAAGTGTAGACTTTCCATATAATCTTTTATATCCTACTTATAAAACTTTTTTTAGCATAATAAAGTAGAATTGTGGCTCTGTATACCATATTTCATTTGAATTGGTTCAGTAGTTTTGTGCAAAAGTGAGAACCAGTGAGACAGATCGAGTTAATTTCGCATTTATAACCAGTACTTGGTATGGATTGAATTCAAGACAAGGAATACAATACAATATAAATTTTTTTTGATCAGAAGTCATGTATGTGTCGGTACATTTTACTTTTGCATTTTATTTTAAGTTCGGCAGCCACTAAGTCGTTGCTTCAATTGTTCCTGCCTGAACAATTTATTATTTAGTACCTGTATTTTCTATACAAAATGAACGACTTCGTTTTCTTTCCGTACGCATGTAGGTACAGATGTGTTTGTGAGTAAGTACGTGTGTGGAACTTGAAAGCTCATCGAGGAAAATAGGCTGTTTGATCGCGCGCCGGCCCGCTGCGGCTCCCACTTACTCAGGAATCGATTTGCTGTCTCTATTGATAATAATCGATTAAATAGGTCGTACTTCCTACCTCATGCATATATTCATGAATACGTTGAAGGCTCTAGAGTATACAATCTACGGTTTCTTATTCGGGCTCTCGGAGTCTTTGACACTATATCTTATTTGTAAGTTACTAACGTGAGATTTTTACACGAAAAAAAATATCTATGAATCTCATTATTCGCAGGCAACTCTTCTGTAATATCAATAAATTAGTGAAATTTTTATAATGAGAATAAAGTAATAAACTATAAGAAATAAACAATATTGTTTTTCAAAAATTAAGCTAGTAGGTACGAGTATTAGTACAATATCTGAGGGCCTATTACAGATGTCAGATAGTAACTTATTCCACATGCGTACAGCATTAGCCGAGAAAGAGTGGCGGGATAATATCGTGTTGGAATTAGGATACACGAAAGTTTTGGTGACACAGGAACGCTTAGAACGTGGGGTGGACCCCCCCCCCCCAAAGGTTTTTTGTTTAAATATATAAAGTGATTCTAAAGGGGGGAGGGGATTGTTCGTCAGTCAGTCAGTCTGTCGGTGACTCTAACGAGACTTCCAAAAAGGCAACGAGATTGAGAAGAATGCCTCAAGAAACTCGTCTCGGCTTTTTTCAAATTATGCTTAGCTCAGTTCGCTTACTTGTAGCGTTGAACTTTCAATACTACAAGTGCAAATTCTAATTCTAAATTTATGGGCAGGTAGATAGACATACTTGATTATTTTCATACCTTTGCCTATAATACTGATATAGTAATACAGTGACATGGCTGTAAAGCGAAGCATTAAACAGCGCACTCTTCAAATAGTCCACCAACTATTGTTATTAATCTTGAACATTTTCGGGATCTTCACGGAAAGAGTACCCATACGAAAGAGGATACCACACACATAGCATTTCTTGATGAGAGCGTTTAACAACTCCTTGCAGTAAATACACGCCTTCAGCAACACAATAGAATAATGAAATGTGTGATTTGTAATGGTCCCGGGATGACACGCTCCCGAGAGTGATGTCGCGCTATGAAACAGCAAATGTGAGCGCTCTGCAACGAGCCCTCGTAAACCCGGTTAGCGCGCCCAGTTGACGAATTTACTTTGTGTTTGCCGTACCCGTACGCTTCGAAACTCACACTACGAAAGACGTTATTTACAAACCGTGCCTTTTATATTTTCTATTTAAGGCGATTGTAGCTATTGTAGGTTTAAGTATCTACTTGCCCTAAGCCAGTATGTAACTAGTTCGAACCTCTCTAATAAACTACACAGTGAACCTTTCTGGAACACAAGCGATTAAACCAACCACGAGAGGTTAACGTTATTATTATGTGTTAATAATCGTTAAGAAGGTGTGTTTTATTGTTTCCTTTATTCCAGATACTTTTTAGGTAAGAGTGAGTTATATGAATGTAATACCTATATCACCCGCAGCTCCGCGATACCAAGTGGTCAGAAGGGATCACGAAAGTATGGCAGAGTTCACCGAGTACTGCTCCTCGGTTGGGTGACCGTCTCTGTGTGGCATTCCACATCGTGTGCTTCCGTCCTTCGGAAGGAACGGTATTCCGTAGATCCCAGTTATCTGTAGTCATTCAACAATGTTAGAGGCGCTATTGTGCAGCTTGAAAAATTGTTACGGTAGAATGCCCACACCTCCGCGCCTCCGCCATTCCGCACTGGGTCCGCCTGGTGGCATATGTCTTAAATCTCGCTTTGTTTTATAAGAGGAGGCCGTGCTCAGTTGTAAGTTGTTAATGGACTGATAATTATGGTAATAATTTAAAAACAATTAAACAACAGTAACAAGATTTCTACAATTTACTCTATCTAGGAATGGAACCCATGACGAGAAGTAGATAATAGAAAAAGGAAAAAATGTTATTATTACAATAAATCATTACCTGATTTTACAACGGTCGATGTTACTTTTGTATAGTTGAGGGTCTCGACTTTTCCAATAAATCTCTCGACCAATAAATTACTTTTACTTTGTAAGTCAAATAAAAGCCGTATCCGAATTCTTTGGGGAGCTGCGAGTGGCTTCAAAGTTTCAACATCCCGGTTAGCTCCTTAAGTGAATGTTTCAAACTTTATTAAATTTTACTTCATGAGTTGAAATTGCCTTTTTTCAATAAGAATCTATAATGTGAGTCCGTAAAAAGTTATGGTGGCTATCGTGGAGTTAAAATTTGTATGCCTCGTTGCTAATTCCATGTACTTCTTTGAAGTTAATAATAGTATAGGTATATTTTACATTGCATACCTGATAGTATCTAACTGAAAACTTTGTGTGTTTCCTTAAGTCAACCTCCATATGATTGGAATTGTTACTTTTGTACCTATATTAGCTCGAAACTTTAACGCAATATTTGGAAACACTCTAGAACTTTGTAATCGCAGACATCGAGTGAAAGCATCTGCGTTTACGTTCAAACTTTACTTGAGGCTTCGTTAAACGATTTCAATCGGGTTCTATTAGGCCAAGCGCAGGTCGATTGAAGTGGTTTGCCAACCCTTCTCGAGCCACTCGGTCAGTTCGATAAGGTGAGGGTGTAGGTTCGGTGTGGCGGACTCGGAGTTGTCTGCGCTCTGCTGACCTACATCAGGCTCGCGTGTGGCGCGGTCGTTCACCCAGGCTGGCTCGGTCTGCCCCTCGCCTGCCCCTCGCCTGCCCCGACCTGCCCCTGCCTGCCCCGGCCTGCCGCGGCCCCCTCTCCGGTACTCGGAACTCGGCTACCACCGCCTCCGCTGCCGTCGTCGCTGCGGTGCACTTAATGCAAACCCCGCGCACTCCCACGCTGCAATAATACACGCTAGCTAGAAGTTGATTTTCCAATTCAATCTGATAACTCTACGTAATGGTCAACAGTAGCCGCAGTTTTATAATCTAACTTAGTTTCGTTACTTGTTGACAATGTTGAAAATATGATTCTGACACCGCAACCTCACCTGCGGTTCAGTTTGAGTTCAAAACAAAATAAAACATGTTATTAACCACCTTAATGCAGATTGTGAAGGGCATTTGTAAAAAACGCTATTTTTTTCTCAATTCAATGGTCGACTTTTTTTCCTTTTTGTCCTAGTATGTTTTTAGAAAAACATAAAAATATAATCTTTCTTTTTCCATCCTGAATGTAACAATATAAAAGGGCACTCATTATGAGATGTGCTTATTGAAATAATATATTGTAAATTTGAAAACGCACCGAATTGAGAACTTGTGTCACCGAATTGAAAACACGAATCGCCGAATTGTATATAACATAACAAACTTATTTGAATGATCGGAACTAATGTAAAGTTAGCTGTAAAGTTATATCTAAATTATACTAATAAGTAGATACTCATAATATAGACATTTTAGTGGAGGCGAGGCCCAGATTCAGACAAGCAGTACGAATAAGTCTAAATTACTTACTTAAAAATATATCTTGTTAATAAATAAATATATAATAGATAAACTGTTGGAAAAATAGTAAAACTATTAACTAACAACTTGCCTATTTTAAGTACATTTAAGTGCTAGTTAATTAATGTAAGCTTATTCATATATATATATTTTTTTAGTTAGTAGCACCGCCCTCACCCTGCTCGTTATTGTGACGGTTGAGTAACGGGAGTCAGCAGTCGATGAGTGGTCGTTGGTTCGCTTCACTTAATTTATGTGGTACATGGGCACCACATAAATTAGGTCTGCGCCTCTCTGAGGAGGTCCTCCCGGTTTTGGTCGGGGGGACGTTGGCCGCAGGCGGGGTGTCAGGCGCTGCATCCCAGGTACTGGCCCGCCTCTATCTCAACGAGCGGCGGGCGTCGTCGGAAACTTTTAGTGGGTGTTACTGCTCGCAGTCGCGTCTGCCGGTGGTGAGTCCTTCACGTCCCTTTCGGTTCCCTTTTGGCTGGAAGGCAGTGCGTAAATGCATTTTGTTCCCGACGTAAAACTAAAAGAAAATAAAAAGGTAGCGATCGAGCTCAAGGTCAATTATCCACTCAAAGACCTTTCAAAGCACAGAAGGCCCGGAAATGGAGCAGTTAGAATAGGAACATCTATTGGAATGACATCTGCTCCTAGCGTTTAGACACTCAAATGCCGTCATCGGAGAGACAAAAAGCAGCTGGTACATGCCCCAATACGAAGGTGGCAGGAAACAATCTAGACTAATGATTGAGGCTCCAACAGGGCACTATGCCACAAACAAAATACTCAGAATGCTGGGCCTGTATTGTATGTGTATTACTGCTGCTGTGTATTACTCGCTGGCTGTTTGCCGAATGAGTCTCTTGAGGGTGGCCACCCACAGCCAAGGGACTGTGGACTCCAACATGACAAGGCTGTCATAAAGATGATGACCACAATATTTGGTGATTTAGAGTGATAAGCAAGGGGGCGCACGATTGATCCGACTTAAAAGTCATTGTGCGCAAGACATTGGGTTAGACAAAATCAAATACCAATATTGAGTCCTTATGTATACGTCCAGCCAACTTCCTACACACTTGCATAAAAATACAACCTTAATTTGATTCGTCACGACAAAATTATATATAAATAAAATGTTTTTTTCTAAAAACCAACTATTTAATTCTTCGGCCCAATATGATCGATGACAGCGGCAACTCTTAAAATTAAAGAGATATTTATATTAAAAGATAACGCACCACTTAGTTTGTGTAAAGGGCATACGTATTGAGAACAATTTAAATTAAATAGCTTTTAATTTAACAAGAACACATTGAGAAATTTCACCAAACGGCGATTAATGTTGTAACTAAAGGCTGTGTTGATTAATACTCGCAATAGTTTGGCATCACACTCGGGCGGCGGCCCACGTTGTAAACAGTAATGATCACAATTGGCGCCCCGGCGTGCGACGCGGGACGTGCCGCCGGGCGCTAGCCGCTAGATGCGAGTGACGAGCGGCGTGTGGCGCGATAGCGGCTGCTCGATCTACCTTTTTCCATGATTACGACTTTCCCTTGATGAAAAATGGGAGCGGAAAAATTTCCATCGTCAAATTAAAGCGAAATAAGAAATGTCAAGTTACACAACTAATCACTTCGAAGAGCAGTTAAAAAGGGAGGCATATTGAAAGGCTGCAAACATGTTTTTTTCATTCTCATCGTTTTGGTTTATTCGTCTATAGATTATATATTATTATAACGGGATCTTTATTACTCTGTACTTTATAATAATAAATCAATAATGATATCTATAAACAGCATACAACTTTGTTACATATTTCCTCCTCTCTCCTACACTATGCTGTGCCCGACAGGGTCCACAAATGTACCAATATGTAATATTCACCACCATATAAAACCATTGTGGAACGCAATAAAGTATTGAGTATTTTTACAATAACGATTTCTCATTGCGGTACAAAGAATGTGATAAGTGGGTAAGTTCCACTGCAGATTCCGAAATTCTGTCACCACATGCTTTACGCGGTACTGTATTCCCGTTTGAATTGTCATGGCCATAAAGGGGTATTTCTGAATAGAAATCGAGAATTTTATGGTTTAATTTATCGCCTGATTCCATACTAAAAGCCGAATAGCTTGATGTTTATTAAAACATTATTGTGAAACATACATACATACACATTCCCCGAAGGGGTAGGCAGAGGCATATTATACGCCCACATTCCGCCAGGTATATAGTTGGTCCCACGTAATAGATGGCGAGTCTATTGCTGCTTACCAGGATCTTTTATGTTCGCCAGAGCCTCGTCCGTTGATCAGCAAGGCACCACTTGCAGGTGAGGATAGCGTGGCCTCCGTAAATCTAGGTAGGAACCCTATACACCGTGTTGCGGGATTGTTCGAAAGGGTTACCGCGGCCTTGGTGTTACAGGCTCAAGAAGGAACACGGATTGTTTTTAGTCAGTAGAAGTCTGACACACCCTCTTGCTCCACCCACAGCGGGAGAAGGTCATATGATGATTTTCCATCCCAAAAAAAAAAGGTAGGAACCCTATACACCGTATTGCGAAAAATGAATAAAAAGTGATGTATGGGAATTGCCGCACATCTATCAGAATAATGTTCATAATGGGTATATATAGTGTAATGTTAACAAACACAACAGGCACTTGGCAAAATATATGTATTAATACAATGACTCCACAGAATGGCGAAGCAACCTAAAGTAATGATTGTTTAATTCAGTGTTATTTTGTTTTTATAAACACAGACTCTGTAACAAATTCTTATTCATCTAGGCACAAAATATTTGAACATCGATGTTTTGGAAACTACATTTAATAAACTATTTTCTTTAGTAGGTATACGTATTTTCATGACTACATTTTGACGACCGACATGTCGTGGAGAACTTCACTCCAGAGGTCGTAGGTTCGATTTCCACACTGGACAATTCTTTGTGTGCATTAACATCTATATTTGTTCTGGTCTGGGGTCCTAAGTAAGTATATTAAGTATGTATTTACAAAAAAACGATATTTCAGTATGTTTATCCGTTATTTAGTATCCATTACACAAGTTCTTAATGATACTTATCTTGGATCTAAATAATTGGTGTGATTGTAAGACAATATTTCTTTATTTATGTGCTGTCTGATTCGTACTATACCTACCTATAGTGCGCGGGCTAGCGCGACTAGCAATCATATCAATGTCTCATTTATCTTGTCTTTGTTTAAAAATTAAAAAATCCTTGAGAAGCTGTCAGCAGCAGTACTTACATGATATTCGTACTAAAAAGCTTAAAACAACATTTCTTACATGATATTCGTACTAAAAAGCTTAAAACAACATTTAATGGAACTCAGTCCTGCGCTAACAATAAAGGGCCTTCCAAACTGTGTACGTATGGGTACATTTCACACATGTACAGTTATCACTACAGACCCTCGACGACAACATGACATTCAAGATAATGTCAGGCAGGACGGGTCCCTATCGGATCGCCTAATTTTTTGTACGCCTAATTTGTAATGGCACCCAAACGAAAAGAATAAATAATAAAGAATTTATCAGCTTACGCCCCTTCGCCAAGTTTATAAGGTACTAGTCTGGCTTAACAAAAGTTATAATTGACGAAAGGGCCTTATCGTGAGATAGAAAGTACTGAACTTGAAACTACTGCCAATTTAAAACCAACATTCAGAAGTTGTGTAGATACATGGAGACAATCGTCTCTTGTTTTCTGGCTAACATTAACATTAACAACAGATAAACTATATTAATACCAATAATTTTAATGTCAAATTTTATTGTGTTTACATAATATGTAATTATGTTAGGTACACTGTATACGTATGTGTAATAAACAAAAAAAGGACATAGCATTGATTGTATTGAAAGACCTGATAGAGGTCTGCTTAACGGAGTCCACAAATTAATATGTAGAAATTACGACCGAACCGAGATACGTGTTCTATAGCTATGAAACGAGGCTTGTGACTTGCATGTTATTATTCTATAACATGCCAAAAAGCTCTTGCAAAATATTTCGAATAGTTATAATGCACTATGTAAGTGTTGCTAATTAATAAAAATTAATTTTACTGAATTATGTTTAATTTTGTACCAAAAAAAAATTAAAGTATGTACTTAATATTATGAATTAAAACATACACACATATAGGTATTTAAAATCAAAAAACGCCAAACTATGGTACCTACCTACACAAAATAATTGTCTCAATCAATTAATCTTTTCAATTATTAACGCCTACAAGCATTATCCCTATTTCCTAGACTTCAGCTTAGTGCCCAGGGTCTGCTCACTGGTCTAACCAAATGTAGGCTGAATTTCGGTTATACAATATCGAAATAATGCTACTTGTACTATTTTATGAATACTTACATTATTTATGTCTGTATTACTTATACATTCTTTTATTAATTTATTATGATTTACTTACTGCAAATTTACAATATGTATGTACGTACTTACCTAAAACTCGATCTGGATGTCCCAAAATTACAATGTGCTGTTGATATCTTTTTAGGTGAAAGTTATAAATTTGACGAATTTAAATGATCATGTTGATCTTAAATACAATAACGCGGAGCTCATTACCTTAGACGACGTTAATAATTATTCGGTCGAATACCACATCAACAGTAATTTAGTAAGTTAATACATTTTGAAAAAAAAAGCGCGAAAGAAACATTTTTAAGACATTTTTATTTTTAAGACCTAAGTGTACACCAAATGAAACAATAAAGAATTATGATTATGATTATGATTATGATTTTTCGGCATATCACCTAGCGCTTCTGGTCACAAACTAAATTAAGTAGGTAAGGATTGTCTATGTATACTACAATATATACTACTCGACAAGTGATAAATATTGTTTTGTTGTAAATATACAAATTGAGCACATTGAGCTTACCACCAGTCTAAGACAAACATTCGTATTGTTGCACACAAACATCAGTCCCATGCGGGAACCCAACCCACAACTTTGTGAACGGACTTCAGGTACATATACTGACATCCACAATATTTATTCCCGTCAATTAGACAGGGACCTAATATCATTACGAATAGATATATCTTTCTATATTATATTTCATTTTACTAGATTGTAGAAATAAATTGCGTTCAATTTATTATGATTTCAACTGGTATTACTTACTCTCTAGGGATGTAACTCTCATTATAATCTTCTAATTAAACTATTTTACATAACTATTAAATGAAGAAATTTTATCGCAATTAAACGGTTGAATATTAAAACCATTCAGAATTTAAATAGCGGAAACGCCAAAGCCTAGTTTTAAAGCTACTTATTATTTCAGAGAATAATATAGCGCTTGCAGTAAGAGGGTTCAAATACTACCTACTTAGGTACTCACATTACAAACTTTAGAGATAGTATAAACAAAATAGAGGTGTTTTGATTGGCTTTAGGGTCGAGTTAAGGGACAATTTCTCTCACCGTCCACTTGCCCTGAGACCATTTTTATTGGTAAGTCAAGCTGTCCCCCGAGACGCCCCGGAGCCGGCCCGGGGCAGCGCTCTGCAGTCCCGGCACGTGCCGAGTACCTAAGCCGAGCCCGTATCAAACAACCCCGCCGGCAAAAGACAAAGTATCGAATTACCCACGTCCTGCCGGGTGCCCTTTGGTTCGCCTAAAATTGTTTGTCCTAATATGGTTTGGCCAAACCGTTTTGGCCTAAACTTAAAACGTACAATTATTGTTTCGCCTAAAAATATTAGGTCGGGGAAAAAGTCTTTTCGCATAACGTAGGTATAAACTTATTATCCCCCCCGACTGGTCTCCACCTTGTCGTGGTGGGGGGGCTGAGTACCTCCCGGTAGGGCGCAGGAGGCGCTAGGGAAACGGTAACACCCAGAGATTGGCGACTCTTGGTGCCCTTAGTACTGACTGCCGGGGGGGAAACTGAGAGGGACCTGTGGAGGGCGCAGCGAGCGGGCCAGGAGGGCCCGTCAAGCAAGCAGCGCCAGGAGGGTCTTAGGCAGCGGGGGCAGGGGGCCCCTGCTGTCTAACCATGGACCCTCCGAGAAGTCGGCCACACACGCTATGGTCGCACAAGGAGGTAGGAGGGGCGCGTCCACTGCGTCTCTCTGAGGAGGTCCTCCCGGTTTTGGTCCGGGGGACGTTGGCCGCGGGCGGGGTGTCAGAGCTGCAACCCAGGTACTGGCCCCCCGCCTCTTTCTCAACAAGCGGCGGGCGTCGTCGGAAGATTTTTAGTGGGTATTACTGCTGGCGGTCGAGTCTGCCGGTGGTGAGTCCCACACACCTCTCTCGGTCCCCCATTGGCCGGGAGACAGTGCGGAAATGCATTTTGTTACCGACGTAAATCAAAAAAAAAAAAAAGGTATAAACTTATTATAAATTTTTTTTGACTGTACTATTTGTGTCTGGCTGGTTTTGGTAACATTAAAAAGGTTCCATTATAAAGAAAAGAAAAAAATGAAAAAAAGTTGTTTCCCGCTATTTTTCATTTGTTTTTCTCTTCGTAAAAATGAGTGAATCTAATGAAGAAATTCGATACATTTTAAAATTTTATTATAAAAAAGGCAAAAATGCAACTCAAGCAGTGAAAAAAATTTGTGATGTTTATGGACCTGATGCAGTGTCAGTAAGAGTAGCACAAATTTGGTTCAAACGTTTTCAGTCCGGAAATTTTGATGTTAAAGATGCACCTCGCTCTGGTCGCCCTGTTACGAATAAAATGGACGCCATTTTTGAAAAAGTGGAGCAAGATCGGCATATTAGTAGTTACGATGTAGCTGAAGAACTGGGAATTGACCACAAAACAGTTTTGACCCATTTGAAGAAAGCTGGTTATACAAAAAAGCTCGATATTTGGGTGCCACACGAGCTCACTCAAAGAAACTTAATGAACCGTGTACTCATTTGCGATTCATTATTGAGACGTAATGAAACCGAGCCGTTTTTGAAGAGATTGATAACTGGCGATGAAAAGTGGATCACGTACGACAAGAACGTGCGAAAAAGGTCGTGGTCGAAAGTTGGCCAGGCTTCACAGGCTGTGGCCAAACCTGGCCTAACACGAAATAAGGTGATGCTGTGTGTATGGTAGGATTGGAAAGGCATTGTTTATTATGAGCTTTTACCGCCCGGCAAAACCATCGATTCTGATCTTTACTGCCAGCAACTGATGAGATTAAAGGAAGCAGTCGAGAGAAAACGGCCGGAATTGATCAACAGGAAGGGTGTGGTCTTTCATCACGATAACGCTAGACCACACACATCTTTAGCCACTCAGCAAAAATTAAGAGAGTTCGACTGGGAGGTCCTAGTGCATCCACCATATAGCCCTGACCTTGCGCCTTCAGATTTTCACCTGTTTCGGTCTCTGCAGAATTCTTTAGGTTCTGTAAGGTTGACCTCAAGAGAGGACTGCCAAAACTATTTGTCCCGTTTTTTTGATCAGAAGTCCCAAAGTTTCTACAGTGACGGGATAATGTCTCTGTCCACAAAATGGCAGAAAGTTATTCAACAAAACGGTACATATATATTGTAAATAAATGTAAATAAACTTTGTAAAAAATGTCTTGACATTTCATACAAAAATACGAAAAGACTTTTTCCCCAACCTATTAGTTTTGCCACCATTATAGTTTGGCTTAAGAATTGAAAGGCCTAATTTTAGAATGTCTAATGTAAAATAGCCTAAACTATATTGGCATAAGTTTATTTTGGCATAACGATTATTTCGCAAATTTATAAAAGCTCTAATTTAAGCATATCTAAAATGAAATGTGCCAATAATGTATTGGAATAAAAGCATAGAATTTAATTGAGAAAATAAATTGACAGAAGCGAATCGCTGCAAACCCAACTCCACGTAGTCTTGTCTGCCCTACCCTAGAGTGCAATATAAGCCCGCGTAGGCGCGTAGGGGCAAGGCGGCCCGCGAGCTAAGGTGCAGGTGGGTTGAGCTCGCCGCCGGGGTCTGAGGCTGGCCGGCGAAGCCATCTGCGACGAAAAGCTCGCGTGGGACCGCTGGAGCCCCGCAGCGCCGAAGCCGTGACGGAAACTATGCATGCTGCATGCCTGCATGCATGCAGCATGCCTGCTTGCACGCTTACATGCTGCATGACTGCACGCATGCTGCATGCATGATGCATGCCTGCTTGCATGCTGCACTTTACCTGTTTTGTACTTTATGATTTTTAATTTTGTGCGAATTAATATTTAGGAATTGTAAACTTTAGGGATTACGAATTGTTCTGCCAAATGACGCATTTGGTAAATGACAATGTGGCGATAAAAAGTTAGGCGAAGTGAAATTAGGGCAAACACGATTCTGAAGAGTGAAATTAGGCGAAAAAATTTTAAGCTTTTCGCCTAATTTCACTCTTCAGATTCACATTTCATTTTAGATATGCTTAAATTAGAGCTTTTATAAATTTGCGAAATAATCGTTATGCCAAAATAAACTTATGCCAATATAGTTTAGGCTATTTTACATTAGACATTCTAAAATTAGGCCTTTCAATTCTTAAGCCAAACTATAATGGTGGCAAAACTAATAGGTTGGGGAAAAAGTCTTTTCGTATTTTTGTATGAAAAGTCAAGACATTTTTTACAAAGTTTATTTACATTTATTTACAATATATATGTACCGTTTTGTTGAATAACTTTCTGCCATTTTGTGGACAGAGACATTATCCCGTTACTGTAGAAACTTTGGGACTTCTGATCAAAAAAACGGGACAAATAGTTTTGGCAGTCCTCTCTTGAGGTCAACCTTACAGAACCTAAAGAATTCTGCAGAGACCGAAACAGGTGAAAATCTGAAGGCGCAAGGTCAGGGCTATATGGTGGATGCACTAGGACCTCCCAGTCGAACTCTCTTAATTTTTGCTGAGTGGCTAAAGATGTGTGTGGTCTAGCGTTATCGTGATGAAAGACCACACCCTTCCTGTTGATCAATTCCGGCCGTTTTCTCTCGACTGCTTCCTTTAATCTCATCAGTTGCTGGCAGTAAAGATCAGAATCGATGGTTTTGCCGGGCGGTAAAAGCTCATAATAAACAATGCCTTTCCAATCCTACCATACACACAGCATCACCTTATTTCGTGTTAGGCCAGGTTTGGCCACAGCCTGTGAAGCCTGGCCAACTTTCGACCACGACCTTTTTCGCACGTTCTTGTCGTACGTGATCCACTTTTCATCGCCAGTTATCAATCTCTTCAAAAACGGCTCGGTTTCATTACGTCTCAATAATGAATCGCAAATGAGTACACGGTTCATTAAGTTTCTTTGAGTGAGCTCGTGTGGCACCCAAATATCGAGCTTTTTTGTATAACCAGCTTTCTTCAAATGGGTCAAAACTGTTTTGTGGTCAATTCCCAGTTCTTCAGCTACATCGTAACTACTAATATGCCGATCTTGCTCCACTCTTTCAAAAATGGCGTCCATTTTATTCGTAACAGGGCGACCAGAGCGAGGTGCATCTTTAACATCAAAATTTCCGGACTGAAAACGTTTGAACCAAATTTGTGCTACTCTTACTGACACTGCATCAGGTCCATAAACATCACAAATTTTTTTCACTGCTTGAGTTGCATTTTTGCCTTTTTTATAATAAAATTTTAAAATGTATCGAATTTCTTCATTAGATTCACTCATTTTTACGAAGAGAAAAACAAATGAAAAATAGCGGGAAACAACTTTTTTTCATTTTTTTCTTTTCTTTATAATGGAACCTTTTTAATGTTACCAAAACCAGCCAGACACAAATAGTACAGTCAAAAAAAATTTATAATAAGTTTAAACCTTTTTTTTTTTTTTTATTTACGTCGGTAACAAAATGCATTTCCGCACTGTCTCCCGGCCAATGGGGGACCGAGAGAGGTGTGTGGGACTCACCACCGGCAGACTCGACCGCCAGCAGTAATACCCACTAAAAATCTTCCGACGACGCCCGCCGCTTGTTGAGAAAGAGGCGGGGGGCCAGTACCTGGGTTGCAGCTCTGACACCCCGCCCGCGGCCAACGTCCCCCGGACCAAAACCGGGAGGACCTCCTCAGAGAGACGCAGTGGACGCGCCCCTCCTACCTCCTTGTGCGACCATAGCGTGTGTGGCCGACTTCTCGGAGGGTCCATGGTTAGACAGCAGGGGCCCCCTGCCCCCGCTGCCTAAGACCCTCCTGGCGCTGCTTGCTTGACGGGCCCTCCTGGCCCGCTCGCTGCGCCCTCCACAGGTCCCTCTCAGTTTCCCCCCCGGCAGTCAGTACTAAGGGCACCAAGAGTCGCCAATCTCTGGGTGTTACCGTTTCCCTAGCGCCTCCTGCGCCCTACCGGGAGGTACTCAGCCCCCCCACCACGACAAGGTGGAGACCAGTCGGGGGGGATAATAAGTTTATACCTACGTTATGCGAAAAGACTTTTTCCCCGACCTAATATTTTTAGGCGAAACAATAATTGTACGTTTTAAGTTTAGGCCAAAACGGTTTGGCCAAACCATATTAGGACAAACAATTTTAGGCGAACCAAAGGGCACCCGGCAGGACGTGGGTAATTCGATACTTTGTCTTTTGCCGGCGGGGTTGTTTGATACGGGCTCGGCTTAGGTACTCGGCACGTGCCGGGACTGCAGAGCGCTGCCCCGGGCCGGCTCCGGGGCGTCTCGGGGGACAGCTTGACTTACCAATAAAAATGGTCTCAGGGCAAGTGGACGGTGAGAGAAATTGTCCCTTAACTCGACCCTAAAGCCAATCAAAACACCTCTATTTTGTTTATACTATCTCTAAAGTTTGTAATGTGAGTACCTAAGTAGGTAGTATTTGAACCCTCTTACTGCAAGCGCTATATTATTCTCTGAAATAATAAGTAGCTTTAAAACTAGGCTTTGGCGTTTCCGCTATTTAAATTCTGAATGGTTTTAATATTCAACCGTTTAATTGCGATAAAATTTCTTCATTTAATAGTTATGTAAAATAGTTTAATTAGAAGATTATAATGAGAGTTACATCCCTAGAGAGTAAGTAATACCAGTTGAAATCATAATAAATTGAACGCAATTTATTTCTACAATCTAGTAAAATGAAATATAATATAGAAAGATATATCTATTCGTAATGATATTAGGTCCCTGTCTAATTGACGGGAATAAATATTGTGGATGTCAGTATATGTACCTGAAGTCCGTTCACAAAGTTGTGGGTTGGGTTCCCGCATGGGACTGATGTTTGTGTGCAACAATACGAATGTTTGTCTTAGACTGGTGGTAAGCTCAATGTGCTCAATTTGTATATTTACAACAAAACAATATTTATCACTTGTCGAGTAGTATATATTGTAGTATACATAGACAATCCTTACCTACTTAATTTAGTTTGTGACCAGAAGCGCTAGGTGATATGCCGAAAAATCATAATCATAATCATAATCATAATTCTTTATTGTTTCATTTGGTGTACACTTAGGTCTTAAAAATAAAAATGTCTTAAAAATGTTTCTTTCGCGCTTTTTTTTTCAAAATGTATTAACTTACTAAATTACTGTTGATGTGGTATTCGACCGAATAATTATTAACGTCGTCTAAGGTAATGAGCTCCGCGTTATTGTATTTAAGATCAACATGATCATTTAAATTCGTCAAATTTATAACTTTCACCTAAAAAGATATCAACAGCACATTGTAATTTTGGGACATCCAGATCGAGTTTTAGGTAAGTACGTACATACATATTGTAAATTTGCAGTAAGTAAATCATAATAAATTAATAAAAGAATGTATAAGTAATACAGACATAAATAATGTAAGTATTCATAAAATAGTACAAGTAGCATTATTTCGATATTGTATAACCGAAATTCAGCCTACATTTGGTTAGACCAGTGAGCAGACCCTGGGCACTAAGCTGAAGTCTAGGAAATAGGGATAATGCTTGTAGGCGTTAATAATTGAAAAGATTAATTGATTGAGACAATTATTTTGTGTAGGTAGGTACCATAGTTTGGCGTTTTTTGATTTTAAATACCTATATGTGTGTATGTTTTAATTCATAATATTAAGTACATACTTTAATTTTTTTTTGGTACAAAATTAAACATAATTCAGTAAAATTAATTTTTATTAATTAGCAACACTTACATAGTGCATTATAACTATTCGAAATATTTTGCAAGAGCTTTTTGGCATGTTATAGAATAATAACATGCAAGTCACAAGCCTCGTTTCATAGCTATAGAACACGTATCTCGGTTCGGTCGTAATTTCTACATATTAATTTGTGGACTCCGTTAAGCAGACCTCTATCAGGTCTTTCAATACAATCAATGCTATGTCCTTTTTTTGTTTATTACACATACGTATACAGTGTACCTAACATAATTACATATTATGTAAACACAATAAAATTTGACATTAAAATTATTGGTATTAATATAGTTTATCTGTTGTTAATGTTAATGTTAGCCAGAAAACAAGAGACGATTGTCTCCATGTATCTACACAACTTCTGAATGTTGGTTTTAAATTGGCAGTAGTTTCAAGTTCAGTACTTTCTATCTCACGATAAGGCCCTTTCGTCAATTATAACTTTTGTTAAGCCAGACTAGTACCTTATAAACTTGGCGAAGGGGCGTAAGCTGATAAATTCTTTACGAAGTGAGTTTCGAGGAAACTTACTGGATGCGTAAGCCCCACGAAGCAAGTTTTAATAAGACACATATAAGCAGATCTTTCAAACAGAAAAGTATTACAAAAAGACTGTAGGATCTTATACAACCGACAGAACTTCATATACTACGAGTAGATGCTTCACATACTCATGGGTTCTCCTATAATTTACTTCATGAAATCGGTGTCGCAATTATTACCAGTGTGGCGACATCATACACGTCCGCATCGACCGAGGCGACCAGCCAACTCAGATGCGAACTACGTGAATTTTATATTTATAGTAATTTTATATTTAGTGTAGGCTGTGTAGGTAGAATAATATTTTATGTTTCTTGTGCACCGTCAATTTCTGTAATATGTGCGTTGTGTGAAATAGTGTAGGTAGAATAATATTATTTGTTTTTTGTGTACCGTCAATTTCTGTAATATATGCGTTGTGCGAAATATCAATATGTTCGTTCTCTTTTTATATTTTGTTAGATTTTGTATATGAGTAGGTGTCATCGACAAATAAATGTTCAGTAACTATTCATTGGAATACTTTAATTCACTCGCCACAACAAGCCTCCTCAACAGTGGTAACCCCGACAGAGCTTACCTTCTGAACCATGTTCAAAGAACACTCACCGGTTAGCAGCCCAATCGAAATGCAAGCAGGGACACCAACATTTCTTTCGCCCGGTCAAAGTCAAGTACCGTCTCAATCTACTTCCAAATACCAAACTCTCGAGGACAAGATCGAGAAACTAACAGCGGCTGTATCGCAGCTACTATCGCACAAACGCTCTCCGTATGCCAACTGAGAACACGGGCGCACGGGACGCGCTAGATATTCGTCATCGAGATCGCCAAGCCGAGGCCGCTATACACACCGTAGTGGGACGCATGTAAATACAAATAACTGCTATTTTCACCGCAAGTTTGGACCAGAAGCTCCGAAATGCATTGAATGCAAGACAAATCTATTATTCCTCATTGACACCGGGGCCAACATTTCCGTCATACAATGAAGAGGCACAAAATTGAAACCTACAAAGTTCAATTTGTATGCCGCGAATAATACAATGATCCCTACCTATGGAGAGATGACACTGGAGTTGGACCTTAATCTATGCCGCTCATTCAGATGGAAGTTTACTATAGCTGATGTCAGTAAACCAATCATCGGTGCTGATTTTTTAAAACACCACAAGTTGCTTGTTGATGTCCTCGGCATAAAGTTAATAGATAAAGTCACGAATCTATCAGCTAAGACATCGATCTTATACTACCCTACATCAACGATTCGCAGTATCGATTCTAACCAGAAGTATCACAACATTCTCGCCGAATTTCCTGACATCACCCGTTTGTCTTCAATGAAGGAAAACCTCAAGCATTCCGTTAAGCATCATATTGAAACTACTGGACCGCCTGTGTACTGCAAAGCAAGACCTATCGCACCACATAATCTGTATGCTGCCGTCAAACGCGTATTTCAAGTTATGATGGAGCAGGGCTTATGCAGGCCTAGCAAAAGCCCATGGGCCAGCGCCTTGCATATAGTTCCAAAGAAAAATGGAGATATTCGCGTCGTTGGAGACTATAGAAGGCTCAACTCAGTCACCATACCTGACCGCTACCCTGTACCAAGACTAAAATACTTTACCTACCAGCTAAGCGGCAAGAAGATATTCTCCACGCTAGATATGAATAGAGCATATCAACAATTACCAGTCCTGAAGGAGCATATTGAGAAGACAGCAATAATAACCCCATTCGGTCTTTTCGAGTTTCCACGTATGTGCCCAGGATTGAAGAATGGAGGCCAAACCTTTCAAAGATTCATACATCAGGTGCTGCTGGGGCTTGATTTTGCATATTCATTCCTTGATGACATCATAGTAGCATCACAAAATGAAGAAGAACATGTTCTCCATCTACGAACAGTGCTGACCAAATTAAACGACAACGTAATCACCATCAACCCCTCAAAATGTGTGTTCGGAAAGGAAGAGGTCAAGTTTCTAGGCTACACTGTACTTATCGCAACATGGAATCAAGCCACCTAAAGAAAAAGTTGAGGCCATTTCATCATTTCCACGACCAACTACAATTGAAGAACTGCGAAGATTCCTCGGAACCGTCAACTTTTATCGCGACGCAATAACACACGCCGCAGCTATACAAGAAGCACTCAACGCATACCTGCATAATAGCAAACGAAAAGATGAAACGCTGATTGTATGGACAAAGCAAGCTATCGACGCATTCGAAGTGTGTAAAGTGAGCCTACAAAACGCCGCTTTACTCGCCCACCCCGCACTCGACGCGCCTATTGCATTAATGTGTGACGCATCCAATACCTGCGCAGGAGCTGTATTACAACAATACAAAGACAACCACTGGCAGCCTCTAGGATATTTCTCCAAGAAGTTTTCTGATGCGCAAAAAAAGTACTCGACATACGACCGAGAATTATTGTCTATCTACATGCAGTAAAACATTTTAGAAAAATGTTTGAAGGCAGAGCGCTTACGATTTTCACCGATCACAAGCCTATTACGTTCGCCTTACATAAAAAATCTACGAACAGCGTGACTCCACGTCGTACTCGCCAACTACTGTTTATAAGCGAGCTTACTAATGACATCCGTCACATAAGTGGAAAAGAGAACATCGTTGCAGACTCGCTATCTCGCATAGAGACTATCACTTGCCCAACTACCCTCGACTACGCTCAACTTTCTGTGGCGCAAGAAAGAGACGAAGCTATACCGAAGATGAAAACACAGAGTAACCTCAGTATCAAGAAAATAGAACTACCTTACGCAAAATGCAAGATATATTGCGAAACATCAACTGCGAACATTAGACCATATTTGCCTGAAAACTTTCGACGTACGGCATTCAACGCTGTTCATATTTTAAGTCATCCTGGAACTCGCACTACTCGGAAACTAATGCAAGAAAAATTCTTCTGGCCATCCATGAACAATCTAAGATTAATCGGCACACGAGCAGCAAGCTTTACACAATTTCAACCAGCTGACAGATTTCAACATATACACGTCGATATTGTTGGACCGCTGCCGCCGTCACAGTATGGACACAGATACCTACTGACTATTATCGACAGGAAAACACGCCGGCCAGAAGCTTATCCACTTCAGGAGATAACAGCTGAGACAGTAGCGAAACAACTGTACACAGGACGCTAATTAGTGACCAAGGCCGGCAGTTTGAAAGCCAGCTTTTCACATCACTAACTAAACTGCTTGGCATCGACACTTCACTGGCAGGCAGTTGATTAATTGGAATACTTTAATTCACTCGCCACAACAAGCCTCCTCAACAGAATAATATTATTCTACCTACACTATTTCACACAACGCACATATTATAGAAATTGACGGTACACAAGAAACATAAAATATTATTCTACCTACACTAAATATAAAATTACTATAAAAATAAAAATCACGTAGTTCGCATCTGAGTTGGCTGGTCGCCTCGGTCGATGCGGACGTGTATGATGTCGCCACACTAGCTAGCAAATAATCACTATTTCGGTGAAAGTGGTCGATGGTGAGATTCATGGCCCAAATCGTCGGTGTGTGGCAAGTTAATGTGTGTGAAGAGGAATAAATTATGCGAAATTGATTCAAACTTGTACTGAATTACTTGGTACAATTACAAAGTTAAATATAAATGGTGAACATCGCGAATAAAGTAGCACGAACTGTGCGCCTGCGATGCATGAGTGTCGCTAGCGTGCCGTCAAGGAAGGTGGCCGCCAGTGTTGTTCCACTTTCTGATACATTTATTGTTGCCGTATTCTGATTCTAAAATTGCACATTTTAGGAAAACCTAAGATTAATGGGGTGTTTTGACATCATATCCTAGCATTATCCCGGTTGTCTATACTTAAGCTTAGGGCCCAGGGTCTACTCACCGGTTTAACCAGATTTGGCTGAATTTCAGTTGAACCCAGAGGGAAACATCATTCTATGGCTAAACTAGCTGTCAGGACGTTAGAAGGCTTTCTAATAACGACTGCCATTGATGTTCATGTCAGCCGGACCAACGGCTTAACGTACTTTCCGAGGCACTTTTTACCTAGTGCCCGTAGTTTGTTCGGTACAGTGGGCTCTCAATCTACACTAATAATATCATAAAGAGGAAAGATTTGTATTTTTGTATGAATTTGAATAAACTCAAAAAGTACTGGACCGATTTTTATAATTCTTTATTTATTAGAAAGCTACATTATCACTGAGTAACATAGGTTACATTTTAACTTGGAAAAAATAGGGTTCCGTAAGATATTTGGGTTTTTTGGACACAAAGTGTAAAAAATCAACTAGAACAGTTACTTATTTTGCGTACGCTGCCTAAACTATAAAAGATAGAACCACAAAATGTACGAATTAATTGTAGATCTTATAAATATCTACTTAAAAGTAGGGCTACTCTAGTTAGTAACTCGCTTATTTGACTTTCACAAAATCTGATTTCAACTTGCACAATTATTTTGAAGTAAGCTTGAGCTTGAGTGTACAAGTCTACATCTTGCACACTGGACTTGGCTTCAGCGTGGTCAGCGGCGACTCGGCCTAGTTGCAACACCTACGTGCAGCGTCGACACTTCACACAGACGTTACACTTCTTTATACGTCTAAATGTGAACATAACATGTAATTCATAAATAAAATGTCTTATTCCTCTCTCTACACCTTACAGGCGGCCGGGGCTACCCCGGTACAGTTTCTTCCCTTCCTACTGGTGGCCGGGGCACCCCCTGGTACAGCACTCCCTTCCCTTCTTGCTGGTGGCCAGGGCACCCCCTGGGACAGCACTCCTTTCCCTTCACGTCCGCTGGTGGCCAAGGCGACCCCTTGGTACAGCATCTCATCCCTCTTTCCTCTTACTGTGCAAGTGGCAAGCGGCGGCTTACAACCGCATGTGGACTTCGGTACATTGAGTATGTAAAGTGAGCAACTTTAATGTCTTTGCGGTGGTGGCGTCATGCGTCGGGTCGTTACGTTCCCTAAAATATGATTGAGCGAAACGTTGGCTGGTTCATGGGTCATACTCGTAAACGGGTGCCGCCAGTGGTCTGCTCATGTCTACTATGTTTATTCGTAAATATGCTCGTATAACTAAAAAAAAGGTAATTCTTTTATTTAAAATCATCTTGTGACTGCAGAACACAGGTTTTTGTAGACTAGTCATTGTTTTACTACTACATAAATTTTCTTGTAACTGGCGGAACAAAAAAACTACTTTGACGATTTTCTTGCCCGTTCTTTTACGACCAAGCTCCCGCCCGCAGTGCTCATTACGCTAGTTTTTAAGTTTTGACCTATATAAAATCTCTATTGAACCAAACTGGAATAAATAGTTTTGACTTTTGACTTTTTGAATAAAAAACTAGTAACTAGGCCAAATACTTCGTGCCTTTAGCCGATACCATAAAAATATTTAAAAAAAAAGTAAAAACAAGAAATGTCAGTTTTGTAACCAATAGCCATAATACATTTCTTTTCTTGCATATTACCATAATTAATTTCACAGCAGACACAGCAGTACAACCATTCTAATCTAATTCTTAATTCTTTGTCGCAAAAACAGAAAGAAAAAAGAGAAGTAAACAATAATAAAGAAAACTAACCGGCGAACCATAAATGTATGGAATCCTCTCCTATCGGTTTAATGGTTTGTTGACAGAAATATTATACTTCGCGTGTGCTTGATTCTAAAAGTAATGATCTAATGATATTGACATAGGTATCTCTTGGTTCTTTCCAAAGCACTTAAACGTGCGTGGTAAGTGAACGTAATTTAGTGGTGAGCTTTAGGCCGCAATACCCACCTTTAAAATATCAATGCTCTAACTTAGTAGTCAACTATTATAATAAATATATAAACTGTTATAATATAATAAATGCATAATACCAGTAAAAAGCAGATTATGAAAAATTAAAAAACTAGATTAAAGTGACTAGGACCTAATCTTACAGTTCTAATTGATTGTAATCTACTTATAGATGGCTTTTCAAGTTTGTTTGCAAGATTTATTTTTATTACACAATATTTCAAGGGGAATCCCCTAGCCTCTATTTTGAGTCATAATCAGATTCCTCTTTGCAACAAAAATATGCAAGATAGTGGTTATTAATTGTCTGTGTCTGTTGTTGGTTGGTTTGTTGGGTGTTGGTTAGTGCAAAACATTTTTTGTGAGTGAGCAGCTGAGCGTATACGAGGATATTTATACCCTTACCCACTTCGGCCATCAACGTCTGCCACATCATTGGAGTGTGAGTCAGAGTGACTATTACGAAATTTCTAAACCATAATAAGCCATTATATATATAATAACCAAATAATAAATTAAATCAAAATATCTTTATTGTGATGCATGGGTTACACTGGTGTTATTGGTTTACATGTCATAGTTCTTTCAAGCCACGTTCTGCCTCATGGGCGTACAATATTATACAACACAAAAGAAAAACAAGTGATATACAATAATATAGATTTTAAAATTAAAATTGGTTACTACGTTTTTTATAATATATCGGAATTTAATTATGTTACCTTATCAAATTGTCTTAGACAAATGTCATCTAGAGAATAAAGTTGATCTAGAGAACATAAATTTTGTTCAGCAGTAGATTTTTATCATTGTGTTACACCAATACACACAACTGTAGACTTTTGTCATGTAAATGTAAAATTTCAAAATAATAATTATTACTCAAGGTGTGCACAGCAACGATAATGTGTTAGGTAAAATGAGATTTGACTGTACAATTATGCCTGTAAGCATATAAGCTCCTTATACCTGATTTCAAAGTTGCGTCCAGTTTGGACTATATAGACACTCTGACAAACCTCACAAGCTAATTTATATATTATACCCGATTTTTTACAATTTTCTATGCGATCCTTTCCATTACAAAGACGACTAAGTGAGATTTTAGTTTTGAACGCTGTATTTATTTCATTTTACTTAAACAATTTTGAAATCTGTCTTCTAACTGCACCAATATACATTAAACTGCCTATATATTTATTATCTAGGTAGGTTTAATTATGCCCTACTTTGTTACTAAGGTGGCAGATATAAAAACAGGGCCTATTGAATCTGGTTATGTAGAATTTTACTGAATATTGATTAGAGATATGAATATTGATTATTCAAATTATATTTTGGAGAATATATTAAAATAAACCTGTAGAGCTATATAACCAATATTTAAAAGTCTAACCATACATTAAATGAAGTCCATTGTAATGTGTACTGAAATATGTGTACATGAATACTTATCAATAATACACATTCTTTCTCTTTTTGTCAAAGTTTTATAAAATAATGCTCTGTTTTCTTATAATATATAGCTTATTTGCATAATTTGTTTTTCATTTATTTTTATCACATAGAATTGTATATTTCCAGAACCATCATGAAGACAGCAGTAACAGTGTTGCAGGAGATGATGGTGAAGATGGGCCAGACCCCTGATTACGAGTGCATTGCACAGGTCAGGGAACTCCTTTTACACATTTTTACTGGCAAATCTATTTTAATAAACATTTTATATAAAGTGTCAAATCAATGTGTAAATAAAGACGGCCATATGTAGGTTAATACTTCATCATCATCATCATTTCAGCCATCTGAAGTCCACTGCTGAACATAGGCCTCCCCAATTGCTTTCCACGTAAATCGATTCTTTGCCGCCTGTATCTACCGGCTACCCACCGCCCTGACCAGATCATCGGTCCATCGCGTTGGGGGCCGCCCTCTACTACGTTTGCTGATTCGTGGTCGCCATTCAAGAACCTTAATGTCCCATCGGTTCTTCGAGCTATGTGCCCCGCCTACTGCCACTTCAGCTTGCAAACGCGCTTCGCTATGTCGGTCACTCTAGTTCTCCTACGGATTTCCTTATTTCTGATTCTACCACGTAGGGACACTCCGAGCATAGCTCTCTCCATTGCACGCTGAGCGGCTTTGAGCTTCTTTATGAGGTCCATAGTCAGGCACCACGTCTCAGTCCCATACGTCATCACTGGCAACACACACTGGTCTTGAGACACTGAGGTACTTTGGACGAGAAGATTTTGCGTAATTTCCCGAACGCAGCCCGAGCTGGATTCGACGATTGACCTCTTTCTCGAAGTTGGACTTTTTGTCCCAGGTATTACGTATACCGTCGACAACTTCGAGGGCCGAGCTTCCCATTATTACTGGGGTAGGCACAACATGGATATTTGACATTATTTTCGTCTTATCCATGTTCATTTTAAGACCTATATAACCTGTCGCAGCGTGTGTACGTATGTGAAGTAAAAAGTTCTTTATTTCATAAACTATTACATAGCACTTGAAAACGTCAAAACAAAATATACATGAAAAAAAATAATAATTTAATATTAACCCTGAAATCACGAAGCTTAGATTCACTTACATGCAAATAAATAAAAATTAGGTGTAAGTGAATCTAAGTGCCAGTTCCGAGGCCCCGCTCTGTGAGAAGAATTGACAAGAAACTTACAGGCTATGCTCTTTTAAATTATTTTTATTACAAAACACACACAGTGAAGGTAATACTTACTAGTATCCAATTTGGTAATTAGTAAAATGTTAAACCGTGACCGTGTAACCGTTACCAAATTGGATAGGACGTATGATAGAAACCGAATGTATGTTGTGTCGCAGTCGGGGCCGCAACACCAGGCGATGTTCAAGTACCGCTGTTCGGCGTCGGGAGCCGTGGTCACGGCCAGCGCGCGCTCCAAGAAGGAGGCCAAGCAGGAGGCGGCGCGCTGCGTGCTGCGCGCGCTGGCCGCCGCCGGACACGCCGTGGCCGCGCCCTACGGCCTGCACGACCCCGCGCCCACCCCGGTGCGTGCATACACTCGCATACACTCGCATACACTCGCATACACTGAGAGGTCTCTGAGAGTCCAGATGTATACCAGGTTACTGTGGCAGGCACCTTGCGCCGAGGACGACGCGGACGCGGGCGGGGCGGCGGGCTGCTCGGGCGGGGCGGCGGGCGCGGCGGGGGGCGGGGCGGGCGCGGCGGGGGCGGGGGCGGTGCGCAGCTATGTGGCGCTGCTGCAGGAGCTGTGCGTGGAGTACCGCCTGCCGGGCGCCGAGGCCGAGCTGGTGGGCGACACGGGCCCGCCGCACCTGCGCCACTTCACGGTGTCGGTGCGCGTCGGCCAGCACTCGCGCCTCGCCACCGCCACCACCAAGAAGGCCGCCAGGTATGCCATTCTATTTCGATTCCCTTTTGTAGTTAATAAACGATGACCGTTCAAACGTGGGCTTTTTTCAGGCAATTAGCCGCGCAGGAGCTCTACCTGTATCTGCGCGAGAACCTCGCCCGACTCACTGAAGATTTTGTCGAGGTAGGAACTTTCTCTATTTTTTTATGCCTTATGATCTCAGTCCATTGATCATCCAGTCATCTAGCCCAGAGGTTCGCGTCCTGGGCTCGAACCTCCTTTTTTATATGGTAGTTAGTTAGTATGGACCGGCTGATGGCCCCGCGAACGGCCCTCACCGCCTCTGGAGGCGGCGTAGAGCCGGTCCACCTTAGCTTCGTCGCGGGTTCTCCTTCCGCGACACATCTCGTAGCGGCGCTCCACCGCACAGGCTCGTCGGAGCTGAGCGATCTTCGGCGATCACCAGTTTACCTGGGTTCTGCGAGGGGGGGCGCAAACACGGGGCATGGCCACTTCGCAAATTCGCGTCATTTCCTCGCACACCATCGCAGCCTCCCCCTCCACGTCCACCGGCAGGGGCTCCCGAGCCCACGCGTCGACCAGGACTGCCTCCGGCAGCAAAGACCTGTCAAGGCGCTCGATAGCCCATCGGGGACTGCCCAGCCGCGGCTCCTTAACACCTTCGTGGGGCGCTGGCAGCGATGTGGAGAGATTGAATCTGATGTAACAGTGATTAGACAATATCACCACATCCTCCAGCACAAATCTTGCACGCCTCATTCAATACTGCTCAACAATTCTGCATGTGGAGCAGTTTTTGTCTATTCAAAGTGGTTTCGACAGCGTCAGGAACACAGAGAATATGTACATTTCGGGTCTTCAACATTTGAGTTAAAGGTGTCGGAAGTTCAACGCAGTGCTCTCATTACCGTTCTCATCTTGAAACAAAATTCTATATGTCGGCAGAGGTTCAGCGTTTGATTACTGAACTACTTTCTAGCTAGCAAATTTCTGATCGAAAACTATCGATGTCTGTTTATTAAGTGAATAAGACTATAATAAGCTACATCGAGGAGAGAGAGCATATTAATAGGGAGAGTGTGTTGTGTTTCGGCAGGACGAGGCCCTGGTGCGCGCGCACGAGCGGGCGATGGAGCGCTACCTGGAGGCGCGCGACGAGCGGCGCCCCGACCTCGGCCAGCCCGTGGGGCTCTTCCACCGAGGTGTGGCCACGCGCGCGGGTCAGTGCCGCCACTGCCCACCCACTCCCACACATTGCTCACCCCACGCTCTAACGGGCTCGCTGTGCTTATTAATATGCTTTGTAACTAACACATCACTCACACAATACCAACACCCGTGTTCAAGGATCTCGCTTAAAGTTCATATGTGTAATGGATGAAATATCACATCGATTAATCATTTGCAATATTATAATAGTAATCGATGGGGACCTGTTGCCGTAATGAAACAATAATTGCTCGTGAACTAACAAATACTATTTGTAAACGTTGTTACAGTCCAGGAACTTGTGCGATAAAATCTAAAGTTATACTTAGTTCAAAAAAGATTCTTGTACACGGATGGCAGTCTTTTAGTTGGTACCAGATGAGGAGTGCGATCGTTCGGAGCTGCGCAGACGTCGCAGGTCGCCGTCTCATGCCGCACGATTGCTCTTTCGTATCAAATAGTAGTACTGTATTAATAATTCATTTTAACAACAGCTAACATTGATTTCATGGGATATATATCTACAACAGGTAAACCATTCTAATAATATAATAGATACACAAATGGTGCACCAATTCTAAAATACCCAAATGACAACCTAAATAAATTATACGTGTATGCTATTTAAAAACCAAATAACTGATGTTACTAAACTTAAAACTTGGTTTCAAGAAGAGAGAGCATGAGCAGGGTGTATAGGGCTCTTATCAGGATGTATAAGGCTCCTATCAAAATCTGCCTAAGCCAACCTCACCTTCAAGTGGTGCCCCTGTCGTTCAACGGACGAAGCTCCGGCGAACATAAAAGTTCCCGATAGGTCCGGCAATAGGCTCGCCACCTATTACGTGGGATCAACAATATAACTGGCGAAATTGATTAACTAATCTCGATGGCGGGGGCCTATCCAACAAAGAAGTAATACGTCTAAAGATACACAAAGAAGTCAAGTCAAGTCACTTTTTGATAAGGAATATCATTTACAGGCCTCTAGCATCAAAAGTTGCTTGAGGCTTACAAATTCCTTCTCCTAGTTCGAGGGGTTAGTGGGGATCAAGTTTCAAGTTTTAGCATGTTTTACTTTGGGTTTTAAATTTAACATACCGTTTATGAGGACTTCAGAAAGTACCCTAACCTAATGATTATCAGTGACGGGATTTTACAGCGATTTATTAAATCTAAACTATGATAGCTATAGAGCTTTGCAATTCGTTGGAGTTGGGTCGACATTTTTTACCATATCTCTATTTAGCCAATTGAAATAAATTTGAATGTAGTGGTTACGATATAGTGATAAATGAGATTATATTTGTGAGTTGACGGCAGTAAATGAACCGCGTCAGAATTTAATATTCGTTATCATTTTGGTATGGGTTATGGTATGAGAGTTACGCGTAACATTAATTCGTCTTTTCTATACAGAGGTTTGTTTTTAGATTTGGTTTGCCATTTGGAAATCTTGCTGCTATTAATGGACGGACCTTCAAGTGTTTGTGTTGTATTTTCTTTAAATTATTTGCATGTACCACAGATTTGAACTAGGTAATATTGGAACATGAAGATACGATGCTTATGAACGATTTTGTACTTACGAAGTGTTTGAACAGTTTGAAGCAACAGAAAAATATCTATCAAATTTTTCCAAGTCTATATTATGAAAATAATCTCCAATTAACCTAGTACCTCCTACTTCGGAAATATTAAAGTAGATTGGAACGTATCAGAATTGCCTAAATCTCGGAATGTAGGAGAATAATGAAGGTATCTCGACGACCGATGTGGTGCGGTAGCGAATATACTCGTACTCCGCTCCCGAAGTCGTGGGTTCGATTCCCACCCGGGACAAATCTTTGTGTCCATAATCATAAATATTTGTCCTATGTATATTAAGTACGTATTCACAAAAAAAGTGTTTATGGATTTAGGAACTAAATAACTGGTGTAATTGGTAGAAAATATTGATTTGTTCATGTAATCCGTATCGTTTTCTAGTCATTGAATGTGGTCGTGTGAAGTGGTAAGGTGAGGGTGTGTCGTTCAGGGCCCGAAGCGCGGCACGAGGCACTCCTGAAGTTGGAGAGCGGCGGGCCGCTCGCCCTGCCCGACGCGCTCGGAGCCCTAGGGCTGCAGGCCGAGTGCTCCACGCTGGCGGCGGGAGGGCCGGGCGGGCCGGGCGGGCCGGGAGGGTCGGGAGGGCCGGGCGGCGACGTGCTGCACGTGCTGACGCTGCCGGGCGCGACGCCGGCGCTGGCCTTCGCCGGGCGCCGCCCTGCCGCCGCCGAGGCCGCGCTCGCCAGGTCGGTCCGCCCAGCCCAGGCTCCGTCTACTTTAAACCTTACCTGACTGGCTGGCTTTGTTACCGCCCCTATTCTCCTATTGTGCGAACTATAATTTAGATTTTATATTTGACGATGTTTGACGGCGCATCGACCCCGACCGAGGCGGTCGCACCCACAAGATGGTCGACTGGGCAGCGCACGGTGTTCGTCCGGTCAGCCTGAGAATAGAATTATTTTCACTTTCGTAGATAAATAATATCGATGAGTCAAGTTTATTTTTTAATAACCGTAGTCATTTCTAACATTTACTTCCGCTTACCATGTGACAAGTATTCTTGAACGAAAGCGGTTCAAACTTTCGATACGATTATTAAAATTTAACTAATTATCACGAAATGGGAATATCTAAAAAACTATCAATAAAATCTTTAAAAAGTGAAAAGACTTATTATTCTCGGGCTTCTAATTTTATTGTTCTTTTAATGAGATGAGTGTCGGAGACCGCTAAGTAAACTTACATTTAACATTAAACTAACTCTAATTTACTAAGCGGCATGTCCCACAGCCCCGGTGGCATGCCGTGTAGTGTATTGGACAGGGGTGCGGTGTGGTGTTCGTGACGTGTGGGCGTGTGCAGGTACCTGAGGCGCGCGCTGCGGCAGGAGCCCGAGGACGGCACCCGAGCCCCGCTGCGCTGCGCCTGAGGCCGGCCCCCGAGCCCCGCTGCGCTGCGCCTGAGGCCGGCCCCCGAGCCCCGCTGCGCTGCGCCTGAGGCCGGCCCCCGAGCCCCGCTGCGCTGCGCCTGAGGCCGGCCCCCGAGCCCCGCTGCGCTGCGCCTGAGGCCGGCCCCCGAGCCCCGCCTGAGGCCGGCCCCCGAGCCCCGCTGCGCTGCGCCTGAGGCCGGCCCCCGAGCCCCGCTGCGCTGCGCCTGAGGCCGGCCCCCGAGCCCCGCTGCGCTGCGCCTGAGGCCGACCCCCGAGCCCCGCCTGAGGCCGGCCCCCGAGCCCCGCCTGAGGCCGGCCCCCGAGCCCCGCTGCGCTGCGCCTGAGGCCGGCCCCCGAGCCCCGCTGCGCTGCGCCTGAGGCCGGCCCCCGAGCCCCGCTGCGCTGCGCCTGAGGCCGGCCCCCGAGCCCCGCCTGAGGCCGGCCCCCGAGCCCCGCTGCGCTGCGCCTGAGGCCGGCCCCCGAGCCCCGCTGCGCTGCGCCTGAGGCCGGCCCCCGAGCCCCGCCTGAGGCCGGCCCCCGAGCCCCGCTGCGCTGCGCCTGAGGCCGGCCCCCGAGCCCCGCCTGAGGCCGGCCCCCGAGCCCCGCTGCGCTGCGCCTGAGGCCGGCCCCCGAGCCCCGCTGCGCTGCGCCTGAGGCCGGCCCCCGAGCCCCGCTGCGCTGCGCCTGAGGCCGACCCCCGAGCCCCGCCTGAGGCCGGCCCCCGAGCCCCGCCTGAGGCCGGCCCCCGAGCCCCGCTGCGCTGCGCCTGAGGCCGGCCCCCGAGCCCCGCTGCGCTGCGCCTGAGGCCGGCCCCCGAGCCCCGCTGCGCTGCGCCTGAGGCCGGCCCCCGAGCCCCGCCTGAGGCCGGCCCCCGAGCCCCGCCTGAGGCCGGCCCCCGAGCCCCGCTGCGCTGCGCCTGAGGCCGGCCCCCGAGCCCCGCTGCGCTGCGCCTGAGGCCGGCCCCCGAGCCCCGCCTGAGGCCGGCCCCCGAGCCCCGCTGCGCTGCGCCTGAGGCCGGCCCCCGAGCCCCGCTGCGCTGCGCCTGAGGCCGGCCCCCGAGCCCCGCTGCGCTGCGCCTGAGGCCGACCCCCGAGCCCCGCCTGAGGCCGGCCCCCGAGCCCCGCCTGAGGCCGGCCCCCGAGCCCCGCTGCGCTGCGCCTGAGGCCGGCCCCCGAGCCCCGCTGCGCTGCGCCTGAGGCCGGCCCCCGAGCCCCGCTGCGCTGCGCCTGAGGCCGGCCCCCGAGCCCCGCTGCGCTGCGCCTGAGGCCGGCCCCCGAGCCCCGCCTGAGGCCGGCCCCCGAGCCCCGCCTGAGGCCGGCCCCCGAGCCCCGCTGCGCTGCGCCTGAGGCCGGCCCCCGAGCCCCGCCTGAGGCCGGCCCCCGAGCCCCGCTGCGCTGCGCCTGAGGCCGGCCCCCGAGCCCCGCTGCGCTGCGCCTGAGGCCGGCCCCCGAGCCCCGCTGCGCTGCGCCTGAGGCCGGCCCCCGAGCCCCGCCTGAGGCCGGCCCCCGAGCCCCGCCTGAGGCCGGCCCCCGAGCCCCGCTGCGCACTTCTTTTGAAATATTACAAATAAATTAAGCTCACTCCCAAACGACTGTACAATGTCAAAAGTTTGATATAAAAAACAATTTTTTAAAAACATTTGTTTAAGTTTTACTAGCATTATAATCGAACTCTTTTTGTTCAGAAAATTGTTACAAAGATATATTTTTGTTACCAAAGCGAAGTGCTTCAATATTAATAGAAACGAAATGTGTTTTGATATAGCAACGTTTCCAGCACTTTATTCAGTACGTGAGTGGGAGGTGTCTGTAAATATAAGACAGTTACGTTCATTATGTAAATATTTTCCTTTCTAGTTGTAGTTCTTTGTCAGTCGCGATTATCGGGTAACGGTCCGACGTGACCACCGAAGAAACGACTACTGGAACTTTCGAACAATAACGACACTCCTCCACCATGAGGCCAGCCTGGCCAGCCCGTCCGTGTTGTGAGACATATCGCTCATTTGCAAGAAGCACGACTCAACTAAACAACGAGAACTTTTGGGAAACGCGATTTGAAAGTTTGAAATTTTATTTTTTAATTAATTATTAAGGATAGGGTTATTTCACTACATTTGTTTTATTGTGCAGATGCATTCATCTTTCTTGAACATTTACACAAATAATAAGTAAGTTGTGAACAGTATTTTTATAATTCCCATTGAAATGTCGGCTAGGATCAGATGTGTCATTATTACTAATAAATATACATTCTTTATGTCATATTCTTTAAATTGTGACATTATTGATTATAAATATTTTGTAAACTAATAATAATTATATAAATAAATAAATGTCATTATGAAATTAAAAGTTAAATAGTTTTCTTTCTTATGACAACATTATTTCTAAATCAGTCATTTGCTTAAACAATATTTATCTTTTATCAATATTAAACAATCAGTATCAAGTACCTATAATAACAATCAGCGACTAGTAAACTTAAAATGGCACAAAGCTAGTCCCATAATAATAAATCAATCACAGTTGTAGCTTACCATTAATTAGGTTTTAATGCTTAAATAATAAACTTTAATAAAAATATGAGCTTGTTTGATAACTTATAATGAATTATAAAATGGACCATAATAACTTGGAACAGCGGTTTTTATTCAATAAGTTTAGCAAGCCATCTTTTTTTTAGCCCGGTACGCTGATTATATGCACGTTTAAGCTCTGGGTCAACATGCTTTTTCTTTTTTATCACTTTTGCTCTTTTGAACTCTATCCAAGTAAGACGTCTTATAAAATAACTTTGAGATCAGTAAATTTAATAGTATCCCTAAGTACCTACATCATCCATACCGATGCTTAAGCCCATCTAGGTGCACACTTCCTTCCAATCCAGAAAATCTTGATGCCACTTTATATTTACTTTAACGGGTTCCGGTTTTGATCTGACTGTCTTAACTGCACTGATAAATGCTTCAGGCGCATACATTGGGCCAGCTCTAACCTGTTTTTTAATCTGGCGTTCTATCAGGGAAGGCGCCGAGTCTCCCTCACTTTTATTGTGCCCCTTTATCAAATATGTATGCGTAATAGCTAATGTAATGTTTAAGAAACGTTGCAGAGCAATCATGCACATTTCCATCATCATTTTATTTTTTATTGACCCGCACAAATATCACCTCAATCTATGTACCAGCCATAGCTTGATTTTCTATATATTTATAAACACATGTTCCTAAATCATTAACTCCCCTATTACCAGTAGCTTCGTCCCAAATATAACAATTTACTTCTTTAGATTGCAATTCATAAATCGTGAAATTGAACACATTTAACTTCCTTACATAATAAAATAAGGAAGTCAAATCATAAGCTGCAACGATCAGCTGACTGTTTTCTTTATCTTTGGCCTTTTTGTCTCTACATAAATCTTATTCATTTAAATGTCATCTTCATGCTTTTCATCGTTTTCAGTTTTCGTAAATAGCACAAGTATAACAACGATCTTTTTTTGGCTTAAAAATAAAATGTTATAATCTTCATTAAAAATTTTATAAACCATTATGTAGGTAATTGCCATATAAAACATTCTTTGTCTTACAAATTTCTACGCAGTCCTTGTGTATTTCAGCAATAGACCTACTGCCATCTATAAATTTCTAGGAGGTGGAGATAATGGCTAAATAATTTTATCCCAGCAGTCAACTCCTTCTAGTCCTGTCTCAAATATATTTGAGGTTCACTTTTCTTATTGTTTAAGAAATGTAACCATTAAAGATAAAATCAAATTAATACCTACTTATTTTTAAGTTTGTTTTGGATCTAAGAGCAAATAAATGTATGCACATTAGAAGTCATTTTCTTTTTTATGTGATTTATGTTTTGTATATTAGGTCGGGGAAAAAGTCTTTTCGCATAACGTAGGTATAAACTTATTATAAAATTTTTTTGACTGTACTATTTGTGTCTGGCTGGTTTTGGTAACATTAAAAAGGTTCCATTATAAAGAAAAGAAAAAAATAAAAAAAAGTTGTTTCCCGCTATTTTTCATTTGTTTTTCTCTCCGTAAAAATGAGTGAATCTAATGAAGAAATTCGATACATTTTAAAATTTTATTATAAAAAAGGCAAAAATGCAACTCAAGCAGTGAAAAAAATTTGTGATGTTTATGGACCTGATGCAGTGTCAGTAAGAGTAGCACAAATTTGGTTCAAACGTTTTCAGTCCGGAAATTTTGATGTTAAAGATGCACCTCGCTCTGGTCGCCCTGTTACGAATAAAATGGACGCCATTTTTGAAAGAGTGGAGCAAGATCGGCTTATTAGTAGTTACGATGTAGCTGAAGAACTGGGAATTGACCACAAAACAGTTTTGACCCATTTGAAGAAAGCTGGTTATACAAAAAAGCTCGATATTTGGGTGCCACACGAGCTCACTCAAAGAAACTTAATGAACCGTGTACTCATTTGCGATTCATTATTGAGACGTAATGAAACCGAGCCGTTTTTGAAGAGATTGATAACTGGCGATGAAAAGTGGATCACGTACGACAAGAACGTGCGAAAAAGGTCGTGGTCGAAAGTTGGCCAGGCTTCACAGACTGTGGCCAAACCTGGCCTAACACGAAATAAGGTGATGCTGTGTGTATGGTGGGATTGGAAGGGCATTGTTTATTATGAGCTTTTACCGCCCGGCAAAACCATCGATTCTGATCTTTACTGCCAGCAACTGATGAGATTAACCCTTTAACGGACAGAACATGTTGAACTTTTTCATTGGTTTTCTACTTTAACTCAACTCCTTAAGGTTCAATTTATGGTGGGAATATATTTACGTCTGCCTAGCAAAGGGTTAAAGGAAGCAGTCGAGAGAAAACGGCCGGAATTGATCAACAGGAAGGGTGTGGTCTTTCATCACGATAACGCTAGACCACACACATCTTTAGCCACTCAGCAAAAATTAAGAGAGTTCGACTGGGAGGTCCTAGTGCATCCACCATATAGCCCTGACCTTGCGCCTTCAGATTTTCACCTGTTTCGGTCTCTGCAGAATTCTTTAGGTTCTGTAAGGTTGACCTCAAGAGAGGACTGCCAAAACTATTTGTCCCGTTTTTTTGATCAGAAGTCCCAAAGTTTCTACAGTAACGGGATAATGTCTCTGCCCACAAAATGGCAGAAAGTTATTCAACAAAACGGTACATATATATTGTAAATAAATGTAAATAAACTTTAAAAAAAATGTCTTGACTTTTCATACAAAAATACGAAAAGACTTTTTCCCCAACCTATTATATTGCACCCTTTAACTCATGGACAAATTCACTTGAATTCAAGTTGTTCGGCAGCTCGGCAACAGAATGCGTGGGTGACAGTTTGTGTGACATTTAATATCGAGCGCTTCCATGCTTCGGAAAGCACGTAAAGCCGTTTGTCTTAGTGATCACTACATGTGGTAATCGTAAGCCATGTTAGAGGCCTAATTGGGCTGCTTGAAACATTCAAACAGCAAGACGCTATACACCTGCGTCCACCAATCCTCACTGGGTCCGCGTGGTGGAGTATGACCCAATACCCTCGCACCAACAACTTTAATTCAAGTGCATCTGCATAATAAAAGGTTAAAATTTTGGCCAAGCCACCGAAAATTCCTTAGAACTACTTGTATACGAAAAATTGCTTTTAGTATATTTAAGAGAAAATAGGATAAATAAAATACACGGAGTGTATGGGAATCCTACCAAGACCTTAGGGTCTCAAACCTGCCGACTAACGAACGAGGCTCTGGCAATCACAAATGTTTCCGATAAGCGGCAATAGGTTCGCTACCTATTACATGGGACAAACATTATAACTGACGAAGTGTGGACGTTTAATATGCCTCTGCCTACCTCTTCTGGGAAAAAGGCGTGATTGTATGTATCTAAAATACACGTTACTTATTTTGTATCGGCTTAATCAAATCGGTATGCAAGAGTAAAGCAAACAATTGATATTCAATTTACAAATTTATTTATAAAACTAAGAAGACTTAATTAACTTACAGATAAACTTCACGTTTCTATAGTGACTGTTTGTTAAGATCTGTTGTGGTTGAGACTAATTTATTAACAACATAATTTACTCCTCAACGATTCCAAAAAATAAATCAATTCATAACATCTTCGACAGTGTGTTGAGCGAATGCGATCGAGGGAGGTGGAATCAATATTCCGGCGGCAACTTGTGAGATGCGAGCATGCAATGACTCGGTCTTTTCCAACAATAGCCTACCAAAATCTCTAAACATAACATAACTGTTCTTATTTAGTTTTAGAAGTATGCAGTTACAAAGCCATATTTTAATGTACTTTATTCACTAGGTATCACATACGTTTTTGTAAATGAAAAGAAATAATTGAGAGAACTTTAATAATATAATTGATAGTTAAAGATAAATTTAATAATTAAGACGAAACTGCAGACAAATGTCTACTGTGCTATACAGGGTGTCGGGCGGAAGTCCAGATATAAAGCACCTTCCGGGGTACCCGAATTACAAACTAATATATAATAAGTTCCGCGATTTTTTCATATTTTTTGAGTTGTAAGAAAATGCACAAAACATCACAATTTTTTTTTTGAGAAATTTCTTAAAAATTACACCTAAAAAATATTTATGAAATAAAGTATCAAACAATATAGATTATTCGTTTTGGAACTGAATACTTATTTTACTTTTATATTTAAAATTACTAACTTCACAGAAATCATGATAATATTGGTATAAAGTAAAAAAAAAATATTATAAATCTATACATCGCTAGCAGGCTGGACTGTGTATATGTAGGTCACTGCTGCGCGGTTTCAAGTGGAATTGAGCAGCATTGACTTGCATATAAAAACTAGTTACATTATATAAATTCCCTACTAACATTAATATATAAGATAAATATTGTTACTAACAAAAATTGGGCCCATGGTCTTGAATAAAGAATTATTATATTATATATTATTATACTAATAAGAATAAGAATAAAATTATTTATTTGGTCCACACAATGAGGTTCTTACATGATAATATATATATATATATATATATATATATAATATCTTTCCTCTTTATAATATTATAAAGAGGAAAGATTTGTATTTTTGTATGTAACAAATAAACTCAAGAAGTACTGGACCGATTTTAATAATTCTTTTTTCATTAGAAAGCTACATTATCACTTAGTAACATAGGCTAAATTTTAATTTGGGCATAATAAGGTTCCGTAAGATATTTAGGTTTCTCGGATACAAAGTGTAAAAATTACTTATAAAATAACTTTTTCGGACTCTCAACTTTTATAACATTAATAAAAGTAGTGCTTAATAATCTCTTACTTATTGTGAAAAATACATACTTATAAATGCGAAAGTAACTGTCTGTCTGTCTCGCTTTCACAACCAAAACTACTGTTCCAATTTCAATTAAATTTGTATTGGTACACAAATAGTATAGAGCCTAGGAAAGAGTTAAATAGGTGGATGAAAAATTGTACGGAAAGTCTTCATTTTTACTAACGTAATATGATATTTAAAGTTACTCAAACAAGATGTTATTCCTAGCGTTAATAAGATAGGTACCTATCTAGAAAATACTACTAGAGAATAGTTGTAATTCTTCTTCTTCTTTTAAATGATGGCTTCGTGCGGTTTGCACATTTAGCCAGTGTCAAGTTAAAGATATATTAATATAATATAAAATATAGTAAATGAGAATAAGTGGTGATAAAGATGATAAATGGTAAATGAGATCCCCTCCCCCTAAGCCCCTTGAGTCCTCAGTAAAGATGTGGGACTATACTGAGATCTCACATGGACTTCTTGAGAGAATTTGAAAAGTGATGTTGCACTGTTTTATTTCATTTACCAACACTCATGTACGTTCACAAACACTTAACGGTTAATAATCCACCGTCATTAAACATTAATGTTAGAAATATCACAAATTATAGAAAATAAAACAAAACCGCAGACATGACGCTTCACTTTCCCGCCAAGAAGTCCCTAGTTGTAATTGAAACATTTCGAATTAAGAAAAATGAAGGTTGCAGGAAAGTTTTGAAGTTTCATCGTAATATAAAACAGTTAACGAAATAAAAGTATTTGAGTTAAGTTTAACTAACCTTGGCATGTTTGATATTCTTCAAGTTGTAAAACTATTTCCTTATAAAATAAATTTATATTTCAGATTCTTACTAGAAGCCCTTACATTAGATATGCCTCACTATGTGGTTTGCAATTATTATTTTTAATTTCTCCATAATATACTGTTGATAGTGAACCGCTTGAATTTTGAATTCGTCTTACTTTGCAATCTACCGTCTATTTGATAAAAATTTCAAATAAACAATGATAAAATCATCAAAAAATAATTTTGTATTCACATAGAAAATTTTAAGAATTTTTCACTTTGCTGTCTTTGAAGGCCGATTTTAACCAAACAAGATCATTAAATACCACTTTAATTTATTTTATTTTGAATCTGAAAAGTTTTAGAATTTACTTTAGAGCCGTGACAGCATCTGTATTAATTTATTGTTTTAAGAAATGAAAAAGAATGTGTGTGTGAAAAAAGTGAAAATTTTTTACTTCATCTACATTTTCATAATTCCTATCGTAATTCGAAGCTGTTTAATTTAACTATAAAAGAATAACTGACAAAGATTCTATTGCAAAATAATAAATCTGAAATGTCTCAATTTTTCTTAAAAAAACAATATAAGCAAATCAGGAACAAAATTCTCTAAAAAAAAAAGGTATAACTCAAAAACTATAAACAAACGCATGTACATAATATATAGAGCTGATTCGGGTACTCCAAGAGGTGCTTAATCTCTGAACTTCCGTTAGACATTAGTCTCTGGGACACCGTGTATATCGACCAGACTCGAATATTTATTTCTAACTTAAATTAGGTAATAGATATTCGTAGTCACCAAAATCAGTCCGAAATTTCGAGCTCCGAGGAGTCTCGGCGGCGGCGTGAGGACTGCATGATACTCTGCATCCACGTCGAGGACTTCTGCGCGGCCGTCCTGCGCGGCGTGCGGCGCTCCGGCGGCGTCGGCTCCGGCTCGGGCTCCGGGTCGCGGGCGCGCCCCCTGCCGCCGCGCGGCCCGCCCCGCGCCGCACGCGCGCCGCGTCCGCCCCGAGCGCCGCGCCCCCGCCCGCGGGCCGGCGGCGCCGCCTCCGCCGCGGCCTCGTCGTCGCTAGACAGCACGACGACGCCGCCGCCCCGCTTGTTGTTGGCGGCGGCGGGCCGCTTGGGCGCCGCGTCGAGCAGCGCCGCCACTCGCTCGGGGTCGGCAGAGTCCAGCTCGTCCTTGCAGAGCCGCAGCCGCTCGTCGACCTCGGCGACGCTCTCGGCGGCGGAGTCCATGAGCGCGGCGACGCAGCGGCGCCTGTGCGCGTCGAACACGCGGCGGAACACTTCGTCGTCGTTCTTGAGGGTGAAGTCGCGCACGGCGTCGGTGAGCGCGCGCATGGAGAGCACGGCGAGGCGGCGCTCGGGCGGCAGGCCGTCGAAGTACGCGAAGATGAGCGCCTCCACGTCCACGGCGTCGGCGGCGGCGTCCGCGATGTCGGCCTCGTCGGCCGGTGCCGTCTCCTTTCGGTCCCTGATCTTCTTCTCTCGTTTCATGATAAGGATGTCGTTCGGATTCGCGACGATGCCGTTAAAATTTTGTCCGAATCTCACCCTGTTAAAATCTTGTCCGTCGCGTTCGTAGAAGACGCTGAGCCTCACGAGCGGAAGTGCCGGTTGCTTGGGGTCCCCGCTTCGCTTCTCGTTTCCCTCCTCGATGGCTTCGTTGACTTTTCCTTTGAGAAACTCTTGAACTTTTTCGTTCTCATTGACTCCTTCGTCTTCTAGATTTTCCTCTGACAACACTATAGTTTTGAATATGAACGGCCTCACCGTTTTCAGTGGGATAGGATTCAATATGTAATCTGTTTTACAAATTTGCAAAAGGGCACAGTGCTTAGGCAGTGCCTCCCCGGCAGCTAACGAAGTCGCCACCGTACTTCCTGGCTGAATGATTTGAAAACTGTCACTACGGCTCCCTTTCATTTCATACAGGAGACTGTCATGCTCATGGCCCCATATGACTAAGTCTAAAAAGGATGGGAGAACATCCTCTTTTATATAATTACTGGGGCCTCTGTCTGCCCGATTCTGATGAAGTGTCAACACATTGAACCAGTCTTCACTATCATCTGGACGTTCCATTTCAACTTTCTTTTCAGTAAATAGACGAGAAAGCCTCTGATCTTTCAGGTGACTCAGTCCATATAATGCTAACTTTGTCTGACCTTTCTGCATAAGAACTGGCGAGACGCGTACATGTGTATAGTCACTCCATTTTCCGAAATAATTTACTAGACCTGTTATGGACAAAATGTCAAGGGAACTGACACTGCCCTGACCGACTGGATCGTCATGATTTCCATGTATAGATAATATTGGGTAAGACACATTCAAGTTAGGATCTTCATAATTAACAACGCGAGAAAAGTTTTCAAGCTGATCAGATAACAATTCTATGTTTATAGGTTTGTCACCAAAACAATATTTTCTGATAATCTGTGTACATTTGAACATACAACTGGGTGTAGGCTTAGCATGGTCAAATAGGTCTCCTCCGAGCAAAATCAAATCTACATCGAACTGAACGGCATGAGATAACACTTCTTCGAATGCAGTAAAGCTGTCTTCACCGCGGACCGGGTCATTTTCCAAGTAACCTAAATGTATATCAGATGCTACCAAAATTCTGATAGTATCGTCTGCAGTCCATTTCGATGCATCATTTCCAATCATGATGTATTTGAATTGTGAAAAAAATGTAGTTTAACTACAATTTCACTAACAATTATCTTTCCACTTCCCGCGAACCCGGTATTCAGTTTGGTCAACTTTGGTCGGTGTAAGTAAGACGCTGCGCGGCGTCAAACAATAAATAAAAAAGTGACTTTGACACATTCATTTTTTTCCATAGATATGGACTCACTCGTCTAAAGTATTTTCCAGTGTCAAGTTACTCGATTCTTGGCGGGAAAGTGACACGTAATGCAATTTTGTTTTCTAAAATTTGTGAAATTTCGAATATTAATGTGTAATAACGGTGGATTATTAACCGTGAAGTGTTTTAGAACGTACATGAGTGTTGGCAAATAAAACAAAACAGTGCAACATCACTTTTCAAATTCTCTCAAGGAGCAAAGGCGGCTCGTAACGTTTTTTGATGTGAATGTGAACACCCACAACATTTTATTGGTACAGGAAATCCATTCGCGGGTCGGGGCGAGCAAAGATATCTACCACTTTCTTGCAAAATTCAGATAGTGAATTAATTAACCTAAAATTCGTACTACACTTTTGAGTAAGTGCAATATCAGGCCTTGGTGGCCTTTTACTTTTTAGTTCGAGACGCATTTCGAGAGACTTCTTACAATTTTAAATAAAAGATATACCGTATTGTTCCATTTTCGCCACAAATGACGTGCACAAACTATTTTTCAATATTAGATTATTTAAAAGAAAATCCACAAAGCATAAAGTTACCGGCGACGACGTTTGTTTGTTTAGACAAGAACGACAATTCTCCGCGCCCGCGCACGCCTTGTTCGATCCCGATTGCCAACGTCGCGTAGCAGGAGCTGCTCCAAATTGGGTTAATTTTTCATAGGAAATCTTTGGTTTCACGCGCCACACTGTGCCGATATTTCTCTTTCGCACTCATTGAATGCAGGGCTAGGCATTGTACTAAACTTTGTTTCATAGGAGCGCAATCACTGGCGCTCCACTTGCTACATGACACCAAATATTAGCTTAGAGAACGAATATTTAACGCGTATTGTATTAAATATAAATAAAATAAATATTTTCTTACAATCACAGCAATTATTTAGTTCCAAGATAAGTATCATTAAGAACTTGTGTTATGGATACTAAATAACGGATAAACATATATAAGTACTTTTTTTTTTTTTTGTAAATACATACTTAAGATACATAGAACACCCAGACCAGAACAAATATTCATGTTCATGCACACAAAGATTTGTCCTGTGTGGGAATCGAACCCACGACCTTTCGAGTGAAGTGCAGGTATACTGACCTCCACACTATATCAGTCGTCGACAAGTATTGTATACGCATAGTACTATTCACACGAAGTCTGGTAAAGAATGAGAAGAAGAAAATAAAGAAACGAAAGGGAAACTATTGATTTCATTGCGTTGCAGGGTGAGTCTTCATCATCGTTTTGTGTTATGTTTGGAAAATGCACAGCAGTGCCAGTAATATGACTCGGAATGAACGAGTACTCTTTTGTAAGGTCTAAATGAGTTCTTTTATACAATAAAAACAGGTGAAAGAGGAGAACGTGGATTGCGAAGAATAGAGACGGATTTCATATAATGTGAAGAATGGATAATTGAGAGGATGACAAGGAAGAGGGTTTAGTGAAGGGACAAGATTATGAATGAGATGATTTAACAGTATCCGAATAGTTAGGGCGATTTGTTTTAGGAACCATTTTGCTTGCTTCAAAGTAAGTAATGTTATTTTCAGCCATTGTAATTTTATTTTAATATTTGTCTTACATATTCAGGGCAGGATTTATCATTGGCAAAAGGGTTGCTAGAACACGAAATACAAAAGGCAGATGAACTGTCAATGTTACAACCGTCACCAGAAAGGTCATGGCCACACTTTGGGCATCTCGTTATTGAACGGCATATTAAGCAAATAATAAATGCATTGGCATCCTTGTGCGATTTTAACTCTATCGAGCGCCTATTACGGCCAACTCTTTTCACACAATCAACAGTAATATTTTTAAAATTTAGTTTTATGTAAAAACATGAAACGTGCGAAACTTGACTGGATGCAATGAAGTTTTAGTAGAATCAATTCGCCGTACGTGGACGGGAAACGGGGGATTATCACTGGCAGGCAATAATGTCTGTCTGCCAACTACGCTTTTTACTTGCTTTGCAGTTTTATTTTCGTTATGAGATTCTGCTTGTCTTTTTCTTGAACTTTGAGGAGAACATAAAGAATCCATACTCTGGGAGAAAGGAGAGACGGAGTCTACTGGAGTGAAAAATTTGAATCAAGGATTAGAAGAATCAGGAGGATCGGGAGAAATTTTACTCACAGTACGGTACTTAAAGTAGGTATACTATCTATAAAATGGTAAAAATAAATTTCGTGAATTGAATTTTCGTAATATAACAATCAGAAAAGCTAAATTATGAAAAATATTATTTTTAAAAAAAAAACTGAAAAAAATTTACACCTCTCACATGTGACATCCTATCTTCCGACCAGCTAAAGTCAAGTCAAATAAAGTCCGTCACAGTCATGTTCAGGTCATGTCACAGTCAAACTTGTCAGAGGCTCAGTACGGCTTCCGCAGCGGGCGATCGACTATAGACGCGATTGGCCACTGATGCCACAGGCCACAGGTGGGGGTTGATGTCGTTTCGGCTGACACAGGTACTCTCGGGGAACGCGTGCTTCGGGAGGTATCTGTGCAACATAGCTGGAGTCGACTGGAGCGGAATTGACCCAAGGGTGCCACCATTGAACTGTGCACATCATACAATGGTGGTCTGCCCTGCGTGGGTGGGACAACGAACAGCCCTGATACCGGCTCTGAGCAGTGAGTCTTTCGCTGCCAACCGTTATAAAAAAGATGGTTGACAGCGAAGGGGCTTGGGAGGCAATGACCTCCTTTTGCGAAAAAGTCATGTCGCTAAAGGAGGCCGCAGAGCGAGAAAGAGAGAGAGATCCGCAGTCTCTCCGGATCCGTCGATTTCGGGGCAGGAGGGCTCGTGGAGCACGTCCGCCAGCCGCCGCCGTCCAGCATGTCCCGTCGAGAGAGTCTCAGGGGGTGGGTGCGGGGGCATCTGCCACCTAATATGGGATCCTCCAAGAAATTCAATGCACTTCGGTAGTGTTACGCCTGAGAGGTAGGAGTGGGTAGAGGTAGGGGTAATTACTGCACCCCTCTGAGGAGGTCCGCTACCTTCCCATCACAGGAGCGGTCGTTGCCGCTGGCGAGGCCATGAGCTGATGAGAGACCATGGTCCTGCCTTTTTGCCAACTAGTGACGGGCGTCGTCAGTTTTTTAGTGGGTAGGCTGAAAAGTTCCTGCAGGAGCCCCACATAACCGCCGTCCGGACCCCCGACCGGTTAGGTATGCGTAAATGCATTTTTCTGACGTTTAAAAAAAAAAAAATTCGGTTGTTTTTTTTCATTTTTAATCATGACTTTTTCAAGTACTATGTTTATTAGTTTTTTACTTTTTTTTAAATATTTTTTTTTACTTTTTTTTTTACTTTAATGAAAGTTTTATTTCTATTTTTTTACATTTAAGCGAGAACTACCTACACCAAGTAAACTTAATAACTAATAAAATAGGAAACGTTAAAATGGCATTTTGGTCAGAATATATATATATATATATATATATTTAGTTAAAATTCATTTCAATTGCCGTAGGATTTTTTTTTATTTTTGTGAATTCTAGATTTTATCATTATTACCATAAGAAAAATACTGAATATCCAGTATCGTTATCTTTGGTAACAGTTTCTTTGAAATCTATTAACAAAATAAATAAACAAATTAATTTTGAAAATAAAGTCCTTTAATACTACATACTTCTACGTGTTTTTTCAATTTTTGTAATTTGGAAAATGACAATACGGACAATCGACCGTTACTGTTTTTAACATAATTATATTAATTTAACATTTACTATTTTATAATGTCTCCCACTTTCAAATATTAAAGAATAAATTGATGTTTATAGAAACTGAGAGTGAAGTTAGGCTGTAAGTTTCTGATTCGTATATTTTTTTATCCCCAAGGACTTTGTTGTCAACTTGCTGTCAATGTCAACAACATAATTGCTTGCTTTGTGCTAGTGATCGAAGGAAATTGGCAAAAGCATTAGAAGTAACACAAAAATACAAGTCGCAATGTTTTCATAAATTAATTATCGGTGGAAATTAGCAATGACTTTTTATAATGTGACGCCTAAACTCAATGTAATGTGTGAAAATGCACTCGTTTTATGCATATGTTAAAGTTAAGAAGGAGAAAGTGGTGTGTGAAATTTGTGAGTCGCCTTCAATGATGTGGAAGGGGCCGATTGTGCAAGCAAAGGCCCGCGCGCGCGCTGCTGCGGCCCTGGCGCTGGGGCTCTGCGTTTTTGCTGTATGTTTTTATGTTCTGATTGACCTTATATTATAAGTTCTAAACAAATAGTGCCATTTGGTAATTCATAGTCCAATTGTGTTTAGTTTGTATTTGTTTACTTTTAATTATTAACCGAAACAAATATTTGGATAGAAGTAAACAAACTTTAGATGATACTATTATAGTTATTGATACTACATACAGATTCTATGAAAAAATACATCTTAAAGTGAGAACTTTTTGCCCTTCTATATAATTAAGTATGTTGTTTGCATCAACTTATTTTTAAAATTTTATATTATCCGTATGCAATAGATAAAGTCGTAACTCTAAAGTAGGTAATATTAATAATATAAGAAACATTAGTTTCTAAAGATAGAATACATTTTTATATTATTATGGATTAGATGGACTGGATAGAAATAGTACAAGTATATGAATCACAAATAACCCATGTTTTTAAGTTCAAGTAAAAGAAGCAGTCTCGAGGGGGTTAGAGTAAAGAAAAAATACGAATCATATTGTATATACTCACTGTCCCCTATACATTGCAACCAGCTAGATCAATTAAATACAAAGTGGATGAAAGGGGCATGTTTTTAGCATTAGAATGTTATCAAACTGGCTAAGTAGTCATCAAAATCAATGTGTATATATAGAGTTAGTAACCCAATTACAAACTCTATATAAATATTGATCTTAAATGAAGTAAATTAATAATCAGTCTTTTATTACACTATTCCTCATTTTTCTAAATTATAATGTGACCAATGTTCTTATGTGAAAATAATGACAATATGAAATGTAAATATTTTCAATCAAATTATTTTACACTGTGATGACACCACTACCTTACCAATTATTACTGCTTTGTTACTACTTAAGTTTATACATTGCCTTTAGATGTAGTGTCACAACACAATTTATAAATATTTATTACGACAGTACAAATAGGTGTATAATTATAATCTTGGTGAAATGTGTGTATGAAAAAATTATTGATTAAAGACATACTCACTACGGCTAAACCTAATCTCTTACTCTTAGTATTTATGTCTGTGGGCGGGACTGTCCATCAATGACAATTCCTTTTTGATTTAACTCCAAACCACAACCCTGATAGTGTTTAAATTGCAAAACAACATCACTGGAGCTAGAGTCCAATTCTCCCAAAGCTTAGAGAAACTCATTTCAAAAAATACCCACTGGCGAGGCTGCATGCTGGCAGTCAGACATAAACAAGACCCTTTATGTTACAGAATGTTCAGTTATTACAACTGCAATATATCATCTTTTGTACACCTCATCATCTTATATCTCATGTAATTATTCGAACATGCTAAAGTATTAATAATTATAGTGATACAAGCAAGGCGAAAGTGTATGCTAACCATCTACAGAAAGCTTTCACCCTGTTTGAATATTACAATGTAACATTCATTATTATTATTACGATTCTAAAATCAGTAATATCACAAGTAAGCCTCAACAGTAGTATTACTTCTCTTGCATATGAAACCCATCATTAAATAAAAGATTTTGACTTTTACTTTAAAGAATAATTTGTCAAACCTAAGTATTAATTTGGCTTCAGTTATATTTTTTTGGAAAAGGAAAGTACAACCTTCGAAGACAAAGTTATTGCTGTGCATGTTTTCTATGTATATCACAAGTATTTGATAAAATGTACTTGACTAATAAATGCATATAAGACACTACTAATGTACCAGCTACAAAGGGTCCCAGAAACAAGTGTCAAGCTGAAGTGCAGAGATAGAACATCCTCTGGGGTACCTGGATGATCCCCATATATGTTTCTGAGATAACCTGTATATACATTTACATGCAATACCACCAAAATAAATGATAACATTTGGATTAATTTTATAATAATAATAAATGTTTATTTTCTCACTACAATATACAGTTAGAAACAAACAGTTTAATAAGTGTACAAAATTTGGACAAGTTTATATTATAGGAGACTGGTGCCTAAGCTAGGCTCTAGGCCTGTATTTCAGGACACCAGGTTCCCACCCCTAACATTTACATTTCTCATAATATTATGTATTAAAGTGAGAGTAATACATACAATATCATCTCAATGTGAGGTTAGGGATTGAGAAGTATGACTTGTATGTGGATTGCATACCCTAAGAGCAACACATGAGATATAAGGTTTTCATCTTGCTAGAATACTTGGCGTAAAAAATCATAAATAATTTTAAACAAAAGGCCATTATAATCGAGGAATAACGAGTTGTTTCTATTTTATTAAATTGTTATGATAAATGATGGGTGTTGGGGGCAGTGGCAATGCGGAGTGGGGCGGGGCGCGGATCTGGTGATCGAGATCCCGGGCTCCGGCGGCGAGGGGGCGGGCGGCGAGGGGGCGGGCGGTGAGGGGGCGGGCGGCGCGGAGGCGGCGGGAGGCAGCTACCGGCTGGACTACCGGCCGCCGCACGGCTCGCCCGCGCCCAACTACACGGTGCCGGCGCGCGCCTCCACCATCAACTTCCAGGGGCTGCCCGGCACCAAGTACCACTTCATGCTGTACTACAGCAATGCCACCTTCTCCGACCTCCTCACGTGGAACCAGACCATCATTACGGGTACGCTCTTCATCTGTGTCAATTATTATGTCTTATGTATTTCGATGTTAAATAATCATGCCGACGATTTTAAAAGACCAATTAATTTCTTACGGTCAAAATCAAGAAACAAACGTCATAAAAAAAAAAGAAAAAAAAATGACATACATGTATGTACAATCACGCCTATTTCCCCAAAGGGTAGGCAGAGGCATATTATACGCCCAAACTTCGCTAATTGTGTTGTAGGTCCACTAGTAAAACTTAACTTTCTATCATAAAGTGTTTAGTAACTAAGTGAAAATATTTATTTTTAAAAGGGCTTTGGATAAAATTGATTGGTACAAATAACAAGGCGTTGAGGTATGGTATACATTAATTATATTCAATCTATCGCAATAATGTATACTTACAAAATAAGCATAATCTTCTGTGACTACAATCCAAGTCGAGCACTGCGTACCGACGCTCGAAGTTCAATGTTCCAAGTGGAGCATGATGCTGAAACTTGGTACTTTAGTTTAGATCATAATTATTTTCAATAAGTAAATGATGGGGGAACGCAGAGTGTGCGAGTGCATGTGATAGTAACGTGTGTATTGTGGCGGCGCAGCTCCCGAGCCGCCCACCAACCTGACGGTGACGCTGGGCCGCAACAAGCAGGCCGCCATCGCGTGGGCGCCGCCCGCGCACGGCGACTACACCGGCTTCCGGTTCAAGGTACGCCCACCCCCACCCCCACCCCCACCCCCACCCCCACCCCCACCCCGCCTCGCAACCTCTCTTTGTCCAGGGAGTTCAATAACTAAGAATAACGTCCGACAATAATGCAAATTTGCCGCATAGGACTCCACCGAGTAATCCAATGTGTCAATTTCGTGCATTTGAGATGTGGAGAGTTTAATTCTAAATTGACAGCTCTTCCATGCTATTTTTAAGTCAAGGTCTAACTTGCTAAAACCACATTGTTATGATTCGTATTTCGTGTAAGTGTTACCGATATTTCATTGTTAAGATTTAATAACAGCCTGGATTTAAAAACATCAACACGAATGCAATACATTAATTTATCACACCATTCATTTGATATAAATATACAAAAGGTGTTTTTTCTATGTAACAAGTGTTGATCAGTCGTTAATATATATTCCATGATAGTCGGCAACCCTAGTAGATAACAGCAGCAAGTCGAGTCTGAATACGCACAAGTGTCATCATTTTGAAAAATAAATATTGGTCAAGGTTTTGGAATATTGCCCGGACTCGGTCCGAGCGGCACTCGCGCCTGGCCGCAGGGGCCGGCTCATGACGGTGTTCATAATTATATGCTTTCCGTAACGCTAACTAGGAACGGGCCATGCTAGCTGCAGCATGCATTCATATAAATCGTAGTTCTCGGCCGCATTTTGCTCGCGTGTACTAATTTCTCCGCGACGACGGAGCCGATGAAATTAGAAATGACAGTAGTAAAACTAGAGTATTAAAATGGCACTTGACTATTTTACTTCTTTACAAAATTAAATGTGAAATATGCCAAATACTTTATGAACTATTCGTACTTACTACAGGTCGTTCATTAGTATGTTAACTAGTAATAAATTGAGTTCCATAGAGACTAGTATTTACGACCTATCAGACTTCAGCTCAGAGCTGCAGGTACTCGAACCGTGCCCTCGAGGCAGGGAGCGGGTCGGTCCGTTGAGTGGTGTGCCGCGCAGGTGATCCCGCTGAGCGAGCGTTCTGCGGGCGGCGCGGAGGGCGGCGCGGAGGGCGGCGAGGAGGGCGGCGCGCGCAACTTGTCGGTGGAGGGCGCGGCCAACTGGACGCTGGCGCTGCGCGACCTGGCGCCGGGCGCGCTCTACCAGCTGCACGCCTTCACGCTGCTGCACGACAAGGAGAGCGCCGCCTACGCTTCCCGCAACTTCACCACACGTGAGCACGCCCAGCACCACACACACACACACACGACCATCCGCGTTGACGACGTACAATCAGGCCATCACCAAATTGTAACCAAACAATCTAATATAGGTACTGCCATTAGTTGCACCTTCTGCTCTTGTCTCAGAAAAATCTCGACCCGGCAGACTTACTTTTCTTATACTCTACCGATTCTAAGGTTCACTTCCGGTTCGTAATCGGGTGAGTAATACTGAGTGTCGCAAAGCGAATATATTTAGGACTGCTCCGGGAGCTGAGTCTAATATGAACTGATCGCTGAAGTGCATCTTATGGATATAAATATTCGACTGCTAATGTTAAAGATGAAAAAAAATGGCAATGAAGTGATTAGACTGACAAATAAGCATAAAGTGGTTGTAAAGAGTGGAATACATGGTGGTATGACCTGCCTTGGAAATGTAAGAAACGCATTAAGGTCGATGGTTTTCATAAGAAAGAACGTTGGAAGAATATTTTTACCACAAACTATAAACTAGAAAATCCCCCGAGCCGATCCAAATTGTTTTTCCATCATTTGGCGGCCTACGGTTCATGTATGCCAATTGCATGTATAACGTCTTTAACACAATCTACTCTTTTTCTCTAACGTCTCATAAATGTGCTTATATCTTAGGACTATGAACGGCGACTTGTAATAGGCAGTGACGTTCCGGCCGCTGGCCGCCCGGCGCGCCGCCGCCGCTTGCCGGTTGCCTACTTTCTATCACTCTATGGTTATTTAATACTGTTGCATCTCAGCACGACCGATGACGATCCGTATGTCAGTCAGCACTGAACAGCACGTAATTAGGTTCACAACGATATTTAAATAAGAATATTTTAATCACACCATACTTTTTCCGAAAACAAATAGGTTGGCTAATGTAGTCTTAATTGCATGTACGTATATCGATACGATATCATAACTTATGTAAATAATTGTGATCGCACACAGCATACATTAAATTATATATATCGTTATTCTGCTGTGTTTTACCAAATGACTGTATTTTTGCTATAAAGCGAGAGGATGGGCTATCTCTCGGGGCGGGTTTTCCCAGGCGTATTTTTGAGCCCCGAGACGTTTCTGCTATTCTTAGGTGACCTTGGTATCTACGACAGACTATTTTTCCTTATCACGTATGGAATTATATGATGATGTAACTTTAAAGTGTAAGTTGTATACATTTTAATTGCATTACAATGCAAGTGTCTTGAAATATCGTTGTGCGTGCACTTTCGCCCGTGTTAGGTGAAATGTTATTAATTGGATAAACGATGCAAATGCACTCGTTCATGGCTGCTGCACAAGCCGGCAAAGGGTTGCATTATATTTTAAGCCCGTTTTTTAAGCTAAGAATTTTTTTAAATTGATATTACCAAATGGTTCCATCGGTTAGTGGGCGAATGTCGTTCAGTCCAGTGTTTGTATGACACGGCATTGAAAAGCCTCATTATACCGGGGCCGTGACAGCCGAATGCTCTCCGCCAAGGCCAGCTAGCAATCTCCTCATCACCTCAAATCCGGTTCCGAGCGGGTTTGCTGCGATATATTAATATTAGATTACGAGAGGCTCGAAGCCAGTGCGAAGCGGCGGGCGCTGCGCAGGCGCAGCCATTGTCAGACCTTCACACTGCATTAGGTGATGTCACGTTCGCCACGGGCGTGCTCGGCTCACCAGCCGGCCCATTGTTTGTCACACGACGACCAAATGAACACAATAATAATATGCCCATCTAAATTATCGACTTCCTTTTGCGCCTGTTTCTGGCCCTACAGTTCTTGCCAACGGCTATATCAAATATTGTAAAACAATTTTCTACAAATGTTACTTAAGTATTATAATAAACAGTTATTTGAAACAAATTTTCTATTCCTTGCCCACACAGGACCTGGGGGATGAATGGTGAGAAGTGTCGCACGTTGCATGCTGCCGTTATAGCAATTACACAGTTATTGTGCCTCGTACTGTTCTAGCAATTACATCGCACATCGCATATTTAAAACAGTAGCCTTTATTAAGTCACAATTTACTCGTGAGAATGCGCTAGATAATCTATGAATTACGTATGGTAAGCGTTCTAATGTGTACCGTGGAAAAGCGATTAGGTTTCATGTTGATGCATATTATAGATATGCAAAAAGAACCTAACGCAATTTTAAAGACCGAGAACACATTTTAAGAAAACTTATTCCAAAATGTGTGTGTGAGATGAAGTAAAACATATCAAATATGTTCACATGGTAGCTCTCGCCGTGTCAAGAATTTCTTCGATGTCTGCCAACACGTTACCAAATGTCGCAAACGCTCAATTTCTCATTAGCGAGATTTGTAATTCGGTAATTAATTGGAATTGCCTAAGTAGTCAAGTTCGTTTGCAATAAATTGCTTTCGTTTTTGTAGCTAATTCTCGATCGAGTTACATGTTCTCCAGCACTTCTTTAAGATATAACTATATTATTTGTATTGGATTTGCAGCAATATGTAAAATGATCCGGTTAACATTAATATCACAAAACGAATTATAAATTTGTTTTGCTGTTTACAACATTATTTAATTTTAAACTGAACTATTTCAATAGTTCTGAAATCATGTTGCGTTCGCGTAGCCTTTGCTATGGAGGTGACATTATTGAAAATTACTTAATTTGTTGGACATTATGTCGTAATAATGGCGTTACACTGTGGTTGTGAGATTACGTCACGGAGTGGCCCGAACGTGCCTATCTGTATATACTTATTGCGACATATTTTTCTACTCTTTGTAGCGATATTTTTGAAGCATGCCGTTTATTTATTTTTTGTTTATTTTTGATAGTATGTTAGTATAAGTGCTTTTTATATGTTATGCTTTTATAATAATGATAAAGTCAGTCAGCGGACCCGTCATAAAGTGCAACTACTGAGCAGAATCTCTCAGATTCTCTCAGCCTCACTTTTTTCACATTCCATTTTTCTCTCTATCTGACCGCTTCACTATTTACTCTTTTCCAACAGATCAACTGTTTAGTAATTTTATTGGAAATCTGTACACAAAATTGAAAACGAGCGGTGCTCTTCGTATAACTTGTTTCATTTCGTCAGCATAAACCTCTACAAGACAATAACTTCAAACTATTCAATTCAAACATAACCGACGAATAGTAGTAAACTCTTGTAGTTTTTTGTCAATAATAATCCATGTATCGATGTGCACTATATGAGGGGTATACTTGTTCCAAGTCTAAATTACCGTCAAATAGATTTTATTGCTTTTAATGTAATAAAAAAACAAGGTACGTTATAAGAAGAAAAATCATAAATTTAGAATAGTTGCTCGTATGTATTGTGTATTGCGTAGTGTGTCCCGTGTAAGGTGGCGGGTCCTTGTGTGTGGAGTGTGTGGTGACGTGTGTCGTGCCGCAGGTCCCAACACGCCGGGCAAGTTCATCGTGTGGTTCCGCAACGAGACCACGCTGCTGGTGCTGTGGCAGCCGCCCTACCCGCCCGGCGCCTACACGCACTACAAGGTACACCACCACCTCACCACAACCTCACCACAACCTCACCACAACCTCACCACAACCTCACCACAACCTCACCACAACCTCACCACAACCTCACCACAACCTCACCACGCACATCTATACCATCATACATGAACAATAAGGAGAGTGGAGCCCGAACGAGGCGAGTCCTGTGGGCACCAGTTGATATAACATAAAATATTATATTCACATTTTTAGATGTCTCATTTTTCAGTGGACCATAGCGAGACCGGAGAGTTTACTGTAGACTTGAGATCAATAAAAACAAAAAGGCACTATAGTGTACCATAGTTTTGGTCACATCAACAGTTTAGTGTGAACTGATCAAGCAATTTTCACCACCGAAGGCGCAGGGGTCGTTAGTACGCACACTGACAGTGTGATTCATGTTTGTCTTCGTCTGTGAACCGTCAGCTTAATGTGCAATACTAAATAGTGCTTAAGTATAATAATATTAAAATTATATGAAGTACTCTGCCGACTTCAACAATTTTTAAAATGACAATTAGTATTGGTCTTCTGGTAAAAAGAAATAACAAAAAGTTAAGAGTTGTTTCATAATGGATGTGGGTACATTTTATGCTGTTTATAAGTTTTGTTATTTATAAAATACTTTTTTTGTAAAAGGTATTATTAGTTCTTCTTACTAATATTATAAACACGATAGTATCTCACCAGATGTAATACATGTTGTAGAATTAGCTATTTTCCTCGAAGAAACATAATAATATAACACTAAATGTATTTAGTCTCGGGCGGAGCGATTAAATGATGTATCTAAAGATGATCTCTTGACGGATCGATTCTACGTAATATAAGTATAAGGTACTTTCATTGTACAAACAAAAGTCGGCTGTCAGTCAGCCAGCCAGCCAGCTAGGTCCGTGGGCACCTGCGCGGCGTCACCTAAACAAACGTGATGAGTAGGTACAACCACATGACAGCCTGTGCGCCGCGGCCGCCGTAGATCTGTCGAGAAACATTTTTAATACATTACTGTTCAGTTGCATTGTAATCTGCAAGTAGCATGAATTACCTCACGCCTGTCGTGACTACTGAAGAATATGTAATAATGTTATTCGTGTCTTTGTTTTATTACCTTTAGTTTCGCCCGTGCGGTCATTTGTGACTGATATTTATTATCAACAATAGAATAAAATAGAAAACAAATCGATATTCGAATCAGTCTTAGCTGTTTTTTTTGGACACTTATCGGAGCGAGACGACTATTTAATGCAATAAAATATTACCTTATTCGCACCTAGGTTCTATTTTTAAATTCTGAATTTTTATCATCTGAACAACAAGGGAAACAATACTGCAATCTCGTTTAAATGATGCTTCGAGATTGATGTCGTTTGTGGATCAACCTTTAAGTTCATAAATTTATGTAAATTCGTTGGTTGTATTCTTTGTATACAGTACTGACTGATAGGACAGATTAAAAAAACCATAAGTCATAAAGCAGTTCGAAGGAAACCTGGTTTATATTAAAAATCTGTCAATCTACCTATTATCGAAATAATTCTACGAAAATATGTTCACATAATTTAAATTAACTGAGATAAGTAAAAATCAGACTTTGTGATTTGGCGTTCGACGAGGCTTATCGCGATGTAACCGGGTCCAATGTCCCGGGGCAGGTGTCCATAGTGCCGCCGGACGCGCGCGACTCGGAGCAGTACGTGGAGAAGGAGGGCGAGCCGCCCGGGCCCGCGCAGGCCGCCTTCAAGGGGCTGGTGCCGGGCCGCGCCTACAACATCTCCGTGCAGACCGTGTCCGAGCCGGAGCTGAGCGCGCCCACCACGGCGCAGTACCGCACCGTGCCGCTGCGGCCGCGCAACGTCACCGTGCCGCCGCGGCGCCGCTCCGAGACCGCCTTCAGCGTCGTCTGGCTGCCCCCCCTCGAGCTCAGCGAGTTCGAGAAGTACCAGGTGTCCGTGGCGGCGGCCGGGGGCGCCGGGGCCGCGGGCGGCGGGGGCGGCGGCGGCGGCGGCGGCGGCGGGGGAGGGGGAGGGGGCGGGGCGGCGCGCCGCGTGGCCCCGGTGGTGCTGCCGCGCGGCGCCCCCACCGAGGCGTCGTTCTCGGGCCTGGAGCCGGGCGCGCACTACTCCGTCACCGTGAAGACCATGTCCGGGAAGGTCACCTCGTGGCCGGCCAGCGCCGACTTTACGCTCAGTCAGTATACTTTTCCACATTTACTTTTAAATTCTAAGGACGCCAAGACGTACGCCCCCCGCCGGTTTCTGTTGTAAATCACCCAGTCCGCGGGAAGCAGGACGGTCGGAATCCTTCTTAGTTTAATTTGTGATGGGATGCGCGTGTAAATTGTGGAGTTTAAGAGATGGTGTTAATGTTATTCTGCAGAGCCGCTGCCGGTGGTCGGCCTGGAGTGGCGGCGCGATGATGCGGGCGCCATAGTGCTGCGCTGGTCGCCCGCCGCCGGCAGCACCCAGGATGAATACCGGGTATGAATGATCAGCACTTGCCATAACACCTGCTATACTGCACACACCTATCATTTCAACGAGCACTTAATATCTAGTGGTTTTAATTATAATGAATCAGCGCTTACCAAGGTACATTTATATATATTACTACCCATGGTATGCTCTTAGAATTTTATACCAATGTCTTTATGGTTTATTGATCAAAATATTTTAAACAAAAGTTTTGAATGACCAATCCATAAGATAAAAATTTGACTCGGTCAGTTCGGTTCGATGACCACGAAATAATCATCACATTCTTTAAATCTAAAATGTTGAGATGGACAGGTTGTATTGGATTTCAACACGTTTTATATTTACGTCGTATGTGTGATAGCAGCTGAGCAGTATTTTTTGTATTTTTTATTAATTTGTTTCTGTATGGACCCACGATGTAAATTTAATTTGTCGAAAAAATACGAATATGAAAATCGCTTACAAATATTTTTGTAAATACTTTTGGTATCTAGTTTCGAAATTAAACATTTCAGAAGTGTCTTTGAATCTAAGTAATCTTGTTTTCTTTCTTCTTTTAAATAATGGCTTCGTGCGGTTAGCACATTTAGCCAGTGTCAAGTAAAAGATATATGAATAATATTATTTATTAATTAATAATATTAATTATTTTTATAAGTGGAAATTTGTAATTGGCTTTGTTATAAACGTAAATCTAAGATAATATTGTAATTAGTCGTAAGTTTTCCCAAAATTGTAAAATAAAATAAAATATGTAATTCATAGTAATTGAAAATAAGTGATAATGATGATAAATGGGAAATGAGATGCCCTTCCCTCAAATCCCTTTAATCCGCAGGAATGATGTGGGACTATACTGAGAAAATACATTTAAGATTTTCTCAACATGCCACACGATGCAGTTTTTAGATCTTTTTTTAAATTTTTCCCCTTTCCCCCCAAAAAATGACTCCCCATATACAGATTTTATCTGCACACGGCACACCTCTGTGTTTGGGTTACAGGAATTGATATGTGTACCAAATTTCAACTTAATCGGTCTAATAGATTCGGAGATAATTGACTGTAAGCGACGGACGGACAGACACACGAGTGATCCTATAAGGGTTCCGTTTTTGTATTCAGACGTACGGAACCCTAAAAAGGTTGATCGGATGTTCGACATAGGTAATTTTTGTTGGATTCTATTTGATGTTTCTGAATTTTATTTAGTGATAGCTAATTAGTTGGTATAATCGAATTGCGGCGGGCAGGTGTCGTACGCGGAGGCGGGCCCGGGCCGCGACGACAGCAGCTCGCTGAGCACGGGCGCCGCGAGCGTGCGGCTCGAGGCGCTGCTGCCGGGCCGCAACTACTCGGTGAGCGTGGCGGCCGTGGCGCGCGGCGTGCCGTCCGCCGCCAGCGCCGTGCACGTGGCCACGCGGCCGCGCGCGCCCGTGCTGCTGCCGCCGGAGCCCGCGCCGCCCGGCGCCCGGCTGCGGCTCGCCTGGCGCTCCGACGTCGACAGCCGCCAGCAGCTCTACCGCCTGCGCTACCGCCGCCGCCCGCCCGGGGAGGGGGGCCCGCCGCCCGGGGAGGGGGACCAGCCGTCCGGGGAGGGGGACCAGCAGCCCTACATCACGGTACGGCCTTCTATGTGCACTCCCGCCCTAGAGAGGGCCCATTTTAATATTAAAGATCCGCATAACTGGATCTTTCAAACATTATTAGCCCCTATTATCTCACACAGTCCTCTGGGAAACGCCCCGTTTCGATACGAATACAGCGTAGCAGGTGAGATAGGAGCCTCAGAACGACGATGTCTTCTCGACCAGCGCTGAAACGATAGTATGAGTACAAATGTTGTTCATTAACTATACGTAAGATTATAAGCTTAATAACCTAAGTACAACCATGCCAAACAGTACTCATGCAGCGAAGCAACTTTCTCAATGAATTCACACTGTCATGGTGTATGAGGATCCCACCGAGATCTAACCTGATCTTCCCAGGCCTAATAGTATGTATGTCCGAAAAATATCAATCACGCAATGGTTAACTCTGTTAAAAAGCCATGCTCGCTCTAATGAGTAAACTGTTCCGCCTGAAGCGTGCTTTAAACTATATATCGAATTACCTATATAGTTAGTTGCTCCGATGTATGCGTGTGGTTGTTCGGCAGCTGGAGACGCGGGAGACGAACGCGACGCTGGAGGAGCTGGTGCCGGGCGCCGTCTACGAGATCCAGCTGGCCGCCGTCAGCCACGGCCTCAGCAGCGAGTGGCACACCATCCTCAAGCCAGTCCGTCAGTACCGCGCCCCCCACGCCCCCAACGCCCCCCACGACGCTCGTTACATTATTTATCAATTAATTACTAGTAGGATGGAATGTAAAATAATTTTTATGCAGCGAATATACAAGTAGGTAGTGATATTGTAGCAAAGCGGCAAATGTTATCATCATCTGTGATCTTTAACGTCCCACGTCGATGGCCTCAGTGATCAAGGTGCGCGGGTGTGGATCATACGCCCCCCCGCTGACCCAGTGCAATTTGAAGTAAGCTATTGAACAGCGTCTAAGAGTTCGAATTTTTAAAGCCGCCCAACTGTGACGTGGTTTAGCGACCACCATGATATATAGTGACCAAACAGAAGTCCTCTAAATGAAATGCCCCACAAACGGTCATATTTTTATCATATCATAATAATTACGATTTTAGTTAATCTAACTGAAAATCTTGAAAAGAAGTGTAGATAGTACTTAATAAGTAGATAATACTTAAACAGAATTGAGCAACACAACCCATTATTGAAATTGTTTTGCTGCAAAAATTATAATCGGCTTCCAATACGTCTAGGGGAAAGCGAGCCGGAAGAGATAGCGATTACAAAAAATCTATGTTTCGTTATTTTACTCGTTAGTCGATAAAAATACTTCTCCTGGTAGTAAATGAATATACAGGATGAAAAAAGAAACAGATCTAAGCCGAGAGCTACCGCTACGTATCCATCATTAGGATTATTGAAGCGATAAGTAAAATAAATTCTGAAAATCGAGTGCGCGCGTCTGGCCACAAACACACACGCAGAGAGACGCTGTCTGTACGCGTTTCATAAGCTGATTTTTTCAACAACAATTCAAAATCATTTTTTCAATAATAATGTTTGGTTTTGTCACTTGTGATGATGTGTAGAATGCGTAGTCTTGGCTTTGATCGACGGCTTTCTAAACCCTGTATAGTATTTTTACTGATTTTTGCAAAACGGTGGACAGTTGGTGATGAAGGCAGAAGGTAGCCTGTGCTTAAAGCCATTAGAAAGAGGTGTAAGCTTCCCGTAGTAGTCATCTCGAGACAGTGTGCTCAATTCTGATCGAGTAGGTAATAAATCCATGGAAAGACAGTATTGTGCCGTGACCGTTGTGGCTTGCGTGTGCCCCGCGTGTGTGCCCCGCGCGTGTGTGACATGTGAGTGTGACATGTGTGTGTGCGCGCAGGCCCGCTGCCGCCGGAGTGGCTGCGCGTGGAGCGCGTGTCGTCCAACGCGGTGCGCGCCACGTGGCAGCCGCCCGCCCGCGGCGCGCTCGGCGCCTTCCAGCTGCAGTACCGCGCGCAGGAGCCCGGCGACACTCTGGTAAACCACACCCCCACACACCCACACACCCACACAACCACACAAAACACCTACGTAACCTCTATGCTACACACCTCTCAATGTCAAGGTCTCGAGCCTGAAGCGGTACCGAAAGCTGTACACTATAGCATATGCTTTGTAAATAGCAGACGCTTGTTACTATAACGATATAGGTAGTAGAACTGTTTAAATATAAATCAACAGGCAATCAGCATGCAGTGCAGGAATGCACGTGTCATAATTTTCAGGAGCTACATGCGAATGTTGCACACGTCTCTCAGCCTCCCCTTACTCTTTAGATGCTGCATTTTTTGTGTTTATTTGAGCCCTATATTATTATGAATTGCCTGAGAATACAATTCCATAAAAGTAAGCCATTGTAAATAGTCTAATAGGCATTAACTGCTGCATATGTATACATGAATTCAATTTCATGTTTAACTCTCCTTTAACCTATTCATATCTCTCCTTGAGGACAAGGAGGGGGAGAAGGATAGGACTCCAACGAAAACCCATTTTTCAATTATTTCATCGATATTATTTTAAATCAATCTCGTGAAAGCTCAAAAATATGCCTGCTGGCTTTGTACTAGCTCTCTCACCTTACTCTCCCTGATACCAAATTAAGTGCTAGCAAATTGTATTTCGTAAGCTCAATACGTGTTCCTTCATACCAATCCTGAAGTACTTTAATTATATTCTCCTTATAATACTGATGACTCCTATCCTTCTTCTTCATTAGCTCAACATCAATTTATTGGCAATCAGCACATACATTATCTAACTCTTTTAACCTTTTTAAAATATTATCTTCCGCCTTCCTAATCTCAGTATCTTTGCAAATTAATTGAACGAGAGTCCTTTTTTCGAAGGACTTAAAAATGTAAATGCAAGAAAAGATGAAATTGCAGAAGAATGCAATTAGAAATAAAAGTATAGAGGAGTTGTTCTCTAAGGTTCTAATTTAACACTAAATCAAAAGGTACGTTGCATACAGAGTGTCATAGCTGGCAGAGTCGATGCACGCTTAGTAGGTCGTGCCCACAATTACTTTAGGGATCCACTATGTTTCATATAAACTCTGGACGTATATCGGACAACCAGTGTTAGTTTACCAACCGCTCGAGGTCAGCCAGACACAATCATGTCCTAGCGCAGAACGTTGCGGGGCGGATGTACCGTGCCATGCCTGGTATTCTTATCAGGTCACGTGGCGTGCTGCGGTCGGTTTTACTTTCGAGGACTGCTTCGACCGCTAGGCCGGAGCGATCGTCCTAGTGTTATATATTTGAATACTAAATGGAGGGCGGTGCGGGGGTGCAGGGCTGGCAGTCGGCGGGCGCGCTGGACGCGGCGGCGCGCTCCGCCGAGCTGGAGGCGCTGACGCCGGGCGTGCGCTACGTGCTGCGGCTGGACACGGCCAGCGAGCGCGGCGCCGGCGACAGCGTGCTCAGCGGCGCGCCGCTAGAGGTCACCCACGTCGTGCGTGAGTACCTACCAATTCGTTGCCTTTTATGTTAGAAAGAATATTATAGGTACTGAAACAAATTCGCGATGGCAAATTGCATTTAAAGGAAGCCTCACCCTCAGGAAGAGTGCACTTTTTCATTTTAAAATAAAACATACATACATTCGGGCCTGTTTCTCCAAAAGGTTAGGCGGAGGCATATTATACACTTCGCCAACTATATAGTTGATCCCACGTAATGGGTGGCGAGCCTATTGCCGCTTACCGAGCACTATTATGTTCACTGGAGTTGCGTCCGTTGATCGGCAAGTGCACCACTTGCAGGTGAGGTTGGCTTGGGCTCCTTAGGTTTTGGTATACATCACACAACAAATAAAAACAAGTATTTTATGACAGAGTTGTGATATTTTTTTTTCAAATTTTTTCAAGTTTCATCCAAAAACATTACTTTTTTTGAAAAATTGGCATCGACCGAAATTGTGATGCAAACTGGCCACCGAGATCATGCGATTTTTTCTTTGGAGTTTTGTGAAATCACGGGTTTATGCGAATAACCGATCGTTGAAAGTGTGTATTGGTGCGTGCAGGCCCGAGCCCCGTGTCCAACGTGGCTGCGCTGGTGGACACCCGCAACATCACGCTGGAGTGGCCGCGGCCCGCCGGCCTCGTGCACTACTACTGGCTGCACTGGTGGCGCACCGACCACAACCACACGCGCCGTGAGTACATACACACGCACGCACACGAGACAATACTACTGTGGAAACAACGTTTATATATCTGTTTGTGTCACAGCGGATGAGGAGGAGAGTTGGGGCGGGTCGCGCAACGTGTCGGGGACGGAGGGCGCGGGCGCGGGCGGGGGCGCGGGGGCGGGCGGGCGCGCGGCGCTGGGCGGGCTGGCCCCGGGCGCGCCCTACACGCTCACCATCGCCGCCATCGCGCACCACCTGCCCGGCGACCTCTTCACCATGACCACTCGCACCAGTAACTATACACACTCGTATCCTCGCCCTGTAAACAGCCCCGCCATGCGTTACCGTGTTTCGGCTTCAACGATCATCTAGATTCTATTTCTCATAAATATTTTTAGGTACTTAGTTTTTTAATGAAATAAACATTGAATAAACGAAATAAGTCGGTAACAATGGGAATCAAAAAATTGGAAGGTGGTGGAAGCTAAATTGGTTTTCCTACATACATACCAAAAATATTGGTAAGGCGACACTAATATTTTTCTTTAAATACTAAAGCAATATATAGATCCGATTCATATTGTGGTTTAAAATACTTTAATTGAGAAGCAGGCGTAGCACTAATCATTATTTATTAAATATATAAAATTATATAGGATATTTTGTTTCGTTGAAATTATACCTGGAAAATAAATAACCAAAACATGCAAGAATTTCAATGTAATCCAATTCAATGTGTTTTACTATTTGCAGTTTTTTTTAACACCATAGAAAAATATATGTTACTTAACAATATTTTCCGTTAATTGTTATGGTTAGGTTTTGATCTGGGTCTTTTTTCACACTATATTTTTTTTTGGTACATCATTTGGTAAAGTTTAGTTTTTATATGCAATGACAATGTGCCTATGTAGTCGTGTACGTTGGTTGACCATCGATGCGTGCGTGCGCAGGGCCGCTGATCCAGTCCGAGATGACCATCGTGACCGAGTCCGACGACGCCGACAACGAGACGCTCGCCTCTCTGGTGAGTACCGCCTACACTGGCCTACATTGGCCTACATTGGCCTACACTGGCCTGTACTCATATACTCAACTGCAGCGATATAACAGGTCATGCATTGTAATTGATATTACACGTATTTTACCTTATAGTATTCAAGTTTTAATATATGAAGGATGAACAAGGGGAGCGGCGATAGCCCAGTGTCGAGACCCATAGACTTCAAATTTAGAGGGTTTCGTGTTGAAACCCTTGTCGCGCACCTGGGACTATTCGAAATTATGTGCATAAGGGTCGCTCATTTCGTGCCTTGAAAAATACGTTCCGCATTATTTATGCAGTCGTTATTCGGAAGTTAGGGCCTTTTAATATCCTGACAACTGGTGCAATTTAAAAGATGTTCCTTTTACGGGTTGCGCAAGTTCGACAGCAGGCCGGCCCGTTGAACTGAACTCGGGCTGTACACTTAAGTTTCGGGTGACCGGCATAATTTTAAACCGGCCAGTTTTGAACCTGAGTTAACATTCTGTTTGTAATATTTTTTTCACTTTATTTGAAAAATAATCAAGTCACACAATGTTTACCATTAGCTTAACTGTTTTTACTATTCAATTTCATGCCTCGAGCTCGGGGCCAAATAGTTAATTATTGTCGATCCGGGTAAATCTGCACAACCAGCTGACGGGAAACGAACGCTCCGGGTCTGTTGCAGAAAGTGATATACACCCGCACGCCGGAGTCGGCGACGCAGTTCGACTCGTACCGGTTCCGGCTCGAGGGCGAGGGCGAGCCGGCCGGCGCGGCCCGGACGGCGCTGCGGCCGGCCGCCGGCGCGCCGCAGACGGTGCTGTTCGAGCGGCTCGTGCCGGGCCGCCTCTACAACGTGACCATGTGGACCGTCTGCCGCAACGTCAGCTCGCACCCGGTGCAGCGCCAGGCGCGCCTGTTCCCGCGCGCCGTGCCGTGGCTCAACGCGTCGTGGGTGGGGCCGCGCGGCGCCGCGCTGCACTGGGGCGCCGGCGGCGGCGACGTGGCCGACTACTCGCTCGAGTACCTGGCCGACGGCGCGCTGCTCACGCGCCACACGGCGCTGCGCCGCTACAACGTGACCGGGCTGCGGCCGCACACGCACTACACCTTCACGGTGGTGGCCCGCGCCGGCACGCACGCCACGCTGCTGGCGCTGAGCCGCGCGCACTCGGCCGAGCTGCGCACGCGCGAGGACGCGCCCGCCGCGCCGCGCGCGCTGCGCGTGCTGCACGCCGCGCCCGCCGAGCTGCGCCTGGCCTGGGCGTGGGGCGCGGGGGACGCGCACGGCGTGCTGCGCCGCGTGCTGCTCGACCACGGGCCCAGCGCGCCCGGCGCCGTCCTCGAGCGGATGCGACTCGGTCATTATTACACTTCATTATACTTCATCTTAACCGTTCACTTTCGGAGGAACTCTATTGAGCCAAACTGGAATAAATAAATGGTTTTTAGATATTTAAATATGACGAAGTTGCTAATACGTTCATTTTTAATCTGTCAATAAATGTATGTATGCGGTGCGCGGGCGCAGGTCCGGAGGCGCGCGAGGTGACGCTGAGCGGGCTGACGGCGGGCGAAGAGTACGTGGTGCGCGTGTGGGCGGAGACGGGCGCCGGGGCGGGGCCGCCCGCCCAGCTGGTGGTGCGCGCGCCGATCGCCGCGCCGCCCGCCCCGCCGCCCGCCGCCGCGCCGCGCCCCGCGCTGACGACGCCGACCACGGTGCTGCTGCGCTACCACGCCGACGGCTTCTCGCGCGCCAACGGCAACGTGACCGCCTACACGCTGGTCGTGGCCGAGCAGCCCGCCCCCGCGCCGCTGGTGCTGCCCTCGTGGCGCGACGTGCGCGCGCTGCCCGTGTGGCCGCCGTACCAGGTGCGTGCGCTCGCCCCCCCCCCCCCCCTCCCCCGCCGGTCCTGACGGACGCCGGCACTGACCCGGCGGCGTGTTGCAGGTGACGGAGCCCTACTACCCGTTCGGGGCGCGCAGCGTGGAGGAGTTCACGCTGGGCTCGGAGCGCTGCGGCGAGGCGGGCGCGGGCTACTGCAACGGCCCGCTGAAGCCGGGCACCACCTACTACGTGAAGCTGCGCGCCTTCACCGCGCCCGACAAGTTCACCGACACCACCTACGTCGCCGTGCACACCGGTAACCACCCCGCACCCCCGCACCTCCCGCCGCCCCGCCCCCCGTCACCCGCGACCCGAGCTTACCACCAGTACACTTCACCACACATTCTTCCATTCGTGCCGACGATCATCCGACTCGCACCTCCGAAGTCGAGCGTCCGCACCGAGGAACGCTTCATTAAATTTAAAAATCCTAGAATGACGCCCGTTCTCGGTGCGTAGGGCACTGAACTTCTTCACTCTTCGCCAAATGTAAACTTTATAGATATGTCCAATCTGCACTATTCAAGACATGTAAATACTTTTACCCCATAACAACATAAAAAGCACCATAAAAGATCGAATTATATTTCAAAGCTTCTTAAAATTAATGAATGAAAAATTATAATTATTTTTCACACTCCGTCCTCCCTAACTAAATGTGATCTCTCTTCCACAAAAACTCGTTTTATAAAATCTTACCTTAAGTTGTACTTATTTATCATACTAATATTTTTTAAGATCTGACATCACGCGTGGTTAAGGGTTAATGCTATGTAGAAGTTACGGTTGGTTTGTAAATAACAAAACTTATTTTCTTTAAACTACTAACATGCGGCATCCTCTTTAACATCTTTCACCCACAATAAAATCTTATTAATCAACTTTTTCTTTTATTATTTTAATCTTTAGCGGCCAAACACTTCAGGACTTCTTTGTAAAAAACATACTTACTTGCTGATTAAGAAATTCTTATGTTATCACAATTCGTATATGTGAAGTGTTTTTTTTAATGTAACTGTTGGTTATGTATTAAATAAATAAAGTAATGAATTCAGTCTCTCTCTGGACCGGGCGCATTATTTTAGCAATAAAGCGAGTATATCTTCAGTCCAACATTAGAGAACTTATCTTCTGGCAGTGAAAAGATTGAGTCTGTTGATCGCTGCCCTCGCACGTTGGGAAGTGTTGAAGTGTCGCCGCCTCCTCCTTCCGCACGCTTTCTGTTTGCGCACAACTTTACACTATTTTTGGTGGTGGTTTTGTATTGCACAAGATGATACATTTTCTTAAGTATGTACTTTGAAACACATTTGTTTACTTACATTACACTTTTGTTTCCTTACTTAATATTATAAATGCGAAAGTAACTCTGTCTGTCTGTCTGTCTGTCTGTTAGTCTTTCACGCCAAAACTACTGAACGGATTTAAATGAAATTTGGTATATAGATAGTCTAGACCCTGAAAAAGGATATAGGCTACTTTTTATTGCGAAAAGGGGGTTGTAAATGCTACCCAAAGATACTATTCTACGCGGACGAAGTCGCGGGTAACAGCTAGTAAAATATAAGTATCAATAGAACTCGCGATATTAGATCACCTTCAGTTTTAAATAGAGATGAAACTGATATCCGATATCTATCCGTCCTTGTGTTCACTATCTTGGATATTGAAGTAATATCCGGCCGGATACCGAATAGTGAAAAAGTTACAGAAGGCAAATCGTACACAATATGTTTATGGATGCCTTTGTTTTTATAAAAACTATTTTTTTTGTTTAATTAATTAGTTAAGAACTCATAATTACAAGTGACTAATTGTGGTGAATAAGAGGTCGTTGGTAAGAGGCGACTCCGCTATACCAAGCCAGCTTCTGAAAATAACCTTTCGCTATACGCCTCTGCCAGCTGCTGAAAGCAACCGCGGATACGGATTAACTGACCACCAAATTTACGGGTCGTGATTGCGATCGATTCGACATGTCTTTAAGAAAAAGTCAATCTCGTTGACCGCGTTAACATTCAAATTACCAAACCACTATTCGTTTCATCTCTATTTTCTAAATTCAAGGGAAGCTCAGCTTCTATGGATGATAGGTAGTAGATTCGTTGTTTTTAGTCCATCAATAAAGTAATAACATGAGCATGGGTTTAGTAACCCAACTGGGACATTACTTGGAATATTTTCATTCATGAATCCTGCTGAGGTACCTATGTATCTTCTATGTATATATGTATCCTTTGATACTAATACTTAAACAAATTTTAACTTGACCAATAGCGTAGAGGAATAGTCTGGACTACACTACTACGGTAGTGGGTTTAATTCCTACACAAGCCCAATATTTGTGTTCATGAATGTAAATATTTGTTCTGGTTTAAGATATGTCCTATGTACTTACAATGAAATAAAAAAGTAGGATGGAAGTCCTCTAGTACCACTGAACAAGATCTGCTTAGTTTAGGACGAGATGACGCTAGGTGAAATGTCATCTGTATTCAGAATACAGTTATAACAATTAATTGAATTAAACTTATCTCGAACTCGGTACAGGAAGGTCAAATGTTTCGCTAGACGTAATTGCCTGTACTTGCTAACTAGCATGTCGTCTTGCAGTGCCGCAAAAATTCTTTTAATTGATTGTAAACTGAATGGCGCTCGACCTCTACAGATAGTTAATACTTACATACGTATTAATTAAGGTGCTTATCACTGTCGATAACGATCAAATATCGGGCGAAGTGTTCCCGCCGCAGATAGCGGCGCCTAATCACAGTCGCGGCGTGTGCGAAGCCGCTCGCGCATTGTTCAGTAAGTATGTCCTCATATTTATTTTCAAGAGCAGTTTCAGTGATTTATTTTCCTTTGTGTCGTGCTTGTGGTTAGCACGGAGATAAACAAACCATGTTTATTCAAATTCATCTTTATTCAAATTTGTTCTCTGCACACACGTAAGCTAGTTCTCTATATGCCCCTACATAGCGCTTTGCTCTGATTTATTGTACTCGCTTGCCTACTTCAATAACTACTCAAATGGCAATCCTACTGGTGGTGGCTGTTCTTAAAATGTTTGCTGGGGGTGGTTCTATTTGTCGTAAGTACACTCATTATATTTTTTTATGATACATTTAATGGGATATAAGTTATGTTATTGTGAGCCCGCAGAGTGCTTTAATATCTAGTTCAGGTTAATGTTATTAAGTTTTGTAGACAATGAACATTTGTTCCAATTAAACTGTATATAAATAACATTTTTAAAAACTTTGTTTTTACCCGGTTAGAAATCGGTTTTATGAATCGTGTGTTCCTGTAGGAAACTAAGAGAACAAGGAATCGGTTCTCATAGAAAGAAAGTACTGTCTAAAGTAATAGTTAATAATATTACAGCCCCTGCATGGAGTGCATGTTCGATGTTTGTGTTAAATTTGAGTAACATCATTAAATATCTACCTATGTTGAATAAAATTGTGGAAGATTGCTATATAAGAGTAAATAAAGTCGACCCGAGCAATAGCTATAAAGTCCGCCGGCACCGAGGCACTATTAATGACTTCCGAATTATAGATTTTTGTTTTATCGTGTAAAGCCCGATCGATCGACCGAGACGGGGGGCACTATTTAGAACGAATTAAAGAAATACAATCAGGAATGAGTGGCGGGGGGCCGCCGGTCGGTTGGTTGCAGACGTGGACAACACGGCGTGGATCGTGGGGCTGTGCGTGGCGGCGCTGGCGGCGGGCGGCGGCGCGGCCGGGGCGCTGCTGGTGCGCAGGGCGCGCCGGGCCCGCCCCGCCGCGCCGCCCGCCCCCGCCGCGCCCCGCGCCGAGCGGCCCGTGCGCGTCGACCACTTCATCGACCACTACCGCCTCATGTCCGCCGACTCCGACTTCAGGTCCGCCCCGAATACACCTCGCGCACTATATCCGGACATTTAATACAATTTTTTTTATGTAATAATGAAAAATCGACTTTAAAGGTATCATTTTTTTTAAGACTTTAAAATTATGTCATCAATGCAGCGTCATTCAGTCCCAGTCAAAGTTAAGTAAAGTCCATCTTAGTCCAGTCGAGTTAAAGTCATACATACAATACCCCAGTAAAGTAGTAGAAACTTTACTAGCGGTTCTATGGAGTTTTGGAATAAACACGGAAAAATTACAATTAAAAACACAGCTGTATGCCACTTTCTTATACTTGTTTATGTGGCCGAAGATTTTTTTCTAAAAATCCACTATGGTAAATAAATACTGCCGGGAGGCGTTTTATCCGCATCGGCGACAAATTCGATCATAACATAAAATTCCATCAAATGTCAAATCACTAGGAACCAGGAGATTTTTCAAAAATCACATTCTACTTCTGAATGTAATTTTTGAAAAATCTCAAAACGTGTTTCTGTAATAATGGTCGGTTCCTCGCGCGCAGGTTTAGCGAGGAATTCGAGGAGCTGAAGCACGTGGGGCGCGAGCAGCCGTGCTCGGCCGCCGACCTGCCCGTCAACCGGCCCAAGAACCGCTTCACCAACATCCTGCCGTACGACCACTCGCGCTACAAGCTGCAGCCCGTCGACGACGAGGAGGGCTCCGACTACATCAACGCCAACTACGTGCCCGGACACAACTCGCCGCGGGAGTTCATCGTCACGCAGGTGCCCCACACTATATACACTACATCAACGCCAACTACGTGCCCGGACACAACTCGCCGCGGGAGTTCATCGTCACGCAGGTGCCCCACACTATATACACTACATCGACGACAACTACGTGCCCGGACACAACTCGCCGCGGGAGTTCATCGTCACGCAGGTGCCCCACACTATATACACTACATCGACAACTACGTGCCCGGACACAACTCGCCGCGGGAGTTCATCGTCACGCAGGTGCACTACACTACCGCTCTTCCGCTTCGTAGCTCGTCATTCCATACGGGATCAAGTGTGAGAGTGTAACGAATTATTTGCATTCTTTATGTAATTTTATAATTTAAATACCATTATATGCTGTTCTCTGAACTCATTAAACAATATGGTTTTTAAACGTGACGCAAAAATATTACCAGTACGATGTTTAAACCATAAAAAGCAGATGTGTAACTATTCAGAGCTCATACAATGTTTATTGGTAGAGTCTTTATGCAATACGCGTAAAACTTGATTCAAGGTCTATTTACTGGGTTGACGGATATTTTATTCAATACGTAATCGGAACATGTCTTCTTTACAACAACAATACAATAAAAATATCACATCTCTGTCATAAAGAACTTGTTTGTTTTTTAAAATGAAAAAGTGTTTTCTTACTGAGACTCCCTTTATATGTTGATCAATATAAGTTTGCTTAATCAGGTGGGAGAAAGGGATTTGTGAAGTGTTTGAGAAAAGAAGTCCGACCTTTTTAAACATTGAAGAAATGATGAATTGTTACATTAGGTGGTCGGAAAAGGCTACAGAGTTCAGAATCCATGCGAGCGTATAATGGATGTATAACGAGGAGTGTTCTGTCGGGCAGGGCCCGCTGCACTGCACGCGCGACGACTTCTGGCGCATGTGCTGGGAGTCGGGCTCGCGCGCCATCGTGATGCTGACGCGCTGCGTGGAGAAGGGCCGCGAGAAGTGCGACCGCTACTGGCCCTACGACACGCGGCCCGTCTACTACGGGGACATCGCCGTCACCGCGCTCAACGAGTCCCGCTACGCCGACTGGACCGTCTCCGAGCTGGCGCTCAGCCGCGGCGCCGAGCAGCGCGTGCTCAACCACTTCCACTTCACCACGTGGCCCGACTTCGGCGTGCCCGACCCGCCCACCACGCTCGCCAGGTACGTCCGTCCGCCTCCGCCCCGCCCCCGCCCCGCCCCCGACCGCCTCGCTCGAGGCAGTGTGTTTATTGACCGGCTCGCGTCCGTCGGCAGGTTCGTGCGCGCGTTCCGGGAGCGCTGCCCGCCGGACAGCCGGCCCGTGGTGGTGCACTGCAGCGCCGGCGTGGGCCGCTCCGGCACCTTCATCACGCTGGACCGCGCGCTGCAACAGGTGCGCCCCCCGCCCCCCGCCCCCGCTCGACCGGGCCCGTCCCGAATACTACCCTAGACTCTCGACTGAAGGAGCGCGTGTTGTGCCCGCAGCTGGCGGCGCACGCGGAGACGCTGGACATCTTCGGCATGGTGCACGGCATGCGGCGCGAGCGCGTCTGGATGGTGCAGACGGAGCAGCAGTACATCTGCATCCACCAGTGCGTGGTGGCCGCGCTCGAGGGCCGCGACCTGCAGCCGCCGCACAACCACCACAACCACCACCTCAACCCCGCCTTCGAAGGTACCCACCCACACACACCGACACTCACACTCACCCCACTCACACTCACACACCGACACTTGCGGAACACCGACTCGGCCCCTAAGAGCGAGCTTTGCGATTTAACCAAGGGAAAAAACTACTATATACAGGACTTAACAATAAACTAATCTTAAAACCGATCAATTTTCTCTTAACATTTTAAACACGCGTACAAAGAAAATGCAATTAATATTTTGTAGGTGTATTTCGAATTATATTTTAATTGATAGAAGGATGTTATATATGAGCTTTAAGATAGTAAAGTTAAAAAATGGTATGTGTAAGTATAACTACAGAATAACAATGTAAACTTTCAACGGATCATAACCCTCGTTCTTCTTAGTACACTTAGTTGAAAAGGCATTCCAATCTCAAGTCAATGCATTTCATTCCTATATCATGTATGTGTATATTAGTTTGTTAGAGGAGGCTGGTTCCGTACCCAGTAGTGATGATGTTACTGTAAGGGTACCCAAGACGTTATCGGGATACATCAGTACCCTAATTCTATTAAGCAGTCCACTACTTCTTGAAGGAGCATGAGATCAATGGTGGGGCAGTGAGTGACGGATGTCGGGGCACCAGAGGAGAGCGGCCCCCGGGGGCGGCGCGGCGACACGGTGTGCAGCGCATGCGAGTGTGTGCGTGCCTGTGTGTGTGTGTGCGTATGTGTGTTTGCGTGTGTGCGCCCCGGCAGCCAATGCAGTGCCGTGTCATTACATGTACAGAGTAAAACAATTAGTATCTGAAAATAACCTATAGGTACATTTAATCACATTTAATTTATTAAAGTATTTAGTCAATGTAGTATTTCTCGCACGCGAGTGGAGCACACTTGTTGTTTATATTATAATAAATAGTTAAGTATCATAACTATTGTGATGAACTTTTAGATGTCAATATTTAGTTAGCCAATAGGCACGCCAGTTAATTATTGCGTCTGATCGTAGCGTTCAGTGCAAGTAGTCTCATTCATGCGACAACGCATGCAGGGTGGTCGTTCTGTTCTTGAACACGGTTTTTTTCTTTATCGGTTTATTTACGGATTATCTTTATTTAACCTAGCAAAACAGTAGTTAGAGGGACTTATGAAAGGTATATTATTTATAAGACTATAAATTTCTTTTATACGTGGTGATTTCAGGGGGTAGATGATACGCTAGGAAATGGGATTCATGTGGGCAAAGGCTAGCTACCTCTCCCCGTTTGACACATTTCACTAGACATATCTGTACTTAAAGTGAACTTTGCTACAATATATATAAAATCCATTGTAAGTAGCTGTAGCATGGTTTCTGCCCCAAATGGGACATTACTATCTACTGTAGTGACATTATAACATTAGAAAATATGTCTAGTAAGATCTTATGGCCGTTATAGCTCTCACCGGGAGAGTGAGAGTACATTTTGCATTATATTACATTATAAGTAATAAATGAAATGGTTTTTCTCTGTTTTGCTTGCATACATTACGTGGCGGAAAGCTGGACGTGCTGCCATTCATATCATAACTCCACGATGCTTAATCAAGTCATTGCTACATAATTTCATACATTAAATTGCAAATATTAATAACAACGCGTGTGCAGTGGTGTGAATGCAACTGGCCAACCAACATGAGTTGGTAACATTTACATAGTATTAGTTTGTTTTTGTTGTTAAGCTTTTTCTCCATTTATGTTTTATTAACTTACGTAATGTAGTAACGTAATGCACGTGTGTGTTGCAGACGACGAGGGCATCGCCGAGTCCGGCATGTGAGCGGCGTGTGAGCAGCCGCGGCCGCGACATTCAACAACTTTACTAGACTATTTTTGTAAAAATGTATATTCTACACCTGTTCATAGGTTGTAAATAGAGAGATATATTTTATATTAAGATTGAACCGTCAGGCACGACTCGGGGTCATCTGTGATTTCAGATTATTTAATGTTACACTTTTTAAGATGAATTCCACCCGTTTATGAACAAATCTATCTAAACATTACTCGTTGTCTGCTCCTGTTATTTAGTTAAGTTAACATTTTGTATGGCGTGTATATTTACTTTTGTGAATTACTGCAGTTGGGACTGAATGACGACCGTCGGCGCGTCACCAACGCTTCGACTCAGCTGCCTAACTTGTTATTACTATGTCGTACTGTTAAATTTGCACGATACAAATGCTATTTATTAAAAACAGAATGTATTCAAACATATATTATATTATAAAAATAACATTTAATGTTATATGACCCGATGTGAATCTCAAAATCGTACTTAATTTAGCAGTAATTTAAGTTATTCGGAGCAAGCGGCGTTAGACTTGGGCTTATACGTTGCGTACCCCATGTGTCCCGCGGTGAGACCTCGCGGTGGGACCTCGCAGTGGGACCCCGCATTTGGTCCCCGCGGTGGGACTCCGCGATGAGGTGAAGTGTACGCACGGGTCGACTAGACAGCTGGTTCCGACTGGCCCCCGCGGCCGAGGGAAGCTCCGCCCTGGCGTACCGGGACCTAATTAAGCTATTCGCATTGTATTAATTTGACACTAGTATTAACTTATAAGTACTCGTATCTATACTTGCATAAGTACTTAATAATTTAATGTTGTCTATACAATTGACATTCCTCGTTATTGTACTTAATTGTTGTGAATATAAGAGTAGTCGTTTTTTTAATTATTCATTTATTCTAATAGCCATAGAGTAGTTGGTAGAGATTATTTACTTGATTTATGAACCACTAATTTTAGAATAATTATTTACTTATTCGTATTATCCAATTAGCTGAAATTTACTAATAATAATTGACCAAATAAGGGCTATTAATAAATTGATGTATTTTTAAAAGAATTTCAAATTAAAAAAATAACTTTATAAAGTTTCATCTCACGGATATAAAATGTGAAAAATGCTCAAACACAAAATTGTAATAACAATGAAGTATTTTTACAAAACTAATGGGTTTTATTTATAAGTTACGTGTATAGGGATCCTACTAAGACCTGAGGAGCCCGAGCCAACCTCACCTGCAAGTGGTGCCCCTGCCGAACAACGGACGAGGCTCTGGGGAACATAACAGTGCCCGGCAAGCGGCAATAGGCCACCTATTACGTGGGACCAACTATATAATTGGCGAAGTGTGGGCGTATTATATGATGGCGTGAATGTATGTATTTATAAGAGTCTTGGATCCACTGTGCTTCATACATTTAAAAAGTTACAAGCGATATTGACCTATTCAATCTGAGGAGAGATTTTACCCCCTTGTGTGTTCTACCGCTTGTATTCTGAGAAACTGTTCGCAAGGATGCCAACGGCCTCTTTTAACCATCGCTCCGCTCGCCATCGGCAGGGAGTTCATCGTCAGACAGTAGAAATGACGGGTACGGTATGGTAAAGTTTTCAAAGAAACTTTTAGCCGCGTTCCCTTGCGTTGTGAAATGAGCTCCCTGGAGAGGCTTCTTCAAGAAGGGCTTGTACCAGGTTTGAATGGGCCGGCAACGCGCTGGTGATGCCCCTGGTGTTGCCAGCGCCCGTAGGCTGCGGTCACCACTTTTGTCGTCAGTTCTTCGAGCTATGGACACGGTCACTACCACTTAAACCTCAAAATCCGTCTTGCTGTGTTGGTTGGTCCACTTCTCCTATGGATTTTCTCATTCCTTATTATATCAAGAAGAATATCTGGATTCGTCGATTGTCGTCACCAACATGATCATTATCTTATCTTATCCAACATGTCTATTTTTATTGCAGCTCAAAAATATAATGAGTAATTTATTGATACTATTCAAATGGAATTATAAAATACATTAGTCGCTAAAAAGTTCCAAATTGAATAAATTACTGATTGTTAGTAACATGTGGTACGCCATATCTATTCTATTTTATTAATGTAATCGGTTAAAGGTTAAATTTAAACATTGGTTTTTAAGTTTTTTCACATCGATAAGTGCTACATTAGAACCTAAATTGAATAAAGCATTGCGTCCAGGTCCACGAGCGAAACCGCTATGTAACCACTAAATCAAAGGTATTTAATCGAGGTTGATGCCGATGCCTAGCCTGTCCAGTCGCAGTTTAAGCTGCTGCCTATATAGCTTATTTATAGCTTTCAATAGGTATAGCTTGTCAACACTTCTATAAACGATGGTCAATGCGGCATCATCAAACATTGCCCGTCTCATTCGAGTTCAAGACCTTTGACCTAAAATTCTACAATAGATCTCTATATATACTTTCTTAAACATAAGGCCAGTGGCGTGCTCGCATCCCTTGTGGATGAAGACATTGAATAGTTTCTGAAGAAAAGAAAGAAAAATATTGATTCGATACAAGTTGCAGAAAATAAACATAAAATAAGTACAAAATATAGTGAACACAAATGAAGAATAATTAGAACTTGTATTGAATTGGTGCCCATTCAGCATATTGTCGGACATCACAGAGAGCTGGTCACGACGCTGATCTTCCGTGGGCACCTTTTCAGAAGGTAATATTTACGCACAATATTTATATATAAGTATTTGAAAGACATATAAATAGTTTCTGTTGATGTAGGTATGTGTGTATAAAATTAGGTAAATTATATAAATCTAAATTAAGATGAAAGACACAACACAGAGCTGTTAAGACTTTTGAGAGTTTAATAGATACCTACAGTTTGTAATTAGACTTGAACAAGCAGAATGTTTCACAATTTCATATCGGCATGTCGGCGGTTGTTCCAGCATTTCGTGGCAGAATGTTCTATTGTGTCTTGGAAATAATAAACAATGGGGCATATCTAACTTGCCGTTGTGAAAATTTTAATTTGTCATAAAGATAAAATGGCTTTTGTATTCTTACTACTTCAAAGAGTAAACAAGCGAAATGAAGTGAGCGTCTAGATACCATGGTCATAAGGTTTCCTCGATATAGGTAAGGGATCACGTGGGCACGGCGGGGAATAACAAAACAACATCAGACACTCGCGTTCTGAATTATCTTTGTGGTATAGCCGAAAAGACAACCGCCTATAACAGTATCTGCGTAATTCAATTTAGATAAAATCAATGATTTACATAACAACATATTTATCCTCGTTTCTACACTAAAAGAATTGCGTATCTGATATAGTAACTTCAGCACATTAAGTAATTTTGCAACTTCTAAAATATGGTTTGTAAGCACATAGGCTGGTTTCACTATAGAGTAATATTTCCCTTTTGGGGGTTCTGGAAGTCAGCCGACTCCATATAATAACAGAAATTCAGCCAAATTAGGTAAAACCAAAGAGAAAGTGGTACTCCCTACCAAAAGGGAAGATCATCCACTGGGCGGACGGATGTGCCCCATCACGTGCCACGGCCTCGATCTTTATTGGTCAAAGGATCTCCATTCTTTTTTTCGTGGGTAACAAAATGCACAACTTTCCGCACTGCCTTCCGACCAAGCGGGGAATCGAAAAGGGTGCGATTCAACGCCGCCAGCAGGAATACCCACTAAAAACCTTCCGACGATGCCCGCCGCTATTTGACAGAATGGGGCGGGGGGCCAGTACTTGGTTTGTAGCGTCTGACACCCCGCCTGCGGCCAACGTCCCCCGGGTCAGAACCGGAAGGACCACCTCAGAAAGGCGCAGTGGACGCGCCCCTTCTACCTCGGTGTGAGACCATAGCGTGTGTGGCTGACTACTGGAAGGGTCTGTGATTAGACAGCAGGGCCCCCTGCCCCGCCGCCTAAGACCCTCCTGGTGCTGCTGGGCGGGCTCTTCTGGCCCGCCAGCTGCGCTCTTCATAGGTCTCTTAGTTTCCTCCCCGGTAGTTATTACTAAGGGCATCCAGAGTCGCCGGTCTCTGGCTGTCACCTTTTCCCTAGCGGCTCCTCCGCTCTACTGGAAGGTAGGTACTCAGCCCCCCACCACGTCAAGGTAGAGACCAGTCCGGGTGGTTTGGTCAACGTATGTGGGTCCTAAATACTGTAATAAACTCTCGTTTAGATCTTTAAATTATTATAATTATAATTAATTGCTTTGATTAGTAGATATACATAAGAAGGGTTTTGATAAAAGAAAGATACATTCTCCTCCATACCATTTCAGTGTATATGCTCAATCGTTGTTTCTCTTATAAACAACTAGCCCATATCAACCACCAATATCCCATATTAAAGTCCTAAAACGGTTTTAGAAAATAATTAATATTACTCATTATCGTCAACCAATACTATTAGAGGAGAACGAGCCGAAAAAGAGAGCGAGTGCCAGGGACTGCGTCTCATTCTTTCACTTGCAAGTCAACAAAATTGTTACTGATTGTAGCAAATAGTGTTTTACTAATAACAAGGTGAATAGCCTACTATAGTAATCACTTTTATAATTATTCCTGGAAAATACATTTCCAGTAATAATTATCAGTCGAACTTGATTAAAATTTATCGAGATGACATTGACAGCTAATGTTATCATCAAATATTTTAATATTATCTGAATTTATTTGCTATTGTTTGTTTCAGAGTAAAGTGGATGGTTGAGATAGGATTCAAAAATAATTAGTCCCAATATTAAGGGCTAAGCACTCAAGCGGCGGCGGCATTATATCTTTCTCCTCTTTTTCTCCGGCATATCAGATGATCAATGTATTAGTGAAAATTTACAAAAGTTCGTTCTTCAGTTCCGGATAAGCAGTAAGACATGGACTCACTCATATTTGCCAGTGTCAAGTAACTTGAGAGAGATGCCACACGGCCGTCGCCGGTGCGTCGCGTCGTCGGAGCGCTGACGCAGCGCTAACGGTGCGTCGTCCTACATACAAAATCAGCAACGCAACGCAGCGCTGGCCGGCCCGACCCCGCACGGCCCGCAGTGTTGTTTGTATAATCGAAGGCAATCGTTGATTCTTCTAATCGTTTTGACAATCATTTAAATGAGTACGGAAGCGGAAGATAATATTGATTTGGATTTCCTTAGTCCGAGAAAGGGCCATTTTGTGGCCAATAGGGATATAAGGGAAGGGATAAAACCAATGAATATTTTAAGGATAAATTCTGAAAAGCAAAGGAATGGGTTGAAGTTTGTAATTTTTATTTCCGGGATTCGATGATTTTTACAACAAAAAAATAATACTTACAATTGGTAAGATTTATTTTATTTATTAGTTAGAGATAAACCACTGTCTAATTCTTTGTTAACTGCCACTGTAAAACTTCTGAAGTACCTACTCATAAAATAATTAGCAAATTGATCTCTGACAAAATTACCAGCAAATAATTCGTCGCTGATACAGGATTGCAATAGTGCAAAATCATTTATGGCCATTTTATCCTGTTGCCTAAAGCGGCCTATGTAAAATGCGCCATTTATTTCCCATATCCAACGTATCTTCGAGCTCTACTGAGACGATAATTAAAAACTCGCTGTTTTACATTAAGATTTTTGCCACCATAGGGACACACAATATGTTTAGTTAATGCAAAAGCTTCATCACCGACAAAAACGTATGGGATTTAATTTGGGTCGTTAAAGCGTGGTTGAGGGTAGCGGTAGTTCAGTTTTCATCGACATGCCATTTAGTTTAAATTTAGAAAAATTGTCGAATCGCCTTCCTTTCATTCTTTCAATTCATAGTCTACAATAGCTAGCAAAATATGTTAGTAAAAAATAAATTTTCAAAATTGAAAGAAAGGAAGGCAATTTTTGCAGGTTTAGACAAACGTATATGTTTCCCGTCCCGTCTATAGCTCTGTAACAATGAGGAAAATTAGCTTTGAGATCAAAATCTGATGCGATTTTCTAAAGATATTTTTTGTGATTGTTGGCATGTTTTCCTTAAAAATAAAAAAAAATAAAATAAAATAATTTTATTTCTTTACCATGTAAGTACTATAACAGATCCAAGGTTGACTCCTTCTTTTAAGTGATGAGACACCTGTGCCAGAAGAAGCCACTCTTCCATAACAAGCAAGAAATAACAAAACACAAAAATATATATTTAAATGCTTAAAATTAAATTGAACATTAAAAAAAACTAAAATCAAAAAAACTAAAGCTATTGATTAGTAACTAGTCTAAAGTAATTGAAATTGCGCGTGCATGCGCGCGCGCGCGCGCGCGCGCGTGTGTGTGTGTGAGTGTGTGTGTGTGTGTGGGTGTGTATGTGTGGGTTGTGTGTGTATGTGTGTGTGTGGGTGTTTATACTCGCATACACATATATATATTTTTTTTTAATTATTTGAGTCAGTATAATATATAAGTATTTATCATATTATTATGCGTGTCATTAATTGTAAAGTATCCCTCTTATTTACTTTTGTTTAATGAAATTTTCTATATCGTCATAGCTCATGGGTTTCAGCCAATCAGTCAGTTTACGCATGCAGTCAAGATAGGTCAAAGGGTAAATATTTAATGTTTTATTGATGCTGTTATACATCACTGAAGATAGACACAAGAACTGACCACTCGCAAAGCTTGTGTGAGATCGATATGGTAAAGCCACTTTTTCTTTTCGTCGTTTATTACGATGGATCATGGGATCGAACTCCAGTGTAGTGTGTTTTCTCAATACAGCATGTAAAATGTAAAGTTTTCGAACTGTAAGTAAGTCAGCCAAACAGTATAGTAACTGAGTCGAGAATCTACGCTTCTTGAAGTACATCACTTTCAGTAGAGACCTTTGAGCCCGCTCCACCTCCAAAAATTTAGTTTTTAATGCGCTTCCCCATATAGTGATACAGAAAATTAAAACTGACTGTGCTAAAGATATATATATTTGATCTAAAAGTTTTTTATCAGTAACATGACGTAAGGTCTTAAAGATCCATATTAGTTTTCGCACTCTGCATGTCATTAAATCTATATGGGAGTGCCAAGAGAGTCTTTGGTCAACCATGACACCCAAATATTTTATACTGTCAACCTTTTTTAAGGGTGGAAAACCACACATAGCGCGCAATGTTGAGTCACAGCTATGGATCTTAATGTCAAACGATCTATCGGGTTGGGTTCGATTGGTTATTGAGAAGCATATATAGTGTGACTTGAATGTGTTGAGTGTGAGTAGGTTAACCCTCAGCCATAGTGCAATATCACTTAGCCCGATTTCGGCTGCTGTCTTAATAGAACTCCACGAGTTTTCAGTTAAAACCACGGCAGTGTCATCTGCATATGAAAATACTTTTGCATTTCCGATCCTCATATTACAGAGATCATTGATGTAAATGAGAAAAAGGGTAGGACCCAGCACACTACCCTGAGGCACTCTGTAGGTAACCCGTGCTCTCTCACTTACATATTGCCCCATCCTCACTCTCTGAGTTCTTTCCATTAGGTAATCAGTAAGAAGCCTGAGAGATGTTCCTCTTATACCTATCCTTTCCATTTTCAGTACAAGACGGGGAACAGAGACGGTATCGAAGGCTTTCTTTAAGTCTAAAAACACTGCCAGACATTTCTCCTTGCTGTCTAGGGTTTTAGTAATATGAGTTGTTAATGCCTCCACAGCGTCTACAGTGGTTTTGCCCTTTCGAAATCCGAATTGATTATCAGATAAGATGTTAAATGTAGTTTGATAATTTATTAGTCTAATATTTATTAGCTTCTCTAAGATCTTTGATATCGAGGGCAAAACCGAGATGGGTCTATAGTTGCCGATATCGTCTCTGTCCCCACTCTTGTAAACAGGTGTAACAATGGATTCCTTCGATAAAGATTCTTAAGAAGACAATTCCACATAGCGCGACAAATCATGTACATATATGTAATTACATTATTTATTATTGTTATTTGTTATGTTAGAAATCGTTGATCCACGTTTAAACTTGAATTGTAAATCGGTAATTGAATTTCCGGTTCCTAAGTACCTGCAACAAAATAAGACTTACATATTTTATTACTTCCGTCTAATTTCAGGTAATGTGGTTGTAAAGAAATGGAGAAGTGTAAAGGACAACTTTTTTAGATACGTGAAAATAGGTACTTAAAGAAAGCAATGCATCGGGTTCAGCTGCACAAAAATATAATTACCATAATCAGCTACTATTTTTAATGTAAGTGGCTTAAAATGAGACTGATAGTAGCATTATTGAAGAAACGGACAGTCTTTCGCGTTACGTACCTGCAAGTTGTAAGAGACACAACCAAGGGATGGATGATTTGGAGACCCAAGCCTTATTGTCGCTAAAAGAAACTGAAAATCGACATTTGTCATTCTTTAAGGGAATCTTGCCGGCTTTAGATAGTTTTTCCGAATCATAAACACTGACTTTCCAGACTAAAGTATTACAGATCGTAGGGTCCCTATCGGATCGCCTAATTTTTTGTATGCCTAATTTGTAATGGCACCCAAACGAAAAGCCTAAACTTTTTTCGCCTAATTTCACTCTTCAGAATCGTGTTTGCCCTAATTTCACTTCGCCTAACTTTTTATCGCCACATTGTCATTTACCAAATGCGTCATTTGGCAGAACAATTCGTAATCCCTAAAGTTTACAATTCCTAAATATTAATTCGCACAAAATTAAAAATCATAAAGTACAAAACGCCTACTCATTTTTATGCAAACATGCAGCATGCAACCAGGCATGCATGCAGACATGCAACATGCTTGCAGTCATGCAGCATGTAAGCAGTCATGCAGCATGTAAGCAGGCATGCAGCATGCAAGCAGGCATGCAGCATGCATAGTTTCTGTCACGGCTTCGGCGCTGCGGGACTCCGTCGGTCCCACGCGAGCTTTTCGTCGCAGATGGTTTTCGCTCACCACCAAAGCATCAGCCCCGGCGGCGAGCTCAACCCACCTGCTCCTTAGCTCGCGGGCCGCCTCGCCCCTCCGCGCCTACGCGGGCTTATATTGCACTCTAGGGTAGGGCAGACAAGACTACGTGGAGTCGGGTTTGCAGCGATTCGCTTCTGTCAATTTATTTTCTCAATACAATTCTATGTTTTTATTCCAATACATTATTGGCACATTTCATTTTAGATATGCTAAAATTAGAGCCTTTACAAATATGCGAAATAATCGTTATTCCAAAATTAACTTATGCCAATATAGTTTAGGCTATGTTACATTAGACATTCTAAAATTAGGCCTTTCAATTCTTAGGCCAAACTATAATGGTGGCAAAACTATTTTTAGGCGAAACAATAATTGTACGTTGTAAGTTTAGGCCAAAACGGTATGGCCAAACCATATTAGGACAAACAATTTTAGGCGAACCAAAGGGCACCCCAGGTCGTAACATAAATGCGATTTATACAACCATCTTCTGCATCAACACAGTCCGAGTATCAAAAAGCAGAATATCAAAGAAACAATTATTTATCTGAAATTAGATTACATTTATCAAACATGAACTAAAGAATTGGTGTGATTGTAAGAGAATATTTATTTATTTATTTATCGAACCAATCTACACAACTTTTCATCGAACTCGCCGTTTAATGACTTGGGCACATATAACTAATAAACTATAGGTACTGATGATAGTCAAGAGGAAGAGTTTCATTTTGCTGCTCTAAAATTACATAACTTTACCTACTGATGATAGTCAAGACGAAGACTTAGTAAAATCAAAGTTCTCTAATCTATCTCTAATATAGCCGAACCAGTCCAGCCGTTTTAAGTTATGCGCTTGCTTACCAACGAACAGCATTAAATTTTTATGACTATCTAATAAATATAACAATAAGTGAAAGAAAATGTATATTTTTAATTACCACAAAGTGATTCCCAGCATTTCCAATGGTTCCACGAGGTCCCTCATATTAGTAGTCTGTTTCTTCACATTTAAGTGTAAATGTGTGTGTGCGTGTGTGTGTTAACTAGCCACACTCATCTATATATATAAAAGAAAGTCGTGTTAGTTACAGCACTTATAACTCAAGAACGGCAGAACAGATTTGGGCGAAAATTGGTAGGGACGTAGCTTAGAGCCAGGAGACGGACATAGGGTACTTTTTATCCCGTTCGACAGCGTTCCCGTGTGACTTGACATGAAACGTCAGTCACTATAAAACGTGATATAACAAAAAAGAATCAGACTTGGAATAACAAAACGCAAATGACAGCTATGTAGTGACGTATGGATGACAATTTGATATTTGTAAGAAATCAATATTCAAACTATTTCTGACTTCTTGGCGGGAATGTGAATATGAGTTTTGAATAATTTTTTAGGTGAATTGAAGTGAAGTTTAATTAATAATGCCGCGAACAAGACTGTCGAATCTTTACCGACAAAGCCGTAATGCAAGAAGAATACGAAATACTGGAAATGAAAGGACTGAAGAAGAACAAGAAATTGCACGTGAACATCGCCGCAATAGTATGGCTCGACTTCGTGCTTCTCAATAAATAATAATTAAAAAAAAATGTCGTGTATCACAAAGTACTTAAGTGAAGAGCAACTTTGTAATAAAATATAGAAATTATAATGAATGATTAATGTAGGTATTTAATTTTTTTGTAATTTTCCCATAAAATAAAAACACAATCTGCTTATTTATTGCCATTAAGGCGGAACAAAGTTCGCCGGGTCAGCTCGTTCTAAATAAAATGAAAAACTTGTCTTCATCTAACAGAAACTCTTCATAAACTGCCCATCACTATTCCTCAACGCAATTAAGGGAAAGATCCAGAATCGTCTAGTGCTCCTCCTTTTGTTGCGGCGGCGGTGGCGTAATAATAGCACCAACGGGACACGTTTATTCCGCTCCATTGTCTTTCAGTGACTGACGCACAGGCGCACCCGCCGCCCACCCAACAGTCAACATCGAGCCACCGAAAGCGTTGCGACGTCGTAGTAAGCTGCGCTGCGTTGCGATGTCGCACCGCCCGTGTGGCACTGAGTGCGTCGAAATCATTGCGTTGCAACGATGCGACGCACCGGCGCAACGCCCGTGTGACATGTCTGTGATATATCAAGTTATTTATTAGTTTTGATCGCACAAATAAAAAAAATTACAATATACGAAGTTGAAGCCACAAGACATTCTCTACCAGTTAACCTAGTTACCCTAGTAACAATAAGTAACTTGCGTTTTCGTCATTTAATGTAACTAAATCAAGTTAGGTCCGTCATTTTAAGACAAGTTGAAGTCCTATCCCAGTAAGGTAGTAGATGTTCTATGGATTTTGAAATCAACACGAAAAATCACAATTCACTGTAATGTGAAACTTTCCCAAGCTTGTGTACGTTGCCGAAGAAGATATATCCAAAAATCCATTAATGTACTAGCATAAAAACTTATTTTCTTTGTAAAGGTCATTCATATAGCTATATTATTCATATCTATACTAATATTATAAAGCTGAAGAGTTTGTTTGTTTGTTTGTTTGTTGGAACGAGCTAATGTCAGGAACTACTTATTCGAATTGAAAAATTCTTTTTGTGTTGACTAGACCATTTATCGAGGAAGGCTTTGGGCTATATAACATTACGCTGCAACTATTAGGAGCGAAGAAATAACGGAACATTTGAAAGAAACGGGGAAAGCTATGCATCCTTGAGGGCTTCCGTTGCGTGCGCTGCGAAAATGGTTAAAAGATACCAAAAATATATGTATGGAACAAAGACATTTAACTATTACTACACTGGACAGCAAATAAACCGGGCCACCCGCTACCTTGGAACTCTGATTCGATTTTCTCAAAAAGTATAAACCTCACAACTATCAAACTTACACCTACAAAAAGTGCGTATAATACTCTCTGACGTCGATCACTTCCTTGTAGACTCACCCTGGTCTCATCAGTAAAGAGTACATTGCCCCACTGCTCTAACGTCCAATCCCTATGCTCTCGGGCAAATTCGAGTCGTGCTCTACGGTAGGGTACGGTTAATTTTGGGCCTGTAGCAGCTCTCTTTGGAGCCAGATTTCGTTTAGCAAGTCTCCTTCTAGCGGTATCTGAACTTATGACCACTTGGCGTTCGTCACGCAGACTTCGTTGGACTTCAACTGCGTTGAGGCGGCGATTTCGCAAAACAGTAAGTTGGATATAACGATCATCTGCTGCTGATGTAGCCCTAGGTCTGCCCGTACCTAGACGGCGATCGAATGCTCTAGTCTCTAAGTATCGTCTGTAAGCCCGTTGTACCGAAGATCTGCTGATTCGAAGTCTCCGAGCGACTTCACGTGGCGAAAAGCCTGCTTGAAGTAGTGCTACAGCTTAAGCTGCTTCTTGAGGCGTCGTATCCATTATTGACCGAAGAAAATAGCAGAAATACACGCGTCTGGAGCAAATAATGGATGGCAACCAAAGAAATTATAAGAAAAATCCGAATATCCTCATTTAGAAAAAAAGAACGCTAATCGCAAACTCTAGTCAAAACAGAGCAAATCGTTGGTATTGTGTTTGTTGCTTGATTACAATGTGAATTGAGGGTACTTTGGATAAATTTGTGGTCATTTCTCAAACAACATGAAACGCACTTTTTGTGGGTGTAATTTTGATAGTTGTGAGGTTTATACTTTTTGAGAAAATCGAATCAAAATTCCAAGGTAGCGGGTGGCCCGGTTTATTTGCTGTCCAGTGTATATTAAATCTCTTTGGTATGGAAGAATTATTCCTCTTGAAATGATTTAAAAAATGTCCACGACAGTATATGTCTATCTTTTAAGATTAACTCACTAAAACCGTTATTGTGGTAATAACAATTTTAAAATAACACCGATATAAAATTCACCCGCGCCGCAGACTTTGTAAAGTCTTGACTTAAAAGTTCCCCATTATGGAAGTTTGTGAACATCTTAAAATTAACTAAAAATATGAGAGTACATTTGGGGGGAGGTAGTATAAGTTTAAAGTAACTTTTAATAGGAGACGGGAATGGCAAACATTTAAACACGTATGAATTGATTTACGTCAAGACTGCTTTTCACACGGCCAACTGTATGTCACCTTGTCAAGATCAGGTTGTAGAGAAAACCAATATGTTCTTCTGCCACAAGAAAATGAAACTATAAATATATTTTACGCAGAAGTAATTTAAAATAATTATTTATTTTTAAAAACTTAAAAACTAAATTGTCTAAAATAATAACAGAAAATGACGGGGGCAAAGTCATGGCCAACAACAGCTATAATTTTTAAAGCTAAGGAAATTGTTCGCAAAAATAAATGATAAAGTCGCGGGCACAGCTAGTCAATCATATACCTAGCTCTATTATTTTACTTTACTCTAGTTAATAAACAATAATTATTATTATTGGTTAGCGTTGTACAAAAATCATAATTATTAATGCTGGTTACACAGCCAGGCAGCTGAAAAAATGGCGTCTCTTCACTGAAGTGAAGCTAGTCAACATATCGAATGATTAGAATGAATGAACGCTTCCATTGTGGTTAGTTATGGTAAATTTAAATTTATTACCTCATTACGTTATAAATTGTATTAAATGCAGATCTCAAAGAAATTATTATTTTTATTTTTGGCTCTATTGCTCTTTAGTATTGAATGACCAATGCTATTACAAAGAACCAGATGCTGTCATGTCAATGTCACGCTACTATTCGGCTTCATTCAGTTCAGTCAGTTAGACAGGCTAGTACAGTAGTGTGTGTGCGAAGGTAACTCGTTTGTCGCGTTGCGGTGCGTGTGCCTTCTTCAAATTGACTTTCCTCGCCTCGTAAGTTTGTGAATTTTACTTTGTACAGTGTAATTTGTGATATTTACGCAAAAGTATCACTTTGTGCGTGTTTAAACCATGTGCTATCTTCATAGAACGTCTAGAATCAGCCAAGAGCATTTGTTCGGATCTTGTCGATGCGTCACCTTTGTGAGCCATTATATCCTTTATTCTCTTAAATTTTGAAATTCAACTTGTTTGGGATTACTAAATACACGTTATTTTAGTGGGAAATTCGTAAATATCGTCCAAACATAAAATTGTCGATCAAGGATAAGTTGCATTCTAACCTAGCGCGTAGGCAGGAAGTGCTGCTCAGAGCTGCGTTAGGCGCCACGGCAGCCTGCGATTGGTGGCATCCCTCCTTGTCCTTCTTTCCGAGGTTTTCCTCCTTCTAAAATCATTGTTGTTAAAAATAATTCTTTAAAGTGAGACGTACATTTATGTGAAGCGAAACAAAGAGATAACACTTGTTTGTATCTACCCAGATAAAAAGTTTACTCTAGAACAAAACAAAGTTTGCGAAATCAATGCTTGTATTTCATCTTCTAGATTTGTGATTTGCTGCTTTTTTAAAGAAAATTGTAGGCTAATTATTATGCTGTGATTTTCGAAGTTAATTAATAGAATGAAACAGTAATAAATAGCTGCGGCTGTGTACGCTATGTGAAATAATATTTGAAATCTATGGCTTGAACATTTTTACACTTTTCATTGTTCAAAATACTAGAAATTCTTTAAAAATTTTATTATTATTATTATAACCATATTTTTATCTATCTATTTATTTCTATGTGAATAAGGAGTGTATCTTCTCAATAGCAATTGCTTTTCAAAAAGTTGTCAGTAATATCCAGTAAAATTATAATGCTGGTATTCTAAAAAAATATTACAAGGTAGACCAAAATGATAAAAAAATAACTATTTCAACGCATTACATGCAGCCTGCCAGTTTATCTCCTACCAATACATCTACATAGGTATACAGTATAATCATTACCAGCATTTACTGATTTATTAACAGTTACATTTTGAAGGTATATATTAATTTAAGTGTTTTCTAAGCATTACGTTGGTATAGCTGTGTCCTCATCAGTATCATTATATTATCATAATAGGCTAAGACACGGCTATGGAGACCAAATATAAATTCATGACAATGTTAGCCTCAACCTCAAAGTAATATAAATTTTAAGGTCATAGAGTAAATCTTCTATTTATTCATAATTTTTGGTGGAATTTCATCATATAAATTTTAAGTACCCACCAATGTGATGCTTAGAACACACTTTAATGAAAGCAAGTGATGGATTAAAAATATCTTTTTAACAATTCCTGTGCTACTATAATTTCCCGAAAAATCGAGAAACTATTCAACACAACACATGTTTCGGCCTTACACAGGGCATCTTCAGGTAAGATAGGAGCCTCAGAACAACAATCTCATCTCAGCTCAGAATAGTTTCTTAAATTTTCGGGAAATTATAGTAGCGTGGGAATTGTTAAAAAGATATTTTTTATCCATCACTTGCTTACAATGGAATTCCGCGAAGTAACGCCTGAATCAATAAATTATTACACTTTAATGAATATATACCTTGAAATATGTAACTGTTTATTAATCAGTAAATGCTGGTAGCATATACTATTATATTTACTTATTAACACAGTTGTTATGTGAATGAGATGGAGATAACTAAGAAAATGCTAGTGCAGCAGTGGTAGTCGCGGAGCACAACTTGCCCTTACCAGGAACCGAGAGTAACACCAACAATAGCTGTGAGGTTCAGGCAGAAGTTAGAAAGACCAAATACCTGTAGCTTTGCTGCTAGTGGCAAAAACCACTGCTGCAAAAACCACTTAATACATAATATAAATTTTATATTTGTTTAGGAATGGGCCTTAATGCAAAATCTGCCTTTTTAGGCTAGTTTCAAACAACAATGACCGCATTAAACAACTGTATTATTAGTAGTGTACAATTTTATATAGCCTCTTTGATACTCTCTAGGTACAGAATAATCAAAAAGAATGTATTTAACTGTAAGTTTTAACATACATATTATAATTGCAATTCAATTTAAAATAAAATTGCATTTTTTGCAAAGTTTATCAAGCAACTGATATCATAGAAAGATGTAATTTGTATCTAGATAGGAAATAAGGCAGTATATCTAGTTATTATGTGACATATGAGGCTGCATGACGTGATATTGGCAGCGCGCCCATTTAGTAGGTCAGGCAGCGGGTGTGGGTCAGGCCGGGGCCGCGGCGCTGGCGCGGCGATCTGGGTCAATGGTAGCGGAGCGGCGAGCGGAGCGGGCGGCGCCAGCAGCGCCCGCCGCGCCGCTCATCGAGCGCTGCAACTGGGTCGCATGCCGCAGCCCGTGCCCCGCCACCCCCGCCACCCTCCGCCACCCCAGCTAACGTCTGATCGCTCGCCGCCGATTCTATTGTCTATTGCGCTTTTATTTTGCATTAATGGTCTGCCAACATGGGTATCAAAGGCTATTTGGAAGTTTTCTTTCATTATCCCATCGAGATTGTTTAAAAACATTATAGGTAATTAAACATTAAAATTTTGCTCAGTAAAGAGAAAGTTAAAAAATAACTTTATACGCATAAATGTTTTTTTTATCACAGGTAACTGTTCCTTAATCTTGAATTGAAAATAAAATTGTCGTTGGTTAAATATGGTACAATAATAATGTAACTTCAGGTGATGTTACAAAAGAGAAACCTGAAATTGAGTCCCATTGCTTGTTGTGCTCCCTCTTCATTAATATTCAATAAATTGGCCTATTTTAGTACCCAGCTGACCCAACAGACATTATCCTACCCAATTTTTTTAATATTATTTTCTCATAATAAATACCTAATCCGTACTATTACGATAATTTTAAATCAGAATGTAGCATTCCAACGGAACTTCATTGAATCACATTTTATAGAGTGGCTGGCTTGGCTTACCAACAAACCACACACACCCAAATTTTTATCTTGATGTGAATTTATCAAATCATAACATATGATGTAGTTTTCTGCCATTTGGGTACAGCTGGACATGTGCCTTGTAACAATCAACTCAGTGATCAAAGTCAATAAGTGCGGCGTCGTCGGCCGGAGTGCCTTCATTGCTGGTTGTTATGGTTCATCACTGTTCCAATCAATAAGTTAGCGGCATTCTCTTATATTAGCGACGACAACCATTATTGTGCATCTTACGGTCGGCCTTGTCGGTCCAGGCGTAACATTCCAATTCAAATTGACCCATATGTCATGCAAATAAGGTGCGTGTACAAATTTCGGGGCTCCTGTACTGTACATCTTGCGGGTCATTTGTCTTTCTGTTACATTTTCGCCTCAACAGATCAATATCAGTGATTTTTGTTCCTAATTTTCCAACCCTCTAACACTACGAATTCTAAAGAATATTACAATCTGAAGCAGGCGAGCGATAGGGAGTGATGGATTGAGTCCTAGGTGTGTTCTGTTAGAGAGGAGCGGTGTTGCAGGGGTGCCGCGCGTCGTCCGCAGTCTCCGCAGGGCCTTGTGGCGCTCGCGTCTCGAGTCGGCTCGATCCACCACCGTAGATAGTTTAAACTTTGAACCCTATCGAAGTAGGTGTATAGGGATCCTAACAAGATTTTAGGTGCCCAAGCCAACCTCACCTGCAAATGGTGCACCTGCCGATCAACGGATAGGGCTCTGAGCAAACAATAGGCTCGCCACCTTTTACGCGGGAACAATAAGAAAATTGGCATATAATATGACAGGCGTGATTCTATGTATCAATCATCTCAGCTACTAGAAGTCCACTGCTGAACATAGGCCTCCCCAATTGGATAGGTCTATCTCGAGCCTCCTGCATCCACCGGCTTCCCGCTTCATCGGTCCAAAATTATAAGATTAAATGAATATTTCAAAAATGTAGTTCACAAAGCAAGCCGTAGCACGAAGCGTTACCCACCAACATATAGATGCAGTGATGCAGATCATTCAGAGCTCCGCAGACTACGGGTTGCGGCAAAATTATGTCAAATCCAAATTAAAACTATAAACTGCTGTTCGTACTAATAGTGTTAGCTGCTGCCCTGCCTCGCCCTTTTTATATGCAAGATTTTTTTTAACAATCTCGATAATCTTCAGCGTATATCAGGTAAATTCATATAAAGCGTTGAAACTTAAAGTTATAAATTGAATGGTAAGACTCTCATAGAATATCGTATTTTATAATTTGAAATATGTTTATTCAAAATAGAATTTTTGTTTTGAATTAATTTTAAATTCCGATTTTGAATAATAGTGTGCTAGAGGGCTTTATAAGCTAGTAGAGGTTTGAGGTTCAGAGGTCCAGGACCCCGGGCGGCCCCGCGGCGAGGGCGGGCGAGGTCGACGACCCTGGGGGTGCGGCGCCCGCCCCGCCCCGCTCCCGCCCCGCCCCCGCGCCGCGCCGGCTCCGGCTCCGGCCGTGTCAATAAACCCACCCGCCGTCGTCACATGTCGCCGACTGCCGCACCGGGCCGCCCTGCCGTGCCGTGCCGCGTGCTCGGAGCCCGTTCAATCCGGCGTCGCCCTAAAAACTTGACAACGATAACGCACCTCGCTCCTGGCTTAGCTATCCGTCTATTTCAATGGAACTTAGCATATAGGCGGCAAAAATAAATAATCATTTTATCCATTCTATAAACACTGAAGTAAATTTTGAGATATCCGTAGATATGATCCAAAGATAATTAATTGCACCATATTGCAAAGTAATTACATTAATACCTGTTATCATGTCATTGAACCTGAAACGTGCAAAAATTATAATCGTCAAGTTAAAAGCGAGCGGGACGGTAATGTGGGTGTGAAATGAGGTTGAAGGGATTTCGGTCCGGCATTTGAGCCATAAACGCGGCAAGAACCCATCACTAAATGAGACAATCGAGTGGCGGGCGCGGGTGTGATGTGAGTGACGCTGTTCGCCGACCTTGCAGAGCGCGCCAAGGTCCCGGCGGCCGACGACCCGCCGCGACCTGCCGCGCCGCACTAGCGCCCGCCCGCCGACCTGCCTGCCGACCTGCCCGCCGACCTGCCCGCCGACCTGCCCGCCTCGACGTCCGTCTTAAAGAAAGATCGATGGCGAACACGAACGAAGTGGCGAGTGTTCTGGTCATTTAGGTCCCGAGCGGCGGGGCTGAAGGATCGATCCGTTTCATGGGTGATCGAGTGTCGGAGTGGAGTGCCGTAAGCGCGCGGGGCCCGGCGGCCGCGGCGGGGTCTTCGCCCTCGGCGCGCGGCCTCACCTGCCGCCTGCCTCGATCGGCATTGCCTCCACACGTTAACTCATTTATAGTTTGAACCCTCCGACCTTTGCCAATATCCATATTATTACGTCCCGGCTAAACTACGGCAGAAAATATGGCTCGAGCCCCAATAACTATTCAGATTTTTTAAATAGTTTTCAAAGTCACACTGAAAATAATAATTATTTGAATACGTCAAGGGACATATAAATCGAAATGTTTACGTAAAGTGAATCATTGGACTTGGCATCGCTTTCCCATTTGCATTTTTCTTCTAAAATAAACAAGAGTCACGTGCCGCGCAAGTAGTGGCGCCCCTGGCTCCAGTCCACGGGCACCACCACCACCACCACCACGCGCGGTCAGTTCGGGGCCTGTACGGAAGCCCCACGATCGCCAATTGCCTGTCTACAGAGATGGCCCGGGCATATTCTGCTGTGTAGATGCTTTCCCTTTAATTTTCTCTTAATTTATTTAAATGTTATTTTTTACATAATTTTTATTGCACACATAAATGTTATATAAAGGCGAACTTAATGCCAAGGGAATTCTCTACCAGTTAACCATAGGGTTAGCAGAGAGGGCTAAAGGCGGTGCTACAAAATACACTCGCGCGCAACTAATTTGATGCAAACGCTGACTACATCCAAACATTGTTTGAAGTAAAAGTATACAACATTTAAGTAAAATCAATAAAAATATGTCATTTGAAAGCTTGATACTTAAGCGTTTATGTTGATCTGGGAGCTCGCGAGTGTAGAAAAATGTATTGTTACAATCACGCCGTTTACCCGAAGGGGTAGGCAGAGGCATATTAGATATTATACGCCCACTTTACACCAATTATATAGTTGGTCTTGCGTAATAGGTGGCGAACCTATTGCCTCTACACAAATTAAAAACACTTTTGAAAATACTAATAAAATACTGTAGGTGACCTTCGTCAGCCGTCTAGCAGGCGGTCTACCAACCCAGGGCAGTTGTGCTGCGGCAGCCAAATAGTATGTCAAACTTTTAGTTTGCTACTCGCCAGTCAAATGTGCCTAACAAGGCATAGGTCAAAATAAGTAATTGTAAAAAGCATGAGTTCACTTTCCCCGCCCGTCCGTCACCGAGGCGGCGGCGCGCGGCGGCCGTTGGAACGGTTCCATTCGTGTGTGCGTTACATATCTTCGTGCTAAACTCTGTGTTCCACTCGTTGATAAAGCGTTATTAACTTTCTAGAGAGGACGTGTTCGCGCTCGCCCACCCACCGTGTCGAGAAATATGCTTCGGAACGAACGTTGATGTGCCCTCGCCGATATTCGGCGGTGGCGACTCAGTCAGTCTTATCGTTCTATGTCATTTGGCGCCAGTTTCATGTGATATATACATATAGATTTCAGTTCATTGATATCTCCGATATTTTTATGAAATGATAATTTAAAAAGAATATTTTGCACGCACATGCTATGTTATAGTTTACTCATTTACTTCTTTTTGTGAATTTCATTATACCTATGTCAAAGGTCTCTTCTGACTGTTTTATACAATTTATTTTTCATATTAAATACTGTTGGGTAATTTGTCTCGAACGGTATCTTGTGTTACTTGAATAATAGACATGTAGTGACTTGATCATTGAATGTAGTAATGTAGCCAGCACCCTCTTCTGTGCATGTTCAGTTGCGGAATAACTCCTAATAATTGTATAAAAAATTAACTTTTCTGCCAATAGCGGTTGCACACTTACTTAGCGCGATTGTCGTGGGGACGAGTCTGGTTAATCCCTAGTCAGCACATATTTGAGATGTCCGATCGCCGTAGTAGGGTACGTAGGGTTTGCATGTTATTGTTAAGAGAAGGAAACGGCGCACGCTTTTAATTTAAGGATTTTAGCGTCTGACAAACATCATGGTGTTATGTTACTAGAAACATAATATTAAGATTCGGTGTGGTGTATCTGTTCCAGAGCAGTCGGCGAGGCGCGATCGAGCAGTCGGCGGTGGAGTGAGCAGCTCGGCGCGGGAGTGCGTGTGGAGTGGCGGAGGTCGACACCGGCCACAAGACGGACAGCGCGCGACAGCCGGGGCCCGCGCGCAGCGCCCCGGGGCGGCCGCCCGCCCCCGCCCCGCGGCGACGCTGGGTCCCGCCTTCCTACCTGCGACACAACGATGTGCCCGACGGGGATGCCAAACTCGACATCATATTCCGAAAGGTACCTTGTCCACTTGCCTCACACTAAACTATACTGAGCTCCGAGTGCCTCGTTAAACGTAAAACAGAATTCAAATCATATGTGATTATATTGATTATTACAAATTTAAATAAATTACTCGTTATGGAAATCTCTGTAAAGAAACAGCTTGATTTCTTTTACATCGTTGTAATATTCCTAATCCTGTACTACAAATACACTCCTTGCCCATAAAAATTATTTTTAAACCGGTCAATTCACCTTATTCTAAGGGTTTCCAAAGGTTAACGAATTGTCTGCTTCTCATTCTGAAGGTACGTTCTAGGAGGCCATTTTTGCACAGTTTAGATCTTTATGCAGCATACAATCTGAAGAAGCCACTTGAACAAACACAAATATCTCGTACAATCTTCCGAAAAATTCACGTAACATCTTTGAGATCTCATAATCTGCTTTTTTGCTTGTGATGAGTTACTGACCAAGCACCAAGAATAAAAATCCTAAACAATACCCTGTCTTTACTCTCCCTGCTTCGCTGCTACATTATGTATTACCAAATGACGCGCTTTTGGGCCTACACAACTCGACTTCATTATGGCTATGTTTCTGCGCGGCCATGTGTGTGACGCCTGCAGGGGCCATGTTTTGACCTCCACATAGGCTTTTTGTAGGCTTCATTTTGATGGGTGGGACAGCAGGAAAATTACTATTTGTGTACATTATTTTGTACAGAGCTTATTTGATGTAAATATCCCGATATTCTTAGCGGATCATTTAAAACATCCCATTCTTCCCGAATACAGCGTGAATGAACCATTTACGCACATCTGTTATCGATGACTTTGTGGCCCGCCTGCCCCCGCGCGCCGTCCCATTGGAAATTCAAATTGTTTCTCCAGTAACACTTGAATAATAATGTGTTCTGTTTTCCGAAGATTGAGATCGACTTTATAAGATAAGGTTGTAGCACATTCCCTATAATAATTCAAAATGGTTTGGAAAACATTTTATTAGCTGTCCATTTTCTTATTACAGTTATTTTGAAGAGTGCTCGTTACGCAGCGAAACTAGCTTGCAGGGAAACGATCTCGCTGAATTTGTATATAAATAATACCTGATAAATATTACCACGACCCACGATTACAGAAGTAGATTATTTCATAATTGTTGTCGTTAATCACTTTAAGAATTGACTGTTATATTATGTATAAGTTTTCATATCATCAAATTAATTGTGCCCCTAACTTAAAAAATGCATTTATTGTAAAAAACTGATATAACAAACATACTTATAACTTTAATGTGATTATTTTCTAATTTCGCATGGAGCATGTCCTTCTTCAAACCACCCAAGCTGTGAATGTGGACTGAAGTTACTCTACACGCTCAACAATTTTCCAATCAAAAAGTTTGCTGTGGGAACCCTAAAAATATACTACCTACCATAAATCATTAAGTATATAATTGTACTCGCATCACAAAATTCTTCCCGAAGTCTAATCCCGATTACCAAAAAAATATTATGTCTTTCTTATACTATCCTGGTATATGTACATTTCTCGGCTAGCTGAATGTAATATTGCCGAAAAAAAAACATCTTTCTGAATGTTCATAGTTTTACACATTTTCAGATTAAACATTCTGATTATAAATACATACTAATGCCAGTGAGTTCGGTTTGTAACAGATTATACATTCGTTTTATCATCTTGTATTCTGTTTTATTACTATGCCTCGCGTCGAGTTCACCGATCCTATACATAGTCATTAAAATTCCAGGTCCGCGGTATTCTCAACAAACTTACACCCGAGAAGTTTCAAAAGCTGAGCGATGACCTGCTGGGGCTGGAGCTGGACTCGGACAAGGTGCTCAAGGGCGTCATCCTGCTCATCTTCGAGAAGGCGCTGGACGAGCCCAAGTACTCGTCCATGTACGCGCAGCTCTGCAAGCGGCTCAGCGAGGAGGCGCCCAACCTCGAGCCGCCCGGCCAGCCCTGCACCTTCAAGCTGCTGCTGCTCAACAAGTGCCGCACCGAGTTCGAGAACCGGGCTCAGGTAACGCCGCTCGGCCAACCGCGCTTCGTCGTCAGTAAAATATACTCGCCCCGGTGTAAAATGTTCGTATTTCCGACAGGCCTTCGCCGCGTTCGAGGACAAGGCGCTCAGTCCGGAGGAGGAGGAGAAGAGACATCTCGCCAAGTGCAAGATGCTCGGAAACATAAAGTTCATCGGGGAGCTCGGCAAGCTGGAGATCCTGGCGGAGTCGATCCTGCACCGCTGCATCCAGAACCTGCTCGCGCGGCGCGCGGCCGCCGAGCACCACGAGGACCTCGAGTGCCTGGCGCAGCTGGTGCGCACGTGCGGCCGCGTGCTGGACTCGGAGCGCGGCCGCGGCCTCATGGAGCAGTACTTCTCGCGCATCGAGACGCTGGCCGGGTCGCGCGAGCTGGCGCCGCGGCTGCGCTTCATGCTGCGCGACGTGGCCGAGCTGCGGCGCGGGGGCTGGGTGCCGCGCGCGGCCGTCTCCAGCGAGGGGCCCGTGCCCATCCACCAGCTGCGGCCGGACGCGTCGCCCGTGCGCCGCGAGCGCGAGCCGCCCTTCCGCAGCGGGCTGCGCGCGCGGCCGCTGGACGACGTGCTGGCGGGCCTGGCGCTGCCCGCCGCCGCGCCGCCCGGCGACAAGCTCTTCGGCAACGGCTACCCGCGCGACTACCGGCAGCGGTCCGCGCCCGGCTACTTCCCGCACGCGCGCCACAAGCCGCTGCCGGCGCCGCCCTCCGCGCCGCACTCCGCAGCGCACCGCGGCGACCACAAGGAGGCGCGCACGCCCAAGTCGCGCGTGTACGCGGCGGGCGCGGCGGCGCTGGCCGACGTGCAGATGCGCCCGGCCGCCAACTCGCTGCTGTTCACGGCCAACCGCCTCTCGCGCCCCGCGCCGCCCGCCCAGCAGATACCCAGTCAGTGCACACCCTCTAGTCAATGTTATTTACTAATCATTTCTATTATTTATCGTTAAAAATTTGTGTTATGGATACTAAATAACAGACAAATACTTTTTTTATACGGGTATATTCGCCTCTGCGCCATATCGATAGCAATAACAGACATTACCTTAATTACATTTAAATCAATTGTAACAAACTGTAATCGTAAAAAGACAGAGTATAAAACAATCCTGACAACTGCTCGAGTGCGATTTTTGTCTTTTCGAAACTCGGGAGCCTTAATGTTGTTGAAGTTTTACTAAAAACCATTTTTATTTTAAAATGTTTTGTTGTATCGCGGCAGCGTGCGTGAGCTGCAGCTAGTTTAACACCACAAATAAAAATAGTTTCCCAGTAATAATATGTCTCTATTATGTATGATGGTGTGTAGAATGCGTAGCGTTTGATGTGGGAGTTTTTCCATCCTATATATTTACAACTCGTTCAATAAGATTGTATAGAATGTGTGGCGTGTGTAACGTGTGTGTGTGTGTGTGCAGACGTGCTGGCGCCGGCGTTCGCGCACGCCGCGCCGCTGCTCAGCGAGCCCGCCATCGCCATCAAGCCCAGCGACAAGCGCGACAAGAAGGACAAGGTACATATACTACGTTATGTTCTACACTAGCGTGAATTCATTGATCGCAAAACATACGCCTGTTATCTTTATAATCTTTATACAAAAATATAATTGTTGTTTCAAAAAGTATCACAACTCCTGGGACCACTATACTTATGCGTTCCTGCGGACGAGGTGAAATAATCTATGGTTGTTATCTTTTTTTGTCCGTATATTAAATAAATATTATCTCGATTGCCCGGAAAGACTTATTAGACCAGAATCTACATACCATGAAAACGTGCATTTCGTTTATCGAAAAGTTGGACATAAACGACTATACCTCCGAACCGTCGGTGCAGGGAGTGAACAAAGATGAGGCGATCCGGCTCGGCGTGGAGGCGGTGGCGCAGACGGAGGCGGCGTGGCCCGAGGCGGCCCGCGAGCCGCCCGCGCCCGACTTCGAGCCCGCCGCCGACGCCGCGCCCGCCCTGCTGCGGCTGCGCGCCCTCGACCCGCCCGACAAGGTATACACGCACACACACACACGGGGACACACGCACACACCCACACACACACACGCACACAGGCTCGGGAAACTCAACCTAACCTAACTTATATACTATTGCCCTTCCGTTATGGTTCCTGCTCGTTTTGTATTATTTACCGTTACGTTAATTGTTATGTCCTGTGCCTTGTATCAAATAATAAAATAAATAAATATTTTCTGACAATTACACCAATTATTTAGTTCCAAGATAAGTATCATAAAGAACTTGTGGTATGGATACTAAACAACGGATAAACATTCTTAAATACTTTTTTTTTGTAAATACATACTTAATATACATAGGAAAACACCCAGACCAGAACAAATATTCATGTTCATGCACACAAAGATTTGTCCTGTGTGGGAATCGGACCCACGACCTCTAGAGTGAAGTGTAGGTATACTGACCTCCACGCCATATCGGTCGTCAAATATCAAAGGTTTGTATTATTTTTTAAAAATAGACACATAATTGGCCTATATTGTTTAGGTAAAACAAATACCTTTTCTTTACTTTTTTTGGAAAATAAGGTTTTGCTGTGGAGCATCCCTAATTTCTGCCCTGCTTAAAGATAATTTTAAAGATTCATTTATTTGTCAAAACGTGAGTTGGTAATAATAAAACATACATATTAATGCTTATTTTAGGATATTAAGATATAAAGTACATAGTATCAACGTGTTTTACCATAACTGGTGTACAAATATGACAATAATGTTGCAGTTAGTGAGTGGGTACATAATATATCAATAATTCGGAAACGTTCAAAAAAAAAATACAAATTTAAACAATACATTTTCATAAATTTAAGCCATAATCATAGTAGTCATTTCAATGACATTTGAGAGATTTGTCGTCAAAATATTCATTTAAACTGTAGTAACATCTAAAGAGTCAACATTTTTTTTAAAAGCTTTATTGAACAACTTTGTATGTAGGTTTTAATGTTTTTGGGAATTTTGTTATATACAATTTTTATTTATTTATTAGGAACAAACAACAGTTATACAATATATATTACTAACAACACACTAATGGAGCCCTGCATATGATACTTTAATGCAACAGTGCTGTTTTAGACGAATGAACATGTAATCTATCATTGTCACGTCGACTGAGCCGATTCTACATTATCGGAAATGCGATAAAACTAGTATGGGTTGCTTCTAATAAATACGGCTACTTCCAGTATATACAGAAATGGAAAGGAATGTAAGAATGATTTGCTTCATAAATAGTGGCTTGCAGCCATGTCCTTGTTCGTTGAGGTGGCTCAGAAAATGATTCTGGACCTGAGCACTGATTCTACAATTATCTAATACAATATTACCTTTTAGATATGAAGGAGGAACACAGGGTAAAGTTAAGTTTGTGGGGCTTCCACGCTTGTCCCACTGTTGGCATCTTTGAAAAAGGGATTCAAATGGTATAGGAATGAATACTGAAGCATAGGACCCGCAGGGGGGTAAAGTCTTAACTAATGAATAAATTAAAAAATGTTGATTACTTTTGTTTACTGTTGATAAAAGCGTTACAAATCTGTCTCGGAGAGCACAGTAATGAATGGAGTCATTCGCCGCATGCACTTTTCACGAATTTGTTGAATTGTTGAGTCTAAAACGTGCGAGACGTGCGGCGGTCGGCAGGTGATGCGGCGCGTCGTGGCGGCGGCGCTGGACGCGGGCCTGGAGCCGGCCGGCGGCGAGCGGCGCGCCTGGGCGGCCTGCTGCGTGGCGCGCGCGCTGCGCCGCCCAGGCGCCCACCTCGACCTGCTGCGGGGGGCCGGGGCGGCCGGCGCGGGGGGCGGGGACGAGGCGGCGCGCGCGCAGGCCGGCGCGCTGCTGGCGCACGCGGCGCGCCTGCGGCTGGTGGCGCCGGCCGAGCTGGCCGCGGCCGTGCCCGCGCCGCTGATGCTGCCCGTGCTGCAGCACCTGCACCGCCTGCTGGGCGCGCCCCAGCTGCAGCGCCTGCTTCAGACCGCCAAGGTACGCGACCGACCGTTGCGAATAATATATGTTCAGCTGAGAAATAACTAACGGTTCGATCGCGCCGGCAGCTGGACGTGTGCGCGTACGTGACGGAGCAGGAGGGCGGCGTGGAGCCGGCGCTGGCGGCGCTGGAGGCGCGCGGCCTGGAGGGGCTGGCGCCGCAGCTGCGGGTGCAGGCGCAGTTGGCGCGCCAGCTGGCGCAGGAGCCGCAGCCGACCGCGCTCTACCGCTGGATAAAGGTACCGAGCCGAAGCTCTGAAAAGAAAATTGGAAAACGACCTGGAATATTATTTAACGGGAAAAAAAACTAAAAGTTGAGTTTAAACTCGACATTAGTAGCGAGACTCTCACTTCTGACATGGATATTGCCGATACCTTTGAAGACTGCATACTAATATTCCAGTGTCTGCTCCGAAAGCGTTCAATTCCTCGCCCCCTTTGGCGTATTGACTGATTTTACGTTTAGTCATGCAACACCTATGGGTACAATTAAGATATTTAATACTATAAATGTTAAAAAGAGGAAACAAAAAGTTCCCGTGCCGGGAATCGAACCCGAGCCTCCTGGATGAAAGCCAGGTATCCTAGTCTCTTATTAAAAATTACATTCAAAAAAATATTTTATTTTATTAAAAAATGGTTGCCTGTAAAGTCGTTTTTACGGGCGAAGATTTTACGTGACAACGTCTTTTTCTCGGTAGAATATTTATTGATATGAATATAATTAAATTGCACAATAGGAACAAGGAATTGAATGAAAATAAGAATTGCACAAATTTTAACTATAGAAATATATTTTGTTTACTAAAACATTGTACACTAGTGCTGCGCGCGCGGCAGACCGATCATAGTTGAGTGGGAGAGAGACGCAAGGCATTCGCCGGGCCTCTCTCTCGTTCGGTGACTCATCGTAACGTTACCGAGCGTTACACTTTTTCATAAGTGACTCCCAGCCGCAACCTAATTTAAGACGTTGTCACGTCAAAAACATGAAAAAAAAAGAGGAAACAAAAAGATCCCGTACCGGGAATCGAACCCGAGCCTCCTAGGTGAAAGCCAGGTATCCTAGCCACTAGACCGTGACAACTTTTCTTATGAATTATTTCCGTCTAGCCCCGTTTCATAACGCGCGATAAGGAACTTCGTTCCAAAAAATAGATTATTACAGAAATAGAAACTTTGCATTGGATCTTCTTACTTCATATTTAAGTAATAGGATTCAGAGTTAAAGGAAAGCTATCTTAAAGTTCTGTAGTTAAAATGGGGGTACCTCAGGGCTCGAATATCGGTCCGTTTTTGTTTGTAATTTATATTAATGATTTGTCACATTTGGTAAAAGATAATTGTTTGCTGATTAAAGCGATATCAGCATTCAGACAATGTAAACAAAGCGACCTCAAAGGTTGTGCACATGTTTGACGTCAAAAATGTTGTTATGAAAAGATACTAAAGCGAAATGTATTAAATTCGTATTAAAGTAAGCACCACTATTAAAATAAAGAAAAATGAGTTAACCCTTGTGTATACCACAGTTTTTGGGTGTTACATTAGCTGCAGTTGGGTTGGTAAATTTTAGTGAATTGTCGTATAGACTCAGGTCTGCAGCATTCGCGGTAAATTAAATTCGCCAATTAACAGACGTTGAAACAGCTAGGCTTGTTTATCATAGCTATTTCCATGTTATGTCATATAGTATATTTATGTAGCCGTGTGCCGCAGATATCCGAACTATTTTTGTGCTGCCGAAGAGGGCTATTCAAACAATTTATAATATAACTTGTCTAAAATTTTAAGATTTTAGTTATTGTGACAGTTACGGGTCAATTTGTTTATGAAAACCTGGTATAAGAATAACGATCCAAATTCAGTAAGAAAAGCTACATAACCTAAACACATAAAATAGAAACAAATCATTTAGAGGTCAATGTGTGCGATTCTTCAATAGAATCCTAAGCAGTATATTTCTGCTGTTAGTCTAAACAAATTTAAATTAACGGAAGCTTTTCTATCAAAGATTTTTTGGCAGATAAAAATGCTTAAACTACCGTTTCTTGCAGGCTATTCTAATATGAATAAAACAAATATTGTTAATATTATATTATATTCTATTGCATTGTATAGCGACACAGACAAATGAAGATTGTTATATGAGTACCTAACCAATTGATAAATAAAAAAGCATAGCCTGTGAGTTTCTTGCCAGTTCTTCTTACAGAGCGGTGGCTTGGAACTGGCACTTAGATTCACTTAAATATTTTTTGTTTTTTACATTAATTTTAACGTTTACAAGTAGGTCTATGTAATAGTTTATGAAATCAAAATATTTGAAGTTTAAACGACCGTTTTAGAAATGGTCAATTACATATTTCGATATTTACTTTTTTCATATATACAAAAATAAATTAATGATTAATGACATTAATATACGTAGATATACATAATGCAGTTGATTTGAAATTGTCGAAAGAGCACTCTAGAAGATTTTTGTGCATTATCAATGGCATTCGGGTAAAAACAACGGGTTATAATTATTAAATAAAATTAATAAAGGAGTTCTTAGCTCAAAAGGGATTACCATTTTATCTTTCGTCCCGAATTCAGACCGTAAATAGCAACGGAATTAAGTAATTCGAGACGTCCGCGCAGACGGGGGTCCCTCGGGGTTCGATTTTGGGACCGCCTCTATTGTAGACTCGGCTTCGATCCGGGAGATGGTGTTACTCGCCGATGATATACTGATATACGATGACGCGACTACACGTGCTCGTGTGCGTCTGCAGAACAACGTGGAGGCGAGCGTGCGCGGCAACGCGGCCTTCGTGTCCACCCTGGTGGCGCTGGTGGCGGCGCACGTGACGCGCGCGGCCGGCGCGGACGGGGGCGGCGCGGGGGGCGGCGCGGGCGGCGGCGGGGCGGGCGGGCCCGACAAGGCCGCGCTCGAGAGGGAGCGCGCGCTGCTGGAGCCCTACGCGCCGCTGCTCACGGCGCTGCTGCACGCGCGCCCCGACCTGCAGCTCGCCGCCGTCTACGCGCTCCAGGTACACACGCCTTACACACCTCACACGCCCCATTCACCACACACTACAAACCAGACCTACTCTTACAGCTAATCGTCGTCAGTTTGAGTGTTTAGGAAGGCTCGTTCTCGCCGTGAAACGCCGGAACGCCTCTCCGGTCATCGTCATAACGACCCGACAGGTTCCACTCCTGAGCCCGTCTTCCGAATCGAGATGCGAGGGCATCGAGTCATATTCTCCCGCATCAATTTGTGAGAACAGAGACCACCGGCTTAACGTGCATGCCGAAGTGCGGAAGTGCTCGATAATCAAATGCCACCCCAACGGTCCCCCATCCGACGCCTGACACTCGTGAACTCTGCTTTACTTGGGTGATCGTTCTCGAACGTCGCAAAACTAGCAGCGTTTCGCGTACTTCTAGAACGAAACTCATACACCACACTTGCACAATACGAGCTCATAAAAGTAGAGGGATCCAGCACTTGTGAATTTGAAACTTTTTGAGTGCACATTATTGTTACGCGTTCCATCTCCAGGTGCACGCGCACCAGCACCGCTACCCCAAGGGCATGCTGCTGCGCTGGTTCATGTACCTCTACAACCTGGAGGTGTGCGAGGAGGAGGCGTTCCTGCGCTGGCGCGAGCACGTCACCGACGCCTACCCCGGCAAGGGCGAGGCGCTCTTCCAGGTCAACGCCTGGCTCACCTGGCTGCAGCAGCAGGACTCCGAGGACGACGACGCCGACGACTGACTCCTCGCCCCGCCCCGCCCCGCACCGCCCCGCACCACACCCCCGCACACCCCCCGTCCCGCATCGACGCCCGCCACTAGCACCTTCGCTTCCCCTTTTCGTGCTCGTCTCGTATGAATATAATGGTTAAGCCGAGTTGTCCCCCTCTGCCCCCTCCCCGCCACCCTCCTCCCCCCCTCCCCCCTCTCCCCCAGGCCCCCCGTCGTCGGCGCGTCGTGTTCGGCGCCGCCGTCCGCGGGGCTGCCATTAGGTTTAACTACGTGAACGAATATTAGTATCTCGAGATAATTTTTTGTAGTGTTTACTCGATTTTGATACTTTTTACAAATGTATACAATGTATAGTGTTCGTTCGGACGTCCGGTCGCGACTCGCGCCCCGATCCCGGCGGTGAGCATTTTAGTTGAATTGTAAAAATATATATATAGATATGTATGAAGAACTTGAATCAATTTTTTTATTATGATATCATGATTGTTTATTTTCGATGCTAAATGGACTTAGTGGTGAATTGTAAGATTGCTTAAATTTCATTGTATTATCAAATTTTAGAATTTTGTAACTAGATAAATGGAAAACAAAAAGCTAACGATCCCTTCGAGCGTAAGATTATGTATGTTGAGTGAGTTGTAATAAAGTTGTGTACCGATGCCGGGTCTGACGAGCGACATCGGCCAATATATATTCTATCCAGGATGAGAAATAAACTTCAGTGTAATTTATTACCATTTCGTTTTATTTACCTGTCCCGGCTTCAGCTGAAGCGTGTTAGCATCCGAACTGCCTCGGGCTGTGCTCTCTGTTAAGCTTCAATTTTGTACGGTGCCCTTAGTACGGTCTAGGGGGGGGGGGGCTAAGAGGGACCTGTGGAAGGCGTAGCTAACGGGCCAGGAGGGCCCGCCAAGCAGTGCCGGTGGCAAGGGTCCCCTGCAGTCTAACCAAAGACCCTCCTCCTTCATACAAGAGATGTGTGAAGCCCACGGTATGGTCGCACAAGGAGGTAGGACCGGCGCCTTCCTGTTTTGGCCCGGGGAACGTTGGCCGCGGGCGGGGAGTCGGACCCAGGTTACACCCTGCTTCTTTTTCAAGGACGTCATCGAATGATTTTTAGTGGGTATTACTGCTTCGCGCCCGCCGGTGGTGAGTCCTACACCCCTTTTCGGCCCCCCTTGGAAGGCAGTAAGTAAATGCATTTTATTACCGACGTAAAAAATAAAAAGATCTTGAAATTCTCTTTCAAATGCCATTATACTTACAATTCTTTATCTAATTCACGTTTAGTTCATTTATAATTCAATCAAATGTTATAGGGGTGATAGTTGCGATCATCTCGTTGCCAAACAGCGCCCTTACAATTATATTGACATCTCGCCTCCTTGCCGCCGCAAGAGTCTACGAAGAATAGCTTTTCGGATAATGGCCGTCCCCCACCAAACTGGTGCGATGAACCCACCTAGTGTCTTGATTATTGACAAATTCCCCCTAAATTAATGTAAAATGAGGTATAATAATAACGAAAGAAATTGGTATTTTGACAGTGGCGGATCAGATTGTTTATAAAAACCTGGTATATGTACATAAGAATATTGATCAATTTAGTAAGAAAAGCGACATACATTACCTAAACACAAGGAATAACTATAAACTAGTACCTGCCACTAGGCTCTAAAAAATTAACGAATTTTTCAAAGGTCAATGTGTGCAAATCTATAATATAATCCCAAGCAATATACAGCAATTAAGCCTAAAGAATTAAACGCAATAAATAACAATAAAACGCAAGCTGTCTTTAAAGGGCTATCTATCAAATATGGCAGATAAAAATGCTTGGGATTAAACTGCCGTTTCATAGAGGCTATTTAATATGAATGGCTCAAAACATGAATAATGTTACTATTATATTGCATTGTATAGCGTCACAGACAAATGAAGATGTAACTAACCAATAAGTTAAAAGAGCAAAGCCTGTGAGCTTCTTGCTAGTTCTTCTTACAGAGCGGTGGCTCGGAACTGGCACACAGATTCATTTACACTTAAATATTTTTTGTATTCTGTTTATTTAAAAAGATTTGAAGTTTAACATAAATTAATTACAAGCTATCATTTCAATAAACTGAGATTGACTTAAGACTATTTTTATTTTGCAGAAACAAGCTATATGTTTCATTTATAAACAACGGACTAGTAGATCATCCCTTAGAGAGTTGTTTCGGGAAATTGGTATTTTAACTACTGCCTCGTAGCATATCTTTAACTGTATTTTGTTTGTACGGAAAAACATAACTAATTATTTTTGACGCTGTGAACGTCACAGCTTTAACCCAAGAAATAAAACTAAAATGTTGAATCCGTTTCCAAGACTTTAAAAAAATCGGAAGTCTTGTATGGGGCAAGGTCTGAAATACTACAACAAAACTCCGCAGGATATATTGGATTAGTCCTTACATAAATTTAAATTAGCTATTAAAGAAAAATTGATTAAGAAAGCATACGATTGTACCTACACAAGATTATATAGATGACTAGCGGTCGCCCGCGGCTCCGCCCGCGTGTATGACTGTATGTCGGTTACCGGTTGTACGGTTAATAAGTGTGGAAATTTCAAACAAAAGGAAGTTTTGTGATTGGGCTACTTCCAGAATTTATAAAAGTAGGAAGAAACTTTTTGATTTATATAGAGCAAAAAGTACTTCAACAGATTCAAATTTTATTCAATATGTTAAAAATTATTCAAAAAAAGAAAGAAAACAAATTTAGAAATTGTTTGCACCACTGCTAAGTCAATGCATTTTAAAAATAAAATTAAAGCTACATGGAATGACATAAATCAAGAATCTGGAAAATACAAGAATAATCATGGCATAATAACTCTTACAGGCAAAGATAAAGATATTGTAGAAGAAGAAGAGGTGGCCAACGCATTTCGAAATTTCTTTGTGAATATACCATTAGAGACAACTCAAGCACTTGACTCCTCTACTCAGCGTGCAGTCTTTCTTCTTGAAGACAATGTACCTCTTTGTAGTGAATTATTTAGTTTTAGACATATTGATGGTTCTATAATAGTTAATACTTAAAATTAACTGAGGATTTATGGGGAATCTCAACCAACATTATTAAATCTATCATTAATATGATTGCTCCTCAGTTGGCAGTTATTTTTAATCAATGTATTGATGATGGTGGTTTAAAGCTGGTGAGAAGTCAGATCCTATAATCTAACTATAGACCAATATGAGTACTCCCAGCTCTTAGTAAAATATTTGAAAAAGTTATTTTTAATCAATTACTTTGTCATTTCTCTCTGAATTCCTTATTTCATTCTCAGCAGTATGGTTTCACTAAGAGTAAATACACTACAGATGCTGGTGTAGCCGTAATGAAGCATATATTTGACGCCTGGGAGGACAGGCAGGATGCAATTGGAGTATTTTGTGATCTTTCGAAGGCATTCGATTACGTTGACCATCCTACTTTGTTAGCTAAATTGACATATTATGGTGTTAATAATAATTAAATCTTACTTGAGTGACAGAACTCAAAAAGTAGTTGTTAATAGAGTGGAGTGGCGCGCCATTGCTTATGGGAGTTCCACAAGGTTCGATTTTAGGCCCTTTATTGTTTCTAATTTATATTAACGATCTACCTTTCTATACTAGAGATCTGTGCGAAACAGTTTTGTTTGCTGACGATACGTCTCTGATATTTAAAGTGATCTTTCTGACGTGATAAATAATGCTCTTGCGAAAGTTTTACATTGGTTTACGGTTAACAATCTATCTCTTAACGCAAGTAAAAATAAATGTGTAAAGTTCTCATTGCCTAATGTTACAAAAGTCTCAACTAACTTGAAAATGAATGGCAAGAATATCGAGTTATTAAATGACACAAAGTTCTTAGGCATCAATATAGGTTTTAAATTGCAGTGGAACCCCCATATAATGTATTTGTCCGGAAGGCTTAGCTCAGAATGCTATGCCATCAAAAAATAAGACTCATAACAGACGAAGAAACAGCTAGATTAGTTTATTTTAGCTATTTTCATAGCATTATGTCATATGGTATGTTATTGTGGGGATCTGCTGCGGACATACAAAATATATTTGTACTACAAAAGCGCGCCATAAGAGCTATCTATAATCTTAAGTCCAGAGATTCTCTCAGAGAGATGTTTAAAAGAATTAACATATTAACGGTTGCATCTCAGTATATATTCGATAATATAATGTATGTTCGCAAAAACATTAATACATTTCATATAAATTCAAAAGTACATAATTTTAATACTAGGAATAGAAATAAGCTCTCTCTGCCAAATTGTCGACTTCACAAAACAAAAAAATCATTTTTGGGTAATGGTAGATATCAGATTTTATAATAAAATTCCGCAGGAAATAATTGATCTACAATTGACAACTTTTAAAACTGTAGTTAAAAAGCAGTTTCTTCAAAATGGGTATTATGCTGTTAATGATTACTTATCGGATAAACAAGCTTGGGCTTAACATTTTCAACTTGTATGTGTAAATTAAAATAAAAAGTCAACCAGAGTCTTGACCATTCCCATGTACAGGCTCAGCTCAGTTTCACAATACATACTTACTTGACTGTGATGGAAGGTTCCCTTAGTGCTACTTTATTGGTTACAGCTTCAGGGGACCCTTTCAGTATCTTCAAATTTTTAACTGTGTGTGTTTTGTAAAAAAAAATAATGTAAAACAGCATAGCCTGTGAGTTTCTTGTCAGTTCTTCTCACAGAGCTGGGGCTCGGAACTGGCACTTAGATTCACTTACACCTAATTTTTAACCGACTTCAAAAAAGGAGGAGGTTCTCAATTCGTTTTTTTTTACGTATGTTCACCGATATTTTCGTCAATTATAGACAGATTTCTAAAATTTCTTTTTTGTTTGATAGAGTTCACTTCTGAGGTGGTCCCATTTTCATCAGTCCAGGATCTGATGATGGAATCCAGGAGAAATCGAGGGCAACCACCGAAAATTGTATGCTCGTATGGAGTTTTTGTTACGTAATCATGTCTTACTCAGGTATATGCTTCAGGGTGTCAACATCTGATGCTGCTGTCCTGATGATGATGCTACAGTACTCCTTAACGGTTAGGAGTTGGAAGGCAGAACTGCAATTGGTCGATGGAAACTATTTAGTAGTATGTAGGGCTAACATGTTGCTTGTGAGGTATGCTTGAATATACATCTGATGCTGCTGTGCTGATGATGAAGCTACAGTACTCCTTAACGGTTAGGAGTTGGAAGGCAGAACTGCAATTGGTTAGGAATTGGAGCAGTACTGAAATAATAGCTGTTAAAGCTTAAGTAGCTGAATGGGAGGCTAAATTTAAAAGGTAATTTTTTGAAAGGTATGAATATTTTACTACACGATGATGAGTATCTATTTCCACTAAGTAACCGTTATGATTTATCAACTAATAATCAATATTCATGCGAAATACTTGTTATCGCATTCATTTGTTGTCAGTGAACAATAGTTCGTTGCTGATTATTCGAGATAAGGAAATAATCTTTGATAATAGCTAGTATACGAGTCTGTATTTGCCTGCAAGAGGTCCGACTGTAGGTACTTTTATAAATTTTGAACAAAGTAAGTACGTGGGTCCAAAACTTTCCTTCATAATAAGAATATGGATTTTTAAGCTATTGCATAGCTTCTATCGCGGGCCTTGAGCGTGGAGACCGAACCCAGAAACTCCGTAACGAAAAAAACCTAACACCCCCACTCCGACAGCACGGCGGTGATACTTTTTAGTTTATTCATCTATCGATAAATAGCAGAACTTTTAATGGCTTTTTGAAATATCACGCTTGTCTCTTTAGTTCAGCAACCCGCCTTTAGGTGGCATTGGTTGTATGGGGTGGCTAAAATTTGTTTTCTTATCGGTCACCTCGCTCAAAGTGTAACTTGAATTAATATCAAAGAAAAAAAATACAGCATAAATAAAATAATTTTAATTGCATAGGTTGATAAAAAAATTTAAGCAATAGCTTTACCGCGGCAGTGTCTGAGTGCCACACATCTTTTTTTTTAATATTGATAATCCAAATTTATAAAATAAGTTTATACGGGTTTATAAAAAAAACAGTCCGGTAGTCCCCATGCAAAATCGAAGCATGATCACTTGGACCGGCGATCTTCTAGCGTTCGTTAGGTACTCATCCATGGGGTGAAGCGATGGACAAGCATTGCGAATCTTTGGCTGTCGAAGCGATAGAGTTTGGCATCGTTCCCTTCTTCCCAAGTGGCCGCTCTTCGGTGTGCTGCCCGTTTGTGCGCTTGGATGGCTGGCTTTCTTAAAGATCGGAGGATCACTGATTGAGGAAAGTTAATAGTGCGAAGGATGGAAAGGGGGAAGGATGAGGAGGTGATAATAAATAAGTAATTTCTAACAATTACCTACTCCAATTGGGTACGTAATACGTAAATACATTTTGTTTTTTTTTTAAGGTAAATCGGTATGATTTAAGACGAAGACTTACTAAATATACATAGCAACACCCAGACCAGAACAAATATTCATGTTCATGCACACAAAGATTTGTCCTGTGTAGAAATCGAACCCACGGCCTCAGGAGCGGAGGGCTGGTATACTGAGCTCCATGCCATATCGGTCGTCAAAAAGTGATAGCGCTGATAGAGTCAAAGATTTACTGCAATAGTGTTAACTAACGCTTGCACCGTGCCTCCACCTCAGAAAGCAGGTTATTCCGTTGTCGTAAACATCTAAGGCAGTCAGTGCCTTATAATATTATTGTTCCGACAGCTTGTTTCATCTCATTTTATAGTCGCTTCGAATAATAGTTGAAATTCAGCTAAATCTGGCTAGGTAAGCAGACCCTGAGCCGTATTCCTAATTCTAAAACCAGGACGACTGGTCCTATGAGAGGTAACGAGTGCCGCTAACAAATTGCAACTAATCGGGTTGTTGTTGTCGTTTGTAATTAAGATTTTCTGTAATTTTTTTGCTTCAATTTTGACCGGTTTGAACTAGGAGGCTATTAAAATAAATATTATATCATAGTAGGCCTCTTTTAATGGTAATATCATTGATGGTAGGTACTTTTTCTGCGGATATAGCTATATATAAAAAACCATAACCATAAAAAGTACCTTTCAGCATGTTATTGTTTCATAAAGAATTTTGTAAAATTTTCAATAGTTTCCGAACGTTTCTTAAGTTGAAAAAAAAAACAAAATCCAATATATGTCAATGTCACATCACTATCTAACAAAGTCAAACGCAGCAAAGCAAAATCGAAATAATTTGATTAAATATCTACTCGATTCTGATATGTATATGGGACTAGTGAGTCACAAAAGATTCAGGGATCATTGAAAAGAAGAACGATTCGGGCCGGCCCATCCTTCGTCACGAACGTCGGTACGCCGCAATGAGCGGGTCGGAGGGCGGCCAGTGATCACCATGTACGACAGCGCGTGCGGGGCGGCCGCGAGCGGCCAGTGCGGCGAGGCGCAGCGCGAGCCCGACGCGGGGCTGGCGCGCGAGCCGCCGCCGGCCCCGCTCGAGCGCGACTACGGCGGCTTCGACATCGTCAAGGCGACGCAGTACGGGGCCTTCGCGCGCGTCAAGGAGCTCGTCGAGGCCGGCTGGGACGTCAACCAGCCGGACGCCGAGACCGTGACGCTGCTGCACTGGGCCGCCATCAACAACCGGCGCGACATCGTGCAGTACCTGCTGGCCAAGGGCGCCGCGCCCGACGCCGTGGGCGGCGAGCTGCGCTCCACGCCGCTGCAGTGGGCGGCGCGCCAGGGCCACCTCGACGCGGCCGTGCTGCTGCTGCGCGCCGGCGCCGACCCCGCGCGCCGCGACGCCGAGGGCTGCGCCAGCCTGCACCTGGCGGCGCAGTTCGGGCACACGGCCGTGGTGGCGTACCTGGTGGCGCGCGGCGTGGCGCCCGACGCGCCGGACGCGGGCGGCATGACGCCGCTGATGTGGGCGTGCTGGAAGGTGCCGGCCGTGGACCCGGCGCGCCTGCTGCTGACGCTGGGCGCGTCGCCGCGGCCGGCCGACGCGGCGCACGGCAACACGGCGCTGCACTGGGCCGTGCTGGCGCGCAACGCCACCGCCGTCACCACGCTGCTGCTCTATGTGAGTGTCTATACACTATTTCAAATTAATTACACTGGTAGGCACAAAGTCCTATTGTTTATCGTTTTTGGGCTTAAAGCAGTACTTAAAAAGAATTTATCGGTTAATTAAAAAAAAATTAACTTAAAAGGTTTACTGATTGGATTATGAAGTCCTCAGTTTTCAGTCTTCTTTTCTGAAATCGACTTATTTGATAATATCACAAGAAAAAGCGGCAAAAATTATGTATCTGATGTTGTCACTTATCGGGTTTGAGCACGGAACCCTCGATATAGTAAAGAGGTATAAATATTTTATTTATGTATAACAGATACCTAAATAAAATATTTGTAAAGCTCCTGCATCATATTGTGTCATGTGAAAGATTCTTTATAGATTTATTGAACCAAATCAGTGCACCATATCATGAGATTATAATTAACACAAACATGCCCTAGATATTCTAATTAAGATATGACTGAAAGACTTAAATACATATCCACAGGCAACAAGATCACTTGCACAAAATCCTCCAACGAGGTATATCCCTTGCTGAAGTTTTTCAATTTTAACTATAGAATATAATTGCAAAGGAGACTTAAGAACATTGACTTGTTTTATAAAATAAATACCCTCAATAAAGCCAACCCACCATGGATGTTCTGTGGGCTTGTTATGCATAATTAGTTATATCGTATTTGTAGCATTTTAAAATTAGTCCTCTTTACAGACTAAATATGAATGCTGCTAGTTTACATGTGTTGGTTAATTAATTTAAGGTTTTTTTATGAAGATTTAGTTGTGATTTTGTATTATTTATATATTGCTTTATTTTCTACAATATTCTTATTTATTTAAATATATTTCAATAATAACAAACTTTATAAACCCCAAAAAAATTTAATTAATTTTAATTAGTAATTTGAAATTAATATTTTTACATATTCTTTTGTGGGGAAAAGTATTCACATGTAAAATATGCTCCCAGATGATGTGGAAAATGTATTTATAAATAAACTTAAAAACTAGATAAAGTATAAAACAAGGCTGCCTGGAAGTGACATGAATTGCTCCTTTATTTTTAAGTAGATATTAAATGTTTATATTTTCAAACAACAGCTGAGCGATAATCTTAATAATATTTGTTTTTTTATTATATTAGATTTTCAGACATAATTTTAAAAAAGCCGGATTGAGTTTCTTGAGGCATTTTTCTCAGTGTCGTTGCTTTTTGGAAGCCTCATTAGAGTCACCGATAGACTGACTGACAAGTTTTCCTAATAAGAGTCACAGACAGTGTCAGTCTGTCTTGAGAAAAAACCACAGCAAACAGATTTAACTGACATTGCTTGACAAATTCTGCAGGGAATCCTTTTTGCTTTTATTTCTTGAATATGATATCACTCATAACTCTTTCATTATTGTTTAAAAATTCAAAGAATTCCCATTTTGTTTGTAAAAATTGGACGAATCTTATTGATCCTGTGTATCTCAAAGACAATAAGGTATATTTAAATTAATTTTATTTTCTTACTTAAATTATATTTTTGCTTTAATTTAGATTCGAAATTATGATTCCCTTAAAATGAGCAGTAGATATTTTGTATATAAAGTCTTAAGCGACAAAGTCAAATAATATAGTTCAAGTCCTATCAGATCATATTTTTTAAATGCAGTAGTTGGGGTGACGTCGTATGAAAGTGTTCAGCCAATTCTGAAGCCAACTGGATACCTGTAGTAATACTCGTATTGCGCGTGTGTATGTGTGTGTGCGTGTGTGTATGTTTGTTTGTTTGTGGGGGGTTGCAGGGCGACGCGAGCCTGGACGTGCCGAACCTGCGCGGCGCCACGCCGCTGGCCATGGCGGCGGGCGGGGAGGCGCCGTGGCTGGGCGCGCGTGTCAAGGCGCGGATGCGCGAGCACGCCGCGCGCTCCTCGCGCTGCCGGAGGATCTTCCACGACAAGGTCGGTCCACCTTTCAACCTTTCCGGAAGGGGCTACGTTTTCTTATATCAGCTTTCTCGTTATGTTACTAGTCAAAGATATTACTCTCCGCTCGCTGAGCGTCGGATAGCCGACATGATAGAGTATATCAAAAATTCTTACCTGATCTCCAATCATCGCTTTCCTCTACATTTGCGAAAGGAAAGAAAGATGAAAATGTATCCAACTTCACACGTAAAGCCTTTCACACTTTGTGGAACCGTATCAGCGAATGACAAAGGGTAATGGAACCGATCGTCCCGAATAAGAGAAACGCAATTCCAGATCTCAATGGCGCGACCCATAAATTCGAATCAGGAACCGCTTTGCCGAAGTCTGCTTGAATTTATCATTAAGCATTTATCTTAGCACGCAGCGTTCGAAGCGAAAGACTATATTCAGTGGTCCATCTCGGATACGAAGTCCAGTGGATCTTCCTTTCTCGTTAACCTCTAATTTGCCACTCCACATGATGATGATGATGATGATGATGATGAATTCGTCTTTATGTACAATGTCCGGCCAGACACATTTAGTGGCCGGTGTTCGATGGACGGGTGCTAGTGTGGCTCGGTGTGGCTAGGTGTGGCTAGTGCGGTCGGTGAGAGTGGTGAGAGTGGTGAGAGTGGCGACGTTGCAGAAGTTCCGGTGGTGGGGCGTGGCGGTGGTGCCGTTCGTGTGGTTCTACCTGGTGGGGCTGGTGGTGGAGCTGGGCGCGGGGCTGGTGGCGCGCGGCGCGCTGCTGGCCGCGCTGGGCGCCGCGCTGCACGCGCTGGCCGCGCTGCTGCTCGACGACGACCTGCGCAACGTCTTCCCGCTCAGCGTCTACCTCGCCACCAAGGTGAGCCGTCCGCCTCCCCCGCCTCCTCCGCCTCCCCCGCCTCCTCGGCCCGCGGTTCATTTAAACGTTTACATCCAATCAGTGAGACAGTCGTCTGAGGTGGGACGATCAGATTGTCTCGAAGACGATCCCAATTTAGAAAAACTTCGAACCCTCGCCAATTTTTTCAGATGTGGTCGAAGCTAGCTCCGACTTTGAATTCAATGCCCTTTTGGTTCGGTGCCCGATAGTTCCAGTCGAGCTCGATCCGGCGAAAAGCGAGATGAAAACGCTGCAATTTCTTCCTCATCCATCTGCGTCCTCGATAGGGGAGTGCCCCGAGGCCCAAAATTGGGACCAATAATGTTCAATTCATATACTAATCACATGTTACCCACCATTCACGATCTCTCCACAGACCACTTCTAGCCCTCCAGGCTCGTTCTGCCCTACTACCGGAATGTCCATTCGGTTTCTTTCTCGGAATGTCCACTACTCTGAAAGTCCACTCCTCTAATGTCTCCTTACCTAATTGTACACTTACTTGAACGTCCACTCCCCCGAATATCGACGTACTTGAATGCTCTTTAATACACTTTAATGACAGAGTTACTTGCGTATGCGGGCAACGACTGGTGCACCGCACGGGCGCTCGTACTTTGGGCGGCCGAGTGCAGGCCGCGCAGTCTGAGAGGCACACTGTGTATAGCTCATTGTGTGTGTGTGTGTGTGTGTTGTGCAGGTGTGGTTCTACATCACGTGGGTGGTGTTCATCCACCCGGTGGTGGGGGCGGGCGCGTCGCTGGGGTTCGCGCTGAGCTCGGGGCTGCTGTGGGCCTGCTTCCTCAAGGCCTGGCGCAGCGACCCCGGCGTCATCCGCGCCACGCGCCAGGACCGCCTCCGGGTGAGACCGACACTGCACACTGTACCAGCACCGACACTGCACACTATATACTATCGCTCCTACTGTGTACCACATACTCTACTTTATGACTAAAGTGAATTGAGTGTTTCGTGGGAACCGACTCGAATCCTGCAGACATAATAACATCGATTAGTTTTTGACTTCCCGATGCACAGTACAGGTAGGGCATTATACACTAAAACCTTGAAAATTACAAATAGATTAAATTACTTGCTTCCTAATTTCCTTGATTTCGAATGATATGACACAAAACCAAGTCATCATCATCATCATCTCAGCCCATTAACGTCCCACTACTGAGCACGAGCCTCCTCTCACATACCGAGGTGCGAGGGTATTGGGTCATACTCCACCACGCGGACCCAATGCGGTTTGGCGGAGGCGGGTGTATGGCGTCCTGCTGTTAGAATTTCTCAAGCCGCCTATTTAGGCTTCTAACATGTCTTAACGACTTAGTGATAACCGGAACCAACGGCTTAACGTGCCTTCCGAAGCACTTACGCGCTAATTACTGTTATACTAGGAACCGGGCAGGTTCCCCACACAAATTACAATGTATAAACTAGTATATTTAGATTGAATAGAATTGAATTGAGAAGCTTGAAGTTTGCGTTCGTTTGAAAGTTATCTAACGTAATAAAATGATGGGCTTAAATCTAAAGTTAACGATGCAAGTATTTTTGCTATCATGATCAGTTCATTAAATATTGGAGACACGTGATGAAATTTTAATAAAAGATCCATTTTCTGGAGTTTATTGCCACTTCACAATTAGTTTAATTACAATTTCAATGACACCGATTGTAAAGTTATAATATCTGACTCCGATAATTCATAATGACTAGTGAACGCTGCCGGGCCCCGGTAGTAAGTACGTACTATTTCTTTCGGACTGTGTGTCGCTGACGGGGCGCGCGTGTGTGTCAGACGATCGTGGAGCTGTCGGAGCGGTCGCAGGACGGGTTCGCGGCGGCGCGCTTCTGCTCGGCGTGCCTCGTGCGGCGCCCGCTGCGCTCCAAGCACTGCTCCGTCTGCAACCGCTGCGTCGCCAAGTTCGACCACCACTGCCCCTGGGTCGGCAACTGCATCGGTGGGTATCCGCGGTCCGCCGCGGCCCGACGCCGCCCGACGCGGCCCGACGCGGCCCGACGCCGCCCGACTGACCGCTCCGGGACTGACGTTGCAGGCGCGCGCAACCACCGCTACTTCGTGGGCTTCCTGGCGAGCCTGGTGGGCATGTGCGCGTGGATGCTGTGGGGCTGCGTCCGGTCGTGGGCCAGCCAGTGCGGGCCCGAGCCGGCGCTGCGCTGGGCCAGCTGCAACGCGTGGCTCGCCTGGGTGGCGCTCAACGCCGCCTTCCACCTCTTCTGGGTCACCGTGCTGCTGTGCTGCCAACTCTATCTGGTGAGTGCTCCGCGTTCATTCGAGGCCGACACGGTCTGTGTAGTCAAGTTTGAAACGTGTCCACTTCCGATCGGGTGGAGGCCAACTAATATCAAACCGACGTTCGGACGATCGAACATGAGTTTTGTTAAGTTGTCTCAAAAATGTACATAAATAAATTGAAAATTCTTATAAATCGGTCCGCGAACGTCTGATATGTCCTATTGGCTTGATCTAGTCTCGGTCGTTCCTAGCTGAAAAATTATCAGACTACTGCCATGACTCGATAACGATAAAAATGTTAACAAAGATATAAAACATATTACTTTTGCTAACAAATAAATAGATGTGTTACAAAATAATATGAAACACTAAATACTCAGATGATCATTGTAAATCTAAACTTTTTTATTTCTACGAGTACATACATTATTTTTCCCCGAATGGGAAGGCAGAGGCATATTATATGCTCCCATTTCGCCAATGTTGTCGGCTCCGCGTAATAGGTGGTGAGTGGGAAAGCAAAACCAATGAACTCGAAATTTGTAATCATGATGATTAGTTAGAGGCGACAGGCCGTATTCAGTGTAGTCCTGGCCGTGTAGTAGTACAACGGAGGCGTGTGGGTGTGTGCGCTGTGTGCAGGTGGTGTGCCTCGGGATGACGACCAACGAGCAGCTGAACCGCGGCCGCTACCGGCACTTCCAGGCGCGCGGCGGCCGCTCGCCCTTCTCGCGCGGCCCGCTCAACAACGCCGCCGACTTCTTCGAGCTGCCGCTGTGCGGCCTGCTGGCGCCGCGCCGCGTCGACTGGACCTCGCCCGACCTGGACCTCGGCCTGGACCCCGGCCCGGACCGCCCCGGCCCGGACCGCTCCGACCGCGACCCCGACCGCGACCCCGACCGCGACGCCGAGGCAGACCGCGACGCCGACGACTGCGCGCCCATGTTGCCGCGCTACGTCTGATGGCGCCCCCCCACCCTCAGCCCGTCTCCAGACGTGGATACGGTTCCCTCTTAATTTATGACAATTAGGTTTTTGACTGTTTCATTTTGCATGTTATTTTTTTATTCATCACAAAGAAGCATTGAGATCATACTCATTTGTGAAATCACAATTAAAATTGTATGAAAAATTTGAACAATATTTCCGAGCGGTCCATAAAAAGTAGAGAACGTTACAATTTAGGTCCGTTCGACCGCCGTCTTGAGAAAGAGATTGGGAAAATTTTATTATAAATTGTCATCTCTAGAGGAGTTTTCGAGACAAAGAACGATTCTTTCCCGAAGCCCTATGTTTGTAATGCTCTTTGATAACATGCAAAACAATCCACTCGAGTACCCAATTAGTGTCGTCGCCGCCTTTGAAACAGTTTCGTGTGCAAAACAGACCACGGCGAGGTCGATGAGCCCCTGCCCGGATATAGTGGATGAACCTTAGGAGTGATTAGGCGGCGGCGACCCCCCCACCCAGAGTGTTGGACGAGGTTGAAGTGGAGCTCCCGCCGTCGGCTTGGGAGTATCTGTGGAGCCTCCGCCCCGCGAGATGCATGGGAGAGTGCCGAGTGTCCGCAAGGCCTAATTATAGTTGACTGCTTTGACGAGAGTCCCTCGCCATCGGCTCTGGTTCCGAGGTGCAACAGATGCTTCCGAGACCGCTTGTGCCGGAACTTCCACGTTATTTGTATAAAATCTAAAAATACTTAAACTCTTGTGTCATTCTGAAGTTTGACGTTGCGTGCTATGTATAATTTATAAATTCGAACAATTCACTCTCGTGAAATATTGAGAAAGTCCAGATTTGGATTTTCGGATCCCTCGTGGTCGTCGGCTCCAAATGTATAAATGACGCTTTCGTAACGCTTTAATGAACGGCGAACCACATTTACATTTTATATAGCTTTACTTTATTTTTTAAAATATAAAATACTACCTCTTTATCCGTTGCGTGTATAACTAAAGCTAAGATATTAATGGGTTTGTTCCTATTTAATTTTATCGGTGTGTATGTAGGCCTTTACAAATTCTAAACAGTATTAAATAAGTGAACATGTACTTAGTAAATGGCAACTGCTGTATATACTCGGCTTGGCGCAGACGGGCGCTCGACCCGCTCCCGCCCCGCTCCCGCCCCGCTTCCGCCTCGCTCCCGTCTCGCTCCCGTCTGCTTACGATTAAATAGATTTATATATGGAAATCTTTCCGGCGCCCGACAACGTTGTGTTTTACAAAGATTATCAGTACATATCGATTGAGTAGCTATACCCCAGTGGCGGCAGAATGGAATGTGGCAGACATTACCAATAATCATTGTGAGCGTGGGCGTAGCCAGCCCTGGGCTCAGGGTGGGGCAGCAGTCTACCATAATATGTAACTAGCATATTATACCCGCGGTCTTACCCCTGTTATTTTTTTCATAAACAAGGTCACACCCTATAGTACTATATGTCTGTTCGTGTAACCTCGAAATCTTCCATCCAAAAATTGTCTCTAACTCTAGCCGTTTGGCCTATGGGCGTATGACAATTTGTTGAAAAGTCAATTTAGAGGTTTATTTATTTTTTATTAAGGTATTAACTACATACATACATATTTTCACGCTTGTTTCCCCGAAGGGGTAGGCAGAGGCATATTATACGACCACACTTCGCCAATTATATAGTTGGTCCCACGTAATAGGTGGCCGCTTACATACCCGGCCGCTTGCCGGGCACTGTTATGTTCGCCAGAGCCGCGTCCGCTGATCAGTAGGTGCACCACTTGCAGGTGAGGTTGGCTTGGTCTCCTTAGGATCCCTGTACATCTGTAAAGTTATTTTTCGATCCAGCGATTTTCATTTTCTGAACACTCAGTATACAGAGACCGCTCAGACGATTCATGGAGACTCATGGTGGAGCAGAGCCACGTCCTGACACGCCGTAACGTACTGAAAGACCTCTATAGTACAGGTCGTAGTTTTTTGTGTCGACTTTCAAATGTGAACATAATATCATAATGATATAATTATTTTTGTAGTTACTACCTAGATAGTAATGTTTTTTTAGGTTTGTTTAGGTAGCTTACAGGTCAAAGCCAGGGTGGGGCAAGCGCCCCATCTTGCCCCACCCTGCCCCACCGTGGCTACGCCCATGATTATAAGCAATGAGTTCAGTTTGAAGTGGAAGCTACGGTCAGAACTCCCCTCCAGTAACCAGCACCCCATGTTTGTTCCGTTCAGGGCAGCGTCGTCGTTTACTGGATTCTATTTTTGACAGTTTTAATGAGATCTTTTACGTATCTTCCTAACAACCCTTAGATTTATGATAAGACCTTTATCTAAGTTTGTTCAAAGCTCATCGGCCGAGTGAGTGAGAGTTAAGTTTACTATTGTCGTGACTCCGACGATGGTAGACAATGCCGATCATCGTTTATATTATGGGCACCCTAAGATATACCGTGTTCTAGAAAATGAATGAATTGAATAAAAACAATTTAGGAAACATGATTGACATTAAAGAAACTCCGTGAACTCAGGTCGCAGCCCGCAGCCCCGACACCGCTCTGTTGGCCCCGCGGGTCGCAGGTCCTCGACCATAGTACCCTGCCGCTGGTGCGACACCCACGCAACTAAACGAGCCTCAATACGCTGCCCTCTGTAATCATTACAAATGTCAATTATGTTACAAATACAAAATACCTAATTTACTCACTCCACCTCAATTTTCATTAACAACGAGATGTCGCTCGGAGCAATCCCATAATTGCTGGACAAATACACAGTCGAATGGTTGGAACCTCTTGATTTTAAGAAGTCGTTTTAATATAGAACTATAAAAAAAAAACTCTAACACCCAGAAAGATTTGAAATACTCCCATACTAATTCGTCGTCTCCTCTCGCCTCGCCGCCGGTGGAAAAGCAACTAAGTACAAAATATAAAGATCGCGACCGCGGCCCCTCGTGGCAGCCCCTCCCGAAGTCGCCGGGTATCGTCCCACGTCTGCGTCACACTTTGTCTCAAGGTAATCGATGCATCCTACGGTCAAGCTTGTGGAACAAACAAAGATTCTTGTCAAATAATAATTATGATAACTTGTATCAAATGATAGAGGTATTCCCGCTTCTTCCACCGACAGTTTATTTTTTATTTTACTGGTAGCTGGACTGAACTGGTCTGGATTTGGGTGTGAAGGAGATCGGGATGTGCGTTCCGGCGTGGCGGTCCAGACCCAGTTCTTACGTATGATACCCAGTTACTTCGATAAATTTCATTTTGAATAAACAAATATTGAATAGAGGCGAGTGAGTCGGTCTGTTTACGAAGACCTGCGATGAGCATTGTTCAATGTGCAAGGGCGAGGTGGTGGGATGGCCGCTGGGCCTCATTGTATATAATTTAGAAATCCGCGCCCTCCGCCGACCCACCCCCTCCCACACGTTACAATTTGTATAGAAATTAAAGACTATTATAATTACAATTTTATTTTACAAAATAAAACCAAAATGCATTTTAATTTAAAAAGTACAATAAAAATAACTACTTATTTATCTTTAGTTTTATTTGCCTACTCCTTACGTCACAATTTCAAAAGTAGGACAGCCGCCGCCGCTGGGTGCGCCGACGCGAGGCGAGCGGCAGCTGAGCGGCGGCCGAGCGCTATTTAAAGTAAAGTAAAAATTATTTATTTCATAAACTAATAAACATAATACTTGAAAACGTCCTAATTAAAAATGAAAAAAAACAATCGAAATATTATTACACTAAATCACGAAGACACTCAGATTCACTTACATGCAATAAAACATTTTAAAAACAAAAAATAATTAAATGTAAGTGAATCTAAGTCCGATCTAGTTCCGAGCCACCGCTCTGTAAGAAGAACTGGCCAGAAACTCACAGGCTATGCTCTTTTAAATATATCCATTGGTTTGGTAAATAAAGACCTAAATATTATAATTCAGTATCAAACCGTAGGTACTCTGTATTCTTTCAAATCTATCGACTGTGTAACAAACGAAGATGAAGCCACTAATTGTACAACTGAATTTTTGAAGTCTTTGGATGTGCCTGGCTTACCACCGCACGATTTGCAACTGAAGGTTGGCTGGGTAGTCATCATGCTTAGAAATTTAAACCAATCAAAACTGTGCAATGGAACACGTTTGGTGATAAGAAAACTGATGAGCAACGTGATTCACGCGTCGATACTCAAAGGTAAACTTTAAGATAAGGAAGTTCTTATTCCAAGGATTCGGATGATCCCAACGGATATGCCCCTTTAAATTTAAACGAATTCGATTTCCGATTCGTCTTCGCCATGACGATTAACAAATTACAGGGCCTATCATTGACTATTTGTAGCCTCAATCTAGAAAATGCATGTTTTTCTTATGGTCAATTGTACGTGGCATGTTCACTTGTCGGTAAACCATCTGCTTTATTTGTTCTTGCGCCTGACAAAAAAACAAAATATGTCGTTTACCACAAGGTGCTTGAATAAACAGAGTTAATCCGAATGCATCACATGCTACACAACATACAAAAATTTCTTTTTCTGACACGTGTTTGAAGTACTTTATTTTTATTTGTATTCTCTTTCTATATGTATTGTTCATCATAATAAAATACTTTTATATATCAGCTATCTATGTTCATATTTATTTTGTATAAATAGATTACGTTCATCAAAGCCTTAATTAATTCAGTTAAAAGGTAACACGACATTAATTGACTGTTAAACGGTACGAAGTTCGCCGGGTCAGCTAGTTACAAATAAAAATAGTAGAATAGAGCAGACCAGTCCCCACAAGCAGCACTCGTTCACGAGTTTGACGCATGAACCAGCCATCGTTTCACTCAACCATATTTTAGGGAACGTAACGACCCGTCGCATAACGCCACCACCCCAGAGACGTTTAAGTACTCATACTCAGTTGACATACTCGAGCCACAAAATAAAACGATTTATACAAATCAGAAATAACAATAATATTATAAAAATGAAATAGCTGCAGACCACAAAATTGTTTGTCCTATGATAGATATAATTTACAGCCATGCCGTCTTATCATTTATATAATCTTGCGTACAATAATATGCTTTCTTGATCAATTTTTCTTTAATAGCTAATTTAAATTTGTGTAAGGGCAAACCCAAATATCCTGCGGAACTTTGTTGTAGTATTTCATACCTTGCCCCATAAAAGACATCCGAATTTTTTGAGGTCTTAGAAATGGATTTAACAGTTTATTTTTATTTCTTGTGTTAAAGCTGTGACGTTCAAAGCGTTTACAATAATTATTTATATTTTTCCGTACAAACCAAATACAGTTAAAGATAAACTACGAGGCAGTAGTTAAAATATCAATTTCCCGAAACAACTCAAGGATGATCTAGACCGTAGTTTATAAATAAAACGTATAGCTCGTTTCTGTAAAATGAAAATAGTTTCAATTTCAGCGGCAGATCCCCACAATAAAATACCGTAGGGCATCAAACTGTGAAAATAGCTAACATAAACAATTCTAGCAGTTTCGACATCCGTTATCTCACGAATTTTTCTAATCGCATATGCGGCAGAACTCTTACCAGAAAGGCTTTTGATATGTGGGCCCCACTGAAGGTTTTTATCTAGTGTTACACCTAGAAATAAAATTGAATTGACCATTTCCAACCTCTGACCATTCAATTCTATATTGGTTCAACATCTGGTATTACTACCAATAATTCATACGCCAATCCATACCTTTAGTGTTTGGTTTGCAAATTTATACTACACACAATATTTCTACCCACATATACACTTTTATTCACAACCAATCAATCAATCAAATAATTTATTTGTCATTACAGGTAATAATGGTCTTACAATACAATAAATAGATAGCTTCCGTAATGTACCGTATTAGGCATACAAATATAAAGTTGAATAATAGTTAAAATTATTTCCTTACTCAGTCAATTATGAGTGACAATAATAAAACAACTAATAATTTAATGTAGCAACAATGAACACATGTCAAAATAAAATAAGAATAGTTATTTTAAAAGCAAAAGATTAGTACTTACAATTATTATAAAAATGTCAAATAAAAAAGTAATGAAAATCAAAGATGATTATTATAAAAGCGATAAATTAAGTAAATAATATTAATAACATTACATTAAAATCAAACAACCTATAATCCACAATAAATAGTAAAACAATGTCACAGAAATTTGTCATCAAAATATTCTTGAATTGAATAGTAGCACTTCTCGATTAATAGTCTAGATAGATTTCGCTTAAATATAGAAATATTTGATTGTTTGATTGTAGTTGGCAACTTATCATAAATTCTCGGAGCCATATTGGATATATTTTTTAAAGAAAGTGTAGTTTTACAAATATTCCTACAAATTCTATCACGTTTTCTTAAAAATAGAGGCCGTGTTTGTAATTTAAATATATTGGGATTCGACTTTACAAAAACTGCTACCTCAAAAATATAGGTACAGGGAAGTGTAAGGATTTTTAAAGATTGAAAATGACATCTACAGCTTTCTGTTGTCCTTAAACCACACATTGCCCTAATACATCTTTTTTGTGCTTTAAACATAGCATCGCGTTGTGTTGAATTGCCCCAAAAGATTATTCCATATCGAATAATGGATGCTACATATCCATTATATGATATTAGTACAGCTTCTGTATTTACTGTTTTTGAAAGTTTGTAAAGTGCATACGAGAATTTGTTGAGTTTTTTACATACTTCGTCAGAGTGTGATTTCCAAGACATATCACTATCTATGTAGATTCCCAAGAACTTCGTGACATTTACAGATTCTATAACATTATTATCATACCCTATATGCATTGGCTTTATTGGAATTCTTTGTGTGAAGTGCATTATTTTAGTTTTGTCTAAGTTGATTTGTAGGTTATTGTTGTTCAACCAGTCAATAATCCCTGTAAGCGTGCTATTTATTTCTTTTTCGTAGTCATATTTTACGTAAAATTTTAATTTTCTTGCATAAGATCTAAACTTTATTTCCTTACAAGACTTAGGGCATATTATATTAATATAATATAATATGCCCTAAGTCAAGCCATTGTCACGTTTTTAGCCCCAAGGGTGGGTAAAAAGTGCACTTAAAAAAACAAGGTAAAGAGAATTAACAATTATGCATAACATACGTTTAATTTAACAAAAAAAAATAAAACTAATATATAAAAGTCAGGCTCTCAGGTAGTGGGTCATAAGTTCAGTTGTCTCAAACTGTTCTTGGCAACACTTCACACGCGAACTCCCCTGTCAGTCGGTCCCGGGGATGACCACCAGCGCGTTGAGAGCAGTGAAAGCCGGGCTCAAGGGCAGCCCGTGCTTCAAACCGTAGGGTGATCCTGTCGAGGTACATAATAATTGTGAGGTGTATAAGTTGTCTCAAACATAGGTGATGCGGTACGAGTGAAGCTGGGTGAAGCAACTAGTTAGTCCTCCGTCAAGGGGAGTTTCTCTTTCCCTTCGCAAACTAACATCAGGGTTTACAATATAAGGGTTTGCAATGCAAGGGAATCTCGAATATCAGAAGAAAAATATATAGGATATTGAGTATTTTACTGTTCACCGCTTATAAAGCACTCTGTACTTTATTTAATGTACCAATTACCTCTCAACATATATGTACAAAATATAATCTTATATTGCCCTCAGATTGTGGTCTACTGATATTAAGTCGAGACAACATTTTTAAAGATTACAACTTGATAGGGTCATTGATATTAAAAACTTAATAAATGGCTAATAATACTATGGAATTTATTAATGAGTTGGATAGGTTTGCTATATCTGATAGTGTTATGTGCCGGGCTGAGCAGTGCAAAGCTGTGATATCTGATAAAAAAATTAACCTAAAAATATTTCACCAAAATATTCGCAGCATTTTTAAAAACATTAACGAACTAAGATTACTTTTGTCACGTTTAGATATTAACAGTGATGTGAATATGACAGCTTATTACCTACATTGGATGGCTATGATTATTGTAAGACAAACGATAATTATAATCAAAACGATGGGGTGGTTGTTTACATAAAAAGCTCCTTGTCTTATGAAATTGAAGAACCTAGTTGTAAGGATGCAAACTGTCTGTTAATTAAAATGGGAAGAGAGACTGCAGTGTTGGCAATATATAGACCTTAAAGTTTTAAAATAGTGAATGGTTTTATCGACTCTCTCCGGGTGCTACTAGAGACACTTTCTGGTTATAAAAATGTTATTATTAGCGGAGATATAAATATAAACCTGTTAAAGCATAGCCCTATATCTAGTTCATACTTGGAAACACTGGCATTCTTGGGTTATCTACCAGCACATAACTATCCCACTAGAGCTGACAGCAATTTAGACCACGTTATTTTGAAAACCAAATTGCCCTCATATACTTTTGTACTCTCATCTACTCTCACTGATCACTGCTCAACCCTGCTATGTATGTGTGATGCAGCAATCAGAAATAGCAAGAACAAGAACATAAAAAATAGACAAACTTATGATATCAAGAATTAATTACGAAAATGTAATATCAGATATAGAAGCGTTTAATACTGATGGCTTATATGCTGGTTCAGACTCACATGACTCTTTTAATAAATTACATAATTTTTTGAAGCAAACTATTGCCAAAAATACAACAATAACTAAAAGAAGACGAAAAAATTTTTTTAAAAAGCCATGGATGACAAAGGGTTTATTAAAATGCATCAAAAACAGAGACAATTTACACCTAAAAGTAAGGAAACAACCCGATAATGACACATTACGATTAAGCTATAACCGCTACCGAAATTTCTGCACAAAGTTATTAAAAAAAGTAAAACAAAGCTATGATAGGGAACAGCTACTTGCAGCAAAGAATGACACCAAAAAACTATGGTCCACTATTAGAAATATATCTAGTTCCAATAATAAAATAAATAACGAAGTAAATTTATACTATTCAAAACTTTTACTCTCGAATAAAATTCCAAAAAATATTCGCACCAATCACACCCTCCTTGTGTTACTTGACACTGATTTTGAGGAAGTGGATAGGCTAATTTCTACCCTTAAAAATGGTAGTGCGGCTGGTTATGACGGGATTGCCTCTAAACTGCTTCAAGCCATAAGGACAAGTCTAGTGTCTATTCTTGTACACCTATTCAATGGTTTTTTGTCAAATGGCATTTTTCCCACAGTCCTCAAAAAGGCAATCGTGGTACCTATTCACAAGGGAGAGCAAAAACACTGTGTCGAAAACTATCGCCCCATTTCACTTCTACCATCAATCTCTAAATTTCTTGAAAAGTTGATAAATAATCAACTAGTGAAATATTTAGAAACGAGAAATATGCTATCTGCCGCCCAATTTGGCTTTAGAGATGGCAAATCAACATCTGATGCGGTGCATGACTTACTGATTTCGTTGTTAAAAAAGTAGATGCCGGTAATAAATGTCTAACTATATTCATTGATTTGGCTAAGGCTTTCGACACGGTCTCGCATCCTCTATTATTAAAAAAGCTTGAAAATATGGGGATCAGGGGTATTCAACACGATATTTTTAAGAACTACCTTTCAAATAGAACTCACTGTGTAAAAATAGATGGGTATAGAAGTGGAGAGACTCTTATTACTTGTGGTATTCCGCAGGGGAGCATCCTGGGTCCCACACTATTTTTGTGCTACATAAACGAACTGTGTGACATGAATTTAGAAAACTGCAAAATAATTTCTTATGCTGATAACACTACTTTAACATTTCATGGTAAAACTTGGGATGAAGTTTATTCAAGGGCTCAAGATGGTTTCAATATGGTCTGTCATTGGTTGGCTGCAAACTCACTTTCTCTTAATGCCACAAAAACAAACTATATGTCGTACAGTTTAAGAAGTCCAACGAAAACTGAACGAGTTTTTAAAATTATTGCACATAACTGTTCTTTTCCACCAAATAGCTCATGTTCTTGCATAGCCATAAATAAAGTACAGTCGGTTAAATATTTGGGGTTATTGCTGACCAGCATTTGAACTTTAAGGAGCACATCTCTAATTTATCTGCAAAAATTCGTAAATTACATTTGTATTCCGCAATCTCAGATCTGTTGCAACAAAGCATTTAATATTAAATATTTATCAATATCTGTGCCAATCTCTTCTCACCTATAGCTTTACATCCTGGGGTGGAGCAGCCAAAACTTCCCGAATTGAGCTCGAAAGAGCACAGCGATTTGTACTTAAAGTTAGTCTTTTTATACCAATTCTACATCCGACTGCTTCTCTTCATACAGAATCCGGCATGTTAACCGTAAGGCAACTATATATATTGGCAATTATTATCCATCAACATAAAATTATAAATTTACAAGACAGGGATTTATCAACTATAAGAAGAACCAAACATTACGCAGTATGTAAAAAAAGCTATTATAATACTAAATTTATTCAGCGATTCTTTTGTTATCAGGGGGGGCGGTTATATAACCAAATAAATAAAATCTTATCTATAAGTAAAAATAATCATATGGAATGCAAAAGGAGTGTTATTGAATGGTTAAAAATACTTAATTATGACGAGACGAAAGCTTTATTGAAGACAAGAAGTTGAGATTGTATCTTGAGTTGTATCTCCCTAGGTAACACACCTAGGAAGATACAATTTAATATCATATGCATTCGGCCTGCGGATTTATTATATGTATTTATCTAACACAAGATAAATTTGTATGTAATTAATATGTTTAAGACAATTAGGTGCACACTATATTCACGTAATATCTAGGGGGGGGCCTGGAGACCAGAAAATATCAAGTCTAAATATAGGCTTAGTTTCAGGGTCCAGTCTCCCACAAAACTACATTATAATTAGTAATTTATCACTATTGTAAACGTAGCCCTTAAGCCAAATTTTGTGGAAGAAAAATAAATTTGCAATTATTATTATCTCTTACATTGGGAAGTGAAAAATTAACACATTTAGTTTTTTTAGCATTCAACTGAAGATTATTAACAGTAAACCAGTGAAGCAACTCCGAAAGTGCGCTATTTACATCGTTATAATTATTTTTCTTTCTGTTGGTTTTAAATATTATTGATGTGCCATCCGCAAATAACACCATTTCACACTTTCTACTAATAAAGAAAGGAAGATCATTTATATGCAACAAAAAAGGACCTAAGATTGAGCCTTGAGGAACTCCCATCTGTATACACGAACCAGATGATTTAGCGCCATTAATATCTACTTTTTGAAATTTAGATGTAAGATATGAAACTATCAACTTCTGAGCCAAAGCACACACGGCATAGAAATCAAGCTTGAGAATAAGGGCACTGTGGTCAACGCTGTCAAAAACTTTCGGTAAGTCACAAAACACTCCTATGGCGTTTTGAGACCCCTCCCAGACATCATAAATATGCCGTGATAACGCAGCACCAGCATCAGCTGTAGAACGACCCTTCATGAAACCGTATTGTTGACTGTGCCTGTATATTTAAATAAAAGTATGCAGATAACTGATCTAAGATATTTTTTTCAAAAACTTTACTTAAAGTTGGCAAAATTGAAATTGGTCTATAGTTACTTCTATCCTCCTTTGAGCCAGCCTTAAACAGAGGTATGACTTTACTAAGTTTCATAAGATCGGGGAAAAGTCCCTTCATCGACGCACTTGTTAAATAATTCTGGTAGATAAGGAGCAATAGAATCTTAAATAAGTCTTAATAACTTTTACAGCATATCCCACAGACCGCCAGTATTCTTTAACTTAATAGTTCCAAAAGTTTTAATTATGTCTAATTGATTTATATGATAGAACTTAAATGTGGAATAATAGTCAGGCAAGGATTTCTTAAGCACAGCTAAGGCAGTGGACGGTGAAGATTTCAGCTCAGAAGTGGTCAGTGTAGGAATCTTTGTAAAGTATCATCAAACATGTTTGCATGTTGTTTTAGGGTTGATATAATTTTTTTTTTTTTTTTTCATGTGTATATTTTGTTTTGACGTTTTCAAGTGCTATGTAATAGTTTATGAAATAAAGAACTTTTTACTTTACTTTACAATTGCTTTATTATCATTAACGACTCCCTGATCCTCCTTAAGAGCGTAGTTATTATCACGTGGTTTACACTTTCCAGATTCGCGACTTATAGCGTTCCAAGTTGCTTTAATTTTGTTATTGGATGTCAATATCTTATTTTTTGTGAACAAGAATAATTTTTGACATGCTCTAAGAAACTTGGAAATTGATTATGTTTTTTCAAATTATATAATTCGTAAAGTCTATTTCTACTCTCATATATACCCTTAGTTGCCCACTCACAAAACTGAAGTTTATTTGTAGGTTTTATAGATTTAGGTGTGAATATTTTGTTAAAATCTGTTTGAATTACATTAAATAAATTTTCATACATTATATTGGGATTCATAAGCAAAATTATACGCGTAGCAAGATTTTTACTAACATTTTCTTTGAAGCATTCTAACCGTTTACCTGTCACAGGTCTATATTAAGAAGATTTTGGTTCATGTACATTATCAATGTAACTTACTTGTAATCCACAATGCTCAGAAGTCAGACAACTAAATACTGATTTATCTACCTGAACGCACTTCGAAAAAATATTGTCCAAGCATGTAGCTGAGTGTGTGGTAATCCTAGTTGGTTCATAAATTGGTTAACCACGTTATAACATTTAAACAAAGAAACCAGCCGAGTGGTCAATGATGAACTTTCAAGAATGTTCACGTTGAAATCCCCTGTAGAATTAGTAGAATAAAGCGAAATATTTGCAATAATAACGTATATAAATTTATAACAAAGTACAATTCTTATGGCCCGACCGACCAAGCACACTATTCCCGCAAAAGGCAACATGCAAATTTTAAAGTAACAATTATATAATTTTAAATCTTAAGAATCAAGTCATACCAATAATTATCTGATCTGAAGATTATCTGAAGTCCATACCAACTGACTGTCAATTCTCAAGCCGAGATACTTTTCTTCCTTCTTCTCTGTGATAATTTTACTATTAATTGTAAGTTTATTAAAATTAGAAACTTTTTTATTTTTAGCCTTGAAAATGCAATAACAAGTTTTAGATACGTTTATTGTCAGTAAGTTATATTTGAACCAATTGAAAAAAGTATTTAGATCTTCTTGCGCGTTAGTGATTAATTCGGCCATAAAACATCCTGAATAAAATAAACATGTATCATCTGCTCATATGGTTAGTTTTCCATGTAATTTAGATTCTGCGATACCTATTATTGATGTAAGTCAGAAAAAGTAATGGCCCAAGAATTGAGCCTTGTGGAATTCCACATTTAGTAAGTTTTGCATTACTTTGACTATTATTTATCTTTGTGATTTGGTACCTGTCGCTCAGATAGGACTCGAGCATTTTATACGCCATGTCAGTTATTATTATTTTCTGAAGTTTTATGTTATCCCATTGGCCACCTAATGCCCCGGGGTCTGCTTTTCTGCATTTTCGCCTCCACATCGCACGGTCTCCGGCATCCTTTGTTAATACATTAAGGCACGTTAACATCCCCTATGACGTGAACTTAGCTCTAATATGTTTGTATAGATCTTATCATATATCATATCTTGTACATATCGAGGCTGTGATTGGAACATTGAGCAATTAGGAAAAGTATTAATAGTTGTGCTAAGTCAACTGCACACCACGACACCATCTCTGCTGCAGTACGTGGATGGGGTATCAATACAGTAACAAACTTCAATGATTAATTACAATTAAAATAAACTGAATAAGTTCTTTTCTTGTGATAGAGCAGGACACATAGTAAATAGATACCGCTAGAATAAAAAGTACTATAAACGTTTTGTAACTTTTGCTTTGCAAACAGAACTCAATTTCATTTTTCAATGTCATTATAAATTTATGGAGATACAGGCAAATATATTTTCTGAAGCAATTAGATTGTGGTGCCAGTTAAAATGTTCCATATAGAGATATGGAATTTAAAGAAATTCAATCAAAATACTCAATTATTGGGCCACAAAAAAGAAAAATGCTACAAAATGATAATTAAAATTTGTAACTTTTTTTAGTTTCGACACTACCGACCTCAGAATTTGGGTAAAAAAATTTCACGCACACTACGAAACAATAATCAATTTTGATAACAATTTATCCATAAGTAGTAGGGATTCGTTCATTCTGGCTCACTTCGTTCATTGGGTTCATTGATGTTAAAATCACAAAATAAATTTGCATCCGCCTAAAAAAAAAAAAAAAAAAGTTTGGTGTCAAATTGGAGGTTTTGAGGTGTGCTGATTCCAAATCTGTGGTCCTTTTTAACTTGTGACATGTATTTCCAAAGTTACAAAAACAAACGACACCACCCTACTTCATTAGTAATGATCTCATTAGTGTAGACTTACTCCATTAGCTCGCACTCATTAGAAAATTAGCCTTCATTAAAACAAATTTATAGTCTAAGAGATTAGTACCATTTAAAGAAACAATAGTCGAAGAGACAAGTATCTAGTAGTAGACGAATGTCTATGTATATTCATTCTGAATCAAAGTGAGCATTCATTCTGGCTCGTAGTAGTAGAGATTCGTTCATTCTGACTCAAAGCACTAACCTCACCTAACCCACCTATAACTTAACCTACCTTTAACCTAACACACCTATAACCTGACCCACCTATTACCTAACCCACCAATAACCTAACCCACCTATAACCTAACCTACCTATAACCTAACCCACCTATAACCTAACCTACCTATAACCTAACTCACCTATAACCTAACCCACCTATAACCTAACCCACCTATAACCTAACCCACCTATAACCTAACCTACCTATAACCTAACTCACCTATAACCTAACCCACCTATAACCTAACCCACCTATAACCTAACCCACCAATAACCTAACCCACCTATAACCTAACCTACCTATAACCTAACCTACCTATAACCTAACTCACCTATAACCTAACCCACCTATAACCTAACCTACCTATAATCTAGTGTAAAGTTAACAATCATAATGGTATGCCCAATAAACGTATTTAATTATTTTTAATGTGAAGTTTAGAACTAAATAGCGCTGTGTGAGATGTATTTTATTATAACTTCATTGCTATTTTAATTCAATTATAGTTGGGTCGTTCGTTTATGATACATGAACTCTTTATTTTTAAATTCAAAGATAACAAAATATTTTCATTGTTTATGTAACTGCATTACATTATGATTATCACTTTGTACACTCTTTGTCAATCTTGACTTGTTATATAATGTATCTATTTGTAGGTATGTGGTTATAAACACTATCCAATTGGCTTTTCATATTACCTTTACTGTTGTATTGAAGTAGTTACAAGACACATATGACCTCCGAGTTCTTAAACACTAAAAAAGCTTTATAAGCTACTAGCTATAGTACAATAAAAATATACAAAAAAAGGCTTTGATATAAAAATAATTTATATAACTATCGAAAAGTGTGAAAATATTAGTAAAGTAAGTTGTAAAATAATTATTAAAATCAATTCAGAAATTTGAAAGATTCCTCAAAGAACCCTATAGTTAACTGGTAGAGAATGCCTTCGGCATTAAGTTCGCCTTTTGTATCACTTTTTTTTTTGTGTGCAATAAAGATTAAATAAATAAATAAATAAATAAATAAAGAAAGAAAGTAGAAGCAGTTCAAATGATAGTAAGCGAAAACAAACTTAAACTCTTTAAATTTCTAGTTAATATAAATGCCCCTTGCTAACGTTTTTGAAACATTAACTATGTTGATATATGTATTGTATTCTAAGATAAGTAATATTATATTGTATGTTTCCCAAAAAAATAATAAATAAAATAAATAAATTCTTGAACTTGACCTACCTATAACCTAACCTTGTAATAATATATAATTTCGGGGTATTGATTTATAAATCCCACCAAGGGCTACTCTTTTAAAGCAACTACATTAAACAATACTTCTCACAGACAGAAGTTAAATTAACTATACATCAACAACGCCTAAACCCATCAAAAGAAAACAAATAGATGAACTGTTTAAAGTTACAACAAAGACCAAGGAAAAAAAGCTATCGAATTCACTGTCACGAGCTCAAGATTGTGGCATTACAATGCTAACTTCAAACTTGGATGATGCTAGCAACGCAACCCACTACATAAAAATAGAGATCTTTGATATGAAAAAGATATCAAAAGTATCACTTATCGAACATTGGAAACATTCTGAAATGCGTGTAAAACTGTACACCAAAAACCATACCTACATCAAAGTATGAAAATGTGCAAAAAGTAATTTACAATATTGTAAAAGAAATAACAAGTGCTAATAATTGTAATAAATACCATTTTCAAAATGACATTTTGAGTATTATTTTATGCATTTAGTTAATATATCATTCCTCAGTTTAGTAATAGGACCTCATTATCTTAATTGCCTCTATATTATACTTAAAAACTCAAACATTATATCCGATGGTCGTATAGTTGATATATTCACTATTAACTAAGTATTTTCTACATAACTCAAAATTTGTTTCATCTGGGGAAAGAAAGAACAGAGAGACATTTCTTTAAATTCAAGTAATATATTATTTTTTCCAAAACCCTCGTGGTATTTTTAGCACAACAAGTAGTACCCGAAATCCTAAATAGTCCAACAATAAAATAAACTACTTTTTTTATATAACACTATATTTAACAATTATACACTTTCTTAAAAATACATTCTTTAATACATACAATAAAAAGATAAAGATAAAGATTCATTTATTTGTCAAAACATGAGTTGGTAATAATAAAACATACATATATAATAAATAAATAAAAGCGACAAATTTTACAAAATTAACATTTTATCTTAAAGAATAATGACCCCACGCCAAAGTATCAATTAAATTAGGTGACGCTTTGTATTATAACAAAATGAAATTTTATTAATTTTTTCGGTGAACATTTTGATCAAATAACTAGACATGATTTATAATTTTCTAAACTTAATTGTTTCGTAACAGTTTTGTTTACACCCTTAGCTTTTGCTACAGTTTTGTTATCTACATTAAATGCATACATTTTTGATCGTAAGCCAACAAATTCTTCTAAAATTTTACCATTATTTTCGTCTTTGAAAAATATTAATATTTTTTATTTTGGATTTTATTTATTATATAACTTTCTTAATCTTAAATGCAAAATTCTAGGTAAATTGGTTTATTATAAATTATTTTTATTTTGTGTCATTGAACTACGGCTAAATTCTCTGAAAATATTAAAAGACTGTGAAATTCCGGTCGAGCGATTAAGTCTTGTACACCTAAAGATTTACCACGATTTTCCCACGATGAGTTAAAAATTTTATGTTTACTCTCTTCTCTATATTCTTCATTGTTTTACCTATAACTGAATTATTCATTAGATTATAAAAATCCTTTTCAAAATCAGATGTTGCTTTTGTCCTCAAAATAGTATTTGAATCTACATATTTTTGAAGACAAATTAAATTTTAGTACTCGATGAACTTTTTTAATTTCATACCTAATTTTATATATTGCTTTAGATTTCTATAATGAATTATGTATTTATTTTTGTCATTAGGATTAGGAATTATTTTTTTATATATATAGAAACCTCAACACAAATGTTTTCTGGAAATGGTAAATCCGAATGTAAGTTATGAAGCTCATCAGGGCACGTTAAATCTACTTATGAAATTGAACCATATTTGGAGGTATCCGATGTATCAAAATTGGTCTTCGGATGTAACCATTCAAATCCTCCTTCGGAGAGATATTATAATACATCCGTATAAATTATTAGCATCAAAATATGTCAGATAAGATTTATCTGTGATGTTATCATAATTATTTAAGTATTCATTACTAACATACTTACTACTACATTGAGATACACCACCACGAATACCACCTCTTATAAAAGCAATTTTGTCAAAGTCCGTTAATAGTTCTAATTGTATTTTAGTGTACTTTATCATAGCATCCCAACTTAAGCCCGGTGCTGTATAATAGTTCGCAGGTTCAAGATTATAAATAGCAATACAAAATTCTCTAAAATTTTCAAATATATCAGTTAGAAGTAGAACATCAGTTTTTTGATATAAATTGGAATAATCACACATATTTACAAACTTAGAGTGATTCCAAACATCTTGCGCATGACTAAAATCATTGTCAGATACGTTTAAATTTGTTAAGGTGTTGTAAAAATCATGTTGATCAGGTAAATATGTTACTTTTAAACTATCAAACGAAGTCATAAACACATAAGGAAAAATACCTTTTTTTCTAAGACGTATAAAATCTTCATTAATGGGAAAATTCTTTTTAAGAGTGTAAAATTGATTATCTTCAAGATTTTTAGCTAATTGGTCAAGAATACACGGCAAACATTTTAATGAATCTAGAAATCTAAAATTTATTCTTTGACTGTTTATATGTAATGTTTTTGATAATTATTTATTTTGAGGTATTATTTCTACTGGCCCATCTATCAAATTTAGAGTATGAACAATAAAATGTGAATCATAATGACTTAAATTATGTAGAAACACGGAAATGAAATTTGGGGTTCTAAATTTCTTTGTACATATTTCATGTGAAACCCCCCTAAAATTACCTGTGTACAAGTCAAAATCTAACACTTTTTCATTGTTTAAATTAGTTTCACAAACATGATGAATTTTGCAATTACTAATAATATTTTCATCTTCTATAGTCAATGATTTGGGACATTTTGGAAAACTGTTTTTGCCACAAATTATTTTCATCTCTTCGTAGAGGCTATTCATAAACACCTGTACACAATTAGATTCACAATATGATACATATCATCATATGAACACTTTACCTAAAATCCAAAACTATAGGGTTCGTGTTTTTGAACATTATTAGTGTATGACTTTGATGGATTATTGAAACATGAAAAACGCTTCAAAATCAGCATATACTTATAACAAAAAGTACCTTTAATTTTCGTTCAAAATGATTAAACATTAATTTATCATTAGATGTAGGCTGACCATACCAATTTTGAAACGTACGATTTTTCGTTGGCAATTCAGTTACCACGTGAGAGCAGTAATGTTATTGATGGTTTGATAACTTTCACTAGTTGGGAAAAACAATAGACATCCATCACATATATGGACAATATGATGTTGATTTAAACGTTGTTTGCTAACTAAACGAGATAATTTTTTGATAAAACAGTAATTACCGTTTGTACCATTACTCAAATACAACAAATTTATATGACTGCTCTTACGACGCTTTGTAAAATACAGAGGATCAATAACGCTGAGTTGTTTCTTCTTTTGATCAAATTCTTATCCAAAAACGTTTATAAACTAATATTGTTTAATTTTTCAACTTTAGAAATATCGGATAGTTTAACAGGGAATGATACATTTTTTAAATTCAATTTGTTTAAATGCAGAGTATGAGGATACGCGATGGGTATTTTTATTAACAGGATATAGAGCGGAGAGTAAAGCCCATTTAAAACATAAATTATCTTTATTTTGAACTTTAATTACAGCTTTTTTTAACCTAATGTCTTTGTGTAAATCTGTATATGAAGTACAACTTAAATTTATTTACATTCATATCAACGCTTTTTATATTTTTGAGAGTCTATCCACTGTTTTTTTTTCGAAACTACTTATTTTATTTGAAAAAGTTACACTCAAAGTTGAAAAAGTATATTTAAATCGTCTCCACGAAATACTATAAAGTTAATAGATTGAAAATCAAATGAATTTACAGCATCGTTTTTACTTTGTTGAATACAATCAGCATGTAATATGAAATTAACTTTCAAAATAGAATATCTTTTGATAGGCTCTTCAACTAAAAATAATACATCTTCTAAGATTGAACTCATAAACGATTCGGGAGTTTCAAATATTGATATTAGAGATCGATTTGATTTAAATCTTCTTCGCGAAATACTATTAAGTTAATAGTTTGAAAATCAAATGAATTTACAGCATCGTTTTTATTTTGTTGAATACAATCAGCATGTAATATGAAATTAACTTTGAAAATAGAATATCTTTTGATAGGCTCTTCAACTAAAAATAATACATCTTCTATGATTGAACTCATAAACGATTTTTTTAACTATGAAACAATCTTCTAAAATATAAAAAAAAAATCTGTATTTCAAAATTTTATTCAAAATAAACAATTTCAGAGATCACATAGATAATATTATCGTATAATTTTTTTGTGAAACAATCTTCTAAAATATAAAAAAAAAATCTGTACTTCAAAATTTTATTCGATCGATCGAAAAATACACATCTGTATTTGATAGGCTCTTCAACTAAAAATAATACATCTTCTAAGATTGAACTCATAAACGATTCGGGAGTTTCAAATATTGATTTTTCGATTGATCGAATAAAATTTTGAAGTATAGATTTTTTTTTATATTTTAGAAGATTGTTTCACAAAAAAATTATAAGATAATATTATCTATGTGATCTCTGAAATTGTTTATTTTGAATAAAATTTTGAAATACAGATTTTTTTTTTATATTTTAGAAGATTGTTTCATAGTTAAAAAAATCGTTTATGAGTTCAATCATAGAAGATGTATTATTTTTAGTTGAAGAGCCTATCAAAAGATATTCTATTTTCAAAGTTAATTTCATATTACATGCTGATTGTATTCAACAAAATAAAAACGATGCTGTAAATTCATTTGATTTTCAAACTATTAACTTAATAGTATTTCGCGAAGAAGATTTAAATCAAATCGATCTCTAATATCAATATTTGAAACTCCCGAATCGTTTATGAGTTCAATCTTAGAAGATGTATTATTTTTAGTTGAAGAGCCTATCAAAAGATATTCTATTTTGAAAGTTAATTTCATATTACATGCTGATTGTATTCAACAAAGTAAAAACGATGCTGTAAATTCATTTGATTTTCAATCTATTAACTTTATAGTATTTCGTGGAGACGATTTAAATATACTTTTTCAACTTTGAGTGTAACTTTTTCAAATAAAATAAGTAGTTTCGAAAAAAAAACAGTGGATAGACTCTCAAAAATATAAAAAGCGTTGATATGAATGTAAATAAATTTAAGTTGTACTTCATATACAGATTTACACAAAGACATTAGGTTAAAAAAAGCTGTAATTAAAGTTCAAAATAAAGATAATTTATGTTTTAAATGGGCTTTACTCTCCGCTCTATATCCTGTTAATAAAAATACCCATCGCGTATCCTCATACTCTGCATTTAAACAAATTGAATTTAAAAAATGTATCATTCCCTGTTAAACTATCCGATATTTCTAAAGTTGAAAAATTAAACAATATTAGTTTATAAACGTTTTTGGATAAGAATTTGATCAAAAGAAGAAACAACTCAGCGTTATTGATCCTCTGTATTTTACAAAGCGTCGTAAGAGCAGTCATATAAATTTGTTGTATTTGAGTAATGGTACAAACGGTAATTACTGTTTTATCAAAAAATTATCTCGTTTAGTTAGCAAACAACGTTTAAATCAACATCATATTGTCCATATATGTGATGGATGTCTATTGTTTTTCCCAACTAGTGAAAGTTATCAAACCATCAATAACATTACTGCTCTCACGTGGTAACTGAATTGCCAACGAAAAATCGTACGTTTCAAAATTGGTATGGTCAGCCTACATCTAATGATAAATTAATGTTTAATCATTTTGAACGAAAATTAAAGGTACTTTTTGTTATAAGTATATGCTGATTTTGAAGCGTTTTTCATGTTTCAATAATCCATCAAAGTCATACACTAATAATGTTCAAAAACACGAACCCTATAGTTTTGGATTTTAGGTAAAGTGTTCATATGATGATATGTATCATATTGTGAATCTAATTGTGTACAGGTGTTTATGAATAGCCTCTACGAAGAGATGAAAATAATTTGTGGCAAAAACAGTTTTCCAAAATGTCCCAAATCATTGACTATAGAAGATGAAAATATTATTAGTAATTGCAAAATTCATCATGTTTGTGAAACTAATTTAAACAATGAAAAAGTGTTAGATTTTGACTTGTACACAGGTAATTTTAGGGGGGTTTCACATGAAATATGTACAAAGAAATTTAGAACCCCAAATTTCATTTCCGTGTTTCTACATAATTTAAGTCATTATGATTCACATTTTATTGTTCATACTCTAAATTTGATAGATGGGCCAGTAGAAATAATACCTCAAAATAAATAATTATCAAAAACATTACATATAAACAGTCAAAGAATAAATTTTAGATTTCTAGATTCATTAAAATGTTTGCCGTGTATTCTTGACCAATTAGCTAAAAATCTTGAAGATAATCAATTTTACACTCTTAAAAAGAATTTTCCCATTAATGAAGATTTTATACGTCTTAGAAAAAAAGGTATTTTTCCTTATGTGTTTATGACTTCGTTTGATAGTTTAAAAGTAACATATTTACCTGATCAACATGATTTTTACAACACCTTAACAAATTTAAACGTATCTGACAATGATTTTAGTCATGCGCAAGATGTTTGGAATCACTCTAAGTTTGTAAATATGTGTGATTATTCCAATTTATATCAAAAAACTGATGTTCTACTTCTAACTGATATATTTGAAAATTTTAGAGAATTTTGTATTGCTATTTATAATCTTGAACCTGCGAACTATTATACAGCACCGGGCTTAAGTTGGGATGCTATGATAAAGTACACTAAAATACAATTAGAACTATTAACGGACTTTGACAAAATTGCTTTTATAAGAGGTGGTATTCGTGGTGGTGTATCTCAATGTAGTAGTAAGTATGTTAGTAATGAATACTTAAATAATTATGATAACATCACAGATAAATCTTATCTGACATATTTTGATGCTAATAATTTATACGGATGTATTATAATATCTCTCCGAAGGAGGATTTGAATGGTTACATCCGAAGACCAATTTTGATACATCGGATACCTCCAAATATGGTTCAATTTCATAAGTAGATTTAACGTGCCCTGATGAGCTTCATAACTTACATTCGGATTTACCATTTCCAGAAAACATTTGTGTTGAGGTTTCTATATATATAAAAAAATAATTCCTAATCCTAATGACAAAAATAAATACATAATTCATTATAGAAATCTAAAGCAATATATAAAATTAGGTATGAAATTAAAAAAGTTCATCGAGTACTAAAATTTAATTTGTCTTCAAAAATATGTAGATTCAAATACTATTTTGAGGACAAAAGCAACATCTGATTTTGAAAAGGATTTTTATAATCTAATGAATAATTCAGTTATAGGTAAAACAATGAAGAATATAGAGAAGAGAGTAAACATAAAATTTTTAACTCATCGTGGGAAAATCGTGGTAAATCTTTAGGTGTACAAGACTTAATCGCTCGACCGGAATTTCACAGTCTTTTAATATTTTCAGAGAATTTAGCCGTAGTTCAATGACACAAAATAAAAATAATTTATAATAAACCAATTTACCTAGAATTTTGCATTTAAGATTAAGAAAGTTATATAATAAATAAAATCCAAAATAAAAAATATTAATATTTTTCAAAGACGAAAATAATGGTAAAATTTTAGAAGAATTTGTTGGCTTACGATCAAAAATGTATGCATTTAATGTAGATAACAAAACTGTAGCAAAAGCTAAGGGTGTAAACAAAACTGTTACGAAACAATTAAGTTTAGAAAATTATAAATCATGTCTAGTTATTTGATCAAAATGTTCACCGAAAAAATTAATAAAATTTCATTTTGTTATAATACAAAGCGTCACCTAATTTAATTGATACTTTGGCGTGGGGTCATTATTCTTTAAGATAAAATGTTAATTTTGTAAAATTTGTCGCTTTTATTTATTTATTATATATGTATGTTTTATTATTACCAACTCATGTTTTGACAAATAAATGAATCTTTATCTTTATCTTTTTATTGTATGTATTAAAGAATGTATTTTTAAGAAAGTGTATAATTGTTAAATATAGTGTTATATAAAAAAAGTAGTTTATTTTATTGTTGGACTATTTAGGATTTCGGGTACTACTTGTTGTGCTAAAAATACCACGAGGGTTTTGGAAAAAATAATATATTACTTGAATTTAAAGAAATGTCTCTCTGTTCTTTCTTTCCCCAGATGAAACAAATTTTGAGTTATGTAGAAAATACTTAGTTAATAGTGAATATATCAACTATACGACCATCGGATATAATGTTTGAGTTTTTAAGTATAATATAGAGGCAATTAAGATAATGAGGTCCTATTACTAAACTGAGGAATGATATATTAACTAAATGCATAAAATAATACTCAAAATGTCATTTTGAAAATGGTATTTATTACAATTATTAGCACTTGTTATTTCTTTTACAATATTGTAAATTACTTTTTGCACATTTTCATACTTTGATGTAGGTATGGTTTTTGGTGTACAGTTTTACACGCATTTCAGAATGTTTCCAATGTTCGATAAGTGATACTTTTGATATCTTTTTCATATCAAAGATCTCTATTTTTATGTAGTGGGTTGCGTTGCTAGCATCATCCAAGTTTGAAGTTAGCATTGTAATGCCACAATCTTGAGCTCGTGACAGTGAATTCGATAGCTTTTTTTCCTTGGTCTTTGTTGTAACTTTAAACAGTTCATCTATTTGTTTTCTTTTGATGGGTTTAGGCGTTGTTGATGTATAGTTAATTTAACTTCTGTCTGTGAGAAGTATTGTTTAATGTAGTTGCTTTAAAAGAGTAGCCCTTGGTGGGATTTATAAATCAATACCCCGAAATTATATATTATTACAAGGTTAGGTTATAGGTAGGTCAAGTTCAAGAATTTATTTATTTTATTTATTATTTTTTTGGGAAACATACAATATAATATTACTTATCTTAGAATACAATACATATATCAACATAGTTAATGTTTCAAAAACGTTAGCAAGGGGCATTTATATTAACTAGAAATTTAAAGAGTTTAAGTTTGTTTTCGCTTACTATCATTTGAACTGCTTCTACTTTCTTTCTTTATTTATTTATTTATTTATTTATTTAATCTTTATTGCACACAAAAAAAAAAGTGATACAAAAGGCGAACTTAATGCCGAAGGCATTCTCTACCAGTTAACTATAGGGTTCTTTGAGGAATCTTTCAAATTTCTGAATTGATTTTAATAATTATTTTACAACTTACTTTACTAATATTTTCACACTTTTCGATAGTTATATAAATTATTTTTATATCAAAGCCTTTTTTTGTATATTTTTATTGTACTATAGCTAGTAGCTTATAAAGCTTTTTTAGTGTTTAAGAACTCGGAGGTCATATGTGTCTTGTAACTACTTCAATACAACAGTAAAGGTAATATGAAAAGCCAATTGGATAGTGTTTATAACCACATACCTACAAATAGATACATTATATAACAAGTCAAGATTGACAAAGAGTGTACAAAGTGATAATCATAATGTAATGCAGTTACATAAACAATGAAAATATTTTGTTATCTTTGAATTTAAAAATAAAGAGTTCATGTATCATAAACGAACGACCCAACTATAATTGAATTAAAATAGCAATGAAGTTATAATAAAATACATCTCACACAGCGCTATTTAGTTCTAAACTTCACATTAAAAATAATTAAATACGTTTATTGGGCATACCATTATGATTGTTAACTTTACACTAGATTATAGGTAGGTTAGGTTATAGGTGGGTTAGGTTATAGGTGAGTTAGGTTATAGGTAGGTTAGGTTATAGGTAGGTTAGGTTATAGGTGGGTTAGGTTATTGGTGGGTTAGGTTATAGGTGGGTTAGGTTATAGGTGGGTTAGGTTATAGGTGAGTTAGGTTATAGGTAGGTTAGGTTATAGGTGGGTTAGGTTATAGGTGGGTTAGGTTATAGGTGGGTTAGGTTATAGGTGAGTTAGGTTATAGGTAGGTTAGGTTATAGGTGGGTTAGGTTATAGGTAGGTTAGGTTATAGGTGGGTTAGGTTATTGGTGGGTTAGGTAATAGGTGGGTCAGGTTATAGGTGTGTTAGGTTAAAGGTAGGTTAAGTTATAGGTGGGTTAGGTGAGGTTAGTGCTTTGAGTCAGAATGAACGAATCTCTACTACTACGAGCCAGAATGAATGCTCACTTTGATTCAGAATGAATATACATAGACATTCGTCTACTACTAGATACTTGTCTCTTCGACTATTGTTTCTTTAAATGGTACTAATCTCTTAGACTATAAATTTGTTTTAATGAAGGCTAATTTTCTAATGAGTGCGAGCTAATGGAGTAAGTCTACACTAATGAGATCATTACTAATGAAGTAGGGTGGTGTCGTTTGTTTTTGTAACTTTGGAAATACATGTCACAAGTTAAAAAGGACCACAGATTTGGAATCAGCACACCTCAAAACCTCCAATTTGACACCAAACTTTTTTTTTTTTTTTTTTAGGCGGATGCAAATTTATTTTGTGATTTTAACATCAATGAACCCAATGAACGAAGTGAGCCAGAATGAACGAATCCCTACTACTTCCATAATCTTGCTACCTCTGAGATTGAGGTGCCACATATATAGAAAGTGGAACCTCAATCTAAACACACATAGTAAATGTACTCTCAATAAACTGTCATAATGTACTGAAATAGAATTTCGGTTTCTGTTGTCTAACGACACAGTATTAAATCGATGGGGGGGGGGGGGGGTAATTTCATTAAAAAATCGTAAAAACAGATAAAGCTCTCGGTTTATTAATTAAACAAATATCACTTTATTTACAACCGAAGCGATCACAAACGATAGTACAACTAAAAGTAATGACCTAGAACTACTTAACGAGTGAAATATTTACAATAGAGTCAACGAGAGGTGGTGCGGTGCACGCCCTGAGCGCGGCGCGGGGCGCGGTGCGCGGGGCGGGGCGCGGGGCGGGGCGCGGCTCGGGGCGAGCGGAGGGCGGGGCGGGGCGGGGCGGGGCGGGGCGGGGCGGGGCGGGGCGGGGCGCGGCGCGCGGCGTCACGCGGTGGCGAGCGGCTGCGTGACGACGGGCGAGCGGCGCGGCGTGTCGTCGCCGGCCGCCAGCCGCAGCGCCGCCTCCAGGTCGCGCAGCACCTGCCACACAGCGAGAGGTCACACATATAGTGCAGCCGCGCGAGGGGGCGGCGGGGGTGGCGGGGCGGCGGGTGTACTCACGTCGGTCTCCTTGTGGTCGAGCAGGTGGTAGCGGCGGTGCAGCGTGGTGAGGTGCGCGAAGGTGAGGTGCAGGTGCTGGTGCAGGCCCAGCAGCACGACGTGCCGGAAGTGCGCCGCGTACAGGTGCGCCACCACGTGGAACAGCAGCCGCACCACGCGCCGCACCACGCTCTCGAACATCGCCGGGAACTCGTTCGCTGCAACGACACATACACATACATACACACATAAATACACACATACACGCCCCGCTCCCTCCCACACCACGAGACTCCTCCTGCGCATACGCTGCGAGAGCGAGCGAGCCGAAATTCGAGAGGCAAACTGAGTGCCCGTTTCATAATGTTCGAAGCGGCCTCCTCCAGGAATGAATTTATATTCGTAATAAATTGTAGGTATAGAACGAAGAAGTACACGATTAAATGTTTAACTACGATTCACCTGATAGAATCTGAGGGAACGCGACCCGGCCTACCTGTGCAATCCGCATAGAGTGCGGTGCGGGGCCGCGCGAGTCGAGCTGAACGCGATTTTGACTATTAATAAAATTGATTCGCTAGGACCGCACCGCATTGAACTCACATCGGATCACTTCGCAATCGCGTTTGCGTCGAATCGCCCTCTCACAGGACACGTCAGTAAAATTCACGCTGGAAACGTCTTTAGTCAGATCCATTCAGCGTTTACTTGACCATACAAAGCTGTCAAAGAACTCTTTTGCAACACCGCACCTCAAATACTCGATGTTCGATTTCTATCAATGAATATTGCAACAGACATTTCATTAATAGACATTTAATTTGAATCTGTTTTTTGTTAGATCGACATATTATGGTGTTGACAATAGTAAAATCTTACTTGAGTGACAGTACTCAGAGAGTTGTTATTAATATAGTAGAGTCATCTGGCGCGCCATTGATGGGAATTCCACAGGGTTCGATTTTAGGCCCGTCATTATTTCTCATTTATATTATTGATCTACCATTCTATACCAGAGATATGTGCGAAACAGTGTTTGTGGGGTTCTGCTGGGGACATACATAATCTATTCGTACTACAATAACAATAACGTATAATAACTATAAAATTAAGTCCAGATATTCTATTTTTGGGTAATGGTATCAGATTTTATAGTAAAAAATCACAGAAAACAATTGATCCACCACTGCCAACTTTCAAACCTGGGGTTAGAAAGCAATTTCTTTAAATTTTATTTTTGTTGCATGTTAGTAAATCTGAGCATAGTGATTCTAGTATAATCATATTTCAATTGATTTTATATTCAATTTTGACGTTTAAGTACTATGTAATAGATTATAAAATTAAAAAGTAATATGTTTTGTTAGATGTCTTATATATAAAACTTTCTGATATGAATAAAACTGAAATAAGGGCTGATAAAACATAGCCTTATTTGAAGAAAATTGTTCGCATACTTAAGTGTCTTTTGTATTTCATCATGCTAATGTTTATGGAAATTTACTATATCACTTTACTTGTGATACCGGATCTGAGACCGCTTGGCAGAAAAGTAAAGTAGATATCGGAGTTTAGAATAGCTAGGCGCTTAGCTATCCTAAATTCCGATATCATACGAAAGCATGCCTAGAAGGATGCCAGCTGTGTTTTCATGAAGACGAGGTCACACTCGTTATTCGTTTTATTTATGTGTTCTTTATTCTATAACAAAAGTAGCAGCGCCGCGCGGTTTCATCCGCGTGGTCTACGTTCCAGTGGAAATTGCGGAATTGAAAGTATGTGTATGTGTTAATCCAGATTATAAACTCCCTCAGTGCTACATACATCCAATTATACTTACAAATTTTCTGAAATATGCCAAAATTCATACCAGTGTAAACGCATACCAATTTTGCCAGAATTCACGTCATGCATAATTTGAGACCTCGTCAAATAATCAAAATAGAAATCGGCCTTAGATCTTAAACCTCTTCAGGTGCCCGTATTTTTGATTGCGTATTTAGAATAATAATGATTGAAACGAGCGGGGGCGGTGTTTACCGTATTTGGTAGGGAAGATGGTCTCGTCGTTGATGGTGTTCTGCGTGTAGGTCATGACGTAGTCGACGTACTGCGGCGCGGCGAGGCGGCTCTTCTTGCCGCGCTCGTCGGTCCAGGCGTAGGCGCGGCCGCCCGGGCCCGCCATGTCGCCGCACGACGCCGCCGTGCAGAACTCCGACACCGTGCCGTACAGCAGGTTCACGTGCTCGAACAGCGCCAGCGCTGCGACCAAACAACACGCGGCTACATTGAGGTACTCGTCATGACGACGCCCGCCAGAGAACCGAGCGATGATGGGCGGAGCTCATCGGCTTAGCGAGCCGAAATGGCAGAGGGTGGGCACGTCAGTCGCAGAAAAGACGATACTCCAGTCGAGACCGCGGCGGCGGGCCCTATCGGACCGTGGCCTGCAGGAGAACAGCTGCACGTCGAACGGCGGATCGCTATGAGGCCGGTAATGATTGCCCACTCGATCTCCACCGGTTCACCGCTAACCATTAATTGCGTAGTCTGAGAGCCCGGAACCCCCGAGCCTCGCACGGTTCCCACAGACTAACGGTTCACATTAAGATCACTGAGCTCGGTCGGACCGTTAGGGTCGGTGATTCGTTGACAAACAATCTCGCACTTGTTGGCGGATCGTGGTTCATTAATTTAAAATATTTATTGGCATGTGTGTGTAAATTTGTATGAAACAGGGCGCGAATTGTGGAGACAGTTTAATTACAAAAATGTTGAATGAATGTGAGGGTCCGGTGTTCTGTATACTGGTATACTGACTGTGCGAGGCGAGCCACTCGTTGTAGTCCAGGCCGTGCGGCAGGTCCACCAGCTGGCGCAGGTCCATGTCGGGCAGCTTGCGCTCCAGCAGCGCCTCCTGCAGGTACAGCTTGGCGTCGTCCGCGCCGCCCGCGCCCGCCGCGCCGCCCGCGCCCGCCGCGCCGCCCGCGCCGCCCGCCCCGCCCGCGCCGCCGCCGGCCTCACCCTCGCGCTCTTTGCGCCGCGCCTTCCTGCAATACACGTTTTCACATTTATTAGGAAAACTGAACTCCCAAAACTTAGGACGGGTTATGGGAATCCAATCGGTCGCGATGTACACCTGGGGGCCTACCGCCGAGTTCGATGGCAATGGATTTCGAATTGATTCTGTCGTACCGCCGAACTCATGGAAATCGAAACAAAATGGCGTTCTCCATTTACCTATTGGTCTGTCACGGACTGAAGGTCATGAATGAGAGGTGGCTACCGGCAGATTCCCCGGTACGGATTAATAAACGCAAAACAAAGTTTGATCTAGATGGATTACCGGTAATCCATCGAATTCGGCGGTAGGCCCCCTGGAGTGGAGTACAGATGTGGTGCCCGTGTCGTAACTCGTAGTGGTAATTTCATAAATTAAAACCTACTAAAACGTCAATTTTGGCCTGTTGGCATCTTTTGGGCAAATGATTATTTGTACAATGATTCAAAAAAACATTGCAATAATATTTGTCATAATTTTTCGTAGCATCTAATTATTTCAATAAAAATTATTTAAAATGGTCTATTAACAGACATATTTTGTGCTAAAAAACTGACGTGACAGAAACTATATATTAATTTTTATCTTTTTTTGTTTGTAACTTTATTTGCAATTGTTTAAATATAATTTTATACAAAGTAATATAAAATACCGAATAAGCCAATAAAAAACACCGGAAATAATAATATATTCACTGCCAGTTGTTTTAAAGTCTCCAATAGTTACTAGGTTCAGGTAAACATTTAATTCATTTTTATAAATTAATATAGAATATATCCATTTTAATCTTATATAACGAATTATTTTCATTTTTGATGTAATTTTATAATTGAAATAGCAATATTTGCAGTTCCATGAACACATTAAACAATGTGGTTTCTAAAAGTAATGAAAAAATATTTCAATGCGATGTAAAGCAGACGTTTAACTATTAAGACTTCAGATGGTCTGTCTTGGCTAGTTTTCATAATTATATGAATTATAGCCTTCGCAAGTTCTACACCAACAAGTATTTGTCGGTTCTTATTTTATAATTTCGAAAATTTGGATTGTTGATGAAAGCTAGCGATCGAGCATAATAACTCGTTGGTAGGTTTATAAAAACTAGCCAAGACAGACCCTAGGCTACAATACATTATCTTATGTTATAAGAAGATATGATATGTTATACTGTTACTTATATATAAATAAATTTCAGGACTGACCACTTCACTTCACTTCTTTTGTCGTTGAAGTAAACAATCAAGGCATTTATCATAACATTGAACTTGGCTCTCATTTCACATTTATGTTTTTGATTGGATATAACTTTACTCAAGGTTTATTCACTGGGTAACTATTCAATCGTTAAATAGCGGTTTAAGCATTTTTAATTAGTAAGGCTGTAGAAAATTATCTGAATCGATTGTTTTAATAATATGTTTCAAAATTATATAAAAAAAACCTTTGTAAAGATACATTTTGATTCAGTGGTCAGTAGATGGGACTTTTAGGAAAACTTTCGAGATTAAAAAACAGTTCATTTGGTTGTCTTTAGTGTAAAACAGATAATGTAAAATATTTTATTAAATTTGGGCTTCGATGGAGCATTTATGAATGCCGATTTCACTTAAAACGGACAAAGAAACACGCTAAGATATGATTATTAAAAATTATAACAGAGGCGCCAGGAGCCAGTTCCTCTATCTATCACAAATGTCATTCAACATACAGTAGTAACAGGCATAAGTTATGGTTTACAGGAATAATTTATTAATCAAGAGGTTACAAGCATTCTAATTTAAGGGAAGTCTTTACAAGCTTGTTTATACTTTTCCTAAGCCAAATAGTGTTAAAAAACTGATTAAACTCATCTTAACAACCATTCAATGGCAATTAAGGGGCAGTAAGATCCTTTGATCGATTCATTTTACCTACGGAGGCACATAACACTTAGGCCTCCTAAAGGAGAAAGAAGTTAATAGAAAATATAAAATAATTGAAGGACATTTCACGCAAGCAGGAACAAAGTGAAACTTGTAATGTATAAAGAAATTTGAATAAAACAAATGCGAATGTTTCGAGCTAGTTGTTCCAGCGAAAAATTATTTTCTTTAATTTCTGACTGCATTCCGTGCCGACCATGGCTTTCTTCGAAAGATAAGATAATAATTTATTTGAATCACAAACACACACATGCAGAAATAGACAATATAGACATAACAATTAAATAAAAATAAAAATAATACACAAAAAAGAAACAGAAATATTTAAAAAAAAACGACATTTATGAAGTTGCTTTTCGTGGCATGTGTGCAGCAGTGACGCAAAGAGACCAAAGCTCAGTGATATTTTGCCCTCGATGAGAGCAAACACTGATTTTCAGCTTTCAGTTGCAGCTTTACGGAGAGTTTGAGCGAACGTGACTATTTTTTGGAAAGAATATCAAATAGCGGTAACAGAGACAACTCATAATACACTATCAACTATAAAATTTCAGCTTCAATTTCAAAACCAAACCTAGACAGACCCAAAAAGACAAACAAATAAACAAAACTACTATCCGACGCACAGACGACCATTACTACCTAAACCTGACTTTTGGTTTTCCAATAAGTCTTTTCTTAAACCAACATTTAGACCGCAACAATCTTAATCTTAATCATTCCAGCATTTGGTCGCCTGATGTCGGAAACTACCAGTTAAAGCGACATGTTTATGCATGTGGAAGGCTAATGGAGGACGGACTGATCTAGGAACCCCTGGCCCATACCTATGATGGAAGCTACTGAATTTTAACTTAGAATAAAAGTATTCTGGCTGTTTATACTAAGTTAAATCATACATCAGAGCTGCGAGATGTAACCGTCTACGATACTTCATGTTCAGCATAGACGCATTGTTTATAGAGGGAGATATGTGTGTTTTTGGTGGTATCCTAAAACAGAAGCGAAAACATGAAAATTTTGAACTCGCTGTATTAACTGCTTAGATTTATGTAGCAAACGGGGCTCGTAAACCAAATCTCCGTAATTAAGCTTTGATAAGACGAGTGCCTCACACAGAACCGAAAGAAGCCACTTTTGACCAAGCTTAAACGTGTATATCATACCGCAGCTGATCGTCGATCAAAACACCCAAGTTTCTGGCCGCTGTCACTTGTTCTATGTCTTTGTCAAATATCTGCACTGTTCCATAGGCAAGAGCAAGCGACCCTATCTTGTTCTTCGAACCCAGAACCATGAATTTAGATTTTAATGGATTAGGAACGAGTCCATTATTTTCTTCTTCTGTTCCGTAAAGATCTTCTTTCGTTGCACTGCATTCTTTAAGTTAAAAGCATGCCTGCGCAGGTACGCAGTGACAGGTAAGGCAGGTGGTAAAATAAGCCAAAAACATTCAAAAGGCCATATTCCATTCAAGCCGATCATTACACAATTACCTCTACGAGACGAGCTAAGACGATATAGCAAATAGCGAGACACCTTACCCCGTCACACTACATATTAATGATATTTCAATAAGGTAGGACTTATGTTGTAATATCTTGTGAATGCCGCCTACCAATTAACACCAGGACAGTGTCTTTTTTCTTCTCCATTTTTAAATTAATGGCACTATGTCATCAAGGGTAGTGACGACAATTCAGCCAGACTCGTATGATGACTTCACATGTGAATAAAAAGAAAGAAACAAAAGAGAAGCTTTGCTAAATGTTCAAAGAGAATTAAAGTTAAAAATTGAATTTTGATATCATTATGTCTAATAAATTTTATAACTTCCAAAAAAAACTTTACAAGAAGAAAATTGTAAGTAAATATGAAAAGTTTATAGGCAATGACTTTTAACTTTGATAAAGAATTATAAAAATTTTAATTAAAAATCTGGGACATTCAAAAAATATGTGATCCAGAGTACCATCACGTTATCCACATTCACATATTGAATTATCACGTATTTTGGTTTTATTTAGAAAATGAGGAGTGCAACAATGGCCAATACGTAATCTGCACATGACCGAACAACTGTCTTTGGAATTTTTTTAATTTTAAAAAACCAAGTTCTTGTAGAAATGGACCAATGCCTATTAGTGAGTATTTTTTTTAATTAATATTTAAAGGTTATAACATTGAAGACAGTAGTGTCTCAAATCCACATCTGCGCTAGACGCAGCCTGCTTAGCAGACGAATCCGCACATCCGCCAGTTATCCCCACTTGACTCGGAATTCACGCTAACTCGACTGTTAAACCATTATTAAAACAATTCAATAGACATTATTTTATATTCAGAACAACAGTTACTGTGTGAATTATATTTAAAAAGGTTTTTATTTAACGCTTGTAAGGCAGTTAAGGCACATAACAAGTCTGAGAAAATAATTTATTTATTTATGTTATGTGAGGCAAGCTTCAAAGATGATCTCCAGTGAACACCGAAGATTCAGGAGAACATTTGAATTGTAGATATAAATTTGAATTTTACAAGAAGATTGATGCACCCACACTTCTCAAATCAGACAATTTATCGGTATAAAATATTTGCCAATGTGACCAACGTTCAGAAACAAACTTATCTCAACTGATATTAGGACCTAGAGAATTTTTTGAAATATCTAAGTTGAAGATAATTCGTATTCAGTGGCGAAAACTGGTAAAAGATCATTTTTTGATAGAGGAGTAGAAAAAAGATTAAGATTATGGAGACTTATGATGATTGGAGGTTCTAATTTGTGACGCCAATAGGCATTATTCGAATAACACAAATTATACAAAGCGTTTAATTTTGGAATTGAAATATTTTAAGGGTTATTTTCAGGGATTTTTTAACTCGTTAATATTTTTAAATTGATAATATTAATATTATAAATTTTTTGACCTATTGACTTATAGCGACATCTAGTACGCAATTTGACAATCGTGGCAATCCTGGCGTTATTGGCGGTCATTTTATTGTCTGTGCTGTGCATAAGGCGTATAACTGATACGGAAACTCGAATGTGGAATCCCGACGTATGAGGCCAACCTTAGACAATTATTCATTAATTTAATTTCCGGGAACATCTGATGCATACAGCATAAATGTTGACTTTCATACCATATCACAAGAACTTGTAGAAAGGGACAGATCCCTTTCTACAAGTGCAAGAACTTTTTATAGTCTCTGGCCGAGCAAATTCAAAAGAGGCTTCCGTATAATTTATCACTATCGAAAACGGTTGCTGATTTGCACCCAATGGTCTCATTATGATTTGGAACATAACATGGGGAAATTTTATCAAGAAATTGTTTAGCTGTAACCAGAGGAATAAAACGGAGAGGGGTCGGACAAACACCTCGCCTCAATTTATTAGTTTGACGCCAAACCTACAGATGGGGGAGTGGATGAGAGGGATGAACAGAACTTAGACCAGCTTAGCAGGACGGTGTCATTTAAGAAAAACCGGCACGACGACTACTACGTGCACACACACTTGCCATCACTTCTTTTATTAATAAATAAATCACTATATAATACTCACTAAATAAATCGGAACACACTACGACTCTTTGAATCGCTAATATTAGGGCTTAATTCATCCATCATAGATAGAATTGAATGCACAAACCTCGGATCATTATATTTTGTTAGTTTATTGATTATTTAGTATATTCTATGTGATATTATAAATTTGGAGTAAACTAGCACGTTAATAAATATGAGATTCGCCAAGGGCTTCCTTTATATTAAAATATATGTAGATGTTGAAGCTTGGAAAATGTACAAAAAGAGTAACTTCCGCATTCATAACGTTAGTACGTACTCAATACTTTATTGCGTTCCACAATGGTTTTATAAGGTGGTGAATATTACAACTTGGTACATTTGTGGACCCTGTCGGGCGCGGCATAGTGTAGGAGAGAGGACGGGCGCCGTATAATTCAATGAAAGTGAAAATTTATCTTCAAGGAGTATTCTCTTGATAAAGTGTCAAGCGTGTACATGTTTATGTGTATTAAAGTACCTTTTGTTATGTTGCACGCCTGGTGGGAGTGGTAATTATTATTCTGTTTATTCGCTTTGTTTTTGTTATTAAATTATCACCAACAGGTAATAGTAGTATTAGTAATATTATTAAATATTAATACGTATTAATTTATTTCATTTATTATATATTTATTTTTACGTATTAATAATGTAACAGAGTTTACACGCGTACTGTGCAATGGGAGGAGTAGGGCCGGTGAGAGTCACGTGCCGCATACTATCTTCCCAGAAGAGCGCGCCCAGCCGCAGCTCGAGGGCCGCCACCATCGCATTAGTCACACCGCTCATGCAACTGACCGCCTTCGCGCAGGAACCGCTACGCCAGTGTTCATTGCGCGCCCTACTTACACTACACAATAGCAATTCACTCACCACTATGAAATAAGACATGAGACACGGTATCCGGGTCCGAGAGTTATAGAAGAATAAGTGTTCTACACTACGGGCGCAATTATATGTTGGTATAAGCTTGCAAATGTTTGCAAGGTGATGGAATGAACCTCGATGTGATTTGGGTTTTTCGAGCGATATCTATTCCGAATAGTTGACGAAACAAAGAAATGTCCTCTGTTAAAAACGTTCATATCAGTTCGATAAGGTTAATAAACTAACCACTAATACAATCATGCGAAGCTATTAGATAGCAATCTTCACACGACACTGGCGCGGAATCGAGGAGCACAGGGCACTCGAAGCTCTCACCTGAAGGGAACAGCGGAATACGAGTAAAGAACACCGAGCACGGCATGGCACATCGCGCGAAGGCGACGCGCCACCTCGCACACAGGAGCACTGGCTATCTGTCTCACACAGCACTGCACTCACTAAACTGATTGACTCAGACTGACTGAGTGACGTGCCTCGAGCGGTCGAGCGGTGCAGCCCCCGCCGCCCGCGCCGCCGGCCCCGACGACACAGAGACGCCATCACAACACGTCACGCTACCATCTCTCCATTAAGCAGCCACTGCGCTACTTATCGCCCGCATTAAATAAAAATGAAGGTGACTTTACAGTGAGCCTTTCATTTATTACGAGCCTTTACTGGTACTTCTGACACAATAATGTTTCTTGTGGTGGTATTCGCGAGTCCTCGATGGTAGCCGCGCAAATGTGTTATTCAATCTGAGCTGTGGAGGTGTGATACATTATAGTAATAAGTATTACAAATGCGAAGGTAACTCTGCATGGCGCATGTATTACGTTTTCACGCCTACTCGTTATACCGCTCTATTGATACTTATTGGTATTAGATTCGTGAATTTTATGACTAGTACACATAGAGGCAGATAATATCTGACACGAATAAAGGACGGAGACATCTATTGGTCGGCCGCTACCTAAATTTTTTAGCAAAAAAGATAGACAGGACAGTTTTGCACGGTTGATCAAAACAATAATTACTATGTAGTTAATTGTAATTCATAACCTTAGATGTAGAAGTGTTTCCGAGCATTTACCTTACGAACAATATAGAAAATGAGAGATTGCTTATACCAAGAAAATTAACCCTATATTACGCTACGATCTGGAGAGAGTTATTTCATATCTGGTAAATATCTACCAAGTAAACCTTTCAAAATAATATGCTCAATATTGCAATTTAATTTTTGATTTTTGGTTAAACTATGTAAATTGCTGGTTAAATTTATGTAAAAAATAAAATGTTACTTACTATTTGAATATTGAATAATACCACTGTTTGTACTTATCGCAAAAATTTTTCTTGTCGTTTGTCACAACTTCATGTCACGTTTCAATATTCTAGAAGTCGTCAAATCAATCATTCAGGAGAACCAGTGAAAAGCGAGATTTGAAGTTGGCTGGACAAATTAGGTTGCTCGGCATGGGTATGTATTATAAACAGAATATAAAAACAGTTCATTGTTTATTCGGAAGTATTATACAGCAAATCTGAGCTACATCAAAAGACGACCATGAACACTAATGTTTAAATCGAATATGATATATATATATATATATATCCACATAAGATTCGCATGACTGAAATTATAGAAATCAAAGCACAAATCACCCTACGTTTGTATTCAGCTAAGACCAAAGAGATTTAATATAGTAATAGAGCGGCTATTAGAGACTTTTCCATACAAAAAATTTGAGCTGGCGCGGAAGTAGCGCTATCTAACGTTGAAAAGCAAAACAGCATATTAAAAACAATTAGAATAAGTTTTACCTACTCCACGGTAGGCGTCGCTTTGCAGTAGGGATGTTCTAAACTAAATTAATTTCATTTTATCCTTATCAGTCACCCTTAATAATTAACTTCCACAATAGAAAATACTAATGAATTCTCTCTATTAGGCATAACTATAGATAGTAACTTAAACTGGAAGACCCACATTAAAAACCTGTGATAAAAAAAATGGTTGCCTGTAAAGTCGTTTTTACGGGCGAAGATTTTACGTGACAACGTCTTTTTCTCGGTAGAATATTTATTGATATGAATATAATTAAATTGCACAATAGGAACAAGGAATTGAATGAAAATAAGAATTGCACAAATTTTAACTATAGAAATATATTTTGTTTACTAAAACATTGTACACTAGTGCTGCGCGCGCGGCAGACCGATCATAGTTGAGTGGGAGAGAGACGCAAGGCATTCGCCGGGCCTCTCTCTCGTTCGGTGACTCATCGTAACGTTACCGAGCGTTACACTTTTTCATAAGTGACTCCCAGCCGCAACCTAATTTAAGACGTTGTCACGTCAAAAAATATCCAGATTCTCCTATGCCCTTCAATAAATTAAAAGAACAACAGATTTGCAAACAGCTTTAACTACATACTATGCCTATGCATATGCAAGGTTTAGTTACGGGATTATTTTGTGGGGAAGTAGTACTGACACACCTATTTTTATTCTTCAAATGAAATAATTTGAACTTTGGCAAACATATAACATAGTATAAGTTAAAGTTATAATAAATTTATTTGAATATGTAATATGACAATTTTAAAAAAAATATGTAAAAATATAAATAAATAAATAAAAAATAACCGTCTGTGAAATGAATGGAGTGAAATGGAGTGCCATAAACATTGATTTGATAGTTTTACTATTATAGTGTATAACAGTCCCCCAACGCAATTATTATTGAATCAGAATATTCCTACTTATATCAAACTTATACTTACAATTTAAAAATATTATTTATTACATTAATCGTTAAATAAAACGACATCACTTGAACATCACTAAATAATCTACTTCCGCATCGACAACTGTGGCGAGATCCTAAAAGTAGTGCTTTTGCTTCTCACCGCTAGAGGTCGGCAAAGGGCATAAGTAATGTTCTAGAACAATTTATTGAAAATTATTATATAGTCTGATTATTGAGTGAATATAAAAAATACTTACGAAAATAAACTGTAATCACGTTCAGCCTTTTTACCATAACGGGATTTGCAATATCGCAGTACGCAATTTGGCATATTTTCTATAAAATTTGTCAAATCTGTTCCCGCACAAACACGACTACACTAGAGGGCGCATAAAATCATACTGAGCGACTTGTTACCACTTGGTAATAAGTTGTGGATTACAGTTTTGATCTCAATGTCCTGTCTATAGTAATAGTTAAATGTCTTTGGCTAAGACAAAGGTATTAAAACTTGTGTTGTTTCTTAAAAGTAGACGTTTATTTTGACAGACCACAATTACACGTACTACTACGTTCTGCTACTACGTAGCACCCACAGTTCGCCCGTTTTGGAAAAGGTGCGCTGGACATTGGGCTCGCCCACGGGCACTCATTTCTCGGCACGACAAACCATGGATTGTCGCACTAGCACTAAGACGGAGCATTGATGGCGAGTAGTGGAACAAGGACAAGGAAAAATTGGCGCTTGATATTGCTATTGACATGGAAAGCACTTCGGTACCAGCATAATCTCGGCAAAGGGATGGCTTACAAGAGATAGATTTGTTTACAAGTATCAATTAGAAGGTCTGATCTAATTAATAACATTAAATAATAGTACATAATTAGTATAATATTTCGGATTCGTCTTTTGTTTCTCTGTCTGGTCGGCAATGTAATTTCTACTGTATAATTTAATGATAATTTGAAGTGTACAGGGAGCCCACACAAACCTCACCTGCAAGTGGAGCGCCTGCCGATTAACGGACGGGGTAGAGCCAACATGGAAGTTCCCGGTAAGCGGCAATATGCTCGCCACCTATTACGAGGCACCAACAACGCAATGGGCGAAGTGTGGGCATATAATATGCCTCTGCCTACCCCTTCGCCTAAACAGGCGTGATTGTATGTATGTGAAAAATATACTTACAAGCAAATTTTATTTCATTATTGTATTTTATTAGGATTAACTTTCAAAATATAAAATTTAGCCTATAGATATGTACGTGGGTATATGAAAGTAGAAAAATAACATGCGCGTGATACACATGAATTAGTACCGTTTGCTTGTGGTAACTGTGGCGCGGCGGGGTGCGGGGGAGGGCGGGGGAGGGCCGCTGTACCACTTGCTGGTTATGTAAAGTAACCTCTAAATCTATCTCGTATTTTATTTCATACTAGCGGTCGACCGCGGCTTCGCCCGCGTGGATGTCGGTTACCGCTGCAAAATGCCTACCCAGAAAAGACACGGTCAGCAAAATGATTCCCACGTCAATTCACAGACGCCGACACTAACATCGACGACGCAGTCATTATCCGCAGGCTGCATAGATTGTCTTTATGTGGATTTCAAAGTTGTTTATGATAAAAATATTTAAGAACTTGTGTTATGGATACTAAACAACGGATAAACATACTTAAATACTTTTTTTAATTGTAAATAAATACTTAATATACATAGGAAAACACCCAGACCAGAACAAATATTCATGTTCATGCACATAAATTTGTCCTGTGTGGGAATCGAACCCATGACCTCTGGAGTGAAGTGTAGGTATACTGACCTCCACGCCATATCGGGCGTCAAAGTCGCGTCGTCGTAATTAATATTAAGTTTTTACTCCTACCGGCAGTCCCGGGGTGCAACCCGTTGTTTTGGGATAAATAACTGAAGCGATTATTGTAGAGCTTCTCTTTAAACAACATTTGACGTTAAATTATTTTCAGGTTACAAAATAAACTGATACCGTGATAGGGCGCCATGCAGCAGTAATCGTAATATTTTAATTTCGCCATAACTTCAAACCCAAACGTCATATTTTGATCATTCCAATACCAATATTATCTACATAAACTGCACTTAGTGATGAAATAATTTATTTTGATAAGGATTAATAGCATAAGTAAAATAAATGCGTTTAAATGTCGCCCAAAAAATATATCAAGAATGCCTCACTCGACATAGATAGGTATAGTGTGTCGCGGACTTTTTAGTAGATATTTGTAAGATCTACAATTTATTCGTACATTTTGTGGTTCTATCTTTTATAGTTTAGGCAGCGTGCGCAAAATGAGTAACTGTTCTGGTGGATTTTTTACACTTTGTGTCCGAAAAACCCAAATATCTTACGGAACCCTATTTTTTTCCAAAATAAAATATGTTACTCAGTGATAATGTAGCTTTCTAACAAAAAAAAGAATTATCAAAATCGGTCCAGTACTTTTTGAGTTTATTCGTTACATACAAACATACAAATCTTTCATCTTTATAATATGAGTGTAGATTTTATAGCCTTTCAACGTGTACTAACATTGGTCACACATCGAACAGCCCTCTAGTGGCAGGGCCGGTCTAGCTGGAATTACAGAAATAAGAAATGATTTACTATAATTAAGTTTATTTCTTTTTCTAATTTCAGTGTGATTTTTTTATGTTCAGTAGTTGTATGTATAAAAACACGTGTTGTTTTAAACTTGGACTGATTTCCTGATACTTCAAATAACAATTTGAATAAATACAGTTAGTCAGTACAACTTGTACAAGTACCACACACAGTTCAATTGGTTCAGTACATCGGCTGATCGGTCCCGCCACTCACGGTAATATCAAGGTGAATGAAGGGCGTGTTACCCATGTATCTGGCAGCACTTCCGTGTATTCAGAAGGAGAAATTATACATTAGGCAGAAGAACAAGTTGCCATGTGTTACAAAATATCAGATCCGTTCCTACTCGCAGCTACACCTTACAATCAGACCAATTACAATGGAGTGGTGCTGGCCTTCGCAAGTGCTTTCTCACAAGTGTTTAATTTTTAACAAGCGCGATGTCAATGGACACCGCCTCGTCGGCTAACCTTGAGGTTTAGAATGTACCATCGAGATTGCCGTCATCTCTTAACTTTAATGTCAAAATATTTTGCATTTATTTGGTTAGTGCGATGCCACGCGTATCACGTAGATCTCAGCGTTGTTTCACAGAGTAGTTGTACGATGGAAAACGAAGAGGAAAATTATATGAGCAGCTCGAAATTAAAGTTTTCTGTTGTTTACGCGATTATACAGACGAAAGATTATTTTTCAATCATGAGATGAAAGACATCAGTCTCCAAGCTGGTGTACATTAGAATCATCTTCTCTATTAAATTATAATGACTTTTGATACCAATAGCCTCAAGGATTCTTTTGGTGTGACCAATGAAAAAAGCCTCATTGAACATAAAACATGGCATGGCATTGAACATAAAATATTAAACTAATATTTTTTAAGACACATTATGTAAGAAACTCTTGGGGACTTCAAACAAGTTTTAATCGAAGCCCAAATTTTCCCAATTTCGTCTGGATGTCCTTTCAGGTTGGCTCGCTTAACGCCTTGTCTATCGTATATTTTCAATTGCCATTTGAAGCATGCGCTTGATATTCTCTAGTATTTTTTTTTTCAGTTTATTTTATAACCTTAAACGACTATGGGTTTATTAAAAAGATAATAACCCAATTTTAGGCAGCTCTCTTATTAATAAACTAGTCTTTAAAAAATTATGATTGTAAAAAGTTATAGAAACTTACGGCTCTTTTCAAGCTTAACACTGTAAAGTGGTGGAAATGGTTGCATTTTTAAATTTAGTTTTTTGTAACAACCGCATAACTATAAGAAAATAATGTTTTATTAATTACCTAAATGGATATAAATGTAGTAGAGATGATGGTTTCTGTGACCCGCAACAAATGCAGGTCACGCGAAAGCTAGTAAGAATAGTCACGCAAAAGCAGTACGTGCGGGCAGAAGGCGGCGGGCAGCGGCCGGCGGGCCGGGGACGCGGCGGGCAGCGGCCGGCGGGCCGTGGCGTAATGTTAGCGTGCGAGGTCGCTACTCGCAGCGATTGCTGACATTAGTAATATACTTCCCCTTTCTCAACACGTGAAGAGGGTATTGTATAATAGTTTATTTGTATGCCCAGATTTATCAACAACCTACATATTTTAGGTAAATGATATTCATTGTAAAAAAAGACGCGGAAATTTTTTCGGATTTCAAAAATAGAGTAAGAAACACAGATTTTCGGAAAAGAATCAAGATAACTGATGCTCATTACGCTCTAAGTATTAAGTGAATCATGTCGCGAGATACGACGATAATCGGTGGACAAACAACACTACAAAATGGAAAGGGCCGCATGGAGTAAGAAGTAAGGTCGTCCGGGCGCCCGGCGGCTTGTCGAGATGGTGGCCAACGCCGGAACGAGATGGATGCTGGCCATCCAAGCCAAGGACAGGGAAAAGTGGCATTCTTTGGAGGAGGCTTTTACTCTTAGGCGGTCCGCACAACAAGCTAATTAATAAACTACTAATATAGAACATTAATGTAGCTAAAACGTGAATCAAATAAAGCAATTATATTATTATTTTGTCCACACAGTTCGCCTTCGCAGTAAGTATCGGGGAGCACGACGTCACGTGTCGCTTATCATCACCTCGCCACCAACACACACACGTTTCACCACAAGAATAAAAATGCAACGAGTGCCTCACTAACGCCATATTAAATCACAATCAAGCGAATAGCAACGGCACAAGTTTTACGCACACATGTCACATCATATATAAACGAATTAAGATGTTGTGTATTGGATACTATTTCCAATCGGCGGGATCAGGCCCATTGGCCATTATTACAAAGAAAGCGTTTAATTTTGCATGAAACATTTATTGATGTGGTGGTGAGTTCATGTGACCTTGTGCCACGAGGTGGGCGCGGGCCCGAGGCAGGCGGCAGCGCGTCGTTGGCCTAATCGATATCTTAGAATCAAAATAAATTTTATTTCATTCATTGGTTTAGTAAAACGAATCCACTACGGCTCCGACAGGGAGGAATCGGTTTGTATTAACCAGGCGAAACATGAAAACACTAAAGAAACCATCGTTTAACATAAATCCTTCACGATTTATTTCACTTTGTCTATTTGAAGTGGTTGGGTTACAGTGCAGGTCGGCGCATTATGTAAGAAACTTCACTCGAAACGCTATTAAAATGAAACAAACATCCTAATTTCAAAAGGGACTACGAGAATGCTTGATCTGCTTGGGACCTCGTGCTACAGTCAGCGAAGTCCAAAGCCAAACAAGTGCTAGATACCCTTGTCCGTGAAGCTGGTGTTTTTTTTTAATTCAACCCCAGGAGGGTACATCATTGAATCTAGGAATATGAAACGTGCCACAAATAGTTTTTGGGAAAATAATTTATTGGAAATCCACCGTTTCGAAGCAATAGCCTTGAAGCTATTTAGGCTTTTATAAAATGCGAAAGTAACTTGGCCCATTTGGTTATAATCTGTCGACTTATATGAGATTAAATTTATATTAAAAACTATCTACAGTATGAGACCGAGGAAAGAACAGAGAAATCACCTCTTACTCAAAGTGATGTACTATAAACCATACAGATTCCCTTCAGTCGATCAATCAGACAACTATATTTCACTATATTTTACAAAAATCTATAAAATTTTACTAAGACATTCAGAAGATAAAACGAAAAAATACAGAAGTTTACTCCCCAACGGTCCGAACTGCGTATGCTATCCAATTAGCTCACATTTATAACACATTAAATGTAAAATGAAGGTCCACCATGAAGTCTTGTACGTCGCACGTATGTCGAAAAGTAATTATCTCTACGAACACATCGGCACTTCAAAGAGCACATTCTCACACACAAAAACATACACTAAGCACAAACTCTGATCCAAAACAAGACACACTTACAGTTCCACGTGGGACCAATAATGTAATTGGCGAAGTGTGGGCGTACGATTTGATTTTGCCTATCCCTTCGGTAAAACAGGCGAGAATGTATGTATGTTTTAATTATAATTTATGTATCAGCTTTAAAATATATATTTTTTTTAATTTAATAACAAAACATGAGGTTCTTTTTGTAACACTGCCGAATGAATTTGGTGCGCGCAGAACCGTGGGCAGATAATTACAAAAATCTAATGATTGGAATACAATTTTGACATGGCTTCAGGTCCTATGTTGAAAAGGCCACCGGTGTCCTATATTGTGCGGCGAACCGGGTGCGACCATCTATGCACCATCAGGGCAGGGATCGGTGGACACCTGTCGGAAACCGCTATGTCATCGTTCAGAGCATCTCGTCGCAACTTTGAGAGACGAGTGATGGACAAATTGTCAAATTTCTCTTAAATTAAAAAGAATAAACTAACTGAAATAAAACCACTCACGCTACTAGTCCTCCTAAAAAAGCCACGGGTCCTCCACCAATGAATCTGATTTTTTTATGACAGGACTCAAACAAGGAAAACCTAGTTTGATGCGCGTGGGGCACCGGCACCGGATGCGGGGCAGCCGAGCGCAGCATCCCAAGTCTGCGCGACTGCGGGACCAGCTATCCTGAGCTAGGTGGATTAGGCGTCCCGCAGACGCGGGCGCGCGTCACCCGACCCCGCAGGCTGGGGGCCATCGCTCACTTTGCACTCGGCCTGCTCGGCTCGCGGCCGCTGCGGTACTAACCGACCCCACTCGCCAGCGCCACCACCACCACCACTGCCCCACGCCGCCGCGCGCACCAGCCGCTCTCCGCTGGCCCCACTGTCCACCCTCTGTTGCACGCCATTGTTTCGCAACACACCAACACACCTCGCCTCACCATAACACAGCCAGGATAACGTCTCTACTCGAAGCGTTGAGTAAACTAGCGAGTTATACTAGCACATACGAGAAATCTCTATGTCGAATCAACGCTATAATAAGCTTGTAGCGCTACGAAACTGATTTATCAAACTTATCTCCTAATAGGTTTATAAAATACTGTATGTGTGAATGTTAGGACCTAGCTTAAGACAACAACAAGAAGGTCAGTTAAGTGCTGATCAATACCAGCCTATTTGATTTGGTTGACGTCTATGTAATGAGGGACTTATTAGCGGGTTTAGCCGACTTACCAGAGGCAATCTAGCATGACCGACGCATGCAGGAGGCCCGGGGGCAGCCACACTCACCTGCAACAAACAGACCATTCTTGTGGGATTTTCAGTTAAAATGTCAGTGGCAAGTAGAGATTGCCCAATTTCTTACACTACAACTTATTTTGACGACGACGAGATTCTACATGCAATGGCGGTATGGGCGAAGGGACAACTTAGAACCTGCGGTTCGGTGCGGTGAAGTTGAGTGAACTTGGTGAGTACCTTCACACAAGGGGTCGGTCGTACGGCGACGCGCACAGTTAGCGCAGTGCGACACCCACCACCGACGCCGCTCCTGCCGCCCGTAACTCCGCGCTACTCTGCCTATAATTTTGGGACTTTTAAAAACTATCGACTAATTTGTGAAGAAAACATAAATCTACTAGAGTGATCAACTTCAAAGGTCAAAAACATGATTTATAGGACTCTGTCTTTTTAAAAAATTCACACATCAGGGGATAAAAAAGGAAGCTTATTGTAAGCAAGCAAAGACGAGGACAACAGATCTGCTAAAAAAAAGCCTAAACGAAACAAAAACAATAGAAAACGCTACAATGCTAAAAAATCTATGTACATCTTTTTTGTTACTCTGTTTTGTATGTGCAATAAAGGATATAAAAATAATAATGAAAAGCATTGGTAGGTACAATGAAGCAATGGCGTACACAACGAGGTGGCGGGCTGGCGGCGCAGCGCGCAACGCGACGCTTTCGTGACTCCGATACGTGTTGGATTTCTATTGTTTCATGCGCCACGTGCGGCTAACGGTTTGCGGGATTGTCGGTGCGACTTCTCGTGCTGCTCGGGCACTGGCTCGGGCACTGGCGCACGCACACACGCACACACGCCTGGGGACACACACACACACAACGGGCAGCGGGTGCTGCTAGTCGTGCTCCCATATATCTTCATGCTTCGGGGTTCAATTGCAGTGCCACAGTCGCAGGTACACGCTGGGCTGTCTATCTATATAGCTGTTGCATTTCGGAAGAGCTCGTTTTCGCGGTACGTAATTACAATAGATGGACCAACAACAGGGAATAGTTTCGCTGATTCAATATTACGATATTATCACTTCAATTGCAACCTCGCAATATTTATCAATTGCGATGTGGACAATTGGCGCAAATGACCTTCAGTTCCGTTTGTTTTTCAGTGAACGACAAGGCGCGCCACCTGTGAGCGGCGGCGGCGGGTGGCGGCGGGCGGCCACTAGCGGCCGTGCGCCCGACCTCTCCACACTGCCCTGACAGTGGATGGAACCTACCTACAGTTTGACCTCTAGCTTAAGGAATCGGTCACACTAGAACTGTTTTATTTCTCTAGATCGTGAGGTCAAGAGACGAAGAATAATGGGACACACCCCGCCAGAAAATATTTGCCATTAGTCTTGAACAGAACCGCCACTAAAAACGGCTTTGTGTCAACTCGGCGTGTCCCTAGCCACAAGACGAACGTTCTCTCACTCTACTCACTGAAGACCAATTCAATATACATATATTTTAACCAGAAAAATACATACTAAGTGGATTCAGTAAGAGGAAACTACACATTTGAAATGCGAAAACCACCGCTGCTCCAATTAATGAATAATTTAGTATATGTAAGTAATAAGTGGAACGGCTTCATTGTTAAATATATGGCATCATTTTCTTTAGTGCCTAGTTATTGTAATAATAGCCATGTTACATCATTACCACACAGTACATGACGTCATTTATAGACTAAATTTTCATACAGTAAACATTTTATGTAAAATGCTTTATTAAACTTGATATATGTATTATTCTAAGATAAGCAAAATGTATTCTAAGATAAATAAATAAAATTTGGATTGGTTTCTCCTCGGCAGGACGGCCCACTTTTGGTCAAATTGGTATCAGTGTTGCTTCCGGTGGTGAGCCGTGGTGGGCCGTTGTGAGATTGAGTTAAATTGCTAGGCCTATAAACATATTGCATAATAATTAATATTGGACACCTCATCGCCAAACGCTCGCTGCACAGCGAGGTCACCCTGTATTTTGTTCTTTTGTGAAAATAATAACAGGAGGCCTCACACAATTACTGCACATAACTATATTATTACCGCGTTTTATTTAATTATTATATAAATCACCCTCAAGAATATAAGTTGCTAGACTTATTCATACTATATTTTGATTCCTTTTCCACCGCGTGCACCGTTCAGACACAGGTCGTTTCTAGTTTCGAATAGAGTTGAGAGGCGCCCGAAGCTGCAGTCGAGTGCGGCGGACTGCGGCGTCGCCCACGAGCCACCCCCACCACTATCATTTGCGGAACCTTCAAGTATAAAATGCTAAAGTGGTGGTGTAACTTGGTGTACCAGAATCATGGTTTGGCTATTGATAAAATAAAAATCATTTATTCCAATTGTTTTTATAAAATAAAAAAAACTATAGACCTATCAGTTTACTATCTTGTTCGTCAGCCGAACTTCGGGTTTATTGTATACGATTACTTATATCACCTCGTACAACCAGTTATATCCACAAATCAACATGGATTCGTTAAAAATAGATCTACAATCAGCAATCTATTGGAGTACAAAAGTTTCTTTTGTCAGGCCTTCGATAGGAGAACTACTCGTTGTCAGGAGCAGGACCTTTTGTGTTTGCATAAAATAGTACAATAAATAACGGACACTTGAATTTTATTGAAAATTTGCATTCAATTTAATCCCAGACGGTTCTGTCCGGTTTACATTGTACTAACAAACTACTTTCAAACTAACAATACAACCTAGGCTACTACAATCCTATGTCTAGACTGCGCCGCAAATATAATGAACTTTCTTGTAGCGAGCACACAGAAATATTTTAACGTTAACAGTTTTAAAATAAAAATTGGTTTTATTCTCCGCAATGCCTCCCGCCCGCTAATGGGCTTCTGGCGTATTTGCTATTTATTGTAATTTAACAAATTATATTTTATACATTTTTACTTATTTATTTTTGATTCTATTCATAAGAATTATTCAATTTTACTGCATTAATTTAAGTTTGTAAAAATATTAATTTTATCGTTTTTATTTAATTTCTTCGATAATTTAATTAATATAATTGCATTAACTTATTATAATGTTTTCAGTTACCTCTCTGTGCATGCCTACACGCTTTGGACATACGTTCAGCTCTACACTAATTAATGTATATGTATGATTATTGTCTGTTGTGTTGCCTATTAACAAGAATGCGCTAAAAAAGGTATGTTAATCTTACTACTCACATTGTATATAAGTATGAAAATATTAAGTATTTTTACTTCCTTCACCCCAAGAGAAGTTTACATGGAAACATTAATAAATATCATATTATTTACTTTCATCAGATGTAGAAATTATGACGGCTGACACTAAAAACAAGAAATACAAGTGCAATCGCATGCCCATTATTTTTTTTAAAATATTTGGATAAATATGTTGTAGTAAGTTATGTTGCGTACAAGTAGGCATGCATGCCGCAACAGCGTAGGGAACAAAACAAATACCTATATGATTTGAAGGACAGCTATCTATACTCATATGGAATGGGTCTGTTTGCCCGAATCATCGACGCAGAAGCGAAACCCCTGTACCTAGAACGATTGAACCAATAAAGAATTCTTCCGTAAGTGTGTCAAATAAAACTAATTTCGTTTTTAAAATAAATAATAAATTCCTTTGCTTTGAATTCAGAGCCTGCTGTAACTGACATCGAGAAAACATCGCATCCCTATCCACTTATGCATTCTGTTTGGAGCTTGGAGAACTCCAAAAACTTGACCTCAAGTCAGAAAAACTAAATTTATATGACAAATTAATTTGAGATACATACATTTACGCCTGTTTCCCCGAAGGGGTAGGCAGAGGCATATTATACGCCCACACCATGCCAATTATATTTGGTTGGTCCCACGAAATAGGTAGCGAGCCTATTGCCGCCTGCCGGGCGCTGTTATGTTCGCCAGAGCCTCGTCCGTTGATCGGCAGGTGCACCACTTGCAGGTGAGGTTAGCTTGGGCTTCTTAGGTCTTGGTAGGATCCCTATACTTATTAACCTAGAGTTTAATAAATACATTTGTAAGACAAACTCTTTTTTAAATAACGGTTTTAGAAAAGCTTCTGTTTCACATAGATTGTATTACAGTAATCGCGTTTGTAGTAGTAGATTTTCGTACGTGAGAAACACCACCGTCCTGACTAATAAACATACAACCTCGTTCAAACAAAGAAAATGAGTTTATTTAGCAAACGCCAGCTGTATGAGTGCGACACAGTAGTGTGCGTAGGGTGGGCAAACGATATGAGTGTCGAATATAGACTTACGGGCAACGGGCGGCGAGCGAGCCACTCACCTGCAACAGCAGAAGCACACGCGTCACACACACAGACACACAGTTACAGCGTCGCAGCCGCACACCAAGTACCAACCAAACCTTCACAGTCCTCGCGAGACACGACGCAACACCTACACGTCGCAAGATAAGATAACACACGAACAATTCAGTCACGGCCAGCATTGCTACATATGCCTCTATACTCTATACAATGGAAAAGTAGTAAAATTGTACACAAGAATTATCTTTATCTAAACGGGCGGTTCAATTTGGAGGAAAATTTATTAAGCCATGAAATGGCTAAAGCCACAGACAGATGAGAGTGGGCAATTGGCAAGTCATCTCTTGTCTCATTTAGAGGCTTTATTCGTCTTTGTGTTTTAATTTTGATGAATACTTTAAACATGGAAATGTTTTCATCAAAAGTCGGACATTTTGTATTATTGTCGAGGACACTTCATCAACAACCAACACGACTTACATTATTTTTGTTTCATTCTGTAGAAACGAATGTTAATATTGATTGTGATACTGGACTTTCTGACTGACTTTCAATTAGAAAATGCATTGTTTTCCTATTACTGCGGTTAGAATTTTTCAAGCCGCCCAATTAGGACTAGGATATGTAGGAATAACCGGGACAAACGGCTTAACGTGTCTGCCGCATCACTCAAACGGACACTTATCCAGGTACTCACCTCTGTGAACTCAGCTTCACTTCGGTGGTCGTTTGTCGATTCCGACCACCTAGCACCGCGGAGCGAGCGCTTGAGGAAAAATTATTAAATCTTTACAGAATATGAAGCATCGTTTCAGCACGACAGGAAAATTATGAACGTCATAATGGTATTTAGAATGACCTCGGTCACGACGACGACGGTCTCGGTCGGTCGTGTAGACGTCGTCTCGTGTCCCGACGAGTATTCGCTCGCTCACCTGCAAAAGCAGGAGACTGTGTCATCGATGTCGAGCGGCAGCACGCCGCGGGGCTCGGGCGAGGCCGGGCGCGAGGCCGGGCGCGAGGCCGGGCGCGCGGCCGGCACGCTGCGGTACTGCCCGTGCCGGCCGCAGCCGCGCCGCAGGATGCCGGCGGGCCAGCGCCGCGCCGGGCCCGCGCCGCCCTCCTCCTCGCCGGCGCCGCCTTCGCTCATCCTGCGCAGCCACGCTTTCACCACCATGCACGATACCGCCACGTCTGCGTTCTCGCCGGAGCCCGCCGCGTCGGATCGTCGCCTGGCGCGCCGCTCGGACTGCCGTTCTCGCGGTTCGCAGAGAAGCGAAGCTGTCGCGGTATACTGTTGTGCTCACGATTACGCGCCGCGTCCGACTGAGATGGCTGCGGCGGCGGTGCGGCGGAGGGAGCCGCCGCTCGCGCGGTGACATCACGCCTTATCTTATCAGCTCACCTGAGCCCGCGCCGCGCTTCCTCGATCATTGCGGTCCCGGAGCTCGCCAGTCGCCACCGCCGCGACCGCCGTGCCGCACGTTAGGCGGCTGTGTATGAGCTCGATGAAAATTTACAGCAGCCAGTAAATTTTGCCTCGAGCTCATACAAATACCAATAAATAATTTTATACACCTCAACGAATCAATAGATAGAAGTTTTTGTAAACTTAAGAAAGCCGTCAGAAAAAAAATCCACACACATAAATAAGTATCATAGATACGACTAAATGAACCCAGAGTTTTTAAACCTTTGGTTCAATACAATACGTAAACAGAAAATTATAACCAGAAAAAGAGTATTTTCCTGGATAAGAAGATATTCTACTACAAATTATATTACTTACATACTAACTAATAGATCCCAGACCAGACCAAACTCCAAAAACTTATCAATTGGCAAAGAGTGACGGAGAGGAAAAAAACAGTTTCATTATAAGACCATAATAATATGGAGAACCCCTAGGTTCCAAAGAAAAAGAGGAAAGCAACAGACATGATTTTCTGATGTATAAAAAAATTTACAATGAGTTTGTTGTTTAAAACATGAAAGAACATCAATATGTGAAAACTCAAGTTACAAACCACCGAATTGATGAATTAAAAAAAAATCTGTAGAAACAGAAAATAATTTAGCCACCAAGAAACACTGTTTATGGGGCCCTAGAACAATAAGCAGAATGATGAAACAAATTTAGAAGATTGTGGGCACCATGGGCATGCCCCCAACTGAAATGGTCACCATATCACAGCCTATTGAGTTTGATAGGTTAATGATATTTATTATTATTGTATATACAATGACTGCAGTAAAAATATTTATATTTTCGAGTGGCTGGGACCACAATCTTTTTTAAGCCTTTAATTTTGGGTGACCATTTTTATACAAGTTTATTTAGTAATTATAATTTTAAGTATTTCTACATATATTAGTATTTTTTTATATTCTAAATAGTATCTCTTGAGTAAATGTAAGACAAGTGTAAGAACAATGTGCGGGAGAGATAGATTTTCTATAACAGGTATAAATGCCTTACATAAAGTCCTCAATAACTATTCAGAATCTTACATATAATAAACAATTTTATTTATTATTATATATGTAGTCTAACTTATACAACATGCTTGTGTAATTTCTCTTTGAATGTGTTAATTTCCTGTCAGTTTTATTCTGAGATCTGTCTTTATGATAAACTATAGGGAACTGTCAGCCAGGCCAGCTGTCAAATCCTGTCTGGAATGGGTTATTCCTAGGGGTTATTCCTAGGGGTAATCCTATATTATATAATTCCATAGTATCACACTGGCCATAAAAGAATTTCACAACACTTACAACAATCCAAAACTCTTAAGTACTAAAATGGCTAAAGTCAATTCAAAACCCTTTTATCTCATTCCCTTAGGTCACCTAGAAGCAGATAGTGATTACATATCACCATGGGCCATGGCTATAGACTGTTGCTTACTTTTACTATGTTCAATATGGTAAAGTTATTATCTAGAGGAAATATATTTGCATCAAGTTTAAAAAACCATTTTGAAGTATGTACATACCCCATAAACCAGTCGACTGTGTCTCGCAGGTACTCCGGTAACCGCTCCAGCTTGATCAATTTTCTTTGGAAGATATTTTACAGAAAAACGCCACTTGCGCGACAATATTGTAGAAATCACAATTTTAGAACGAAGTATTGATTGAGAGTTCCATTGCAGTAAGAACTTCTAACGGAAAATCAAAGAATAGAATAGCAGTACGGGTACCTAGTCATTAAGAAATTAACTCTCCAGGGAACTAGAGCGTGTCACGATCACTCACTAAAACCATTGAATTTCTTCTACAGCAGCTGAAGTAAATTCGCCATGTTGCGCAACTTCATCACTAATACACTGATTAAAAACAAAAACACGTATCATGTCACTTCGATTTTAGCAATAGATTATTTTATCGATTTATGCATACATTTTACAAGAATCATAAATCAAATCACATTTTAAAAGTCATTTAAAGGTAGGTGCACAAAACGAATCTGTAATTATTTTTTTATCAGCTGTCAGTTTATTTAAAAAAAATATTTTTCCTATTTGATCAAGATCACAGATCATGCTGCCATGAGGTAGTTAGTTTGAGTTCGGAAGTATCGCTTCTACTTTAAGTTACGAACTCAGAGAAATCCGCTTATTTCTCTGAGGTTATAAACTATATTAATTATTGTTGTAAGTAAATCTGTTCTATTCATAAACAAACACGAGGTCCGCGGAGTGATATTGGATGATATCAATTATTGCATTTTTCTTTAAAAAAGTTATTATATTGAACGACTAATAAAAAAAATTATAATCTTAAGGAAGTTTTTTTTCTTTTAAATAATAGCTTCGTGCGTTTACCACATTTAGCCAGTGTTAAGTAAGAGATTTATTAACAATATAATTAAAGACGTGGAACTGCTAGAAAAAGTACAGCGCAGCTTCACTAAAATACCACGGCAGTTGAAACACCAATCATACGAGGCTCGCTTGGAACTCTTGAAGCTCACAACCTTAAAAGATCGCAGAGATCGGGGAGATCTAATTGAAACTCTGAATACAAGATTCTACATAAACACTATAACATTGAAGACCTTAATGTCAAACTATTCACAACTATTCACACACAATTCGCGACAATACCCACCTAAGAGGCCATCACCTCAAACTTTGCACTAGCTTATCTACGAACAACCCACATAAGCACTTTTTAGGCAACCGTGTAGTGAGACAGTGGAACGAGCTGCCGGCAGATATAATGTCAGCTCCCACCACGGAACAGAAAAAACTAGTGGAAGTGCTAAGTAGGCGTATCGCGCGTGTCACAAGTAGGCGCTGTTACGCTTACTTCATTGAGTCAAGCCGCAGTTGTGTTCTGACATCACGTCGAGTTGGTAGTCGTTGCGTTCCCTTGATTTTAAAAAATATGCCGTATTGTTCCATTTTATGGTGCAAAAATGATAGTAGGAGAAAAAATCTTATAAATGGAGGTGTTTCGTACCATCGGTAAGTAATATTTTAATTGTATTCTAAGAAAATTATGTAATTTCAGTTTACACGTTATTTAATTGAACGACTAGCTAAAATAAACCTTAATGTATTTAAATAAAGTCCATTTTGGCTTAACTGTATTAGGCAAGTCCATGTCGAATGTTCTTCGCTACATAGTTAATGATGTAGTCAGGTGAAATACTGATATTATCGATAAATGAAAATAATGTATTACGATATATCGATATATATATATATATATATATATATATTTCCTGCGTCCAATCATGTCACTGATTTGATGAAAGCAATTGTCGAAAAATATATAAATGTTCGCATACATCATTTTTATTAAAATTAAAAATAAAACTTTCAAAACGTCAGTTTTTAAATAAATATGTTTTATTTCAAGGACAATAAAATAAATTTTAAATAAACGTGTTTTTCATTCTATTCTATTTTCGATGTAGGTATAATAAAAGTTATTACAATTTTCTCAAAAACTTCATGTTTTTATCGAACGTATCTATCGATATCGCTTTCTACTGCAACAATCAAAGCGACACCCTGCACTGGCAGACTAGCAGTAGAATCTACGTCTGTGGCGGTAATGACAACCTTATTGCGATTTTAATAAGGGTTATAATTGCTTCAACAAACAACAACACCATCTAGCGATACTTTCTCAACAATCATAGGTAGTTTGAATTTAGTTTAAAAAATGTTTTAAGTATTTTTCTTTTAAGCAAATTAAATCTTATTATAGTGGATGAATGTATATTTTCCGGTGTAGAACAATTGACTTAAGCTAATTTTGACTAAAATAAAAATGACCAATTACGCTCATTGTTTATCTGTAGTGTAATATACGGTCAATGGTTTATTTGTGTGAGTTTGGCGACAACGGTCTTCATATTAATTTTGTCACTTACCATTTCCACTAGTTTTTTCTGTTCCGTGGCTCCCACTGTCAATTCATTCAAGAACAAGCTGGACAAACACATGCAACCGGTTAAGAGGAACTAGATGCAGATGAATTGGATACAGGCGCAATCAGTTTTCAAATTGCCTGGCCTGTTAATTAATAGTAATAATATAAATCAGATTAAATAAGAGTGAGAAGTGATAAAGATAATAAATGGTAAATGAGATACCCTCCCCTAAACCACAGTAAAGATGTGGGCCTATACTGAGACCTCACATGGACTTCTTGAGAGAATGTGAAAAGTGATATGGCACTGTTTTTTTTCATTTACCAACACTCATATACGTTTACAAACACTTGACGGATAATAATCCACCGTTATTATCATGGAGTAATTTGCATATATAGGAAAGTTATTACACATTAACTTTCGAAATATCACAAATTTTAGAACATAAAAAAAACTGCAGACTTCTTCTTCTTCCATTTAAATAATGGCTTTGTGCGTCTAGCACATTTAGCCAGTGTCAAGTAAGTGATATATTAATTATATATAATTTATAGTAAATGAGAACGAGTGGTGATCAAGATGATAAATCGAAGATGAAATACCCTCCCCTAAACCCCTTGAGTCCTCAGTAAAGATGTGGGACGATACTGAGATCTCACATGGACTCCTTGATAGAAAATTTGAAAAGTGATGTTGCACTGTTTTGTTTGATTTACCAACACTCATGTATATTCACAAACACTTGACGGTTAATAATCCACCGTTATTACACATTAATGTTAGAAATATCACAAATTTTAGAAAATAAAACAAAACTGCAGACATGACGCTTCACTTTCCCGCCAAGAAGTCCAACTGCAGACTTGGCGCTTCACTTTCCTGCCAAGAAATCCGTAAATTACTCCCTTGACTGGAGAAATAGCAGACCTGGCAATCATTTTTCATATAAATTAACTTGACAGTGACAGACGGTACTATATTATTGCCAGGTTTGGTTTTTAAAATGAGAGTGAACTTCACTCAGTGAAGTTCAAAACAGAATCAACTAAGATAGAAATTTTAATTTTATCAAAATTTATGCAAATTTTGATGCTGTGATGGGAGGTTGCCTTTTGAAACGTTGTAAAAAGCTAATACGTGTTCAAAATTCTTGCGCTTGGATTTGTTCCTCTATACCTAAAATAGCACTTAGAAACACGATCTATCGTGTTTATATGTTGTGTTTAGATTTCCCCTTATTTAATATGGAATCAAGGCGTGTCCTACACTTTGCTGGTTTGCTATATAATGTAAAAAGTATAAGGCCAGAATAATTTTATACAGTAAACTGAAATTTTAACGACTTCGTTTTTGGATTGGCTTATAGTCCCTGCACACCACTCAGTGTCATTTCGTGTTAGTTTCCGATACCTACTGTACCTCGAAGTGCTGGAACAACATCCCTCCATCCATAAGAAAGCTGTCTAGTGTTGTTTTAAATATGAATATAGGATGCATTACTTAATTAATGATGTACCTACATGATTGTCTATATATGTAATTTATATAGGTATACATTATAATAATTATTTGGAGCACCCTATTGCATTATCCCTTGTGTCTCCATACTCCTCTTTTCCTATCCCCATTCCAGCCCATTGTACTATTAACTTAAATTAAAAATTATCAATTACTGTAATTCTTCTGGTCTATGTTCTCCAATAAAGTGTTAATTCATTCATTGAAATGGGTAAAGCACAAGCTCTATTTATCTCTTGAGACTGTAAGTTTTCTATATATATTTACATTTAGCATGGCAGTTTTATATCCCTGGGCTATATGTATGGGCTATATATGTATTTTTAATAACAAGAGTTTATTAAAATTGCTTCTTATAAAACATCAAATAAAATAAATATTTTGTAAGAATCAACTAAGTTTTAATTAATAATAAGTAAAGCACACATTTTTACATCAGATGTCACACAGATTTTCTCCGCATCAGTGGATCTGCCTTAAAAGCCTCCGTGTTCCAGTATTAGCGGAGCTGGAAATAAAATTAATAATCAGATAAGAATTCACAAGACAATCAACAAGATTTCATATTACAACCATTGCAACAGTCAGGTTTTATCCGAGAGCTTCACCTATTGTAAAAGTGCAATGCTGCACTGCAATGCTGCACTGCAATGCTTTCATGTATTTCAGACAAACACAATAGCCCTAAAAGTATGTTACTACAAGATTTCCAGTGGCATCCTTTTCACTCTACCAAATCTAATCTTTAAAAAAAAACAACTTAAATTTTATTATTTACTTGAGTAACAATCAATTTTGGAATTTTTTTTTGTGGTAAACTTCTGTAACAGATATTTTTAGGGTTATTTTTAAACATTTTTTAACTCTTACATAAATGTTCATGATAAACACTATAACAAATCCTAGGAACTAAATAGTTTCAGGTCCTTTGACTGATAAATAATTACAAGCTCTTGCTTAAATAAACATTTTATGAGATGTCAGTCTTAGTTTTTTGTTGTTTCTCATTTATAGTACTATTATATTTAATTTTATGACACTTAAATTTTTCGACTTCCATGAGGTGCTTCCTCGTGACTGTTGTACATGGCAGAACCTCCTCAAGTACTAGTAATATATTATATTTCTCAAACAAGAACTTATAATCGCCATTAAAGCTTTTAGAAATCTTACATGTAAGTATACCGCTGGTGAAGCTTATAAACATTACTTTAAAAGCATGGTGTTCATGAAAATAAACCTAAATGTATACATTTTTGGTTTGTAAAACTGTAGCCACATGAAAGGCTAGTTACGAACTGCAACATTATAACGTACAATCATTCTAGCATTGTTCCGGTTGCCCTAAACTTAACCTTCGGGCCCAGAGTCTGCTCACTGGTCTGACCAGATTTGGCTGAATTTCAGTTAGAATGTACAATATAAAATTAAAATTAACCAAAATGTTTCTTACCAACTCTAATAGCAGCACATAAAACACAAAAAGTTATAACACTATTTATAGTGTTTTCTCGAGCCAACCGTTTTTCCTCCATAGGATCGACTCTTTCTCCAAATGGCAAGCGGATCATTGTGAAATGAGAATTAAATTGTACCAATCTAAATTACCTAGGTATTTAGAACGAAATTAATCGAAAACTATACAGCTCAAGCAAGAAGATCAAAAGTTTCACCGATAATTGTCGAATGTTGTTTTTTTTTCTTATTTCTTTTATTATTAGAATATGCTAAGGACACATCATACTGCCTGGTCTGATGCCACCGCTAAGCTAACTTTCACGGGATGTGATAAATAAAATTGTACTTAAAAATATTGAAGTACTAGCGGCCCGTCCCGGCTTCGCACGGGTAGGCATAAATAGTTACAGATATTTAACTTATAAGCATGGTAATTAAAACGACCATGCATCTATCTTAGAATAATTACACCTAGAAGCCCAGTGCGCGTCGTCAAAGTGAGGCAACTAAAACCTAGCCATATTGGCTAAGTTTGTTACGCGGCCCGTCAGTGCTCAAGGTCGTGCCGTATTGAAAACTACTCCTGATATTTTTATTAAAAATGACGGTTTGCACAATGAATGGATATCACAATACATCGGAAAAGCACAAGAAACATATTGACATAACATTACACGTGTAAATTATGCGTTTGAAATTAAATTATTAAGTAAAACATTCATTAAAATGAAAAAAATAATTTCAATATTTGTCACGTGACAGTTAATGAAAATGTTGCCATTGAGGGGAAAAAATCTCCTACATTTTATTGTAAGTGAAACACGTCTCAATTAGACAATAATTAAATTTCACAAAATGTTATTTGATAATTATCTGATACTTCCTACCTTCTGCTACCTTCCGCCCGCGACTGTTCGCGTGGAATAACTTCTTTAATATACGATAACACAAAAAATCTTTATTTTTTCATTGATTGATTGATTTCAATTGATATGGCATAAATCACATTTTAAAAAGGTTAAATAGTTTTATTCTATTCTGGTCTATCTACATAAAACAGTTGACAGTTGAAAATGTATATATATATATATTTATCCTGCCTGGGGTGAACAATTTGTCACTAATTATTTATTTAATATATTTAGAGCTATGAAACTCTTAAATTGTTTAACTATAACAATGAAATTATAATGTAAGTGGTTTTTCGCATAAACGAAATGCAATAAATAGCTAAGCTAAAGTGTAAAAGTTTCGACTTCCCTACTTTTAGGGAAAATTAAATGAAATGACAACATGATTTTTTTCACTGTGTGCGTTTCGTCGAGCGTAATACAAGTATCTTACGCACACATAGATTTTTTTCTTGCCTCGCTTTTGAAAGACCGCTTTGGAGGGAACTATCGTTCTAGGTGTTATTATTCTAAGGCATCTATAAATTAGAAAAATAAAGACATGTGACACTTGGAGACTACCGCGGTAAAGCTATTGCATTACAGTTTTTATCAACTTATGCAATTATAATTATTTTTGACGTGACAACGTCTTAAATTAGGTTGCGGCTGGGAGTCACTTATGAAAAAGTGTAACGCTCGGTAACGTTACGATGAGTCACCGAACGAGAGAGAGGCCCGGCGAATGCCTTGCGTCTCTCTCCCACTCAACTATGATCGGTCTGCCGCGCGCGCAGCACTAGTGTACAATGTTTTAGTAAACAAAATATATTTCTATAGTTAAAATTTGTGCAATTCTTATTTTCATTCAATTCCTTGTTCCTATTGTGCAATTTAATTATATTCATATCAATAAATATTCTACCGAGAAAAAGACGTTGTCACGTAAAATCTTCGCCCGTAAAAACGACTTTACAGGCAACCATTTTTTTATTTCATTTATGCAGTATTTCTTCTAAGCAAAACTTGAAACTCTAAGCAGGCATGAGTCACCGGATTGAGGGGCGGAGAGGGGATTACGCATGCGCAGTAACGCCGATACAACCAATGCCACCTAGAGGCGGGTTGCTGAACTATTGAGACAAGTGTGATATTACAAAAAGTCATTAAAAGTTCTGCTATTTATCGATATATGGAAAAGCTAATAAGTATCACCGCTATGCCGGTCGGAGTGGGGGGTGTTATACTTGATTCACTTCGCCTTCACTCAAAATGTCACTTATAACTGTAAATTATAAATATAGCCAAAATAATTAACGAAGTAGCCAAATTTTGTAATTGAAAGTCAGAATTTATTTATTAAAATATTGAATTTAAATGTGCAACATAATTTATAATAGTATATTTTTTTAATAATTTAAAAAATAATTTATAAAAGAACCTTAAAAGTAGCGATTCCCAAAGTTGGAACTTATTATAATACTATTAAATGAAAAGTACGGCTAATACAAACGTTTTACAGCGAAATGTATCATTTTATTATATGTCGGGTTATATCCGTCATTTTCACTCTCTGTCAATTGTCAGCTTTTTTGTTTTTTTTTTCTTCTTTTAAAAATAGCTTCGTGCGGTTTGCACATTTAGCCAGTGTCAAGTTAGAGATATATTAATATCATATAATTTTTTGTATATGAGAATGAGTGGTGATAAAGATGATAAATGGTAAATGAGATTCCCTCCCCCTAAGCCCCTTGAGTCCTCAGTAAAGATGTGGGATTATACTGAGATCTCACATGGACTTCTTGAGAGAATTTGAAAAGTTATGTTGCACTGCTTTGTTTGATTTACCAACACTCATGTATATTCACAAACACTTAACGGTCAATAATCCACCGTTATTACACATTAATGTTAGAAATATCATAAATTTTAGAAAATAAAACAAAACTGCAGACGTGACGCTTTACTTTCCCGCCAAGAAGTCCGCTTTCTTTATGTTGAGAAGAACACTCGTTATCCATTCTCTAGGTGTACTGCTAGGTGTACTACCGTAAGGTGTCTGTCGCGTATAGGAAACTCTAATATTGTAATATTTATTGATGATGATATATATATGCATTTTATGGCTTGTACGGAATGACAATATTCAACATTAATATGAGCATTGGTTGGTTGGTTGGTTGGTTGGTTGGTTGGTTGGTTGGTTGGTTGGTTGGTTGGTTGGTTGGTTGGTTGGTTGGTTGGTTGGTTGGTTGGTTGGTTGGTTGGTTGGTTGGTTGGTTGGTTGGTTGGTTGGTTGGTTGGTTGGTTGGTTGGTTGGTTGGTTGGTTGGTTGGTTGGTTGGTTGGTTGGTTGGTTGGTTGGTTGGTTGGTTGGTTGGTTGGTTGGTTGGTTGGTTGGTTGGTTGGTTGGTTGGTT